>OX465441.1:4986336-6371439 GCA_950005045.1 Agrotis exclamationis | reverse complement strand
AAAACAACACTAGCAAACCAGTAAACTCGTTACGTTTTAAAGCTTTTTTGGGTAAATTGGATAAAATGCATTAAAATATATCTATAGTATTTTATAAAACGTAACAAATACCAATGAATACATGATGAATGAAATGTTCCTAATATAACGCATTCGTCGACCATATCACAGGTTTTGTACAAGTACTTCACGTGGTTTGGAACATCCTTTATTATATTTATCTTTCTCTAAGATCCATTAGGGCGGAACTTGACAAACGGTATTTAGAATTCATCTTGCATTACTCAATATTTTTTTAACTTAAATACAAATAACTTTTCTTTCGGAAGTCGGTGGCTTGGTTTTTATTTCATTGGTCATGGCCACCGACTTCCGAAAGGAAAGTTATTTTACACTTTTTTTGTTTCGTTTTGAAGTCAGTTCCTTTTTTTCAAAAAGTTTTTTATTTTACCCTTTTTGGTTTAGATATTTAACAAAAATCTTTACACTAATCGGCGTCTTTGAAAATCTACAATCCTAGTAAGCAACAAAAACGGAACTATGCAGGCCACTTCTCGAGATATCCATTATTGTTATATACTAAAACCTTTCCCAGAATGTATCAAATACTTTTCTGAAAACCGCATCAAAATCGGTTCAGCCAAACGCGAGATAATCGCGGACAAACATGCAATGATCGCTGAAAATATACAATCCAAGTAAGCAAAGACGGATCCACGCGGGCAATGTCACAGGATATCCATCAGTGTTATATACTAAAACTTTCTCCAGAATGTGATGAACATTTTCCTGATAACCGCATCCAAATCGGTTGAGCCAAACGCGAGATAATCGCGGACAATCATACATACAAGTTGAACTGAGAACCTACTTTTTTTTGAAGTTTGTTAAAAACTGACAAGTTCAGAGAGGCTAAAACCTACGCAGTAATTTATTTTTATATTTTTATTTTATAATGGTATTTACTACGTACGTGTACATGGAATTTTGATGGAATGCAATTTTTGGACATGTTTTTTGAGAAAATAATCCTGTAATTTTTCAGTTTTTCCGCATTTCAGAGAAATAAGCTTATGTTTGAGATAATGTTTATTGAAGATGCTTTTCCTCTCAAAAGTGTACTCAAGTTGATGCATCAGTTCTTTTGCTGTGTTACAATTCTTTACAACTTCCAAGTATTTATCTGATAAGCATTGCACAATTATGTTTTTGGCTTTCGCATCCATTTTCAAGAATTTTTCAATTCCTGGTTTCGCGACTCCTTCTATCACACCCAATACTTGTTTTTCTTCTAGTAATAGTTTCACTCGAAACTTCTAGTTGCTAAAATTATGTTCCTGATTTAGTCGAGGAATTATTTCCTTGAAAGAATGGCAGACATTCTTTTGTTTTTTCCTTCTCTTCAGTTGTTTGATGGTTCAAAATTCTAGCATTATTTCGATAGTAAACCACTATTTCTTTATATTTTAGTACTCTTTAGTATTTAAGTACTTTACAATATTTTCGATATTTGCGCAGTGGAAGCGTATATTATTAGGCACACATTAGGTAAAACACAAAAGAAAGTGTAAAAACCCGTCTTGTTCGTTCACCATATTTATAAGCAAAGCATACAGTACAGTTAATATATCATAGACAATATAAATCTACACACACAACATTTCATTTCGTCACCGGTCTGCTGCCATTGCCTCCCATTGTGACGTCTCTAGATCACATCGCTTCATGTAGCGCGTAACACAAATCAAACTTGTAAAAAAAATCATACGAAATTATTTCAGGTTTATCTACTGGGTCTCAGAAGCCGAAGAAGTAGAGAGAACTCAATTCAATGGGTCCCATAGAGAAATTGTCGTCAATTCAGTCAGTATGAACTCTGTAAATATCGACCAACAAGCACAGACATTGTACTGGTTTGAGCAGGAAAATGGATTTAGATATGATTGGATTAAATCTACAGATTTAAATAGAACTAATTCAAGAAGAATACAACAAGTAGCACCTGAGCATTCTAAGTACACAGATCACCAGTTAACAATTTCAAAAGATCATATCTACTGGTATATTTGTACCATAGATCCTGAAGTTAACTCTTCAGTCTGGAGAATACCAAAGAACGCACTGAACGATCCAGATGAGACCAGAGATCTTCTTGTTGAACCAAATCTTATTTATTTAGGTAATCGATGTATTGGTGCAGTGGCCGTAAAATACAACATTGAAGATTTAACTCGTGGAGTTCAAAACTGTGACCGTCTGAAGAGTCTGCTACCAAATAACTCAGTGAGCAATGTTTCTTCAGATTTAAGCCTGCTTTGTGTGCACGGTACAAAAGTTAGCGGGGAATCTCGTTGTGAATGTGCACAAGGTTACAGTGGTGAGAGATGCGACGTCTCAGTGTGTCATAACTACTGTTTCCAAGGAGACTGTGATGTCAGCGCTGAAGGAGAACCTAAATGCAGGTGTGTATGTTCAATTGTTCATCTTATTATGGAACAGTTAAATCAGGTGTTCCTGTGCAAGAATTAGACGCCGGAACAGCTTTTAACATCCAGTAAATATACATAATTTACATTCTTTAATAGATTTTCAATAGATTTGAGGGGTTCCATTGTACGCACAAAGGAACCTCTCGAATCTGGTATCCCTTTTCGTCTCCTAAAACTTTTTGTCCGAAAATGATTATCCATAACACGTTTGCCATAAAATTCAGTAACCATAATGATCAAAAATTCTAAATGTCGTTTTACATAATTATTTTCACTTCTAACGCTGTTCTGACATAATATCGAGTATCATAATAATTGAATCTCCTAATTTTTGTATTAAATAAAGTCATACGTCCTAACGTCGTAATATTGTATTACATAATGTGTATTATTCCGAATGTTCAATAAGGTTTGGTAAAATTGATATTTCATTAAATTGTTTAGGTTGCTTTGAACCCCTTCGACAGAAGTCGACCTCATATTCGTGACCAAATGTTTATGCTCTGTGTAAAGATAAACAAAAGTATGCCGTATGATTTAAATTTAAAAAAAAAACGGAGAACTTGGGATCCAAGAGCGAGCGAAGCGAGCTCGGGACTTGTGGGCACCCCGACATGGACAGGTTAGGTGTTAGGTTCCTTTTCGGCTCCGTCGAGTTTCCTTACTGGGTGGTAATCAGTAACAAAATAAACAAAATGTTGAAACGATGATGACGACAACCCTAAAGTTTTTGTGGTACTTTATGAAAATTTTAATAATTTTAATTTAGGACTCATAAATTTTATCGAAATTGGTTTTATGTATTTTGTATATTATTGATTATTTATGACAAATAAATTTAGCACGTAAAGTATTTAGGAATTTCAATGTTATGGCATGTGATATTATGTGAAATAAGTTCGGGTAAGCAATCATTCGGACAAATGATGATTAGGACAAAAAAATTATGGCATATTCATCATCATCATCATCATCATCAGCCTATAATGTTCCCACTGCTGGGACACAGGCCTCCTCTCTGTGAGAGGGGGTGGGCCATAATCCACCACGCGGACACAGTGCGGATTGGTAGATGTCACATGTCTTCGAATTTTTGGTTCTAGGACATCCCGGTTTCCTCACGATGTTTTCCTTCACCGTTTTGAGAGCAGTGGTGATGAAATAAATTACACAAAGTAATGCGCCTGGCGGGGTTCGAACCCACGACCTACAACTCGTAAGTCGGGACCGATACCACTGGGCCACCACTGTTCTCATGGCACATTATATTATGGATAAAAAAGTTAGGTACCACAATAGAGAACCCTCGAATCTATTAAAAATATGGGGGAACTGTGGGCACAGAGCCAAACGCCTACCGGGGTCGCGGTCCCGGGACTGTCTAAGCAGGTTGCCCTCGAACGTAAAGGGAAATAGTGTGAGTCTCACAGACCCTTCAGCTCTACACTGGGTAGAAAGACTCTTTTCTTAATTCTGCCACCTTAAAATAAGGGATTTGACAGATGTTACAACCGTTTTTAAATCAACACCTGGAACTAATTTTTAGACAGCCAGTTCGATCGTGCAATGCAAATACCAGAAAAAATAGAACTTGTTTTGAGCAGTTTGACATAAAATGGCACAAAAACAACAAATATTTGATAATTTCCTAAGTAGTCTAGTAACTCTTTTAATTTCAGATGTAAAACTGGTTACTCAGGATCAAGATGTGAAGTCAACGGGTGCCAGGGATACTGTCTAAACGACGGAGTCTGTTCCCTGAACGAGAACAGAGAGCCAGTATGTCAATGTACAGCAGGTTATGAGGGAAGCAGATGTGATGTTTCCATGTCTCTGAATTTGATCAAGCATCCAAACCTGCATCCTTAACACAGGTAAAAACTTTTCATGTCTTTCAAAAATGTTGGAACGTCATTTATGTAGATTACATTTTATGTGTGCCCTGAAATGCCCCGCTGATCTCGTGTTCGCAAGTGCGTTTCACGACCCTGGGATCGAGCGTCCTGGATTCGATCTCCAGGTCGGGTAAAAAGTGCTATTGGAATATTCTATTAGAATTTCTGAGTAACTACCAGTCCGGAGTTTGGAAGTTGACGATATGATACCCCAGTGTTTCGGAAAGTTGGTCCGTTGTACGTTAGTCCTGCGTTTGGTCTCTCTCCGGACGTGTCGGAATGCCGTCCCATCGGAACTATGAGAGTAAAGAATCAGAGAGTGCACCTGTGCCTGCGCAGACACTTGTGCACTATAATATATGGCCCGTGCAGACGGCTTATCTCCGTTGAAATTGGCTGCCCTAGCTGAAATCGGTCAGGAGGACTATGCAGGGCGTCCCACGGCTATGCCACATGGAGGGAAAGTACCTTGAATTTTGTAGATGGAATATTTTATTGAAAGAAGACATTATTTTATGTTAAAAAAACAATTCATGGTTCCTTTAATCCCCTAGGCGATCAGTTTTTGGGGATCAGAACGGAATAACACACAATATTCAAGGTACCACCCATGAGGCATAGCCGTGGGACGACCTGTATATGTGTTTATGAGTGTCTTAATAATCTCCTAGTTGTATTAATTGTGTATTTTATACGTCTACAGATGTAACATCGGCTACTGATGAAGGAGTGACGTGGACGCCGACGAGTGAATCAACTGTTTTCTGAAAAGCCTTAGGAGTGTATGAGCTTTTTATTTTTACTAGTCTACATTATTGTTACGAGCTGGGTATTGGGATAAATTAATTAACACCAATTAAAACCAAATAAACTTTATTCACACACGAATCACTAATTAAAACAAACACTTAACACTACTAGACAATTAAACACTTATAAACTCACTTAATCACACGTAAAAATCACTTAGAGATCGCTTCTAGTTCACTTCGAGTTGCCTCGATCGTAGTCAAAACCAGACTGACTCAGGCCGCCGATCGGCGCCCTTCTTATACTACCGCCGGACCCACTAGATGTTTCTAGAAGGTGGTCGAATGTTCTGGAAACATCCATAGACTTCGACATAGTCCCATACCTTCTAGAACATTCCAGAACCATCTCGAAACATCTAGAACAGGGTAGAATTTTCTAGAAACTTCCTGACCAATCTTCGGTGGAATTGTCGAGAACCTTGTGGAACTTTCGAGAAGCTTATAGAAAGGTCTCGCAATTCGATCGACGTAACACTGCCCCCTCCTTAGACATGCTCGTCCCGAGCATCGTTAGTCCCGAGCAAGCACAGTCCGTCGTAGTCATCGTTGTATCGCCGCAACCAGTTAACGAAGTCAAACTTATGCGCACCGCCTTGAGCACTCTGTATGCGGTAGGGATCATCACTGCTTCTGGTCGCAACTCGGTATGGTCCATCCCGTTTCACTTTTAATTTACGGGACTTCCTTTTCCTTCGCACTGGGCTATGCACAACAAGTGACGCTTCGTCAAAACCACTACTGTTTGTCTGAGGTCTTTTCACACAGTTATCCATGTCATTTTCCTGCGCAGGCTGTAGGGTTTCCTTCCATTGATTACCGAGATCCGTGTTTTCTCTTAGCGTCCTCACGTGCACTACTTCCTTAGGCTCTTGCTTGATGCTGTGCCTACTGTCTTCAGAACAAGGTCTTCTAGACGGTGTATCAGCGTTATCATGCGCTCTCCAATTGCGATGCTGGGCGGTCATATCAGCTGCCCTTCGCTTTGGACAGCTTGACCGAAGATGACCCTTTTCTCCACAAGTATAGCACCTAGGGCTGTACCCTCTCGAACGGTCGCGTACAGAAGATGGCACAACCTCCCTGCTACGCTGAGTTCGATGGTCTTGCCTCACTGCTTCCACTTCCAAAGCATGGACCAAGGCGCCCTTCAAGGTCTCGTGATGCCCAAGTCTTACAGCTGCTCTAACTTCCAAGTCGCGTATTCCGTCAATGAAAGCCTGTACCAAATTGCAATCGATGAGAGCCGGGACGGACCGATATGCTTTCCGGACCATTTTCTCAATTTCTAGGGCCCACTGTTGTAGGCTCTCGGTACTATGTTTAACACGATCTCTTAACTTAGCGCGATATACGTGCTCCAGGTGCGCGTCGCCGTATCTGGACTCCAGCGCTTCCAGCAGCTGCTCATATGTCACATCCTTGCCAAGAGCCTCAAGTACGGTCAGAGCCTGGTCTCGCAGACCCAAGATGTGCCCGGTCGTAGCTTGCTCCTTGGTCCACCCATTCGCCTTCATAACGGCCTCAAACTGCATCCTGTAAGCCGACCATGATGATGTTCCGTCGAATGGTGGCACCTTAAACCCTCGTACCGGAGGTGCAGTAACCACTGGACACACAATCCCGTCTCCAGTCCTAAGTTCACCCAAAGTCTTCTTCATCTCAGCAATCTGAACTTCAGCTTTTGAGATACGACTCTCTAGCTGGTGAACTTGCTCTTTCATCAACTTGAGCTCCTTGCCAAATGTTGCATGCAGGTCTTTAATCAGGAACATCTGCTCTTCTTGGCGGCGGGCCTGCTCCTCTTTATTTTCCTGAAGCAGCTTTCGCAACAGGCGGGCCTGTTCTTCTTGGCGGCGGGCCTGCTCCTCCTGGCGGCGGGCCTGCTCCTCCTGGCGGCGGGCCTGCTCCTCCTGGCGGCGGGCCTGCTCCTCCTTATCCTTCTGTAGCTGCTCTTGCAGCAAGCGGGCCTGTTCTTCTTGGCGGCGGGCCTGCTCCTCCTGCCGACGGGCCTGCTCCTCCTGCCGGCGGGCCTGCTCCTGCAGCAACGCCATAAGCGCAGACAGGTCTGGAACCGCTGATGCTGAAGAGACTGCAGACGGACCAGCCACTGGTTCTTTCGTAGGCTGAGCACCACCAGTCTGTATCGGGGAACCTTCAAACCTCCTCTGGTCCATGTCTTGCTGACCTTGACTCCTGGTTCGAATACCGTCCGTGTCGTCCTTTGGTAAAATTGGCATCTTATCCCACTTCTGACACCAAATGTTACGAGCTGGGTATTGGGATAAATTAATTAACACCAATTAAAACCAAATAAACTTTATTCACACACGAATCACTAATTAAAACAAACACTTAACACTACTAGACAATTAAACACTTATAAACTCACTTAATCACACGTAAAAATCACTTAGAGATCGCTTCTAGTTCACTTCGAGTTGCCTCGATCGTAGTCAAAACCAGACTGACTCAGGCCGCCGATCGGCGCCCTTCTTATACTACCGCCGGACCCACTAGATGTTTCTAGAAGGTGGTCGAATGTTCTGGAAACATCCATAGACTTCGACATAGTCCCATACCTTCTAGAACATTCCAGAACCATCTCGAAACATCTAGAACAGGGTAGAATTTTCTAGAAACTTCCTGACCAATCTTCGGTGGAATTGTCGAGAACCTTGTGGAACTTTCGAGAAGCTTATAGAAAGGTCTCGCAATTCGATCGACGTAACATTATTTTTCTCACCAAAACAATAACTGTTCTTATAAATATTTAATTATATTTAAATATCTTTTTTGCACCGCTTATGGACCGCTGGGCTGACGATATCCAGAAAACCACAGGCTCGAATTGGATTGATATAGCAAAAGACAGGAAACAGTGGAAAAAGTTGGAGGAGGCCTATACCCGAGATGGGGCCATAACTTAAAAAAAAAAAAAAAAAAAAAAAAAAAAAAAAAAAAAAAATATTCTGTTCTATCTATTGTTACTACATACTCCAAACATAATTATTGTAAAAAATGTTTAATCTTGTTCTCAAAATTGAATGTAAGTTATGGTTGAAATAAAGGCTTTATTATTATTATTATTATATCTTTTTTGCTGTTTTATTTTATTTAGCCATATGATCCAATTTGACCAATAACTCGCCGGTAAGCGAAGATGTGGTCTATGGCGGAGCACGCTTGCCTAGAAGTAACCTATTCACTGTTGACTTGAAGAGTGTAGGGCGCAGGCCACACAGAAAAGACGTAAGACGCAGACGGGGCGCAGGGTCGCATGCCTGCCGGGTGGGTCTCGTTCGGTCGCAGTGAGGCATACCGTCTTGAGGTTGAATGGCTGAAAAACGACTGCGTCGCGTCCGCGCCCCGTCTTTGTATAATTTCAAAAGTCGCGTCCGTGTCTCGTCTCCGCCCTGTCCGCGACGAGTCCTCTTCTTACGTCTCTTCTGTCTGGCCCGCGAACTAGAAGTAACTTATTCACTGTTGCCTTGAAGAGTGTAGATTGTTGATATCAGGAAATAAATACTCTGGCAGGGAATTCTACTCGTTAGCTTTGCGCACAATAAAAATATTATTTTATTATTTTTATATTTATTGGCAAACGCTTGGATTAAATTTCTCTTGTCAATCAAAAATGTTACTGTTAGTCTGTGTCATCCCACTGCTGAGCCCTCTCCCAATGACTTCCAACTATTTTGATTCTGATGGGCTAATGTGTGTCACTGGTCGTTTCTCCGTCTGGTTTTGTGAAGCACAATTTGCCTGAGGGAGGTTATTGTGTGAAACCCGTCCACTGCGCACACCGGGAATTCGAGAAACAGTCTCTCCTTGGTCGCGCGTATGAATAGCCTATTTTACTAAACAAACATTTTACCAGGTATTTTTTCTTTTGTTACGTACCTAAACAGGAAGATACAACACTTCTAAAATAAAAATATAAAATATCTATATATATAAAAGAAAGTCGTGTTAGTTACACTATTTATAACTCAAGAACGGATGAACCGATTTGGCTGAAAATTGGTGGGGAGGTAGCTTAGAACCAGGAGAAACATATAGGATACTTTTTACCTTTTATTATTATTTTTTGTTT
Organism: Agrotis exclamationis; assembly: GCA_950005045.1. Taxonomy (NCBI): domain Eukaryota; kingdom Metazoa; phylum Arthropoda; class Insecta; order Lepidoptera; family Noctuidae; genus Agrotis; species Agrotis exclamationis. The sequence continues at coordinate 6,362,150 of OX465441.1, read as the reverse complement.
TATGCCGTTTCCGTGGGACGTGACATAAAACGTGATATAATAAAACGCAACTGACATGGAATGACAGCAAAACGAAAAATTTATCAATCTAAACATCAATTATTGACCGGTCGATGTGTTTGTATTGAGTTTCTAAGCTTATTGTGCCGATATTATCATAATTATCAATGCCATGTCGCCACCGAGACGATCAAATTTTTATCCTGTTTCCGTGAGACGTGACATAAAACGTATTACTTGATCAAGAAGGTGTTGGTGCCGAAATTGAATAAGGGATCTGAACAAAAAGTACTAGGAAAAATGAAGAATATGTTCATGCCGCCCAGCGCCCACCGGTCTTCAATGCTAAAAAAGTATTTTGGTGAATACTGAATACCCAAAAAATGTACTAGGACTGCATAGATTCAATGCAATCATACGACGAAGAAACGCCTGGGTGTCACCACTGCTCAGATCGCCCGGAGGACACACTGGAGCATACGGTAGAGATGGGTAACTAGCCGAAATTTCAATAGCTTAGCTAACCGGCTATTTGTGGCGTAATAGCCAGCTAGCTAGCCAGCTATTTGGCTACTTGGCTATTGAACAATAGCGTTTAGTAACTAGCGGCGCAACGAAGCGGCGCCGGTGTAGCTAGTAATATAATATAAAATGATAATTATGCTTCCTCTCTCCTAAACTCACTTATTTGCTGTGCCCGACAGGGTCCATGTTATGATCTAATTATAAATTTTACCACCTAAGAATACATGTGGAATGCAATAAAAGTATTGAGTATTGAGTAAAAATAATCTAACGTCACTCAGTCGGTATAACTTTACAGGCGTTATTACGTCACAAGCCCCCACTCCCCAATTTGGAAGCGTTTTATCTTTGTCAATATCGATTGATCAAAAGAACAAAAAAATATGTTTGCATTGAACCCTAACACAGATATTCCTGCCTTTACCCACATCATTGACTGCCTGCTCATGATCAAACAGATCTACATCGGACTCTTCAACTTAGCAAGCGTCAATAACTGCTGCCGTAATTTTTTTAGAAAAATCGAAAATTCAGGTAATGTTTGTTTGGAAAAAAGTTTTGTAATAATACTTAGATAACGATTTCGTAAAAAAAAGTTTAAAAAAATGCAACTTAGGTTCGCACCTATGGTTCGCGCAGTAGGAATACTGAATAGGGTCTCTCGGCGCTTAGACTTATTTTCTTGCTCTTTGGCGGAATTCCAGAGGTTGACACTTAGTGAGTTGACCACTACATAACGTGTACTTCTACCCAGACCCGTTACTTGGGACTGGACAGACAACTAATCTATGACTACTTTTGTTAGCTTGGGTATTACCTGTAATAGCAATTGTATGTGTTATTGAAATAAATAAATAAATAAATAAATAAATAAACTTTGACCTATATCTCGAGAACCCGTGGAGTCCCAGGTATGGTCTAAAGGAAAAAAAATATCCAAATAATGTGTAGAATACGTGGCTTTCGGCTTCGTTAAGTGTTTCTTACACCCGGTATAATAATATTACCACCTCATCCTTTAAAATGCTACCTAAAAGTTGGTAGATATGGCAACACTGGCCGCAAGCGCACCGAACCAGCCGTACCGATAATAATTATGTCCGGCGTACCGTGCGGTGCGTGCGCCACACGATCGAATTTGGTCCGGAGCGCACCAAGTTCGTGGTGCGGTTCGATCGTTACGGAGGAAACCTGAAGTGGACTTACAGTTGCCCGTAGTAATAATAATAAGTACTTGACCTAATATTTTAGTTCCTTCAAGTGGCGGCTTGGGCTTAGACTTGTCTCTAGTGGCCCTAGAATCTTAGATAGAGGGCAGAACGAAGGCCTTTGCCAAGTAGTTACAAAAAACATGCGTAAAATAATCTTTACTAATATTATAAAGGATGAACTCATGATCCGCGATTCTCGAGGAATTAGTGACGTTAAGGTCAAGGTCAAGACTGTCCTTAGAGTTAAGGTAAAATGACTTTGAAATTAAACTCAAGTGATCCCGAGGAAAAGTTCTCCAGTGGCGACCACGGATCGGAAGACGCAGCGTAGGCAGGCCTCCACTAGGTGGACCGACGACATCGTGAGAGTCGCGGGCAACCGATGGATGCAAGTGGCGAACGTTCGTTCGGCGTGGCGGTCTAGGGGGGAGGCCTATTTTCAGCAGACGTCTTCAGGCTGATGATGATGAATATTATAAAGCTGAAGAGTTCGTTTGGTTGAGCGCGCTGATCTTAGGAACTACTGCTTCGAAATGAAAAATTCTTTTTTTAATGATAGGTTCGCGTTTAACTACAATCGCGCCTGATGATAGCGAAGATGTGTTCTTATTCCAGTTCTTATTCCTTTTGTGGGATAGTCCATTTATCGAGGAAGGCTATAGGTTATAAAACACCACGCTATTAAAATACAAGGGGATTGTGCAGTCGTTCCATGAGATACTTATACTGATATTCAGCTGCATACGGTTAGACTGGAAGTCAACCCCAACATAGTTGGAAAAAGGCTAGATAGATGATGATGGTATTGTTACGTCGATCGAATTGCGAGACCTATCTATAAGCTTCTCGAAAGTTCCACAAGGTTCTCGACAATTCTACTGAAGATTGGTCTGGAAATTTCTAGAAAATTCTACCCTGTTCTAGATGTTTCGAGATGGTTCTGGAATGTTCCAGAAGGTATGGGACTATGTCGAAGTCTATTGATGATTTCAGAACATTCGACCATCTTCTAGAAACATCTAGTGGGTCCGGCCGGGATATAAGTAGATCGAGGCAACTCGAAGTGAAGTTGAAGCGATCTCTAAGTGACTTTTACGTGTAATTAAGTGTGTGTATAAGTGTTGAGTAGTGTTAAGTGCTTGTTGTAATTAGTTACTTGAGTGTCACTAAAGATTATTTAGTTTTAATTGGTGTTAATTAAATTATCCCCTACCCAGCTCGTAACAGTATTAAGGACGGGTGTTGCAGGGCATAAAGAGCTCTACAGAGCCTCTTTGAGATAAGAAGCTCCAAAAAATCACCCACCCTCCCAAAAACACCCTGTATATCAAAGTTGATTTACCACTGCTCCGTATATTAGGTACTCTAAAGGTGTGTAAAAGTCATTCATTCCGAGATTTACTTTACTCCACTCTCTTTGAACGGCCGAACATCCATTTTATATTAGTTTCTTTTTCCTTTACCATTGACCAACTTTGCTTTTCTATATTTCCATATTTGAATACGTAAAAGGTTCGAATTTATATTGAGAGTAATGCTTATTAAGTTTGGTAGGCAGAATTCGGTGGCGTTTCTGCGATTTCCTTTTTTTATTGATCTCTGCTTATATTGTAAGCTTTTGAAGTTTATTCAATAGGTGCGTCCACACAGAGCGCGCAGCCTCGCGAGGCATTTTCCGCGCGAAGCAGCTCGGTTTTTGTGGACGTGTCTCGGGTGAGGCAAGTGACAGCGCTGCCGCGGTCGAGCGCCCGAGCGCCTGAGCCACGTCAGTGTGGACTTTTGTTTTGCTCGCGTATATTATTTCGTGTCTCGGTCGAAAAACAATAGACGCGTCCACACAGAGTGAGCAGCCCCGCTTGTCAGTTTCCTCGTGCAGCAAATGCCTCGCGAGGCTGCGCGCTCTGTGGGGACGCACCTATTGAATAAACTTCAAAAGCTTACAATATGATAAAAATAAGGTACTGAGTAGTAGTATAAACAAACAAAAGAAGACATAATTCCGTCTTTTCAACAGTAGAAATATAATATTTAGTTGTGATAAGCTTTGAAACAATCAACTACACATAAAGCTGGAGTTTTTGAACACAATGAGCAAAAATACCTTGTTTCTTTGCGAGTCTTATTTTTGGTACACACAACACGAGGTTTAGTTGGCTTGCTTTTCTTTTCTGTAGGTAGCATATATTCCAAATAATGTTGAAACAATACTTGACCACTTTGATTGACCTCTTTGGACTACCCGGTCTTTCAGAATAGTCGATATACTTTTGGCCTAACAAGTGGATAATAACATTTTCAGTAAAATTCAGTAGAGGTATTCTCCGATCTGTTCAATCCAGATTGACAATTATGTATTTTTGCAGCATTATGTCTATACCAAAATATTCTGGCACTGAAAGGGTTAAGTCTATCAGCACCTTATGATAGAAGGTATCGTGGATGGGTTGTGCAATCGTTGATAAGTTTTGTTATTTGAGACTTTTCCTATGTATAAATATTGGCATATAGTTTACGGAATATGTTTTGTAAGTGATACTTAAATATTCTGTAAAAATTTCGTAGGCTAATTTGTTAAACCGTTTTTTACAAAAAATCTAGGGATGTCGCGAAAACACGGATAAAACTAGACAATGCAACTTGCAGACGTGCAAATGACAATATTGCAAAGGGTTGAGGTTATCGGAAATACCTGGCATAGCATCATTATTTTAAATTATTTTGTAGACTGACTCAAATTCTCTGATCAAGTAGAAAACTATAAGTCATAATGTTTGCGCTAGATTAAAAAAAACCGGCCAAATGCGAGTTAGACTCGCCCATGAAGGGTTCCGTAGTAGCAAGCATAGATAAGGGATATAATTATATTGAGATTAGTAAGTAATATACACAAACAATAAAAATAACTTTGTTTTTCATAGTGTTTGTATGAATGGCAAAGTTATATTTGCGGTTTGTGAAAATGTACTATGTATATCTCAAAAACTACAACTGTATCTCATCCAAACTAATTTTCGTTAAATGTTTTTGTTGAGGTCTACATTGTGTATTTTTTTTAGTTTTATCGTACAGCGTGTTGTGCTGGCGCTGCTGCTGCAGGTGCTGAAAACTCCAAGCGACGTAAATACATTGGCTTAGTTAGTAGCTATGTGTTTGAGCCGTTTGGTGTTGAAACTCTAGGGCCATGGGGTCCGAGCGCTCACAAAGTTTTTAATGATATCGCCAGGCGATTAGTCGACTCTTCAGGTGACCAGAGGGCTGGCCTATTTCTAGGCCAACGAATTAGCATTGCCATACAACGTGGCAATGCTGCCAGCGTTCTGGGCACTGTTCCCGTTGACAGCGATGTGGACGAATTCTTTGACGCCCTTTGAATGTTTTTCTTTTCTTTTTAATTTTTTGTACATATTACTCTTTGGCCTCCCACTAGGTGGACCGACGACATCGTGAGGGTCGCGGGCAACCGATGGATGCAAGTGGCGAATTGTCGTTCGGCGTGGCAGTCTAAGGGGGAGGCCTATGTTCAGCAGTGGACGTTTTCCGGCTGATGATGATGATGATGATGATTACTCTTTAGTTATTATTGCCATTTTACTTGTAGATTAAAATTAAGATAAAATAAATAAATGTTTTATCGTTTTCTTATTTTAGAAGTTACAGGGGGGGAGACATTTTATCACTTTGGAGTGTCTCTCGTGCAAACTGTTCAGTTTAGAAAAAAATGATATTAGTAACCTCAATATCATTTTTAAAGACCTATCCATAGATACCCCAAAAGTATGGGTTTCGTGAAAAAAAAATTACTTTCAATTCTAAGTATGGGGGGCACCCCCTTTGTTTTGTTTTTATTTATGTGTAAAAATCCTAATGCGGTTCACATAATACATCTACCTACCAAGTTTCAACAGGATAGCTCTTATACTTTCGACAAAAAGTGGCTGTGACATACGGACGGACAGACAGACAGACATGACGAATCTATAAGGGTTCCGTTTGGCTACGGAACCCTAAAAATGGGAAAAATGTAAACTTGTCGATAAAAAATATGTATATTTATAATTTATTTCCTTACCAAACACACTGTACCTATATTTTAATACGTGTCTGAGTTTTTCGAAATTTTGTTGTGCTTATGTTATCATCGAGGTTCAAGGGTGAAATGATTAATGATTATTTATATTTTAATCGGTCAGTTATATTCGTACCTATTTATCACAGTAATTATTTATATTCGCTTCTTTAAAAATGTAAACTTAATCCAAAATGGAACTTGCGATATAGCGAGTAATTGACTTTAGGGACGTTAAATAGACTGTATATTTTTTATTTACACAAGTGTTATCCGGAAATTATTATAAAACATTAAACCACAGTAGTATAAATTAAAAGTAAACATTTAAGGTGAATGCTCCAGGCTAGCCCGCCAAATTCAAAATTTCTTGGGTTTTTTTGCAATTTGCAGGCCAGTGCTAGGTTGTATATATGTTATATATATGTTATTTTTTTGTTCCTGAAGCTTTATGAACTTGGAGGGTTGTATTGGTGATTTTGATGATAATAATTCTGTAACTACATACGTCTTATAGTCGCAATCAATATTTTAATCAACATACAACCTAGCACTGGCCTGCAAATTGCAAAAAAACCCAATAAATTTTGAATTTCGCGGGCTACCCTGGAGCATTCACCTTAATACTAAAAATATAGCACCGTATGTGTCAGAGGTAAAAATATTGGAAATAACACCTCGTCGCATACCCCTGTTCAATTTGATCCACACTTCCGGAGAAGTGTGGATCGCATGCCAGAGGGTCATGGCTATCCGGATGATCCGGGGATACCGCACGATCGCCGGCGAATCGGCCAACCTGCTTGCCGGATTACTGCCCTGGGATCTGGAGGCGACTGCCCTCCAGCGCGTCTATGAGTGGCGCGTGGAGGCGCAGCGCCGGGGTGTATCCCCGCTGCCTCGAGAAGTCGAGGCGCGGCGGGAAGAGGTCCGGTGCGATCTCAGGGCAGTATGGAGGGGACGATTGTCGCAACCGACGGCCGGGCACGCCGCAATCGCGGCGGTAAGACCCCTCTTTGAGGAGTGGCTGGATAGGAGTCACGGCGTCCTGACCTACCGCATGACGCAGGTCCTCACCGGACACGGAAGTTTCGGGAGGTACTGTAACAGTTTACTTTTACACAACAAATTAAATTTTATTTTAGAATATAAAATACAAGAATGATATCAAAACACAGTTCAGCACTACACAGTTCACTGTCACGCACAGAAGGTGAGGCCTTGGTAATGATTTCCAGCAAGAGGCCTCCACAGGTAGGACCGCAGCAGGTAGTGGCCCCAACAGGCAGGACCGCAGCAGGTAGAGAGAAGACTGAAGTAGACCGTCGACTGCACAAAGGGCCGAGTTAGAACGCCGCCGCCGACAGGTGGTATGCAGCACGCACTGGCCTCAACAGGCAGGACCGCAGCAGGTAGAGAGAAGACTGAAGTAGACCGTCGACTCCACAAATGCTGAGATAGACTCAAGCAAGTTTCAGTATTCTGCCAAGAAGGCTAAAGTAGACTGACGTCTGCACAAAGACTAAGATAGAGTCTCCACTGCACATAGAGTGTTCACTGGACAGAAGTCTGAGATCGAAAAGCGCCACTGTTCAACAGTCTGAGATAGAAGAGCCACTGTTCAACAGTCTGAGATAGAATAGATCTGTTCAACAGTCTGAGATAGAATCAATCTTCTGCCAACGGCCTCCGCTTTTATACCCATCAGCTCGTTTTCAAAAGCAGTCTTCTTTTTCTATTTTCAAATTTAGTTTCTTCAAATGTAGTGGAACTCTACCATATCAGACCTCCTTCGTGTTCGTAAATTTCATAAGTAAAATTTAGAATTAAGTTATTTAGTACAATCATAGTATAAAAATTAAATTAGAATTAAATACAATATTTCAGCGAAATCAATTTGATAAAAGTAAACTAAATTATATAAACCAAAAAGCAGCATCATAGACTAAGCTAGACAGAAAAAGAAACCGACAGTTTGACATTTGACATAAGTGTCACAAGAAAAATATCAATAAAAGGATGATTTAATAGGATGATAATGTATGTAAGTATACATAAATACTATAGTACCTGTGTCTGAGGAGAAAGGAGGAAACGCCTGGGTGTCACCACTGCGAAGATCGCCCGGAGGACACAGTAGAGCATACGGTGCAAGACTGCCCCGCTTGGGCAGAGCACCGACGTGTCCTCACGGCGGCGATAGGCGGAGACCTCTCGCACCCGGCATTGGTCGCGGCCATGCTGCGGGGCGAGACGGAGTGGGAAGCGGTCGCCTCCTTCTGCGAAGCAGTCATGCTCGCGAAGGAGGAGGCGGGCCGCGTGAGAGAGAGGACAATGTCCTCCCTCCGCCCCACCCGCAGTGGTGGACGCCCACGGCGACCGACGTCGCAAGACGATCTCCGGCCACCGTAGGTGCGGGCATGCGGGCGGCGAGTAAAGGGCAACTCGCAGCCCATGGATCATGCCCGGGTCGACGGCGCGTTGTGTTCCACGCGCGCCTCAAAGAGCGTCAGCATAATGACGGGGCCCCCTCTCTAGAGGGCCAAAACCTGCCGGGGTCGCGGGACTTATCTCATTACCGTGACCCTGGAACATAAAGGGCTATTGAAGGACACCGTGGTGGATTTTAGTCAGTACAAGTCTGACAGTCCCTCCCGCCCTGCCCGGGCTGGGAGGACTCATTTGATGATTTTACCACGATAAAAAAAAGGGTTGTCGTATATTTGCCACAAAGTTAATTTGCCACAGTTTTTTAAGCCTCATACACTGAAAATTAATTCACCACAGCAAAATTTTTTTATTGCAAATTTGCCACCAATTTGGCAAATTATGTGAAATGAAGATATTTCATTTCACATAATTTTTACTGAAAGCGGCGGCACCAACACTTCCATGATCGTGTTCTCTTAGTACTTTCTGTTCAGATTCCACATTGTATCCTCGTTTTGCTGTGGATTTTATTATTTAATTGTTTTGCTATCCGTGTGGAAAAAAGAAATGGGGCGAATTTACACTAAAAAAATTGAAAAAACAAAAACTGTGGCTAATTTACACATATATACTTTTTTCCCCTTTTCACAGATATAACGCATCAAAATACGAGGGGCATGTGACGTCAGAAGCAAGTAAAAACTGTACTTGCTTGTGACGTATTGGCAATTTAATTTTGGTTTTCGTAATGAAAGAAAAGTCTAACATGTCTACATGGACCAATTACATTTTTTGAGTCAAATACCATATTGACATACTTTTTACTAGCTGTCAAAACGCGATTCCCCCATAGATCTAAGGCAAAAACAAATTGTGACGTCACACTATCACTTAATATTTAATGATTTCAGAGCCATAAGCCTCCTGCAGACACACGCGATTAATCGCGCAGGGAGACATGTCGCGGTCCATACGCAGTATTTTTAGAGTGGAAATTAGCTTGGCTCGTTGTCGCAGCGCGATTAATCGCGTGTGTCTGCAGGAGGCTTAAAATCAAATTTATGTTAAAAGAGTTGTTGTTATTTTTATGAAATTTAAATTAAAAGAGAAATTACATTTTGGAATTATTATTAGTCAATGGTGTCAAATATCCCATTGATTTTAGTGCGGTTTTCACCATAATTTAAATGTTTCGTTTTGGAAAAGGTAGATGCACTCAAAAATTCAGCAGGTGGCGCACACTCCCCGGGTCGACGGCGCGTTGTGTTCCACGCGCGCCTCAAAGAGCGTCAGCACGATGACGGGGGGCCCAAAAGGGCCAAAGCCTGCCGGGGTCGCGGGACTTATCTCATTACCGTGACCCCGGGACACAAAGGGCTATTGAAGGACACCGTGGATTTTAGTCAGTACAAGTCTGACAGTCCCTCCCGCCCTGCCCGGGGTGGGAGGACTCATTTGATGATTTTACCACGCTAAAAAAAAAAAGTGGCGCACACTCATCTCGTAGTTGCGATATTACTGCTTCTTATCACTATTTCGCCTCCTATCAGAATGCCTCTCGGGTTATCAATATGCCTATGCTTAATTAAGACACGTATAAATAGGATCACCTCTTTGTAAAAACCCATTGTGTTGCTACAACATCCCACGAGTGGTGACCAAGTGTGGTCACAACATTACAATCTGTTGTAGGAACGTTGTCCGTACAAAATGTATAGAACACAATGTGTGTTGTCGTTGTTATTATTGTACGCGGGGTTGGCGAACTCCTTCGATTGGGGTAAGTTCAAGAATTATTTCCACAAAAAGATATCGAAATGAAAACATTAACTAAACAGCATAGAGAATAATGGAAAATAGAACCATTTACTTGTACTTATTTAGTATTGTAGCATGTACAAACAGAGTTGAACTTTATTTCGTACTAGAAGCTATAAAAGTAAATAAAGATTTTCTACCTACTAAGTTACGTGGCGACAATTCTATCAACAACAAATAATTCAAAATTCATTAAACTCAAAGTTATGGCTCCTACACACGTTACGAAAAATCGTTACGATTAAACGGTACAATTCAAACTGCAACGTCAAACCTGTATGGGTGTTTGAGAAAAATCGGACAAACTATACAGTTTTTCTCATACACATGTAGATTTATGGTTGCAGTTTGAACTGTAAGATTATCTTGGTACTCCCAGCTCGAACAGGTCACTAATAGAGTTAGAAAGCTGAGCTGGATTTTCAAAACATTAAGACATATTGTACCAAATAAAATAACAACTGATAAGAGTACTTCTAGAAATATACTAAACGAAATATATATAGCCTTGGTACAATCTGTGTTAGTATACTGCATCCCCATTTGGGGGGGTGCGGCTAAGACTAAATTTATAGACCTTGAGCGGGGACAACGGGGTCTAATAAAAATTATGTACTTTAAAAACAGAAGGTATCCTACAGAGAGTCTTTATCAAATAAGTAATTTATTCTCAGTTCGCAAACTTTATATAATTAAAACAATTCTTAAAAAACATAAAACTCTTCACTATGACCCCAAATTAACCTTAAAAAGAAGAAAGGATATAATAGCTGAAGTTCCACAAACCAAAACCAAGCTTGCTCGGACTCAATATAAAAAACGCTCAGCTCAGCTATACAATCGGGTAAATAGAGAGATCTACATAAGAAACTAACTGACTGTAAAAAAATGCTGACGACTTGGATAAAACCACTAACATATGACGACACGGAAACGCTGCTGGAATAAAATAAAACACTACACATAAATAATCAGTTTTTATAACTGTTATACTCGAAATCACATACACACTCATTTATTAATTTACCTTGACAAATTGTTACAAACATCTCACTCTCACTCAATCTTACATACACTCTAATTCACATTCACACCCACACATGCTCACATTCACCTTCTCACACACTTTCACCCACCCTCAATTACACACTCGCAAGCCTGCGTGCATGCTGCTCGTTTAGTTTTAGTTTAATTTTTTAGTTTATATCACCATTTTTTTTTTTAATATTTTTAGTATAAAACAAGTAGGTAAATTAGTTGTTTAAGTTACGGAAGAGCGGAGTCTCCTAACACAGGCTCATTTGCTTAAAAGGAGGCTTCTACCCCTAGTTGTTAAGATTTACTTGTTTAAACGAATAAAGCATTTTTCATTTTCATTTTCATTTTTCATTTTTTTCACTGTACCGTCCAATCGTAACGATTTTTCGTAACGCGTGTAGCAACCATCATAATCCTCTGGTGACGGTGAGGTGACGTTTTTGTATCTATTCTACTGAGACAGACTACCTGTCAGACGTATATTCTGGGTAGCATTACTATATTGACACCTGACATACCATTTACCTGACATATTGTGTGATGTCATAATTAAATAATTATGACATAACACAATATGTCAGGGTAATTAAATATAGGCGGAGACCTCTCGCGCCCGGCATTGGTCGAGGCCATACTGCGGGGCGAGACGGAGTGGGAAGCGGTCGCCTCCTTCTGCGAGGCAGTAATGCTCGTTAAGGAGGAGGCGGGCCGTGAGAGAGAGAGGACAGCGTCCTCCCTCCGCCCCACCCGCAATGGTAGACGCCCACGGCGTCGGACGTCGCAAGACGATCTCCGGCCACCGTAGGCGCGGGCATGCGGGCGGCGAGTAAAGGGCAACTCGCCCCCCGACCATGGACCATGCCCGGGTCGACGGCGCGTTGTGTTCCACGCGCGCCTCAAAGAGCGTCAGCACGATGACGGGGCCCCGCCCAAGAGGGCCAAAGCCTGCCGGGGTCGCGGGACTTATCTCATTACCGTGACCCCGGAACATAAAAGGCTATTGAAGGACACCGTGGATTTTAGTCAGTACAAGTCTGACAGTCCCTCCCGCCCTGCCCGGGGTGGGAGGACTCATTTGATGATTTTACCACGCTAAAAAAAAAAAAAAAAAAAGGGTAATTAAATATGGACTAAAACTCATAATTAATGAAAATATTTAGTCTTATTTATTTATGACAAATAGGAGGAAGCAGGAATCTAGGAACTTTAGACACAGCTGCCATTAAACATTAAAAAAAAATCATAAAATCAACAAAAGTAACTTAACAATGCCTTCTTCTAGGTTAAACTTATTAGAAAAAAAATCTTATAGTAGTTTTTTTTAAATCTAGCCTTAAAAATCCTCTTTCCACTGCAGGCAAATCGGGTTGGCACAAGCAGTACAAGTAAAACTTGTTTGCCTTTTCAGCTTGCTTGGACAGATACGACATAATTTTCTTCCGGCTGATGTTTCAGGCTCATTTAGGGTGGAAGGAACAGCTGGTAAATCATGACCTAACACACGACGTATAGTCACTCGCAGTTCTATTTTACTGAGATGACTTCTGGTAGGCACTATGACTAAAACTACTGACTAAAATCCATGGTGTCCTTCAATAGCCATTTACGTTCCGAGGCCACGGTTACTCGATAGTCCCGCGACCCCGGCAGGCTTTGGCCCTCAGTGGGCCCCGTCATATTGCTAACAGCTCTTTGTTTCGCGCGTGGAACACGACGCGCCGCCCGTGGACCCGGGCATTTTCGTGTCCGGTGAGGACCTGCATCAAGCGGAAGGTGAGCACGCCGTGGCGCCTATCCGGCCACTCCTCAAAGAGGGGTCTTACCGCCGCAGTTTTCCCGACTACTATGGCACTAGTATTATTTTCTTGTTTCAGAAATCGTCATCTCCAGGGGCAGTCAACTACAATTCTATAATACAAACGGATCACTGACGCACTCAGCAGTCATTCCCACGGGTTGGGAAGTTAGAAAACTAATTCACGACCCTGTTCACAATAGAATACTGTTTGATGACATCTATAGGATAGGAAGCTTTGATATAGCTTCAAACACAACTGAAACTTTGTATCAATCTATAGCCCCACATATTGATTTGACTTACGACCCAGTGTTAGATTTGTTCTATTGGAGTGAACCATACAGCAAATTGTATTCAGCGTCACTAAAAACTGGTTTTAACAACGCAGTTCTCTTGAAACAGGTTATTTCACCGGGAAACATCTTATACATGGACGTCGATATCTGTGGAGGGTAAATTACTAACAATAATAATATTTTACAGTTGAAAAACAAATCACCGATACACGATGTATTCACATTTGTCAGAATTGACAATTTAGTAAGTAATTTATGATCCTGGCCACAGCGACTTGGATCTGCCTTTTGTGGACATCTGGTGTGCCTTCAAGTGGCTGATATAGCCAAATTTTGCTGTGAAAATGCGTCCACATTCACGGCAAGTCAGCACCCCTCCGTAGTTATAATTTTGGATGGCCGCGGGTGGTCAGGCCTTAAGCTCGTCTCGTTTAGCATCAAGCTCCTCTTTACGTCGCCTTTCAAACGCAAGCACCTTAGTGCTCACGGTATGCCTCCACAGTGACGTGTCTGCTGCCATTGCCTCTCGTTATGACGTCTCTAGATCACATCGCTTTATGTGGCGCCTCACGCTTCTAAAAATAAAAATCATACGAAATTATTTCAGATTTATCTACTGGGTCTCAGAACTCAAAAACGAAGTTAAAATAGTGAGGGCTCAATTCAATGGGTCCCATAGAGAAATTGTCGTCAGTTCAGTCAAAATGAGCTCTGTAAATATTGACCAACAAGCACAGAAATTGTACTGGTATGGGCTGGAAAATGGATTTAAATCTACAGATTTAAATATGACTAACTCAAGAAGAATACAACAAGTAGCACCTCCGCATTCTGAGCACACAAATCACCAGTTAACATTTTCAAAGGATCATATCTATTGGAAAATTTGTGACATGCATAAAGGTAACTGTTCCATCTGGAAAATACCAAAGAACGATCTAGATGACACCAGAGATCTTCTTATTGAACCAAATCTTTTTCATGTAAATGATCAATTTATTCATGCAATGGCCGCAAAATACAACATTGAAGATGTAACTCGTGGAGTTCAAAACTGTGACCGTCTGAAGAGTCTGCTACCAAATAACTCAGTGAGCAACGTTTCTTCAGCTGAAAGCCCGCCTTGTGTGCACGGCACAAACGTTAGCGGGGAATCTCGTTGTGAATATGCGAAGGGTTACAGCTGTGAGAGATGCGAAGTCTCAGTGTGTCATAACTACTGTTTCCAAGGAGACTGTGATATTAGCGCTCAAGGAGAACCTAAATGCAGGTGTGTATGTTCATCTTATTATGGAACAGTTAAATCAGGTGTTCGAAAGTAAGAATTAGACGCTGGAACAGCTTTTAACATCCAGTAAATACAAATAATTTACATTCTTCAATAGATTTTCAATAGATTCGAGGGAAACCTTTGTTCGTATATTTCTCCCATATACGCGGGCACAGAGCCAAGCGCCTACCGGGGGCGCGGGTCGCGGGGCTGTCCAAGCAGGTTACCCTCGAACGTAAAGGGAAATAGTCAGTACGAGTCTCACAGACCCTTCAGCTCTACCCAAGGCAGGAAGACACTTTTCATAATTCGACCACCTAAAAGAAGGGGTTTGACAGATGTCACTTTTTGAGTCAACGCCTGGAGTCCACTTTTAGGCAGCCAGTTCGACCAGAAAAAAATATAACACAACAACCACAAACATTTGATATTTTCCTCAGTTGTCTAGTAACCCTTTTAATTTCAGATGTAAAGCTGGTTACTCAGGATCAAGATGTGAAGTCAACGTGTGTCAGGGATACTGTCTGAACGACGGCGTCTGTTCCCTGAACGAGAACAAAGAGCCAGTGTGGCAATCGCAAGGTGAGACTACTAGTAGTAGGTTATTTTTGCCTGGTGATGGCATGGGGCTCACTCCGGATAATAGTCATTTAAACTAGTCAGTAGGACAACAGAAGGTACCATTCGCAATTTAACATCCACAAGTAACAATGTATCTTCTAGCAATCATTTAATTAGTTTTAAAAAAGGGCCCCAGCAGAATACCTTGACATTATTCCATCAAAATATTCAAGGTATTGCTTCAAAATTATTAGAAGTCGAAATGTTTCTTGAAAAAACAATGTTTGATGTTATCTGTTTTACTGAACACTGGTTGAAGGACTATCAAATGCTCATTAATTATGAAAATTACAGTGTTGTTAGTTGTTTTAATCGCAAAACTATGCTGCGTGGAGGTTCCCTAATACTAATAAGAAATTGTTTAAAATGTAATCAACGTAATGACATAGTAGGTCTCTCGGTTGAACATTGCGTCGAACTGTCCTGTGTTGAGCTGGATAAGCATGTAATAGTGTGTGTTTATAGACCCCCTAACTATCAAAATTTTTCCTTATTTGAATCAATAATGGAAGATGTTCTGGCAAAGCTTTCAGAAAGCAATAAAACAGCAATTATTTGTGGTGATTTCAATATCAATATTTTGGAAGAAAATTGTAATAGCAGTAGGTTATTAAATCTTTTTAAATCTTTTGATTTAACCAACATATTTGCAGAACCTACTAGAGTAACTCCAACATCTGCTACTTGTATTGATAATATTTTCTGCAATTGTGATTATTTTGAAAAAGCCATAGTTAGTTGTCTGCCGTCTGATCACAGTGGACAGACGGTAACTTTTAGGTGTAGTTCAATTGAACAACAAGTTCAGATTAAATTTAGACCTATAACGACAAATAAATTAAATAAATTTAATAGTTCCTTAGACAACATGTTAAGTGTAATGAGTCCTAATATAGACGAAATGAATGCCAATCAATTCTATGAACATTTCTTTTCAATAGTTCATAGTGAATTCAATAAACATTTTGAAAAGAAAATAAAGAATATTTGCCCGAAATTTATATTTAGTGACTGGGCAACTAGAGGTATTAGGAAAAGTAGGGAAAGACTTTTTGAACTTTATGGCCTTAAGCCTTACATTAATACTGTAACTTTTAGCAAGCATGTCGCCACTTATTCTAAAATTTTCAGAAATACTTGCAAGGCTGCTAAAGCCATGCACATTAGTAACAAGATAAAAACAGCTGAAAATAAAATAAAGACAGTTTGGAAAGTCATAAATAACGAGACTGGCAGAAAAACAATGCGTAGCAGTAACTATACGTTAGATACAGATTGTGGTACTATAAGTTCTAATCTAGAAGTAGCTCAAGAATTTGTAAATTTCTTTACAGATATACCGTTTAAGACTACGGAGACTCTAAATTCCTCACCCGATAAATCAATTGCTTTTTTAAAGGCGAACGTATCTGGCTGCCCGGCTGATTTTAAATTTAAACACATAAGCCCGGCGACAGTTATCAAAGCATTCCGGGAAATCAAAATTAAACAGACAGAAGATTTATGGGGAATGTCTGTTAAAGTTTGTACATCCATAGTGGAGACTGTAGCACCTTACCTAGCTCTAATTTTTAATATGTGTGTAGATCAAGGAGTTTTCCCGGATTTGATGAAGTGCAGTAAAGTCGTGCCTCTTTTTAAATCTGGGGACTCTAAAGATACTAACAATTATAGACCAGTATCCGTGTTGCCTGTCTTTAGCAAGGTATTTGAAAAAGTAATGCTAAATCAGATGCTCAATCACTTTAACACCAACAGAATCTTACACGATCAGCAGTATGGTTTCACCAAGGGACGTTGTACAACTGACGCCGGTGTCACCTTATTAAAGCACATATTTACTGCTTGGGAAGAGGCTCAAGACGCGATAGGAATATTTTGTGACCTCTCCAAAGCATTTGATTGCGTAAACCATGATACATTACTTTTGAAACTAGAGCATTACGGACTAGGTAAACTTGCACTTAGTTTGGTAAAGTCATATTTGTGCAATAGGCAACAGCAAGTTCAAATAAACGGCGTAAATTCACAGAGCTCAATGGTCAACATCGGGGTTCCGCAAGGCTCAATATTAGGTCCTTTCCTCTTTTTGGTATATATTAATGACCTACCCTATCTATTGGATAACCAACCTCACAAAATGGTGTTATTTGCGGATGATACTTCCTTAATTTTTAAGATTAATAGACGGGCTCAAAATCTAGATGACCTAAATAAAACCTTATGTCAGATCCACAACTGGTTTACAGCAAATAACTTGGTATTGAATGAAAAAAAGACTAAATGTATACGATTCGCTCTTCCAAATGTCAAAAGTACTAATAATGTCATAGTATTGAATAATGAGACACTAGAATACGTCGATAAAACGGTTTTCTTAGGGATTACGCTTGACTCAAGGTTGCAATGGGGTCCTCATTTAACATCTCTAGCAGGGCGCTTAAGCTCAGCAGCATATGCCGTCAGAAAGATTCGTCAGTATACTGACGTAGATACTGCGAGACTTGTATATTTTAGTTACTTTCACAGTATAATGTCATATGGAATTTTATTTTGGGGACGGGCTGCAGACATCGAATCTATTTTTATTCTGCAAAAGAGAGCCATCCGAGCTATATACAATCTCCGAAGACGCGACTCTCTAAGAGAACTGTTTAAGGATATTAACATCATGACGGTAGCTTGTCAATATATCTATGAAAACATAATGTACGTTAGAAAGAATCTGCATCTTTTTGGTAAAAGAGGTGACAGACACAATTATAATACTAGAAGTAGGGACCAATTAGTTCAGCCGGGCTTCAGACTCGCTAAAGTAGACTCATCTTTTATGGGGTACTGTTTAAAATGCTATAATAAAATTCCACAAAGTATTCTTGAACTAAATGAGACAAAATTTAAATCATGCATTAAACGCACACTATGTAAGCAGGCATATTACAAATTGGGCGACTATATCGCTGATAATAATGCTTGGCTCCATGCTGGTCCTGCTCCATAGGACAGGGATGTATTCATTGATAGCGTATTTAATAGGTACTATTTTCGGAGCTGCAGAAGATTGTAAAACTATAATTGCATTGTATAAATTCATATTTCTTTGAATTATATAGCTGCATTATATTGTGTGAGTTCTATGTGCACAAAGCTATTCACCAGATACCTACTTCTTAATTATTATTTTTTTGACATGAATGTGCTCTGGCAGTTGGGAGTATGTCATGCTCACTTAAATGTCTCGCTGATGGTGGCGCGTGTGTCGGATCATTTAGTTCCCTTCAAAATGGTTGAGCTGAATGGTGCTGATATCATGCGTCATGTTCGTGAACGGGCGCTGTCAGTTGAGACTGGTCATCTCTTAGCTGCCATGGTTTATTTTAATTATCAATAATTTTGTCTTTGAATTGTCTTTTTTATATTTCCTATGGACACTTTTTACTTGCTACATCGTTCTCACATAATGTACCATCTCAAGTTGAATGATGTAACAAAGGTTCTGTAATCATTTTGGCGATTGAAAAAGAGTGTCCATGGAGTTTCTTGCCCTTTCTTCTCCATGAGATCTACGCTTTGGAATGGGCACCTACAGTACTTTCACAGTTTTTATGTCTTGTGACTGGGACTGTAGCACCGTAACTATTTTTTAAACTATTTTATTTTACTTTTGACAATTCAAAAGTGCCTGTAACTGGCTTATTTGAAATAAATGATTTGATTTTGATTTTGATTTTGATTTTGATTTTGTGTCAATGTACAGCAGTTTACACAGGATCAAGATGTGAAGTCAACGCGTGTCAGGGATACTGTCGGAATGGCGGTGTCTGTACCCTGAACGAGAAAAGAGAGCCAGTGTGTCAATGTACAACAGTTTACACAGGAGCAAGATGTGAAGTCAACGCGTGTCAGGGATACTGTCGGAACGGCGGTGTCTGTGCCCTGAACGAGAATAGAGAGCCAGTGTGTCAGTATCCAGCAGGTTATGAGGAAGGCAGATGTGATGTTTCGATGTCTCAGATCAAATGCATCCAAACATGCATCCGTAACACAGGTAAAAATCGTCGTGTTCGCAAGTGCGTTTCACGAACGACCCTGGGGTCCTGGATTCAATGTCCAGGTCGGCCAAAAAGTGCGATTGGGATATTCTATAAGAATTTCTGAGTAACTAGCAGCCCGGATTTTGGAAGTTGGCAGTATGATACCCCAGTGTTTCGGAAAGCACGTAAAGCCGTTGGTCCTGCGCCCGGTCTCTCTCCGGTCGTGTCGGAATGCCGTCCCATCGGAACTATGAGAGTAAAGGAACAGAGAGTGCACCTGTGCCTGCGCAGACACTTGTGCACTATAATATATGGCCCGTGCAGACGGCTTATCTCCGTTGAGATTGGCTGCCCTGGCTGAAATCGGTCAGGAGGACTATACAGGGCGTCCCACGGCTATGCCACATGGAGGGAAAGTACCTTGAATTTAGTAGATGGAATATTTTATTGAAAGAAGACATTATTTTATGTTAAAAAAACAATTCATGGTTCCTTTAATCCCCTATGCGATCAGTTTTTGGGGATCAGAACGGAATAACACACAATATTCAAGGTACCACCCATGAGGCATAGCCGTGGGACGCCCTGTATATGTGTTTATGAGTGTCTTAATAATCTCCTAGTTGTATTAATTGTGTATTTTATACGTTTACAGATGTAACATCGGCTACTGATGAAGGAGTGACGTGGACGCCGACGAGTGAATCAACTGTTTTCTGAAAAGCCCAAGGAGTGTATGAGCTTTTTATTTTTACTACATTATTTTTCTCACCAAAACAATAACTGTTCTTATAAATATTTAATTATATTCAAATATCTTTTTTGCTGTTTTATTTTATTTAGCCATATGATCCAATTTGACCAATAACGTAAGCGAAGATGTGGTCTATGGCGGAGCACGCTTGCCTAGAAGTAACCTATTCACTGTTGACTTGAAGAGTGTAGGGCGCAGGCCACACAGAAAAGACTTAAGACGCAGACGGGGCGCAGGGTCGCATGCCTGCCGGGTGGGTCTCGTTCGGTCGCAGTGAGGCATACCGTCTTGAGCTTGAATGGCTGAAAAACGACTGCGTCGCGTCCGCGCCCCGTCTCTTCTGTATAATTGCAAAAGTCGCGTACGTGTCTCGTCTCCGCCCTGTCCGCGACGAGTCCTATTCTTACGTCTCTTCTGTCTGGCCCGCGAACTAGAAGTAACTTATTCACTGTTGCCTTGAAGAG
Organism: Agrotis exclamationis; assembly: GCA_950005045.1. Lineage (NCBI taxonomy): Eukaryota > Metazoa > Arthropoda > Insecta > Lepidoptera > Noctuidae > Agrotis > Agrotis exclamationis. The sequence goes on along the minus strand of OX465441.1, from coordinate 6,341,825 downwards.
TGTAGATTGTTGCTATCAGGAAATAAAAACTCTGGCAGGGAATTCTACTCGTTAGCTTTGCGCACAATAAAAATATTATTTTTATATTTATTGGCAAACGCTTTTTTTTTTTTTTTTTTTTTTTATCGTGGTAAAATCATCAAATGAGTCCTCCCACCCCGGGCAGGGCGGGAGGGACTGTCAGACTTGTACTGACTAAAATCCACGGTGTCCTTCGATAGCCCTTTATGTTCCGGGGTCACGGTAATGATATAAGTCCCGCGACCCCGGCAGGCTTTGGCCCTCTAGAGAGGGGGCCCCGTCATCTTGCTGACGCTCTTTGAGGCGCGCGTGGAACACAACGCGCCGTCGACCCGGGCATGGTCCATGGTCGGGCAGCGAGTTGCCCTTTACTCGCCGCCCGCATGCCCGCGCCTACGGTGGCCGGAGATTGTCTTGCGACGTCCGTCGCCGTGGGCGTCCACCACTGCGGTTGGGGCGGAGGGAGGACACTGTCCTCTCTCTCACGCGGCCCGCCTCCTCCTTCGCGAGCATTACTGCTTCGCAGAAGGAGGCGAGGATTGGCAAACGCTTGGATTAAATTTCTTTTGTCAATCAAAAATGTTACTGTTAGTCTGTGTCATCCCACTGCTGAGTCCTCTCCCAATGACTTCCTACTATTTTGATTCTGATGGGCTAATGTGGGTCACTGATCGTTTGTCTGTCTGGTTTTGTGAAGCACAATTTGCCTGGAGGTTATTGTGTGAAACCCGTCCACTGCGCACACCGGGAATTCGAGAAACAGTCTCTCCTTGGTCGCGTGTATAAATAGCCTATTTTACTAAACAAACATTTTTACCAGATATTTTTTTTTTGTTACGTAAACTGAAAAGACATGGCCAAAAATTGCATTCCATCAAAATTCCATGTACACGTACGTAGTAAATACCATTATAAAGTAAAAATATAAAAATTAATTACTGCGTAGGTTTTAGCCTCTCTGAACTTGTCAGTTATTAACCAACTTCAAAAAAAAGTAGGTTCTCAGTTCAACCTGTATGTATGTTTGTTCGCGATTATCTCGCGTTTGGCTCAATCGATTTTGATGCGGTTTTCAGAAAAGTGTTCATTACATTCTGTAAAAAGTTTTGGTATATAACATTGATGGATATCCCGTGACTTTGCCCGCGTGGATCCGTCTTTGCTTACTTGGATTGTAGATTTTCAGCGACCATTGCATGTTTGTCCGCTATTATCTCGCGTTTGGCTGAACCGATTTTGATGCGGTTTCCAGGAAAGTGTTCATTACATTCTTGACAAGGTTTCTATATATAACACTAATGGATATCCTGTGACGTTGCCCGCGACGATCCGTTTTTGCTAAATTCAATTGTAGATTTTCAGTGACCATTGCATGTTTGCCCGCGATTATCTCGCGATAGGCTGAACGGATTTTGATGCGGTTTTCAGAAAAGTATTTGTTACTTTCTGAGGAAGGTTTTAGTATATAACAATAATGGATATCTCGTGAAATGGCCCGCATAGTTCCGTTGTTGTTGCTTACTAGGATTGTAGATTATCAAAGACGCCGATTATCAAAAATCTTCACACATTTTTGTTGAATATCTAAAATAAATTACATTTTTTAAAGACGGAACTGACTTCAAAACGAAACAAAAAAAAAAGTGTAAAATAACTTTTCCTTCGAAAGTCGGTGGCCATGATCAATGAAATAAAAAACCAAGCCAGTTATTTTTTTATTTAAGTTCAAAAATTATTGAGTAATGCAAGATGAATTCTAAATACCGTTTGTCAAGTTCCGCCCTAATGGATCTTAGAGAAAGATAAATATAATAAAGGATGTTCCAAAACACATGACTTACTTGTACAAAACGTGTGAAATGGTCGACAAATGCGTTATATTATCATTTCATTCATCATGTATAAATTGGTAGAAACTGTAATCATTGGTATTTGTTACGTTTTATAAAATACTCATATCCTAATGATATATTTTAATTCGTTTTATCCAATTCACCCAAAAAAGCTTTACAACGTAACGAGTTTACTGGTTTGCTAGTGTGGTTTTTTTTACGTCAAATGTCAATTTAATTTTAATATCAATGCAGACGCTCTGCGATTGCAGATTCAACGTCTATTGTGTTTGTGTTTTGCGGCTATTTTCTGATATTGTTGACCCCCTACGGACTGATATATTCTACCGTACGATTACCTTGCTAATAATACTGGATTCTGATTCGCTTTGCGTTTTGGATTTGTTTTGTGGATTACTATGAGGGGCATCAACTGCGGAATAGCCATACAAACGCTGCAGAGGCATCTCATATCCTCGCTTTCTGCACACCATCATCAAAACTTTCGCGTTGGTTAACCAATGCTCAAACCCAGGTATGAAGTTGGAATAGTAAAATATATAAAAAGTTTTTTTTATGTTTTTCATGGTACGCGATTTTAAATAATGCATTTTTTTAGTTGTCTCTAGATCATTTGTCGACCATGCTTCTTATTATTGAATACTGAAACTGGTGATGACATGAGAGACTCATACAGAAAAGTAAGACAACATCTTGTCAGTATGGTGTGTCCATTGCTCGCTGTCCTAATATCACAAAATACCATTAACGTGGTAAGCATTTTGTTTTTTATTCATTATTTTAAATATCTAGTTAAGTATTAATCTATAAAAATGATTTTTCACAGTATGTTTGTGTGATTATAATATATATCGTTATGTATTTTCCATTTTTTTATATATACTTCTTTAAAGTAGGCATGTTGTAACATAATACTTCTCATTGTACAAAAACATAAAACTTGAAAACAAGCTTTTATATGTGTGTTTATTCTAACTGGGGTTTATTTTCAGCCCTCAAGAAACAACTTTGTTTGCCATTTGTGTTGGATGCGAGCAAATAGACAAGCAGTGCATTAGCTTCGGACAAGATGCAGGAATTGGTTTCAGACATCATACAGGAATTGGCTTTAGACAACGAGCATAATTGGCTTCCGACAACAATGCGGCAGCCTCTAACGTTCAAGTAGTTAGCCTACCAGAGTTACCACCATTACCGCCTGTTCAAAGTGATCCACTTCGAAGGGAAAGTAATACCACATTATTACCCAATTACAAGTGAGCTTCAATCTCAACTGTTCACTGTATATTTTTTGAGCAGATGGCCGATGGAGTCGAAAAGTGCTAGAGTGGAGACCACGGATTAGCAAGAGCAGCGTAGGACGTCCACCAACAAGACTGACAGTCGACCTTATAAAGGTCGCCGGAAGACGCTGGATGCAGGTCGCTTCCAACCGGTATATGTGGAGATCTAAAGGGGAGGCCTATGTTCAGCAGTGGACGTCCTATGGCTGAGATGATGACTGTATATTTTAACAATGCAGAAACAGAATGTTACATTTGGTCCCGATGTTCCTTAAAAAAGAATATTATAGTGTGAAACACATTTGTATAGCATTTTAGTTCTGTCCATATAGAAGACATAATTAATATTATGAAGTCAAAAGCTTTTTTTGTTTAATTTCGAAAATATCTCCGAAATGCCAAACCATTTTTGCCATCATTGGACTGGTCTTACAGTACCTCCGTTTTTAGTTCTGTATAATTTTTTACCTCTTGCAAATGATAGGCAACCTAAGCGTGCTTTAGCTTTTTATTTAATGAAACTAAGAACAACCAATATCCAAGCTCCACCAGCAGGATTTTTGGATAACATATTGATAACAATTCAAGAATATGAGGAAAATGTATAAAAAGGCAAATCTTTGTCTCGGAATCACAATTATGAAAACACTTTAAAGAAAAACATTAAATTATATTATAGGTACTTGGTTATTATTATCAGATTTTAATGTATAATTTATTAAAGCACCTTTCTATTATAGCAAATCCTATTCTATGCACTTATTGCCAGCAATCTGACTAAAGGTTTAGTGAAACTGTTTTGGTCTAGTATGTTGTAATGACAAGTTCTGTATGTGTTTTATTCACTGCAATTTAATGTACGAATAGTCACGAATATAAAACACCAAAAATCATTGGTGTACATTGAATTCAATAACTATGCAAACGCCCATACAAAACTTGGCCATGTCCTTTACGAAGATACAACACTTCTAAAAATATAGCTTGGCTCGTTGTCGCAGCGCGATTAATCGCGTGTGTCTGCAGGAGGCTTAACGTCACTCAGTTGGTATAACTTTACAGGCGTTAATACGTCATAAGCCGGACTCCCCAATTTGGAAGCGTTTTATCTTTGTCAATATCGATTGATCAAAAAAACAAAAAATACGTTTGCATTATTTTTCAATACTCGTACCCTAACCTATATACTATTGAAGCCTAACACAGATATTCCTGCCTTTACCCACACCATTGACTGCCTGCTCATGATCAAACAGATCTACATCGGACTCTTCAACTTGATGAAAAAATTTGTTCCCTCTTCGCGCACCAGAGACGCTGTTCCATTTTTCTGTAAATACTGGTAAGACGCTGTAAAGTAAAATAGTGAAAACTCGTTGGATGTGTCAGTCAATGTCCACTGTCAATCGTAAGTTTTTTCACCGTTGAGCTAAGTCACAAAGCCTAATAATAATCACCTCATCCTTTAAAATGTTTTCAGTACCGGCGTTGAAAATTTGGAATAATGGTAGATTTGAGGCTTAGGTTGGTAGACAGGTAGACTGAGGGCAAAGTAGGTAGATTTTTCCTAAAATTTGGTAGATATGGCAACACTGGCCGCAAGCGCACCGAACCAGCCGTACCGATAATAATTATGTCCGGCGTACCGTGCGGTGCGTGCGCCACACGATCGAATTTGGTCCGGAGCGCACCAAGTTCGTGGTGCGGTTCGATCGTTACGGAGGAAACCTGAAGTGGACTTACAGTTGCCCGTAGTAATAATAATAAGTACTTGACCTAATATTTTAGTTACTTCAAGTGGCGGCTTGGGCTTAGACTTGTCTCTAGTGGCCCTAGAATCTTAGATAGAGGGCAGAACGAAGGCCTTTGCCAAGTAGTTACAAAAAACATGCGTAAAATAATCTTTACTAATATTATAAAGGATTAACTCATGATCCGCGATTCTCGAGGAATTAGTGACGTTAAGGTCAAGGTCAAGACTGTCCTTAGAGTTAAGGTAAAATGACTTTGAAATTAAAATCAAGTGATCCCGAGGAAAAGTTCTCGAGTGGCGACCACGGACCGGAAGACGCAGCGTAGGCAGGCCTCCACTAGGTGGACCGACGTCATCGTGAGAGTCGCGGGCAACCGATGGATGCAAGTGGCGAACGTTCGTTCGGCGTGGCGGTCTAGGGGGGAGGCCTATTTTCAGCAGACGTCTTCAGGCTGATGATGATGAATATTATAAAGCTGAAGAGTTCGTTTGGTTGAGCGCGCTGATCTTAGGAACTACTGCTTCGAAATGAAAAATTCTTTTTTTAATGATCGGTTCGCGTTTAACTACAATCGCGCCTGATGATAGCGAAGATGTGTTCTTATTCCAGTTCTTAGTCCTTTTGTGTGGTAGTTCATTTATCGAGGAAAGCTATAGGTTATAAAACACCACGCTATTACAAAACAAAGGGATTGTGCAGTCGTTCCATGAGGTACTTATACTGATATTCAGCTGCATAGCGGTTATGCTGGGGCTACATTAGCGGGCTATGGCGAATATTCGGTCTACGGCGATGTATGTGGCCGGGTACATCGTTGCAACGCGATGTATTCACGTGCAGACGATGTAGTATCGGGGCACTGTCGGTAAACTGGCGCGCTTCAAAGGACTTGTCGCGACAATATTCGCTTGAGTGGCCACACCTACGTCACTTCAGTGCCGTCAAGACTTTGAAGCGGGAATGACGTTCTTGTTTCTTCTCTTTTTTATATTATTTCGTACCTGATATTCGTACAAATGTAATAAATAATAATTTACTGACATACTCGTATAATGCAAAGCCACTGCTTCTTCCATCGTCTCGGCTGCACAACTAAACAACGAATATTCGCCATAGGCCGCTTTCTGAATCTTCGCCCGCCAATGTAGAAAAGAACATTGTGTTTGTCCGACAACGGATGTTTTGCGCGCCAACGCGATACGAAGCTTCGCCCGCTAATGTAGCCCCAGCATTAGACTGGAAGCCAACCCCAACTTAGTCGGAAAAAGGCTAGACAGATGATGATGGTATTGTTACGTCGATCGAATTGCGAGACCTATCTATACGCTTCTCGAAAGTTCCACAAGGTTCTCGACAATTCTACTGAAGATTGGTCTGGAAGTTTCTAGAAAATTCTACCCTGTTCTAGATGTTTCGAGATGGTTCTGGAATGTTCCAGAAGGTATGGGACTATGTCGAAGTCTATGGATGTTTCCAGAACATTCGACCATCTTCTAGAAACATCTAGTGGGTCCGGCCGGGATATAAGTAGATCGAGGCGACTCGAAGTGAAGTTGAAGCGATCTCTTAGTAACTTTTACGTGTATTAAGTGTGTGTATAAGTGTTGAGTAGTGTTAAGTGTTTGTTTTAATTAGTGATTCGTGTGTCAATAAAGTTTATTTGGTTTTAATTGGTGTTAATTAAATTATCCCAATACCCAGCTAGTAACAGTATTAAGGACGGGTGTTGCAAGGCATAAAGAGCTCTAGAGAGCCTCTCTGAGATAAGAAGCTCCAAAAAACAAACCATTGAATACTTAAACTTCAAAAGCTTACAATATAAGCAGAGATCAATAAAATAAGGAAATCGCAGAAACGCCGCCGAATTCTGCCTACCAAACTTAATAAGCATTACTCTCAATATAAATTCGAACCTTTTACGTATTCAAATATGGAAATATAGAAAAGCAAAGTCGGTCAATGGTAAAGGAAAAAGAAACTAATATAAAATGGATGTTCGGCCGTTCAAAGAGAGTGGAGTAAAGTAAATCTCGGAATGAATGACTTTTACACACCTTTAGAGTAATATACGGGGCAGTAGTAAATCAACTTTGATATACAGGGTGTTTTTGGGAGGGTGGGTGATTTTAATTGTGGGTGAAATTCACTCCGGAAACGGACTCCGTGGCCCAGGAAGAATAAGATGGACTTTTTTGTCAGTAAGAGTCTGAAAATCCCTTTACACTTCAATATTATGATGATACCACTAAAAAAAGTTGAAAAACGTGTACGGATGAATATTTTAATTTTGAAAGTTTATTTCAAAACTGCTCGTGTGTGGCTCGGACAATATATTTCTTTTAAAATACTTCAAATTACGATAAAAAGAGTGATTACGAAATTAAAGTGAGGCCGAGGCATGTATTTACGCATGAAATCGAAAACCTCACATGTAAAACAGACTTCTCACTCACCTAAAAATACAAAAACTATTTTTGTCCACATTCTCAGATAGATCATTCAATTTTTTATCAGTCTCTTCAAAAACACACTTACTTCAATTCTTCTTCACCCTTTCTTCACCACCCTTAGCCTTAGTTTAACCTACATCCTGTATATTGAGTAGTAAGTCGCCATTGATATATGTATACCTAAGTTAACGCGTCGGGTCGCGGCCTAGAATTTATTTGAATAGAAAAATGTGGTTTGTGCGTTGACTAATGGTGATCCGGATTGAGTCACGTAATATTTTTTGGCGTTAGGATGAACTGTTAGGGAAACTTTTAGTGGGTAGTTTCATGTATATTAGGTAACAGTTCTTGGTAGTATATTGTGCCACTGATATGGAAATGGCTTTAAGAACAATGAAATACGATATCTTAGCAAAGGAGGAGGCGGGACGTGTAAGGCAGAGGACAGCCTCCTTGTCACAACCCAGCCGCCGCGGGAAACGAAGCAATTTGCGAGTTGAGTAATGGGTGACTGAAGGAACACCATGGATTTTAGTCAGTACCCGTCTAACAGTCCCTCTCGTCCCGCCCTGATCGGGTGGATTCATTTGACAATTTTACCACGGTAAGAGTTTGTAATTTGGTTGAACGAGCTAAAAAATTGTTTTTTTTTTCAAATTTCGTTAATTATCTTTTTCAAGTCAAAAATATTAATTTATCATCTCAGGAAGTACTCAATGTTTTTGTGATGTATAATCTATTTATCGAAGAAGGCTAAGGCACCATCTCTACGAGCGAGAGTATCGCGGCGATATTATCGTCGTGGCACGTATTGCCATAATTATACTTTCTATGAACGCTTCTCCACACGGCGGTGTTATTGCAGCGAGCGCGCGGCAGGCGCGCGGCGATACGCCGACGTTACGAGCGCATAACTGCCCCCCTAGCCAAGTTACAACAAGTCGCAAACGACAATCGTAATCGCTCAGTACTCCCCAATAGATTTTCAACTTTATAGCCTAGAGTGTAAAGTTGAAAATCTATTTAAGTTTTCTGAGCGTTAGCGACAGGAAAGATCGAAAACGATAAGCAATCTTCCCTAGATCTTCAACGTTATACCCAATCACATAAAGTTGAAAATCTATAAAAGCCTACTCAGCGTTACTTGCGTTTATCGTTTGTAACATGGCTACAGGGCCTGAACTCTTTCAACAAAACTATAGCACAACGCCTCGACAGGGCGATTCCGTTGCGAGTCGTGACGATACGCTGGCGGAATAATCGCTCGTCGTGGAGATTCTCCGACGATAGAAGGACGGACTCGCTGCGTTTCTCTCGCTCGTGGGGATGGCGCCTACAGGCAACATAATCACGCAACGACCAATAGGAGCCGAGCAGAGGGAGTTAAATCACAGGAAACAACTAGTCTAAAATAACATCGCAGCTGCCATTTTTTATCTCCACCAAATTGGTCCAAAATTAACGAAGACACAGGTATTGAAAGTAAATTATTAACGAAACAGTTCCCTTGTAAAAACTCTTCGGTCGTTAAAGCGGCGACTTTTGAATTTAATTTATTGTATTTATTAGTTCTGTTCGAGATTGATTGTTGTTTATATTTAGGAATGGTTGTTTGTGTGTCTCTGTTCGTTGGTATGACAGTTTCTTTTTTTTTATCGTGGTAAAATCATCAAATGAGTCCTCCTACCCAGGGCATGCATGAGGGACTGTCAGACTTGTACTGACTAAAATTCATGGTGTTCAATAGCCCTTTAAGTTCCAAGGTCAGTTACCTGACGAAACATCCCGCGACCCCGGCAGGCTTCGGCCCTCTAAGGGGGGGCCCGTCATCCTTTTATAGCCCCTTTACGTTCCGGGGTCACGGTAGCTCTTAATCCCGTGACCCTGGGTTGGTATGAGAGTTGGAACTGGAGATCTTGTTATAAAAATAAACCAGCTGCTTCGCCCGCTACAAACTCAAAAGTTATCCCACGGGAACATAAAATCGGGATAAAAACTATCCTATGTTTTAATCCAGGTTATAAAATATCTGTGTACCGAATTTCAAACAAATCTGTTCAGTAGTTTATGCGTTAAAGAGTAATAAACATCCATCAATCCATCCTTAGAAACATTCATCATCATCATCATCGGCCTATAAATGTTCCCACTGCTGGGACACAGGCCTTCTCTCTGTGAGAGGGAGTGGGCCGTAATCTACCACGCGGGCCCAGTGCGGATTGGTAGATGTCACATGTCTTCGAATTTTTGGTTCTAGGACATGCCGGTTTCCTCACGATGACTTCCTTCACCGTTTTGAGAGCAGTGGTGTTGAAATAAATTACACAAAGTAATGCGCCTGACGGGGTTCAAACCCACGACCTACAACTCGTATAAGTCGAGGCCGATACCACTGGGCCACCACTGCTCCTAGAAACATTCGCATTATAGTATTACGGTATTAGTAAGATTTTAAGTTTGGGTATCAATTACCAATCCATTACGTTTAAGGGCTGGCCTATGTATCGGAAAGTAACATTATATCCATCACATTTAGTACACAAAGCCTCTTATATCTTAGATCGGGAGTTATTCTTACTAAGATGAAAGAATACTTAATTTCACAACCTCTTACAAGGGATAATCAGCCTTAAACATTTCACAAACAAGGTATAGTTTCAGTTGTAGTACTCCTAAAGGAAATCCAAGTTTTCAAACTGTGTGTGTGGTCCTTAATGATGTTGATACAGTGGCGTGCAAAAAATTCTCGCCATTTTCTGAATATTTGTTAGCGTTTAGTTGTATGTGCGGCGCGGCATTTGGTTTCAACGCCAGTGTAGTTGATGGTTAGATTATGGATACAGTGTGGGAACTAATTAGTTGATTACTGGAAAGATTGTGTCTATATTGTCTGTAGTGGATGCCGAATACAAAGTTTTTCTTTGTTGTTTACGTAAGAAACTAGATTTTTGTTTAAATGGTGATCTTGAAGTCAAAGTCATTCTTAATCGTAGATTTATTAATGTAACAATAAAAAAAATATGTACCTAATATAATTATTGTTAACTGTGGTCGCTAATGACCTGCGATGTTAGAAAGCGACCTTAAATAAATAAGTTAAATTAAGAAATATATATTTTATTTTACTTTTTAATGTTTTTTCTCGTCTAAGAACGGTTGCAACATTCAGATAAATATTTCATAAAAGTATAAATATTTCTTACGTATTACTGTGTTTGTAACAATATAAAATTTCAACAAACACAAAAGTATAAAATAATGACTAAAAGTTATTTACTTAGAGTGCTCGTGAGTTGTCATGAAAATCACCTTCCATATTTTAGATGAGACTAGGTATATGCACTATCAATATATTTCTCATGTACAGCACTAATCAACATATATTTTTCAACCACAAACACAAACCAAATTTTAACACAAAAAAAAAACCTTTCCACTTAGCCAATTTTTCTGCAACCATCTGTAAATTAAAAAAAAATAAAAATAGAGATTGTCGGTGTTCGCAGAAGTCTAAAAGACCCTTTTTATCATCGGTGGGACGAACGTAAAGATCATTTATCATAATCAAGCTGCGAACCAAAATATCTAGTGAGAGCTACAGACACTCGAGGGGGGTAGTCAACGAATGGATTGTGGACAGAAGGCTCAGAGATTTGCGAAAGTGTGTGTTCCGCTTTATGTTTTTTCGTGGCAAAATCATCAAATAAGTCCTCCCGTCCTCAACAACAACAGATATAACGGGTGGGTGGCAGGTGTAGCAGTCAGCGCCATCTAGTTACCAGGACATGCACTAAAATACTACCGCAGGAAGTATTTGTAAATATTTAAATAATTTTTACTGTACTTGACTAGAACCATGTAGAATGGTTGATAATTTACTTGAATACAATCCTAAACAACCTATATTAAAACATTTTAAAATGAAATTCTTTAAACAAGATTTATAGAAACTACTTTGTACCACCGGTTTGCAACACCTGAAGTCGCCGCTACAAAAACAAACGCTTGATCGGCAGTGTGGACACAGATCGCGCCCGCCGCCGCGCCCGCCGCCGCGCCGTCGCGCTAGGCTTCCAGTGTTGACACACACTTGGAAAGCCAAAGTCTGCCGGGTTCGCGGGACTATCTTATCAGGTACCGTGAACCTGGAACGTACGGCTATTGAAAGATCACCGTGGATTTTAGTCAGTACAAGTCTAACAGTCCTTCCTGTCCCGTTAGATGATTTTACAAAAAAAATCTAGTAGTAAAGCTTATTGGTAGAAGCAAGCCTTCTGCGATCTTTCTAGTAAGTGCTAACCTTCGAAAGTGGGTCCGGGTAGTAAGATCCCTTCATCGTGAGGGGGATGAACACCTCATTTGTCTTGTATTATCAAAGTTATGATTAGATAGGCTTCGTGCTTAAAGTTTGTACTTCAAAATGGCAGAAAGCTCGGAGTAAACATGTAGACAACATTTTAAGGGAAACTCTGAGGGATCTGGACAAGTTGTTAATGCTTTAGGCTCAAATTCTTAAACTGATTCGCTATGTGCAGCGAATCATAAGCTAACGCTTCAGACTCTCGACTCGGACTTATCACAAGAATTCTGTAGGTATTTTACTTAAAGCGTACTTTATTACTGTATGGTAAAATGAAGAAAAACGGCGGATTCCGCGGTTTAAAAAAACTGCACGTGCTCGGAACAACTACTTGCAGATCATAAAAATATTTGTTCCGTGCGAAGATCCCGCGGCACGTTGCGCAGCAGGCGATCTCTTAACCACTGAGCCAAACCTGTGTAAAAACAATGTATTTTGTTTATTTCATAAAAGCGTTTTCTGAGCGGATTCCATTCAGATCTTCAGGAATGAAACAGTTTGCATAGGAATTTGTTTCTGTGTCGCTTCTACGCAAATATGCAGACTGCAGACTAAGTAGAAATGTAGTCTTGAAATAAATGTACTTACCGTCTCTTCCTTCGGACATGGAATTCTTTGAAAATTTATTTCTTCATCTATTTAAAAGCATTATTGTCCACTATAAAACTACATTGGCCATAAAATTACTAAGTCAGCCACAAATCAAATTAATTGATTGATAAAAAAATGTACATATAAGATAGATTAATGTTAGAAACCTGGGGAACTAAGTACGCTTCCCCCAAAACATTTTGTGATACATTTATTTTTGAGACACTTTCAATGGGGTTGGCGTCAAAACGATTTTCATCGAATCACATAGAACTTCTTTTCATTTTACGAGTATATTCTACTAGCGGCCCGCCCCGTGCTTCGTTAGGTGTTACAAAAAATGCGATAAATGAAGAACTGCTCGACCGATTTTGTGCAAACTTCACATAAATAATCTAGTAAATAGTCCGAACAAAGCCCAAACATTTGATTTGGATAGGTGAGCTCGTTCTTGAGTTATAAAGTAACAACGAAAAGTGGCATTGATTTTTTTTATATATTAGATGAATTCTGAAGATTTATGTTTATGAAGTACTTTATAAAATAAATACTGTTTGAAGACTTTGTTGCGTGTGTTAGATTTATCTAAAAATAATAATAAGTAAATAATACGTAATTAATAATAGTTTATAATATGTAATTGATAATAATTTATAATATTTAATTAATAACAGTAAGATATTTAGAACAACGATCAACTGATTTCCGAACGAAATCAATTGACGTTCAAATATTTATCGAATTAAATTAAGGCTGCAAATAAATACTTACTGAATTTCTAAATTATCTAATTAAGTTTTAAAATGGTTCTACTGTACATGATTTGTTTATTATTGCCTATTTTATTAATTACATATTTAAATACAGTGTTTGACGATCTGTGATTGGTTAATGATGGCGGTAATATTTGATGGAAGTGGTACGATACTAAGTTTATAAAAATAGATGTACCCTCACATCGGTAGTCATTACGCTGCAAGTGTTCAAAGAGTTAAGACGTGTCCAAAGTAGTGAACGGTTTATTTAATGTGATATAATAATAGAGAATACAAGTGTGTGATGCTGAAAGTTATAATTGGTGTCCTAATGTACTACAATGAAAATGTAAGTTAATTGATATTTATTATGATAAGAATATTGCTGTTAATTATGTATTTTTATGAAGTGTATATCTGATAAAATATAAAATATGTTGCCGTGGAGTTTCTTTCTCCGTTCTTCTCCACGAAGACCTAGAGTTTGCGAACGGAGGTAGCTTGATAATAAAATACCTAGTCTTGATTTTGTGCTTTTATTTATAAACCCATTCCTGTAAAAAAGTCCTTAGAGATACTTTACATACAGTAAATAAATAACATTAACCATCCTGATATCTGAACTTGACAATAAAGTCTATATTAATATCAATAAATATTACACAAACATCCTGTTTCTAACATCAGAAGTGGGATAAGTGCCCTAACCTATTTATTAATTCTAATGAACTTCCTTTTTACATTTCATAATCAACGTTGGAGCTATCAATCGGCACATCCCTGTTAAAGCTGAGACGTCATCGGGTGGATGAATCGGGATTTAGAAGGGCGATGAAAACTTGCTACAATCTTGAACAGCCGCTGGACTGCGATGCTGCTGAAAAGGATCGAAGCCATGCCGAGGATAACGTAACGAGAACTTCTGCACCACAATATGAATCATGGGCAAATGTCGGTAAGGCCTCCAGAGGCTCTGCTTTAATATTTATTTAATGTTTTAATCCAAAAGTGAATTGAAAAGGTCCTAAATATGAATAGTTTTTTTTTTTTTTTTTTTGAAATTGTGTTGTAGGGTTTGGCTTTATTAAAATTTTAACGAAATTTAAAAAGAAAAGGAAAATACATCAAAAGAAAGTGATGTCGGGCAGTTGTATAAAAAAAAGACTATTTACATTATATTTATAAAAATGACTGTTTTAAAATAATTGGTTGGTGAAATTGCAATACCTGTTGCATAATTACCACCTTTAAATAATTAAGTATTTGAAAAAAACGAGTCGATTAATAAGAAATTGGTTACTCAAATTGGTTAATCAAATTTTAAATATACTAGGGCCAACAAACAGTAAAACAGCAAAGAAAAAAATTCATTTACACATCAGGTTTCCTTTGGCATAAAAGTATTATTTTCGCGAAACAAAAAATAATAATAATAGTTGTTGCTTGAGAAAGTAAAAAGGGTAAACGAGACAAAATATCTTTTGATCCGAAAAATTTATGAGAGTTAACTATTGACATTTTTGTTTTTTTAATCTATCTCTCATTTTCCAAATGCCAGGGTTGGCATGATTAAAACAAGTTGTTTCGAAACACAAGTTGAAATTGGTTTGAATTGAAAACAGTGTTTTTTTTTCTCACACGTTTAAATACAAAGATTAAACAAGTGTAAAACATTGTATTAAGCTTAAAAAATCCCTTTTATAACAAATGACTAGATACTAAACGAAAATAAATTAATATTTAGGGGTATAAATAGCTTACTTTACATAAAACTTATTCGAGTCAATGCTGTTGCTATATTATATTTTTGAACATTATTTTTTGTTTGTTGTGATTAGTAAATTATTCAATATAATGCCTTAGTACCAGGATTTGTTTGGTACAAGATAACGCCTATTTTTGAAATATAAGTATATGATAATTTCAATTTCAAAACAATCAAAGTTGTAACAATGTGAATTGATAAACAACATTGGTTATTATCAAATCAAAAATTGTGGTTCCTAATTTCGACTGTCAAAAGAAAGTTATTCAATGGATTAGTGGTTATTCCCCTCATTTTTTTAAAAATATACATGTTGGTGTTTCCCCTATTCATAGAACAAAATTCATAGTTCATAGGCCCCGCTGGCCCCGCTAGAAAAGTCCCTATGCCAACCCAGTGTAAAAAATCGACATTAAATCCGATACTACTAGAAAAGATTACGCAGCTTACAAATAAATGTTTACCTATTGATCATTTTTGTAAATTATAATATATTATTTCATCAAATAAAAAAAAACAATATGATCTAGTCTAGAAATGAAACATAAAGCTCGAATGAATTACAAATAGTGGCCTAACAAAAAAAAAACACTTCTTTAAAACAATTTGGACACTATTTTATCAACTATTTTTAATTTTTTTTAAATACAAATTGATGGTCATTTGAAGTATTATTTTGACTGGCTTATTAGCTTTGATATTAAATAGAGCCAGAGTAGATGTAGATCTTGTGTTCAATGACCAATTTAATCGGGAGGTCATTTTCATTAGATACGATTCAGTTTATATTTGTTACAAAAAAAAGAAGAATAATCTTTTTTGATTTTGCTATGGGTATGTGGTTTTAACATCAGTTTACTGTTTGTCTCATAAAATAAAAAGGTGCTTTAAAGTATGGCTTTGTTCAAAAAGTTGACGTCTTTACAAACTTAAATAGGTACATATGATGGAATGGAACAAAACTCGACTTGTATAATGTGAAAACTATTATTATTTGATCAAAGGAACCGAAATACGATTTGAATCTTGGTCTTCAAATTAAAAGTATAGCTAAGTAAATCGGTTAAAAAATCTCTCTCAAGGTCTCTACTAGACAACACTATTTGCAAAGATAATAATAATTGTCAGAATAACCGAGCTGGTGACTTTTATATTGAAATATAAAATTGAAAATTAAACACATTTCGTAAATTCCTTTCGAAAATAAAATGCAAATCCCTTTGATTCATGTAGCAAAAAAAAAAAAGAAGGAAATAACATTTTATTAGTACAGGTACAAGGCATAAATACACAATAATATGCAAAAGAAAATTAAAAATGAACAAGTGATAGAAGTCATAATATTGTCTTTGATATACGTACACTTTGTAAATAAAAAAAAAATCAAGCTAAGATGAATCTAGAGATTAAGTGAAATAAGTGTTATTTTGCTACCGTTTATGAATAGTATTTTATATTGGTAAAGGTTTATTATGATTAGTTTTAAGTCATTATTGTATTATGGATGAATTATAACCTTAACTGTGGTATGACATTCACTGGCTGCGGGTGATTGAGCTTCACTGACTGCGGGTGTTTGGTCTGCCCAGTAAGGTCGATGATTATGAAACGATTACTGATATTATGATGATTATGAACTGATTATTGACATTATGAACTGATTATTGACATTATGAACTGATTATTGACATTATGAACTGATTATTGACATTATGAACTGATTATTGACATTATGAACTGATTATTGACATTATGAACTGATTAATGACATTATGAACTGATTAATGACATTATAAACTGATTATTGACATCATAAACTGCTTATTGACATTATGATATGATTATTGACATTATGATATGATTATTGACATTATGATATGATTATTGACATTATGAACTGATTATTAACATTATGAACTGATTATTGACATTATGAACTGATTATTGACATTATGAACTGATTATTGACATTATGGACTGATTATTCGACATTATGACTGATTATTGTAATTGTGAACTGAATATTGTAATTATGAACTGAATATTGTAATTATGAACTGAATATTATAATTATGAACTGAGTAACGTAATTATGAACTGAACATTGTAATTATGAACTGACTATTAAAATTGAACTGCTGGTCGGTCATTGCCCTGAATATTAGTCTGAAACTCATGTGCAGCAAATAATAGAACTAATATGTCCAGGCCAGACACTTCTTGAATATAATTAATTAGGTACTTCGAGAGCGAAGTACTTGTCAGTATGGCCGTGTTAGATTTATCTAAAAATAATAATAAGTAAATAATACGTAATTAATAATAGTTTATAATATGTAATTGATAATAATTTATAATATTTAATTAATAACAGTAAGATATTTAGAACAACGATCAACTGATTTCCGAACGAAATCAATTGACGTTCAAATATTTATCGAATTAAATTAAGGCTGCAAATAAATACTTACTGAATTTCTAAATTATCTAATTAAGTTTTAAAATGGTTCTACTGTACATGATTTGTTTATTATTGCCTATTTTATTAATTACATATTTAAATACAGTGTTTGACGATCTGTGATTGGTTAATGATGGCGGTAATATTTGATGGAAGTGGTACGATACTAAGTTTATAAAAATAGATGTACCCTCACATCGGTAGTCATTACGCTGCAAGTGTTCAAAGAGTTAAGACGTGTCCAAAGTAGTGAACGGTTTATTTAATGTGATATAATAATAGAGAATACAAGTGTGTGATGCTGAAAGTTATAATTGGTGTCCTAATGTACTACAATGAAAATGTAAGTTAATTGATATTTATTATGATAAGAATATTGCTGTTAATTATGTATTTTTATGAAGTGTATATCTGATAAAATATAAAATATGTTGCCGTGGAGTTTCTTTCTCCGTTCTTCTCCACGAAGACCTAGAGTTTGCGAACGGAGGTAGCTTGATAATAAAATACCTAGTCTTGATTTTGTGCTTTTATTTATAAACCCATTCCTGTAAAAAAGTCCTTAGAGATACTTTACATACAGTAAATAAATAACATTAACCATCCTGATATCTGAACTTGACAATAAAGTCTATATTAATATCAATAAATATTACACAAACATCCTGTTTCTAACACGTGCATCATTTCTGAGATATCTTACCTACACCTTGCAAAGAGAATCAGTTGTAATGAAAACTGGTTTAATCCTCCCTAATCATCGCTTCACAACCCGTTTGATAACCTTCGAATAAAAATCAAGTTGTCGACTTCTTAAAGCTGAGGCCGGTGGCACACTACACGATAATGGAGAATACATTGTGTATCAACGGATACGAAATGGCTGGTATCCAGAATAACAGATAAGAGACCAGAGTACTTCAGTGTCATAGGCACGCAGGCAATGGAAAATTTACCAGCCCTATTTATTATAGAGGAGAAAAGTTGGCCGGCATCGGACGTCGCGATGTGTTTTCCAACTACCGGAGGCGCATGTACGACGAGTAATAGGTGACTGACTTGCCGTCCGATCATGGACTATGCCTGAGACGACGGCGCGTCGTGTTCCAAACGCTCCTCAACGACCTATAAGTAATCTGACAGGGATCCCCCCTGTCAGATTACTTATAGAAGGCCTGCCCGGGCCTCGGAATATCTAAACTGTTGTAAGCGCCATGATCGCGGGTTGACTCAACCATGAACAATCACGAAATGTCCGTTAGTGACAGTTTCAATTTTGTAGGTACATCAGTACTTCACATCATCATCAACAGCCGAATAACAACTTGGAATGGAATCTATGACGACATTGGAATAGAGCCCAAGAGCTCACACTCAGGCGCAACACTTGCGACCATTATGGGTCAGTTTCATACAAAGAAACGACGTGACGATATTGGAATTGTGTTTTTTAAGTGGCTCTATTAAAAAGTGCATGCAGCAATCGTATCTCAGTATGAATTGATCCTATAACCGAGGCAGTAATAAAAAAGTATAGGTTATTATTACTTAACCACAATAACTATTATCTAATTCACTCAACACAATAAAAAACATGGAAATCAACTATAAGCTCACAGCAGTAGCCATCAAATAAAACTGAATTAAAATCTCTTTTAAGCAGTAAAACAAGAAACCCGTAGCCCGCTGTGCTCGCCGGGAACCAGATGGACTTGTTGCATCTATTAGAGTGTGTATACCCGGATCGACATTTCATACAAATTTTTAAGTAGGTACAAATTTTTCGAAATAACTGAGCCGATTTTAATGAAACTTTATACGCATAAACAGGATACACCGTGACTTTTTAGTCGTCTTACAAAAGTCGTCCACTTAATGTATCCGACCTAAACTACCTCTAGGCGAAAATTTTTTTTTAAATCGTTAATAGTAATTTTTATTTTTAATAAATAGGTACATTAGAAATATGAAACACCCTGTTAAAATGTTTACGTATCTATCTGTAGAGTATACCTACCCAGCGCAATAGTCGGGTAGATCATTCCATTTCCATTTTCTATGAGACAAGGGCGTTTCTAACTACGCCTTGTATCATAATTAAAGTTTTATTATTAAATTTTTCAAATCTCTTAAATACATATTTTTTTTATTATAAACGTGTTCTAGTCATTGGATACATGAACTGGGCTGCTTTTGTAAGACGACTAAAAAGTCACGGTGTATAGGTCTAAAACCGGCCACGCGCGAGGTTATTTATTCTAGTTTTGGATTTTAGTATTTGTTGTTAAATCGGCAATAAAAATACATCATTAGTGAAAATTTCAACTGTCTAACTGTCACGGTTCATGAGATAAAAGCCTGGTGACAGACGGGCAAACGGGTGAACAGCGGAGTCTTAGTAATCCCGTTTTAACCCGTAAAGCCTCATTTAGACGGAGCAAGAACTCGCATGCGAGTTTCACTACACTGCGGTATTTGTTTGATCAACTGAATTCGTTGTACCTATAAAGTCCGCAATGTAACGCAACTCGCGTGCGAGTTCTTGCATCGTCTAAATGAAGCTTTAGGCACGGAACACTAAAAAGTAAGTAGAAAGCATTATGTCTCATATTTAAAACCGATCTAATTTCGCTTATTTCTCGTAAACCTTCTCTGATATTATTTAAAGCCTAGATACCTTGCTTATGCGTGGGAAATTTCAGTAAAATCGGTTCAATCCTTTAGAAAAATAACAACTACAAAATTTTGTATGAAATATCATACGGCGGCGTACACTATTTTAACCACTTACTGGGAATATTATTCCTTATAAGGTATGTCAAACCGATTTGATTGTAATGACTCAATCTTTAAGCATGTAAAAAGTTACAAAACAGGATAAGCAGGACTTAAGTATCAGGTATCAAGCCAGGATAAGACATCGACAAAATGTGTGCATGTGTGTTTCTGATTATTTAAAATGGTGGTTAATAAAATAGAGCTCTGAGCAAGACTTTGTTAAAACGGGAACTTTGATGCTAATTTGACAGAAAAAACAGTTCCTGGTTCGTACACGAGAGACGCTTTTTCATTTTCCATAGAATAAAGGCCGTAAGCCACGCAACGTGCCGGGGTCGCGGGACTAACCTAGGGTCTCGGGTAGGGCATGCACCCGGTTCTACCCGGTTCCGGAATACCCGGGTATACCCGGGTATTGGAGTAAATCTATGGAACCGGTTCTGAGAGCGATGGAACCGGGTCGACCCGGTTCCGATAAGATTGTTATAATTTTGCATTCACTGCATCGAATTGCTATGAAAACTGCCATGGGATGAAGGTAACGGCCCATTATAAGCTTTCATTAGTCTTAGCACACGCTCACAGTACTTTGGAGTGTTAGTACTGTAAGAAAATGGTGAATATAATAATAATATTTTAGTTAAAATGTGCCAAAACATCATTTTTGCGTTTGTTTTCGACATAGCTGCCAAAGAACGGGAACACCGCAATCGCGGCGGTACGACCCCTCTTTTAGGAGTGGCTGGAGAGGCGCCACGGCGACCTCACCTCCCGCCTGACGTGTGGATGTTTCGGGAGGTTCCTGAGCCTGATCGGGCTGGAAAAAACGTCTGGGTGTCAAAATTGCAGGATTGCCGAAGGACACGGTGGAGTATACGTTGCAAGTGTACCCTGCTTGGGCAGAGCATCGCCGTGTCCTCACGGAGGCCATAGGCGGCGGCGAACTCCCGCGCCTGAGACGGAATGGGAAAGGGTCGGCTCCTTCTGTGGAGCAGTCATGCCGAATGAGGACGCAAGCGCGTCGTGAGGGACAGGACAGTCTGGACTTCACGACCCAGCCGCTGTGGGAGGCCTCCACGACAACGAAACGTCGCGAGACGATTTCCGGCCACCGTAGGCGCATGCATGCGGACGACGAGTACTAGGTGGTTTGGCGTCCGATGATGGAGCATGTCCGATTTGACGACGTGCGGAATTCAACGCATGCCTCAAAGACCTGTCAGCAATCTGACGGAGCTCCTCTTAGAAGGCCAAAGCCTACTGGGGTCGCGGGACTGTTTTATCAGGTAACCGTGACCCCGGAATATAAAAGACTATTGTATTTTAGTCAGTTCGAGTCTGACAGTCCCTCTCAATCTCATTTGATGATTTTACCAAGTAAAAAAAATAAAACTTCCAATGAAGGTAGTGTAAGGTATACTACAAGCTTGCATTTGTCGTTGCTTGCGATCTTTTTGGAATAATATACACCGTGTTCTTCACGTTATCCATAAACTTTAGCAAATACTTCTATGGCTTTTACAAATCAAATCCAACAAAGGAAGTAGTACTTAAAAAGGCTTCGTTACAAAGATATTTGTAATTTCATTTAATGAAATTTAATTGAGCTATGCAGTGAGAAAGTATCTTAATTTGAAATCTATCAAATACTATTTGCATTTCATTTGTTTCAGCCCGCCAAATGTTATGAATGAAAATACGACGTTGCCAATTCGGATAAAGAGGCATGCATATCGGGTTATTTACGTCTAGGTATTTAGTTTGTATGAAAATTAACAAAAAATAAAAAATAAGAATTTATTAATGTGTCCATAATGAAAAATGCTTACTTCCGTGGTTTGAACATCTGGTCGAAGTTTATGTATATCGTCCGGAACACGGTGTATACGAGTATAGCGATAGTTTCGACTTAGCTATCAAATAATGAAGGGTAGGGCACATCGTAAGCTTTTATTTGGAATTGCTCAAGTTATTTTTGAAAATATTGGTTTTATAAAAAGTGGTGATCACGTCAATATTTTCAGTAAAATGAGCCAAAACACAAAAGTTACGATTGGTTTCGACTTAACTGCCATAGAATGAAGTTTTAATGCTATCTGGGTCAAAGTAGAGAGAAAATTGGAACTTAAAAAAGAGCTAGTTTAGTGTAGCTATTTTTTTTAAATAAAACAAAAGCTTTATTCACAATTTGCAGACGAATCCTCATCAAAAACATTTTGTTCGCTTGGAACCGGGTAGAACCGGGTAACCCGGTTCCTAGAGCCTCCGGAACCGGTTCTGAAAATTGTGGAACCGGACCCGGTTTTGCATGCCCTAGTCGCGGGACTAAACAGCTACTGTGACCCCGGAACGTACAGGGCTATTGAAGGACACCGTGGATTTTAGTCAGTACAAGTCTGACAGTCCCTCCTGCTCTGCCCTGGGTGGGGGGATTCATTTGATGATTTTACCACGATAAAAAAAAGTCACACAATGTTAACAAAAACATCTAAAATCAAAATAACCAAATAAAAACGAGGTAATATGTGTGTCTTGTATTTTTTATAGAATAATGCCGAGTGTACCTACCTACCTAGTTCCCGACACTGGTTATCAATACAGTCAAATAACCAAATGTTTATAAAATAGCTTCGAAACCATAATTATAACCCCAGTGGGTCATGTCTTGAACTGCTAATAACAATAGGTAATATAATATTACAACAAAATACAGATTCAGTAAAAAAAATTGTTACCGCCACCGTTTGCTTTAACATATTTACTTTTTGGTTATCATAATATTATAAGGTAATAGATAATAATAATATAAAACTCGTGTTATATCCTTATTCAAATAAAAGCAATTCAATTATAAAAAAGCTTAGGCCAACATTTTAATCCTATCAAAAAAATAAGTTAAAAATAACCGAAACCCGACTACGAAAAAAACGCGCACTGAAAAGTATAAAACTGAGACGCTTCTAACGACACCACATTTGTCATGTAATGATAAGTAGTTTAGAAGTTATGAAGGAACAGTCAAACATACATACATACATACAAACATACATATCGGTCAAAATCATAACCCTCCTTTTGGTTTTACCGTAGTCGGGTAAAAATAAAATGGTCCATCCAACTATCTCTGTGGATGCAAGACCAATTCAATTCCGACGCGCTTGGGTCGCGTGGCCATACTTTTTGCTTGTTAAAATACCTGCCCGCAGTGAATGAAAGAACGAATGGTCGAGTGAATGGTTGAGTGAATGAGCCCCGGTGGGACATCGACGCAATTATCTTTTTTACTTGAAACGTGTTGTACGGAAATGAAACGACTTTATAATAGAGATGATTGAATGAAGTTTGTTTGGACTGTTGTAATTATTTTGAGATGTTTTGTTGACGACTCGTTTGTTTTTACCGACTTCAAAAAAAAGGAGGTTATCAATTCGACCCGTATGTATGTAATATTATCAGAACTGCCCAGTTTTCATATATGTTAGTCTATATCAGCGTCTGAACAAATGTGCCAAATTTCATAAGTGTATGTATGTATGTATGTAATATTATCAGAACTGCCCAGTTTTCATATATGTTAGTCTATATCAGCGTCTGAACAAATGTGCCAAATTTCATAAGTGTATGTATGTATGTATGTATGTATGTTTTTATGTTTGTGCACGCATATCTCCGGAACTATAAGTTCGATTTAAGTAATTCTTTTTTTGTTGTACTAGGTATTGTTCAACTTAGGGTACACTGCAAGTTTCATCAAAATCGGTTCAGTAGTTTTAGAGATATGGATTTTTTTATGTTGTGACGGATTACAAGATTAGTGCATATGTAAGAAAAATTTTGTATTTTACAAGAATTTGGGTTGAATATGTAATAAATAAACTAAAAAAAGGGCAAAATAAAAACTTTTTAAAAAAAAGTACCGACTTCAAAACAAATACAAAAAAGTTTAAAATAACTTTTCTTTCGGAAGTCGGTGGCTTTGTTTTGTTGTGTCATTGACTATTGCCACCGACTTCCGAAAGAAAAGTTATTTTAAACTTTTTTGTATTTGTTTTGAAGTCGGTACTTTTTTTTAAAAAGTTTTTTTGAGAATAGTTTTCTAAACGATTAAATAAATATATGTTAGGTGAACATGTTTTTTCCGCTAGACGCAGGTCCTCACCGGACACGGAAGTTTCGGGAGGTTCCTGTGTCTGATTGGCAAGGAAGAAACGCCATTGCGAGGATCGCACGGAGGACAAGCTGGAGCATACGGTGCAGGACTGCCCCGCTTAGGCAGAGCACCGCCGTGTCCTCACGACGGCTATAGGTGGAGACCTCTCGCGCCCGGCATCGGTGGTGGCCATGCTGCGGAGCGAGACGGAATGGAAAGCGGTCGGGACATCTATTTCTGCGGAGACTTCTGAACAGAAGGAGATGACCCCTCTTTTATCGTGGTAAAATCATCAAATGATTTCTCCCATCCATACTGTCAGACTTGTACTGATTAAAATCCACGGTGATCCTTCAATAGCCGTTTACGTTCCACGGCCACGGTATCCTGATGAAACAGTCGCGCGACCCCGGCAGGCTTTGGCCCTTTATGGGGGGCTCCGTCAGATTGCTGACAGCTGAGCCGCGCGTGGAACACGACGCTCCGTCGACCCGGGCATGGACCATGATCGTACGGCGAGTCAGCCTTTAATCGCCGTCCGAATGCCCATAACAGTGACACTGGAACGTAAAAGGGTTGAAGGAACTCAGTGAGTAAGAGTCTGATAGTCCGTTCCTCTCCACCCAAGGCAGGAGGACTCTTTTGATGTTTTAACTAAGATAAAAAAGGTCTCTGTGTAAGGAACTGGGCTATAACCGTCTTACTACAAAAAAAAAGTTAAACGTCTGTTGAACACTTGTCTAAAAAAACTGTCAACTGCAAAACGACCAGCGTTACATCAGCGTCAAATGCCGTTTTGCAGTTGACAGTTTTAGTTTTTTAGACAAGTGTTCAACAGATGTTTAACTGTTATGTAGTAAGTCGGAGTACGGTTACGGTGACCTATTTTTGTAATGTTCCGCACGTGTTGTGGGTTCGTAGACGTCACTTGATTGTCTTGAACTCAATCCGAATACCACGACCACACAGCTTAGCCTACCTAATCTGCATGTAATGAAGGCTGTGACACATGTCTAGTAAGATGATAGGCCTATTTCGAGGCCAATTAATTCTCTGTAGTGGTGACTTAATACCCGTGAAGTCTGTTGTCGGTCTTACGTAATCCGGGGTTGAGACTAGCGGATCCGAACTATCGGTGATGAACTGGTTTGGGATTCAAAGACTATTAATAAAAAAAAAACTTAAAAAGCCGGCCAAGTGCGAGTTGGACTCGCCCATGAAGGGTTCCGTAGTAGCAAGCATAGATTAGGGATATAATTATTATATTGAAATTAGTAAGTACCTAATATACACAAACAGTAGAAATAACTTTGTTTTTCATAGTGTTTGTATGAATGGCAAAGTTATATTTGCGGTTTTTGAAAATGTACTATATCTCAAAAACTGCTAACTGTATCTCATCCAAACCAATTTTCGTTGGAAGTTTTTGTTGAGGTCTACATTACATATTTTTTTTAGTTTTATAATTCTCTTGTTTTAGAAGTTACAGGGGGGGGGGGACACACATTTTACCACTTTGGAAGTGTCTCTCGCGCAAACTGTTCAGTTTAGAAAAAAATGATATCAGTAACCTCAATATCATTTTCAAAGACCTATCCATAGATACCCCACACGTATGGGTTCGGTGAAAAAAAAATTTTTGAGTTTCAATTCTAAGTATGGGGCGCACCCCCAAAATTTGTTTTGTTTTTATTTTTGTGTGAAAATCCTAATGCGGTTCACATGATACATCTACTCACCAAGTTTCAACAGGATAGCTCTTATACTTTCGACAAAAAGTGGCTGTGGCATACGGACGGACAGACAGACAGACATGACGAATCTATAAGGGTTCCGTTTTTGCCATTTGGCTACGGAACCCTAAAAAGGAACCATCTTCAAATTTATACCTACACAAAAAGGAAATAAGTAACTTTTTCGGAAGGTGTGGCTTTGTTTTTAATTTAATTGACTTTTGCCATCGATTTCCGAAATATTTTTTTATGAAACTACGGGGAACTGCTAGTAAAGTCTGTGGTAAAGTTGAAGTTTCACACTACAAAGATACTCTTATTATTATTGCGACAGCTAGCCGCTAGATTAAAATGTATATGTATGGAACTTAACCTTTTCGTTCCGTGACGGTCCATACAGATTGCAGAAACACTTCCTTTACGACCACAATCAAGTCTGTAGCGATGAAACAAAGGCACAAAACGACTAAAAAACACGATGGAATTAAAGTCCCGCAAACTAAGAGCAATGCGCATGGCACGTGCTGTCTCCGTACCAATTAGTGAGCTCGTACAGGGCCGGACTGACCAAAACGGGGCCGTTTTGGTTACTAAAACAATAGAAGTAATAATCTCATATTGAAAATACATTTTGGGTTTCAATAGTTGTCCAACCATAAAACAACCAAGGGCAAGGCACTCACTGCCGGCTCGGCACGTTTCATTTTATTACGAATCAAGTTATTTTGAATCTTATTTCAATGAGTTTAGAGTTCATGTTACTTTACTTCGAAACCACGGTGTCACGATGTGCAGCGGGATCCTGTGGCATGACGCGACGCGCTTCGGCATGCCGCGGGATGATGCGGCATGAACAGTCATGCCGTTTCATTCCTAAAATTGCCGCGGCACGCCATTGCATCTCGCGAGACGTATGGGTCACTTTGTGTAGAGGCATTATGATTGCTAATCTAGTTGAAATAAGGTTGTTGGCTGGGCTTTCAGCAGAATGCCACGGCATGCCACGGTATACCACGGGATGCCACGGCACGCCGCGGCAGCCGAAGCACAACCTGCCTGCCATGCCGCGGCATGCTGGCGGTGAGCGCCGGCCCTTAAATACGTGTATTCTCTGAACCTGTTAATATTCAACGTTTAATACCAAGAAAATTGACGGATAGAAAATACAGGAATTCTCAAGTATAGGCCAGTTTCTTCGAAATATTTGTAAGAGTGGGAAAGTAAAATAAATAACGGGTAAGAAATAACAGGCTATTTTACTCAAAAAAATAATTATAAGTCCACTCTCTCTCTCACAGAGAGGAGCCCTGTGTACCAGCAGTGGACACATTTTAGGTAGTACTAGCTGTGCCCGCGACTTCGTTCGCGTGGATGTCGGAACTTAACAATCTATATTTTTAGTGCGAAGCGGTTTTGGAGGATACCGATACAATCTTTTATATAAGCTATAGTCCCCGCCAATTAATAAGTCTGGAATAAAGGTCATTGATCCTAATAATGCATCGTTCGAATTTCATACCACCATCGTTCAAACAAAATAAAATATAAGGTTAAGATCGCGTCTTACCACGATGCGTTGCTTTTGGTCGTTCTACATTTTTTCGAATGGTTTTGAAATATTGCAAAATACGGGGGTCAACGTATCTTATTTTATTTTATTCCATACTTATCTGGCGGAACTATAGTGCTTATTTAATATTAACAATATTGTGAACAAATTAACACAGCTGTGAACCATCATTCTGGAGCATACATAAATATTCTGTCCCATCCTGTCCCGTCCTGTTCCGTCCTATCCTGTCATATTACGTCCTGTCCCGTCCTGTCCCGTCCTGAACCGTCTTGTCCCGTCATGTCCTGTCCTGTCCCGTCCTGTCCCGTCCCGTCCCGTCCCGTCCTGTCCCGTCCTGTCCCGTCCTGGCTATCCTATGATTCCATAAAATCGCTATAATTAAATTACGTTTTTTATAAGACGTAAACTGATTACGATGAAAAAAAAAACAATGTTACTTCAATTTAAACACCTCCATTTCAGGTTTTATTTTAACCCCATCTACCTTTTTATCGTTGAAGTACATATGTTTAGATGAATTATTTGAATATGTAGTTTTGCTATTCTAAGCTAGATCGCGCTACTGAACTGCACGTCTTGGTGTGAACTGACCGTAATTTTACTTCTGAAACACTTTAAATTCAAATAACTTTTGATAGACTGAACCGATTTCGATGAAACAAAAACTAAGTTAAACATCAAGTTGCGTATAATTTTTGTATATAAACATTGTCAGCATTGAATTCGTAGATTTTACGTGATGTGCGCACAAACAAACAGACAAACAGACAAACCGACAAACAGACAAAAATTTCAAAAATGATGGAAATGGGTTCTGTTACTTATCTTTTCACACGCTGGCTATTTTTTGTTTCAATTTCTTCAATGTACAAAAATGTATTTTCTACAGATTTATTATATGTATAGATTAGCTCACTCACATTCCAATAGAAAATTTTGTACGAGAACTGTTCGTCACGGCTTCAAATATTGTTCAATGGAAACTCACACACAATCGGTTCTTCACTAATTAATGTTACAGGTACCTAATACAGGTTTAAACCCGACACCTCATTGTTTTCACGATTATTTGATCCTCATTGTGCTAATTAATGTGTTGAGGTAAAGGGATCTTTAGTTTTATAGACTTTGGGACGATTAATTGTGTTAGGTTTGGACGATTTCTGAACTCAAGGTTTGCCAACGTGCAATGAATCGCACACTGCCGTAGACTGGATAGAAGATGGAGCAGGAAAGTGTTGGAGTGGAGACCAGGGACGAGAAAGAGGAATGTGGGGAGACTACCGACTAGGTGGACAGACGATATCGTTAAGGTGGCAGAAGAAACTGGATAGCCATGACACAAAACCGCACGAAGTGGAAAGATTTGGAACTCAGTATTGGGTGACAAGAGGTTGAAGAACAGAGGTATACGTTAGTTAGGCCACTCCCTCTCTGTGAGAGGAGGCCTGTTTTCCAGCAGTTGGAACATTATAGGATGATGATGACCAGATTCGTAACACCAGACTGCGTTCCAAAACACAGGTCACTGACATTTCTGAAAAGGCCGCTAAGCTGAAGTGAGACTGGGCTGGCCACTATCTACCGCATTACCAATGAACTATGGGCCATGATAACCACTATGTGGAGCCCTGACACAACCAGAAAGCGTCGCGGTAGACTTCGTAGAAGATGACGAGACCACAACAACAGTAGTTAAGCGTAGTTTTTGACGCCTACTGAGTTTAAGAGAGCGAAGTAGACTTGCGTCATCATGAGCAGGCAGTCTGTACAGACTGTGTTAGGCTTCAATTTAATACGCGCGACCAAGAAAACACTGTTTCTCGGATTTTCGGTGTGCGTAGCAGACGGGATTCATACAATAATCTCCCCACAGGCAAATTGCGCTTCACAAAACCAGCCGGACAAAACTTACGAGCAGTAGCCCACATTAGAATCAGAATAGTTGGAAGTCGTTATGAGAAGGCCCCGCAGTGAAATGACACAAACTAACAGTAACAGAAACATTTTTATTGACAAGAGAAACTTAATCAAAGCGTTTTGCCAATATTTTTAGTTTGTGCACAGCTGACGAGTGGAATTCCCTGCCAGAGTCTTTGTTTTCTTGCTAATACCTTGGGGTCTTCAAATCAAGAGTAAATAGGTTACTTCTAGGCAAGCGTGCTCCGCCATAACGACACTTTCGCTTGCCATAAGGCGAGTTAATGGTCAAATACGACACTATGGCTAAAAAACTAAAATAATAGCAAGAAATTTATTTGAATATAATAAAATATTTATTAAAACAGTTATTGTTGTTGGTAAGAAACATAATGTAGTAAAAATAAAAAGCTCATACACCCCTTGAGTATTGTGAGCTTTTCAGAAAACAGTTGATGCACACGTCGGCGTCGACTTCATTCCTACATCAGTAGCCGATGTAACACCTGTAAATATATAATATACACAATTAATATAACTAGGATATTATTATGACACACATAAAATGCTAATCTACATAAGGTGCGTCCCCACAGAGCGCGCAGCCTCGCGAGGCATTTTCCACGCAAAGCAGCTCGGTTGGTGTGGACGTGTCTCGGGCGAGGCAAGTGACAGCGCTGCTGTGGTCGAGCGACCGAGCGCCCGAGCCATCCAGTGTCGGCTTTTGTTTTACTCGTGTATATTGTTTCGTGCCTCGGTCGAAAAATAATAGACGCGTCCACACAGAGTGAGCAGCCTCGTTTGTCAGTTTCCTCGTGCAGCAAATGCCTCACGAGGCTGCGCGCTCTGTGTGGACGCACCTAATGGCGTTTCGACATTTTCAAAAGAGTTTTACCTGTGTTACGGATACATGTTTGGATACAATTGATCAGAGACATGGAAACATCACATCTGCGACCCTCATAACCTGCTGGACATTGACACACTGGGTCTCTGTTCTCGTTCAGGGTACAGACACCGTCGTTCAGACAGTATCCCTGACACACGTTGACTTCACACCTTGCTCCTGAGTAACCAGCTTTACACCTGAAATTGAAAGGGTAACTAGACAACTAAGGAAATTATCAAATATTTGTGGTTTTAATAAACGGTAACAGTGGAACCGGACCGAGCACGCCGCAATCGCGGCGGTAAGACCCCTCTTTGAGGAGTGGCTGGATAGGCGTCACGGCGTCCTGACCTACCGCATGACGCAGGTCAGGTCCTCACCGCACACGGAAGTCTCGGGAGGTACCTGTGTCGAATAAGGAGGGAAGAAACGCCTGGGTGTCACCAGGACACGGTCGAGCATACGGTGCAGGACTGCCTCGCTTGAGCAGAGCACCGTCGTGTCCTCACAGCGGCGATAGGCGGAGACCTCTCGCGCCCGGCATTGGTCGAGGCCATGCTGCGGGGCGAGACAGACTTCTCGGAAGAAATTATCTAGTGTGAGGCAACGGTTTTTTTTTTTTTTAACTCTACTGGTTTTTCAAAACACATCTCCACTCCGCTCAGCTCGTCTCAGCTTTGGCGGATTCCCGGCCTAACTCTTGTGATATACGAGTAAATGTTCGATAATAATATGAACATATTTTACCTGCATTTAGGTTCTCCTACAGCGCTGACACTACAGTCTCCTTGGAAACAGTAGTTATGACACACTGAGACATCGCATCTCTCGCCGCTGTAACCCTGTTCACATTCACAACGAGATTCCCCGCTAACTGTCGTGCCGTGCACACAAAGCAGGCTTACATCCGATTTATTTGGTAGCAGACTCTTCAGACGTTCACAGTCAGGAACTCCACGAGTTACATCTTCAATGTTGTATTTTACGGCCATTGCACTAATATATTGATCACTTACATTAAAAAGATTGGGTTCAACAAGAAGATCTCTGGTGTCATCTAGATCGTTCTTTGGTATTTTCCAGATGGAACAGTTACCTTTATACATGTCACAAATTTTCCAATAGAAATGATCCTTTGAAATTGTTAATTGGTGAATTTTGTCCTTAGAATGCTGAAGTGCTACTTGATGTATTCTTCTTGAGTTAGTTCTACTTAAATCTGTAGATTTAATCCAATCATATGTAAATCCATTTTCCCACCCATACCAGTACAATTTCTGTGCTTGTTGATCAATATTTACAAAGTACCTGCTGACTGATTTGGCGACAATTTCTCTATGGGACCCATTGAATTGAGCCCTCACTACTTCTGCGAGTTCTGAGATCCAATAAATGAACCTGAAATAATTTCGTACGATTTTTATTTTATTTTTTTATTTCACAAACATGAATACGTCGTGTATTGGTGATTTATTGTTAAACTCTACATATTTTTATTTACCAAATTACAACGACTGTCTCAATATTAGTAAACGGTTATGCAAATTAAAGTAAACAAAATAAATAGATCAAGTTAAATGCCATTAGAATAGGATCAGTACCCTTAGCACGAGTTTTCACTCTTTTACTTTACAGCGTCTTTTCAGTATTTACAGCGTTTCTTGTATGAAAAAATGGAACAGCGCCTCTGGTGTGCGAAGAAGGAACTAATTTTTTCCTTGAAAATTGTCAATTTGAAATTGTCAAAGTTCCAGTTTACTTTACGTCTCAAATACTGAAAACTCGTGCTCAGGGTACAGTTTATTCGGTGTGTTGAAAATCGAATGTCGTTTTTGTAACGCGAACCTATCGAGTATTTCATTTTCGAACATGTGAAAATCGTATATACCTAGGACTTTCGTTAAAAAAGAAATGTCGTTATTCTTAATAATAGATAGGTATTGTAATTAGGAATTATGAAATTCGGAGTTATGAAATTCGGAAAAAAATATTTCGGAGTATTTGGGTGTTCCCCATAAAAACGAGCTACTCGTAGCATATCAAGCAGATCAGGAGCATCGATAGTACCACGGAGCGTCTTACAGGCTATTGTGAGCTGATCTCGTGCTCGCCTTACTTCTAGCGAGTTATATCCGAAGCAACCTAGTAGGAATTTTATCGGATAGAGGTAAGTAATGTAGCCTTTTTAGTAGTTTTACAAAAGTGGTCCATTATAAATTTTAATATGAAACACCCTAACTGTAGAGTATACGAGTACCTACCCAGCAGAGAGAGCAGATCATTCCATGTCCAATTTCTATGAGACAAGGGTGTTTCTAACTACGCCTTGCGTCATAAATTCATAGGGTAGTTTTTTTAGGGTTCCGTAGCCAAATGGCAAAAACGGAACCCTTATAGATTCGTCATGTCTGTCTGTCTGTCCGTCCGTATGTCACAGCCACTTTTCTTCGAAAGTATAAGAGCTATCCTGTTGAAACTTGGTAGGTAGATGTATTTATGTGAACCGCATTAGGATTTTCACACAAAAATAAAAACAAAACAAATTTTGGGGGTGCCCCCCCATACTTAGAATTGAAACACAAATTTTTTTTTCACCAAACCCATACGTGTGGGGTATCTATGGATAGGTCTTTAAAAATTGTATTGAGGTTACTAATCTCATTTTTTTCTTAACTGAACAGTTTGCACGAGAGACACTTCCAAAGTGGTAAAATGTGTGTCCCCCCCCTGTAACTTCTAAAATAAGAGAATGATAAAACTAAAAAAAAATATGTAATGTAGACCTCAACAAGAACTTCCAACGAAAATTGGTTTGGATGAGATACAGTTAGCAGTTTTTGAGATATAGTACATTTTCAAAAACCGCAAATATAACTTTGCCATTCATACAAACACTATGAAAAACAAAGTTATTTCTACTGTTTGTGTATATTAGGTACTTACTAATTTCAATATAATAATTATATCCCTAATCTATGCTTGCTACTACGGAACCCTTCATGGGCGAGTCCAACTCGCACTTGGCCGGTTTTTTATTATAAACGTTTACTAGTCATTAGATACATGAACTGGGCTGCCGTTTTAAGACGTCTAAAAAGTCACAGTGTATAGGTACCTAACGAAAGACTTTTAAACATAGAATATCACTATTGTTAGTAACTTACCCTCCACAGATATCCACGACCATGTCGCGGGCGGTTTCCGTTAAAATTAACTGTTTCAAGTCAACTGCGTTGTTAAATTTAGTTTTCAGTGACGCTGAATATATTCTTCGGTTTGATTCACTCCAAAAGATTAACTCTAACACCGGGTCGTAAGCGAAACACTCAAGATAACTGTTTTCAGTATGAAATAAAGTTTCAGTTGTCTTTGAAGCTATATCAAAACTTACGATATCAAAATCGTCAGAAAACAGTATTCTGTTGTGTACTGGGTCGTGAATCAGTCTTCTAACAGTGCAACCCGTGGGACTGTCTGCTGTGTGTGTCAGTGATCCGTTTTTATCATAGAAATGCAGTTGAGTGTTCTTGGAGATGATGATTTCTGAAACAAACAATAATACACTATAAATATGGCACTAGCCATGGGGTTTGTGAGTGATTAGAAATATCGTTCAGCTCGGCTCGATTTGTTGCCCTTCACGACTGGCCTATTTATTCCTAGGCTAATGAACTGAGGACACAGTAGAGCATACGGTGCAGGACTGCCCCAGTTGGGCAGAGCACCGCCGCCGCCGTGTCCTCACGGAGGCGATAGGCGGAGACCTCTTGCGCCCGGCATTGGTCGAGGCCATGCTGCGGGGCGAGACGGAGTGGGAAGCGGTCGCTTCCTTCTGCGAAGCAGTTATGCTCGCGAAGGAGGAGGCGGGCCGCGAGAGAGAGAGGACAGCGTCCTCCCTCCGCCCCAGCCGCAGTGGTAGACGCCCAAGGCGTCGGACGTCGCGGGACGATCTCCGGCCAACGTAGGCGCGACCATGGACCATGCCCGGGTTGACGGCGCGTTGTGTTCCACGCGCGCCTCAAAGAGCGTTACAAGATGACGGGGCCCTCCCGCCCTGCCCTGGGCGGGAGGACTCGTTTGATGATTTTACCACGCAAAAAAAAAGGCCAAAGAATTGGTCCTTTCAATGATTTTTTTTTTTTGTCTTTATTGGGAAGATCATATATTTTTTCCTAACAAACTGTTTTTGTTTTTTTATTTGCTCTAATTAAAAAGTTATATTAAATTCAATATCATTAATTGAACTCGACGAACCGAAAATACGTCGAAAGTGCCCAACGGCGCGGTGTGACGTCATTATAACAATTTCTATACATCGATAGTACCATCCGGCCAATGTAATCTCTTACCACCCTAAAGACTATTCCCTTATGCAGCGCTCGGCCGCTATAGAAGCGGTTATGTACAAGCATCAGCCAATAGCAGGAGATAGGACAAGTTGACGCGTAAATGAATTGTATGACTTACGTAAAAAATTACAAATTTCTCTTCAAATTCAAATATCTTTATTGCGAACTAAGTGTAGGTAAACAAAGTTTGAAGGTGTTAATATTAGGTAGGTTCTTAGAACTTAGTTGCCTGTTAAGGCATTGCAATTTATACATAGAATCAAGCAATGTTATGTTAAAATACACAATTTTAATTTTATTATAATACTAATTAAGGTTTATTACATTTATTAGGTGTATAACATTTATTACATTTAATTATTAAGCTATTAAACATATTCATGATACATTGCAAATGTCAAAATTAAAGATAAATTTATTTTTCTTCTAGGAATTCACTTACCGAGTAATAAGCTTTTTTTATAAGAAAGTCTTTTAGCTTCTTTTTAAAGATAACGATTGAATCAATGTTGTTAATGTCTAGAGGTAACTTATTATATATTTTTATGCCCATACAAAAAATACAGTTGCTATACACTGCGGTGTGGGATGCTTTATTGCGTAGTGTATTTTTAAGTCTACTGCTTATTAACGTGTCATAGCTACTGATGTTAGTTCTAACGAATATTGAGGCCTCGTAGATATACAGAGCAGGGAGGGTTAATATCTTGAGGTCTATGAAATGAGGTTTACATGAATCAGTTTGGTGTATCCCACATATATGTGGGATACACCAAACTGATTCATGTTGAAATGCAGTTTCTTTATCAGTTGAATGTAGTATCCCCATAGTAGTATTCCATATGACAAAGTAGATCCCACATAAGCGTGATCCCACATAAGAAATAAAAACGAAATAAAAACATTAAAATTATTGTTTTCATTTCGTTTTTTTTTTGTAGAAATCATTCTTGAACTTACCCCAATCGAAGGAGTTCGCCAACCCCGCGTACAACAATAACAACGACAACACACATTGTGTTCTATACATTTTGTACGGACAACGTTCCTTCAACAGATTGTAATGTTGTGTCCACACTTGGCTACCACTCGTGAGATGTAGTAGCAACACAATGGGTTTTTACAAACAGGCGATCTTATTTATACGTGTCTTAATAAAGCATAGGCATATTGATAACCCGAGAGGCGTTTCTGATAGGGGTCTAAATAGCGATAAGGAGCAGTTAATTTCGCAACTACGAGACAAGTGTACGTCACTTGCTATTTTTTTTTTCTAATTATTGAGTGCTATTACCTCATCTACCTTTTCGAAAACGCAACATTTAAAATTATGATATGCTATTGACCAATAATTCCTAAAAACTATGTATTTCTCTTAAGCTTAAACTCTAAAATAAATGCTAGTAATTTTATGCCAAATTGAGTCATTGTCAGAATTTTATTTTTAATTTTGGGAAATAAATATTATTATTTTTTTTTTGGTTCTCTTTAGACTAGATTTTAAGTATAAGGTTCAAAATTTTTTTCCATTACTCCTATTATGGTCTACTAAAATGAAAAAATAAGGACCTCGTGACAATTAAGGTTAAAATGTAGCACCAAATGTTGTTACTTGTTTTTTTCTTAAATTATCTTGTATCAAAGTTAGTAAAATGGCTTAATGTTTATTATTATATACCAAGGTTGAATTTTGAACTAAAATTAAAACATTTAAATTGATTTTTATTAACAAAAATTAACTTTGAAAATAGTAGCCTGAGAGGCTACATGTCCCTGAGGTTTATTCCCTTTATGTCGAGTCCCGTTATGTCGAGCCACGCTTTTATTACCTCTAAGTCGAGTTTAATTATATCATATTTTAGAAGTACAGTCACGTCCAAAAGGATATTAAGAATTTCAATGATGGGTCCTCTGGACTTTGATTGTTTGCCTTCATGATTGGAATTGTTATTAGGCGAACTTGGGATCCAAGAGCGAGCGAAGCGAGCTCGGGACTTGTGGGCACCCCGACACGGACAGATTAGGTTCAAAGGGGACGGTGGGGTCTGAAAGACCCCGCCATCCCCTTCGTGTTAGGTTACTTTAAACCATGCACGCAGAAATAGGAGCCCCGCGAAACGGGGCTCCGTTGAGCTTCCTTCTTAGGTAATCTTCACCTATACCTGTTTTAATGTTTTTATGTCATTGGCTTTTAATTTACATCCCTGACTGTACTTGTTCACCAAACTCGAAATAAAGGTAAGAAAGCCTAAAATATCAATACTTTGGAGAACAATAGACTTCCAAACTCGACATAAAGGGAATATATCGTCCCTGATAGTGTTATAATTTTTTCATGTCACTGGTTAAAGGTTAAATAGCTTGCTGCCTGCATACCTAATACATATTGTAATACCCAAATAGGCTATTGTACTCTTTTTTATTGTTTTATAACATCAGATGTATATTAAATAATTTGAACATTATTGAACAACTAATTAAACTATAACATAATAACTATAAAAATAAAAATACTAAATTAAAATAAAACTAAACTAAATTTTTGATGCTCTATAATAGTTTAGTTTAGTTTTATTTTAATTTCGTATTTTTAACCGACTTCAAAAAAAGGAGGAGGTTCTCAATTCGTCGGAATCTTTTTTTTTTTTTTTTTTTTTTTTTTTTTTTTATGTATGTTCCCCGATTTCTCGAAGACGCCTGGACCGATTTGGAAAATTTTTCTTTTGTTTGAAAGGGTATACTTTCCAATTGGTCCCATGATCGTCAGGTCAGGATCTGATGATGGAATCCCAGGGAAATCGAGGGCAACCTTCAAATTTTATAGGCACATAGTACCATTTTCATATATTTTCTAAAGCTGTTCAAGTATTTGCATCTGATAATCATCATCTCAGGTGGATGAGCTGATGATGGAAGGTACAACTCCTCAACGGCTTGGAGTAGGCATCGACTGATTTAGTTTGTGTTCGCATATCTCTGGAACTACAAGTCCGATTTAAGTAATTCTTTTTTTGTTGTACTAAGTATTGTTCAACTTTCGGAATACTGCAAGTTTCATCAAAATCGGTTCAGTAGTTTTTGAGATAGGGAATTTTATTAGCTTATTGTGCACTTGAGAGAGCACAATAAGCTAAGCGAGAATGATTTATTTGACAAGAATTTGAGTTGAATATTTAAACTAAAAAGAGTAAAATAAAAAACTTTTTCAAAAAAAATTGAACCGCCTTCAAAAACAACCACAAAAAAGGGTAAAATAACCTACAAAATAACTTTTCTTTCAGAAGTCGGTGGCAAAAAAACAATGAAATGAAAAAAACAAAGGCACCGACTTGTGAAAGAAAAGTTATTTTGTAGGTTATTTTACCCTTTTTTGTGGTTGTTTTTGAAGGCGGTTCAATTTTTTTTGAAAAAGTTTTTATATTAAATTAATTTCAAATATTAAGTTTAAACTATTAGTACACAATATTAGTTTATCTGCTCGTTATCTCTATTTTGCCTTTTATCAGAAGACCTCTCAGGTTATCAATGTCTAGAACGTAATTAATATTTAAAAAGAACGATCTTTTTGAGAAAAACCCATTGTGTTGATAAAACATCTCACGAGGGGTGACCATGTGTGGACACAACATTACAATCTGTTGAAGGAACATTGTCTGTACAAAATGTACCTATATAATACTGCTTATGTCGCAGGATAGTTGATAAACCGAAATTTCGCAAAAATTCTAAGGAAATCGCGAAAACATGAATAATTAGGTATTTCATCATCATCATCATCATCATCATCATCATCAAGCTATAATGTTCTCACTGCTGGGAGACAGGCCTCCTCTCTGTGAGAGGGAGTGGGCCATAATCCACCACGCGGGCCCAGAGCGGGTTGGTAGATGTCACATGTCCTCGAATTTTTGGTTGTTTTCCTTCACCGTTTTGAGAGCAGTGGTGATGAAATAAATTACACAAAGTAATGCGCCTGGCGGGGTTCGAACCCACGACCTACAACTCGTAAGTCGGGACCGATACCATTGGGCCACCACTGCTCTCTAATTTAAATTTAATTTAAAATTAGGTATTTGAATTGAGATTTTTTTTACATAATGAATCCACCACAAATAAGAACATTAAGAAGAGAAAAAAATATTTGTTGAATATCTAAACTAAAAAGGGTAATAAAAAAAACTTTTTGAAAAAAAACAAGGAACCGACTTCAAAACGAAATACAAAATAAAAATATAGTCAATGAAATAAAAAACAAAGCCACCATCTTTATATTGTCTATATTTATTGATATTTTTCAATGTTACTGAAACATGCCTTTAGTAAGGTTTTGGGGACACCCCGAAGTCCGGTTTGGTTAGCTTCCTTTGAAGCATCGCGAAGCCGACCTGCTCAGTTCGAATTTTTTGAGTTGTCAAATTATTCGTGTTTTCGCGATATCCCTAGATTTTTTGCAAAAATTCGTTTGTTTAACAAACAAGCCTACGAAATATGTACGAGTAATGCAATGACAGAATATTTGAGTATCATGGCTGCGAGCGTATCCCTTACAAAACATACCGTAAACTATTTCCCAATATTTGCTAGGAAAAGTCTCGAACAACAAACTTTGCAACGATTGCACTGTCCCACGATTCCTTGTAACAGCACATCGAGCATTCGCCCTTCTTTAATTTTTCCGAACTGAACAACGAACAGAGACAGATAAACTAAGTCCGTCAACGAAAACACGGGAACGGATACAGATGTACGAACGTAACTTACGTCAAAATCAAATTGCGGACAGTTAATACCGCTACGACTGAAGTCATTTTGACGGTAGTGTCTACGTCAGTACATCAAATTGCATTAAAAAAATGTAGTACTTACGCAGGTCATGAGTTGTAGCGCGGAATCTAAGGAGCTATCTGTCAAATCGTAATATTATTATCATTCACTCTTAGTTCGGGCTAGTTGTCAATACGTCTGTCACTAAGGCCGGAACCACGGTTTTCGTGCTAAGAGGTTAGACCCCCTAGAGCCCAGCATAGACCCAAATATTGTTAACATTTTCACGATCTTTCAAGCGAACGCTGTAGTCAATTTTCTTCATGAATATGTCAGACTTATCAGTCGTCTATGCAAAAAGCTCGCCAGAACGTTTGTTAGAATACTCGCTAAAACGCTCAAGTTTGTTTTTCTGTAAGTAATGTAACATTCGCAAGAATTCTCATTGCAAATGAATGCACAAGTTTAAACTACACAAACTTAAACAGGAATAATAAATTACCTAGTTCAAAACTTCCTACTTATTAGGCATTTAGAAAGTCTGTCACAATTACAATTATCCTTATAGGTCTGTTATAATTGACTCCCTTTGTTCAGGCCTACAATGCGGGCTTGGCTATTATTTGAATTGGCCGACGGGCCATGAATTGGGCAGTCGGAGTCACTAATCAAACATTGTAGGGAATACGGCCTTTGTTCTATTCAAATTGGGTTGTGTGGAGTTTCAAATATATTTTTTTGCCTGTTTTAGTTTTGTGAGCACATAATTTTAAAAACAATGTTGGCCGACGCATAACTTTGTGTATTTATTTTATCACCACTACTCTCAAAACGGTGAAGGAAAACATCGTGAGGAAACCAGCATATCCTAGAACCAAAAATTCGAAGACATGATTGTGACATCTACCAACCCGCACTGGGCCCGCGAGGTGGGTTATGGCCACTGTCTCTAACAGAGAAGAGGCTTGTGTCCCAGCAGTGGTAATATTACTGATTATTATGCTATATGTTTGTAGAACTATCGATAAGGAATAAGTTTAGAGACCTTTTTGTGACCCAAAGATCTGTAAAATGACTTAAAAATGAGCTCAGTGAAGGCAGTCACAGCAGCAGAGTCACTTAGTCAATAATCTCATTGTCGTCCTTCCCCGGTCGCCAGAATGAGACTGTAATAAAGAAAGATTCATCTTTTTTCTAAAGTTCTTACAGACAGACGAAATTAAGACTTCGGAGGGGTTCTCATCTTAAACATTTTCTCTATTCAAATTCTATGTTTTAGGCTTAAAAGTTATTTGCATCTTATTCCATAAAACTTCATGTTATTATAATTAGTTAGATACTTTATAATTGTTTTTAATTTGCAACTATTAATAGATAGTAGTAATTAATAGTTTGTAAGTAACTTAATCTTACTAATTTAACTTATTAATTAAATAATTTAACTAATTTTGAATGCGAAAGTTTAGATGAACGGATTATAACGGGATAAACGATATAATTATGTAATAGATAGACAGACTTTATATAATTATGCTTAAACAAGTGTGATGCATGCAAGATGGTACATTATACGATATTACTATATTATTGTGTGGCTTGTGTTAGATTTTGGGTAGTTGGTGAGATGCTGGTACGTTAGTGCCGGGGGAAAATCAGGGAAGATTCAATAAAATACCGCAACTAATAAAATGCACGTCTGTATTTGACCAGTGTCACAGATGGAAAGAAATAGTGTTGCCAATAATTACATGAGGATTAGGTGCGTCCCCACAGAGGGCGCTGCCTCGCGAGCAAGTGACAGCGCTGCCGCGGTCGAGCGATCTAGCGCTCGAGCCATCCAGTGTCGGCTTTTATTCTGCTCGCGTATTTTGTTTCGTGTCTCGGTCGAGAAACAATAGACACGTCCACATAGAGTGAGCAGCCTCGCTTGTCAGTTTCTTCGCGCAGCAAATGCCTCGCGAGGCTGAGCGCTCTCTGTGGACGCACCTAATTACATTTGATGTTGGTGTTGCAAAATAATAATTAAAATTGACGGTGCTATTTGCGTTATCGCCTAACCTATCTGTCTCTATGTCACGTTTAGCCTTTCATTGAGTTACAAACATACATCTATCCATTTAAACTTTAAATAATATAAGTAATGAATAATAGAATAAATAATCTTCATTAAATCTCGAAACTACCACTTCAAAGCTAAACGATCGCCGAGACGCAATAAATCTTCCCTTACCGAAATGGTCTTATTTTTATCGGTCGGGTCTCTTTATTAATACGTTAATTACTGAGGTGAGGCAGATGTTTTGATGAGATCAACTGATATCGTTAACGCGGGAGTTGAAGTAAGCCGGCGTGGAAAGAATTGACTCGGATTCTTTGAAGTTGGATAAGAAGTGAAAATTTAAAGCAAAAGACGAAAAGATAATTTGTCAATATTTTGATAAGCTTGTAAATGAAGAAGGATAAAAGAAAAAGTTCTTATTTCGTCATATTCCTATTAAAAAATAACAGATTTAAATGCCAGGTTCTGTCTGAATTGGAAGGAGGACGCCCAGTATCGTAAAAGGTGGAAGGAGTGGAGGGAGGCGTTTGCCCGGGAGTAAGACAGAGCAGGCTAAAAGTATATGTTAGTATAATATTCCTACAATTAGTTAAAAATCTAGTCTCTTTAAAGAACTATTGAAAACTTGATTTCTGTTTGGCTAATCTAAGGCTCCATTCATAACAGTATTGGTGCTTTTACACGACAAGCATAATATATATCAGGTTATTTATAAACCGGTAAATAAATATCGTAGAACAATCACGTGTCCCAGAAATGCGGGAAAATTATAAAAAATTGGTACCTTTATGACTGTGTGATAGGTATAGTCCTTTCATTTACTTTACGCAGAACATCAAAAACTTCATTTTCATTGACATAAAGCTCACTATTACTTGACAGTATTCAAAGTCAGCAACTGAAAAGCAAACTTATATAACGAACATAAAGTTCATAGTCATGTTGACGGCTACGCTCTACTAGAGGAAAATTAACTTTGAAAGAACAGTATTTATTGGAATATTTTACCAATTTTTGTCGCCGTCATCGGTTATGGTTTTGATATTATGATTTCTCCTTTTTTATGTTTATTATTGTTTCGTGTGTTGTTTTATGTCCTGACTTCTGATATTGATGTTTGTACACGATAATGTTTTTGCGTATTTTACTATTACCTATTAGGTTTTGTAAACTATATGAAAATAAAATGTAATGTTTCATAAATTAAATACTGTTCATGTTTTTACGTAATGATAGGTATATAAATAGGTGAGATAAAAGTTATATAATATAATTTAACCCATGTTTAAGAGCCCTTTAGTAAACAAACGGATTGTTTTGAAATAAAATAGTTATAACAATTCATATACACGCAATAAAAGTTTGTGCGGTATTTCTTAATACACTGTCCCCCTTATTAATAAACGTTGACTAAAGTTACGCCAAGGTTAATCCTTAAAAAAATTATGGTTAATCCGAAGATTAACCTTGGTGTAACTTTAATCCACGTTTACTAATAAGGGGGTGTAATGTTTATCTCACAGAATACTAAAACAACTTTTTTTCCTTTTTTTCACATAGGTGTACTGGTTTCACTTATAATTAAGTTACTTATCCATCATTTTGAAATCTAAGTCAGTATGCGCATAACCGGTCAAACTGGTAACTGGCGCCTGTTCATTGACGAGAAAATGGGTGGTATTATGACCCAAAGAAACAATAAATGAATGACCTTAAAATAAACAAAAATGTTCTCTGTGTTCAAAGCTTAAGGTCTACAATAATTCAGAATAATCTTGTCGCTTAAGGCAAAGCTAAAAATAAGGCTGCACCGACGCAAAATATCAAGAATTCTTGTACTTACAAAACAAACCATTCAATTATCGCTCCTTTTTTGAATATTTTATTAACAGGAAGGGCGGGTTTCGCTTGTAACTTTTTATTGTTACTTACGTCTCTTTTATTTAGAAGTGGGTGTTACCGTTTTAACAAAGATTGAATTAAAAATCATTGGACTCCTGTATGATAGTAATCATGGCTTCTGTTCGAATTTTAAATGTATAATTACTGGATCGTGTGAAAGAGAACGTGTAGGTTTTTTTTATCGGGAATGTTGGTTTGTCTGTATAATATCTTCGTATGTATATCTAGATATACTGTATACTTATTATTTTAAGTTGAAGTCGCATTTTATGGCTTTCTGTATGTATAATATTAGCGTCTCTTGTGAACTGCTGAATAGATTCTGATGCATACCTACTCACTTTTTTTTAATGCTGAATTAGTTTTAATAAAAGTTTTATATAATCCATAAGCATTCATATGCTTTCATACTCGTTTAAAGGGAAATTTATGACTTATAATAAACTTTATTAACGAAAGAATTTAAAAAAATATTATGTTATGGCAAAAAATGAGGTGACTCAACGACTAATACCGAATATACTAATAATAATGAAGTATAAAGAAGAAAATTGGCGGTGAACAGAAAAATGAAAAAAGCATCTTTTTGCAACAACATTACTTCGACGGCACCGATGATGCAGCGGTTGAGCTATAAACTATTGCGCTACGTAAAGCGGGTTTTATTCCCACACGGAACAAAAATATTTGCATAGCCTACAAATAGCTGCTCTGTTCTGAGTCTGGTTGTTCGTGTGGAAATCCCAGATTGAGGCAACGCTATATTAAAAAAAAAACTTATAATCAAAGAACTTTCAATATTTCGACAACTCGTCAAAACTGTGGAGCCGGACTGCGAAATTAGTGATAATTAAACTCGGTTCAAGTAATAGGTATTAAGAAACCTTGATTAAACGAGTATTTTTGCTCATTAAGGATATATACAATGACGTGAATTATTACAAACGGGTGCAGTAAAATTGTTAAAATATTTAACTGTTCCGCTGCGGACTATTCTGGTACGAAGAAGGAAAGAATATTTTATTTAAACGTTCACTGCATCTTATAAGTGCCTGTTTTAGGTATATTTTTTATAAAACTTTGCCCTACACTAGGAATTTATCCTGTATCGTGCGTCCGTGATCCAGATTAATCAATGGATCTGTACACCACACTATACTTTAGGTACTCGTTACATTACACTTCAATATTTCCTACAAAAAATACAACATATACCATTACATTTAAAACACGAAAAATTAAGCACCAAGTCAAAAGTAGTGCGAACACATCAACGCACGTTAAGGGTACGCTAGTCGGTCATTCTTCCATACAAACGTAGTTTGGCAATTACTCCAACATTTGACGGTATACAACTATACATTCAGAATAAACAATGATTCACATTCATCTCATCGTTATCTAGCCCTATATCGAAACAAAAAAGAAAAGAAAAAA
Source organism: Agrotis exclamationis (assembly GCA_950005045.1). NCBI lineage: Eukaryota > Metazoa > Arthropoda > Insecta > Lepidoptera > Noctuidae > Agrotis > Agrotis exclamationis. Next base: position 6,296,978 of record OX465441.1, on the reverse strand, counting down.
CGAGTGTGCTATTGTCTGTATTATGAGTTATGGTGTCGAAACTTCTTTATTTTAAAACTAATTTTAACGCTTCTTCGGGGTGAAATAAATAACAAAAGAAGACGATAAATTGTAAAATAATTACCATACAAGGATAGATAATTTGTTCAAAAATATAAATTATTTTATTTTGAACAGATACATTCAGTAGTTTTATTATAATATAAATCTAGAAAAGTTGCAGTAGTCCATTCTTCAATTAAATCACGCCTGTATGAGTCAGTCGAAGGTTGGAGTATGAGTGCGTAGGCGCCCTAGCTTCTTACTGCTCATCCATCTCATTGGTACGTGATGTTGGATGAAATAGCATGCATATTAATTCCGCCCGCCAACGAGTTCGTCCCGCCGATTAGGGCACCCTTAAGCATCAAACGTGGTCAAACAGCGTCGTGCGGTATCGAAAACATAGAAAATAACATAAACAAACACCCAGATCCGGGACAACTTGCTACAAATATTTTTGTTCCGTGCGGGGATAAAACCCACGACACACTGCACCGGAGTCGATCTCTTAGCCACAGCATCCACCGTGCCATTAAAGAACTAACAAGTCAGTCATCTTATCATCTTAGGGTAGTTCTTCAGAGACAAAATTTTCGATGTCTGTGGGTATATTTCCGTAACTAACTAACAAAACGGCATGTAATATTTTTTTCTGTATACTTTAGCTTTAGATCTAACTTGGGCAAATTATATTTTTTTAATAGTAGCTATCTATATACAAAATAAAAAAATTTGAAGTCTGTTCTCCTGATTCATATGGGGCGTCCGTTTCCCATTTTCCGGAACAAAATGGTCGATGTCGCATTTTCCCTTTGATTCATCAATATAAATTAAAATTATTTCGAAAGGTAATGAATTGACCTCTTACAAAAAAAATATGTAATAGTTGTAACTACGTTAGTGTGTTTATAATTAAGTAAATAAGAAGTGTCCGGCGTAAATTACTGATTAATATGGAGTAAGCTTTGCTTGACCGTACTTGGTCGAGGAATGATAATGAGAGTCTGTGATCCCGCATGGGGGGAAGCCTGTCGAACAACGGACATGCTAGAAAGCGGACGTGAGGCTAGTTGGCTTAGAACCCGGTGAAACAAAGGTAAATATCTGATTCATCTGTGCTTGGTTTGGGTACCTTGCTGATTACAATGCCTAATTTATTAATTTTATTTTGCTGTTTTAAGACTTTAATCTGAGTTTTGTGTGATGCTTTTGGGTTATAGATTCGTGTAGAAAAATGACAATACTGAAGTCTGTATGAATTATGAGTTAAGCATAATTTTAGGCAAAATCATGATTCATCTGTGCCTGATTGATATGTTCAAAAGCCCATATGAATCTGAAAATAAATTAGTTTTCCCATTTTCCAGCAAGAAAGGAACACTTTTGTTACGTTATTTTACTTTTCCAAGTCAGTAGAGTGTGTGTGAGACAATTTTGACATTATTCTTCGGAATTTATTCATAATTCAAACTCTATCTATTTGTTTTTATTTTGATATTGCAGTTCACAACAATGCCACTATCAACAGTAGAAAAGAAGGAGAAAAAGAGACTCATAGAACGTACGAATTTTTTATCCTTCTAGGATGGAAATTGGAAAATAAGAAAAGATCCAGACGAGTATGCTGCGTGGAAATTAAAATAATTATACAAAAAATATATAAAAGTTATATAAAAAAATTATATAAAAGAAAGGAAGAAAAAGCCAAAGTAAACTGAGAGAATATTATAATGTAGCATTAAAATGACTATCTGGTACCTAGGTATTTATAACAAAATTCTCGCTTTTCTGTAAGTATTTATTTCTGTACAAATATTATTCTAAAAAACAAGAATTTTATTGTTGAATTGACCAGATTTTTTCCTTGATATGATCACTGGTAATTGTTTTTATAAAAAATATTCATTGTCATCATATCAGCCGTAAGACGTCCACTGCTGAACATAGGCCTCCCCTTTAGACTTCCAATAGGACCGGTTGTAAGCGGCCTGCATCCAGCGTGATCCTGTGGCCTTCATAAGATCGTCTGCCCACCTAGTGGGTGGACGTCCTACGCTGCGTTTGCCGGTGCGTGGTCTCCATTCGAGAACCTTACGGCCCCATCGGCCATCAGTTCTGCGTGCTCTATGGCCTGCCCACTGCCATTTCAACTTGCTAATTCGTTGGGCTATGTCGGTAACTTTGGTTCGTCTACGAATCTCCTCATTTCTGAGTCGATCGCGCAGAGAGACTCCAAGCATAGCCCTCTCCATAGCTCGTTGGACTATACTGAGCTTACTAATGAGGCCTACAGTAAAGGACCACGTTTCGGCACCATACGTCATCACTGATAACACACATTGGTCGAAAACTTTCGACTTAAAAAATATTATTGTTGTTATAATATTTTGATAATTTTCTTAATACAGAGCCCATTTTTATTTAAAGTTTTCCATTTTTATTTCGGTTCCTGATTCATCTGTATAAAATTCTGATTCATCTGGGCACTAAATTTTTAAACGTAAATATCTTAAAAACTACTTTGTAAAAACGAGTCCCTCATACAAATATATGTTATTTGGAATATCTATTTTCATATGAACATGTGTTACTGAGCTGAAAGTGAAATTAAAATTTGACCATATGAATCAGTCAAAGAATCGAATTTCGAAGAACTACCCCTTACTGTTCCATGTTTTCTTTTCCATTCTCCCCTGTCTGACGTTGCCACGTTGAATGGCAATGCTAATTCTTTGGCCAAAGATAGAGCCAGCCCTCTGGTCACGCGAAGTGTCGACCAGACTACGAGGGATTTCCTAAGGCTCAGCACAGACAGAACGGAGCGCAGCGGAGAGGATTTCATTAACGCACATGAAAATAAACTTTAAAATTATTCCAATAAAGTGCATAAATGCTTGAACCTGACAAAAAATGCTCGCGCGTCCTCGAAGATATGCGAGAATCCCTGCGCGGCGGTGAGTCGAGTTGTTACTGAGTTTAAAAGAGGGAGGACGGACTCGCTCGCGAGCATACGCGATCTGTAAAGAAGCCCGAGACCGCGCAGGGATGATACCTCTCTGTCTACGCTGACCCTAAGGTGTCAGACACTCGGACCCCATGACCCGAGCGATTCGACCCCAAACAGTTCAAAACTGTAGCAACCATTAAGGTTACAGTATTTGCACCGCTTGAGGTTCTCTGCGGCCGCAGCAGCAGCGCCAGCACAGCCGAACTTGCAACGTGGGATGGCGCAAGGGTATCGGTCGAAACAAAGTAGTGTCCCACACCAAAGGAAGGCCTACCCATGCCTCCAAGGTACCAACGTGCGGTTTCGGGACACCGCAGGCCCATACGGACGGCGAGTAAAGGGCGACTCGCTGTCCGATCATGGACCATGCCCGGGTCGACCGCGCATCGTGTTCCACGCGCGCCTCAAAGACCTGTCAGCAATACGACGGGGCCCTCCCTTAGAGGGCCAAAGCCTGCCGGGGTCGCGGGACTTATCTCATTACCGTGACCCCGGAACATAAAGGGCTATTGAAGGACACCGTGGATTTTAGTCAGTACAAGTCTGACAGTCCCTCCCGCCCTGCCCGGGGTGGGAGGACTCATTTGATGATTTTACCACGCTAAAAAAAAAACCGGCCAAGTGCGAGTTGGACTCGCCCATGAAGGGTTCCGTAGCAGCAAGCATAGATTAGAGATATAATTATATTGAGATTAGTAAGTAATATACACAAACAATAAAAATAACTTTGTTTTTCAATGTGTTTGTTGTGTGTGTGTGTGTTTTTGTTTTTCAATGGCAAAGTTATATTTACGGTTTTTGAAAATGTACTATATCTCAAAAACTGCTAACTGTATCTCATCCAAACCAATTTTCGTTGGTAGTTTTGGTTGAGGTCTACATTATATATTTTTTTTAGTTTTATCATTCTCTTATTTTAGAAGTTACGGGGGGGGGGGACACTTTTACCACTTTGGAAGTGTCTCTCGCGCAAACTGTTCAGTTTAGAAAAAAATGATGTTAGTAACCTCAATATCATTTTTAAAGACCTATTCATAGATACACCACACGTATGGGTTTGGTGAAAAAAATTTTTTTGAGTTTCAATTCTAAGTATGGGGGCACCCCCAAAATTTGTTTTGTTTTGATTTTTGTGTGAAAATCCTAATGCGGTTCACATAATACATCTTTCTACCAAGTTTCAACAGGATAGCTCTTATACATTCGACAAAAAGTGGCTGTGACATACACGGACAGACAGACAGACATGACGAATCTATAAGGGTTCCGTTTTTGCCATTTGGCTACGGAACCCTAAAAAAGTGTCTATGTCATTGAATTAAAAAAATTTAGTACTTTCGCAGGTCATGAGTGGTAGCGCGGAATCTAAGGAGCTATCTGTCAAATCGTAATATCATTCATTCTTAGTTCGGGCTCGTTATCAATACGTCTGTCACTAAGGCCGAAACCACGGGTTTCGTGTTAGAGATTAGACCCCCTGAGCCGAGCATAGAGCCAAATATTGTTAACATTTTCACGATCTTTCTAGCGAACGCTCTAGTCAATTTTCTTCATGAATATGTCAGACTTATTAGTCGTCTATGCAAAAAAACTCGCCAGAACGTTTGATAGAATGCTCGCTAAAACGCTCAAGTTTGTTTTTCTGTAATGTAACTTTCGCAAGAATTCTCATTGCAAATGAATGCACAAGTTTAAACTACACAAACTTAAACAGGAATAATACATTACCTAGTTCAAAACTTCCTACTTATTAGGCATTTAGAAAATCTGTCACAATTACAATTATCCTTATAGGTCTGTTATAATTGACTCCCTTTGTTCAGGCCTACAATGCGGGCTTGGCTATTATTTGAATTGGCCGACGGGACATGAATTGGGCAGTCAGAGTCACTAATCAAACATTGTAGGGAATACGGCCTTTGTTCTATTCAAATTGGGTTGTGTGGGGTTTCAAATATATTTTTTTGCCTGTTTTAGTTTTGTGAGCGCATAATTTTAAAAACAATGTTGGCCCTGTGGTATCGGCCGACGCATAACTTTGTGTATTTATTTTATCACCACTACTCTCAAAACGGTGAAGGAAAACATCGTGAGAAAACCGACATGTCCTAGAACCAAAATTTCGAAGACATGTGACATCTACCAACCCGCACTGGGCCGGCGAGGTGGGTTATGGCCCACTGTCTCTAACAGAGAAGAGGCTTGTGTCCCAGCAGTGGTAATATTACTGATTATTATGCTATATGTTTGTAGAACTATCGATAAGGAATAAGTTTAGAGACCTTTTTGTGACCCAAAGATCTGTAAAATGACTTAAAAATGAGCTCAGTGAACGCAGTCACAGCAGCAAAGAGTCACTTAGTCAATAATCTCATTGTCGTCCTTCCCCGATCGCCAGAATGAGACTGTAATAAAGAAAGATTCATCTTTTTTCTAAAGTTCTAAGACAGACGAAATTAAGACTTCGGAGGGGTTCTCATCTTAAACATTTTCTCTATTCAAATTCTATGTTTTAGGCTTAAAATTTATTTGCATCTTATTCCATAAAGGAATGGAAGGAAGGAATTACATGGAACGAAATCGATTACATATTGTACTCACACCATCAGATTTTAAAAAACATTCAAGTTCTCAACCAATTTAAATATAATTCGGATCACAGACCAATCCGTGCAACTCTATTTTTTGATTTAAAACTGTACAGAAAACGATTATTTACAACTGCAATAAAACGCTTATCCAAAGAATCTCTTTTAGGCAATAAGCAACAATTTAATTTAGAATTAAAAAATAGCTTCACTACTTTAGATTTAAAAACCGAAGAGGTACCAATTTGAAAATATTATCAATAGTGTTAAAACAGCAAGCAGAAAAATCAAGGCATTACCAAATAGAATCAAAAAACTATCACCAGACACCATAATTCTTATAGATGAAAGACAGGCCCTAAGCGCAAATAAGAGAAACCCCGACTACAAAAATAAAAACAAAGAAGTCAAACGCAGCATCAGGAAGGATATTAGGTCTTATAACACCAAACTAATCCAAATAGCTTTAGAAAAGAATCGTTCCTTGAAAATAGCCAAACAAGGCATCAGTAAGGGTAAAATGTGGATTAATAGTCTGAAAGACAACAACGGCCAAAAACATCAAAACAGAGACAAAATTTTACAAATCTGCACAAGTTTCTATAAATCGTTATTTTCGAATCCAAACTGTCATCCCTCAGAACCCAGCGTACAGTATTCTTGCCCAGACACCATTCCCCCCATTACTGGTTATGAAGTACACGTCGCACTTTGTAAAATGAAATACAACAGAGTACCCGGCGAAGACGGAATAAGCACCGAAATTTTGAAAATAGGCGAACCTACACTTCTCCCAGTAATAACGAACTTGTTTAATAGTATCCTTAAAACAGGCAAATTCCCGGATGGCTTTTGTCATTCCAATATAACTCTGTTACATAAAAAGGGTGATAAATCAGACCTCAACAACTATCGACCAATCAGTCTTATATCCCATTTGTATAAGGCTTTTATTAAAGTAATAGACAACCGTATCTCACCCCAACTAGAAAAACACCAACCTCCTCAACAAGCTGGATTTCGATCAGGCCTCTCCACTACCGATCACCTACATGCCATAAATCAATTAATTGAAAAATATAATGAGTTTAACATGCCGATATATCTTGCCTTCATTGATTATTCAAAAGCCTTCGACAGTTTGTCACACAAAGCCATATTTGATGCTCTGGTTAACCAGGAAATTGAACCCACCTACATCAACCTACTCCGTAAAATCTATCTCAACAGCACAGCTTCAATCAAACTACAAAATGCCGGACCATCGTTTTCCATAGAAAAAGGCGTAAAGCAAGGAGACCCGCTTTCACCCAAGCTTTTTAACAGCGCCCTTGAAGAGATCTTCAGAAAGCTAACGGCTTGTTGGGAGAGAAGCGGCATTGAAATCGGTGGGGTGCGGTTAACAAACCTTCGCTTCGCAGACGACATTGTCGTATTCTCTTCCACAGCGACAGAACTAGAGCTAATGTTGAATCAACTCAGCAATGCAAGCCTTGAGGTTGGACTGGCGATGAATATGTCGAAGACCAAACTGATGTCAAACACCACTAAGCATAGGATCAGAGTAAATGGTGAAGAATTGCAATATGTCCAGGAATACATCTACTTGGGCCAGATAGTCTCTTTCCAGTCCAGACAAGATGCGGAAGTCACAAGACGAACCGAAAATGCCTGGAAGAGCTACTGGTCCATGAAAGAGCTTATGAAAGGAAGTCTTCCTTTGACACTCAAGCGAAAAAACTTTTTAAAAAAAAATGTAACCGCCTTCAAAAAGAACCACAAAAAAGGGTAAAATAACCTATAAAATAACTTTTCTTTCAGAAGTCGGTGCCTTTGTTTTTTTTTCATTTCATTGTTTTTTTGCCACCGACTTCTGAAAGAAAAGTTATTTTATAGGTTATTTTACCCTTTTTTGTGGTTCTTTTTGAAGGCGGTTACATTTTTTTTTAAAAAGTTTTTTATTTTACTCTTTTTAGTTTAAATATTCAACTCAAATTCTTCTCAAATAAATCATTCTCTCTCAAGTGCACAATAAGCTAATAAAATTCCCTATCTCAAAAAGTACTGAACCGATTTTGATGAAACTTGCAGTATTCCGTAAGTTAAACAATACTTAGTACAACAAAAAAAGAATTACTTAAATCGGACTTGTAGTTCCAGAGATATGCGAACACAAACTAAATCAGTCGTTGCCTACTCCAAGCCGTTGAGGAGTTGTACCTTCCATCATCAGCTCATCCACCTGAGATGATGATTATCAGATGCAAATACTTGAACAGCTTTAGAGAATATATGAAAATGGTACTATGTGCCTATAAAATTTGAAGGTTGCCCTCGATTTCCCTGGGATTCCATCATCAGATCCTGACCTGATGAACATGGGACCAATTGGAAAGTATACCCTTTCAAACAAAAGAAAAATTTTTCAAATCGGTCCAGGCGTCTTCGAGAAATCGGGGAACATACATAAAAAAAAAAAAAAAAAAAAAAAAAAAAAAAGATTCCGACGAATTGAGAACCTCCTCCTTTTTTTGAAGTCGGTTAAAAATCATGGACATGTGCATTCTTCCCATTTTGACCTATGGATCCCAGACTTGGTCTTTGACAAATATTCAAAAGTCCAAACTCAAGGTTTGCCAACGTGCAATGGAGCGCAGTATTCTAGGCGTCAAACTATTAGACCGCGTACGCAACACCACACTGCGCTCCAAAACACAAATTGCTGACGTTGGTCAAAAGGCCGCTGCACTGAAATGGGCTTGGGCTGGCCACGTCTGCCGCATGTCTAATGAGCTGTGGGCCAAAATAACCACTTTGTGGAGCCCTGATACAGCCAGAAGGCGTCGCGGCAGACCTCGTAGAAGATGGCGAGACGAACTTGATAAAACCAATGACCAGTGGTCCACTTTGGCCCTGAATCGTGAAAATTGGAAGTCATGGGGAGAGGCCTTTGCCCAGCAGTGGGATGATGTAGGCTAGCAGTATCAGTATCAGTATTCCATAAAACTTCATGTTATTATAATTAGTTAGATACTTTATAATTGTTTTTAATGTGCAACTATTAATAGATAATAGTAATTAATAGTTTGTAAGTAACTTAATCTTACTAATTTAACTTATTAATTAATTAATTTAACTAATTTTGAATGCGAAAGTTTAGATAAACGGATTATAACGGGATAAACGATATAATTATGTAATAGATAGACAGACTTTATTTGCTTAAACATGTGTGATGCATGCAAGATGGTACATTATACGATAATATTATTGTGTAGCTTGTGTTAGATGTTAGGTAGATGGTGAGGTGCTGGTACGTTAGTGCCGGGGAAGATCAGGGAAGATTCACTAAAATACCGCAACTAATAAAATGCACGTCTGTATTGGACCAGTGTCACAGATGGAAAGAAACCATTTTGTCTCTATGTCACGTTCAGCCGTTCATTGAGTTACAAACATTCATCTATCCATTCAAACTTATAATAATATAGGTAGTAAGGAATAATAGAATAAATAATCTTCATTAAATCTCGAAACTACCATTTCAAAGCTACATAAACGATCGCCGAGACGCAATAAATCTTCCCTTACCGAAATGGTCTTATTTTTATCGGTCGGGTCTCTTTATTAATACGTTAATTACTGAGGTGAGGCAGATGTTTTGATGAGATCAACTGATATCGTTAACGCGGGAGTTGAAGTAAGCCGACGTGGAAAGAATTGACTCGGATTCTTTGAAGTTGGATAAGAAGTGAAAATTTAAAGCAAAAGAGAGAAAATATAGGTTTATCAACATTTTCATAAGGGGGGGGGGTGCCCTCTATCTGGCAGAAACTTGTTGCTCCGAAACCTATTTGGCATAACTCACTTGGCATAAACTTTTTTAAACGAACATTGTTAAGGTATAAAAAATATTTAATATAATTGTTTTTTAACCGACTTCAAAAAAAAAAGTAGGTTCTCAGTTCGACCTGTATGTATGTATGTTTGTCCGCGATTATCTCGCGTTTGGCTTAACCAATTTTGATACGGTTTTCAGGAAAGTGTTCATTACATTCTGGAGAAGGTTTTAGTATATAACACTAATGGATATCCCGTGACATTGCCCGCGTGGATCCGTTTTTGCTTACTTGGATTGTAGATTTTCAGTGACCGTTGCATGTTTGTCAGCGATTATCTCGCGTTCGGCTGAACCGATTTTGATGCGGTTTTCAGGAAAGTATTTGTTACATTCTGGGGAAGGTTTCAGTATATAACAATAATAGATATCTCGAGAAGTTGCCCGCATAGATCCGTTTTTGTTACCTACTTATGTAAAAAATTGACCTTCTAAAAGTGCTGATAAATCAGCCTAATTTGAATAAATGACTTTTGATTTTGATTTCTACTAGGATTGTTGATTTTCAAAGACGCCGATTACTAGAAGATTTTTGTTGAATATCTAAACTAAAAAGGGTAAAATAAAAAACTTTTTGAAAAAAAGGGAACCGACTTCAAAACCAAACACAAAAAAAGTGCACAATAACTTTTCTTTCGGAAGTCGGTGGCCATAGTCAATGTAATAAAAAAAAAACAAAGCCACCGACTTCCGAAAGAAAAGTTATTGTGCACTTTTTAGGGTTCCGTAGCCAAATGGCAAAAACGGAACCCTTAAAGATTCGTCATGTCTGTCTGTCTGTCCGTGTATGTCACAGCCACTTTTTGTCGAAAGTATAAGAGCTATCCTGTTGAAACTTGGTAGAATGATGTATTATGTAAACCGCATTAGGATTTTCACACAAAAATCAAAACAAAACAAATTTTGGGGGTGCCCCCCATACTTAGAATTGAAACTCAAAAAAAAATTTTTCACCAAACCCATACGTGTGGGGTATCTATGAATAGGTCTTTAAAAATGATATTGAGGTTACTCACATCATTTTTTTCTAAACTCAACAGTTTGCGCGAGAGACACTTCCAAAGTGGGAAAAAGTGTGTCCCCCCCCCCCGTAACTTCTAAAATAAGAGAATGATAAAACTAAAAAAAATATATAATGTAGACCTCAACCAAAACTACCAACGAAAATTGGTTTGGATGAAATACAGTTAGCAGTTTTTGAGATATAGTACATTTTCAAAACCGCAAATATAACTTTGCCATTCATACAAATACTATGAAAAACAAAGTTATTTTTATTGTTTGTGTATATTACTTACTAATCTCAATATAATTATATCTCTAATCTATGCTTGCTGCTACGGAACCCTTCATGGGCGAGTCCAACTCGCACTTGGCCGGTTTTTTTTGTGTTTGGTTTTGAAGTCGGTTCCCTTTTTTCAAAAAGTTTTTTATTGACCTAATATTTTTATGTCCGAATTTAAAATAGGATACTTTTAAGATGGCAGAATTGTATTGGGCATAATTACCTTTGTCAGAGTTACAATTTTGCATAATTTCATTTAGCGTAACGTTTATTTAGAGCGCCGATTATTTCGATCAGTTCGGCTCGCAGCGAGCTACCGTGCGGACGCGTGAGGTCATCGCCCTCAGTGTGAAAATGTCATTGTTAAAGTGTAATACTTGTAATATTGTAATAAGCGAAGTACTCGCGTTCATACAAAATAAAATTCAGATTATGGACGAGGACAGTATAGTGAAAGTGTGTAGCTCTGCATTTACTGGAGAAGATGTAGATATTGCAAAGTCGTTACTTTTCAAATCAGTGAAGACTACTACTAAGAAGATATCGCGTAGGAAGGAAAACAAAGTGTGTCGGGATCTCGAAGACATAATTTCCTTATTTAAGAGCACAGACCCGGAAGATATACCTATTTTTGTTGCGAGAGATCTTCAAAAGTTACCCCCTGTGACATTTGATCACGTAGATGTGACAAGATTATTGAAGGACATTATTGTGTTACAATCGGAGATTAAACATATTAAAGATGTGTACGCAACAAAGGAACAACTCGATCAAGTCCAATTAGCCGTTAAAAGCAGTAATTTATTAACCTTTGAACCCAATGTAAACTACAATAGACGCGGTGCGTCTACCCTCAACTTAGAAAATAATTTATCAGTTAGCGAGCCGTTGGGTGAAGTGGAATATTTAAATGTGGAAGAAAACAGCTGTGATGTCTTATCAAACGAGTATAGCTCGCGCCCGGTTACACACACGGGGATTAACGATGGTATCGTCCCGCTCACCGATCATCTTAGTGCATCGCATAGTGAAAGGCGCAAGTCGACCCCCGCGCATACTTTGTCGAAGGAGGAGCAGAGTCAACAAATAAATGCTCGTGATTACGCCGATGCTGTGATTACGTCAATAACTAGACATACAACTAGTGACAGGCGATTTGTAAAACATATACCCGATAAGGAAGGGGAGTGGACAGTGGTACAATCTCGTAAGAAGCAATCGCGCTTTGTTGGAAGAAAAGGAACCGCTAACGTTGATTTATCTACAAAATTTAAGGCCGCAGATGTTAAAATTCCATTTTTAATTTATAACGTGTCGAAAGATGTTAGCTCAGAGGATATTGCTAGTTACGTGAAGGAAAAAACACAGGTTGTCGTTGCACCGGAGCGGATAGAAATGAAACACTCCAAGGACTATGATTCTTATAAGATTTTAATACCAAAACATAAAATGGATTTATTCGACAATGATAATATGTGGCCTGAGGGGGTATTCTTTAGACGTTATTTTGTGTTTAAAACAAACAGCACACGAGGCCCGGTGAATAATAAAGCATAAAAATGATTACTTCTCGAGATAAACTTTTAAAACGAGAATGTAAGCTTATAAGCTTCAATTGTAGATCAATTAAAAGGTCGGTTGATTATGTAAAGGAATTATGTGAATCGTCGGATGTCGTAGCTATACAGGAGACGTGGCTTCTCTCTCATGACTTGGCGTACTTGAGCAGTATTTGTCCCGATTTTGGTTCTACGGGTGTTGCGGCTACGGAACCATCGGCCGGGCGAGGCCGACCCCAAGGAGGTGTCGCATTGCTGTGGAGATCCAGTGCTTTTGATAGTGTATCAGTGATTCAGTGTAATAATGTGAGGTTAACCGCGATTAAGGTAGCAATCGATAACAGAGATATTCTTATTTTTTCGGTATATATGCCAGTGTGTAACCTGAATAATCTTAGTGAATATACAGAATGTTTGACAGAAATTAACGCAATTGTGGAATGTAACAGTGTGGCAAATGTTTTTGTTTTGGGAGACTTCAACGCGCACCCAGGTGAGTTATTCTGTAATGAATTAATACAGTTCTGTTCGGATTTTAATTTCATTTGTGCTGATATTGACTTTCTTGGCATAAATTCCGATACTTACACCTACTTGAGTGACTCGCATGGGTGCGTTAGATGGTTAGACCACTGTATGGTATCAAGTGTTACCAAAAGTGCAATTGTAAAAGTAAATGTGCTTAATGATGTTTCATGGTCTGACCATTTTCCCTTACAAATTATTTGTAATTTTAGTATTTTAGTTCCAAAACTGAGCTATAAAAAAGTAGTGTTCAATAAAGTAATTTGGAGAAATAGAACTTCTGACCAGGTACAACACTACACTGACCTATGTCATAGTGCTCTACGTGATATTGATTTTCCTAGTCAATTTATTGAATGTAGTGATAGGATATGTAGAAGTGATCATCATAGATCTTTAATTAATAATATGTACGAACAGATTGTTTATGTTTTGCAAACAGCTGCTATTTCTAGTCATAACATATTTGTGAAGAAAAAGAAAAGGTATGTAACTGGTTGGAACGAGCATGTAAAAGAGGCTCATTCAAAGGCGCGGCTTGGGTTTCAAAAGTGGATTATTAATGGAAAACCTACTTGTGGAGAGGTTTATGACAATATGAGAATTTTGAGGCAGAAATTTAAAAATAAATTGAAATGGTGTCAAAACAACGCAACCCAAATAAAAATGGATAAAATTGCATCACTGCACAATGAGAAAAAATTTAGTTCTTTTTGGAAGGAAACCAACTCTTTGAATCCCCAGCCGAGTCTTCCAGCAAATGTTGAGGGTCTGTCACAAAGTAGTGACATATGTACTATGTTTATGAATCACTTTAAGGTAGCGCCACTTAATACAGACACATCTGTGCGAGACACTCGGACCTTGTGTGAAGGTGATTTTTGTGTCAGATTCTCAAATAAGGAAATTAAAATGGCATTAAAAAGTATGAAGCGGGGTAAGTCACCGGGGCATGATGGTCTGAGTGTTGAGCACTTAAGGTTCGCCGGTGTACACCTGACCAGATTGCTTACCATGATGTTTAACTTTTGTGTGAGTCATTCCTACCTGCCTGAGAATCTGGTAAAAACAGTTGTAGTTCCCATAATTAAAAATAAGACAGGTGACTCATCCGACAAATCTAATTATAGACCAATATCATTAGCAACAGTCATTGGCAAGGTGTTGGACAGTCTGCTTGAGAGGCGGTTGAATAAACACATTGAATTGCACGATGCGCAGTTTGGCTTTAGAGCCGGCTTGTCCACTGAAAGTGCCATCCTGTGTCTCAAGCAGACTGTGCAGTACTACACAGACAGAAGAACACCAGTGTATGGCTGCTTTCTTGACCTGTCAAAAGCCTTTGATTTAGTAAATTATGATGTTTTGTGGCAAAAATTGTCGGATGATACTGAACTACCTACTGAATTCATTGATTTACTTAAATATTGGTATAAGCATCAGAATAATTATGTTAGGTGGGCGGATGCTCAATCTGAGTCATATGGATTAGATTGTGGGGTTAGGCAGGGGGGATTGACTTCACCGAGTCTTTTCAACGTTTATATGGATCGGCTGATTGGTGAGCTGAGCAGCACCAAGATCGGATGCTCTATTGATGGAACTATGATCAACAACATAAGTTACGCTGATGATATGGTGCTGCTCAGTCCATCAATCTGTGGTCTGAGGAAATTGTTGGCCATCTGTGAGAGGTATGCAGAGGCTCATGGCTTGAGGTATAATGCCACCAAGAGCAAGGTAATTGTTTTTAGAGTGCGCAACAATACCCCTGTTAATATTCCATCTATTAACTTAAGAGGAACGCCGTTGGAGTTCGTTACGCAGTTTAAATACCTAGGTCATGTTGTCACGGACTTTCTCATGGATGACCAAGATTTAGACAGGGAGCGCAGAGCGTTGGCGGCCAGATGCAATATGCTGGCTCGCAGGTTTGCACGTTGTACTAGGGAGGTGAAACTGACTCTTTTTCGAGCGTTTTGTCAATCGTTTTACACGTGCAGCCTGTGGGTAAGGTATACGCAGAAGGCTTACAACGCTCTGCGCGTTCAGTATAACAATACGTTGAGGATATTGTTGGGGCTACCTCGGTTTTGTAGCGCGTCTGGCATGTTCGCTGAAGCTAGGTTAGACGATTTTTATGCCGTTATGCGCAAGCGATGTGCGAGTATGCTGAAGCGATTCAGGGGTAGCCCCAACAACTTACTGGCTACACTGGCGGACAAAATTGATGGGCCTTTCATTAGGCACTGGGTAGGTAGGCATGTGCGTACTGGCGTACATGTTGCCAATTAATTTTAAACTTTTTATTTTTATGTACTAACAATAGGTTAAGATTTTACTAACACTATATGGATCAATGGTCTGAATTAAATAAATTATTATTATATTATTATTTGGCATAATTTGACTTAGCATACTACGAAGACCACCGAATTTCAATAGAAATAATTTTATTAGTCACATTGAAAAAAAAAAATTGTTTTAAAAAATCACTATGGTGTGCTACAAAAGTTAGTGACAGAAATGAATTGCTGTAAAACGACTTCACGTAGTCTTGTCTGCCCTACCCCTAGAGTGTAATTTAAACCCGCGAAGGCGCGGAGGGGCGAGGCGGCCCGGCGGCGGCCAGTGGTGGGCGTAAAACCATCTGCGACGATTTAGCTCGCGTGGGACCGCCGGAGCCCCGCAGCGCCGGAGCCCCGCAGCGCCGGAGCCGTGACAGAACCTATGCTTGCTGCATGTTGCATGCTTGCTGCATGCTTGCTGCATGCTTGCCTGCATGCTTGCTGCATGCTTGCTGCGTTCTTGCCGCATGCTTGCTACATGCTTGCTGCATGTTGCATGCTTGTATGCTGAATGCTTGCTGCATGTTGCATGCTTGTATGCTGAATGCTTGCTGCATGCTTGTATGCTGAATGCTTGCTGCATGTTGCATGCTTGTATGCTGAATGCTTGCTGCATGCTTGTATGCTGAATGCTTGCTGCATGCTAACTGCATTATCTTACTGGCAGGTTAATAAAAATCACACAATTATGCTCAAAGTAAACTGTTTTATTGAGTGAATTAGACTAATCTTAAATTAGCTCCTATATATATTTAATTAGCTCCTAATAAAAATAGTGTTCTTTAAATTTATTATGGATATGAAATGCATGCCAAAAGATGATTCTAGCTGTGAATTTTCTGCGATATGATGGTTCTACTTTTGATTATTATGGATATAAAATATATGCCAAAAGATGATTCTGGTTGTGAACTTTCTACGATATGATGGTTATACTTATTGATTATTATGGATATGAAATTTATGCCTAAAGATGATTCTGACTTACAAAATTATGGGTTTCGGTGTAAGGTAAATGAGTGTATGCCAAACGATTTTCTGCGAAAAGAGGTTTATGCTATCCGTTGCTATGCAAAATAAAATTATGACGTAAAAAGTTCTTCTATAAAGGGTGGACCCTTTCATAAGCTTATAAATGAAGAAGGATAAAAGAAAAAGTTCTTATTTCGTCATATTCCTATTAAAAAATCTGAACAGAAAGTACTAGGAGAACAGGATCAATACTATTTTTCGTGGGGAATTAATTTAGTGGCGAATTTACAACACTGTCAAACTTGTACTGACTAAAATCCATATAATTCAGTCCCATACGTTCCAGAGTCACGGTTGGATACTGATAAGATACTCCCGCGACTAATTTGATAAGAATAAACTGGTTTATTTAAAAAAAAAATACAATTTTTTACACGACAAGCATATAGGCAGGCCAAATGGATATAATTTTTTTTTTAGGTAGTCGACTAAAGGACCTATTTGTACCCGCCAGGAAAAACATCGCTTGTCGGGTGACAAGCGATGTGTTTACAAGATATGTTTTTTTTTTGTACCAACACTTTTAATGTTTTCATGATTTTTATTTACTTTTCAAATGAAAAGTTATATTATATTTTTATTGTAGGTGCTTACTTAGACATTGCACTCTCTCAGAAAGAAAAAAAGTGCATTTAATTTCATATCAATGCAAGAGTAGTTACTGTCCTTGAAATCGACTGATGTTTCGTAAACTCCAATTAAAAAAATTAAAAAAAAAACTTTTTTTTTATTTTCCTGGCGGGTACAAATAGGTCCCTAAACGGACTATCTATAACAATGTATATCCATGTGGCCTGGACCACGCTGTATATATCAGGTTATTTATAAGCCGGTAAATAAATATCGTAGAACAATCACGTGTCCCGAAAATGAGGGAAAGTGATATAAAATTGGTACTTTTATGACTGTGTGATAGGTATAGTCCTTTAATTTACTTTACGCAGAACATCAACTACTTCATTCTCATTGACATAAAGCTCACTATTACTTGACAGTTTTCAAAGTCAGCAACTGAAAAGCAACTTTACACAACGAATATAAAGTTCATAGTCACTTTGACGGCTACGCTCTACTAGAGGAAAATTAACTTTGAAAGAACAGTATTTATTGGAATATTTTACCAATTTTTGTCGCCGTCATCGGTTTGTGCTTTTATGGTTTTGACATTGTGATTTCTGCTTTTTTATGTTTTTTATTGTTTCGTGTGTTGTTTTATGTCCTGTCTTCTGATATTGATGTTTACACGATAATATTTTTGCGTATTTTACTATTACCTATTAGGTTTTGTAAAATAATTATATGAAAATAAAATGTAATGTTTGATAAATTAAATACTGTTCATGTTTTTACGCAATGATAGGTGAGATTAAAATTATCTATATATATAAAAGAAAGTCGTGTTAGTTACACTATTTATAACTCCAGAACGGCTGAACCGATTTGGCTGAAAATTGGTGGGGAGGTAGCTTAGAACCAGGAGAAACATATAGGATACTTTTTACCTTTTTTTATTTGGTTTTGTTTTATCCCGTTTCCGTGGGACGTCACATAAAACGTGGTACTTATAATAAAACACAATTGACATGGAATGACAGCAAAACGAAAAATGCATCAATCAAAACATCAATTGACCGGTTGATATATTTGTATTGAGTTTCTAAACTTATTCTGCCGATATTATCATAATAATTATCAATACCATGCCGCCACCAAGACGATCAAATTTTTATCCTGTTCCCGTGAGACGTGACATAAAACGTAGTAATATGATCACGAAGAAGGTATTGGTGCCGAAATTGAATAAGGGATCTGAACAAAAAGTACTAGGAAAACGGACGGAGGACTGCATAAATTCAATACAACATACGACGAAAAAACGCCTGGGTTTCACCACTGCGAGGACCGCCCGGAGGACACGGTGGAGCATTCGATACAGGACTGCTCCGCTTGGGCAGAGCACTGCCGTGTCCTCACGACGGCGACAGGCGGAGACCTCTCGCGCCTGGCATTGGTGTGGGTGTGGGTGACTCGCTGTCCGACCTTGGACCATGCCCGGGTCGACGGCGCGTTGTGTTCCACGCGCGCCTCAGAGTGTCAGCATTATGACGGGGTCCCCCTTTAGACGGCCAAAGCCTGCCGGGGTCGCGGGACTTACGATGTACCGGGACCCCGGAACGTAAAGGGCTATTGAAGGATACCGTGGATTTTAATCAGTACGAGTCTGAAAGTCCCTCCCACTCTGCCCCGGGTTGGGAGGACTCACATGATGATTTTACCACGTAAAAAAAATGTCAGTTGCGTTTAGCCACCAACTTTCCAATTGAATTAAAACTCCTTGGATATGCCTGGCTTACCACCGCACAATTTACGAACAAAGGTTGGCTTCGTAGTAATCATGATTCGAAACTTAAACCAACCAAAACTGTGCAACAGAACGCGTTTGGTGGTAAATAAATTGATGAACAATGTGACTTACGCGACGATACTCAAAGGAAAATTCGAAGGTGAGGAAGTTCCCATTCCGAGGATCCCAAATGATATGCCGTTTGAGTTTAAACGACCCCAATTTCCGATCCGTCTTGCATTCGGGCTCTATTGGACATCAGACGTTTCAGATCTTCGATTTTGACGATTCCGTTGTCGCTGGCATAAGCAACAGGATCCGCGTACGAAGTCGCGGGCAGAAGCTAGTATTATATAATTTTACCCATGTTTAAGAGCCCTTTAGTAAACAAACGGATTGTTTTGAAATAAAATAGTTGTAAATTCATATACACGTAATAAAAGTTTGTGCGGTATTTCTTAATACACTGTTTATCTCACAGAACACTAAAACAACTTTTTTTTTTCACATAGGTACTAGTTTCACTTATAATTAAGTTACTTATCCATCATTTTGAAATCTAAGTCAGTATGCGCATAACCGGTCAAACTGGTAACTGGCGCCTGTTCATTGACGAGAAAATGGGTGGTATTATGACCCAAAGAAACAATAAATGAATGACCTTAAAATAAACAAAAATGTTCTCTGTGTTCAAAGCTTAAGGTCTACAATAATTCATAATAATCTTGTCGCTTAAGGCAAAGCTAAAAATAAGGCTGCACCGACGCAAAATATCAAGAATTCTTGTACTTACAAAACAAACCATTCAATTCTCGCTCCTTTTTTGAATATTTTATTAACAGGAAGGGCGGGTTTCGCTTGTAACTTTTTATTGTTACTTACGTCTCTTTTATTTATAAGTGGGTGTTACCGTTTTAACTAAGATTGAATTAAAAATCATTGGACTCCTGTATGATAGTAATCATGGCTTCTGTTCGAATTTTAAACGTATAATTACTGGATCGTGTGAAAGAGAACGTGTGGGTTTTTTTTATCGGGAATGTTGGTTTGTCTGTATAATATATCTACGTATGTATATCTAGGTATACACATATTATTTTAAGTTGAAGTCGCATTTCATGGCTTTCTGTACCTATGTTTATTGTCTCCTCCTTGCCTCTTGTGAACTGCTGAATAGATTCTGATCCATACCTACTCACTTTTTTTTTATTGCTAAATTAGTTAAAATAAAAGTTTTATATAATCCATAAGCATTCATACGCTTTCATGTATACTCGTTTAAAGGGAAATTTATAGCTTATAATAAACTTTATTAACGAAAGAATTTAAAAAAAATATTATGTTATGGAAAAAAATGAGGTGACTCAACGACCAATAAAGAAGTATAACAGAAGAAAATTGGTGGTGAGCAGAAGAATGAAAAAAGCATCTTTTTGCAACAACATTATTTCGATGGCACTGTTGACGCAGCGGTTGAGCTATAAACTATTGCGCTAAGTAAAGCGGGTTTTATTCCCACACGGAACAAATATTTGCATAGCCTACAAATAGCTGTTCTGAGTCTGGTTGTTCGTGTGGAAATCCCAGATTGAGGCAACGCTATATTAAAAAAAAGAAAAAAAACTTATAATCAAAGAACTTTCAATATTTCGACAACTCGTCAAAACTGTGGAGCTGGACTGCGAAATTAGTGATAAATAACGACGAGTTCTTGATAATTAAACTTGGTTCAAGTAATAGGTATTAAGAAACCTTGATTAAACGAGTACTTTTGCTCATTAAGGATAATACAATGACGTGAATTATTACAAACGGGTGCAGTAAAATTGTTAAAATATTTAACTGTTCCGCTGCGGACTTTTCTGGTACGAAAAAGGAAAGAATAATTTATTTAAACGTTCAACTGAATCTTGTAAGTGCCTGTTATTTTTTTTTTTTATAAAACTTTGCCCTACACTATAGGAACTTATCCTGTATCGTGGGTCCGTGATCCAGATTAATCAATGGGTCTGTACACCGCACTATACTTTACTACTCGTTACATTACACTTCAATAATTCCTACAAAAAATACAACATACCATTACATTTAAAACACGAAAAATGAAGCACCAAGTCAAAAGTAGTGCGAACACACCAACGCACGTTGAAGCTATTGTCAAACTGACAGACGAACCGAATCCGTGGCGTAGCGTTTTTGTTTGTAATGTATGGAATTGTTTGAAGCCTGTCACATAGACTATCGGATCGCTTTCACTTTTGTATATGACAGGATTCGGTTCATTCGCTATCGCCTGTCTGTATGACAAAGGCCTAAGCGTCAAACGTGGTCAAACAGCGTCGTGCGGTATCGAAAACATAGAAACTAACATAAACAAACACCCAGACCCGGGACAACTTGCTACAAATATTTTTGTTCCGTGCGGGGATAAAACCCGCGACACACTGCACCGGAGTCGATCGCTTAGCCACAGCGTCCACCGTGCCATTAAAGAACTAACAAGTCAGTCATCTTATCATCTTCCTGTTCCATGTTTTCTTCTTCCATTCTCCCCTGTCTGACGTTGCCACGTTGAATGGCAATGCTAATTCTTTGACCAAAGAAAGAGCCAGCCCTCTGGTCACGCGAAGTGTCGACCAAACTACGAAGGATTTCCTAAAGCTCAGTGCAGACAGAACGGAGCGCAGCGGAGAGGATTTTATTAACGCACATGAAAATAAACTTTAAAATTATTCCAATAAAGTGCATAAATGCTTGAACCTGACCAAAAATGCTCGCGCGTCCTCGAAGATATGCGGGAATCCCTGCGCGGCGTCGAGTCGAGTTGTTACTGAGTTAAAAAGGTAGGACGGACTTGCTCGCGAGCATACGCGATCCGTAAAGAAGCCCAAGACCGCCCAGGGATGATTTCTCTCTGTCTGCGCTGACCCTAAGGTGTCAGACACTCGGACCCCATGACCCGAGCGATTCGACCCCAAACGGTTAAAAACTGTAGCAACCATTAAGGTTACAGTATTTGCGCCGCTTGAGGTTCTCTGCGGCCGCAGCAGCAGCGCCAGCACAGCCGAACTTGCAACGTGGGATGGCGCAAGGGTATCGGTCGAAACAAAGTAGTGTCCCACACCAAAGGAAGGCCTACCCATGCCTCCAAGGTACCAACGTGCGGTTTCGGAACACCGCAGGCCCAAACGGACGGCGAGTAAAGGGCGACTCGCTGTCAGATCATGGACCATGCCCGGGTCGACCGCGCATCGTGTTCCACGCGCGCCTCAAAGCCTCAAATCTGACGGGGGCCTCCCTTAGAGGGCCAAAGCCTGCCGGGGTCGCGGGACTATGGGGTAACCGTGACCCCGTAAATACGAGTAGGTATTGAAGGACACCGTGGTTTAGATAATACAAGTCTGATAGTCCCACCCGTCCTGCCCTGGGTGGGCGGACTAATTTGATGATTTTACCACATAAAAAAGGCACCAACGTCATTATATTATTTTTCAGTGGTATTATTATATTATCCTAACAAAAATAACCCAAATAGAATTCGTTTCATAACACAAAAACAACCTCACTTTATTTTAGGAAAATAATAACAAGCACTTTTACTACAGAAAATAAAAATAACATGAATGAATGTTAAAAATAGACCCTAATAAGCCCCATTACTCATGCTGGTTATAATCAGCTCTTCGGTATTAATTAATTCGTAACAAGTTGGGACGCATAAACTTTTATTAACGAAAAACGTATGAAAGGACTCGGATTTACTCGCTTTTTTACTGTTTTTTTTTTATGTTAATGATGTTATGGGTAGTTCTTCAGAGACAAAATTTTCGATGTCTGTGGGTATATTTCCGTAACCAACTAACAAAACGGCATGTAATATTTTTTTCTGTATACTTTAGCTTTAGATCTAACTAGGACAAATTATTATTTTTTTAATAGTAGCTATGTAGATACAAAATAAAAAATTTTGAAGTCTGTTCTCCTGATTAATATGGGGCGTCCGTTTCCCATTTTCCGGAACAAAATGGTCGATGTCGCATTTTCCCTTTGATTCATCAATATAAATTAAAGTTATATCGAAAGGTAATGAATTGACCTCTTACAAAAAAAAATATGTAATAGTTGTAACTACGTTAGTGTGTTTATAATTAAGTAAATAAGAAGTGTCCGGCGTAAAATACTGATTAATATGGAGTAAGCTTTGCTTGACCGTTCTTGGTCGAGGAATGATAATGAGAGTCTGGGATCCCGCATGGGGGGAAGCCTGTCATACAACGGACATGCTAGAAAGCGGACGTGAGGCTAGTTGGCTTAGAACCCGGTGAAACAAAGGTAAATATCTGATTCATCTGTGCTTGGTTTAGGTACCTTGCTGATTACAATGCCTAATTTATTAATTTTATTTTTCTGTTTTAAGACTTTAATCTGAGTTTCGTGTGATGCTTTTGGGTTATAGATTCGTGTAGAAAAATGACAATACTGAAGTCTGTATGAATTATGAGTTAAGCATAATTTTAGGCAAAATCATGATTCATCTGTACCTGATTGATATGTTCAAAAGCCCATATGAATCTGAAAATAAATTAGTTTTCCCATTTTCCAGCAAGAAAGGAACACTTTTGTTACGTTATTTTACTTTTCCAAGTCAGTAGAGTGTGTGTGAGACAATTTTGACATTATTCCTCGGTATTTATTCATAATTCAAACTCTATCTGTTTGTTTTTATTTTGATATTGCAGTTCACAACAATGCCACTATCAACAGTAGAAAAGAAGGATAAAAAGAGACTCATAGAACGTACGAATTTTTTATCCTTCTAGGATGGAAAATAAGAAAAGATCCAGACGAGTATGCTGAGTGGAAATTATATTTGAAAAGAAAGGGAGAAAAGGCCAAAGTAAACTGAGAGAATATTATAAAGTAGCATTAAAATGACTATCTGGTACCTATTTATAACAAAATTCTCGCTTTTCTGTAAGTATTTATTTCTGTATAAATATTATTCTGAAAAACAAGAATTTTATTGTTGAATTGACCAGATTTTTTCCTTGATATGATCACTGATAATTGTTTTTATAAAAAAATATTATTGTTTTTATAATATTTTGATTATTTTCTTAATACAGAGCCCATTTTTATTTAAAGTTTTCCATTTTTATTTCTGTTCCTGATTCATCTGGGCACTAAATTTTTATACGTAAATATCTTAAAAACTTCTTTGTAAAAACGAGTCCCTCATACAAATATATGTTATTTGGAATATCTATTTTCATATGAACATGTGTTACTGAGCTGAAAGTGAAATTAAAATTTGACCATATGAATCAGTCAAAGAATCGAATTTCGAAGAACTACCCATATTTCTGTATCTTTTATTATTGGATCTCTTCTTAAAAATGTCTTTAAGTTTATCCTTGAATTTAATCATAAAGTTTTAACTTCAAAAGTAAACGGGCATTTGGTTCGAACCTGTGATCCACCTCAAATATGTGTTTTTTTATTAGAAAACGTTTTTTTTATCCGAAAGGAATGAATTTTCTCATACAATTGCGTTTTGCATTGAACCACATACATCGTTTTCCCCCGCTCATTTGGAAAAAAAAATCGGGAAATATTAACCATAAAACTAACCAAACAATAATGGTCGCATACCGTGTGAAAAATGTCCAATTAGGTACTTTTGTTCTTTTGTTTGTTGACACACGGATATGTAATTTATAACCTGGATTACCGAATACCTAATATACCAGGGTCTTTTATCCCGATATGACATTCCCGAGGGTTGAAAACGGAACTTCACACGACCAAAGTCGCTGACAAAAGCTAAAATAGCCCTACTAATATTTTAAACGTGAAAGTTTGTAAGGATGTAAGTATGGATTTTAGTTACTCTTTCACGCAAAAACTACTGAACGGATTTGGATGAAATTTGGTACACAAATAGTTTATAACCTGGATTAACACACAGGATAGTTTTTATCGGATCCGATCCAATTTTATCTTCCTGTGCGATAATTTTAGAGTTACAACGCTAGTAAGTATGAAAAAATCATAAACCTCACGACCCGACAGAGCCACGTGGCCAGCATTTACATAAAACATCATACAAATAGACGAACAAACAGTTTTAATGTAAATACTGTTCCTACCGAATAACGTGACCAACTTTCATTTGCATCGGCCATTAATTTTAACAAGTTTTCATGTTATGACGTTGTAAAAACTAAGGGTTGCCACATACGGGCCGAACGAGCAACAAAAGTCGCCACGAGAAGCTAAAAAGGGTTCATAAATGTAGCTGAAGCGCGCAACCGCCACTTGTAGCCGGTGATGGTTGACATTTTCCGATTGGTGGCCATTGCCAACGGTGCCTCCACAGAGGGCGCAAACCCTGGACGGGATCAGAAATGGCCAGACCAGGACCACAATTGGACAAGAAGCTGGCACTGGGTGCATAAAAGACCAGTTATAGCACTGTCATTTTTCACCCATGCGCACAGTATCATAGTGGACTCTGACAAAGAAGGTTTAAATACGCTGCTGCGGGCAGGCGTTTAGTGGTCAGTGCGGGCAACAAGAAGCGAGCAGCGACGATTTGTAGCGTGTGGTGGCCACCGGCGTCAACGTTTTGTGGTTGTGACCAGTGGCCCGTGTGCGGAGACCCTAACTGTTGGTGGTAGTTAACTATAGTTTAGTTACTTTAACAATTTGTGTTTATCAAACAGTTGCATAAATAGTTTAGATAAAAGTCAGTACTGTGCAACCACGATAAGAACGAAAACGTAAATTACCTCCATCTATCAACTATCACTTGCAAAAAATACTGAAAAGGATTGTCAGACTTAACTGACTGAACGTGAACACCAACCTGTTTGTTTCCTTTGAAACGGAAAGGGCAACCTTTGGCGTTCCAACACCGTGGTGTCCTTTAAAAAGAGTCCGGTTACCCTCTGCATAAAGCTTCGGGTATTACAGACCTCACGTTTTGTTTAACGTGAAAAACATTTCCATTTAGCACAAACAATAATTACCCGTGTATTATCTCGGTTCCCCACACTAACCACAAACCAAAATTATTTAATTTACAACATTTGCGGGCACCAGATTATAACGGACACGGAAGCGAAGTAGAGACATATTAAATTATTTTGTGAATTAATAATTACACTACCTGCGTTATCGGACCCGCTGGACCACAGTCAGTATAAAATATTGCGATACCAAATTATTGTAAAATACTGAATTTATTAATTTGAACTGCCAATATGATAGGAAAAACCATTGAATATTGGCTGTGACGAAAATTTGATTCTATTGTCTACTTTTTTATATTATTGTCTATTAATTAATACAATTAACTAATAAGAATTTTTGGAATAGAGAATATAATTTTTTGGTTCTAAAACATGCCGGTTTTCTCTCGATCATCATCATCGTCATCAGCCTATAAATGTTCCCACGGCTGGGACACAGGCCTTCTCTCTCTCTGAGAAGAAGTGGGCCGTAATCTACCAAGCGGGCCCAGTGCGGATTGGTAGATGTCACATGTCTTCGATTTTTTGATTCTAGGACATGCCGGTTTCCTCAATATGTTTTCTTTCACCGTTTTGAGAGCAGTGGTGTTGAAATAAATTACACAAAGTAACCGCCTGACGGGGTTCGAACCCACGACCTACAACTCGTAAGTCGAGGCCGATACCACTGGGCCACCACTGCTCCGGTTAACACCATGCTCGGGTAAAAAAAATACTATAGAGAAATAAATTTGTCGATCCTTAGTTTAAAAGAAAAATAATTATTCATGCTACGGGTGCTGATGTGATGTTGAGTCATATTTTTTCTCTTTTTTTTTGTTGTTGTTTTCTTACGTGACCACACATTGCCAGCTTTCAAACACCAGTTTCACGCTCAAAAATATTCTCGATAACCCTTCGGGCTGTCACGTTATTGGTTAAAATTACAAAAGTGTAAAATTATTATGCACCACCATCCACCGTATCGACCAACTTCTTTCAAGATAAGATGTGCGGACAATTATGTAAATCAACTGTTCAATAATCTAGTTTTTTATCTGTTTTACTACGGGTGAATTACAAAGACGTAAGCATAAAAGGGTTAAAAATATTAAGGATATGCACACACTGTGAAATAACAAGCACTTGAACCGCTTTGACTTTGACGGGAAATTTGGTTGTACACACAAGCCAAAGTTTGCTTTTTGACTCCAAATAAATTATTTGTCAGTCTAGTGTTCACTAAATTGTTAATTCCCAGATCGATATTTACAATTACGTTGAACTCCTTGAGTTGAGCTACACGATAACCGACAAATGCTTGCACTGACTGGACAGGTTTATTCAAATCTGTGTGGTTCTTTCCTCAAAAGACCATCTCAGACACCCGCATGGTCCTCGTATGACCTGAGCAAAACAATGTCTGGATTTTAAAAGAGACTGTGACCTCTGAGTTTGTTTCGGCTGTTTCTTCTCAGAGTAATAGTCAGATACGAAACACCGGCCTCATCTAGCTTTAAAAATATTAGCTGAGACGTGTAAAAGTGTTTTTTTTACCCAAAATATAAAAATAATAACATTTATCATTTACGGGTTTTGCTTTTCGGAATTTTTCAGTATTACTTTTTTAAATGTAAGTAGCTGTAAAAAGGTAATTGACGTATTTTTAATTTAATGTAGCATTAAAATACTGAGACATGTCCATTTCAAAAACACACCAGACCGCACATCATGTTAAAAACCTTGTGTAAGTTGTAACCCACATCCTCAATTAATGAAATATTATTTAAAACTTTTATAAAATAATTAAAAACTTGCACCTCAAACATTTATATCTTGACATTATAAAATGACATTCTCTACGCTGTGTACACTACTCCTTATAACTCAACGCCTCGAGGACCGAAATCATTCAAAGAGCATTTGTTCCACATTAAAAAAACATGATACAAGGCTAATCGATAACCGATTATCGATTTCAGCAACCTGATTGTAATCAAATCGATTTTAAAGTCTCTGTTCTACCGCCAGCGATTAGCGAGGAGAGAGTAGAGGCAAAAAGAATTGGCGGCGAATCGCGAGTGAGCCGCGGTGACTAGCGATTATTCATTAATATGACGTGTATTCGATGAAAATAATAGAGAAGTATGGAAAAAGGGTGCCCACCCAAAATAAATTCCCAAAATAAATTCGGGTGAAGGCTGAAGAATAACAATGTTTACGTGTACGAAAATATGCCATACAAAAAGGACAAGCATCTGACCGACAAAAAAACATTCGGTAGGTTAATAGGCTAGGTCTTGTATAGCTTCAGAGTCTAGCTATGCTATTATCTTATAGAAAATTTATGTATGCTACAACGAGCTCGTCTTCGAAACAAAGCCTTGAGATAGATTCGCGTTACATCGCTGTAAGCAGTTTAATTAATAACAACTGGGGCAGCATTGCATCTATGGCAATTCTTCAGATACCATCACCTCAACGGCGCCTTCGCTCACGGTAATGGTCAGATTAAAACAATACTGCTATACACCGTGTTCCGGACGTTATACATAAACTTCGACCAGATGTTCAAACCACGGAAGTAAGCATTTTTCATTATGGACACATTAATAAATTCTTATTTTTTATTTTTTGTTAATTTTCATACAAACTAAATACCTAGACGTAAATAACCCGATATGCATGCCTCTTTATCCGAATTGGCAACGTCGTATTTTCATTCATAACATTTGGCGGGCTGAAACAAATGAAATGCAAATAGTATTTGATAGATTTATCATTTTAATTGCACTAAGCGGCAACATAGGCCAAATTAAGATACTTTCTCACTGCATAGCTCAATTAAATTTCATTAAATGAAATTACAAATATCTTTGTAACGAAGCCTTTTTAAGTACTACTTCCTTTGTTGGATTTGATTTGTAAAAGCCATAGAAGTATTTGCTAAAGTTTATGGATAACGTGAAGAACACGGTGTATAATGTCATAGCAGGCAATTTGGTCGGTGGTGTAAAACAATCAAACTACACAATACACTTAGGCGGCAAAAACGTTGGCTCGCGTTCAGTGGGACAGATGCCTTATAGTCACAGGGCTGTCATTTAAAACATTGAATTCCAATCGATCAAATTTTTAATCTGAATCGCTGTCATTTATTGATTTATTCAGCAGTATGGAGAATTTATTGGTTTATTAGAGACAATTTGTTATTTTAGTACTGGATATTTGTATCAGTTTTATCTCATGTGTGATTTATCATATTTATGTCAAATTTTTAATATTGAAGGCGCTTGCTGATTTGATACTAACTCGATTTGACGTCCCTAAAGTTGCGATAAAATCAATTTAATGCTCAAGATTAGATGATAAATTGGATAAGTTTTTTTTTTTTCAGAATGATATTAAGTTTCGTTTTTTTTTATCACAGTATATTTTACTTAAACAAATGTTTTTTTATTTTTACACACCCAAATCTTGCATTATAACGAGAAAAAATGCACTAAACTGGCTCACATGACGCCGTACTAACAGTTATACCAAAACGACAAAAGTGTTGGATGCATCTTGGTATAATTATGTGTTTCAACTTCAATGGCGTAGTTCACAATGGGGACACAAAGAGGTGGCGGAAAAATAAACATATTGTCTGTGTGCGTTAGGTAGAGGGTATAAGCGCCGCTTGTCCACAATCCACATGTTCGTACTGTGCCCTTATTTTAGGCTGGAATTCCACAAACGCTGATGTCTCTTATGTGTCTTAGAGCGGTACCTATCAGAACAACTTCACCGTCGACTACGTCAGTTATCATTTTTTAACGCGGTAAAATCATCAAATGAGTCCTCCCTCTCAACGTGGAGCGGAATAAACTGTTAGACTCGTATTGGATGAAATCCGCGATGTTTTTTCAATAGTCCTTTACGTTCCAAGGTCATGGTTACCTGTTCAGACAGTCCCGCGAAACCATCGCTTACCAAAAGGCGAGATTTATCACTTAAAGAATATAAAAAATTAAATATAAAAAAAATGTATACATTTTTCTCTCAAACAAGTCCTTAAAAAGCTATTATAAAACATATTGCACTAATCATCATCATCATCATCACAGCCATAGGACGTCCACTGCTGAACATAGGCCTCCCCTATAGATCTCCACATATACCGGTTGGAAGCGACCTGCATTCAGCGTCTTCCGGCGACCTTTATAAGGTCGTCTGTCCATCTCGTTGGTGGACGTCCTACGCTGCGCTTGCTAGTCCGCGGTCTCCACTCTAGCACTTTTCGACCCCATCGGCCATCTGCTCTGCGAGCAATATGGCCTGCCCATTGCCACTTCAGCTTGCTAATCGGCGACTTTAGTTCGTCTACGGATCTCCTCATTTCGGATTCGATCACGTAGAGAAACACCGAGCATAGCCCTCTCCATAGCTCGCTGAGCGACTTTGAGCTTTGAGATGAGGCCGATAGTGAAAGACCACGTTTCGGTGCCGTAAGTCATCACTGCTACTAAAATTAATTTACTTCCAAGTCAATGTCCTCATTGCATTTTATTTATGTAATAACTTGACGTTTTACTTAGCTAAGTAACCCAGGTAGTTTGGCTTGCATGAAAATTGCTACAGTGTTCAAATTATGAGAGATTTTCATGCAATTCTATGTAAAGCGAGTTTACAAATTATTATGAACGTATATTAAAATGGTAATTTTGCAATCGTCTTGTAATTCTATGGAATTTACAATGGAGTTAACGCTTTATTATTTTAATCCAGTCTGCACCCAGCCTTAAGCCCCCAGGGTTGTCAGTAATGGCATTTTAATAAAGTCCGCTTTAAGACATTCAATTAATATAACTACCCAAAGGTGCTTATAAATTATCATCTTGTACTTTTAAAACGCAATTATTATCATATCTTTCATGTTTTATATTTCTGTTTTGAACTTTATTATGACATTATTTATCGATGGCAATAAATTTTATTGGCGATAAACTGGTTTGTTATTGCAACATTAAAATGTGGGTTAAACCCTGTTTATGGGAAGGGCTTGAAGTGTCCATTTATAGAAGAAAATTGAGATCTTCTATGAACATTAAGAGCGATCTGTATAATGTACAGATGCCAGCAGGTCCTTCCTCAATTCTTCAAATTTAGACTACTCGGATGGCACCAATGATACATAAACTATAGATACGTTGTCCGCACTCTAAAATGGCAACAAAAAATGAAGCCAATTGGCCACATTACGCGTAGTTGCGTCTCCCTCCTGCCGTACGGTGTCACATTTTCTTTCTCTTTCTTCACGCGTATAAGTAGTTCTAGTATTATCGCCGTTTTTAAGCGCCGCGATAGATACGCATCAGAGAAGATGCAATCAAAGAACAGCCTATGATGGCATCACCCACCGACAGAACCCTGAAGACCCACTGCTTCCAAAAACACTACAACATAGAGCTCACAGAGGAGTTGTGCGACTACTCAGGTACAAAAGAGCTAAGGATCTACACTGATGGATCAAAAACCGACAATGGGACAGGCGTCGGGGTGTTCTCCGACGACCTAAACATTAAGATATCCAAACCACTTGGAATGCTCAACTCTGTATACCAAGCAGAGTGTGTAGGTATTATCCAAGCGGCACACGCTATAGAGGCCAGAGAGGTTACGGATGCCAATATACGAATACTCTCCGACAGTGCCTCAGTTCTACAATCCCTGAGGAGCAATCAGATCACGTCGAGACTAATACTAGAATGTCATAAGGCCCTAGAACGAATCACGGTACTAAACCACAACACGGTAACACTACAATGGATTAGAGGCCACAGTGGATCACTTGGAAACGATGCGGCTGACGAACTTGCCAGAAGAGGATCCAGCACAAAACCCTACGGACCCGAACCCATTGTGCCCATTCCTTTCAAGCAGTTAAGAAGCTGGCTAAAGGATCACACTCGAATACAAGCGGAGAGGTGGTGGACCTCGACACCAGGGTGCGGGCAATCCAAGGAAGCTATGCCATCCTTGGATACAAGGCTGACCAGGCGCCTCCTGCGCCTGGACAGAGATAGCCTGCGCCTGGTGGCGGGGACCATCACTGGACACTGTTCACTGAACAAACACTTCCACACCCTAGGAATCACTGACAGTCCCCTGTGCAGAGCATGCATGGAGGCGGAGGAAACGGTGGCGCATGTACTCTTTGAGTGCACCGGCGTTACCAAAATTCGCGAGGAGACCCTGGGAACACCAAGATCCCTTGCGGATGCCCTGAGGCGACCGGGAAGTTTGATCTGCTTTTGGAGGGAGGTGGGCTGGTTGGAGTAATTGGCCACAATGGCTCACGCACAATGGTCCAGTTTGAGGACTAAGTGCGGAAACCTAAACCCCCCCATGGTTCCAATGGGGGGGCCTTCTAAAATAGAAAATAGAAGCGCCGCGATGTTCGTTCATGGCGTGTCTATATATAATACGTCATTGGATGGCGCAGTGTCTGAGCGATTGGGCTGCTGTGCAGGGTGTCGCGGGTTCGATCCTTGCACGGTACAAATATTTGTTTGATCTGAAAGTAGTTGTTCCGTGAGAAACACCCAGAGTGTTTGTGTATGTGAGATTCTATGTTTGTAAACGCACCCCCGGCACAGGAGAAATTCTTAGTGCGAGGCAGTCTTAAGGGCGCATAATCAGAAAGTTGGCAACGTGCCCCAGCAGTGGGAACATTTATAGGCTGATGATGATGATGATGAGTGAATGATAAGGGAATGCAATAATTAATATCGTAACACCGATTATATAGTTTTGGACGTAAAAAAAGCATTTGGAAACATTCCAAATGCCTTATAAACACCTGAAATGGTTACAACATCAAATTAAGTGTTTTAATTGCATTCCTATATCAATTTTCTAGTGCACTACAGAGCATGTTTCTTATTTCCATACAGTAACATTGCCAAATTAATTAAAACTTGGAATTATTTGACAGCCATTTGCGACGTTACCAACTTTCAGAATAAGCGCTCTTAAAGTGTGTGTAAGAAAACAACCTCTTTTTTCAGTTATGCTTTGCGTTCCAGGGCCGCGGTGAGAAATAAAAATACGTGTTTTTAATTATTGTTAAGCAATAACATACTGAAATACCCGCACTACATAAATTGACTCTTTATATAGTCAAATTAATGCATATGGCCTTATCAAAAGCGAGTTTATATACTCGCCACCAACATCATTAATTAAATTGAATAACGCCAGCTATTTCACATTAAATTCACACAATAACAACATAATATTAGTATAACCTCAAAATGTACTCGTTAATGTATTAATTTATTCGCTTTTCTAGTGCGTGCAGTTTCCATACAAAATTGTAATGACAGCTTTCATGTTTTATGATGCAAAATGTCATTAGAAATGTTATAGAATTAATTTAATGGCAATACTAGGTTTTACTATTGCTTCTGCCGCTATTGGTTCAGTTGTTACAAGTGTAAATTGTAAGGATTGTCAGGAATATTTTTTGTTGAGATGATATTTTATTGAGTTCGTAATTCACAGGATAGCGGACGCATTGCTTTTCTGACATGCACGACCCAATTAGTATTTTTTCTACGTGTTAATTTCATCCAATGAGTCCTTCTGTCCTCCTGAGAGGGAGTGGGCCGTAATCTACCACGCGGGCCCAGTGCGTATTGGTAGATGTCACATGTCTTCGAATTTTTGGTTCTAGGACATGCCGGTTTCCTCACGATGTTTTCCTTCACCGTTTTGAGAGCAGTGGTGTTGAAATAAATTACACAAAGTAATGCGCCTGACGGGGTTCGAACCCACGACCTACAACTCGTAAGTCGAGGCCGATACCACTGGGCCACCACTGCTCTCTCTTGGCGCTGCCAAGCTTGTACTGACTAAAATCCACAGTGGTCCTTCAATAGCCCTTTACGTTCCAGGATAACATTAACCTGATAAGACAGTCTCGACACCACGGCAGGCAATTAGCTATACTTGATAAATCTGGTTGACAGACTTCAAGCCACTCTACCGGTAATGCGGGGGCCAAACTGACGGGAAACATCGTTAATTATGGCGAGATAATAGACTTTAAAATCCGTATAAACTTTCGTCACCATAATAAACGGTATTTCCCGTTAGTGTGTTGTGTATGGTATGACATTTAAGAAATAGATGATCACCCAACCCTATGACCCATTACTTGCCGTCCAAGGTTTGCCTATAATATTTATATAGACAAACCTTGGACGGCGAGTCATGGAACATGCCCGGGTCGGCGGCGCGTCGTGTTCCACGCTCGACTCAAAGAGCTGTCAGCAATATGACGGAGCCCCTTAGAGGGCCAAAGCCTGGCGGGGTCACGAGATTATCGGGTCACTCTACCCATCTATAGACCAACTTTGTCCAGCGCGCCTTAACCTTGAAAATCTACACGTGTGGCCGACATCTAGCCTTAAGGTCTCAAAGCTAGGACTAAATAAAGATCTGAAAATATCCTCGTGGACATATTCCCGAGATATTTCGTATAAAAATGTGGCCGTGTCAATAACAGGCACAAATTGAGTGTCAGACCGGCAAACATTTGCGATGGGAAATATTCTGCTGGACACGAACTAAAACCGCAGTATCTGAGAAAACTACGTTTTGCAGGTCTGTGCAAAATGGATCATTTTTTATTTGCTCTAAATAAGAAGTTATATTAAATTCAGAATCATTAATTGAACTCCGAGCCGAAAACACGTCGACAGTGCCCGACGGGGTGGTGTGACGTCATTATGACAATTTATATACATCGATAGTACGTGTTCCAACTTTGAAATTGTATTGTAGAAGCCAGTTGACACAGTGCTAAGGAAATTCTTTGTCATAGTGACGTCACAATCGAGGCGAGCAATTAGGGCACGTTTGTGTTCACGTCGTCATAATTAATTATCAAAAAAGAATTAAGATTTTTCTCTCATATGAATGTTCTTATTTGTGGTGACCTTACTAATTAAATTAAAAATATATATTTCTCATTCTAATTTGAAATACCTAATTGCCATCAACCGGGCAAAGAACCAGTCCGGGTTGCTACTCAAAATTTTCTGATGAAAATACCTGATAAAATTTTACCCATATCAATCTTATCCAATTCCATGGGTAGCGAGAACTATGACGGTATGGATTCGGCAGTAATGCTCATGAGGACAAACAAACCTAGAACACAAAAGACTTGGGAGCTATGAAATGTGTATGCCTATAGTTTTTTGCGGAAAGGAAAATTTGATTGAATGTAGAACTTTAAAAGTTTATGTACATGTTTAAAGCATCAAGAGCCAAGGCGTCGTCGTGAGATTCACGGACGAGCGGTGTCATGAGCGAATTGACTAAGACCAACATTATTACTCAAAACTTTCAAAATAAGACTTACTCCTCTTTCATTTCGAGCTAAATATTTCGTTTTCGTCACACATATTCGTTTTACAGGGGTTTCACGTAAACGGTTCTGTCATATGTCTGAGGGATTTTAGCTCAGAATTTCTAGATGAGAAAATAGACATTCCAGTGAAGATTTTTAAAGACGAGAGTTTGAAATGGGCGAATAATAACGAAAAAAATGGATTGTTTTAGTATTCAGTTCAAATTGACCAATTCTTTTGTGTTGGGTAGTCCATTTATCGATTCATTTGGTTGGCTATAGGGTATAAAACATCATGCCAAGACCAATAGGAGCTGAGCAATGGTGGTGAAACCAAAGAAGAAAAGCTAGTTTAATAATATCGATAAAATGCAAGAATAATACATTTTTAACAAAAAATCAAACTGACGAAAGATCGAACTGAAAAGCAAAAAATAAATTTTGAGGCGACGTCAAACAAACAAACAAACATAATTATACCTAAATCAATTATTTGAAGCGAAGAATACTTTATGGTGAATTACATCTAACTTAAAAACAATACATTAATAAATTAATTAAACTTAAATATTTACAAAATAAAAAACTATGACATAAAACCAATTAATTAACAAAACAAAAACACTATTACAGAGCATCGAAAAACTCATCCTCAACGCTGTCAGCTGGTAAGAAGAATAATTTTATTCTAGCTAGGTTGCTTTTCGTTGATTGTTTCTTTGGCTCCTCCTTTTTTTTCGTCGTCGGTTAAAAAATAGCTTCTGAAAAAAATGTTGAATTTTCTAGACGCTGTGATTTTAATTTGTGTTTTATCCCCGTAAAATAAAAGAATATGTATATAATGAAGCTAAAAAAGATATTAAGCTAAATCTATTGTCTGCCCTCAGCCTTTAATCATGATTTGTAACTAAAAAATAAAAGCTGAGTCATGTCATGACATTGACAGTTCAAAGTTTTAAAAACTACATTTTAATATCGAAAGTTGCCAGTGGTTCTTAAATATTATTTTAATTCCAGTGTGTTGTAAGCACTTCAACTAACATCAAATTATACAATAATTATAAAATGAATTCGGTTTCGGTCTGAACAAAAAAGTGTTGGAAGTTTGCTGAATACTGTCAATAAAATATTCAATATAATGAGGTCGAAAACCAACCCCCACTCAATGGTAGCCTTTTTGTTTATTGATCCTTTATCATGCAGTGTGCAAACTGTACATACTGGAACTTAAGGCGCGTCGCTCACACGATGAACAGTCGAGGTGCAGTTGAGGCGCGGGCGCATTAAGAGGCACGCTGCAACAAGGTTTTCTTTACAAATGAATGGCAGAGCACGCGTGCTGCGATGCCGAACCGCCGCTGACGCGACGTCGCTTCGACTTACCAGTGAGCGATTTAAAGCTCAAAAGTCACAAAAAGTTCAGGATCACTTTAAGAAAAAAGATCAGGATCTGATCGCAGAGTAATTAAGGGAACTCCTCAATTAATGACAGCAAATTAGCGGCGATTGCTGCTATCGCAAATCTTAACATTGTTTACGCAATTGCGTAACATAATATTACGCCAGTATCCACTTTGAGAGGAAAATAAAAACACGATTTCGTTTTTTTTTCTCTTTATTTTTTGAAAGTTTAAAAGGAATAAACCCCACTCATACAGTACTTTGAAAACCACTACCCAAGACTTATAATGCGTCTTTTAATAAAAGTCTTAAAATACCCTCCAGTATTTGGCCTCGAAACCTTAAAAGTAATTTAATAAGAGCCGTGATTTATTTTCGTTCAAAATCTCAGGATGTTAGCCAATTAGAAACATCTGAAGCACTTTACTTCGTCTTTTCATTATTAAGTTGAATTTATTTATTCAGAATTACCGAACTGGTGAAAACATGTGGCCTTAGAAAGTTTTTTGGTATTATTATGTTCAAGGTTTTTGACAAAGTTTTCATGTGTGTTCATTGCAGATTTTTATTTTATTTGCAACTAGCTGGTGCCAGCGGCTTTGCCCACTATAACTCGAGAATTATACCAAAAGATTTTTAATTGGAAAGACAAATTTCGAACCACGAGCAGGATTTGATCCGCGGCTCTTTCCAACAGAACCATCGAGGTTCCTGCCTACAGCGTCGAATTCTTCGACGGATTCTTTTAGGATGTACTGAATGCGGAGGTCGCAGGTTCATTGAAAATGTATGCATTTCGCTACGCATGCCTTAATTAAGCTGATTTCAGACTACGCTATAATATAATAGCATATAATGTTAGCTCGTAGCACAACAATA
Organism: Agrotis exclamationis; assembly: GCA_950005045.1. Lineage (NCBI taxonomy): Eukaryota > Metazoa > Arthropoda > Insecta > Lepidoptera > Noctuidae > Agrotis > Agrotis exclamationis. The sequence goes on along the minus strand of OX465441.1, from coordinate 6,259,654 downwards.
TCGCACTCCATACATTGTTATGGACACGTTCACATTGTACTGTAGGTACTACCTATATATTATTGGTTTACTATACGCTATAAATTGGTGCGATGCGCAGAGTTCATGCTAATTATGCTATATCGCGCGCCGCCCTTGTCATCATCGCTTGATGAGCTTTCAAGACTATCCAGTATTAAATCCATTGTGTCGATCGTTATGTGTCCTGTGCAACTGTGCACGCTCTTCAAAGATCGCGGTCGACTGAGCTTGCGATAATATCGCGTATGTGAACGTGCTATATAGTATAATAGCATTAGGTCCTTCTTTGCTTTACTTTATAGCACAATAGTATTAGTGTAGTCTGAAATCAGCTTTAATGCGTGTTATATTTGTCGAAGGATAACCGCCTCCATCGTCATTATTGGCACACAATGTAGGTCCTCTTTGCTGTGGGCGTCATCGGTGGGTAGTGTTGGATAAAGAAAGCAGTATTTTACACTTGACAATCATCTTGGTTTATTTTTCCTATTTAGCACTAATGAACACTGCACTATAACTGTACTTAAAAAATGTAGGTATACGTATCTCAGATCGCGGGATGGTTTTAGTGATCCGCTCGCGCCGGCTGCCAACAGTGAAGTGCCGTTGACCATCGCTAGCGCGCCTCACACTAACTCCATCGAGCGCCACCGGATGGCGCTGGCGTTCCGAATACGTCTCGATTCCGACATATTTATAAAAATATTCTAACGAGTATAAAATCGGGATAAAACGTATGTCTTAATCCAGGTTATAAATTATTTGTATACTTTATCCAAATCCGTTCAGTGATTTTAGAGTGAATAGGTGCGTCCCCACAGCGCGCGCAGCCTCGCGAGGCATTTTGCGCGAGAAGCAGCTCGGTTGGTGTAGACGTGTCTCGGGCGAGGCAAGTGACAGCGCTGCCGCGGTCGAGCGACCGAGCGCCCGAGCCATCCAGTGTCGGCTTATGTTTTGCTCGCGTATATTGTTTCGTGCCTCGGTCGAAAGACAATAGACGCGTCCATACATAGTGAGCAGCCTCGCTTGTCAGTTTCCTCGCGCAGCAAATACCTCGCGAGGCTGCGCGCTCTGTGTGGACACACCTATTGAGCAACAAATATTTAAAATGTTTAACCTTTGTCTAACTTTAACCTAAAACATTTATAAGATTTTGCCAACACTATCTTAAATCATTTTACATAGAATTTTTAATTAATTGAATAATAATTTGGCATATTATTTAAAATTGAGATTTCTAAAAACTTAAATTAGCTTTTAATGAAACTATCAAGAGTTTTATTAAAATTTTAGTTTTAAGGTCGGCCGCGGCGAAGCTCTAGGGAAGGTCATATTATTATTTATATTGAGTTATTTTTTTAAAGAACTTTTGTATTAAATGGTAGGTATTTAAACTATGTAGATACGATTTATTAAAACTAAAAAGAAAAAAAAAATAAGAATTCCGAAAGAAATGTTATTTTACACTTTTTGGTGGTGGTTTTTGAAGTCAGTTATTTTTTTATGTTTGTTTTCCTTGTGCTTTTTATTTTTCGAGATGAAGGTATCCCAATGTTCGTCTTTGTACTCCTGACAACGAAATCCAATAATTTAGCAAATCAACCCTCCTACTATCTTCTAACTTGTGTAGAAATCAAAACAAATCTGCCTAGTACATGCCACTAAGATTATACGCCCTCATCGGAATGGGCCATTAGAGGCCATATCTTTGGCTATAAACTTTACATTCTATCAGGAAATAGCCAAATTCGATGCTCTATGAATATCATTCCCTATGGTAATGGTTAGGGCTGTGTGCTATAAAAAGCTATGCGATGCGTCATTCTAGCTTATAACCTTCCAAGAGTTATAATATAGCTATGTCATGATGCTGATCTTCCCAAAATATCGATCCCTAACACTCGTAACATTATCAGTCCATGTTCCCACGGTTGGGACACAGACCTCTCCTCGTGAGAGGGATTGATTGATTGTTTAATTCTTTCTTTCGGAGGTACTGAGAGTGACTAACCTAAACTATTGCCGTCCACTGCTGTACGTAAGCCTCCTCCAAAGAGCGCCAACCCTCCCGGTCCTGGGCAGTCCACATCCATCCGCGGTCAACCACATTCTTCGATTCATCGACCCATCTTGCCCATTCGCAGTCTCCACTGTAGTAAATGTCAGATACATCTAACGTCTGTAGAAATGGCCGGCCCACTTCTACTTCAGCAAAAAACTTCAGTAAAATGATAATTATGTTATGTAAAATATGAAGTTTTAATACTTTCAGAGAAAAAATCGGGGTTAGCTACAGGATGCAGTCCCTGGCTTTGAAACATTCACTCTCTTTTCAAAATCATAGTCAAATCATTTATATCAAGTAGGCCAGTTACCGGCACTTCTGAATTGTCAAAAAATAAAATACTTTAAAAATAGTTATGTTGCTACAAGCTCAGTCACGAGACATAAAAACTGTGAAAGTACTGAATGTGCCCCATTCCAAAGCGTTGATCTCTATGGAGAAGAACGGGCAAGAAACTCCATGGACACTCTTTTTCAATTGACAAAATTATAACAGAACCTCTGTTACATCATTCAACTTGATAACTTGATTCTTCTCCTATAACTATTGACATCAAGCCCCATTATAACTCTTTATAGCTACGCTTACAATACACTGCTCGCCTGCCAAAATACATAGATGTATCGAAATCCACCGTTTCTCGCTAATCTCTCAACAATGCAACTGTTAGCGGTAAGCTTGATACACAACTCCAAATCTTCCCATCTACGCTTAATCCTGGCCTAGGATCCATTTGCTGCCCGAAATTTGGCCATACTACCTCTTTATGCCCGAAATATTGGCATATTAGGTACATCTTTATTCCCGAAATTTTGCCATACTACCTCTTAAGTATCTATCTCGTTTCCCTGGTGGAGTAATGTGTTATTGGAGTTTTCCATCAGGTTTTTTTCATTTCTTGCTTAAAAATAAGGTGTTTTCTCTTATTGTTTCCGTTCAAGACAGCCCTTACATTCTGACGCAACCTACTCGGAATCGAACCCCAACCTATCGAGAACTAACCATATTTATCCCAGTTATACCAATTCCACTTAACCAAGCCAAGTTTGGTCATAATTAGGTAACTATTGAAGAATACCAATAATATTTTATTGTACACCCTTAGATGGAGCTGATGAACGAGCGAGAGGGAAATATATTAGTCTACATGCTAGAACGGGACAGATTTATTGGGGAAATGGAACTTTGAGTCATTTCCAAAGAAGTATAGAAATATGTGGTATTGTCGAGTGAGTGAGATAGATATAGACTTTGTTTAGTGGTAGACAAAAATAGAAATAGGAAATAAAATTGAACATTAGATTGTATTTTGTACTCTAATGGCAAAATAAGTTTATAATAATGGAATTATTTAGGTTAGGATTGTCATGTTAGTACGGCAGTTAGTCAGGAATCTCAATTGTTCATCAAATTGAAACACTACGCCAATTTGTCAGATTTGTTATTTGCCACCGTTTCCAGGGCCATCTACTCGTAACTCGCCGGCCGATCACGCCCGGGTCGACGCCGACAGGTTGGCAACTCATCGTCGATTTTCAAGGCACTGTCTTTAGCACGTGTTACAGATCTATTTTCCAACTTTAACCCTCATTTGACGAGGTAAACCTTTGAAACACCCATCAATAAAACACCCTCTTAAATCAGTTCCCAAAGCAAAAGTGTTAAATAATTCTGAGCCTTATCAATAGTTCAGCCTATTGGTTCAGAGGTCGATAAGGTTAATAGGCGGTGGTATTTATTTATATCTTAATAGCGCTGCGGTCAAGGGTTAAATCTATGGTAGTTTTGTCCATTTCTTGATACTTTGGAAATCGGTTATGATTGATTTGTAATAATTTCCTCAATTTCCTTTAACGTTTTAAAATGTATCATTTACTTATTTGCTTTTAATTGTAATCCTCAAAATAATCCTGCAGATCCAAAATGACTATACATACATGTGTGTCCACACTGGAAGCATAGCGTGGCGGCGGCGGCGGCGGGCGCGATCGGTTTCCGCACTGCCGATCAAGCGTTTGTTTTTGTAGCGGCGACTTCAGGTGTTGCAAACCGGTGGTACAAAGTAGTTTCTACAAATCTTGTTTAAAGAAATTCATTTTAAAATGTTTTATAGGTTGTTTAGGATTGTATAATATACAACTATCTTAACTACTTTATGAGCACGTCTGTCCGTACCTTTATGAGCACGTCTGTCCGTACCTTTATGAGCACGTCTGTCCGTACCTTTATGATTGCCGAAGTCTCCCGAACTGAAACGACGTTAGACGATGCGTGGTGTCAGGTATTTTCGTTAGTTTTTTTTTTTTATCGTGGTAAAAAAAAACTTTGTTTTAGGGAATTTCTTGATTCGGTTGCCGCGCCGCGCCGCGCTCAGAGCCCACGATAAAAGCTATACAATAGCATAAAAACCCCGAAAATATAAAATATTTAATGACATGAAAAGATCATTGACATGAACGACGTAGAAAGTTTAATATCAAATCGGGAAAGGTTATATCGACTAAACTAAACTACAAAAAAAAACCTAATAACATAGCGGGACAGAATGCCTGAAAAGTAATAAATATTCAGCACTCACTCTATGTCAGGGCCTGAAATCTTGTAAGGGCTCTGTCAGATATACAGACAGACGCACAATAGTAAAAAAAAGCTAGGCTGAGTTGTATAAACAATGCTTGGTTCCGTATAAAATTAGTGAAGAGACTGTGAGAAAGGGTCAATGAGACGCAACGCGACGTGATGCGACGAACAATTTCCACCTCTCCCTCATAAAATGCTTATTGTGAGAAATGAACGACTGTCACAAGCAGTTTCTAAAGTAGATTAGGTGCAAATTTTTCGATAAAACTTTAAATTTCGATATCTCCAAAACAAGCAAGATAAGACCGCATGAAGACACTAATAGCGCAGTGGCTAAGCGATTTGACTATTGCGCTGCGTAACGCGGGTTCGATTCCCGCACGGAGCAAATATTTGTATGATCTACAAGTAGCTGTTCCGGGTCTGGGCGTTTGTGTATGTGAGTTTATATGTTTGTAAACGCACCCACTACACAGGAGAAATTCCTAGTGAGGGGCAAAGTTTTAAAAAAAGACCCCATATTGAGGGGGTTAAAATTGTTGCAAATTAGATCTAGTATCACCCCTTTTAAAGCAATACACCCAATTACAAATCACCCTGTATATGCGCTTGACGTTTTTTCTCCAAGATTTATTTCCTAAAAAAATATTAGGAAAATAAAACTTTACGAGAGAAGTTGGTTCATTATAAAAACAAAGTTGAGAAAATCTTGCTTGAAGTTGTCAACAATAACTTATGTTTAAAACTTGAAAACATGTGTTATTTTGCGGACTTTCTGGCTGCATAGTTAAAAAGTTTGACGAGACGGCCACAACGGGCTGCGGGTACAAAAGTTATGATAAACTAGCGAACACTGTTTTATTTTTGACGACTTCAAAATAAAAAGGAGGTTCTCAGTGCGGCCCATATACGAGTAGGGGAACAGTGTATAAGACGGGGACGCTAATAATCGCAAGGTATAATGGGACATACACTCTTTAGGCATACTTAACACAACACTAACGTAGCTCAAGCGCCTGATTCAGAAAGCAGTTCTTCTCGACATGGCGCGCATTGTTGGGAGGTTCCTTTTTCTGGAGCCCTGACCGCCGCCGGTAGCTTGGACTCTGTTCCCGATACCGGTGGGCCACTATTGTTTGTATATTTTAAAGTTTTTTTTTTGTTTTATAGAAATATTTAAAAATGTCACGAAAAACGATGAATGTATCATATCTTTCAGGGCTGTTACTGGACCACCACTACTCATACGGAACTCTAAAAACTAGTAAATATTCTCCTCAAATAATAAAAGGATGTGTTGATATTCTTCCCAGATGTCGAGTTTCGAGATTTGTACGAGACGTGCTGGTTTTTAAAGAATACCTATGATATTCCATTTTGATAAAATGTCGCGTTGATTTACAAATAATTCGTCGGATGGAAAGGAAAGGAAATGCTAGACAAAACTACTTGATTTCTTTCTACTGTAAATTAAATTTTTCTTTTCTTTAATCAGAGCGGGTCTAAAACGGTCACTTAGCAATATTCCTAATGATTCACTTCGTGAAAGAATAATAGAAAAAAAATTATGGAATAACGTTGCTGGAAATGTGATAACAGGCACTTCTCTGCCTAACCCTTTGATAAAATACAGGCATGGTTTGGAGGTTTTCCACTAATATTCGCGGAATATAGACACCGCACCTATAATGCCACAAAATAATAAAGTCGAACTCACATCCTCCTAACGCCATAACGGGGGGCCGCTATCATTAATTAGTAAATTCCGTACTTATAAGAAGTAAGAATGATACATTTCTATGTACTTGTGAGAATACGTAAGTAACACATTTATATAATGACGAGAAACTTGTAGATATGTAGGTTACAACTATATAGGGATAAGGAGCCTGAGTATAAAGACTAGACATAGAGCGCGTGCAAGATGTCAACATTGATTTTTTTGTACCATAAATGTGACAAATGAACATACGGGCCGCTTGATGTTGCGCGGTAGCCTATGGACGCCTGCAATACCAGAGGTATCGCTTGCACGTTGCCAACCTTGCAACTGTAAGTGTGGTGTCTATTCGATGATACATTACCATAGACATACCACTCTACAGCATTGCATAACCGCCTCGTTGGTCTCCTGGTCGCAAACGCGACTACTCATCGTGGGGACCTGGATTCGATTCCCAGGTCGGGCAAAACGTGCTATTGGGTTTTTCCATAAGAATTTCTCAGTAACTAGCAGCTCGGAGTTTGGAAGTTAGCGGTACGATACCTATGTGTCTCGAAAAGCACGTGGTCTCTCCGGTCGTGTCGGATAAAAGGCCGCCGCCGTGGCCAAAACCGGTCAGAAAGATTATTAACTCTACAGCATTATTCATACCCCAAGGTAAAGGGATTCGCCCCACATGCCATATCTAAGATCTAGGAACGTGTCAGTGCTTTCCACCAGTGGATTTATTTGTGCTGAGATAAATAAGTTTCTGTTTTTATAACGCAGACGGGAATGAGGTTGGCTTGTCACTTATGTTTAAGTTAACGTTGTGGCGTTCTTGTGGAATATGAACAATACAAATTTGAAGACGAAAACTGAAGATAATGGTTAGAATTACTAACTGTTCCTTGTGTTTTCACGTTCACCGCTGCTGCTCGGCTCCTACTTTACGTAACGTGATGTTATATAGCCTTCCTCAGTAAATAGACTAGCTCAGTGGTTCCCAAACTGTGCGTCGCGACGTGCTGGTGCGTCGCAGAGACTACAGAGGGGCGTCGTGAGACGCGAGGGTCGACCATTCTCCGGATTGATATTGCGTGGAACCAAGATTATCTATTTATGTTTAAAATATCCACCAGAAAGAAGAGGATAGTCTCATTGATCTCTTTCAGGTATTATTATTTTATTATTCACCTGGCTAGGGCGTCGCAAAAAAAAATCTAAACCTGTATGTGCGCCCCGAGCTGAAAAGTTTGGGAACCCCTGGACTAGCTAACACAATTATTATTTAATTTTCTTTTTCTTTTATTGGAATGAATAGTTCCTGAGGTTAGCGCATTCAAGCGACCCGTCTCGGCTTCGCACGAATTCTCGACCAACCCGATGAATTTTTCGAAAATCTTTTTATATGTGTACACTTGTTGTGTTTTGACTTGTATTTGGTGCGAAGAAATCACTTTTAACCGTAGACCTATCTCTGGTTCTTCGCTCTTTCGCGTAAAATCAATTTCGGAACCTTAGGCCGAGAACTATAAAAGCATCATTTTTTATCCCACAACTGACAAAGTTCACAAGTTGGCGCTCAAGCTAAGTTACATTTATAAATCCTGAGGCTTTACCATGAACTCTACAATTTAACCGTACAGCATACTAAACTTGAAGTAGTACGAACGAGACACAAATATCCATTAAAGTAAGATCAAAGTCCAATTTTTTTTACGTGGTAAAAACATCAAATGAGTCCTCCCACCCAGGGCAAGGCAGGAGGGACTGTCAGACTTGTACTGACTAAAATCCACGGTGTCCTTCAATAGTCCTTTACATTCCAGGGTCACAGTTACCTGATGAGACAGTCCCGTGACCACGGCAGGCAATTACTAATATCAACAATACGAAATAGTCCTGGTTTACTTTAACTTACTGTTAACTCGTGATAAGCTCTCAATTGTTTTAAGTTAAAATAACCACTTCGTTTTACATCACAAACTACATATTAGACCCAATAAATCACCATAAACAATACAGAGTTACTAAAATACAAACAAAATTATTCTTGTCTAGTCTTCACATCGTAATTGACGTAACACCGTCAGATCTTTCTCTAAATAAAACAATAAGGAAAGAACCCGGGAATTACGCAAAGTACCCGGGTACACCCGGGTAAAGCCTGCAATACAGAACTGTCAACAGGGATCTGTCACTTTGAGCTTGTAAGGGCGAGTGTACAATGTTGGAAATGGAAGTCGCGTGGAAGTCTGTGGACAATTTTTAAGCTATTGCATAGCTTTTATTGCAGGCTCTGAGCGCGGGGCGGCGCGGCGACCGAATCAAAAAATTTCCAAAAACCTAAGGAAAAACCTGACACCACGCATCGTCTAACATCGTTTCAGTTCGGGAGACTTCGACGATCATAAAAAATATCCGTCATAAAAACAATTTACTTTTTCTTACTGATTCTAAACGGCCAGCTACAAAAGAAGTTTTCACAATTAAACCTATATCTTTCTATTATATAAAAATCAAATGCTGTTCGTTAGTCTCGCTAAAACTCGAGAACGGCTGGACCAATTTGGCTAATTTTGGTTTTGAATTATTTCTGGAAGTCCAGGGAAGGTTTAAAAGGTGAATACGAAGTTTGCCTGGTCAGCTAGTATACTTATAAAATTCTCCTACAACAAAGAAGTTCATTATTAAAGTAGTGCACCACAAACATTTATTAATAAATTATATTGATTGATAATTTGATAATTTTTATTGATAATTTTTTAATTTTTTTTTAAATGTTATGCTGTAGCTTCACCGCGGCAGTCTCCGAGTATCGCATGTATTTTTTTTTAATATTCTTTTCTGGATACGATATACAGAAAAATATATGCATACATCTCGGGGTCGCGGAACTAACGAGCAACCGTGACCCCGGAACGTAAAGGGCTATTGAAGGACACCGTGGATTCCGACAATCCCTCCTGCCCTGCCCTGCCTATAATGTTCCCACTGCTGGGACATAGGCCTCCTCTCTTTCAGAGGGAAACCTGCCCTGGGTGCCCTTCCTGCATTTCCTGCCTTGGGTGGGAGGACTTATTTGATGATTTTATCTTGCTAAAAAAATTGTTGCATACATTACGTCTGTAATCCCCGAAAGGTTAAGCAGATGTGTACTCAATATCATCTGCCGGAATACAATATTCAACTTGGAGCGACTGTCTTTCTAACCTCCATGCAAAATACTGATATTTAGCTGCATTCTGTCAGACTGGAAGCCTACCTCAATATAGTTGGAAAACAGGCTAGGCGGATGATAAGCACTTGACCTCCACAAAAAAATAACTAGGATTAACAAGATACCCCTCGGTCAGATTAGTTGTCAGATTTTCGAACTTCTATCGAAGAAGAAGATCTATAAATGACAGACAAAATCAATGGCTGTATGTGGTTTCCGAAGTTACGACTGTTATAATTCAACTAAGAACTTCTCCAGAAGTGTACTGAAAAGTCCAATATCGGGCATTCGGACTGCGAATAATGGGTGACTCGCTGATCATGGACCACACCTGGGTCGACGGCGCGTTGTGTCACGCTTTCATCAAAGAGCTGTCAGCAATCTGACGGGGTTAAGAGGGCCAAAGCCTGCCGGGGTCGCGGGACTGACTCGTCAGATAACCGTGACCCTGGAACGTAAAGCGCAATCAAAGGATCATAGTGGATTTTAGTCAGTACAAATCTGACAGGCCCTCCCACCCCACCCTGGGTGGGAGGACTCACTTGATAATTTTACCACGATAAAAAAAGGATCTTAACTCTAAGTTCTGCAAATTCGTCATAGATTGCGCCACGTGCTAAACCGCTAAATATGTTTTCGATAATAATGGACGAAGAATTTCAACGATAAATAGCTCTTGAATTATGTATGTCCTCCACCCTGTCTTTTACCGAAAATTACCAAAAATACATTTATTAGCCTGTGGTGGGATGAATACTAAGTGATGTTTTCAGTCTAGACCTATAATAATTATTGGAATATTTAGTTGTCAGCACGTATACTTTTGCTGAATGTAAGCCTTTTATGAGACCATTACGATGAAGGGATGTGACATTATCGTAAGCGAGGTCTAGCCGTATTGAACATATTAGATTATTGGCCGTGTGTGGATAAAATTACGTAAGGAAAAATGAATATTCTTCTTCTTCTTGTTGGCGTGTCGATGGACTAAAACAAGCGATTCGTAGCTACCTGCACAGTTCTATCGTTCGCTTTGTTCAAATCCTGTAAAAGTGCACGTGATAGGGCAGGAAGGGAGGTGGAAATAAACAGGCTCTTGTTAGCCTATGCAAACCCACCGTTGGGAAAAGGACCCAATACTTCCGTTTCAGATTCTAATCCACTATATAAAAATAAGTCGGATTTTCCTTCCTGACGCTATAACTCCAGAACGCACGAACCGATTTCCACGGTTTTGCATTAGTTGGAAAGGTCTCGGGCTCTATGAGGTTTATTGCAAAAAAAAAAAGTTACATAAAACGAAGCCATCTGGTGGCGAAACGGAGTTCGCCGGGTTTGCTATATAGCTTATGAAAATAAATTTCTGAACGCATTGCTGACGTTTCCTGTGACCCAGGGTCTGGCTTTTACCTTAACCAGAGGTCAAGCGTTGTCATACAACACCACTAATCTTTTGGGCACTTTACGTAACAGCGTTTATTGTTAATTTAGTTCTATTATTTAAGTATTTATAAATTATTTTCTAATTAAATTAGAAGTTTTTTAAGATAAAATCTTTGTGAAATAAGAAAACATTTTGATAATGGCGAAAATGTAATTAAATTTTGAAGTCGCCTCCGTCACTGAGACACCCCCTTACCACCGCTAAATCGGCAGTATCCTCGCGAATTAATCTGGCTTTCTGTGGAAAAACCTCTTGCCACAATTTTGTTCACAAGTACCTTAAGAGATATAAACACGATACATCAAACTGTGAAAAGAGTCTGATGTATGTTTTGGAGGACAAAAGGCAGATTTTTCTTGTAGCTTCTGAGTTCATTACCTGGATGAAGCTTTTGTGTCGATTTGAGAGTAATGTCTAGTAGAGACTTCAGATAATGTGACATTGTATTCTAACATTAGGTACTATCTCAAAAAGAATGATGTAATAACAAAGATTCTGTAACAAGTTCTGGCGATTTAAAAAGTGTCCATGGAGTTTCTTGCCCGTTCTTCTCCATAGAGATCCCTACGCTTTGGAATGGGTATCTAAAGTACTTACTATCACAGTTATTATGTCTTATGTAGCACCATAATTATTTTAAATAGGTAATAAAATAATTTTATGTTTGGTCTTTTTACAATTCAAAAGCGCCTGTAAAGGCCGCCTACTTGAAATAAATGCTTTGATTTGGATTGATTTCGATAACGTTGATGGAAACGCTTAAAGTTCATCATGATCATTATTATACCTACTTCGTCCAAAGCTGGGGTAGGAAACGTTCTTTACTTATGTCAATTTCCACGTTAGAATTGGCATAAAATATAGTATGGAATAACAGGAATATGACTGATTTTATTTCATATCGTGAACAAGTAAACATTAATCATTTAGGGTACTTAATAAACAATGAGAGCCTAAGTGTACGAGCGCTTTTTTTGGCGTTTAAAAAAGCACTGCGGTGGATCAAAAAGGTAAATTGAACTTAAAATATCACCACCGAGAACTTAAAATCAAACACAGTAGTACGAAAAAAGCGCCGCGCTTTAAAAGCGCTGACATGTGAACAGATACATGGGATACATTAGTTCCATTTCGGCGCGAGAAATTATTTTTTGTGTAGGGCAACTTTTTTAATGAAAAAGAAAAAAAAATACTATTTCTCCTTAGTTCAAATCCTGTTTAAGATAAGTCCTTTTACTCAATCCACACGATCTTCCCAAGGGCATCCAGTGCATTTGCCTACCTATCTTATCTTCTTAAACCGGTTCTTAATCTAGATCCCTAGAACGTGATCAGTTTGACGTTTATTTATCGAAGTTTAGATAGATTTAGACATTGTACTGACTTAATAACTTTATGTGGGCAGTTGTCTAGTTATTTTAAGATATTAGTACGTACAAAGAGTTGTGCAGTAACGGTCAGTTCTCACCGAGACGCGACGCGACGCGACGTGACGCAACGATACTGCAAATGTGTATCTTATCGTGTAGTAAATAAAGTTAGATTTTGAGTCACCAATAAAATGCAGCGTGGCGCCGCGCTGCGCCGCGCTGGGTTGTGACAGGTGTATCTTTTCGTGTAGGAAATAGAGTTAGATTTTGAATAGCTCTATTGATATGTGCGCGCAGCGTCACGTCTCGGTCTGAGCTGACCGTAATACATTTATTACGCGCGCCTCAAACAGCTGTCAGCAATATGACGGGGCCTCCATAAGAGGACCAAAGCCTGCCGGGGTCGCGGCGCTATCGTGGCTCCGGAACGTAAAGAGCTATTGAAAGACACCGTGGATTTTAGTCAGTAGAAGTCTGACAGTCCCTCCCGTCCTGCCCTGGGTGGGAAGACTCATTTTATGATTTTACCACACAAAAAAACCGTAAATACTTCAAGTAGTCATGGTAAAATACGGAATTTTTTTGCCTCTGACCTCCACAACCCAATAACTGGGTAATAAGATCACTGCGAGCATACTATAGCATGAAAATAACGGCAAAATTATTTAAATTAATGTATGTATTATGTATGGACTCCATATATTTTAATGAACACTCTTTTTTTTTTTTTTTTAGGGTGGTAAAATCATCAAATGAGTCCTCCCACCCCGGGCAGGGCGGGAGGGACTGTCAGACTTGTACTGACTAAAATCCACGGTGTCCTTCAATAGCCTTTTATGTTCCGGGGTCACGGTAATGAGATAAGTCCCGCGACCCCGGCAGGCTTTGGCCCTCTTGGGCGGGGCCCCGTCATCGTGCTGACGCTCTTTGAGGCGCGCGTGGAACACAACGCGCCGTCGACCCGGGCATGGTCCATGGTCGGGCGGCGAGTTGCCCTTTACTCGCCGCCCGCATGCCCGCGCCTACGGTGGCCGGAGATCGTCTTGCGACGTCCGACGCCGTGGGCGTCTACCATTGCGGGTGGGGCGGAGGGAGGACGCTGTCCTCTCTCTCTCACGGCCCGCCTCCTCCTTAACGAGCATTACTGCCTCGCAGAAGGAGGCGACCGCTTCCCACTCCGTCTCGCCCCGCAGCATGGCCTCGACCAATGCCGGGCGCGAGAGGTCTCCGCCTATCGCTGCCGTGAGGACACGGCGGTGCTCTGCCCAAGCGGGGCAGTCTTGCACCGTATGCTCTACTGTGTCCTCCGGGCGATCTTCGCAATGGTGACACCCCGGCGTTTCTTCCTTCCCCATCCGACACAGGTACCTCCCGAAACATCCGTGTCCGGTGAGGACCTGCGTCATCCGATAGGTCAGGACGCCGTGACGCCTTTCCAGCCACTCCTCAAAGAGGGGCCTTACCGCCGCGATTGCGGCGTGCCCGAACCTCGGTTGCGACAGTCGTTCCCTCCATACTGCCCTGAGATCGCGCCGGACCTCTTCCCGCCGCGCCTCGACTTGTCGGGGCAGCGGGAATTCTCCCCGGCGCCGCGCCTCCACGCGCCACTCATAGACGCGCTGGAGGGCGGTCGCCTCCAGATCCCAGGGCAATAATCCGGCAAGGAGGTTGGCCGTTTCGCCGGCGATCGTGCGGTATCCTCGGATCATCCGGATAGCCATGACCCTCTGGCATGCGACCAGCCTCGCTGGTCGCGTCCGCATGCTCAGGGCCCACACGGGGGCCCCGTAGAGGGCCATGGACCGCACGATACCGGCGTACAGCCTCCGGCAGGAGGCGTTTGGCCCGCTGAGGTTGGGCAGGAGTCGCCTGAGGGCGCCTGCTGCCCGGTTCAGCCTTGGGGCCAAACGCAGGAAGTGCTCCTTGAAGTTCCACCGGCCGTCGAGGACGAGTCCCAGGTACTTCATCGCCCTCCCGACGCCGATGCGAACCCCTCCCACCGTTATGTGGGACTCTGACCGTGGCGCGTTCAGACGGCCATGAAAACACATGGCCTCTGTTTTGTGGAGCGCCACGTCGAGTCCCAACTGCCGGATCCTTCCAACGACTGTCGCGACCGCTTGCGTCGCCAGGTCGGCCGCCGCCTGGTGCGACTCTCCCTCCGCCAGGACGAGCGTGTCGTCGGCGTAACAGATTACGCTGACGCCGTCAGGGAGGTCGCCGCGCAGCACCCAGTCGTATCCGATGTCCCACAGGTGCGGCCCCAAGACCGAACCCTGTGGAACACCGCACGACATCTCTCGCCGGTTCCATTCTCCCCGGTGACCGGGGTAGATGACGGCTCTGTCCGTCAGATAAGCCTCGACTATGCGACGGAGGTAGGTCGGCACCCGGTGATACCGGAGTGCCTCCCTGATGCAACTCCAGGGCAGGGTGTTAAAGGCATTGGTGATGTCCAAAGACACCGCCAAGACGACCCTGCCCCGGGCTACTGCATCCCCCGTCGTGAGGGCTCTCACGCGCATGATGGCGTCCACCGTCGAGCGCCCCCTGCGGAAGCCAAACTGGCTCTCCGCTAGGTTCGGGCCCACCCGATTCAGGTGCCCGACGAGGCGGTCTGCAATGACTCTCTCAAAGAGCTTGCCCACCTCATCGAGCAGCACGATGGGCCGGAATGCGGACGGAGAGTCCGCAGGGCGCCCGGGCTTCTGGATCAGGACCAGCTTCCCCGTCTTCCAACGAAGCGGAAACTGGCCCCTTTCCAGGCATGCGCTAAAGAGCCCCCCCAGTCGAGGCCCGAGAGTCCTCGAGGCCAGGACCCAAGCTTTTCCTGGCAGGCCGTCGGGTCCTGGGGCGGTATTTTTGGCCTTGAGCCGTTGTACCGCCACTCTCATGTCTACCTCGGTCACCTCTGGAGCGTCGTAGACGTCGTCGTCGCTGTGGTCCGCGTTTGCGCCAGCTTCACCGTCAGGTTCCGTCGGAGGCGGAGCCATAGGCGGGGGAGTATGCTCCCCTCGCGATGGGAACAGGGCGCTCACCACGTCCTCCACGAACTGAGGCTGGAGACTCTGCGTCAACGGGGGAGCCCAGGGGCGGAGCTTCTCTCTCGCCCACTTGTAGGGCCGGCCCCATGGGTCCCCGTTCAGAGTCTCCAGCATCTCCTTGCGGGCCAATTCCTTGGCCCGCCAGATCTCGTCGCGGAGGACGGTCTTCGCTGCCCTGTAGCCCTCGTACAGCTCCGCCTCTACAGTTGCCGCATCCGGTGGTCGGGTGCGGCGCCTGCGGAACCTGGTGTACCGGCGTCGCGCGGCAACGCACGCCTCGCGCAGCGCTGCTAGCTCGCGCGACCACCAGTACAGCTGACGCCGGGCGCGTCCTTGCCGGACCCGGGGCATGGCCACGTCGCAGATCTCTGACATGGCCTCCCGGAACCACTCCGCCTCGTCGTTGATGTCGGCAGGCCTGTCCGGTGGTGACACCCAGGCCTGCACGATCGAGGCTTCCAGGAATAGCTCCCGGTCCAGCTGCTTCAGCGCCCATCGCGGACCACTTGGGTTCCGTCGGACTGGCGCGTCTGAGGTCTGGGCGGAGACGTCAAACCGGATATACCGGTGATCTGAATAGGTCTCCACCTCCTCTACAACGCGCCAGTCGGTGACGCGCGGTGACAGGTCGGAGGTGGCGAACGTGACGTCCACCACCGACTCGCCCCTCCACCGCACGCACGTGGGGACAGAACCCCGGTTCTCGATGACCAGGCCCTGCGCCAGGGCCCAGTGCTCGAGCCTTCTGCCCCGCACAACGTCCGTAAACCGGGAACCCCAAGCCACATTCTTGGCGTTGAAGTCCCCGAGGACGAGCGCGGGGAAAGAACCGAAGGCGACGACGACGTCTCCCAGCTCCGATAGGGAGTCCTGGAACTCGGCGAGAGTTTGGTTCGGGGAGAAGTATACGCCTATCACGGCGATCTCCCCGACCCGTGCTGCGACGATCCCGCGCCCTCTCTTGACGCGATCGAGGGGCGGGGTACCGGCGGCGGCCGACGAAATAAGGGTCACCGAGCCGTTCAGGTCCGCCACCCAGTCATTCCTGGGCACGACAAAGTACGGCTCGGCGACCACGGCGACGTTTATCAACCACTGCGCCATGCTCTGGAGCAAGAGATCCTGAGCAGCGGCGCAGTGGTTGATGTTCGCCTGGAGGAAGCGCAATGGAGACATTAATCGGAATCCATTGCAGCCTCCTCCAGGGCCCCTCGCGGGGGTAAGGCCGCGGCGGCGGCGGCGGCCACGGCAGTGGCGGCGGCGGCGGCGGTGGCGGCAGTGACGGCGGCGGCAGAGGGCCTACCTCTGCTCTTGGCTTTCGTGGTTGGGGCGCAGGACTTGCCCCCAGCCCGGTGATCGGCCGGCTTGCCAGCCGCCGCACATGCGAAGCAGTGCGGCGGGGCAGTGCACGAGCCGGCCTTGTGACCGGGCTGACCGCAGCGGAAACACTTGTCGCTGCGGTCAACCTCCGAGGTGCAGTTACATGCCACGTGGTTGCCCACCTGGCACCGGTAGCACCTCAGAGGTCTGGGTTCCAGCAGTTTCACCTGCGCGGAAACCCATCCAACCAAGAGCCTTCGGCCCCCCTCCAGTTTTTTGGCCGCCGGCACGGGGCAGCTGACCGTAATGGTCTGCAGCCCCGCGAAGTCAGGACGCAGGGCGCCCGCCCTCACCTGATCGGGAGGGCACCCCCCAGTCCTGGCAACGGCGGCCACCACGTCCTCGACCGTCACGGAGTCATCCAGACCCAATATGCGCACGTCTGCGCGCTTGGTGGGTCTGGATACTCGGGCCTCTTCCGCATTTAAGGACGCTCTGAGCCGTTCGGCCAGAGCGTCAGCGGTGGGGCCACTGGCCGCGCCGGGGAGCTCCAACATCCGAGCCCCCGTTGCAGTGACCCGTAAACGAAGGCCCCCGGTGATGCCGAGCTCCGTGAGGTCCACCGCCTCCTTTGCCTTCGCGAGCACGTCGCGGTAGGACACGCCCCTCTTGACCGCGTCCGGCTGCAGTGTGATCACTACTGCCGCGGTCTTAGGGGCGCGCAATCGCGCCGCGACGCCTCGCTCCTTGCGCCGCCGCCGCCTCTCCCTCCGCCGTTTGGACCTGGCCGCGTTGGCAGCCTTCCTCTTCTCTCCGGCCACTTGCCAATCGGCGCTGGCCGGAGGAGTGCTAGGAGGAGGCTGCTGGGCTGGCTGGCTTTCGGCCTGGGCACCCTTCTTTTTTGAAGCCGACCGTGCCGGCCCCGCAGGTGTCGGGGTCGGAGTCGGCTTGGATAATGAACACTCTGTGAATAAAATGTTGTGTTTTACGCTATCGAAATTGTTACTGAAACTGTTTATTATTCAGGTATTTTTCAGTTACAAATAAAAACATGGTTCTAAATACCCACATTTCTGTTCTACTTTGTAACTCTAGGTACAAAAGTTCCATTTTGTTACAAAATATAACTCTAAGTTACGATATGGAACTACAAAGAAAGAGTGAGAGAGACTGTCTAAGCAGATTATCGTGACCCTGGAACGTAAAGGGCTATTTATGATTTGATTTGAGGCTCTCAGACATAAACAGCCTATTCTCCTATTGGAAAAAAAAAACGGTTTTCAATATAGCCTACCTAGAGTGTAGTTTCTGGTAGAAATACCTGGAGGTTTCAGGAGAGGAATTGTATAATATCTTAGCGAAACAATGTAGGTAGTAGGAGATATTGACAGAAGGACAATTTAACACAGCACCTTTAACGGGAAGGCACTTTGAGGTTGCCGTGACTTTAACTACAAAACGCAATTGAAGTACGGGGGGTATTACAACGTCTTAAAACCAGGCTTGTTTCAGTGAATGAACGAGATGGCGCTAGACGACTTGTATAGATCTGTCACTTTCACTCACGGAACAAGCCTGGTTTTAAGACGTAATACCCACCCCCCCAGGATGACTTTTAGCCAATATGAGTCTGACAGTCCCTTCCGCTCCACAAGGGTCTAGAATCATTTGATGATTTGACACATAAAAAAATGGTTAGGTTAGAAGGGGATGGCGGGGTTTGAAAGATTCCGCCATCCCCTAAGAAAACATCGTGAGGAAACCGGTATGTCCCAGAACTCGAAGCCCAGAACCAAAAATTCGTAGACATGTGACATCTACCAACCCGCATTGGGCCGGCGTGGTGGATTATGGCCCACTCCCTCTCACAGAGAGTAGGCCTGTGTCCCAGCAGTGGGAACATTTATAGGCTGATGACGATTGATGAATTATTTTGTATTATAGTAACCGTTCTAACAAGCTCAAAGTTTTATAAAACACAAGCGCAACGTTGTTTGTAAGAAAATTAAGGTATGATTTAAGCTACCACCAATTAAATTAGTCTTGTGTTTCTTAAATAATAGGGTTTTGTCATCAAAATAATAGCTTTGTCACCAAAATGTAGTCACCAGACAATATAAAATCAATTCCACAAAAATTAAGGGTTGTCGTCATCATCGTTTCAACATTTTATTTATTTTGTTACTGATTACCACCGCAACACTTTATTTATCTGAGAACAAAAATAATTCATTGGTGACAAAAAATATAGTTCCCTAATTAAATTACTGTTCTAATCCTGTACAGTGGCAAGCCTTTTCGGAAATGAAGTTTTTATGGAAATGCTTTTGTAAATATCCTCTAAATAATGTACTAGAAGCTCAAAAGAATTGCTCATGTGTTCAGTGAGTTATTATCCTCATTCAATGATAAATATTTATATGTGAAATCATGTTTTATTTATGGATCTTGAAGTCTTGTACTAAATGTCGGATCCTTAATCTCTTTTGACATGTTGTGAGGAATATACAGAGTGAATCCTTAAATATGAATAATGGCAAAAAATACTGTCTCAATGCCGATTTTGATGAAAACTCAGTATTTTTTTTTTGGCAACTTGTCATAATTGCGAATTTGGCCGTCCACGCCCAGTTAGTTAATCAATTAGTTTCTAGTTAAATTATCTCATAATGTAGGACTAGCTTCTGCCGCAACTTCATGTGACGTTTTGGTGTCCGTCCTACCCACCGCATCGCAGTAAAATAACTAACTTATTTAAAAAACGGTGACCATGACTACTCTAATTTCGATAAATAAGCACTTCTAAAAAATACAAAATCTAATCCGTTTTTGGAACGAAGTTCCTTATTGCGCGTTGCGAATCACCAAATGAGTCCTCCCACCCCGGGCAGGGCGGGAGGGACTGTCAGACTTGTACTGACTAAAATCCACGGTGTCCTTCAATAGCCCTTTACGCTCCGGGGTCACGGTAATGAGATAAGACCCGCGACTAGCTAGGTAGGGGGCTAAGCGGAAAAAATTGTCACGACACTTTTTACCGACTGCACGACGCAAAGGAGGGTAATGTGTGTATTACCATGGAATGGAATGGACTGGACTGGACTGGATTGCATCCTGCATCAAGCCTGGATTTTTGTCGCGGAATTAAAACTAGATATATTTTTCATAACATTTAATGTCATGGATTTCCGCAAAGTAACGCCTGATTCTTTAATTTAACCTACGTAAGTGGTTCGGTTGGACAACTAAGATAGCTTGCTCATAATAATATCGCGTATTAGTGCGATTTGCAATTTCTACTAAAAATTAAAATCGTCCTTGCTACTACGATTATAATGATGCAATTCGACTGACTTACGTCGTCGTGGCGAGCGTGTTTTGTTTTTCATCTACCCGCAGATGACCGAACGTTTTATGTCAGACGTCGTAGTGGTAAGGATGATTTTCACTTGTAGTTGGAACCGGTCGAATTGCGTCGCATCGCTGATAAATGATACGCAGTTTGGCAGTTAAAATATACTGACATTTAATTAGCTAACCATAGCTTAGGTACATAGACAAACTATAATTTTGTTATAATATCAACAATCGCGTCATCAACAAGCTTCCTAAAGGTGCCGGTTGGCGCGCGAGACCGCGACAGGAGACAGCGACAGGAGACCGCGACACTTGTCAGTACCTAATGTTAAGAAGTGCCGCGGTCTCCTGTCACGGTCTCGCGCGCGAACCGGCCGGCACCTATACATTGCCTAATGTTAAGTAGTGTCGCGGTCTCGCGCGCGAACGCACCTTCAGACGTCTCAACATGTCGGCAATGCATTTCAATACTTAGTTGAAACGCATTGTATCGTTATGTAAGGTGAGCCTACATAATATAGGTTATAGGTATAATTACAGACTGTCAGACATACGCCTTTGTCTCCATAGTTTGGTAACGCATCGCCTAATCCCTTTGACGTCACACGTCAATAGAAGATATTAGTATCCATTACACAGACTGAACTGCCAACCAGTACTGTCAATGTGGGGAATTTGGAATATAGTTGGATGTATTGTAAGTTACCAGTAGAAACGACTGAATAGATGTGAATGAAACTTTGTACAGACGCCAGCACATGTATCAACTTACCTCAAACTTTATTAGATTTTCAACCTTATCACAATAATGGAAGGTTAATGTTCGATTGATATTTGACAGATTCGGGTAGGGTTGACCTGCTGGAGTCTGTCAATAGAACTTTGTACGTTGTGGTAGTGACATCACTATATTTATTATTACCACCAACGGAAGGTTAGTCATCAAAGGGGGGTCGTTACCAAAGGGGGTTTAGCCTCGATAAAAAAGCTTTAGTTAGATAAAAAACTATCCTATATGTTATTCCAGATTATAAACTATCTGTGTACCAAATTTCATCAAAATCTGTTCAGTAGTTTTTGTGTGAAAGAGGAACAAATATAAAGTAGGATAGGATTATAATATTAGTAGGATTAGTAAGATTTACGTTTTGGAGCGCAGTTTGGTATTTCTTCTATTAACATTGAGTTTATCATACGTATACTGTTTGATAGGTTTTAAAATACCTAAAAAAGACAGAGAGTGCACAAGCTTACCAACATTTAAAAAAGGCGTAAGAGATTTTTTAATGGACTCATAATTTTGTTTTTGTTTATTTGCTCAGAGTTCAGAGGCCCTAGTTTCTTTTTCCTTTTTTGACGTAAAGTAAACGGAAACTTTGACGTCAATTGGATGTCAAAAATTTGTTGCTCGTCGTACACTAGCGGCGCTTGTTCAATTTTCCATTACCTTACATTACATTTTCCATTACATTTGAAGTACCAACACCTGAAGTTAAATACGAAAATATTGTGATGGGGCGTCAATTTCTCGAATGTAACGAGACGGTGTGAACGTCGTAATTTAATGTAAACCTAATGTTAATTTAGTTAAGTTTCTCTATAAGTGAACTGTAATTTGTTCTTTGAGAAAATAAAATGTCTTTTAACCGAAAATCATCAAATGAGCTGAACCACTCTAGAAGACTGTCAGACACGTTTGGCGCAGTGGCTGAGCAATTGGACTGCTGCGCTGTGTCACGGGTTCGATTCCCGCTCGGAACAATTATTTGTATGATCTGCAAGTAGTTGTTCCGGGTCTGGGTGTTTGTGAATGTGAGTTTCTATGTTTGTAAAGGCACAATACAGGAGAAATTCCTAGTGTGGGGCAACGTTTTTTTTTTAAGTTATAGGTACATGTGGCACTCGGAGACTACCACGGTGAAGCTATTTCATAACATTTTTATTTTAAAAGAAAAAAATATCGCCTACCGCGAATATTTAACGAGAATATCATTTATTTAAAATGTTTGTGGTGCATTACTGTAATAAATAACTTCTTTGTTGTTTTAGAATTTTATAAGTAGGTTTCATTGTGAAAACTCCTTTTGTAGCTGGCCGTTTAGAATCAGTAAGAAAACGTAAATTGCCTTTATCCGGTGTAATGTGGAGGCGACCATACGACAGATATTTTTATGATTGGCGAAGTCTCCCGAACTGAAACGACGTTAGACGACGCGTGGTGTAAGGTATTTTCCTTAGGTTTTTTTCGTTAGGTTTTTGGGAATTTCTTGATTCGATCGTCAGAGCCCGCAATAAAAGCTATGCAATAGCTTAAAAAAAAACTTGCTAACTAAAACCCACTGTGTTCCTAGTTCGTTAGGACAGTTTTGCGACCCCGGCTGGCAATATTTTGTAAACTGCGTACCATCACTCGTTGGCAAACACACTTGAATTACATTTATATAAATTCCACCATAATTGAATTACAAATAGATTTCAATTTTCATGATACCTACCGTTTTCAATACGTTGAATATAAAAACTGTTCATTCGTCTGTGAAATGGGCATACGCATTGTAACATTATGTGTAATGAATTAAATCCCACAACCACAGTATGTAAGTTACACAATATTGGTGCTTTTAGTATTGAATTGATTTCATTGAAAACTGGTGGTTGGGGCCCTTAAAATGGGGGAATCAAAGTTGAGTACACACATCAAAAAAAGTTTGCGATCACTTATTTGAAAAATGAAATTATATATACTACTCAAAACAAAATAAGGGCCATCTGGTTTTTATCGATTTATTAAATAATGTTTAAATATTACTAGTTTCAATGACTGAATCTGATTTATAATTATGGTTATTATGGTTTTAGATGGAAATACACAAAAATTAAATATGTATTCCAATAAATCTTTAAAATAAACCAAGTTGAATGTAAAGTGAGGAATTGCAGAAATGTATCAAGTTACATAAAACATAAAAAAATCGAAAAAATTACGTCTTTAATATTCCAAAGTGTTCTTTTAAGCTTCTCTTTTAACTCTGTTCTCTCTGTTCTGCTCATTTTATGGGAGGTGGAATGGTCTGGATTAAATACCGAACATTTTCTTTTGGGATACTCTACCAGCAAGTTTTCAGACAATTTATGAGATCCAGCTGCGTGTGGATGGGAATTTTACTTTCTTTTTCACTCTTCTCTAACTCATCTCTTAAATGCTCAATAGAACTCAGGTAAAAATCCTGAGTGTCCACTGTAACATCGTAATTCGAGCGTAAGGGAATGTGTGCACTGTTAGTCGCGTCGTGTGCGCTCGAGCATTATCCTGCTTCAAGAAGACCTCAGGTATTCCTTGCTGTGCGAATGGGATAATGTAGAGTTGCACCACATTCTCTACGCAATTTTGAGGAGTTACATCACCCTCGTTAAGAAGTGCAAGCTCAGTTTTGCGTGATAGAGATAACCGCCCCAGAGCATAACTCAGAACACGCCAGAACAGTCTGTTTTAAGAGTGCAAGGATATGAAACCTGTTGTTTAGATCTTCTCTACACACTTATGAATCAGTTTTTATTGAAAAAAAAATAACCCACCAGTCATCAATAAAAAGCAATGAAGCCCAATCAAAACAGTTCAATAAATTTTCTCCTTCACAAATGTTTCACGATTTGCACCATACGATGCAGTTAACTGGAGGCGAACCAAGCATCTTCTTGAGTATTGTTAGTCTATATGGAGTCGATTCGGAATAGTGTAGTCAATTATAGGAGAGCCTGTAGCTCGACGCAATGGAGTTTGTACGATCCGCGCAGTAGATTTTCGCTCTATTTGCGCGGTTAAACAAACTTAATGGTCTTCTTGGGCTTTACTTACTTACTTTCTTCCTTGATCACGGCGTCTGGTGATATTACCCGTCTTTTAAGACCAGTTTTAAGCATTTTGAACCACTCGTTGGGAATATTCCACCATTAAACCTACCTCTTCTGGCTACGGGCCCCCTGGATTAAGGTGACACCCCAAGTTGCTGTTTTTGCGTCCATATGTCTCCGTATACATGACATTATGAGATTGAAAGATCATTATAGCCTGCTTGCTGAATTAGTCGAAGAAAACTCCGTTAGAAGTTTGAAAATTAAAAAACACCATACCGTAAATTCTAAGTGAACTCAAATATCTAATTAAAAAAAAGTAATGAATTTCCAATTATGCAGTAGAAACAATATTAATACTTGAAAGAAACCATAACAAGATATTTAGTATTTATTATGTACCCAGAATAAGATCAATACTTGTTTAAAGTGCAATTAAAAAAGTGGCCCTTATTTTGTTTTGACGAGTATATTATGATTTCTTCTTCTTTGTAGATTCCTTATTGATTTTCCATAAAATTTTAAAAATATATCAGCTTATGCAGTGAGTCTGACAGTCGCTCCCGCTCTGCCCTGGGTGGGAGGACTCATTTAAGCTATTAAGAAAAGCGAAGCGAACGCGAAGCGAAGTGTTTTTGTTTGTAATGTATGGAATTGTTTGAAGCCTGTCACATAGACTATCAGAAACGCCTTTGCTTTTCTATACGACAGGATTCGGATCGCATTCGCCTCGCCTGTCTGTTTGACAATAGCTTTAATGATAATACCAGGTTTAAAAAAAATCTTATGCAGTACAACTTGTACTGCATAAGATTTTTTTTAGTAGACCGAGGTAAGAAAATCTTTATTAGTAAGTTTGTATGATCCAATTAAAAAAATATATTTCACTACACATGTGTAAGTACTATGTATTAATTATACAAACTCGAGTATACCAGAATGTAGCTCCGTTTCTTTTTCTCGACCTTTCAAAAGTGCCAGTTAAATTTAAATTATTTTTTCAGTTTAAATTTCAAACTGCTGGGCTGTGAAAAAGATGGATGAGAAACGATTGCATGTAGCGGAGATGAGGATGTTGAGATGGATGTGTGGAGTGACAAGAATGGATAAAGTAAGGAATGAGTTTATGAGGGAAAGTTTGAAAATGGCGCCTGTTACAGAAAAAATGAACCGTCTGTCTTGGTATCGACATGTGATAAGGAGAGAAGACACTCATGTGACTAAGAGAGTGATGAGTATGAATGTTGATGGATGATGAGAAAGAGGAAGAACGTGTTACACGGACCACAAGTAAAATGGGATAAGGGCAGGAATAAATAGAAGTTTGAACTTCGAGTTGAATATGCTCATCAAATTATTTTTGCAGATAAACCCCGCAATTCTGCTGGCCACAAACAGTTTATCAATTTGTATCAGAATAGGTATCTCAAACCGCCGTCCACCCACACATTGACATCTATTTTGAACTTAAATCCTTTGTAATAAGGTCACATGTTAATGTACTAAAACTTTATTTACTTTAACTTCTGGGTGCCCACGCAATGTCAAAGTTCTAATCATTCCTAGGGTATTAATTTAGATGTAAGTTCGTGTTAAAGCAATTTTAACCGTATGAAACGGAGGCTGGGGTTTAATTTTAATAGGAAAGTTTTTGAAAGTTGTGTAGGCGTGAATATTTGTGCAAATACTAGATTAAATAGTTTATGGAAGTAATATCTGGTTTTGATATTGAAGTAAACAAGTTTTCCTAATGGGTATACATAGTTTAGTATGGGAATGTTGGAAGCCGGTAGTCGAATACGACTCATACACACGAGTACGTAAAGGAAAAGTATTTTGTTCCAAGTTATTCAAAAACCATAAGAAGTATCCTTCATAGATATAAACAAATTCATAAGATTCACTAAAATATGGTATATGAAATGAGTATTATCAGTTTTAAAATCGAATTATTTATTAGAAGTTTAGGTAAGTCACGCACTTCAATGGGAACGTCAGCTGTCAGTCGTCGTGACGTATCTTGTAGTTTGACTAATAGTCAATAGGTGCGTCCACACAGAGCGCGCAGCCTCGCGAAGCATTTGCTGCGCGAGGAAACTGACAAGCGAGACTGCCCACTCTGTGTGGACGCGTCTAATAGCGGCCATACACCATACTGCCTATCGTACAATCGGCATGACGATCGATTTGATCAAATTGGCAGTTCGTCCATATACACCATACACCATACTGCCTATCGTACAATCGGCATGACGATCGATTTGATCAAACTTCAATTCGGCAGCAGTGATGCCAACTTAGCAACTTTATAGCTAGATCTAGCTATTATTCGGTGACAGACAGCTACAATTTTATAAAACTTGTGGCTTAACTTTTTAGCTACTTTTTTACCGACTTGTTTTATCCCACTAGTGGGAATCAGTTGGTAATACAAATGAAAGTGAGTTCAATCGATTTTCGACTTTATTGACATTTATGCAAACACCGGATTTTAATGAAGGAGCAATGTTAGCTAACGAGAATGTGAGAAAAAACAAACTAAATTTTGAATGTCAATAAGGTCGAAAATCGCTTGAACCTGTTTTTTAACTTGCTTAACGATAGCAAGTTAAAAAAAGGTTCAGGCGATTTTCGACCCTCCATTCCATTCCACTCCACTCCACTCCACTCCACTCCATCGCAGTCTGTAAAAAGTGTCGTTACAATTTTTTCCGCCTAGCCCCCTTTCGCAACGCGCCATAAGGAACTTCGTTCCAAAAAAATATACGTTTCGAATTGAGAACCTCCTCCTTTTTTTACGTCGGTTAAAAAGTAGCTACCGAATATTAGCTAGATCTAGCTATAAAGTTGCTAAGTTGGTATCACTGCTGCCGATTTGAAGTTTGATCATTCCGATTTGATCAAATCGATTTGATCAAATTGGCATGATCAAATCGATTTGATCAAATCGGCATGATCAAGCCTATTGTTATGCCAATTTGATGGATTCCACGCCCACACACGGTCAAATCTAACTGATCAAATCGGCAGCGTCATGCCGATTGTACGATAGGCAGTATGGTGTATGGCCGCTATTATATTGTTTTTCGACCGAGCCACGAAACAATATACGCGAACAAAACAAAAGCCGACACTGGATGGCTCGGGCGCTCGGTCGCTCCACCGCGGCAGCGCTGTCACTTGTCTCGCCCGAGACACGTCCACACCAACCAAGCTGCTTCGCGCGGAAAATGCCTCGCGAGGCTGCGCGCTCTGTGGAGACGCACCTAATGACGGACCCCGTGTGTATAAGCCCTTATGTATGATCCTCGATATACATACTCATTTGAATATGTATTGCGAATTATTATGATGTGATTGTGTGGTCATGTAACTGTTTTCCTGCATGATATAACATAATTGCCAACTTTAATTGCGACATTAAATTAAAATATTATAAACTAGATATTCCGTGGTTTCTCCCACGCTGCTCGGTTCCCATTGGCCATTGCGTGATGTTATATAGCCGATAAAGGGGCTATCCAACAATTTTCTTTTTTCTTTTCAATTCGGACATGGAGTTCCTGAGATTGTGCGTCCAATCAACCAAACTCTTTAGCTTTATAATATTAAATAGTATAGATGCGAAAATTTCATTAACTAAAATGTTATAAATACCAAAGTGTCGATATTTATTTATGTGGATGACTGTGTAGATAATTGTTATTCAATTGAGGACTAATCTGAGCAGTTCCAAAAATGTCCGCTTGGGCAGCGCCACTGCCTCTGGAGACCTGTCAAACTATCAAACTCATTACGTTAGAAGAGCTCAACAGATTTTGATGGGCTCTGAGATAGATAATAGTTAAAAATATCACTTAAAATACCGTTAACTTATATGTATTAAGTTCTCGTGGGATAATATTGGCATCTGTGGATGGGTGATTATCATAGCAAGTTTCTTACGTGCCTCGGAAAACACGTGAATGCTTTGGTACCTGCAGGCGTAGCATGGCGCCGTAGAAAGGGGTTTTGTCGACGGAAGAATAGACAAAATGACAGAACGTAGAAATAATTTTAGCGTTTTATTTAAGCATGGTAATGTAAAAAATATAGAAAATAAACGTTCTATTCTTCAATAGTGTACGAATGGTGTCATATTTGTGCAAAAAAACAGTCGACTTGTATAGAAATAACGATGATATAAATTTGTCTTTTCTTCGTAGAATAGAGATAGAATCGCCATGCTACGCGTGCAGCTGTCATTTGTAGAGACAGTCGTTACTGTTAGTCAGAAGCTTGAAAGTCTACATCCAGTCATATCAAGAGGTATCGTATTACCCATTTACCTACTGGGTTGTAGAGCACAGATTCGCAGTCGCTTCATATAAAATACTGATATTCAGCTGCATCTCGCTTGATTGGAAGTCGACCCCAATATAGTTGGAAGAAGGCTTTGCAGATAATGATGTAAATGAAGAACCAGATCAATAGTAAGTACCAATTACTATTTGAGTGCCATCCTTTAGGTATTAAACATTATGACCTATAAACCTAGGTAATAAATTCTACATTCATTGAGACCTAGGAATTGAATGTTGACATAGATTTTTTTATGTGAAAGGAGTGAAGAATAGGTAAGGATATATGAAAGGGGAAATATTATACATAGTCAGTTTAATCAGACTACTCTTGCCGTGTGATTTTTTTTATTATGGTAGTGTTGCAATAAATAAGTCCTCCCATCCCGAGTGGAGCAGACGGGGCTTTCAGACAGGAACAGGGTGATTTTTGATCAGTTTTTCAGTTGCCCTTTATGTTTCAAGCTCACGGTTTCCTTTACAGACGGTCCCGCGACCCTGTCAAGCGTTTGGCCGTCTATGGGGCGGACAGATTACTGGTCCTTTAAGCGCGGTTACTCACACAATCCATCTATGTTGTCTTTGGATTCTTTGGACCCCCTGAGCCGAGCAATCGGGCGAGACCGTTCTCTCGGCCGAGTACTCGATATGCATGAACATAGGTAGAGCACTCGGTGCTATGTTAATACTTACCAAGTACTCGGTACTAGGAATTTCTTCAGTATAAACTACGATCCCGGGTCGACGGTGCGTTGTGTTCCACGGGCGCCTCAAAGAGCGTCAGCATGATCACGGAGCCCCCCTGTAGAGGGCCAAAGCTTGCCGGGGTCGCGGGACTTATCTCATTACCGTGACCCCGGAACATAAAGGGCTATTGAAGGACACCATGTATTTTAGTCAGTACAAGTCTGACAGTCCCTCCTGCCCTGCCCGGGGTGAGAGGACTCGTTTGATGATTTTACCACGCTAAAAAAAAAGTATATACTACGATGTGCTTACAAACATCGAAACTCACAAACACTCAGGCCCGTATTACAGAACGCACCTTAGAACTCAAGCGTTACTTAAAACTAGTTTTAACCAATCAAATGGCTTGAATCTAGTTTTGTAATGCTTGAGTTTTGAGTGACGTTCTGTAATACGGGCCTCAGACCCGGACAACTACTTGCAAGTGAAACAAATTTTTGTTCCGTGTGGGGAATTCACGCCGTCCCCATTTTCGTATTTTTCAAAAATCAGTGTTCAAAGTATTAAAGAACCTTTAAAAAAAACTCTTTCTATTCTTCATTCCCAAACGGCCATTTTAAAAATGTAAATTCAAAGTACCTATTTCAATCGCGTTCCCCCAATAAATAAAGGTCTGTGCCCACTTAATAGAAAACAAAGCGTTCCACATTACCCCCTAGGGTGGGGTCATAAATTGTTTTTAAAAGGAAAAAAGTAGAAAAACAAGCATTTTACGAACCTTGTAAACAATTGGATGGGGTCGTTTTATTTTGTGTTAAAGATGAGTTGTTTGCGAGATTGAATAATAAATATTGTTAAAATCATGAACAAGTATTTTATAGCAAATGTATAAACTATTATGCTGTTCAAATCACAAAAAAGGTGTATAAGAGCTATAACTGGCCTCAAAGTAACTGATAACTGCAAACCTTATTTTGTATTGTTAAAAATAATGACATTACCTTGCTTGTATATATTTGAGACTGCTCTATTTGTTAAGAAGAACATGCACCGAAAAGCATCTGAACATCGCTATAAAACTATTAGACAAGAATATAGGCACGAGCTATGCGTTCGACCATCTAAGACCGCCTTGATGCACAGAAGCATACTTTCCATGGCCCCAAAAATATTTTATAAAATACCAAATAAAATTAAGGACTTAAATACTACTCAATTTAAAAACAAATTAAGGCATCTATTAATTGAAAAATGTTATTACTCCATAGACGAATTTCTTATTGATAAATTTTAATTATTCGACATTGCCAATAATTTAATTTTGATATTGTTTTTAATTTTGACATTGTATTTAATTTTTGACATTTTATTTATTTTAACATATTATTTAATTCTGACATTATTTTTATTTACATGTATTGATTTTATCGTTTAATTTTTTGCTTGCTTTACTTATTATAATTATTATTCTCTATCTTAAGCTATGTCGTGTTTTGTTGTTGTTATTTAATTTTATTGATTATTCCTTTACTGAGATATCTAATTATAAGTTAAAGAGTGTACACCTTTAAGGTAGATTTTTGTGGAACTACTTACCTATTTATTTTTAAGATCTCATGTAAAATGATGTACCTACCAAAAGTCACACTAATAATTTGATTTGATTTCATTATACTAACGGCACGGTTAACGCAGTGGCGGAGCGATTGCACTGCTGCGCTGCGTGTTGCGTGCGGCAATCGAAGCCACTAAAAGCAACACAACAGTCGATCGTTCAGCCACTACGCCATCCGTTCATCATCAGCCGATAAATGTTCCCACTGCTGGGTCACAGGCCTCCTCTCTGTGAGAGGGAGTGCGCCATAATCCACCACGCGGGCCCAGTGCGGGTTGGTAGATGTCACATGTCTTCGAAATTTTGGTTCTAAGACATGCCGGTTTCCTTACGTTAATAGGTGCGTACACACAGAACGAGCAGCCTCGCTAGGCATTTGCCGAGCGAAGCAGGCCCGTTAGCGTTGACGTGTCTCGGCCGAGGCAAGCGCGAGCGGTGCCGCGAGCGAGCGACCGAGCGCCCTAGCCATCCAGTGTCGGCTTTTGTTTTGCTCGCGTATTATGGCTCTTTGGTCGTTTGATCCCGCTCAGGCGGGACCCGCGGGTCCAAACGACCTATTGCTTTTTTGAATTGGTCGTTTGGACCCGCTTTCAAAATTTGAGATTTGTACTAGCAAGTAGAAAAGTTTTCTTGATTCAAAACCGGTAATTATGTAACTTGTCGAGAAACAATAGACGTGTTCACACAGGGCAAGCAGCCTCGCGAGGCAGTTTCCTCGCGCAGAAAAAGCCTCGCGAGGCTGCTCACTCTGTGTGGACGCACCTAATAGCATGACTGTCCCACTGCCGGGTAAAGACTTCCCTCCATTACTTTATGGCCTATTTATGGTAATCGTAAGTCACTCAATATTTTTTTCATATGTAGTTTTTAGTTTTTAGGGTTTTTCATATTATATGCGCTTTTTGGCGTGTGTCAAAAATATTTTTCTTACTTATCGTTCTTTCAAGTATTGTAAAAGGTAACTGGAATGTATTAGAAAAAACAATTAAAAATTATGTAAAACATCAAACAAGGGTTTTTCCGTAAAAAGCGGTACAATCTTTTAATGTTAAACGTCTTTACCGTAATCTTAACATTTAATCCTTCTTATTTATACCGCGTAATCAACGGTGATCGCTTGTAATTTTTGATAAAAAATAACTTTTAGATAAGAGTACATTGAACTTTTAAGCTGGTTAACAAATAATTTACATAGAAATTACTTGTTTTTATTTTGTTTCTAAGTAGATTTAAGCTCGTTAAGACGACACGACGAAGCTCCTTAGGTAAATTAGTCTATCAAGTAAATTATTTTTGACTGGTGTCAATTCTTAGAGTAAGAGAAAAGTAAAAAACTTTTGACATAGGTGAAATCGGTAGAATCGAATTTTCTAGAAAAAACTTTCTTTTACTACTTGTAGATCATCCAAATATTTGTTCCGTGCGGGAATCAAAATCGCGAAACGCAGCGCAGTAATCGATCTTTCCACTGCGCCAAGAGTGCTGGCAAATATGTAAGTACTTTTTTATGAAAAAGACTTTATCTCACGCTTTTAGACGTGGGGGTAGGCACAAACCCTTACATACTCTTTCCTCCTGGTCCACATTCTTAGAACTGATCATACAAGTTAAGAGAACCTCCTGTCATAGAGAGGAGGCCCATGTCCCAGCAGTGGGTACATTATGTACTTATGCTAACCGCAAACAACTATCGAAAATGTGGGAGTTAGGTATAACGTAATACGCCTCTGCTCATATCCTTTTGGGGTAACAAGGAAAGTACGATCACACGCATGTCGTCAGAAACGCAATTCGTCATCCCTCAGGATAAATTCGCACTTCGTCAGACATGCAATTCGTCAGACATGCAATTCGTCAGACGTGCAATTCGTCGGACATGCAATTCGTCAGACATGCAATTCGTCAGACGTGCAATATGTCAGGCAATTCGACAGATTTTGAAGTTGCGTTTTTGTCGACATTCGTCTGATCACTTTAGTAACTACAACAAAAAAGACATTTCCCAACTAGTTTTAAATTTAATATAATTACAAACCAAATGCGCCCACACGCTTACTTCTATACCAACGAAATTAAACTTCAATAGTATCAAAAATATCTAGTTTACACAAACCCGTTTAAAATTAACACAACAGCAGTTAAACGACGGTTAACTGGGTAATTTATAACTTTACTACAAAGAGTTAAGATTGATATACGCGTAGTTAATCTTGGTTTACGCGGTCGACGCGTGCGCAGCTTTTATAAGGTAAATATTTATCATATGCTATAATAGGAGAATTGGGATATGGTACGAATATGGTGCGTTGTAGACTGATGTAATTTGGAGTTAGTTTTCATGAGTAATAGAAGTAATGTCTTATATTTATTAATATGCCGGTTTTAGGAAAATGTTAATAAAATCACTGTATATTTTATCAGTCCCCCGCTTCGTCTGTCTTTCTGAACACAATAAACTCAAAAACTAAAGAACAAATTTTCGTACGCTTACTATAAATTTTATACGATGAGTTCTCAAAAAATCCGGCTCGAAGGACCATCTTCCTCAATCGACAGAGAAGATTCTTTACCATCTTTTCATACATAAAAAGGACACTAACCAAAGAGACCGCCATCAGTTATTCTCTTAAAGCTCACGTTGACATAAGAACACATTCTATTTTCTTTAACGAACCCCACTCGACGTTGCAAAGCTATTTCGAATAGCAATAAAACTCTTTCCGAACTTCACTTAATGTGCATTACATCTTATGTAAGTACTATTATCGAAGTTTCTAGACTAGTGCTTAAGATTAGGTAGTAAGAGTGACCGTAGAGTGTTTATTCTGACTAGAATATAAAATTAACCTAAAGAACCACCATTTTAATTAAGTACCTATGTGGACAAAGAAACTTTCAAGAGTCACGACCAATTTTTTTTTTATCTTAAAGTAAACGTTGTGACAATAATGAGTAACTCTAAACTGAATGTTACCATCAAGAGTTCTTATAAAGTTACAGTATAAGAAAAAAAATATGATTATTGTATTATAACGACCATCTATCTCATTGTGCTGCAATCATCCGCCACAAGAAATAAAGAGAACAATCCGGCTCGAAGGACCAACTTTTGTAAATGACAAAACACATTAGCGTCTTTTCATGCGTGCAAAATAGAAACCCACCAAAAAGTACCAACATTCATATTTGAATTTAGAGAAAGTTGAGACAATAAACTAACTCGTATGACCACATAAAGTCAACTAGAGCGACCACAGAGACTCACTGCGGCGTCCGACAGCTGTTGTGTATAATTAGAGCAATGGCTACACTAAATACGTGTCACAGAAAGTTCTCGACTGTATTTAGAGAAAAGTGAATAATGAAAATAACGAAAATTCAAATAATATGGCGGTCGACCGAAGGTTCAAACTTTTAGTGCACGAATTTTGAGGCACCATGTTGTGAGGTTCAAAGTTTGATTAATAACAATGTGACCTTTACAAAAAAGTCTTTACCGTCTTACTACAAAAATCTGTTGAACACTTGTCTAAAAAAGTCTCAACTGCAAATCGACAATTGACGTTGATGTAATCGTTTTGCAGTGACACTATTTTTAGCCAATCGCCAGAAAATGCTATGAAGAAAATGTAATAGGTTGAGAATTAGTTCCTTTTTTGAGAACGCCAAGAAACTCCCTCAAAATTACCAGTACCACTTCTTAGGCCTGGATAAATAGTCGTTACTAAGCCAAAGTCAAGCCTAAGTCAGTGCTTGGGGACGTCAAATGTCAGCAATTTCCATGAAAATCGTCAAATGTCAGAATTTTCCATTGACATTTGACGTCCCCAAGTACTGACTTAGGCTTGACTTTGGCTTAGTAACGACTATTCATCCAGGCCTTAGTGTCTTACGCCAGGAATTAACATTCTAACTCGGCTGCTATCTTTGGTTGGATCTTTGACTGTAACCAATCAAAAATCGTATTTGCAGACAAAGTTACAGACAGCTGCAAACCATATTTTATTAAACACAATATTTTAAATTTACCGTCTTTATTTATTTATGAAGTTGCTAATTTTGTTCAAACGAATCCTACACTATTTAAAAAATTGTCAGAAGTAACAAATTCGCAGTCGTCGAGACAATAACAGATTGGAAATAATTAGACCAAGTACTGCACTGATGCATAAAAGTATATTTTACTTGGCACCTATAATTTATAATAAGATCCCCAAAAATATTAAGCAATTACCAAGTAGATTGTTCAAAATACAGCTTAAAAAATTTCTCGTAAGTAAATGCTATTACAGCCTAACTGATTTTTTAAATGATTAAACAACAATTGTGATGGAAATGAAATTGCGACATTTCAAAAATTTTAATTATTCTACATTGTAACTTTTATTTTTTTTAATATTACATGCCTACTGCTAAAAACTAGCCTAAACTATAAAATTTTGTATGCCATACCTAAATGGCAAAACATGTAGCTACATTTATTTTATTTTAAGACCTGTATACGCTCACTCATGTTTTACAAAATAAATATATCTTTATCTTTATCTTTGCCTATCCGTGTCTGGCAGATGTCCAATCAGAAGCATCCGTCAATAACAAAGGAAAGGATTGAATATTAATTTCGAGAGTTAGCTAAGGATTAGGATCAAAAGTGGCGGACAAACTCTGGTCTAAAATCAGTAGTCATCATAAAGTAAATAACAACACACTTTACTAAACAGTTCAAATACTAAAACGCCTCGTTAACCCTTAAAATAATCACACCACACACAAATCTACCCAATCCACGAACAATTTATTATTACTAAAGACAACAGACTGACTGCAAAGACCACAAAGTGTCACCTAAGGCGGCCACAAGGCACAGCACTATTTAAGGACTATAAAGGGCCCACAATTTATAATCAGAGCTCTGAACAGACTAGGAGGAAACGCTGTGATCAGTCTTGCTGACGCCCGTTTAGTGATGTGATTGTTTAGTCAAGTTATCGATATTTCAGTTACTTATTATTCGTAAGATTTTTGTCGATAATAACGCGTGTGGCTCTTCACGTCACCAGGTGCTCTATGGGTCAGATAATCAGCAATTCAATCCAATGTGGTAATACTACTCGCTCGCAAATGAATGTTTGACTTTGTTTGAAAATCCGTCACATTTAAATTAAGAGGACCGACATAACTACAGACTTCATTATATTGCGTTTGTAGATCTTGCAATACAATCGGTTCCAATTCAGACAAGCACTAATAAATAATAATTATTAAATTTACCATCACATCATTATCAATAAACGTTACATAACAAAAATGATTTATTCAAAATCAACAGCAGTAAACCTTTTAACCGTAATTTAAAACACACAATTTATTTTGGCAGTTTTTTTCAATTAATTGATTTCACGTTGTAT
This sequence comes from Agrotis exclamationis, assembly GCA_950005045.1. Taxonomy (NCBI): domain Eukaryota; kingdom Metazoa; phylum Arthropoda; class Insecta; order Lepidoptera; family Noctuidae; genus Agrotis; species Agrotis exclamationis. The sequence continues at coordinate 6,223,626 of OX465441.1, read as the reverse complement.
GAAAACCTGCAATGAATATTAACGTCAATCACCTTATTTCAATAAAATTCAATTAAAAACCCGAACTTTCCATAAACAAGCAAAAACAATAAAATCCTCAATGTTAACTTTCAAAAGCAATGTGTTGTGTTCATTAAAAAATATCGATATTTAAAACGTGACCTATAAAGTCTCCGCACGTTTTATATTCCTTTAATTTATCGATACAATTATTTCCCTTCCCTATGGCGGTGAGCTCAGTGATGTTCATGCATCGTAAATCAAAATCAATGGGATAATAATTACTACTGTATCTTCATGGTATGCTATTGGACATGCAAGTGATATGGGATAGTTAGTTAATACTGTTTGACGTTTGATGAGAGGAATCGATGGTGATTCTGATGAAAATGGCTTTGAATGAAGATGGTGGTAGTGTATTGCATAATATACATACAGATTATGTTGATTTGACGGCACATTTAGCGCAGTGGTTAAGCGTTGACGGCTGTACTATTATAAAATAACTTGTATGATATACAAGTAATTGTTTCGGGTTTGGATGTTTGTGTATGTGAGTTAAAAATATTAACAAAATACACCCATGAGACATAATTTCTAGTTTTTAAAAGGGTTGTGTTAAAAAAAATGACCTAAACCTTATTTGTGTAAACTTTACTTTGTTGTTTTGTGAATTATTTTCATTTTTCTAAAGAAGTTATTGAGAAATTTATATAAAACAAGTGTGAGTTCCGTACATTGTCTTTAAAATCGGCAAAAAAACCACATTTGTTTTACAGAAGCCCTTAAATATTTACTTATTCATATTTTTAGTATTTGTTGCTACAGCGGCAACAGAAAAACATCTATAAAAATTTCAAGTTCCTAACTATCACAGTTCATTAGAATAAAGCTTGTTGACAGACGGATGGACAGCGAAGTCTTAGTAAAAGGGTCCCGTTTTACCCTTTCGGTACAGAACCCTAAAAATCGTCACAGAATAAATGCGATCTCTTAATAGCAAATTGATAATCTTAATTTTGGCACATTTCACTAATTCTAGACAAACGAGCAATGACCTAACTTATCTTTCATCTGTAGACAGAAAGATCTTTTTGATACTCATACATTTTACAATTCTCATTATTACGAAATCTTTCACATAGTTTTCATATCGTCACCCGAAAACTATTTGCAAGGGCGTCAAAGGTTAGATTTTAATAATAATGACTAAGTTTAATTAAAATATCGAGTGACAAGTAGAGCATGCGCACATCACTAGTCGACCGTTTTATCGTAATTAAGTGTAATGGAATAGTCACCCAGTGGTTCAATGATTTTACTTAGATTATCTAGTAGTCGCAAACACTACTACTGAGCTTGAGGTCTTAAGTTATATCCAGTTCAGGCATCAGTGTGGGCTAATTTTTTTTCAAATAAAAAAGGCTCAATGTCTATTTCACGGGACTTACATCAGTAGCGAAATTTGGCTTCTGCATTTTCTCTTGGTGAACAGCAGACGTATTTTTTTAGCTTAGCACTTTTTCAGCGCAACAAATCCGTATACTTACACTAAATTACAGCTTTCTAGTACTGGGCGTCTCTGAGCTAAGCTGCGGACAGACGGACGGACGGACATGGCGAAACTATAAGGGTTCCTTGTTGACTACGGAACCCTAAAAACCTTTTTGGAATATGCAGTTATTCTCACGTGACATACAGGATACTGACAAAGTGTATATTTTCATATTTAAAGAAATACATTTCGAGTCGCTCTATTCAAATGAGTCCTAAGCGTCGCGTCTCAGTGAGAATTGACCCTTAGCCCCTTCGTACACAACGCGACGCCCGATACCTTAAGATTTTGGTATCCAGGCGAATATTGCAATAAAATTTCATAGAGGTTCGTACACAGGCACGCGTCAATGGATACCAAAGTCGTAAGATATCGGAGACTTGAGTCGCGTTGTGTACGAAGGGCCTTAGAGTTATATTACGCACTTGATATTCACAACAAGTATGTTAAAGATGTCTTGTACGATTTATTATAATTGCTAAATGATGGGTGCTTCATCGATGCATCATTCGGTTCGAGCCATTTGACTGACTTTGATGGTTTGATTTAGAGTAGTACCTAAATTGGTTGGGTTATTTATTACCGAGTAATTTTGAAACTATTTGAGGAATGCTGGCGCACCTTATATTTTGGTGGGATTAGAACATACCTAAGGGAAAAATTAGTTCTGTTAAGTATTTTATCTACTCTCATATCGTTAAATTCAAAATACAAAACTCAAAACGAGTTTATAATGACGTACTTTACACACAGTATATCGAAATGAAATTAAAATAGTATATTTTGCAACTAGTGAATAAAGAGCGGATTTAAAGCGAGGGCCATTATATGAATCACGAGCAAGCGAAGGATTTTAATGACTGAATCACGACCGTAGGGAGTGATTCATGATGATTGAATCACGAGCGGAGCGAGTGATTCAAATATTTAAATCCTGAGCGACGCGAGTGATTCAGGCCCTCGATTTAAATCCGTTTTATTCAAGAGTTGCAAACGATACTTTATACCATGACTACGAGAAAAAGAAAGATTTGAGCGATAATATATATGTAACGAAAAAAAAAGTTTTTTTTTATTAATACTGCTCCACACACACGTGGGTGCGTTTCCAAACATCTAAATTCACAATACACAAACACCCACACCCGAAACAAGTAATTTTAGATCATAGTACGAATATTTTCTCCGTGCCGGAATCGAACCCGCTTCACGTAACGAAGTAGTCCAATCGCTCAGTCAACAAATTAACATTAAAATCTGAACAATGACTTAAATTAAGAGTAATATTTTCCTAATAACACGGGGCAGACAGTCCCACGACCCGGAGTATGGACAGTAAGTCATTTGATACCTATCATTTTCAGTAAAGACTTCAAACTTTCAAAACCACATTGCATCGTCCAAAAATACAAATAGAAATCTAAACATCACTTGCCAATCTACTTAAACGCCAGTCATAACTCCCGGTTGTATTCAACCCGCTTAAACTGATTGAATAATACCGCAGTACCCTTTCAAAAGAGCCGTCGAGCCGTCCTACCAAACAGTTTGCTTAACAAAGCGGATTCTGGCAGCATGCCAGAGAGAGAGGAAAATATCATACATCTCAAAGCGTTTTATCCTTAACATCAACAAACTTGAATGGCTTAATACAACTTCAGTAGACACGACACCAGGGGGTGTGGTAGTCGCTATAGACGATGACGCAAAAAGAAAGATTTCATTTAAATTCACTTTTGGTCAATGCCGGAATCTAACCGATTAACTAAATTGCATGGACTTCAGAGCTATCCGGTACCTTTATTTTTTGGTTTGAAAAATCATCTTTGTAGGTAGAATAAATAGGGATTAAAATTTCTCCATACATCGTGTCGTGTCTGGCCTTTCTGCCCAATGTTAATTTTAAGAGTTTTCTTCATCTTGTCTCGTGGATAACTCATATTGCACGGAGCAGAACACTTTAGTTTTTTCTTTGACCCAAACATGACGCTAGTCGTTTACACATAAAATGAGTCCTCTCACCTCGGGAGGAAAGGTCTGGCAAACAAACTGACTGATAACCAACTTATATCTGAACCCTCTATTAACTCGGTATGGTAACGTTTTACTTTTTAAAGGAAAAAAAATATTTTGTCGGCATAATTTTATTTACTGTCTTACTCAAGGTTTACCAACGTGCAATGGAGCGTAGTATTCTAGGCGTCAAATTATCAGACCGCGTACGTAACACCACACTGCGCTCCAAAACACAAATTGCTGACGTTGGTCAAAAGGCCGCTGCACTGAAATGGGCTTGGGTCGGCCACGTCTGCCGCATGCCCAATGAGCTGTGGGCCAAAATAACCACTTTGTGGAGCCCTGATACAGCCAGAAGGCGTCGCGGCAAACCTCGTAGAAGATGGCGGGACGAGCTTGACAAAACCGATGACCAGTGGTCCACTTTGGCCCTGGATGTCCACTTGGCCACGTGAAAACTGGAAGTCATGGGGAGAGGCCCAGCAGTGGAATGATATAGGCTAGCAGTATCAGTATCGGTCTTACTTAGTCTCAGGACTACGCCAGAAAACCCGTAGCGTCGCCAATTTGTCATGCTACCGCAATTGTCGTAGTCTCCCATTTTTCCCAATCGATAATATTTTCAGTCAACTTAAATTCTTATTTAGAGGTACATAAAAGCCAAAATGGCTAGACAAAACTGCAATGTGTTCACATTCACCACGGTTAGAGTTTCAGTTTAGGTTACTACTCCTGCTTAGAGATATCCTTTCTAGCGTAATGCAGCTTTAGAAGCCGCAGAGGTAAGTTGAAACTATTCGGATTTCTTGATACGAACGAAACACGGACTGAAGAAAACGAAACGAATGTGATACACAGGAATACAGCTGATTTAACAAAGTATTTTTATTTATCTAGCGAGGTAAAACCATCAAATGAGCCTTCCACCCAGGGCAGGGCAGGAGGAACTGTCAGACTTGTACTGACTAGAATCTACGTGTCCTTTAGTAGCCCTTCGTTCCGGGGTCACGGGAGCTCGTTAGTCCCGCGACCCTGGCAGGCTCTGGCCCTCTAAGTGGGCCCCGTCAAATTAACAAGGTATGGACCAAAGAATAGATAAAAGAGGTATCTCTTTTATGTGGTATGGACAAGTTGTGTTACATGTTAGGAATCCGTGGGTACCGTATTTCCAGGAAATAAAGATATCATTTCAAAATGAGATTTTTATTTTCTTTAAATTATAGCGGCAATAGAAGTACTTCATCTGTGAAGATATCAACTGTTTATCACGGTTCATGAGATACATATACCGGGTAACAGACGGACGGACAGTGAAGTCTTAGTAAAAGGGTCCCGTACGGAACCCTAAAAATCGCAATTACTATAGAGACTTCGAGAGTTTTGTTTTAAACGTTGCCCGACACTAGCAACTTCTCCTGTGTCGTGGGTGCGTTTACAAACGTAGAAACTCACAGACCCGAAACAACTACTTGTAGGTCATACAAATATTTGTTCCGTGCGGGAATAGAACCCGCGACACCCTGCGGAGCAGTCCAATCGCTCAGCCACAGCGCTAACAGTAGCGTCCGTTAGTTCAAACTACATTAGTTTTGATTAGTTATTTTGTATATACCCGTCAAAATCCTCTACTATTACATAACTATGCCTGAACAAAAGGTCTCGTATTACATAAACGTAAAGTTTCAGTACGAACTGTGTTGACTGAACAGATTTCAGGAGTATGTGGGAAGGTAGGGAGGAATATAATCAGTTGTCTGAAAGCTTATTATATAATTTGGGTTTTGTTTTTCTTATTACTTGATATAACTTTATTGGAAAATTAAGATAGAGGCCACATAGCACTAAGAACTGCATGATGGCCGCTGGGGCCGTAATGGTCACGAATGGAGACCACGTACCGGCAAGCGCAGCGTAGGACGTCCACCTACAAGGTGGATGGACGATCTGATTAAGACCACAGGATCACGCTGGATGCAAGCCGCTTCCAACCGGTCTTAATGCAAATCTATAGGAGAGGCCTATGTCCAGCATTAAACGTCCTACGGCGGAAATGATGATGATTTGAAGGCCTAGTCAAGTTGTCACTTTTGTTTTGGTATTCGCTGATAGACTTGAATCAGTATATTCCGTGTCATTAGGGACAGACTAGAATACAATATGCAATATCCCTTACGCAAGACGGGAAAAACGTCAGAAGCGGCAAAATCTGTCAGGCTTGGTGGTAGGTAGGCTTCTTCAGTGTCCAACTGGTTGGCAACGACCCACTCGCCTAAGTCCGGCGTCGTGTAACTCGTCTGCATCCGCAAATGCGGGTTAGCCCGTTCTAGAAGGATAATTGTGCTGACAGCGGGGGGACCCTCGATGTAAACATTATATACCATACATAGGTATATACCAGCTTATAATGTTCCCGCTATTGGACAGGCCTCCTGTCTCTGTGAGAGGGAGTGGGCCATTATCCACCACGCGGCGGGCTCAGTGCGGGTTGGTAGATGTCACATGCCTTCGAATTTTTGGTTCTAGGACATGCCGGTTTCCTCACAATGTTTTCTTCACCGTTTTGAAAGCCGTAGTGATGAAATAATTTACATAAAGTAATGTGCCTGGCTGTGTTCAAACCCGTGACTTACAACTCGTAGGTCGGGATCGATATCACTGGGCCAACACTGTTCCGATACCTCGGGTGCTGTTAAATTTTGTTTCACTATACATACTACGTTCAATTCAACGTTGATTGGGCCACACAAAACTAAAATAAAACAAATTAAAATCGACACGTGCAGAAATCGAGGAAGGAATTTTCCATTAACTGCACAACATGATAAATAAAAGTTATCGAGAGGAATCGAAATTGGTGCACTCACCATACATGACGTAAGCTCGATTTACGTTAGCACAGGAAAATCTAGGCTCGAGCTAGAAGTTTTACAGCACTGGATTATCCTCTTTTGGGGTTCCGTAAAAAAATATTAAAACGAAACCCTTTGTACTTTTTTTGGGTGTAGAATCAATCCCATCCCATTTACTTTACCCGTAATAATCAACGTGGCTCTTTGATAGCTTAATTGAAATAAATGATTTGACTTTGATTATGCCTACAACGCCTTCTATCGGATCCTAAGTAATGGATAGATAACTGTTTTTTAACGAAACACGTCATGTTTTCACAATATGTTGGGATTGACTTCCAGTCTACACGGAATTAAACGGATACAACCGAATAGTAGTACTTTGCATCTACCAACTGCCTATCTATTCCCTAAAACCCAGTGAGTTTTTTTAACGAAACGTTGCCCTCTATGGGAGTTTCTCCTGAACATAGAAAGAGATAAACCCCATAAAATATTCCGCTAGTTTTCTCCAAGTACTAATTAACTGTCACATAAGCTTTTGTCCTACGGAACCCTTAAACCACGAATCCAACTCAGACTAACCCGATTTTTTTAACCAACAGAAATTGTTCGGGTTGAGTTAATTTACTAAAAGGCCTGTACCCGAACATTTTAGCGAGCTAAACGATAATATCCTGGCTTTAGGCAAAGAATGGAAAATTCGGGGACCGTTATGTGCTCCACTTTATATGGTTTTACGACAAATACATGGGTATGGGCTATATTATGTAGGGTAGGTATTTAACGCTACGTAGTTTTCGGATGGCGATTCGAGTTATGGGTGACTCGCCGTCCGATCATGGACCTTGCCCGGGCCGCCAGCGCGTCGTGTTCCACGCGCACCTTAGGAAGTTATCAGCAATCTGACGCGAGCCTCATAGAGGACTAAACGCCTGCCAGGGTCGCAGGGCTGTCTAAACAGGTGACCGTGACCCTGAAAGGTAAAGGGCTATTTAAGAAACATCATAGATTTTAGTCAGTACGAGTCTGACAATCCCTTCCACCCCGCCTCGGCCGGGAGGACTCATTTGATGACCACTTTACTAAAACATTACTTTAAAAAGGCATCTTTAAACGTTAAATATTTTGCATTGGCTGGAGAATCCAGCGGCAAACAGCTCGTCTGGATTTCATATACGGAAGACGGAATGAGCCAGTTCATCATGAGCTGGGAGATACACGGTATAAACACATTTCACCTAAACTATAATGAAGCAGTGGTGGCCCAGTGGTGTCGGCCCCAACTTACGAGTTGTAGGTCGTGGGTTCGAACCCAGCCAGGCGCACTACTTTGTGTTATTTATTTCATCACCAATGAAAAACGGTGAAGGAAAACATTGTGAGGAAACCGACAAGTCCTAGAACCAAAAATTCGAAGACATGTGACATCCACCAATCCGCACTGGGCCCACGTGGTGGATTATGGCCCACTCCCTCTGACAGAGAGGAGGCCTGTGTCGCAGCAGTGGGAACATTTATAGGCTGATGATGATGAGCTAAACACGTAGGGTATTTCTAGAACTGGTCCGGTGCGCGCGGCTGCCTGCAGCGTTTTGAAGTGGTTAGGTATAGTACATACTCTGTTTGATTCGTCTTTCATCAGAACGGTACAATTTTAGTTCCTTTTATCACACCACTTATACCTATGTATACTATGTATTTCTTTATACCTGTACATTTTATTTTATATTTTTTTATTTTTTCTACACATACTTATTTCTTATTTAATTATGTTTTATTACACACTATAAAGCTGATTTACATCTGTAACGTTAGGCTTAGTAGAAAATCAGCGTCAGGCACCCTGTGGCCTGGCTTTATGCTGAACTGAGCCTATTTGGCACAGCCATGAGGCACACGGTACCTACTTTTTGAGATTATTTCTATTGTATTCTTGTGTCAAAACTGTGTGCCAAATGCGTGCCAAATAAACTTATTTTCTTTCTTCTTTCTTTCTTTCTTTAAACAATTGTCACCCACGCTCCTCTCTATTTTCTCTACACGCTCAAAAATAAATTGACAATGTTTTTGTTCATTTCTCATTTCCGTTACTCATTATCATCATCATCATCCGGAAGACGTCCACTGCTGAACATAGGCCTCCCCCTTAGACCGCCACGACGAACGACCATTCGCCACTTGCATCCATCGGTTGCCCGCGACCCTCACGATGTCGTCGGTCCACCTAGTGGTTTCCGTAACTAAAAATTTTTAATTCTTTAGAATTAAATTAAAGAATTCAAATCAATTCAATTAAGAGTAAATTAAATGGCAGTTAATCATTTATCCGATAGAAAATTAAACGTATTACTAAACATAATGTAATGCTAAGCAATTAAAGCTACATCACACGTAGAGAGAGTCTTAGCCTAACTTTTCACGATCTTAAGCAAAAGTTAGAGTATTCATTACTACAGTTTAGAGCGGTAGAGACTCGTAGAGTCGTCGTGTCGACACACGGTAGAGTTTTGAACGTAGTTTAATCGATGGCTCCTGTTCTATGTTGAAGTATGTTTCAGATCTAGAGACAAAGTTTTAAGGAAATGCTGATCTTAGGGCTCATTCGCACGGGTCGCGGGACTGTCTTAACAACCGTGACTCTAGAACGTAAAGGGCTATTGAAAGAACACAGTCAATTTCCACTCTATTTTTGGTTAATTTGTTCTGTTCTCTACCTGTTTTTTTTTTCATTCATACACTAGAGGTGCTTTTTCATTTTCCTAACAAAAAACGCTGTAAATACTTCAAGTTCGCTGTAAATAAAATACAGAGCCCTTATCACGAGTTTTCACAATTTTACTTTACAGCGTCTTTCCAGTATTTACAGCGTTCTTGTATGGAAAAATGGAACAGCGCCTCTGGTGTACGAAGAAGGAACTATTTTTTTCCTTGAAATTTGTCAATTGAAAATGTCAAAGTTCCAGTTTACGTCACAATAACTGAAAACTCATGATAAGGCTTCAGGTGATAGAAGAAATAAGTTGGAGCTGTTACCGCTCGGCCACTATTGCTCGTAAGTTCTCTTCTTCTTCTTCCTGCCCTTATCCCATTCTATTTGGGGTCGGCGCAACACGTTTTCTTCTTCCATTCTCCCCTATCAGACGTCACAGTATCATTTACTCCTTTTTCTTTCATATCATTACTTAGACAATCCATCCATCTTTTCTTTGGCCTTCCTCGTCCTCTCCATCCATCAACATTCATACTCATCACTTTCTTAGTCACATGGGTGCTCGTAAGTTCATTGGTGATTAAATTATTGATATTGTTTTTTTAAATAAATTGTGTATACAAATCAAGATTCAGTGTGATTTCTTTTTTCCCTAGGTTCTACAACTAGGTATATACCTACTTTTAAATTGATTTTACTTCTCTTTAGTAGTATTTTATTCTCATGGAAATCACTACGCCAGTACTACAATCCAATGGAAAGGTGTACATCGGGTTTTAATTTATTGCTAGCACTTCGTGAGTATCGAGTAAAAGTGGTAAAAGCGAGAGAAATTGAACACTAAAGAACTTTTCAGACATCTCTTGTGTACACGCAGCGACGCGGTTTTTTGCAACACTAGTTTATTTTTGGCCCCTTTGCTATCGATTGATTGCAGCGCTATAGATTTCTGCAAGGAAAATATTTACATGAACAAAGAATAGATTTTCATGTGAACATCATACGAGTAAAATAAAAAAAAAATGTAGAATGGAATACATTTTTTTTCATCATCATCAGCCTATAATTGTTCCCACTGCTGGGACACAGGCCTCCCCTCTGTAAGAGGGAGTGGGCCGTAATCTACCACGCGGGCCCAGTGCGGATTGGTAGATGTCACATGTCTTCGAATTTTTGGTTCTAGGACATGCCGGTTTTCTCACGATGTTTTCCTTCACCCTTTTGAGAGCAGTGGTGTTGAAACCCCGTCAGGCGCATTACTTTGTGTAATTTATTTCATTTTTTTTTAATTTAATAAAATGAAGATAATTCCTTCATTCTGTCTTCTCACAGAATCAAATTTTTTATCACCATCATTTTCCATTTAACAGAAAAAAATGTAACTCTATAACTTGTATCTCGGTTGTGCAATAATGGAAAACTTAAAAATAGAATAATGGCAAACAAAAAAACACTTTCAACGAATCATTTGACTTTGCCGTAATCATTAGGTACTGCACTTTATCTAACTACTTTCTGCAGGAATCGCGCGTAGAAAATAATTCGTCTGTAGCAGCCTTATCCCGGAACGTGGGCGTCGGGCTTTTACTGTCACCTTTTAATACTATGGTTTCCTGCATTTTAATTAGTTTCGCATTGAATATTGAAAGCCGTAGAGTGCACTGGCAATCTTTAGCGTTCGAACTAGGTAAACGTCATGTAAATATATGTCTAACGGTTATTGATCCCGAGCGCTTGGAACGAATACATAAGCTCACGACTTTTTTTCTGTGGAAGTATTTCTGGGTTTGATTTTCTGAGTAGCAGCCACGGAGTTCGGATTTGTGCCTGGTAGATGGATGAACGGGGCAAATTTCAGATTCGGCCAGATCTACAGCCTTTAGAGACTCGCACCTTATAACATGATACTTAAAGATAACTGAGGAAATGTGGATTTTCTACTAGGTACATCAACAGCTTCTAATGTTCTCAGTGCTGGGACACAGGCTTCACGTGATTGTTGCGCTTGTGCAGAGCTCCACTGTGTCCTCACCGAGGCGATAGGCGGCGACCCTCGCGTCGAAGCCATGCTGCAGGGCGAGATGGAATGGGTAACGGTCGCCTCCTTCTGCGAAGAAGTCATGCTAGCGAAGGAAGAGGCGGGCGTCGTAAGGAATAGAACAGCGTCCACCTCACAACCCAGGCGCCGCAACAGACGGCTTCGAACATCGCTAGGCGATTTCCGGCCCCCGTAGACGTGCGCTAAGGACGGCAAATAATGGGTGTTCCACGCGCGCCTCATACAGCAATCTGACGGGCCCCCTTTGCAGGGTCAAAGCCTGCCAGGGTCTCGGGGCTATCTCATCAAGTAACCGTGACCCTGGAACGTAAGGGGCTTTTGAAGGATCGCCGTGGATTTTAGTCAGTTTGAGTCTGAAAGTGTGGGTGGGACTCATTTGATGAATTTACCATGATAAAAAAAAAGCAAAAGTACACATCACATATGACTATAAAGCTCATTTTTCTTCGCAGTAACTGTCACAACATTTATGTCCCTCTAGAATACCTATAACTCCTAGACTAGAGGTTAAACTCTCAAGTCAAACACTAAGGTCTAATTTACACTGAAAGAAAATAAAACACAAGCGAAAACTATCCAATCTTTTAGACCAAAGTAGCTGAGCAACATAACGAAGATAGAAGATACATTCTTCTGGAGAGGTCAGCTTCTTAACCAAACTGATATGGATCAAGCGTTTTATTCCACTACAGAACGGGATTAAGAAAAAGTTACAATCACTAGCATAGAGTATTAGAATAGAAGCGACACTTGGTCTCTATAGTTTAAGACGAACTATGACTAGGGGACATGTTTCGTCCCGTGACTCGTACCTGGAAATGAAATATACGTGTCGCGACATCTACTAATCGTGGCTGGTGGATCCCATCGCAAGTTGACGCTAGTTGAACTTTTTTTATCGTGGTAAAATCATCAAATGAGTCTTCCCGCCCAGGCCCTATAGACAAACAGGCGACGACAGCAGACGACAATCGTTATCGCTCAGCAGTCACTTATACATTTTCAACTTTATACCCCAGCGCGTACAGTTGAAAATCTATTGAAGTTCTCAGACCGTTTTCGTTTGTTTCGTTCGTTATCGCGCAACAGTCTTTAATAGATTTTTAACTTTATGCGCTAGGGTATAAAGTTGAAAATGCATTAGTGACTGCTGAGCGATAACGATTGTCGTCTGCTGTCGTCGTCTGTTTGTCTATAGGGCCAGGGCGGCACGGGGGAGACTGTCAGACTCGTACTAACTAAAATCCTCCAAAGATCTTTCAATAGCCCTTTACGTTACAGGGTCACGGTTACCTGATGAGACAGTCCCGCGACTCGCTAGTAAAACCGGGTTGATTAATGATTCCTGTATTTATACCAAGAGCAGAAATCCAATTTTAGAAAATCGTACTGGCGATTACCATAATATTTCTACTGACTATTTATTTTCTATATCACTACATAGTATAAAGCAGAGTCGCTTCCCGCTATCTGTCTGTCCCTTTCAAAATTTTAGCAAAAACCCGCAAGAGGAAGGTTTATATGTTAATAACATAACATGCATAATATAGTAGAGATTGCACCCGTGCGGAGCCGGGGCGGGTCGCTAGTTTTAAACATAGCAATACATACATAACAATAGAATATAGAATAATCATATCATCTCATGATATTTTTTTTACATTCTGTAATTTGTCTATTCTTCCGTCGACAAAACCCATTTCTACCGCCGGAGTGACGAGTCTATCAAAGCATAGCTCCCTAATCTATGCCAGTACTCTTGGCAGTCTACCAAGTGAAGGTCAAGGACGCAAGAAACCTTCATCTCTCAGACTTAGTGAAGTACACAAGTACGTTTTAGGAAGTTTAGTCTTAATTAGCATCTTCTCAATTACGTGAGAGACCTGTATGTCTGTGTGACCTAGCTTTGATTACATTTAGGCGTCTAGATTATTTCTAATAAAGTCTAGGTGTTTCTAATTTGAGTATGTCGTGTTGGGAATGAGAGCGGCCGTTGTACGCACATACGTAAAAACTTTCAAGGCCTTATTCTTCGAAATGATGGGTCAGAGCCCATTCGTCCACTGACATTCGCACCCTGTGCCCACTCGTCCCCTGGAACTTTTGAGGGGCCCATTCGTCCCCTGAAGAATATTTATTTTTATTCATTCTTCTAATATAAGTACATGTACTTGTGTATACTGCAGCTTGGTAGTCCTGGTACAGTCGCGCAGAAAAGGGTAAAATAAAAAAAAAATGTTAGCAAAACAGAATTAATGTTAGAACGTTCATTATTTTTGTACATTAAAAAACTTTTTGAAAAAAAGGGAACCGACTTCAAAATCAAACACAAAAAAACTGTAAAATAACTTTTCTTTCGGAAGTCGGTGGCTTTGTTTTTTATTTCATTGACTATGGCCACCGACTTCCGAAAGAAAAGTTATTTTACAGTTTCTTTGTGTTTGGTTTTGAAGTCGGTTCCCTTTTTTTTCATTTTTTTTTTTATTTTTCCCTTTTTAACCGACTTCAAAAAAAGGAGGAGGTTCTCAATTCGTCGGAATCTTTTTTTTTTTTTATGTATGTTCCCCGATTTCTCGAAGACGCCTGGACCGATTTGGAAAATTTTTCTTTTGTTTGAAAGGGTATACTTTCCAATTGGTCCCATGATCATCAGGTCAGGATCTGATGATGGAATCCCAGGGAAATCGAGGGCAACCTTCAAATTTTATAGGCACATAGTACCATTTTCAAATATTTTCTAAAGCTGTTCAAGTAGGGTCAAGTGGTAAACAGTGGCCCAGTAGTACACAGTGCACCAGCACTCATATCCCAAAAACGCGACGTTGCCAAACCGTGCTGCAAACGTGAAACAACTTGTCTTTTACCACCTCTCGCACTCCCCAGTCGACATCGCGCTCCCGCCCGTAACGGTCGCACAGTGCATGATTTTGTCCTTGGCGCCAAAAAAAGTAAGTACACGTGTTTTCATTTATTTTCTTTCTAGAATCGTTGTTTATTTAGTTACATTAGATTGCATTATTTTCGTGTGCAAAGCAAGTATTCCTTAATAATTTAGATGTATAAGTATCCCTTGAATTTGGTTTATTTAATAGTTATGTCACCTTATAGGTTAAAAAGTGGTGTTTGTACACAGTGGCTCAAAATCGTAAGGTACACAGTGAACAGTGATTCACTGTGTACCAATCACTTTGTTAATTATGTCCGATACAATTTGTGCTTATACTTTTCAACTGTAATTGTAAAAAAACAAATAATCAAGTGATCTTTTTGTTTCAGAATGGGTCGAACTAAAACAGAAAACCGAAAAATTGGCGGTCATGATGCAAACTGTTCTAAGAAGCGTAAACTATTCAGTAAAATGTTATTAAAAGACTGTTAATTGTTATGTAGAATAATAATAATGTTCCTAATTAGATTTTTAAGTTAAATTAGTACTAGTTCTTTTTTGGACTGATTGTTAACTGTGATTGTTGCTGTCGAATACAAATTATTTAGTAATACATTGACTGATAATTGTTATGTAGAATAATAACAATGTTCCTAATTAGATTTTTAAGTTAAAATAGTACCTACTAGTTCTTTTTTAGACTGATGGTTAACTGTGATCGTTGCTGACGAATACAAATTATTTAATTTTACATTAATACAGTTTCATTTAACGCCATTTCTAACAATAAATATTTTAAAATAATGCGATAAAGGGATGTAATTAATGTGATGGTTCACTGTGTACTCATTGGTCCACTGTCGACGCACCCCCCGGTTCACAGTGTACTTATACTGGTACACAGTGAACCATTCGCCATCTTTAAAAAAAAAACAATATTACCAATAAACTATAACAATTGGAACTGAAATTGATATGCCAAACACAAGTTTAATAAATTTCCTTTCGTCTAATGTCAATAGCTCTTAATTAAATTCACGTACATTGGTTTTATGAATGCTTAAACTTTTAGTGGTTCACTGTTTACCATGTCACCCTATTTGCATCTGATAATCATCATCTCAGGTGGATGAGCTGATGATGGAAGGTACAACTCCTCAACGGTTTGGAGTAGGCATCGACTGATTTAGTTTGTGTTCGCATATCTCTGGAACTACAAGTCCGATTTAAGTAATTCTTTTTTTGTTGTACTAAGTATTGTTTAACTTACGGAATACTCCAAGTTTCATCAAAATCGGTTCAGTAGTTTTTGAGATAGGGAATTTTATTAGCTTATTGTGCACTTGAGAGAGAATGATTTATTTGACAAGAATTTGAGTTGAATATTTAAACTAAAAAGAGTAAAATAAAAAACTTTTTCAAAAAAAATGTAACCGCCTTCAAAAACAACCACAAAAAAGGGTAAAATAACCTACAAAATAACTTTTCTTTCAGAAGTCGGTGGCAAAAAAACAATGAAATGAAAAAAAAAACAAAGGCACCGACTTCTGAAAGAAAAGTTATTTTGTAGGTTATTTTACCCTTTTTTGTGGTTGTTTTTGAAGGCGGTTACATTTTTTTTGAAAAAGTTTTTTTTAGTTTAGATATTCAACAAAAATCTTCTTATAATCGTCGACTTTGAAAATCTACAATCCTAGTAAGCAATAAAAACGGATCCATGCGGGCAATTTCACGAGGTATCCATTATTGTTATATATTAAAACCTTCCCCAGAATGTAACGAACACTTTTCTGAAAACCGCATCAAAATCGGTTTAGCCAAACGCGAGATAATCGCGGAAAAACATGCAATGGTCACTGAAAATCTACAATCCAAGTAAGCAAAAACGAATCCACGCGGGCAACGTCAAGGGATATCTATTAGTGTTATATACTAAAACCTTCTCCAGAATGTAATGAACACTTTGCTGAAAACCGCAACAAATCCGTTCAGCCCAACAAACATACATAGGTACATACATACAGGTCGAACTGAGAACCTACTTTTTTATTTTGAAGTCGGTTAAAAAGGGTGACAACGACTCAACATTGAGCTAAAACGAAACACTTAGAATACAAGAACATAATAACATCCATTAATATGATAAAATAATAATTGCGGATAAAAAATTGCTATACATATTCAGGAGTAAATAATTTAGTTTTGACTTTTTAGTCAAAATATGACTGTAGTATTCCACCATAAATTTTTAATGTAGTCATTTTTGTAAATGTTTTACTTTTAATTTTAGTTTTTAAATGTAGTATAGTAGTAGTATATACATAGGTTATTTTTTATTATAATTATATATACACCGTGTTCCGGACGATATACATAAACTTCGACCAGATGTTCAAACCACGGAAGTAAGCATTTTTCATTATGGACACATTAATAAATTCTTATTTTTTATTTTTTGTTAATTTTCATACAAACTAAATACCTAGACGTAAATAACCCGATATGCATGCCTCTTTATCCGAATTGGCAACGTCATTCATAACATTTGGCGGGCTGAAACAAATGAAATGCAAATAGTATTTGATAGATTTCAAATTAAGATACTTTCTCACTGCATAGCTCAATTAAATTTCATTAAATGAAATTACAAATATCTTTGTAAAGAAGCCTTTTTAAGTACTACTTCCTTTGTTGGATTTGATTTGTAAAAGCCATAGAAGTATTTGCTAAAGTTTATGGATAACGTGAAGAACACGGTGTATAGGTAATACAATATCGTTAATTCTGAAAAAAAATATAAAAGTGTGAACCATAAAGTGAATTACCATCAATAATAATACTAATCATATTCCAGGATTCAAATGAGATAATTCGATTCAATTATATGTCAAAAATATTATTATTATAATATTAACAGTATTGTTTATTTCGTTAGGCGAACTTCATTTCATAAAAGACCCAAGACACATTGAACAGTCACTTTCAAGAACCCATATGTCACCACCACCACCACCACCAATGGGCAGCCATAACATACAAACAAAACACCTTATCTATTATTTTTGTAACCCCTTTTTTTAACAAGCCATTCGTAGAGAGACAATTTTACATCGTAAGCCTATCGACAGGTTATATTATTATCATGACGAATTATCATTTATCATGGCTCTTTTTTCAATGATCTGTTATGATTTATTAAATTAATTCCGTTGATAAACTGTTCACAAGTGTACTATGTTAACCGTTTCTTATGTAAAATATAGCTAATTTTATCTCAGGGGACCAATAGGCACCTGAACAGGTGCCGAATCTTTAACTTATATTGTATATATATTAGAGGGGACGAATGGGTACCTTAAAAATAATATTTTTTATTAAAATATTAATTGGTCCCCTACCAGGAGACCAATGGGCACCTATATAGGGGCCGAATCCACAACTTTTATGCTGGGGTACGAATTTTAGGGGACGAATGGGCTCTGACCCGAAATGATTGAGTCGATTTTTATAAAACTTCATACGCATCTTAGGATACTGTTTACAAAGTTGGTAGATAAGATTTTGCAACATTTACCATTTTAGACCTAAATATCATGTTTAAAAAAAAACTTAATTTGTATAAAATACCGCACGCTCTTTTCAAGTCACTTTTCACTTTTCGACCTTTAAATAGTCAAAAAATGATGCTGTACCAGTAGGTACAGCATCATTTTTTGACTATTTAAAGGTTACAATACAGTTAAGCTACATTCCAGTAGGAATGTAGCTTAATTTTTTGCCTACTGGTCTCATTGAAACAGCATTGAAATAATTATGCTTTTAGTTAGAAATTGGTGGAAAAAATGGAAAATTTACCCTTTATCATTCTTTTTGGACCAAAAAATTGGTCCGAAATTAATGAAAAATGGTAAAAGACAATTCCCATTTATTTTTCTGCTAAGAAATTTTCCAGTAAGACATACATAACCAATTTAAAAGTATGACACGGGCATATTATTTATGTTTCCCACTCCACATATCCCTAAAACTCCCTTAGTAACAGTCATGTTCATTCATTTTAATTACAAAGGAGAAAACATCGCGACGTCGCCGTCGACTAACTTTTCCATCCCGAGAACAAACAAATTCTCCCCATTTTCTTCGAACACCAATTCGAAGGAGTTCGAATTCACGGCCTCTGTCGATACGACATGCGTAAAGTGACTTGTTTTGTTTCCTTTTGCTTGTAGTCGCGCTAATCTTCGGAAGTTTTAAGAACGAAGCCTTTATTGCAAAGATTTCTGTATTGTATTTAAAACGAAAAAAAGTCGGAAAAATAACAGGAGGCCAATGGAACACAACGCGGTGGCTTAGGGGCTAAATTTTCACGCAAATAAAGTCGGGAGCAGAAGCTAGTACGTTATAAACTCCCTTTTCTAATATAATTTCCATATCATCTAGGAAAAATCTTCAAGATATTCATTCTTTCATAAATGCACAAATGTGTACGTTTCATGCATAAAAATATATGCATTTTAAAAACGCCATTACTTCCGTCTGGCAAACAATGTATATACAGGATGAATCTTTCAATGCATATTCGATTTTTCATTCCATGAACCGGACCTTTGTTCAAATGGTAGAAAATACGTTATCTCTAGAAAAGAAGAAGTTCCACATGCCTGATTCGCTTTTACATTAAAGTCCAGGGTAAACAAAGGCCTTTTATATTTTATTGACTAGAACTTATTCCAAAAAATACGAGAGGACATCGGTTCTGAGTTGTGTTTGACCCGACTTCGCACTAGGAATGGTGAATTTTGTACCTCCAAGATTTAGAGAGATTTCCTTGAATGCAATGCTTGCAAAAACTTTATTCAAGCATTACCCTGGGACCATGTATTCATGTGTCAAACTACCAAATCGGTAGAGCCGTCTTTTCACGTCGCGCGTCGTATAGTCGAGATATAGTGAAGTCGTCATCATACCTGTGGTAATTGGTGTTTATTTTTATTGTCATAATATACAGGGTTATTTGTTAACCATTAACAAGCCTTCGTTGACTGAAAGTACTCATGATATACAAAATAGAATATTGTTCCGTTGACAATGACTATGAAATACTTTATTTTTTATTTTGATCAACCCTTCTGCGATCTAAATAAAAAATCAGGTGTTTTTAGTAAAAGTTGTTTATAATCATGATTAATTGGGTAGGTACTTTCAGCCCATGAAAGATTGTCAATGTTTTATTTACAAATAACCCAGTATGTCATTACTATTTTAAATAGTTACAATACCCATTGATAAAAATAAACAGATAATAAAACAAAGATTCAAATAAACCCTTCCTTATATAATAATATACATTTCCCATTCCTATCCCAAGTCCGAATTACTCAAGGAATGAATAAATTGATCCTTACTAATAATGAGAGGACCAATTCCTTTCATTCTCCGTAAGTACACCCTGTATACGAGTATTCGAGTAATATCTGTTCTTCATGATAGATATTCTCATAGAAATCTGATATTAGTAATACTCAACGGTAAATATCAGTAGGTAATACCAGTTACTTTTACTTTATGCTGATCACAAACCGAATATTAATTCGGATACTCGTCTCGGAATCGAATTATTCGTATGGATTCTGTCTGTGCCTTTGATGATTTTCTCTCGTTTCTGTTATAATATTAAGGTATTTATTTGATCATATTATGTGTGTGTTTGAGAAATCAGACAGAACGTATTTCTTAGTTTACAGTTTTGTCACTTGTACGACAAATGTGTATGGTAGTAGTAATTAACAATTTAAAAACGAAAATCTCGTTTAAAACTCTTCGAGAAATTCAATTTGAATTGGATAGCCAATAGTCGAGGTATCCTGATCCATCAAAAGAGAATGAAAGTTGAATTTTATGTGTGAGCGAAGTCTCAGGGCAAAACAAGTTATATAAAAATATATTCCTTTAAGATTGCGGAACAGTAATAACACATATCCATTTCAATATCTGCATTCTAAGAACTCGTCAGATTGCTTACGGTTACGGTTTCCATTGTTTATTGCAATTGATTCTAATCGCTTGCTTATAGCTTGCTTGTAAATACTGTCATAACAATTTATAGAACTAAATAAGACTTAGGACTGATAAAAACCAGTTTAACTTATAGCTAGCGTATTTAAAAAAATCTGGTTTATGGATCCTTTCTAAAAATATGTTATCAATTGTCTAGAAAACACTAGGAATAAGAAAATACTTATGTAGTAAAAAGAAATTTCATTGCGGTTATGAGTTCGTTCAACGATCGTTTTCGAAACCAAAACCCGAACATTGCTTTTATTAAACGACTCTAAAGTCTATTTTAAAGTTTTTAGGGTCTACCTTTGAACCAAGATACTCAAAAAAATTGTATTTATCAAAGAATAATCAATTTTACTACACTTGACGGCAAGTAATCGCCGTACGATCGGACGAACCGGACCCGCGCCTCAAAGAGCTATCTGACGAGGTCCCCCTTAGAGATCCAAAGCTTGCCGGGGTCGCGGGACTGTCTCATCAGGTAACCGTTACCCTGGAACGTAAAGGGCTATCGAAAGAAAACCGTGGATTTTAGTCAGCACAAGTCTGACAGTCCCTTCCTATCCCGCCCTAGGTTAGGACTCATTTGATGATTTTACCAAAATAAAAAAAACATGCACTTCGCTCCGCCCCTGTCGATTCACATCTCTGTCACATCGATTTGAGAGTTTTCACCACCGAATTCGGACATAGCTTATAGGGATTCATAATCAGAAATCATCTATCAGTGAACACAAAGGTTTATTATGACGCTCTTCACAGTGACCGTGTGGCCTAATGGATAAGGCGTCGGACTTCGGATCCGAAGATTGCAGGTTCGAGTCCTGTCACGGTCGAAAACTTCTTTTTGTTTCTATTTAAATGTTTTTCTGAAAGAAGCTTATTAATGCTTATAACATTGAAACTGAATTTTAACAGAAAACTGTGTATTTCTTTATTAATTTTGGTACTTTGGTTAATATTTGCTCTGAAAGATCTACAGGAGAAAAAAATATCTGATTTATTACTTTGTGATGATCCAGACTTATTAATTGATTGCTTTATAAATACTTTATCATCTATTATAAATGACAACACGATTGTGAAAAGCATTCCAAACAGTAAACAGACCATCAAGCCATGGATCACTACGGGTATATTACGCTGTATAAGAAACAGAAACAAATTGCAAAAACAAACTCGCAATGATCCGCACAATGAAATACTAAAAATAACTTACACTAGGTATAGGAATTACTGCAATAATCTAATAAAAAAATTAAAAAGGCGATATGAACGGGACCTACTTGTAAAATCTGTAAACAACAATAAAATACTTTGGAAAAACATAAAAAATATCACATACTCTAATAAAATAAAAAATCAAAACTTAGAATTGTTGAATATAAAACCTACCTCTCATGACTCGATTAATTATGTTAACGATTATTTTGCAAACATTGGAAAACAATTAGCCCATCAGATTCACCCAAGCTTAAATAAGGTTCAATCCCAAATTCATCCAGATACATCTCCCCTGAATACTCTCGTATTAATTGATACTGACATAACTGAAGTAAACAGTATATTGTTAAATTTAAAATCTGATAGCGCCCCAGGTTGGGACAATATCTCAACAAAATTTTTAAAGTTTGTAAGAAAGGAAATCGTTCCAATAATAACCCACCTTGCTAATCTGTGTCTCCAGCAAGGTGTTTTCCCGGCTCTCCTAAAGCAATCTATTATAACCCCAGTACACAAGGGGGGGGGACAGAGACGATGTCAATAATTACAGACCTATCTCGGTCTTACCAGCCATATCAAAAGTGATTGAAAAAATTATAAATTCTAGACTTACCAAATTCCTCAACAAATATAAAATATTATCTCCGTCACAATTTGGCTTCAGGCAGGCTGTAAGTACCGAAGATGCGGTGACTTCATTGACTTCTCAGATAATCGAGCAACTTGACAAGGGACACAAATGCCTGTCCATTTTCTTAGACATCAAAAAGGCTTTTGACACCGTCTCTGTTCCTATCCTTGTGAATAAATTGCAAAAAGCCGGAATAAGGGGTACTGCACTCAGCCTACTAAAGGATTATCTCTCTAACAGGAAACAAAAAGTAAAGATAGGACAACACATTAGTAACGAAGCAGAGGTAACATACGGCGTTCCACAGGGTAGTGTTTTAGGACCTACCCTTTTTTTAATATACATCAATGATTTGTGTAATATTAAATTAACAAATGCCAGAGTGTTTGCGTACGCCGACGACACTGCTGTTGTTTTTGCTGGTAAGTCCTGGCAGGAAATTAACACGACTGCAGAGGTAGGGATGGCACACATAGCTGAATGGCTAAAAGATAATTTATTAACCCTAAACACCGCCAAGACTAACTACATATGTTTCAGTGTTAGTAATCGGACACAGCCCACTGAAGAACTCAATTTAAAAGTACATACATGCGGAGATACAAACAGCATAAATTGTAACTGCCCAAGCCTAAACAGAGTCTCTAAAACGAGATACTTAGGGGTGATGGTTGACCAATTTCTATCCTGGTACCCTCACCTTGAGCAAGTGATTAGTAGGGTTAGGAAGCTTACTTGGATCTTCAAAACTCTAAGACACGTTGCCCCAACTAACATGTTGAGCAGTAACAACCAGCCCAGAAACCTTCTTAACGAAATCTACATTGCTCTTGCACAGTCCGTTCTGCTGTATTGTATTTCCACCTGGGGTAGCGCCGCTAAAACTAGATTTCTGGACGTGGAACGTGCACAACGAGCAATTATAAAAGTCATGTACTTTAAAAATAAAAGACACTCTACTAAAAACCTATACGAAATCAGTAATTTACTCTCAGTCAGAAAACTATACATAACTCAAACGGTTCTAAAAAAACATAAAACCCTTCCATTTGACAAAAACAAAAAAATTAAAAGAAGAAAGGATATAATTGCAGAAATTCCCCAATGTAAAACCAAACTTGCAAGCAGACAGTTTTACCACCTATCAGCTCAACTTTACAATAGGATTAATAAAACCATATATGTACACAATAGAAACAACTTTGACTGTAAAAAAATTATCACAAACTGGATTAAATCTCTTAGTTATGAGGATACGGAATCTCTACTGGAATATCATGAGTAATATGTCACACAGTAACGATACACACCTAATATACTTTTTATCCACTCTCCGCACTACACCACACAATACAATAACACTCCACATCACACCACAACACACTAAACCAAACAACACTACATCTCATACACATCACACCAAACTAAATTCGCTTACACTACGCTTACTACAAGCATGACACAAATAAAATAATAGTGTATAAAAGACGTCATCTTAAATTTTATTTTAAATTGTAAAAATTATATTACAAATATAATATAATTTTTAATTGTAATTAATTACCTAAGCTTTTTTTTTTTTTTTTTTTTGTTATTAATTTTAAGATATGGAAGAGCGGAGTCTTCTAACACAGGCATTGTTTGCCTAAAAGGAGGCTCCCAGCACAATTCATTGTTCATGAAGGTTTTCGTAAAATAAAAAACATTTTCATTTTTTTTTTTTCATTGCCGGCCTAGATTATAACGGTCTCGATTTACGAATGAACCTAGTCAGGCACATTACTTTGTGTAATTTATTTCATCACCACTTCTTCCAAAACGGTGAAGGAAACCATCATGAAATATAGAATGTTCTAGGACCAACAGAAGACATAATGATATTAACCAACCCGCAGAGGGCCTGCGTGGTGGATTACAGCCATTCATTGATAGCTCATTCATCTAGGACAGGCTAACAACATCAAGCTACGATCCTCAGGAGCCGAGAATTGGGTACACTCGCAAAGAAAAACTAGTATTTTATATTAAGAGTAAAAATAATTAGTATTCTAGCTCAAGGTTGATGTAAATTAGTGCCTGAAATATTGATTCAGTACAAGCTAACATCAATCGATACTACAGTGGGATATAAACTATGCATAAGCTCGCGGTTTTACCTAGAATCTGCCCATTACCGCTGAATACAGTACCGACTAATTTTTATTTAGTTCACGAATAAATAAATACGAGTAGTAACCTAGGAATTAGAAACGACTAGATTTTGTCAGCGGTTTCACCCGCTAAAATTATCCCACTGGAAGATAAAATCGAGGTAAAAACTATTCTATGTGTTTATCCCGGTTATAAACTATTTGTGTACCAAATTTTATCCAAATCCATTCAGTAGTTTTTGCGTGAAAGAGTTTCAAACATCCATCCATACAAACAAACTTACATTTTTATAATATTAGTAGGATTGCTTCGATCAATAATAGCTCTAGATTAAGGATCAAAAACAAAAAAGAGTTGCAAAAGTGGCCACAATTGCACAGACGTAAACATCTACATTTCTTAGAAAAATGTTCAATAGTATGAACAACCTCAATTTATTATAAACCTTAACACTCAAAAATAAAGTTTAATTACCATTGCAAAATGTGTTTATTTAAGTGCTTTCATCCGACAAAGGTTAAACGTTCACAATTTAAAAATGTTTCTTGCAGATAAAATGTCATCAGTACAAAAGTAGTCATTCTAAAATGATACTTAAATTCTAAACAATAAGGATTCGAAATACCGTCACAAAACCGTTTGTGGCGGTATTTTTCGGGCCGTTTTTGAAGCGTTCATCAAAATCATAATTATTCAAAATAGGCTGATTTATCAGTACTTTTTGAAGGTCAATTTTTCCATAAGACAGTCCCCCAAAGCGCCCCACATTCGACACTTCCTAGTGTTTTGGCTAGGAAGAAAAAATGACGGAATTTAAACTCCCCAGGCCCAGCAACACTATTCTGGTTTTTTTTGGTAGTGTGTGTTAGAGCGTCTACAGAAATAAGTACCTACATTATCTTTGAAAATTCCAACTGTCTTACTATCACGGTTCATAAGATACAGCCTGGTATCAGATGGACAAACAGACGGACAGCGGAGTTTTAGTAATATGGTCCAGTTTAACCCTTTGAGTACGGAACTCAAAAAACTAAAATTTAATAAACTCGCTCTGTTTTCATCATCTGATTCTGCCTAGCATTTTTCCAACTATATTGGGGTCGGCTTCCAGTTGAACCAGATGCAGCTGAATATCAGTTACATGGAGCGACTGCCTATCGGACCTCCACAACACAGTCACTGGGTAGTACTATACCACGTGGTAAGACTGGTTGTCAGGCTTTTAGAGCTCCTGTCTAATAGTAACGACTGTCAAAGATCTACAAATGACAGGCGGGACCAACGGCTTAACGTGGTTTCTGAGGCACGGAGGTAATTCGATATGACGGATGGTCACCCATCCACAGACCAACCTCGGCAAGCACATCTTAATCTGGAAGATTGCGCTGTGCGGCTGTTATTATTAAGCCAAGAGCTCCTCAAACTCAACTCACACTGTATTAAAATGATTAAAATAGCTAAGGATACCTGGTAAGAGTAACATTACAAATACCATCCACACAGAAATTTAAACTGAAAATTCCCCAACTTACATGTACACAGTAGCTTAGCGAGACGCGCCGCCATTTTGCTGTGACGTCACTTCCTTAGAGCCAAGCGTGAGTGTAATTGCATTGCATCTATGAATAATAATTTCTTAGACATAACATTTATAAATGTCTGTGTTTTAGTTAATTGCGACTAGCTTTTACTCGTGAGTAGTCGCGAAGTTGTGACTTTGTGACATTTCTGTATGCATTTTGGGTTGAAAGTTGAAATATTTCTGTATGCGTTTTGTGTTGAAATAATTTCAGTTTATTTTGGTTTGAGTTTTAACTCCTTTTTTGGTAAAATCATCAAATGAGTCCTCCCAGCCCCGGGCAGGGCGGGAGGGACTGTCAGACTTGTACTGACTAAAATCCACGGTGTCCTTCGGTAGCCCTTTTGCGTACCGGAGTCGCGGTATACGTATGTCCCGCGACCAAGTTTTAACTCCTTTGCATTGCGTAAACCAACTTCAAAAAAAGGAAGTTTTCAATTCGTCTTAATATTTTTTTTCTGTATCTCACTCGATTTCTCGATGACGCCTGGACCGATTTGTTTTTTTTTTCTTTTGTTTGAAAGTGTATAACTTTACAGATAAATCAGGTCAGGATCTGATAACGGGATCTAAGAGAAATCGAGGAAACTCTTGAATAAATTACCGATATTTTTTATACCTACTGATATTCAAAAAGACGGTTTAATTTTTTTTTCAAAAGGTTTTATTATAGAACCTCAATAAATGAAAATTTTATGATAAAACAAAACAGAGACCTTTTAAACCCTAAAGTTATTTTATAGGTTTTAAAACAGCTGCTAATTTATATCTAAAACACGTAACCGTTCTAAAGATAGTGCGCCTACATTTTACAGTTTCAGATAAAAACATATCTACAATTGCCAATAAAATGAACGCAGTTATCATGAAATACTTTAATTAAAAGGTTACTTGATACACAAGAATTAAGATAAATGGTGATTCATTTATAATTATTGAATTGGCCCTGTATCTGCCAACATGATTGTGTGTTACTATATAACTATATTTGTTTATTTTAACGGCATTCATCATTTGCTTTGCCTTTTCTATATTATGTTGTGGTCGGCTTATAGTCTCACCCGATACAGCTTTGCGGGACTGTCTTTAAACGGCACATGGTCCTAGAACGCAAAGGTCAACAGAAAGTTATAAGTATGTCTATCCTGTGAGAGTGAAATGCCTTAGCCTACGATTCGTAAGTACCCTAATTGTTATAGTATTTTTATACTGAAAAAAACATAACAGTGCCGTGTATGTATTGAGCTTCATCATCATCGTGATCATCATCAGCCGGAAGAATCTACTGCTGAACATAGGCCTCCCCCTTAGGGCTCCCACACATATACACGATACGACGTCGCGTCGTACTACGATGCGGCGTCGTTTCACGATACGACGTCGCGTCGTAGAAATCTACGAGCATCGTTACAGTGGGGTGGTGTTTTAGATCATTCCGAAAAATGGACCGCTCTAGACGCATTCTGTTCCATAGTAAGGGACGCTGCTCAACTAGGGTAATTAAATGATCGACTTCAATACTATCCGTCATCTTTGAATTTCGAATAACAACTGCGCAGGATAGCATCGTGAGTCGCAACGTCGTATCGTGCATTTACACGTTACGACGTCGTGTCGTAGATTTCCACGACGTGACGTCGTATCGTATTTATGTGTGGGAGCCCTTAGACCGCCACGCCGAACGACAATTCGCCACTTGCATCCATCGGATGCCCGCGAACCTCACGATGTCGTCGGTACCTATGTATTGAGCTTAATAGCTAGTTTTACACGTAAGGATTTAACCGAAACATCTTGTAATCATCATGCCTTTTCCCGTTTTTGTGGCGTCAAGTAAACTGATGGAAAAAATTAGTTTCTTGTTTGTACAGTGGAGCTTTTTAATTTTTCCATACATTAAACGCAGTCAGAACTTCAAGTACTCTGTAAATAAAATAACCACAGAAATCTTGTGATAACAGCCGTGTCTGGCGAGCAATACTGCTAATCATATGCCTGTTTTTGCCATAAGTATGGAACTTTGGTCCGTCAGGTGAAAATCCGTATGTGTAAATGTGTATGGACTACAAAGACAAAACAAATAATTCTCTTTTTCGACAAGTTTTAAAGAAAACAGTTCAGATTTTAAGTTCAAGAAACTGAAATTATTTACCTGAAATGAAAACTCAAGAGACAAAGTGGTTTTGTAAAAAAAATAAAACTTAAAGAGTCTTTTGTAAAAGCAAAAGCGCTAAAACATTTATATCATTGCGCTAAGCCCTCGGGGAGTAGGTTGACAGTCACTCAGACATTTTTAGTTGTAAATAATACCTACTAGAAGGTGAAAAACTGGCCACGTGCGTTTCGCTGAATGGAGGGTTCCGTAGCTGAAAAAAATCATAAAATAACTAAACATGGTAGTCGAAAAAAATAACCGACCGATTTAAACTTGCGAGCATAATGTTCACTCATTTTGTATGAAATGAACTACAAATATGTTGTAATGTTTTTTTTTTTGAAAATTACGTCTATATATATTACTTTTATACTTGAATTCATCTTCAAAGGCAAAGTTTTTTTTTTTTTCATTTCTACAAATGACATCATCTACATTGTCACTTACCACTATGACTTAAATTAATTTGCGTATCATCATCATCATCATCAGCCTATAATGTTCCCACTGCTGGGACACAGGCCTCCTCTCTGTGGTACTGGTAGCGCCATCTATTGGTTCCCACTAACTTATTTGATGCAAGTATCAGAACGGGCGATGAGAGCGCCCTCTTCCCCAAACCTTAATGCACGCCCGACGCCTACGTGGTCGTCGAAGAGTCGAGAAAGAATCGTGCCCTTGGAAAGACGCGCACGGGCCGCGCCTCCAACGCACCGCGCACGCGGCGTTACTGCTTATTCCTAAATACTGGATAACGTAACCATCATAAACTGTTGTGAAACCACCCGCGAGTGTGATCGTGTGATTGTGAGCAAGGAACTCTGTGAATACTGTGCTGCAGCGTGAAAGGCGCCAACGGTCGCCATCTTATGCCAGCCCGACACAAGAAGAAGAAGAAATAAGCCAGGTAGGCGTGCTTCCCTTCTAATCCTAAACCCACCAATCGCCCGTTCATCATCAGCTCATGGTTTTCTAGGCGATTACCAGCCATCCTTTAATACAGTCCACTTAAAACAAATTTCGCAAATCGCCGCACATGGTGTTCTACGCACCATTTTTTGGTCCTTTTCGAGCGGATTAAATCCATTTTGCTCCAATCGAATAAATCCATATTCTCGATTATTCGCGTAGGTATCTTCTAGAAGTGCCTACCTAGGTAGTTGTAGAACCTATCTACACTCCTAGATCATAAATATACCCAATACGTGGTTACTTCCCGCATCTCAGTAGGTAATATACTCTTACGTAGCTACCTACTACGAAACATAAAACAGTCGTCTTGTAAATTCCATATTTCAAGCGCCTTTTAGTTCCACCGCCTTTAAAGTTGTTGCCTAATTAGGAATAACTACCGCATAGCCGCATAATTACTTAATTTAGTTTTGTACGGTTTTATTAATAGGTATACCCACATAAACATGTCGAATAAAAATAAGCCATGTATTTCGGAGAATAGCGAATTGTCAATCTTAGAAGCTAAACGTAATATTTTATTTGAGCGTATTCAAGACATTTACGAGCGTTCAAAGACTGCCAATTCTACCGAAGTTAGCAGGGAATCATTTCTTAGTTATTGTGTGACTGTAGATAATATTCGATCTGACTTTCATAGTTTATTGGACGCTTATAACGCAAAATTACTTTCTATCAATCCTGATTCCCAGCCGAATTATCAGGCGTACACCTCATTTGAAGATTTATATTGTATCATTAAACGCATACAGTCACAGTTAGAGGGTAGACAGTCCGCACAAACCAGTGCTGGTTGCCCCGCCGTCCGAGCGCCGAAACTGCCTGCAATCGAACTCGTGTCATTCGATGGCGATATACGGAACTGGCCATTATTTTATGCAAGTTTCAAATCAACAGTGCACGATAATGGCTCTTTGACAGATGCAGACAGGTTGTACTATTTAATAGGTAAGCTGTCGCCGAAAGCGCAATCCGTATTCGCAGGTGTCACACCCAATGCTGAGAATTATCAGGTCATATTCCAGTCGCTCCTTGATAGGTATCAGGATACTCGTGTCCTCGCAAGTACGTACTTGGATCAAGCCCTAAATCTTAAATTGTCAGGTCCCGCGTCATTATCAAATTTCCAGTTGTTCATTGACAACTTTGTAACAGCAGTCAATTCCCTTAAAAACTTAAAATTAAAAAACCTTTCCGACTTTATGTTATTACAATTCGCATTAAAAAAGTTCGACACGGAAACCATTCGTGCTTTCGAGATGACGGAACGTAGTCATGAAATACCCACACTAGATAGTTTTATTTCCTTCATCAAAGATCAGTGCCGAATATTTAATATGACGCAGCCTAGTCCATCTAGCTCGTCGAGTAATAATAATAGTAAACAAAAGTCGACTAAATCGCGAAATAATAACTCGGTCCCTAATCCGCAATCTTACGTAGCATGTTCGGAATCTAATAATAATAATCCGCACAAGTGTCTGTGCAATAATATTGTACATGAACACTTTTATAAATGTTCCGCTTTTAATAATTTAACCCCGACTGCTCGTTTTAAGTGTGTAAAAGAAAATAAAGCTTGTGTTAATTGTTTAAGTATAAAACATAAATCAAGCGATTGTTCAAGTAAAGTCAAGTGTCGCTCATGCAATCAGCGCCACCATACGTTATTGCATTTCGATAAAAAATCTTCATTATCTGAACCCGGTAACCTTGACCTAGTTTCTAGCCCACCTGTTTCGACGTCATCACCGCAGGGACAGGCCGCCCGTACCGCGGCACCTACCCCTCCCGCGTCTCAGCACGAAGTTTCTTTGTGTACTACATCTGTTGCGCTCGCACGCAGGCAGCAGCGCTCACGCGCCTCTCACGTTCAGCGCGAAGCCAAGCAGCAATGTACGGCGTCCAATACGATATTGCTCGCAACCGCGCAGGTCATCATTTACGATGTAAACAATACTCCGTGCGTGGTCCGTTGTTTGCTCGATAGTGCATCACAAAGTAGTTTTATTACTTCGGATTGTTTTAAACGTCTTGGACTACGGAATAGCTTGAAAAATACTAACTTAGTAGTTAAGGGAATCGGTGGTTCAGAAAAATCATGTAAGGGTTCCGTAGATATTAAAATACATTCGCGTTTTAATAGACATATTAATTTTAACGTTTCCTCGCTTATCGTGGAACGCATTACGGACACATTGCCAAACGATCATGTGGACGTGTCCTTACTTACGCACCTCGAGTCATTGCCACTCGCAGATGCTGACTTTGGTCAGCCGGGGAATATCGATGTTTTGATCGGGGCTTCAGTATTTCCGCACTTATTACTACCTAATGTTGTACGTAATAAGCTATATAATTTACCTCCCGCTATTGAGACGGTATTTGGGTATGTGATTATGGGTACCGTACCTACATCACATACTTCTCATTATACTACGTCTTGTTGTTCTGTTCTTCAAGAAAATAATATTGATTCTCTCCTCAAGCGATTCTGGGAGCTTGAAGAGATATCCGCACCGCCCTCGCTGAGCCGTAAGGATCTCGAGTGTGAAGAACATTTCCGCGCTACCACTGTTCGTGACGACAGTGGCAGATATACTGTGGCGTTGCCATTCTGTGGCGACCCTTATTCGCTAGGCGACTCGTACGCTGCTGCGCTTAGACGGTTTTATTGTTTAGAACGCAAACTTGATGCATCGCTTAAATTGCGCGGCGCCTACAATGACGTCATGCGTGATTACATAAATAAGGGTTTTTTGAGTCCGGTTGTCAACAGCGAAAGCAATTCTCTTCCTTCGTATTATATCCCGCATCACGGTGTAGTTCGCGAAGATAAGACTACCACTAAACTTCGTGTGGTTTTAGACGCTAGTTGTCGAACTACATCGGGTCAATCGATCAATGATATTTTGCATGCCGGCCCGAATCTACAGGGTGATTTATTTAACATCATGATTAATTTTCGTCTTTTCCAAATTGCTCTTTCAGCTGATTGCCGCCAAATGTTTCTCAATATCAGTGTTCGAGAATCTGACCGTAGATTTCAACGAATCTTTTATCGTTTTGACAATAAGGAACCTTTAGCCGTGTATCAGTTTAATCGTGTTTGTTTTGGCCTCAAGTCCAGTCCATTTCACGCGTTACGAGTTGTCCGCCAGTTGATCGCTGATGAAGGCGACAACTTCCCCGCTGCAGCAGCTGCTGCTTCTTCCGCTTTATATATGGATGATATCGCCTGTAGCGTCATATCCGCTCCGCAAGCAATTTCGCTTTGTGAAGAGCTTATTCAGCTTTTCAAGCGAGGCCAATTTGATCTTGTCAAATGGACAAGCAATTCTAAAGAGGTTCTCTCGCACATACCTGATTCTCATAAAGCTTCTCCAGACATTGAGTTTGAGAAGTCAATACCGCATAAGGTTCTTGGCTTACGCTGGGACAAATCCTGTGATAGTTTTCGGTTTGACGTCGCACCACCAGACGACAAGTGCACCAAACGCACTATGCTGTCCACAGTAGCTCGACTATGGGATATTATGGGTTTTGTGGCTCCCACAATTTTGTACGCCAAGCTCTTGATCAAAGAGCTTTGGTTATCAAAGTGTGAGTGGGACGACGCACCTCCCGACCATATTGTCGCCGCGTGGAAACAATTTTGCATTGAGCTTTCCGCACTCAACCAAATTGTTATACCGCGTCATCTGGGTCTGGTGGATGGATGTACCGTTAATTTAATAGGTTTCGCTGACGCTAGCGAACGCGCTTACGGCGGAGTCGTATATCTACAGGTCCGCATTGGTTCTAACTACTCTGTGCAGTTAGTATGTGCCAAGTCCAAGGTCTCGCCTGTCAAAACCATTTCGGTTGCGAGACTGGAGTTGTGCGCGGCCCTTCTGTTGTCTCAGTTGCTTCGCAAGGTTCAAGACACAATTTCGCCCCACTACTCCATTAATAAAGTATACGCGTTTACTGACTCCAAGGTAGTGCTCGCTTGGATTTATTCTTCTCCTCACCGCTGGCAGACTTTTGTCGCCAATCGCGTTACAAAATTAATTGAACTCATTCCGGCTGCTTGTTTCAATCACGTCGCAGGTATTGAAAATCCCGCTGATTGTCTGTCTCGTGGTGTTACTCCAGTTAAACTTCTGCAGCATGACCTGTGGCATCGTGGGCCTTCTTGGATTTCCCAGGATCCGTCAGAATGGCCGATTCATCCCATTGACCATAGTGCAGAGGACGAAAACGTACCCGAACGGAAGTCTGTC
The DNA here is from genome assembly GCA_950005045.1 of Agrotis exclamationis. Taxonomy (NCBI): domain Eukaryota; kingdom Metazoa; phylum Arthropoda; class Insecta; order Lepidoptera; family Noctuidae; genus Agrotis; species Agrotis exclamationis. Next base: position 6,190,510 of record OX465441.1, on the reverse strand, counting down.
TCTCATCCCGTGATTGCTGAGGTTGCCGAATCTCCGATTTATGCACTCGCACTGCGCATGTCGTCGTGGTCTAAGTTACTGCGCACCATAGTTTATGTCTATAGGTTTCTAAGGCAACTACCCAACAGGACTTCTGTTTCAGGCTCCGATCTTGAAGTCGCAGAGTTTAGATTATTGCGAGCTGTGCAAGCTGTTCATTTTAGTAATGACATTCACAATTTAAAAAATAATATACCTTGCTCTCTCACTCTTCTTAAACTCAAGCCGTTTCTCGATGAGCACGGCATCATACGTGTTGGTGGTCGTCTGTCAAATTCGGACGAACCTTACAACTACAAGTATCCTTGTATCTTACCGCGTCAAGACCATGTGGTAGATCTTCTTGTTGATTTTTATCACAAGAAATATCTCCATGCTGGTCCAGAGTTGCTTATGTCCTTACTCAGGCATAAATATTGGATTCTAGCTGCACGGCGAATAATTCGCCACAGAATACATAAATGTAATATCTGTTTTAAATTCCGTCCGCGTCCAGTCTTTCCTCTCATGGCAGATCTTCCTAGCCAGCGTGTAAATCAGGTAGATAAGGCGTTTACACATACCGGTTGTGATTACGCAGGACCACTGCAATACACACCAGTTCGTGGTCGAGGTGTTAAAAGCCGTAAAGCTTGGTTATGTATTTTTACATGCTTAACAACACGCGCTACGCACATTGAAGTCGCGACAGATTTAAGCACTGTGTCATTTCTAGCAGCTCTTAAACGATTTCTTTCGCGACGCGGTCCTATACAGTGTTTGTATTCGGATAACGGCACTTGTTTCGTGGGTGCAAGTTCATACTTACGCGATCTCTATAAATTTCTCAATAAGGAATATCGCACACATCTACAGGAAGAACTTTCCATTAATCACATTGATTGGAAATTTATTCCGCCTGCTTCACCACATTTCGGCGGTTGTTGGGAAAGCATGGTTAAAGTAATTAAAACGCATCTCTTCAAAGTTATAGGTCAACAAATCCTCTCTTATGAAGAGCTTTTAACTGTCCTTGCTCAAGTCGAGGCACTGGTTAACTCGCGTCCGCTCACAGCACTGAGTAGTGACCCTGCTGAACCATCCGCGTTAACTCCTGCGCATTTCTTGAACACAGCGCCATTGTCGTCACTTCCCGCTTCTGAAGCAAACTCTTCTAGCTTGCTTCAGAGACATACTTTGCTTGATAATCTCGTGCAGACGTTCTGGCAGCGCTGGCGTTCAGAATACCTTCACCAACTTCAGGCTAGATCTAAATGGAATAGTCCGGTATCCCCTATACAGGAGGGTACGTTAGTCATTATCATAAATGATAATTCACAGCCACTTTCGTGGCCATTAGGCATTGTTGAGAAATTACATACGTCTAAAGACGGTACAACCCGCGTTGTTACCGTCAAAACCGCGAAGGGTAGCTACGTGCGCCCTGTTGTACGTCTCTGTCCGCTACCGACTCAGTGAGATCTAGCTTGAAGTTGGATCTCCTTCCTAGTTTAAGTATTTAGTTATAATTGTTCCGCAATAATTAAAATTAATTTAAGTTTTATAACGCAGTCTTAGCGTCTTAGCATATGGATAGGTTATGCGGTAGTATACCTTATATAGCTAAGTTATATTTCTCTCTTAAAGGCAACCCTTTAAGGCCGGGGGAAATGGTAGCGCCATCTATTGGTTCCCACTAACTTATTTGATGCAAGTATCAGAACGGGCGATGAGAGCGCCCTCTTCCCCAAACCTTAATGCACGCCCGACGCCTACGTGGTCGTCGAAGAGTCGAGAAAGAATCGTGCCCTTGGAAAGACGCGCACGGGCCGCGCCTCCAACGCACCGCGCACGCGGCGTTACTGCTTATTCCTAAATACTGGATAACGTAACCATCATAAACTGTTGTGAAACCACCCGCGAGTGTGATCGTGTGATTGTGAGCAAGGAACTCTGTGAATACTGTGCTGCAGCGTGAAAGGCGCCAACGGTCGCCATCTTATGCCAGCCCGACACAAGAAGAAGAAGAAATAAGCCAGGTAGGCGTGCTTCCCTTCTAATCCTAAACCCACCAATCGCCCGTTCATCATCAGCTCATGGTTTTCTAGGCGATTACCAGCCATCCTTTAATACAGTCCACTTAAAACAAATTAAATATTTAAAACAATTTAATTCAGTAAAGTTATAAGTCGAACTTATTCACACACAACACACACCCACACCCACACTAACATACCCACGTACTCTAGATTTATTGTGTAAAAATAGTAATAAAAACCTATTGCATAAGTAACTACATTTGTATTATAACCAGATGTCTAAAATCTTATATTAAGAACACAGTTTTATTAATTTTTTATTCGCCACTCAGGGGACCGGCACTGTATCTCCTTAACACAGGCTAAATTTTAGCCTATCTAGGAGAACAGTACTCCACCCGTATTTATTGTATAATATTAAACCTATAATAATAATCAACCTTTGTAAACCTTGCAATCCCATTATGAAATAAACGATATTATTATTATTATTATTATTATTCCTCTATGTGTGTGTAATATTAGTTCTCACTTCTAGCCAAATTTTGCGATTCTAGGTCAACAGGTAGTAACCCTATAGGTTTTAATTACATCACGAAATCATCAAATTTTGCGGAAAAACGGCACATAAACGGCCGTATCTTTGGATTGAATTGACTTAGAAGTAGGGATTTTAAACCTGAGTATTTGATATTCATTTTCAGCTTGATACCTCCACGCGTTCCTGAGAAAAAAGGCCTTTAAAGACAGACAGATAGACAACACGGTGATCCTGTAAGGGTTCCTTTTTAACTGACTTCTAAAAAAGGAGGTTACTCAATTCGACCGTATATGCTTTTTTATGTTTGTTCACGCAGAACTTCGTCGTTTATTTTTCTGAGGTGCGGAACCCTATAAACGTAAACTATTAATAAGAAGTTTAACTTTCATATTTTCTTATTCATAAATATATTAAAATATGCTCTTTTAAGGTCGCACGAGGCACCTAAGCCATGAGCGATAGCCCAAAACTCTAACTAGGGATTAAAATGATTTATTTCTTAAGGTTTTAACTAATCTTATTTTTAAGAAACATCGTATGACTTTCAAAGTTTAAGGCGACTTGCCTTAAAAGGTGGAACCCACATACGGCACGATTGGTGCAGTGGTTGAGCAATCGGACTGCTGCGCTGCATGTCGTGGGTTCGATTTCCACACGGAGCAAATATTTGTATGATCTACAAAAAGTTGGTAACAATTATAAGAAAAGGCAGTTAACGGCCCTGCCAGGCTTTTTGCATTTCGGGTTCTCCATTTAATGTTGCATGAGCAGTGGTGGCCCAGTGGTATCGGCCCCGACTTACGAGTTGTAAGTCGTGGGTTCGAATCCTGCCAGGCACATTTCTTTGTGTAATTTATTTCAACACCACTGCTCTCAAAACGGTGAAGGAAAACATCGCGAGTAAACCGGCATGTCCTAGAACCAAAAATTCAAAGACATGTGTCATCTACCAATCCGCACTGGGCCCGCGTGGTGGTTTATGGCCCACTCCCTCTCTCAGAGAGGATGCCTGTGTCCCATTAGTGGGAACATTTATAGGCTGATGATGATTTTAATGTTGCGACTTATTATACAGGTATCAACTGGGAGTGTTATCATTTTGTGTCATCGGCTTTCAAACTATATGGATCGATCAAAACGATCATCCATCCATTCATAGATTTGACCACAAGAAGTCGCTACCCCACACTTCAAAGTTTACCTACAAAAACCGCTGAAGCAAAATCAGCGTATCCGATTGTTACGCACGATACAATACTAATAAAACATTCAGCAGGTTTCACTGAGTTTCATCACCTGACTGACCCAGTAGAGTCACCAGGCGTTCAGATAAAGCCGGACATAGTCAGACTTTTTGGTTGGCCGTGTAATAAATTAGGCCGTGTCCCGTGTCCGGCTATTTAAATTAAATTTAAATTAAATTTTCATTTATTTCAAGCTCATGTCCCATAATGCGGTCGCTGGACTGTCTCATCAGGTAACTGTCACTCAGGAACGTAAAGGGCTATTGAAGGATAACCGTGGATTTAAGTCAGTACAAGTCTGACAGTCCCTCCCGCTCCGCCCTGGGTAGGACTCATTTTTACTACAAAAACTTAAACACTTTCACTACAAAAACTTAAACATCTGTTGAACACTTGTCTAAAAAAAGTGTGACTGCAAAACGGACCTTATTTCAACGACATAATCTGACATTTTTTTAGACAAGTGTTCAACAGACGTTTGAAAGTTTTTGTGGTGGATAATGTTTTAGTTTTGAAAGTTTTTTTTTTTTATATATTTTGACAAGGTTTTGTTTCCGCTCTGTCTTAAAGGTGTCTGGAATTTTTACCCAAAAGTCCGGCTTGACCGGCTTTTCGGTTTTAAAACCTGGCTACCTATGCCAAGGCACACAATTTGTGTAGTTTACACAGTGCGAAGTGAAATGTAGCTGAAAATGGATTAGGACCCGTAAGTACCTATTTATAGGCTGAGATTAGGGACCATTAGGTACCCGTTTTGTTCGGCTGTTAAGTGCCAATACCCTTTGTAGAAACATATCTGTTAATGTACAGTATGTACCTATGTTACTGAACTTGGCGTGGTTTTCGATAGTATTCTAGCTAATTAATTGTGATAAAATAAACGTTTTTAATTCTTTTCCCATGTTTGATTTGACTGTTAATGTCAAAGTGACGGTGTAGTAGTTCGTCACTACTACAATAGATGGCGTTACATCATGGAAAGACTGCGACTGGATCCTGGAATGAAATCGACATCGTCAGTCATAACCTAGTTGGCTAAATCGTCTGTAGTATTTATCCAGAAGGACGTAAGTTCGAGTCCTGCTCGCAACAGATGTTTTCATTCCGCAAAAAAAGACGCGGAGCAACTGAAAATACGGTTTTTTTTAAGTACCTAATAGATACGAGTACCTACTAAATTTTTACTATCAAAACCAATCCTGTAGTTTTACTTGAAAGAGTAACAAACACCCATCTATCCATACTCACAAACGTTAAAAACAATAATAAGTTAAGATATTCAAAAACACCTGAAATTACAAACAAAATTAACATTCACAGACACGCATTTCGTTTACAAATCACGTCAAATTACACAGAATGAAACATTTTATTTACATTAACTTGATTATAATTACAATAATTAGTTATTTCGTAAATAATTACATTAGTTCTGTTACTGGACACATTACAATAATAAAACGAACCAGACTCTCGTTTATATTCAGTTGTGAACCGCGTGTTTGCTTTTTATCTTTAATGGCTCAGCTGTTTTTGAGATTACGTTTGATATGCAGATGAAATTAACAGCGTGACTGCATAGTAATGCAGATTTCTCGTTGTTGCTGGTTAAAAGATTCTTAGTAAATTATAATGGGAAAAGCAATGCAGGTGACTCGGTAGTGTTATCGTTGTAGATCGCAAGTTCAAACCCAAGCAGGTCTAATTTTTTTAGGACCGGCTCTATCAAGAGCCAATCTAGGTATGGAAAGGTATTGGTATTGGGGAAGCCAAATTAATTCATGTGATATATTTGAACATTGTAATAGTAGGTAAGTACACAGAAGTTATTTCAAGCCCGAAATAGATATTTCTTAGAACCTCTGAGCAAAATACGATTTTCCATCCAAAGTGTGCGTCTCGTGACTAGACCCGGGTTCCAAGAGCGTCTCAAGTAACTGTCAGCAAACTGACGGAGCCCCCATGAGGCTAAATGCATGCCAGGGTCGCGAGACCGTCTTAAAAGGACACCGTGGCGTTGGAACGCTAAGGGCAACTGGAGGGACAAGATGGACTTTCAGTTAGTGTCAGACAGTCATTTGATGATATTACCGCCCAAATACAAAGAGAACGTCGTCGTAAGTATTGCAAAACTATGTTTCATTCTTCTCCGTAAAAAAACACATTTCCACCCTTTCTTTATCGTGATTAAATCATCAAATGAGTCCTCCCACCCAGGGAGGGACTGTCAGACTTGTACTGACTAAAAACCACCGTGTTCCTTCAATAGCCCTTTACATTCCAGGGTCACATACCTGTTTAGAGAGACTCGTGACCCCCGCAAGCACATTTCTACCCTTATATACTATTTAAGCACTCTCAGCAATCCCTTTATTTTATTAGAAATGTCCTAATTCCAAGTTGCGAACCCGCGACTCCAAAGTTAGCGGGTGGTTAAGTTATCAACAGGACTTTAACTTAAGTTCTGAACTTTGGTGCGAAGTTTTAGCGGATATGGGTATTAGAGTAGACATGCTTACTTACTTAGAACCTCTGGGTATCGCAATTATGGGATTTAAAGCTTGAATTTTCACTTCTTTTTGAGGTATTATTCTAGATCAACCGTTCAAGTGTGTCGCGGGATTGTCCGCCAACCCCTTCGTGGTTATTTTTTTTAAACCACCCAGAAGTAGGAGCCCCGCGAAGAGGGGCTCCGTCGAGCCACCTTGATAAGTAGTAATCAGTTATTTGACCTAGGAATGCAAGGGCGAGCGAAGCGAGCTCGGGACTTTAGGGCACCCCGACACGGACAGGTTAGGTTAGAAGGGGATGTCTGGACTCGTATGTATTTTGCTCTAGTATTTTAAAGCAAAACGTATTTTGATTCAGACACTCTCTGAATAGGTATACAGTTTGCTCTTCAACTACAAAGGCAAACTGCGATCGAACTCAGAGCAACCCCGGTCTGGGTCAGTATACAGTTTGGCAATACGCGTTCAGTACAGACTATGGGTGTCTGGGTCAGTATACAGTTTGGCATTACGCGCCCGGGTCGAGTTGTCAGCAATCTGACGGGCCCCAGTGCCAGGGTCACAGCTACCTGATGAGACAGTACCGCGACCCTGGTAGGCTTTTCACTTTGGCCATCTAAGGGGGGGCCGTCAGTTTGCTGACAGTTCTTTGAAGTGCGCGTGGAACACGACGCGACGCGCCGTCGACCCGGGCCAAAGTCGTAAAGTATCGGAGACTTGCGTCGCGTTCTATACGAAGGGACTAATTGTGCAAATGTGTGTGATTCCGACGCAAGCCATTCATGAGATACAGTGTAGAAGCATTCGAGCGGCAAATAGAGTCGCGAGTATACGGAGAACAGCGAATACAGACACAGGTTTAAATATGTATGTTATGTATCACTGAATAACTTTGAAGATTCGTTTGTACCGCATTAATGAGGTATTTGACTCCATTGATTGATTGATATGATTGAAACAACGTTACGTTACTTTGGTCACCTATCCAGAAGTTGACCTCAGCAAGAGTTGCTTTACTTTGGACACCCATCCAGAGGCAGACCTCGACAAGCGATGCATTACTTTGGACACCTATTATAAGACAGGCCTCGGCAAACGTTGCTTTACTTTGGTCACCCATCTATAAATTGATATCGGCAAACGTTGCTTTACTTTGGTCACCCATCTACAAATTAACCTCCGCAAGCGTTGCTTTACTTTGGTCACCCATCAATAAATTGACCTCAGCAAGAGTTGCTTTACTTTGGACACCCATCCAGAGGCAGACCTCGACAAGCGATGCTTTACTTTGGTCACCCATCTATAAATTAACCTTGGCAAGCATTGCTTTACTTTGGTCACCCATCTATAAATTAACCTTGGCAAGCGTTGCTTTACTTTGGTCACCCATCTATAAATTGACCTCGGCAAGCGTTGCTTTACTTTGGTCACCAATCCAGAAGTTGACCTCAGCAAGAGTTGCTTTACTTTGGGCACCCATCCAGAGACAGACATAGGCAAGCGTTGCTTTACTTTGGTCACCCATCTATAAATTAACCTTGGCAAGCGTTGCTTTACTTTGGTCACCCATCTATAAATTGACCTCGGCAAGCGTTACATTACATTGGTCACCCATCTATAAATTAACCTTAGCAAACGTTGCTTTACTTTGGTCACCCATCTATAAATTGACCTCGGCAAGCATTGCTTTACTTGGTCACCCATCTATAAATTAACCTCTGCAAGCGTTGCTTTACTTTGGTCACCCATCTATAAATTGACCTGGGCAAGCGTCCCTTTACTTTGGTCACCCATCTATAAATTAACCTCTGCAAGCGTTGCTTTACTTTGATCACCCATCTATAAATTGACCTCGGCAAGCGTTGCTTTACTTTGGACACCATCCAGAGACAGACCTCGACAAGCGATGCTTTACTTTGAACACCCATCCGAAACCTGACCTCGGCGAGAGTTGAGAGAGACTGATCACCCATCATAAGACAGACCTCGGGAACCGTTGCTTTACTTTGGACACCCATCCAAAAATTGACCTTCGCGAGACTAGCTTTACTTTGGTCACCCATCTATAAATTAACCTCGGCAAGCGTTGCTTTACTTTGGTCACCCATCTATAAATTAACCTCGGCAAGCGTTGCTTTACTTTGAACACCCATCCGAAACCAGACCTCGGCGAGAGTTGAGAGAGACTGATCACCCATCATAAGACAGACCTCGGGAACCGTTGCTTTACTTTGGACACCCATCCAAAAATTGACCTTCGCGAGACTAGCTTTACTTTGGTCACCCATCTATAAATTAACCTCGGCAAGCGTTGCTTTACTTTGGTCACCCATCTATAAATTAACCTCGGCAAGCGTTGCTTTACTTTGGTCACCCATCTATAAATTAACCTCGGCAAGCGTTGCTTTACTTTGGTCACCCATCTATAAATTAACCTCGGCAAGCGTTGCTTTACTTTGATCACCCATCTATAAATTGACCTCGGCAAGCGTTGCTTTACTTTGGACACCATCCAGAGACAGACCTCGACAAGCGATGCTTTACTTTGAACACCCATCCGAAACCAGACCTCGGCGAGAGATGAGAGAGACTGATCACCCATCATAAGACAGACCTCGGGAACCGTTGCTTTACTTTGGACACCCATCCAAAAATTGACCTTCGCGAGACTAGCTTTACTTTGGTCACCCATCTATAAATTAACCTCGGCAAGCGTTGCTTTACTTTGGTCACCCATCTATAAATTAACCTCGGCAAGCGATGCTTTACTTTGAACACCCATCCGAAACCAGACCTCGGCGAGAGTTGAGAGAGACTGATCACCCATCATAAGACAGACCTCGGGAACCGTTGCTTTACTTTGGACACCCATCCAAAAATTGACCTTCGCGAGACTAGCTTTACTTTGGTCACCCATCTATAAATTAACCTCGGCAAGCGTTGCTTTACTTTGGTCACCCATCTATAAATTAACCTTGGCAAGCGTTGCTTTACTTTGGTCACCCATCTATAAATTGACCTCTGCAAGCATTGCTTTATTTTGGTCACCCATCTTTAAATTGACCTCTGCAAGCATTGCTTTACTTTGGTCACCCATCTATAAATTAACCTCGGCAAGCGTTGCTTTACTTTGGTCACCCATCTATAAATTAACCTTGGCAAGCGTTGCTTTACTTTGGTCTCCCATCTATAAATTAACCTCGGCAAGCGTTGCTTTACTTTGGTCACCCATCTATAAATTAACCTCGGCAAGCGTTGCTTTACTTTGATCACCCATCTATAAATTGACCTCGGCAAGCGTTGCTTTACTTTGGACACCATCCAGAGACAGACCTCGACAAGCGATGCTTTACTTTGAACACCCATCCGAAACCAGACCTCGGCGAGAGTTGAGAGAGACTGATCACCCATCATAAGACAGACCTCGGGAACCGTTGCTTTACTTTGGACACCCATCCAAAAATTGACCTTCGCGAGACTAGCTTTACTTTGGTCACCCATCTATAAATTAACCTCGGCAAGCGTTGCTTTACTTTGGTCACCCATCTATAAATTAACCTCGGCAAGCGTTGCTTTACTTTGGTCACCCATCTATAAATTAACCTTGGCAAGCGTTGCTTTACTTTGGTCACCCATCTTTAAATTAACCTTGGCAAGCGTTGCTTTACTTTGGTCACCCATCTATAAATTAACCTTCGCGAGACTAGCTTTACTTTGGTCACCCATCTATAAATTAACCTCTGCAAGCATTGCTTTACTTTGGTCACCCATCTATAAATTGACCTCTGCAAGCATTGCTTTACTTTGGTCACCCATCTATAAATTAACCTCGGCAAGCGTTGCTTTACTTTGGTGACCCATCTATAAATTAACCTTGGCAAGCGTTGCTTTACTTTGGTCACCCATCTATAAATTAACCTCGGCAAGCGTTGTTTTACTTTGGTCACCCATCTATAAATTAACCTCGGCAAGCGTTGCTTTACTTTGATCACCCATCTATAAATTGACCTCGGCAAGCGTTGCTTTACTTTGGACACCATCCAGAGACAGACCTCGACAAGCGTTGCTTTACTTTGGTCACCCATCTATAAATTGACCTCGGCAAGCGTTGCTTTACTTTGGTCACCAATCCAGAAGTTGACCTCAGCAAGAGTTGCTTTACTTTGGGCACCCATCCAGAGACAGACATAGGCAAGCGTTGCTTTACTTTGGTCACCCATCTATAAATTAACCTTGGCAAGCGTTGCTTTACTTTGGTCACCCATCTATAAATTAACCCCGGCAAGCGTTGCTTTACTTTGGTCACCCATCTATAAATTAACCTTGGCAAGCGTTGCTTTACTTTGGTCACCCATCTATAAATTAACCTCGGCAAGCGTTGCTTTACTTTGGTCACCCATCTATAAATTAACCTCTGCAAGCGTTGCTTTACTTTGGACACCATCCAGAGACAGACCTCGACAAGCGATGCTTTACTTTGAACACCCATCCGAAAACTGACCTCGGCGAGAGTTGAGAGAGACTGATCACCCATCATAAGACAGACCTCGGGAACCGTTGCTTTACTTTGGACACCCATCCAAAAATTGACCTTCGCGAGACTAGCTTTACTTTGGTCACCTATCTATAAATTAACCTTGGCAAGCGTTGCTTTACTTTGGTCACCCATCTATAAATTAACCTCGGCAAGCGTTGCTTTACTTTGGTCACCCATCTATAAATTAACCTTGGCAAGCGTTGCTTTACTTTGATCACCCATCCGGAAAAACTGACCTCAGAAAGAGGTGCTTAACTTTGGTCACCCATCTAAAATCATCCTCAGCATTAGTTGCTTTAATAGTTCGTGTGCGATGGAGGCGATGCTGCGTCAGTCACGTTGGTTGTATATTATCGGGACTCAGCCGTACATACTTTTGTCTAGTCTGGGTCTCTCGGCAACCTTTCCCTCGAATTGTGAGAGGAAATGTTATGAATGGAAAACGAGTAAATGATGCCTTTGACATGTTTTTAAATGACAGGGGAGAATGGAAGAAGAAAACGTGTTACGCCAACTACATATAGGTCGTTTTTAAAGGGGTAGGTAATTTCTTATTGCTCTTTGTGCGCATTATTCAATACAGTTAGTTCATAAGGGATCTATTTTGGTAGAAAAAAAAATACAATGAAGACTTGTTCCTCATCTGCACAGCACAGGCCGAAACATCGTATGCGCTGTATCCGCCACGTGGGACTGTTTTTGATGAATCTAGGACAAGCACCAATGCGAAAGTAGAAAACTAATTTCTGTATTTTTTTTCAAAATTTTAGGATCTTTAGTTTCGGAGATAAGGGCGGAGTGGTCAGATTTCGTCTTATGATTTTATCTATTCACGTCACACCTCTGTGCTTGCGTCACAGGAATTGATATGTGTACCAAATTTCAACCCAATCGGTCTAGTAGATTCGGAGATAATTGACTGTAAGCAACAGACAGACGGACACACAAGTGATCCTATAAGGGTTCCGTTTTAGTATTCGGACGTACGGAACCCTAAAAACATATGCTAACAGAAAATACTAACGTCTCCATAGAAAAATTATGCAAAAAAATGAAATAATCGAAAAAAGTGGGCAAAGTTGGTATGTTTCACGGAACTAGATTTTGTCCGTGCATTTTCTTTGAAAATATCAATACAAAATGCTAATCTATTTGAGTCAAGTTTTTTACTCAGATAGATTAGGTATTGTTGAGTAATATTATATTATTTAGGTATTGTTGATTTATATGTCGCACTTGCAGCGTACAGACGTGCTCGTTAGCAATATTTAATTGACATTTTTATAATTGTGACCTCCTTTTAGTGCATTATGTGTAATCTTGCTTAGTGTGTAACTCGAATGATGGACACGAAATAGTAAACTTTTAAATAAACAACATGGACAGCGGCCCCTGTAGTCCAGGGAGGTCAGTGCCCGCCACCACCTCACCTGCGCAGTCATCCACAAAAACCACAGTCCCCAGGTCAGATACCGCCGAATTCATCGTTTCTACACCCGAAATTCAAAGATGGATGGCAACAATCGAGCAGCACCTTACTGAAGTTTGTTCTATTGCCACGGATGGTAAACTAAACTCGGAGCAGAAAATGAAGATATCGAATCTTTGCCGTAAAATAGGATCTGGTACATCTCAGATGGCGGTTCTATATCAGTCGCTCAAACAAAAAACAATTTACGCGGAACACGAGATAAATATGCTTAGAGAGCAGCGCGACCTAACGGAACAAATTTCGGACCTAAAGCAGACAATACAGAACTCTAGTGCTACGGGAACTGCTTCTTTTGCTGATATGGTAAAAAGAGGATCAAATGACTACGTTCGACCCAATCACTTAAGTGCCATTGCCATTTATCCCCAAGACACCCTCAAAACCAGTGACGAAACAAAATAATTAGTGCAAAAGCTCATACGGCCCGAGCAAATGAAGCTACAAGTACGAGGAGTAAGGAAAACAAAAAATGGAGGCGTAATTATTAGCACCGAGACTCAAGACGACGCTGATATATTGAAGAACGCAGTTCAGTTCTCTACATCCGGACTAATCACCGATGAACCCAACAAGCGCAAACCCCGCATCGTGGTTGTGGGAGTCCCGTCTTCATTGACCGAAAATGAGGTCTTTAAGTGTATTTTCGAGCAAAATCTAGCAGACAAGTTACCAGAGATGACTTTAGAATCGTTCTTAACCTCGACCAAACTAAGTCACAAATCTGGGAAGAGAGACGCCCCGACCTGTAATTATGTTATTGAAGTTTCGGCCAATATACGTAAAACGCTAATGCCACAGTTACGAGTCTTTATAAATTGGTCGTCCTGCCCGATCAGAGATTTCACTTTAGTAACGAGGTGTTATAAATGCCAACAGTACGGTCATGCAGCCAAATTTTGTAAAGAGGTGAACTCTACGTGCGGTTACTGTGGCGAAACAGGTCACATGATGTCCGAGTGCGAGAAGAAAGGTAACACTCCGAAGTGCGCGACTTGTTTACGGTTTAAAAAACCAAGTGACCATAAAACGGGAGACGCAGAATGTCCTGCTCGAAAAATAGCAGAGATCAGATACATCAATTCCATCGATTATGAAGGCACCTAATACGTCATACTCAAACATTTTACATTCGTTTCGTTAGTTGCTGACTCAACAGTAGATACTACGCGTACCATGAATTTGTTTCTGTATTCTGTATGTGCAAATTTATCGACCGCCACAATAATGTCATGATGATGTTCTTTGTAATTTTTAATTGACTAAGCAATTTCGTAATTTAGGTGTAGGTAATTGGCATAGATTGTAGTTATATTTTGTAATGTTGTGTAAATTGTTTAATATTTTGTTCTAATCTAAAGTAATAATAGACTTTAAGTAAGTTATAGTTACCTATATGTAATAAATAAACTAAGCAATTGTTTTAATGTTCTAATAATTCTCTAATGTTAAATATTGTTAAAAGTATTATATCCATGTAGTAATTTAAGAACACTACGCCTGTGATACAGGTTTAACCTAGTACAGGCATTGAATTTTGTAGTACTATCATTAATTCAGAGCCTTATATTGTTATTTTAGTAATCTTAATTTGAATAAAAATATTTGATTTGATTTGATTTGAATATGCACAAACAAAAGCTAATCGATTACCGTCGTACCACAAAAACTTTTAAACGTTTGTTGAACACTTGTCTAAAAACATGTCAGATTATGTCGTTGAAATAAGGTCCGTTTTGCAGTCACACTTTTTTAGACAAGTATTCAACAGATGTTTAAGTTTTTGTAGTAAGGCTGTTAGAGTCTGACTCGTGACTAAAATAGTATAGCGTTTGGAAATACGCATCCCGGTAACGCAGGGAGGCAGCCATCTAGCGAACGTTTGTATTTTTAACTATTTACTTTTAGTATCAATATTAGAATCACTTGAGGATAGGTAAATTTTATTTTTGGTTAAATTCTTTATTTTAGTTATATAAAATGGCTTTATCCCCTAAAACAAAAAATAGCAGAGCTAAAATCTCTAAATTACAAAAGGAAACTCCTAGTAAACGCGAGAAGCGCCTAAAAAACAAAGAGAGAGATCCTCTCAATATTAAAGTCAGCTTCCACAAGAAGCTCATAAAGAGCTTATAAAAAGTATTAGCGAACAAGCTAAGTATAAACGTGACAAAGAGTTGCCGTCCATCCGTAATCGGCGATTACAAAAAATGCGAGAGCATGCCGAAAATGTTCGAGAACTCGAATCTCCATTGTCACGCTCTATGCGGCTCAAAGAAAAGCGTGAGCATGCCAAAAATGTTCGAAATATCGAATCCCCACTGTCGCGCTCTTTGCGGCTCGAACAAATGCGTGAGCATGCAAAAATTGTTCGAGACCTCGAATCTCCACTGTCGCACTCTATGCGGCTCCAACAAATGCGTGAGCATGCCGAAAAAGTTCGAGATGTCGAATCCCCACTGTCGCGTTCTACGCGGCTCGAACAAATGCGTGAGCATGCAAAAATTTTTCGAGACCTAGAATCTCCACTGTCGCGCTCTATGCGGCTCGAACAAATGCGTGAGCATGCAGTGAGTGTTCGGGAACTGGAATACGAGAATTTCATAATTGTACTAACCAAGAATGAAATTCATTCAGCCAATAGAGCAAGCGGGCTTCCGTTCGGGTTTTAGTCCTACCGATCACATCCAGGCTTTAGAACAAGTCTTAGAGAAATATCGTGAGTTCAACAAACCACTAAGTATACGTGGCTTTTATAGTCTACTCTAAAGCTTTTGACAGTATTAGCCATCACTCAATTTGGAACGCCTTGAAAATGTTCGGAGTTAACCAAACATAATATATAAACATCTTATCATTATATTTACTCATAAAGTCAAAGCTGGCTTATCAGCTGCTACCTTTCCCATACAATTTGATTGACAATTGATTGAGACGCCGCCTATAAAGCTCACAGGTGACAGCTTAATTGTGTGTTATTTAAAATATACTGTAATTCTTTTACCTTTAAACACAAAACACAATTACTACTGGAAAACAAGAGACGACGATTTACGTTGATATTGATAGACAAGTGGCATACTAGGTAATTACTAAAATTGTTACTTGGGAAACTAAACGATCAATTACAATTACGAACTAAAAAAAATCTTTACATCTCTCATATTCGGTAAGTAGGTCCTTATTACCCCCAAATGGGGCTTGTAGGTAACCAATTAGCGCTCTAGGGTAATAATGTAGCTAGAAAAGCCCTAGGGCGGTAAGTAATTAAAAAAAAACTCTTCACTCTTTCAAAAAGTTCGCGTACATCTAACCATCATACTGGCAATAGACATCATGCATTCAGCCCAATGACAAAAGAGGTCGTTTCGCTATTCAGCCTTGTCTTCGTACGAGTATAATAGTCATCAATTTTCCCACGTTTTTATACACTCACTTTTCTTGTTTGTATGTTTGTTTGTTTGTTTGTCAAAGCTGCGTGAAACTCGAAACTAGAGGTAAATCTATAAATATAGAAAGAGGTGTACGACAAGGTGACCCGTTATCACCGAAATTGTTCATTGCCGTGCTCGAAAACATATTTCGGAATTTAGACTGGTTACATAAAGGTATTAAAATAGGTGATCGCATCCTAAACCATCTAAGGTTCGCCGATGACGTCGCTATAATAGCTGAAACACCTGTAGACTTGGAAGATATGATACAGACACTTGACCAAGGAAGTACAAAAATTGGTTTAGAAATGAATGCACAAAAGACTAAAATAATGACCAATAGTCACAAGAAGCCTATTAGAGTAAATGACAATACCATAGACTACGTCGAGAACTACATTTACTTAGGAAAGCAGATATCTTTTATCAACTCTAGCAACGAAGACAAAAAATCTCAAGTAGAATAGCACTTGTGTGGAAAAGATTCTGGTCATTAAAAGAAATCTTAAAAGGTAACTACAGTCTACTAATGAAGAAAATCGTGATGGACACTTGCGTCTTACCATGTCTATTATACAGCTGCCAAACCTAGACCTTTACAGAAAAAGCGAAACAAAAGGCATACGAGTACAACAAGAGTCAACAGTGTGAAAATTGTCCACCACGATCGCTTAGAAACCAAAAAAAATATATTTCTTAGCTTGTTTTTATCTTTTCCGTTATTTCACATTTTTCACGCAGTCGGGTTTTAATTTTTTTTTTTTTTACATAAAAATCTATTACCTACTAACGAATACCAAAACGTGACTTTTGTACACTCAGCTACAATATTAGCTCTTGGTATTGGATGGAAATACACCTTTTTTGTATGGGAGGCCCACAAAGTATTTGTTTTATTTTAATTTTATTATCTATTTGAAAACTAGCGACCCGCTCCGGCTCCGCACGGGTGCAATCAAGACTATATAACATGCATGTTATATAGATACCGTCCTTTTGAATCAATCAATTTTTCAACCACACAACGATTGATAATCCCGTTAAGAATACCTATAATCGTCGATTATTCTTAACTCGCCGATCTATTCCTCTATTTACGCGAAGCTTTGTATTACTTTTCGACTTTAGTTCTTCATTGGCAACATAGATGGCGCTAGCCTACTTGTTGTTCACTAAAATTATGTTCGCTAAACTTGTTTTCGTTACCATCGCTGACCCTTATCTACATAAGAACGTTTCCTTTTTGTCAAATATATCTTAAATATCGGCAATTATGTATTTAAAGTTACAACTGATTCTCCACTAGTTTTTTTATTTCTCGAAAAAAAAAACTTTCCTCTGCTTTTTCAGAGAAATTATATATCTGAATTTATTAGTAGACTACAGGATATAATGATACGTAATTTGGTTTGGCCATAATTTTTGTGTTGGTGTTATTGGAAAGATTGAATTGAAATAAAAGCAACATTTCTTTAAATAAAAAGTGGATAGATTACTTCTAGGCAAGCATGCTTCTCCATGCCTGTTACAGAAGAAATGGAAGGGAATCGTCCAATGATATTATATTGGTAAATTGGAATCGTCTATCTTGGTATGGACATGTGATGAGGAGGGATGACACCCATGTGACTAAGAGAGTGATGAGTATGAATGTTGATGGATGGAGAGGAAGAGGAAGGCCAAAGAAAAGATGGATGGATTGTCTAAGGAATGAGATGAAAGAAAAAGGAGTAAATGATACTGTGACGTCTCCCCTATCAGACGTCACAGTATCATTTACTCCTTTTTCTTTCATCTCATTGGAAGAATAAAACGTGTTGCGCCGACCCCAAGTAGAATGGGATAAGGGCAGGAAGAAGAAGAAGAAGCATGCTTCTCCATCCACCACATCATTGCTTACCATCAGGTGAGATGTTGGCCGAAAAATTGTTTCACGATCATCATCATCAGCCTATAATGTTCCCACTGCTGGGACACAGGCCTCCTCTCTGTGAGAGGGAGTGGGCCATAATCCACCACGTGGGCCCAGTGCGGGTTGGTAGACGTCACATGTTTTCCAATTGTTGGTTCTAGGACATGCCGGTTTCCTCACGATGTTTTCCTTCACCGTTTTGAGAGTAGTGGTGGTGAAATAAATTACACAAAGTAATGCGCCTGGCGGGGTTCGAACCCACAACTTACAGCTCGTAGGTCGGGACCGATACCACCGGGCCACCACTGCTCTCCACTGTTTCCACGATAACCTTCAAATATTCCTCCAGTATTGTGCACCATATTATTATCAGCTGCTACCTTTCCCA
Source organism: Agrotis exclamationis (assembly GCA_950005045.1). NCBI lineage: Eukaryota > Metazoa > Arthropoda > Insecta > Lepidoptera > Noctuidae > Agrotis > Agrotis exclamationis. Next base: position 6,172,398 of record OX465441.1, on the reverse strand, counting down.
TACAATTTTATTGACAATGATTGAGACGCCGCCTATAAAGCTCACAGGTGACAGCTTAATTGTGTGTTATTTAAAAATATACTGTAATTCTTTTTCTTTTATAGCGGCCATACACCATACTGCCTATCGTACAATCGGCATGACGATCGATTTGATCAAATTGGCAGTTCGTCCATATACACCATACACCATACTGCCTATCGTCCAATCGGCATGACGATCGATTTGATCAAACTTCAAATTGGCAGCAGTGATGCCAGCTTAGCAACTTTATAGCTAGATCTAGCTATTATTCGGTGACCGACAGCTACAATTTTATAAAAGTTGTGGCTTAACTTTTTAGCTACTGTTTTACCGACTTGTTTTTTTACCGGTCTATCCCACTGGTGGGAATCAGTTGGTAATACAAGTGAAGGTCGGAAAACATTTGCTTATCGTTAAGCAAATGTTTTCCGACCTTCAAGCGATTTTCGACCTTATTGACATTTATGCAAACACCGGATTTTAATGAAGGAGCAATGTTAGCTAACGAGAATGTGAGAAAAAACAAACTAAATTTTAAATGTCAATAAGGTCGAAAATCGCTTGAACCAGTTTTTTCCACTCCACTCCACTGTAAAAAGTGTCGTGACAATTTTTTCCGCCTAGCCCCCTTTCGCAACGCGCCATAAGGAACTTCGTTCCAAAAAAATAAACGTTTCGAATTGAGAACCTCCTCCTTTTTTTTACGTCGGTCAAAAAGTAGCTACCGAATATTAGCTAGATCTAGCTATAAAGTTGCTAAGTTGGTATCACTGCTGCCGATTTGAAGTTTGATCATTCCGATTTGATCAAATCGGCATGATCATGCCAATTTGATGGATTCCACGCCCACACACGGTCAAATCTAACTGATCAAATCGGCAGCGTCATGCCGATTGTACGATAGGCAGTATGGTGTATGGCCGCTATTAAACACAAAACAAAATTACTACTGGAAAACAAGAGACGACGATTTACGTTGATATTGATAGACAAGTAGCTTACTAGGTAATTACTAAAATTGTTACTTGGGAAACGAAACGATCAATTACACGTTCGACCTAAAAAAAATCTTTAACTCCTTTTTATTGAAGGAGATCTTGCTGAATTTGTGTCCTCGATCATTCTATCCTATCATCAGGTCCTGACTGATCAAGAGACCACATAACCTGTCGATCACACAGATGGTAGCTTCGTACCATAAAGCTAAACCCTTTTTTTGATGTCGTTGCAGACGTCTGAGTAAAGCCTCCTGCAGACACACGCGATTAATCGCGCGGGGCGACATGTCGCGGTCCATTCGCAGTATTTTTAGAATGGAAATTAGCTTGGCTCTTTGTCGCAGCGCGATTAATCGCGTGTGTCTGCAGGAGGCTGAATCGAGGAAATTATGTAAAATAAATTAAAAGATCCCAACTACCTAAAAGTTTTTAACAGACTTAAAAATGAAGAGGTTTTCATTCTTCATTTTTCTGTCTGTTAAAAACTTGTAGGTAGTAAAGAAATACTAAAAAAAGTACGAAAACAAACCTACAAAAGTTTATGGCATAACCAAACAAAATATCTACGGAATCTGTCTGAGCATAGCAAAACAATCGCCACGATTCACCGATATCTCAATATACCGTCTTACATGGTATTTACATTGTCAACAACAGATATTTACCTTTACACACGCCCCTGTTTTGGCACCTCCACCATCTTATAATTTATTCCTTTCCCGTGCCAATATAAATACGTCTGCCTATTAAAGTTGCCAACAAAAAATAATCAAACGGTAGGTAATAAGACTATGTTTGTCACCTGTCTATGTGTTTGATGATGTTAATTGTCATCTGTCGAGCCAATTAATCTTCAAATCTAACCAGATGCAGCTGTATATCAATATCTTATTATAGTAACTTAAATATCATGGGGCAACTAGAATACGACTACTAATTACAGCCACACACGCCTATCTTCCAGGTTAAGCCGCGCTTACCGAGGTTGGTCAGTCGATGGGTGACCATCTGTCATAGCGAGTTTCCTCCGTGCCTCGGACAGCACGTAAAGCCGTTGGTCCCGGCTGTCATTCGTAGATCTTTGACAGTCGTAACTGTTAGTCAGAAGCTCTAAAGTCTGACAACCAGTGGTATGCCATGGGGTATCGCTCCATGTACAATACTGAGATCCAGCTGCATAATACGACTAGTAGGATATCCCGAGATAGAACTGGTCATATAATACGGGAGGAGTTTGCCAGCTTGGCCTCAGGCTGCGCGGAGCCCCCAAAGGCCTTCAGTTTCGGGGGCCTACGAAGGCTAGCTTTTGTGACCTAAATATAAACTAGATCTAGATCACATAGTTCGGTCCTAAAATTAATATTGAACATTTCTGACTCGGGCCATTCTGGCTTAGTCCGACCGTGGGATACCCTTTGGTTGCTTGATTACTGGTCGTCAGAACTTCAGAGTACTGTCAACCTGTAAAAACTGTCAAAGATCTAAAAAAATGACAGCCAGGACTAACGACTTAAAAGTACTTTCCGAGGCAGTGGCGCCTCTTTTTTGATTTATTCATGCGTGCCAATAAAAATACTTAAGACTATTAAAGTTGCCAGCAAAAAATAATTTAACGATAATAATTCTATGTAATGGATCAATATCTAGACAAAAAAGTTAATCTACATGAAGATTGATGGTTTTCAATCATTGTGGAGCAAAAAATGGTACTGCTTATGGAATAGTCTTTTAATGACTGATTTCAAAAAAAGTAGTATTATGAACGTGTGATAATGATTACTTACCTTGACAACCCTATACCATACGAATTAGGAACGTATTATTAGATCCTAATCCTAAGTAGTCTATAGGAGGTAGAAGGTACTTCTATACTAATACTCGTAGTTTTATAAAAAGGTAGGTAAAATCTGTTTCTTTTTTGTATGACGGAGATAATTCTTTGGAAGTACTGAAACCATTTAAAAAAATCTGTCAACAGCGGAAAACTGCATTGTTCTTAGTGTACAACAGTACAAAAACAGACACAGGGTACATTTTATCCCGAAAAAAAAGTACTGTTCCCGAGAACACTTAAAAAAAACACTGCCCCACACTACGAATTTCTTCTGAATGGTGCGTTTACAAACAGAAATTCGTATACCCAAATAATCAGAACCGGTACAACTATTTGTAGGTCATACAAATCTTTGTTCCGCACGAGCATCGACCCCGCGTCACGCTGGGCAGCAGTCAATTGCTTAGCCACAGCGCTAACCGTACCGTCAAACGTACAATAACGTCCAATTATGATAATAGATGGCGCTACATGTACAATCCGAAATGATTGTCGAATTTTAAATTAACGCGAGCGAAGTCGCATACAAAAGCTAATAGATGCCAAGGCTTGCATCTCACGCGACCAAAGCCTGCCGGGGTTGCGGAATTGTCTTATAAGGAAACCGTGGCCCCGGAACGTAAAGGGCTATTGACGGACACCGTGGATTTTAGTCAGAACAAGTCTGATAGTCCCTCCCGTCCTGCTGTGGGTGGGGGAGGACTCATTTGATGATTTTACCATGTAAAAAAAAAGAACAAAGTCAAGTTATGCGACTGATGTTCCATCAATGAAAAAAAGAAAATACCTATGTGCCTGATCTGATGTCCCTTTGCAAAGCGAAGACTGACTAAAAGCAGTAATTACACCAAGTGCAATAAATCGTTGTGCGGGGAGCACAAACTTGACGTAGGTATGTCACAAATGCATTAGTTGATAGATTTTTAGTATTGTTTTTATTTGTAAAGCCTCCTGCAGACACACGCGATTAATCGCGCTGCGACAACGAGCCAAGCTAATTTCCACTCTAAAAATACTGCGAATGGACATGCGACATGTCGCCCCGCGCGATTAATCGCGTGTGTCTGCAGGAGGCTTAAAGGCTCGAACAGACACACGCGATTAATCGCGCGGGGCGACATGTCGCGGTCCATTCGCAGTACATTTAGAGTGGAAATTGGCTTGGCTCGTTGTCGCAGCGCGATTAATCGCGTGTGTCTGCGGGAGGCTTAATATTTAAAAGATAATTTAACAAATTTTCTTTTTCTAATACTTCCAAAGCAACTTTGAAAATGTCGCTATTTTTAATTTAGCATAAACGTATGATTTCATTCATAAGGCTGGGTTAATAAATATGCTGCCCTGGATGGGAGGACTCATTAGATGATTTTAGCACGCAATAAAAAAGGCTTGTAAGAAACGACGGAACGCCATCGCCACCTGCTAAGATCCTCGAGATAACCCTTCTGCCTAGTCCTCTTTTAATTCATCTGGTTATGCCTTCCTATTCAATTAAAACTGTACTTACTTACTAAAGACATAAAAAAAACTCAGAGTGGAGTATTTTTAATTACCGGTCACATAAATGGGAGTTCTGAGTGACTTGATGCCATTCGATCGATATTGGTTGACCGTTGCGATGTCACGGTGCAGTCAATTAGGTTGCCTGTCCATTGGCTGGCGGAGCGAGCGAGCGAGTATTGCGGAGCGGAGTTGCGGACTGTGTCTGTCCATTGATGCGGAGCGGAGCGACCGGACTGTGCGGGGCGGACTGTGCGGAGCCTATACCCATCCCCGCCGCCTCACTGTCGCCCCGCTCCGCCAGCACGCACAGCCAGCTCGCAGGCTGCCTGTCCATGGAAGCGGAGCGAGCTGGCGGAGCGGAGAAACGAGGAAATATTAACCAATAGGATTGCATAAAAACTCCGCTCCGCTCCAGTGGACATGGGTCTGCGAGCGAGTTTTTAAAATTCATACATTTTTGGAAGCGGCGCGTGCTAGCTGTGCGAACTGGCTGTGCGAGCTGGCGGTGCGAGCTAGCTGTGCGAGCCCCGCTTCCAAAAATGTATGAATTTTAAAAACTAGCTCGCAGACCCATGTCCACTGGAGCGGAGCGGAGTTTTTATGCAATCCTATTGGTTAATATTTCCTCGTTTCTCCGCTCTGCCAGCTCGCTCCGCTGCAATGGACAGGCAGCCTTATTGACCGCTATGTGGCTTCACTCTCTCTCTCTCTTCTCAATCGTTCTCTCACTGCTGAGAATCGTGACTCCGTTTCAACTTATCAGTTTTCTCCATCTGTTGCGGTCAGTCGTTGTTGCTGCACACTTTAATTAATAGTACATTGTTATCCAAGGCGTGAAAGTTACTTATTTACGTCCCGAGACGGGGTTTGGCGCCCGTAACGTAGTGAGGGCGCCAATAGTTCGAGGGACTAAATAAGTAATTTACCCGAGGTAAACACTGTGCTTTTCATTACGAATACGAGGAAAGTAAAATTAACAACATAAATTTTAGCTTAAGAAAAAATGAGTGTAGATTCGGTTTGTCACTTTGCCGCTTGTTTTTTTTTTTAATTTTTGTGCTGTGGTCGTCCAGCTATACAGCCAGGATTTTTCTTGTTCATTATTTAAAAAATGGCAAAAAATTTGCTCGAAATCTGTGATATTTTAGAGAAATAGTTGAAATTAAATTATTTTAAAGTAATTATTTATTTTCTTAGTACTTAACTTTATGTTATTTTAATTTTAAATCGCTCTGTAATTTAGTGGCTGTATAAAAGTTTGAACATGGTTCAATAGAAATGTCAAAATAGAACTAGTATTTTTTTCTTAAATTTGGCAGCTGTCAGTTGAAAGCGATTTTCCCTAGGGCGGCAATGGATAACTTTCAAACGGCTAATCAGACATGTAATGACCTACTTTCAGAGTATGAGTAATGAAAAAATATATGTGTGGCGAACTAATATCTTGTTATATTACCTATGGTAGTAGGTACAAACATGATAATAAAAACACTATGATTATTTTTGTCTATGCCTCCCTCCCACACACGGCTCACCGAAGCTAAGTCGTTACCGGTCTAATTCAACGAATTACCAAGTTTCTTAATGCCATGTAAATAACCTACATATTTTATTGTTCGTTTATCGAGTACCTGGTCTACTTTTGTGGAAACTACCCAGACCAGTCTAAAGTCTTACATTGGACAAACTGGGCGCTATCCCTCGCCTAAATATTTAAAAAAAAATATCACCATCGACTAAGAACCAAACAGAAGCTGAATACCAGCTTCTTTTTCCATGTCCTGCTTCAAAATTCCACAAAATGAACATAATTCCTACGGCCTAGCTCCAAAATAAATTGGTAAATAAAAACACACAAATATTTCGGTCGAAAACAAGTCCTTTACAAACAGTTTACCGAAAGGATTAACGTTTTGTAATACACCTGCCGGCTGCCGTCCTGCTAAAACGGCTAATCTAAATCACATCAACTGCCTACAGAAATCGGGCCCAAAACGGCTAAACATTTAAAACTTCGTTTGACATAAATAGAGTTGCCCAATTGTCGATAAAAATGCAGTAGCCGGTCGATATTTTCGTAGTTATAGTTTCTAGTGAAAAGTAATTTGTATACAATTATTCAGGTCAAGTACACTATTAATTTGCAAACTTTTATGTATGAGCGAAATGGAGTTATTCTATTGTACAATTAATATGTAGTTATCGTATAAGTAGAGAAAAGTCGACGATGTTGTAAATATTGTAACGGATAGGGTTCTAACGCCTGCCGGGGTTGCGGGACCGTCTTAAAAGGACACCGTAGCCTTGGAATGCAAAGAAAAACTGAAGCAAAAGGGTGGATTTCATTAAGAGGCTGACAGTCCTTTTTTATTTATTTTTTATTTTACGATAGTTACGCGTTTGACCCCTGCTTCGCCTTATGGTAAGAGAAGATGTGGTCGACGGTGAAGCAAGCTTGCCTAGAAGTAACCTATTCACTCTTGACTTGAAGATCTCAAGGTTATAGTAATAGATGACAGGAAATATAGACCCCGGCAGGGTATTCCACTCCTTAGCTGTGCGCACAATAAATGTATTGACAAAACGCTTTGTAAGTACGCTTTCTAAAAAACGATATATTATAGGCTCGAAACATAAAGACGGTTGGAAAGCTATGGAGATCCTTATCCAACAGTAACTTTAATAATACAAGTGTGGATGAGTTAATCCTAACTTTAATGTTATAAAAGTGAGTTTTTTTTTTTTTTGTTACACTTTCACGCCAAATCACTGGACGGGTTTTATGAACTTTGGTACAGAGAAGGATTGGACCCTGGAGAATGTTATTTTGGAACTTAAAGAGAGACAAATGTGTGAGAGAAGCCATAGTCAATAGCTAGTGTATAAAGTAAATAATTACCTAAACATTTAGAAAATGTATTAGAGATGAGCTATGTAAATCAAATCTCTGTTTTACCCTTCAGGGAAAATAGGCGTGATGTGTATGACAAGTACCTACTTAATACGCAATAGAGACGTGGGTTTATCGCGACCCTGTTTACCCCTGCGACAAGTTCAATGGGCTAGAAGTCGTAAGAAGGTGGGCTGTGGGGTACAGAATGGACTATATTGTATGCAACAGCTTGGGGTTCTCGGGACACTAGTTATGTTAAAAGTGTTATTTGAAGGTTAATGAATGGGAATGAAAAAAAAATTAACACATTTTTTGTGGTAAAATCATCAAATCAGGCCTCCCACCCAGGGCAGGACGGGAGGGACTGTCAGACTTGTACTGACTAAAATCCAAGCTTTCCTTCAATAGCCCTTTACGTTCTGGGGTCATGGTTACTTGATAAACAGTCTCGCGTCTCCGAAAGTCCCGCGAAATTTTTTTTGACACTTAGATTTAAAAAAAGTCTTAATTATATAAAAAACATTGCAAGTAATTAAATAGCGGGCACCCTTTACTATAAATCAATAATATAGATTAAAAATTAACTATTGGGAATCAACGCAGTGTGTTCTTCTCTTGAATACTTCGCTATGAGTCGTCGTAATAGTAGACACCTGGCTGGGGTAGATCTTTAGGCATATATCATAGTTTTTTTTTAGTAAAAAGCAAAAGACATAATATACTTACCTACCTATATTTTAACTAGTAAATTAATTTTAATATTTTGTTCTCTAAATATCAACATTATCAGTATTCATAAAAAAAATTATAAAAGCCAAATAAATGCAAAGTGTATAAAAATATGTAGAAGATGTAAATATGAGTAGATAACCTATAAATATTTAGGTACGAGAGTTCGGATGATCCCTCGTCCCGCCAAAAACTACTCGACCGAATTTGACAAGGTGTCAATCGATTTCGCGTCGTGCGTGACACGGGTGTTATTTTTAGTTAGAAACGGAATATAAATGAAGTTTACATTGCTGCTGTGTTGAATAATTAAAATTATTTGTTATTTCTTGGGTTTATAAATGAAAAACTGATTTGAAAAATGGCATGTCTAGCCTGGCCAGAAGAAAAAGTAGGCTTTTCAAAGTTTATTACCACGCAACACTAATTTACGGAGAGATTACAAAATAGAACAGCTTTACACAAAAAACTTACTTCATTATATAAAATCGTGAATAAAATTATTAAAACAATTAAGTTAAAGTACCTAACAAATTGTTCTAAAACACATTCACATCTTGTAGGTAATCATAATATAAGACAACAGTTGGTAACACCCTAATTAAAAATTCGAATTTGGAATATCGATAAACGCCGCTCTATTTTTTTTTTGTGCGAGCTTACACGATTTGGCTGCGGCGCGCGTCAGTTGAGCCTCCTCGCTCGTGCCGTACGGATGTGAGAGTCTGTCGCGCGCTCTCTCTCCAAAATTACGTCGCTCGTAAAATTGACGATACACAGATGGATTTCAGTGTAATGTTAAACAGTACGAAGTTTTAGCTCACAAATGGAGCATTTTTATGGAGTTTGGTGTGTGATTTAAAATGTTTTAGTGTGACGGGATTATGTGAATTAAGATTTATTGCATTGTGGTTGTGTTTTGTGTTTGACTTGTAACAGAATTCTGGGATTTTAGCATCTGTGTAATATAACAGGTTAGTTCGATGTTTGGTTACTAGTTTTAAGCTGTAGGGCTAGGCATTTAAATGATCAAACTTTACTGTCGGACTCGTCACACGACGGTTCACAAGAATCCTGTCTATCGGTCGCATTGACTGATAAGACACGGGAACCAAGATTGTAGGTGTTATTCTGTTTATTTAGAATACACAGGCTTAGCTGGTATCCTACACTTGTATAAAAAAAGATAGGTATCAATTGGAATTTTGATTTCTTGGAAAAATGTATCCGTTATCTACGCCTTTTCTTGACATAGATCGATCATTGGCCTCACGAAGTTCAGATGAGAGAATTTAAGTTTTATAAATATGAACATTTATCTTACATAGAAATACCTACTGAGTAAGTGCAATAGATATTCTAGAATTTTAAATTCTATCTCCTGTCTAGGACATCTATTTCAAGTCTCTCCCGAATTAGGTACAAGTTAGGTATTGTAGGTCAAACAAAACGACACTGTTCGAAAAATGGTGAAACATCGGAAATACCGACCATTTTTTAATTTCCGTTTAGATAATCAAACAAACATCAATTCGACCCGCATAAAAGATGCATTTAATCGCTATTTTATTCAAATGCAATTTGTTTTTAACAAATTAATAGTTGTAATCTGCGTCGTCGCATCTAAAATATTACTTACCATCTTGTTAGAACGCTAACGGCTGCCGTTCTTTTAAAGTCATAAATTCCACATTGAGTAGGCTCATTTTACTAAAAAATGGTCTACAACCAACCTCCATTTTACGAAGAATGTACCTAAGTAGGTTTCTATATTAATCCTAATTGTATTTCATTATAGTTTTCCTTGTAGGAAACGGGGCATAAAAATACTTCGTATAATACATATTTCTTAGCAAGCCGTTTTATGTTACTAAGTTAGTTATGGGGTGGTCTCATAATATCATAAATAGGCTGCTTACCTATTTCCTAGAAACCTTTTCGCATTATAAATCTGTCGTTTACCGGTAAGATTTCTTTGTGAGTTATTGGAATGAACAATTTTCGTAATACTTAAAATAAAATACTGTCTTCATGAATTCTAGGAAGTTAGGTATTTCTGGATTTTTTTGATAAAAAAAAGAAATGTGCGAAAACTGGAATCGCTTTTTTTCTCTTATGAAACAAAATAGGTTGGAAGGTTATGACTCGAATGCAAGACCACATGTACCTACCTAGGTAGTAGATATGTCTAAAAATTCTGATCAGAAATTATGGTCCCGGCCTTTTTTTAATACAAAATGTTTGCCTTCCGGCGTGGATTAGATGGACGATCCATCAGAATATTCAGAATTTTTCTTACAGTGTGCCGGTGGCTGGTGCAAGGTAGGTAGGTATCTAATACAAAATGTATGTAGCGAGTAGGTACCTACTTTGCGGCCAGGATCAGAATTTTTCTGACGAGTTTTTTTTCTAATATGCGGACGCGTTCTATCAGCCTGCTCCACCTGCATAGACGGGTTAACGGGAACTTTATTGTTGGTAAAAAAAACGTTCCTAAAAAGTCGAGAGCAACCACTGCGTAGGTAGGAATTTATTTATTATTGTTTCGTCACAAAGTAGGTAGGCAAGTGTGTATTACATTGACATAACAATGCTAAAAACTTTGCATGGAAATACCTAGTAGTGTACTGAAAATATTTAAACAATAAATAAAAAATAGTTAAGACTTATTTTATTATTTTACCAACCAACCCGCACTGGGCCCGCGTGGTGGATTATGGCCCACTTCCTCTCACAGGGAGGAGGCCTGTGTCCCAGCAGTGGGAACATTACCGTGAAACTCGCCATCTTTGGCCGGTTTTTACACATAATCGGCTAAAACTATGAAAAAATATAAGACAAGTACCTATTAGTTTTTTTTTTTATTTGCAAACCAAGTGCAACCTTAACTCTTGATATTAAACTCGAAACCTGCAAAACTTATGACTTTTTATACCCAAAAACGAATTTAAATAGTCAACCAAAATTACCTCGACTTTCTGCCAACATTAGCCACTGCATATAACTCTTGGATTTTCGCTTTTACAGCCGAATAATTAAGAATTACGATAGGAAACTGGTTAAAGTTGACGGTTAAAAGATAATAATAACAAAAGGTTACGAATTTAGCCGTACAGCGCAGTGGCCAAAGTTACCCAATATTTTTTTTTTTTAATTCATACAAATGATTTTTAGACATAGGGTTGTCCAAAATAAGATAAATCGATTGGATGTTTTTTAACAGAAAAACGTGTTTTAATATCAATCATTTTTATTAGGTACCTATAACTGTCGATACTTAACATATTAAGGTATAAAAAATGGCAATTTTACTTATTAAATAGGTAACAATACTTATATAGGTTATCTGAGTAGGTAGGTAGTTAAAATAAATGGCACAGTCTATAAGAAGATTTCCAGGTACTTTACATTTACAAATATCACCTGTTTTAATAGCCTATCAAGCTTCTGAAAGTAATTTTAGCTATCAATTTTTCTTAGTAAACTTATAGTATTTTAGTTAACTTATATTAAATAACAATGTTTAATAGTTAAGTAACAGTTATCTATATTTATAATTTTTGGCATTATCCTTATATTAAGGTATAAAAATTTGGCAATTTTACTTATTAAATAGGTAAAAAAATACTTATAATGGGTTATCTAAGTAGGTAGGTACAATAAATGGCACAGTCTATAAGATTTCCAGGTACTTTACATTTACAAATATCACCTGTTTTAATAGCCTATCAAGCTTCTGAAAGTAATTTTAGCTATCAATTTTTCTTAGTAAACTTATAGTATTTTAGTTAACTTATATTAAATAACAATGTTTAATAGTTAAGTAACAGTTATCTATATTTATAATTTTTGGCATTATCCTTATATTAAGGTATAAAAATTTGGCAATTTTACTTATTAAATAGGTAAAAATACTTATAATGGGTTATCTAAGTAGGTAGGTACAATAAATGGCACAGTCTATAAGAAGATTTCGAGGTACTTTACATTTACAAATATCACCTGTTTTAATAGCCTATCAAGCTTCTGAAAGTAATTTTAGCTATCAACTTTTTTTAGTAAACTTATAGTATTTTAGTAAACTTAAATAACAATGTTTAATAGTTAAGTAACATTTATAATTTTTGACTTATCTAATAAAAAAAAACATCGCTTAGGAGCTTAGGTTAGTAATGTAAAAATAGCACAATTATTTAAACATTAGTCAGCTATAAACGCTGCCTAAATGAAAATCGTTTGGATCGGAATGGACATTGTTATGACAACATACCCAAGTATAAAATTTCTAAAAGTAAATAACATCTTCATCAGATATTAAGATATATTCTTCAGGACTTTCTTTAAATTGTAACATTTCAATAACTTTAACGATAGAATCTTCAGGGACCGCAATATCTCGATCTTGACGCTTTGGTTTTATAAATTTTACGTTATCATTTTTTTTGACACATTTGTAGAATGATATATTGAAAGTTTTTGTGTCAAAATCAATGTTTTCTATTATTCCTATGTAATATTTCCATTTGTTTGATTCGTAGTATCTAACCAACACTTTGTCTCCAATGTCGTATTGTTTTTTTTCGGTTAAATTTTCATTATTTTCACGCGAATATTGTTTTTCTTTCACATTCATTTTTTCTTTAACATTGTGTAGTTCTTCTTCATCCAAGTACTCAGGAAAGGTATCAGTGAAAGAGTAATCACATACTATTTGTGATTCTTTTTCCAGCTCATGAGGTTCATTATAGAACTCTTCATATTTATGTTCACTCCTCTTCGGCGTGTCTTCCATTTGTAACTGAGCTTGTTTTGAAAAATCCGTCAATTTTGGGGTGTCTGAATCAACATTAGTTATATCACTGAGGACGTCAATTATATCAGAATCACTGTGTGTACTAAAAAAGTCTTCTTCAGTAGTTGTAGAACTATCCTGAGACTTTCTCAACCTCTTAACGGGTCTGATGTTCTTATTTTTAGCATTTTTTTTCAAACGGCGTTTAGTCTTTTTATTTCTACTCATGGAGATGAGAGGCTCTCTGCTGTTTGGAGAAAATTTTAAACTGTCTTCATTGTCGTCACTACTTAATGAGCCATGAATGTTAATATTAACAGCAACGCGATCTAAAGCTTTTGCCTTATCGGCATTCGTTTCAGCAAGAGTTTTTTTTTGCGGTAAATTATTGCTAATTTCTACTGCAGTAGTACATGCTTCTGAACACAAGTCGAAATTTGTATCAATTTCTTTTAAATTTAAAGCTTTAGTTTTATAAATAAAAGCAGTGTTTTCTTCTGAAAGCCTAATATCGGACAGAACAACCACCTTCATCGGTCTGGCTGGATCTTTGCTCGCAATCACGGATGACTCGGTTTCATATTCGTTAGTATTTTCTGTTATTTCCATAAGACCCGTTTTCTCATTTAAAATAGATTTTGTTTGATAGTCATTCTCATTTTCATTAAAATCGTCGAGCTGGTCATATGCGGCATGTGTTTTTTTAGTTATTGTCGTATTATTCTTAGATGGTTTGACACCACCTCGCACATTATATTTTGAAGGCTTGGGGCCATTTGACTTGGGAGCCTGTATAAAATCATTGACTGTAACTGATTTCCCTGGTTTAGTTTCAATTTTTTTGTTTCTTTTAATATCCATTGGATTTGGCTGTCTGATTCGTTTCAAGTAATCAAGCAATGCGTTATCGATTCCGTACGATCCTAGATCTTCTTGATATTCTGGTATACGTTTTAGTACTTCCCTTGGATTGTATGGGTAGATTCCAGTAGCTTTAAAACCGCTTTTGATATTTTTAGATTGATTTAACTGGATTTGTTCGACTAAAGACTTTAATAATTTTGGAAAATGATTTTTGTTTAAACTGCTTTGGTTAGGGTTTTCCATTTTGTACTGAAGCAGTATTGCTCGCCACAGTTTTTTAAGTGGTGCAAAAAATGCCACATCAAGAGGTTGCGTTATGTGTGTGGAGCTGGATGGAATGAAAACAAACTGAATATTATGACGCTCGCATAATTCGATAATACTCACATTTAGATGGCTTGACAAATTATCACATATTATGACCTTTTTACCAGGTAAAGAGTTTGCCCAATCCAAAACAATTGTCTTGAAATAATCTTCAAAAACAGTGGAGTCAAACCATCCAGATCTTGTGCGGTTAAATCTTGTATCGCGCGGTCCACCTTGTATCCACTCAGAATACAAATGCTCTGCCTTGTATACGACATAAACAGGTAGGAGCACTCCGTCTGCTGCTCCGGAGAACATCAATGATATGGCACCTTTAGTAGAATTTAGAACCCTTTCTGGATATTTAACTCCTCGTCGAAATATACATTTCGACGATCCTGGATCGTCTGTTAAATTTGTCTCGTCAAAATTAAGTATATTTGACGGAGGGACATCTTGTAAAGTATGTTGTAAATTTCTGAAATATTCCATAAACTCTTCAACACCTTTTTCAGCCCTGTTTTTTTTTATATTCTGGGTACTGCGAACAGTTAAGTCGGAGGAATGTCGTGACAGAAAATTATCAACCCATGCTTTTCCAGGCGGTCTGCCGTTGAAAATGTCCTCTCGTCCATTTTTTTTAAGGTATTCGAATACCACGAGGCGAAGATCTAATTTACTTAGAGGGCACCCAAATTCTCCAGCAGCAATCAAAACTTGTATGAATTTAGTTTCTTCATTAGCAGAAAGTCGCGTAGGACATCCGACTAACTTAGTATGAAAGTTGTTTACCTTATTAATTATAGTTTGTTTAGGAATTGCAAATTGTCGCGCGGCCTCTCTTGCAGATAACTGTTTTTTCTTTACTAGATCGATAGCTAATTCAAGCATTTCACTTGAATATTTTTTATATTGCCGAGCACCTAGACGCCTGCGACTTTTTCTTGCCTTTTTTCTTGGTTTCGGTGTAGATGTATTCATTCTGTAATAATATAAGAAAAGAAAAGTAAGTAGAAATCTCAAAACCGACCGGCGACGGCGACGTAGAAGTACCTACTTAATCTATTTAGACGTCAATCAATTACGTGAGGAGATTTTTTTAATTAGCCCCCTCTTCCTTGGTGAGATTTGGTAAGATAGGTACCTATAAAAGAAAGTGAGTAGGGGCAGCCCTAGCACATGTTTGTTGGTGGCCAAAGTTGACATCTTGTGTTCGCAGAAAGTGATTGTAACATTGGCCGCTAAATTTCTAAGTTCAAAATACTCGTTATGATTTTAAAAAGCGCATCATGTTATTATCATGAATTCACCCAAAAACATATCAAAAACTACTCACCTCGGCAAGTTTTCACGCTTCCTAGAATCACAAAACACGAAGCACAATTTGGTACCACTCGAATCGACTTTCTTTCGACGACCGTTGACAGCCAACTGAGTGAAGCTAGCAAGTGAACTTGCTATCAGTATTGCCATAAATATAACCTATTTTCCCTGACAGACTGTAAAATGTTGCCATTTGAGACAATATTGTCGTTACAACTTGTTTTGCTTATTTTTGGTAACTGGCCAATGTTAGGCTTGAAAATCAAAGTTGGCTGATTTCACGGTATAGGCTGATGATGATGATGATTTACTTATTTTAATTTGTGTCGTTTAAAAATGCATGAACTCAAATTCTGTGTCAGTTAATGTTTAAATCCTACCCCAGTACTAGAGAATTCCAAATTCAATTCTGTATCTCCAGCCCCAGCCATATGACGCGAAGTTTTAATTTTCCGTTATAAAAAAGTTACCACGCCTCTGTTGAAACTCCATAAAATCGCTTTGTTATTTCAGCCGTTAAAATACCCGTAAGCACTGAAAACAGATTGAAATGCTCACTTAGGTCTTCTTTATTATGAATGACGCGTTGTGAAGTCTAGACTCTTTAATTAAAACTCTTTATTGGTATTCGTGGCGAAGAAGAATCTAGGTATTACCTATTGTTTTTACGTCTTTCCTAAAATGAATCTGCTTCGCAGTAGAATCTAGGCAATTTTTTTGCACATAGGTATTTATTTCTAAAATGATATCGTGATAGTGAAATTATCTTGACATAAAGTGACATAAAGTTTATATTTTTGCTTATTTAATTTAATTAAACCTTTTTTTAGTTTTGCCTAATATTTTAAAGTAGGTACCTAGTACGATAATTGCATATCGTTCATATCATTAATGTTAAACAATTATTTAAACATTAATTTCAAATCACGAATTTTGGTTTGAAACTTTTTATCCACAACTTTAGAGATAGATCGAGCCTTAAATTAAACAAGACACGATGAAAAATATCAGTTTTCCAAGCAGGGGCGTAGCTACCGCCGTATCTGCCGTATCAATTATACGGGGCCCCCGGGCCACAGCGGCCCCCAACGTGCGTAAACAACACAGAAAAAATATTAAAAACTTTACTATATCTATGGTAATCAAAAATTAATAAAAACTTAATGATTTATTAAATAAAAAGTTAATTACTTTTACACAATTTAATTGTCTAATCTATCTCTGGTGTTTTTATTATTATTATTTATATGTAATACTGTTTTAAGCACGAGATTGTCTATTTGAAATCCCGGGAAGATCCATATTTCGATGCAAGTATTAAAATAACTCTACCTAATTCCGACCTTTTTTGATGACCTTTGTCCAATTTTTTGTTTATATTTCGGCGTAGCTACTGACAGAGAAATGCATTTTTTTTCTTGAGTGATAAATCTTTACCCTACTTAGGGGCCCCCAAACAAATTTTTATACGGGGCCCCGCCAAGGCACGCTACGCCACTGTTTCCAAGCCTTCAGGCATTTCGACACAGAATGGAAAAAAGGAACGGACTATTTTAGCAATTTCTTTTTTTTTCGATTCCATAGCCTGTCGTTACGTTTTCAAAAGTTTTTTTCTGAAACAACGAACTTGTTCAAATAGACCTTTCAGTACTTATGAACAAAAAGGTTTTCAACAAGTAGGGCTATGTTTATATAATATTCTTACGTTCTAGGTACGTTTCTAGATATCTCTGGAACGTGTTAACACTTAAACTAAAGTAGGTAAATGTGAGAAAAATTGCAACTTTTTTACGAGGAAAGTTTCAAACTTGATTTTTATTACGTTTGTCGTACCTACCTAGGTACGAGCTTTAAGCCACCTGCAGACACACGCGATTAATCGCGCTGCGACAACGAGCCAAGCTAATTTCCACTCTAAAAATACTGCGAATGGACCGCGACATGTCGCCCCGCGCGATTAATCGCGTGTGTCTGCAGGAGGCTTTAAGCGTCCTGCAGACACACGTGACTACTACTATAGTATATTTATATGCGACACGCGACTGCTAGTATAGTTTATTTATATGAACTCGCTAGCTTATGGCTATAGCCAATGCCAATGGTCATGACTTCGTCCATAAAGTAAGATAAAGTGTGAATATGATATCATTTGTTAGTCTAACTAGATAAATACATCATCCGGATTTGTTCAGTGGTTTTTGATTGAAAAGGTACCCAGATCCTCTACCATGAGTTGTCATTACGATACTCGATCATACGCATCGACCGCGTTTGGCGCTTTCATTGGTTGAGTGTTCATACAACCTTGGAGCGGGCCAATGAGAGCGCCAAACGCGGTCGATATCGATGATCGAGTATCGTAATGACAACTCATGGTATGAGTACCACTGATATTCTTTATAATATCATTGATGGGTACTGATTCTTTCTCAAAAACTATCGCATTTATAACAGTAAGATGGCGTGATAAATATTTATTAACTCGCATATCATATTAAGCGTATAATCAGTATAATTTTTTTTCATCCCGGTAACATTGCTTGTTTGAACAATAATGAACTTTTGTTTAGAAACATTGTCACTGTAATTGAAGAAGTAAACGTGATAATGGTCGACGCACATTTATCCGAGCCGAACGCGCCGAAGGAGTAGAACGAAACGAATTTTAGGATTCTGTAGGCACCTATATGAAATCTCATGAAACCTCGCATACTTATCCGCGCCGAATTGTACGAATTGAACGAAAGGATTTTTAGATTTCTTGTACAAAATTCTAAAATTCGACTCCTTCGGCGCGTTCGGGGCGGATAAATGTGCGTCCACCTTTATAGGAAACTCAAGTAACTGCAAAATAACAAAATCCTTAGCTTTACTGATAAGGTATAATAATAATTGTGAAAGAATGTTTGAAAAGTATGTACCTACGTTCCGAATAAAAATAACAAAAATCATTTAAACATACGAGTATGATAACAGATGGCGCCACAAGTCTTTCTAATCATGATTTAATAGTACAACCCCAAATGATAGTCTTTATAAATGAACGCGAGTGAAGCTGCGAGCAAAATCTAGTAACATTTACTCTTTTTATTTACGAAAAATTTCTATATTTGGGTGAATCGTTGTTCTTTGTTTTATAACCGTTTTGTGGAAACGGCTTACGGATCCGGAATCCGGATGCGTTACAAAAATAGGTTATTAAGTCTGAAATAACAAAGGCTACCATTTACCAGGATATTATGATTCCATGGGATAATATTTGACACACTCGCTTCACCCGCTACTTATTAAATAAACCTAGAACTAACAAAATTAAGTCGGATATTGACCGGCTATTAATTATTAATCATAATATAGGTAGTTTTATTAACCAACAGTTGACGTGTGAAGTTTTAAATTACGGTCCATTTTAAGGTAAAGTACCGTAATTAAATGTTTACCAGTAATTATACCAACGTGTTTTGTTATATTTCAAAAATATAAGGCAGCGTTTTCGATAAAAGTTCCCTACAAAACTTTTTACTATTATGTTCAAATCGTATCGTCTAAATATTTCAACCGATTTACACAAAACTTCAGTAACGAATACTACAACAAAACCTTCCTCATTTACTCCATTACTGAAAACCGCATAAAAATCCGTTCAGTAGTCAAGGGATCTATATAAAAATAATGTTCAACAGAGCTGTCCTTCGACTGCAATAAAAATCAGGTTCTTTTTATCTTGTTTATTAGATATGTTTTGTTGTTTGTTACCAATCCGCACTGGGCCACTCCCTCTCACAGAGAGGAGGCCTGTGTCCCAGCAGTGGGAACATTATAGGCTGATTATGATGATTACGTTTTGTAGGTTTGCTTTATAAGAAAACAGGCGGGAGGACTCATCCGATGATTTTACCAGACAATAATAAAGGCATGTTTTTTAACACCGTGCAATTTAGTCAGTACAAGTCTGACAGTCCCATCCTGGGCTCCGGGACTTTTTGAATAAAAGAGGCTTTTTTATTATTCCACACGAAATGAAAGGACTCTTTTTTTTTTTTTTTTTTTTTTAATGAAAGGACTCTAAAAAAATATTAAACCTTTAAGCCTCCTGCAGACACACGCGATTAATCGCGCTGTGACAACGAGCCAAGCCAATTTCCACTCTAAATCTACTGCGAATGGACCGCGACAAGTCGCCCCGCGCGAATAAGCCTCCTGCAGACACACGCGATTAATCGCGCTGCGACAACGAGCCAAGCTAATTTCCACTCTAAAAATACTGCGAATGGACCGCGACATGTCGCCCCGCGCGATTAATCGCGTGTGTCTGCAGGAGGCTTTACTGTGCCTTGACATTTTATGCCAAGAGGGAGATTCCCCTAATACAATGTCCGCAACCATCGTAAATTCACGCGAACTTTGTCTGTGGTTCAGTCATGCGAGCATGTCGCGAATGTCAATTAAAACACATCATTGGGTCGTATTATATCCTGCTCGGAAGCATTCAAGCGCAAGATGTCTGCCGCTCAATATTTTGAGCATAAACTTCGACAACGTTAGACGACGCCTCTTCGTGAACAACGCGACGCAAATCTCCAATACCTTACGACTTTGGTATCCATTGACTAGTACGACTACGGACCATTTCATCCTAAAACCACAGAAAATCTTTAAAATGTTTTTAAAGATTTTGTTTTCTTGAAATAGTAACAAAAATCAATTTATGGAAACTCATTTTATCTCATAAATAAAAAAATGTCTAAGACGCAAAAAATGTAACTAAAACGCTATTCTAGGATTTCTAGTTTTATTTAAATTTCGAAAATCGTTTGAATTTTCGATAAGTTGACTCAGCTTTCAAGCTTCACAAGGATCTTTTGAAACTAAAATATAGAAGTCATAATTATGGCCAGTTGTAAAAATAAATTGAAAAGGAAATTAATTTTTGCTTGATGGGCGTATGCATAGTAACCTGTTTTTCACTCAGTTTATAAATAAAATAATAAGAATTCATCTCATTGGCTACAGTAAGATTTCTTGTTTCTAGCAAAGGTTTCAATAAGTAAGTACATTTTATCTGTAGAACTTAAAATGGGATAAATCTATTTAACCAACTTCAAAAAAAGGAAGAGATTCTCAGTTCGGTCGTTTTTTTTTTGTTTTGAGTTTTCAATATTTTGGCACTATGTGCAAGCAAGTGTCACGATCAATAATCATGGAGTTAATCCGATTATTTTTTTTAATAAATGATATTTTGCCAAAGATAAAATGTATCAAAATTCGAGAATGGAGGCTCGTGACGTCATAAATTCAAACTTTCACTAGTCATACCGTTGGCAAACCAAAACGTAAGTCTTTCATACAAAATTAAAGAATAAAATGCAATTCTCAACATTTTTCCTTCCTTGCCCACATTTTCCGGTAGGGAGATGTTATCAGTTGGGTCCGGGTCAATTCATAATGCTATTGAATTTATTGAGACCTCCCCTAGGGACCTCATTGATCTGTCTTGGAGATTATTAAAAGGATTTGTAGGTTAAAGGAGAATTTTAACCTGGCTTTACAAAGGCAAGTAGCTTAAAACTTTCTGATGGACCAATTCGGAACAGTCCAAATAAGTTCTTACTAGTACATAGTTCCACGCGCGCCTCAAAGAGCTGTCAGCAATTTGACGGGGTGTCCCCGACGGCCCGAGCCTGCCTGGAACGTAAAGGGCTATTGAAGGACACCGTGAATTTTAGTCAATACGAGTCTGACAGTTCCTCATATCTCGCCGACTCCCGCCCTAGGCGGGAGGTCTCATTTGATAATTATTACAAAGCGATATAAAAAATAGTACCTACAATACATAACATTATTATTATTATAAATGCTAAAGTTTGTGAGGATGGATGTACGAGTATGTTGATGATTTTGATTAATTCATGTATGATGATTTTTTTTACTCTCTCATGCAAATAACTATTGAACATATTTGGATGAAATCAAGGTAGTATTATCCCGCGGTACATTTGTCGAACTAAACGTGGATTAAGGTGACGGGTATACATTAGCTAGTTTGTAATAATACTTTGGAGTTTCTCAGCTGTCTATTAAGGTTCATTGTGTAAAACACTTACTTACAGGGACAATAGATTCGGTTTTTACAAAACTAAGCAGATAATATAATATAAATCTATCTTAGTTCTCTAAAAAAATTACCGCTGCGCGTGTAATTAATAATGTAGCATAATTTCATGATGTAGCTGTCAAAATTACTTAAAAACATTGAAATATGATATTCAATTATCTCGCCGACTTCTTTCTTCAGTTCGGGATTTTCAAATAAAAGCAAAACAGCTATGTGGCCATTACTTTTCTGTAGGGCGTAGCGAGGTTCTTTTTGTTAGTTGATAAGCGAAGAGTTGGAGTTCAGCCCGTGGTTAGAACAAAGCGGGCTGACGTCTTTAGTAATGTAGGTAAGTCGACAGCCACTTCCCACGACTTCCTAAACATTTCTAATCACAGATATTAATCAATAACGTAGGTATTTGACATTTGAACTAATACGCAACTTAAACCACAAAACACATAATTCAGTGGGTTGTACTTAATTAGGTATTTCTGTAATTATAGGCCTGGAATAGGTTATTATGTAACTATAGTAGGTATGTATTTTTGTGTCAAGGGAAATTAATAAGCGTCCTGACCTACCGCATGACGCAGGTCCTCACCGGACACGGAAGTTTCGGGAGGTACCTGTGTCTGAGAAGAAAGGAGGAAACGCCTGGGTGTCACCACTGCGAAGATCGCCCTGAGGACACAGTAGAGCATACGGTGCAAGACTGCCCCGCTTGGGCAGAACACCGACGTGTCCTCTTGGCGGCGATAGGCGGAGACCTCTCGCGCCCGGCATTGGTCGAGGCCATGCTGCGGGGCGAGACGGAGTGGGAAGCGGTCGCCTCCTTCTGCGAAGCAGTCATGTTCGCGAAGTAGGAGGCGGGTCGCGTGAGGGAGAGGACAATGTCCTCTTTCCGCCCCACCAGCGGTGGTGGACGCCCACGGCGACGGACATCGCAAGACGATCTCCAGCCACCGTAGGCACGGGCATGCGGGCGGCGAGTAAAGTGCAACTCGCTGCCCGACCATTGACCATGCCCGGATCGACGGCGCGTTGTGTTGACGCCGCGGGGTCGCGGGACTTACCTCATTACCGTGACCCCGGAACATAAAGGGCTATTGAATGAAGGACACCGTGGATTTTAGTCAGTACAAGTCTGACAGTCCCTCCCGCCCTGCCCGGGGTGGGAGGACTTGTTTTAATATAACTAGGGGCACGTGCAACCGGGATGTAGCTGTAGTCAGAGCTGGCTCTTGTGACATTATTTGTATGTAGTTTGAAAATTATCCCTAGGGTACAAAGTATTTCATATCCGTTTTTTTAGTCGGTAAAATCATCAAATGAGTCCTTCTGCCCTGGGTAGGGGGAATGGACTGTCAGAACTGACTTAAACCTTGCTGTCATCAAAATTTGCAGAAGTCGACTGTAAGAAAAGAATCACGTAAACATTGTAAAATTTTATCGAACTCAAAATTAAACACAGTTTACGTGTTATGGCAACTAATGTGGGTCGTACAACCATATACATAACCAGCCTACAAAATCAGTGAAACGAATTCATTGGATTTAGTAGGCAACACTTAGAGCAAGGCACTGGTCCGGACCATTAGGCGTAGCTTTAGGCTCCTTCTCATGACGCCATACGCTGCAATTCTACTGTTGCATCGGCGACCAACTAGAAGTGGTAACACTTGAAGATAGTTCCTTTTGACTTTGGAAGCCGAGTGTACCAACGGGACTGAATGATAAGAATTTAAATTTATTAGACGTTTTTAGGGTTCCGTAGCCAAATGGCAAAAACGGAACCCTTATAGATTCGTCATGTCTGTTTGTCTGTCTGTCTGTCTGTCCGTGTATGTCACAGCCACTTTTTGTCGAAAGTATAAGAGCTATCCTGTTGAAACTTGGTAGAAAGATGTATTATGTGAACCGCATTAGGATTTTCACACAAAAATCAAAACAAAACAAATTTTGGGGGTGCCCCCCATACTTAGAATTGAAACTCAAAAAATTTTTTTCACCAAACCGATACGTGTGTGGTATCTATGAATAGGTCTTTAAAAATGATATTGAGGTTACTAACATCATTTTTTTCTAAACTGAACAGTTTGCGCGAGAGACACTTCCAAAGTGGTAAAAAGTGTGTCCCCCCCCCGTAACTTCTAAAATAAGAGAATGATAAAACTAAAAAAAATATATAATGTAGACCTCAACCAAAACTACCAACGAAAATTGGTTTGGATGAGATACAGTTAGCAGTTTTTGAGATATAGTACATTTTCAAAAACCGCAAATATAACTTTGCCATTCATACAAATACTATGAAAAACAAAGTTATTTTTATTGTTTGTGTATATTACTTAATCTCAATATAATTATATCTCTAATCTATGCTTGCTGCTACGGAACCCTTCATGGGCGAGTCCAACTCGCACTTGGCCGGTTTTTTTTTCTTAGCGTGGTAAAATCCTCAATTAGTGAGTCCTCCCACCCAAGGTAGGGCAGGAGGTACTGTCAGACTTGTACTAACTAAAATCCACGGTCCTTCAATAGCCCTTTACGGTTCGGGGTCACGGTAGCTCGTTAGTCCCGCGATCCTGGCGGGCATTGGCCCTCTAAGGGGGCCCCGTCATTGGACAGACAGCTCTTAGAAGCGCGCGTGGCACACGACGCCCGACCCGGGTATGGTCCATGATTGGACGGGCAGTGAGTCGACCATTACTCGCCGTCCGCATGCCGCTAAAGGGCACTTTTTTCAATTGTTTTGCTAGACTTTTGCTTAGTTGATGAAACGGAATGAAGCCCACTAAATCATCCTAAAGGTCCTGTACAGAACATATACACTAAGTATCTTCTCGTATACAGCCTCCTGCAGACACACGCGTTTAATCGCGCGGGGCGACATGTCGCGGTCCATTCGCAGTATTTTTAGAGTGGAAATTAGCTTGGCTCGTTGTCGCAGCGCGATTAATCGCGTGTGTCTGCAGAAGGCTTAATGCGTCTGAAATAGCACGACAGATTTAAATTTTAAAAAATCTTCGTGTTCTCAATTGTGCTGGCCAAAAAAACAAAATAGTTTATTGCAGACATGCAAAACCAGGGAGCGTCACTACTTTACTTTATAATGAACTAGTGTATGCCTTCGGCGTTGCCCACTAGAAGTTCGGTAACTATCCTAATGGAACACTAAATCAGGATAAAAGTATCCTATGTGTTAATCCAGCTTATGAAATATGTAGCAAGTATTATCTAAAACAGTGCATAAGTTTTTCTGTGAAAGACTAACAAACGTCCATCGTTTCTAACAAACTTTCGCATTTATAATAGTAGTTAGATAGTATCCCCAAATAATTCATTCATTCGACCCAAAATACTAAATCCAGGCAGTATTTACAGAGAACTCGTCACGAAATGATGTGCAACTCAATTGTTGGCAGGAAGCCTAAACTCATTCAGTTCACCACCATTCCTGTCGAATTCCATTCATTAGTTCAGCCTGTAGAAGTGTCTAAATATTTAGTTGTTACTAGGGTTGCCACTCGTGTTAATTTGCTCGGAACAATGAAGGATGTCCGGTTTTCTTTGGAGCGTACTGGTAATGATTAAATTTGTTAATTTTGATTGATATTATAGCCATTTTGTAGCTGTTAGATGATTTTGAGGGGCTCTCTTTTGAACATTTATTTGTCTGGATATTTTCAACGTTTTAACCGATTTTTTGAAAGATAAAGAAAAGAAACTGCGGTGGCATATTATTCTTGACTTATCGACTTACCGACTTGACTATTTTTGCCCTGTCTTACTCACCCAGTCCTTTCTTTCTGGGGTACCTAATCGATCCATCTAGTTGGACATCAAATGTGTCCTCACTCACTGAGTTGTGCAGAAGGAACTACACACTTGACCGACTATTAACCAAGCTTTAGGTGACAGTTCCGCGACCGGATCGTCCCGCAACTGGCAACCCTATCACAGTCAGAGGCCTAGTTACGGATAGGAGCAAGCCTTGTTCATTCACGGTTGCAATATATTGGCAACCCTAACTGTAGATGGACTTCCAATTCAGTTCTATGCATAAAATTATGCTTTTGAATATTACGGATAAGCCTTACATTAGCGACAAAACTAAACATCATGTTAGTCAGCTTTGATACCAGATCAGAAAATGTATGTAGTTGTGATTTGCGTTCGTTGGCTTGGATATTTCATCCCGTTGGTTTCAAGCTTTCAAGTGATTAGGAAGTTTAAATCTCGCAGTTTAGCCGAAATATAGCTTCTGGCATGGGCATATCTAGAGATATTTGCCAGGGGGGACTGGCAAATATCTCGACGGTGCGTTGTGTTTCACGCGCGCCTCAAAGAGTGTCAGCACAATGACGGGCCGGGCTTTAGAGGGCGAAAGCCTGCTGGGGTCGCGGGACTAACAAGCTACCGTGACCCCGGAACATAAAGGGTTATTGAAGGACACCGTGGATTTTAGTCAATACAAGTCTGAAAGTCCCTCCTGCCCTGCCCTGCCCTGATTGGGAGGACTCAATTGGTGATTTAAAAAAAAGGGGATTTGGCCTCCAGTGGTCTCTCACAAGTAATTTATTTCATCTCCACTGCTCTCAAAACGGTGAAGGAAAACATCGTGAGGAAACCGGCATGTACTAGAACCTTGACTAGAACAGAAGTCATGTGGGATCTACCAACCCGCGTGGTGGATTATGGCCCTCTCCCGTTGACTGAGAGGAGGCTTGTGTCCCAGCAGTGGGAACATTGATGATGTGTGTAATTGTGTACAAACCGGAAAAACAAAAAAAAACACTAATGTTTTATAATCTTAAGTTTTAATTGACATTCCTTTCACAGTTCCCTTGCATTTAAAAACCGTTTATTACTTTAATTGACCTTGTCCGTCATTGTTTACTTTTTAAAATGCTTCCGTATTTTGTTAATTAATTTAATTACACGTTAATTCTAATTGCTTTCCTTGGCTCTTAAGCTATTATTAATTTGAATTTTTATTTGATTGCTTACTTAAATGGTTTGATTGAGTTGTAAATCAATTTATTGTCGAAAATAGAAATACTATTGGAGGCACAAGACAGCATGAAGTCCTGGTTTCGATTCCCGTGTCGGGCAAACTGGATTTTCTTGTTAACTGCAAGTAAACCCAGTTACAGAATAGTTTCTCAATAAAAGCTCTTAATTTTTTTTGTAAAATCATTACCTATTATACGACACCCTGTCTCTTCGATTGCCCTTTACGTTCCAGGGTCACGGTAACCTGCTTAAACAATCCCGCGGCCACTAGAGCCTGAGTATCACTAAAGTCTAGATTTGAGCGAGGTTGATGACAATAAGCTCACCCATAAACAATGGGATTGTCGAAATATGTCAAAGTATTAAGTACAGATGTGTTCGGCTAATACAGGATTTATGCTATTTTGCAAATACCAACCAATACCATCGAGTTTTCCTTCATAGAAAACAACTTGAAATTGTTAACCTTCCAGAAACCTATTAATTTGACAACAATTTGAATCCTGCCTTCACTAAAACCGTTATTGCTTGAAAACCATCTTCCATACAAAACTAACTAGCTGTTGCCCGCGACTTCGTCCGCGTAGTATTTGATTTTTTTTTTCCTCAATTTTCTTTGCTATAAACCTCACGGAGCCCGAGACCTTTCCAACGAATGCAAAACCGTGGAAATCGGTTCGTGCGTTCTGGAGTTATAGCGTCAGGAAGGAAAACCCGACTTATTTTTATATGTATAGTAGATACCTATTCCATCTTCAAACGCTGACCGTCTGAATGAATTCCACAAGACATGATGTAATAAGAGTTCGTTTCATTCGTTCTTTTAGTTCACTCGCCCGCTCCTGATTCATTCTCTCTTTGAACGTGGAAATTTTGAATTTGGAATTGCACATTCGAGTTCGAGAGTCGTTTGTGTAGAGTGGAGTGGGTAATTCAGGTACATACTAGGTTATGTTGTGTGAGATTTTGTACTTATTTTATGATTTGAATCCTAATTGTTGTTTCGTGTTCAAGATTTTTTCCGACTTGGCACGGATTCGATTATTATTATGTAAAGCCTATAAAGTGAGTTTGTTAGTTATTGCTGGCCACCGACTGTTACCTACACTTATTAATGTCCCATTGGTGGAAATGGAAATAGACTGTGTCCCATAGGCCACTATTAGATAAAAGGGATATAAAAACATAATTAGCGAAATGTCACATGTGGGAGTTCTGTAGGCACTTCTGTCCTTGACTATTCGAGGATATAAAATTACGTCCGTAGGTGTAATTGAATAAATTTAACGCCTTTCTTTAAGAGTTTAGGTGAAGTCAATGACCCCCGAAACAGTAGGCAACAGACTAGAAATATCATAGCATAAGATATCCTGCAAATAATATTATGTTAGGCGTTCCTACAATTTCCACAGGTCGTTGTTCCTTGCTAAGTGAGATGAGACGAGACTTAATTGAAACATGAATCTTTGTTTTCTTAAGGGTCGTGCTTCGTCAGCATATGGCATGACGAGGCATGGCCACAGGATCTTGTGGCATTTATCTTCGGCACAGAACACTATAGTTGTCGTCGGTGCTAAAGCAAGCTAGCTCTAGCGAATTGCCGCTCAGACGGACCAAATTCAAATTCAACCTTGTTTTAGCTTTAGGTTTAAATGCTTTAATTATTTAGTACTTATCACTCAAACTGCTACAACAACACGAAGTGCGCGGCGAGCAAAAATCACGAAAAAATCCTGTGCAAGTTCGCGCCTGGGTCATACCGTTTCAGTGGACGGGTGATAAAGTAACACGCCCTAATGCTATCTTATAATAATTTTAATTATTTATTTTTAGGCCAAACTCGTTTGCCTCGTGTTCTATTCTAATACAATTGATCGTTATACGAAATCAAATAAAATCCAGGAGATGGAAAGCGCATCAAAACGTTTATGTTTTCTGAATAAGATTTACGTGTTCAAACTGTTCAAAGGTAGTTTTTGTACCGAGACCTGATCCTTTTATAATAATTTGCTAATGAGAATGACTATCTACAATATGTTGTACATAATATGTGTATGTAGCAAAAAATACGTACGAAATTGACGACACTAACATTAAAATACATACCAGTAATATAACGGCAGTTGACATTTGCAATATATTATGAGAACGCAAAAGCACCGCCATCCGCCATGACTGACATGACAATAAAGATAATACTTCATTCAATAATGATTTATTAATTGGCATCTGCTTGTGTGGGCTGTTTAATGTTCCGATATTGTCTCATAGAAGCTCAAGTTTATAGCGTGATAATTGAATAAAACTTCCTCATACATTTATAGGTAAAAAAACGCCCAAACTCGGAACAACTACTTGTAGATCATTGGAATATTCGTTCCGTGTCTTTTTTCCCATTTCTTATACTTTTGAATAAATGTTAGATGAAAACACTCCACAAATATTTCAAGCAATAAATCTAACCCTAAAATGAAACAAAACAACAAAATCCTCTTTCAAAATTTTAACATTCAGAAGTCCACAATTTTAGTCCCATTAGCATTGCCCCCTTGTCCTGGTTATGGAATCCTACAAATCAACCCTCTTATCCTAAAAAGTCAACCCCTTTGAAACAAAAGGTGTCGACAAGACCCTGCTCCCTACAAAAACCTTCAACCCGCAGAGGCTATTTTTCATCCCACGACTTTTTTTTGGTCACAATACGGGTTAAGAACAGAAGTGAAATAAAAATGGCAGATGTGTGTAAGTGACGTTATTATTTTTTAATTGTAAGTGGTTGGTTGAATGTAATGAGTATTTCTATTTTTCTTATTATTGCTCAACTTATTATTTTACTAGCTAATGCCTGCGATGTTGTTAGTGTTAAGTTCAGTAATTATCCCACGAGTATGTCATACAGGGATAAAAATATTCTGTGTTAATCCAAATTGTAAAATATGTGTGTACCAAATTTGATTCAAATCCTTTCAGTAGTTTATGTGTGAGAGTAACAAACATCCACCATCTATCTATCTTCATGAACTTTTGCATTTGTAATAGAAATAAGATTTAGAATCCTTTGAGCTTACAAAGCCTCAGCGCTGTTTGCTCAGCTGTGTAGTTCTTGCAACAGAAAAACAATTGTGTATTGTTAAGTCCTAATTGGCTGTAATACCATGTTAAATACTGTGGTAACACCTCTTTCATGTTTGACCTTGCTTAGTGTAACCGATACTATACTACTCGTATGTTCTGTTCTATTGTATAGAAAAAAAAATGCTTGCAATATTGTTTCGCTTGGGTGCTAGTCAAATTGGTATTTAGCGTTGTCTTTGTGCTAGTGCTGATCAGCCACTTACTATAGAAACGAGTGACTTGGATTTTTGAGAAAGTTGAACCGAAGTTATTTTATTTGACTTGCCTTGTTAGTTTATTTAGTAGTCAAATCTTGCAATAAGAATTTCAAACAAGTTTTTTGCACCAGAATGGTGACATTTAGATATGTCACAGACATAAATCACATCATGCAGACAGAATCATTTCCTTACGAGCAAACTTTTCAAAGGTTATGTACGAAAGTAAATTCAAGTTTAATAGATGACGGGAGAAAAGGCAAAGTGTAGGACAACGTTTAATTAAAAACAAACAAACAATGATTTAAATAAAAAATACCTAAATTTTATAATATATTATTTTTCTAGATTGGAAAAAAAATTCACACCAGAAATCAAATAAATTCACAACAGAAACGCTATTATCGTAGTCCATATTTATGTCAAAACAGGTAGTAAAATCACCTAGATACTCTTACCTCCACATACCTCTCATTTATCCACACTATTTGCAGAAACATCTACCTATAAGGACAAGCTAACAAAAACAAGCTTAACCCAGAATAAACTTAATAAATCAACAAGATCCCTGACTCTGTTACCACTACGGATTCGAATCACATGCACGAACTATCAGTTCCCATACTAATATTTGTTCTACTGGTTCTATCGGTCCTCGACGTTAACGGTGTGCTCCATGTAGGCCGACTCTCCCCTTGACATTTAGGTCGACTGGAAATCTTTGTCGTGTATCCAGCCAGGCTTTTGATTTGGTTTTATGGTTGAATAAACTTTATGGTTGATAACGATTTTTTTTTCTTTTTTTAAATGTGTTGTGTAAATACCTACATTGTGAGAGATTTTTTGGATTAAAAACTAACTTATTGTTAAAATCCTGTACATTTTGTTAGTGAATGAATGAGATTTAACAAGTACAACTACTGATAAAACAACTTGCTTTGTATCTTCATAATGGTACTAAACAGATTTCGGAGCGTTATAAAATTAATGTGTCATTGTGTTGAATAAATAATTTAGACCTTCACTTTAAATTACCTATGGTTTTACAGACAAAGATCCTCGGAACTATTTTACGCAACTAAAATGTGTTCATTAGTTTCAAAGTATTTCTCTATACCTAATACGATTATATCAATTTTTAATTCTTTAAAAAAAAATTGCATTACTGCCCTTTTAAAAATCACTGTATTTAGCATCCGAAGCCTTATCACCATAGAGTACATTTGTACATCTTATCACGACTCCACGTTTACGTGATGTAAACGGGGATTTTGACGTCAATTTGAAGAAAAAATGTTCATCGTTCACCATAGATGCTTTTTCATTTCCCATACAATTAACATCATATCATAATACTTCAAGTACGCTATACAGTAAAATACAGAATTATTGTACTAAGGCCTCAGAAGCGATGAATAGGTTCGTCATAACAATACTTCTAAGGATCAAAATTAACTTGTACTTCTGGCAACATTACTCCACTACGCGCGTCTGTTCCCAAATGATAAAAACGCGGCGTTTGTTGTTAAAGACGAATATCATCCGCAGATTGACTCCATAGCTGCTGTTTTTGGGACATGTGATAAGGCCAGAGGAAATTACTTGTTCTTAATGTACTGCCATTGTTTACTGGCCGACAGTGTTGCCAGATTGGAAACGTGGAAGGTGATGTTTCTTAAATGAAATTGGTTTTACTGTGTTTTTAGGGTTCCGTACGTCCGAATACAAAAACGGAACCCTTATAGGATCACTCGTGTGTCCGTCTGTCTGTCGCTTACAGTCAATTATCTCCGAATCTACTAGACCGATTGGGTTGAAATTTGGTACACATATCAATTCCTGTGCCCCAAGCACAGAGGTGTGACGTGAATAGATGAAATCTGTATGTGGGAGGTAATTTTTGGGGGGGAAGGGGAAAATGAAAAAAAAAGTTTTGAAAACTGCATCGTGTGACATATCATATGAAATGTCTTGTTGAGACGATCTTAAATGTATTTTTATTGTAATTTTAAAATAAATAGTTTCCAAGTTATTCAAGAAAATAGACGAAATTTGACCATTCCCCCCCCCTTATCTCCGAAACTACTGAACCTAAAATTTTGAAAAAAATACAGGAATTAGTTTTCTACTTATAGATTATAGGATAACCTATAAGAAGTCCATATCTGTATATGGGAGGTAATTTTTGGGGGGGGAAGGGGAAAATTTAAAAAAAAATATTTGAAAACTGCATCGTGTGACATATCAAATGAAAGGTATTGTTGAGACAAACTTAAAAGTATTTTTTTTGTAATTTTAAAATAAATGGTTTCCAAGTTATTCAAAAAAAATAGACGAAGCTTGACCATTCCCCCCCCTTATCTCCGAAACTACTGAACCTAAAATTTTGGAAAAAATACAGGAATTAGTTTTCTACTTATAGATTATAGGATAACCTATAAGAAGTCCATATCTGTATATGGGAGGTAATTTTTTGGGGGGGAAGGGGAAAATTAAAAAAAATATATTTGAAAAGTGCATCGTGTGACATATCAAATGAAAGGTATTGTTGAGACGAACTTAAAAGTATTTTTTTGTAATTTTAAAATAAATGGTTTCCAAGTTATTCAAAAAAAATAGACGAAGCTTGACCATTCCCCCCCCCTTATCTCCGAAACTACTGAACCTAAAATTTTGAAAAAAATACAGGAATTAGTTTTCTACTTATAGATTATAGGGTAACCTATAAGAAGTCCATATCTGTATATGGGAGGTAATTTTTGGGGGGGAAGGGGAAAATTAAAAAAAAAAATTGAAAACTGCATCGTGTGACATATCAAATGAAAGGTCTTGTTGAGACAATCTTAAATATATATTTTTTTTGTAATTTTAAAATAAATAGTTTCCAAGTTATTCAAGAAAATAGACGAAATTTGACCATTCCCCCCCCTTATCTCCGAAACTACTGAACCTATTTTTTTTTAAAATACAGAAATTAGTTTTCTACTTATAGATTATAGGAAAACCTATAAGAAGTCCATGATATTAAAATAACATGGTAAATCACTCAATATTGTGCGTACCAATTTGGGTCAGATTTAAAAAAAAACGTGATAGGTAACATCGTACGGAACCCTCTTCACGCGAGTCCAACTCGCACTTGGCCGGTTTTTTTTAACTAAGCCTGTGTTATCCTAATGCAAGGCAATAATGTAGTTGCGGGACTGTCCTAAAATGGCAGAGCCCTAGAACGCACAACGCAACTGAAGGAACATGTTGACAATCCCTCATTTTGCAAATATGAGTACAGTACATTGTGTTAATTTGGTGACAGATAGGTTTAACATTATTTACCAACAGGCATGCAAAAGTTATACTTTGAAAACGCTAAAACAACAAAATAATGTAATACCTAACTACCATACATTGAAAACTACTATTAATATAATACAGTTATAGCAAAAAAGTTTTAACATAGACCCAAAACTAAATCAAGATCCTTTTAAAAGTTCTTCCAAGAAATATAATATTTCTAATATAAACTCTTCTCACAAAAAAGGAGTTCCACTTTGACCCAGTTACTGAAAATACGTTAAAAATAATAACTTTTTTTGTCAAACCAGGCCCGAAGGACTATGGAATATGTCCATTTTGATTTAAGAAATTGTAACTTTGAACTTAGTTATTATGACCCTCATTATTCTTTGGGACGACGTAATTCAGTTTGGGGACTCTTAAAATCAGTTTCAAGGACTCAAAATGGACTCTTTTGTTTTAAAGGAAAAGTGTGTAGAAAATATCTTTAGCAGGAGTTTCATAATTTGTTTGTACTTCACCACTGACTGTTTAGTCAAGTCATTTATGGTTACTAGGTTACCCAATTGTTCAGTGGCACCTTAATTATATTTTTAACACAAATTAAATTAAAATAAAAGTTAGTCTCTGTCTGTTTATTTTATTAAAAAACTTAACCGTCCTCAATGGAGTATAAAACTTTATCACACTATTTGTGCCTTGCGAGAATCGAACCCGTGGTACGCAGTTTAGCAGCCAATTGCTCAACCGTCAACCGAGCTGTTTAAAAGGAATAATCGGGTACTAATTATATACATTTTTTACAATATTTCAACAGTGACTGTTATGACAAGCAAATAAAGGTGACCCAATTGTTCAACGGCACGTTATTATTAATATTTTTAACAGTAATTAGGTACCTAGTTTAAAAAGCTTTGTTCTAAGCACTTTTTTTAATGAGATATGGGTTTGGTCTTAGCTCTAGTTTAGGCTCGGGGTCGCGGGACTGTCTCATCAGATAATCGTTACCGTGAACCTTGAACGTAAAGGGCTATTGAAGGTTCCCTGTGGATTTTAGTCAGTACAAGTCTGACCACATGGAAAGACACACAATTCCAGCATCATCGCTTTACGTCGTCGCATCGCGTCTCGGTAGGTACTGATCCTTATCGTACAGACAGTATACTAGCTGACCCGGCAAACTTCGTACCATCTCAGTATCTATTTATTATATCAGTTTTATCATATTTACTCACCTTTTAAACCTTCCCTGGACTTCCAAAGATAATTCAAAACTAAAATTTGGCAAATCGGTCCAACCTTTCTCGAGTTTTAGCGAGACTAACGAACAGAAATTGATTTTTATATATTTTTACTAGCTGACCGGGCAAACTTCGTACCGCCTCACCTTTTAAACCTTCCCTGGACTTCCAGAAGTAATTCAAGACCAAAATTAGCAAAAACGGTCCAGCCATTCTCGAGTTTTAGCGAGACTAACGAACAACAATTTATTTTTGTATAATAGAGAAGAAGAAGATATAAGAAGAAGAAGACTATCAGCCTTACTACAAAAACTTAAACATCTGTTGAACACTTGTCTAAAAAATTTGTGACTGCAAAACGAACCTTATTTCAATGTCATAATCTGACATTTTTTTAGACAAGTGTTCAACAGACGTTTAAAAGTTTTTGTGGTACGACGGTATGTATCTAGAGAATGTTTCTCTAAATAAATTGTCTTACTTCCTGTACACTGGTTTACTTAGCGGTTCAGTGGAAACAGAAAATGGTTAATAAAAGAATTACAATGTCAGGAAATTCATTTTGGCAGCATTAGCACTTTGGTTCAGTTACAGGCATTTATGGTTTTGTTTTCCTCAACCGCTTGCAATAATGTTTGGTTCTCTGTTAATAACTGAACTGGTATTACTAAAGATATTATAGGGAGCTTGTATGATACATAAATGATGATTCTTAGTAATATAGTCTTGGGGATATTGCAGATGGTGCAATGGTGTTGTTTTTGCACATTATTTGTTTTAGTTCGGTGATTTTTCACGAACATTGTTTAAGGCGATCATATAACTTTCGCTGTTCTACTGTTTTGAATTAAGTAATGTAGTATTTTTTTTGTAAAATCTTATGGAGTTTCTTGTCCATTCTTCTCCATACAAACCTTCCCTTGCGAATGGGTGTAGAATCAATCCTATTCCATCCCCTCGACGTTTTAAAGTGTCTCTTTGATGGCCTAATTAAAATAAATGATTAGACTTTGACTTTGAATCATCAAATGAATCATGCACCCGGGGCGGGATGACCAATTTGATGATTTTACCATAATTCAGCTCAGTGGCAAAACTTGGGCTCTCCCAACCCTTCTGTAGGTCAGTCAACATTTACTCCGTCCAAATACTGATATGCCACTCCATAGTGTTTAGATAGGAACTGAACCCAATATAAGTTCTTACTTGGAAAAAAAATTGATCAATTCAACACCAAATTTCGATGAAAACATATCGAAATGCGAGACCAAACGGCGGCCATTGAAGTGGTATTTGCACTTCACTGACTCGGTCTGACTTGACAGTTTTTATTGACGGCTTGAGGTAGAGATAATGGTGGAGAATAGCTTCGTTTATTAAAGAAAATTAAAAGTAATTTCAGGAAGACATTAAGCTCATTTTCCTGTGATAATTCTGTCGAAATGTTGGAGAAGTTTAGGAACTAAGCTAGAATAAAATTGAATTAAATATCAGTACATACTCTATATACTTAAATCATTCTATCTTTCATGGGAGGAGTACTACGGTCTATGTCAGTAAAGTTTGACTAAGTTTAGCTAAGAGTTTAAGGTCTGTATTACAGAACTCAAGACTTAACCAATCAAATCGATTGAATATAGTTGCTTGAGTATTGAATGACTTTCTGTAATACGGGGACTAAGAATCGTGAACTACTGTTGGTCTATTTCGTAAAATGTAGGTTATTTTGGAGCTCTGCCAATTAACTTAATGTTGTTCTAATGGTCCCGTTAAACTTTTGCTGCACTCAAACATAGATCTATCAATATAAAAACTCGGTTATAATCGTAAACAATATGCAAATCGCGCAGCACTACCTATTCTGTAGTGAACGTTTTGACTTCGTTGTCATGACGACTGAGACTACTTGAGCAAAGCAGTAGAGTTAAGATGCTTTCCAAAATATGGGTGAATATGAATCCTTGTAACTTAATACGACCATCGTCATAGTAAAATGTAATTTGCTCATCACCTGCAGCTTCGAGAAAGCAGCTGTGTCGTGTATTTTAATTAGCAAGCTCAAATAAGATCTTATCTTACACTACCTCACACTTTGATAGTCTTGTTTGCATGAACGTTCGTCGCGCTTGTAAAACTTAAGCTTGGTTTCCACCGCGAGCGGAGCGGACCCATTAATGACTTATTTAACCTCGCAGAAACTGCGAAAATGACTCAGCGAGCAAAAAGAATACAAAAGAGCTCGCTGTGGAAACGCTAGTTGAAGTGACAATGGGTCACGTCGTTGGGGAGGAAACGTTCTCGAGTGGCGACCACGAATCGGAAGACGCAGAGTAGGCAGGCCTCCCACTAGGTGGACCGACGACATCGTGAGGGTCGTGGGCAACCGATGGATGCAAGTGGCGAATTGTCGTTCGGCTATGTTCAGCAGTGGACGTCTTCCAGTTGATGAAGACAATAATGATGATGATGATGTAAGCCTATTACATTAAAAGGGAATCCGTTCCGCCTAACTATTTCTCGCACATAGCCCTTTCGTAGTGGAAACCGAGCTTTACTAAATTTATGTTGCAGCACTGAGCATAAAACTGTAGAAGTTAATTTGGTTCTGCTTGCAGAAATCTATTAATTCGTTTTTATTAGTGATGCTGTTGAGAAAATTGTTTCTAGAGAGATTTTATTTGTCTGATTAAATTATCAAAGAATAAAACCATCATCTTTCTGCCCTTATCAGATTTTACTTGTGGTCGGCACAACACGTTTTCTTCTTCCATTCTCCCCTGTCAGACGTCAAAACGATCGACTCAGAAATGAGGAGATTCGTAGACCCGTAGCCCAACGAATTAGCAAGTTGAAATGGCAGTGGGCAGGTCATATAGCACGCAGAACTGATGGCCGATGGGGCCGTAAGGTTCTCGAATGGAGACCACGCACCGGCAAGCGCAGCGTAGGACGTCCACCCACTAGGTGGGCAGACGATCTTATGAAGGGCACAGGATCACGCTGGATGCAAGCCGCTTACAACCGGTCCTATTGGAAGTCTAAAGGGGAGGCCTATATACAGCAGTGGACGTCTTACGGCTGATATGATGATGATGATGAGACGTCAAAACATCATTTATTTTGGTCCTTTTACATTCATTCATTCATTATCATTCCTGACATAATCTATTCCCTGGCCTTCCACTTCCTCTCCATCCATCAACATTTACAAACAAAACCAATAAACTAAAAATGACATAAAGACTCGTCGTAAAGATAGTATGGCAAGGGAAACAGCCTCTGGCTAAAGTAAGTCGCCGTTGGATCCCGGGATCTTCAACTTATTTTGATAGGCAACAGTAAAGGTTTATAAATGCACTTCCATAAATATTGATACTATTATAGTGCCTTCGCATAGTGGACTTTTACAGAAGCTCAATGCCTACTTCTTTTAGATTTGATGGTACAATTGGCACAGTGGCTAAGTGATTGACTTCTGCTGTTCGGTTCTTGCTCGGAATATCAGATATTTGACCTACTACTAGTAGTTATTCCGGGTCTATTCCGGGGTGTTTCTTGTGTACACAAACGTGTATGTGTTTTAAGGGCAACGTTTAATAAAAAATCTGCTGTCACCAAGCTAGAATTTTATCCACATTTTTATACTCTTGATGAAAAAACTTATTAAGTACCTACTTTCGAACACGACTAACAAATCTAATTAAAAATAAATGCTCTAATTTTACTTTTGACGGGTTGTCGTGTTGTGAGAACCAATTTTAATAATGTTCTCTTTCTGACTGTAATTGGGGGATTATTTCTCCAACATTTCAGAAGCGAACGTTTCCTGATTTAGACGTTTTTAAAGTGGCAAAGGTTAGGAGAGCACGAATGTTTCAATGTTTTAAAAACTTATCCCTCGAGACATTTGACCTTAATCGATTATTATCAAATGCTTAGCCTTTTATGCCTTTTCACAACTATGTCGAAGGCGCATTCAAGTCTAACAGAAAACACTGGTACATTATAGTTTTCATAGACTGGTCTCTACAACCAAATATCTGAGAGATACGATACTCCATATTAGGACTGGTTTTCAAACTTTCGAGCTTTCTGACTTAATACAGTAACGACTGTCAAACATCTACAAATGACAATAGGTGCGTCCACACAGAACAAGCAGCCTCGCGAGGCATTTGCCGCGCGAAGCAGCTCGGTTAGTGTCGACGTGTCTCGGCCGAGGAAAGCGCGCACGCTGCCGCGGGCGATCGACCGAGCGCCCGAGCCATCCAAAGTCGGCTTTTGTTTTGCTCGCGTATATTGTTTCTTGCCGCGCGAAGAAAATGCCTCGCGAGGCTGCTCGCTCTGTGTGGACGCACCTAATTGGGATCAATGGATTTACGTGCTTTCCGAGGCAGGCGAGAAAACTCGCTATGTTTTATGGTCACTCATCCACAACTTTGGCCTCGACGCCTCGGCCTGTTGAAGACTGACTTATGAAGCAGGCTTTTAAAATTTGTAAACTCTAAATAAGTCCATAATTTTCTCACGTTTATTTGCCACCTACTGATAGAAAACGAGCCTTAATGTAATTTAAACAAATGCTTTGACTTTATTTTTGACAGCTTGTCAGTCCTTCCAACAATTTTAATTGGGGATTATTTCCCCCACTTTTCAAGTAGCGGACATTT
Organism: Agrotis exclamationis; assembly: GCA_950005045.1. Classification (NCBI taxonomy): domain Eukaryota; kingdom Metazoa; phylum Arthropoda; class Insecta; order Lepidoptera; family Noctuidae; genus Agrotis; species Agrotis exclamationis. Next base: position 6,133,479 of record OX465441.1, on the reverse strand, counting down.
CCTGCTTGAGACGTTTGAAAAGTAGCGAAAGATTAGCAGGTCACGATTGTTAAAATTCCTTTGTCATTGTAAAAACATACGTCGTGCTTGTCAGTTAGACTGACAGTCAAGATTGTCAGTCCGTCGTTTGTCGGAAGTACTGAACTTGATAGATATAGGTTATGTTTTGAGTGGGCTTGTTTTAATTGGATTTATTAGTGGTACAAGTTTGTGAATAGTATTAATGGTTATCTATTTGCATTTTTAATGTTGCTTTTTATTATTTTGTTTGGAAATCAGTAAAAATTAGTAATCGTAAATATTTCTGTGTTGAATTGAAATGACGAGCGCCTCACAATATAATGTTTGATGACCTATTGCAGTTTTGACATTACAAAGATTTTCGTTTAGAAAGATCGAAGATGATTTTAGAAGCCATTTTGCTACTCTAATGCTGGCTTCTCACGCCACGCGTCCCCAAGCGCCCCACTACCGCTTTCCGTCCACTACGGATCAGATGAGCTGGCTGAGAGCCGAGTGGTCTCGAACCTACCGATTTTTCGGTATCGGAGGACAGGGCTAGAGGGGACTATTGGGAATAATTCATTTATACCGATATGGGCTCTGTTCTACCGAAAAAACCATATTTCTACGATTTCAGAGCATACAATATATAGAAATTGTCCCGAACTTTCTACCGATTTTACACTTTCAAGATGGCAACCTTTTTCATTTATGTTTAATGTTACGGGGAAGCCATCAATAGTAAGAAGTTATGGATGGATCTAGAGCAGAATTTTCCGTACATTTTGGGGAATATTTATGTCCTACAACTCAATGTTATAAGAGGCTTCCCGTTCGGGAATTTACCTGTCTAGTACCGTCTATATCCACTCTGCACGACGACATTTTGACGCATGATTAGTTGATTGGACAGGGTGTTACGAATTATGAGATGATATTTAAGATTTTTGATATTGATTTAAGACGAATTTGATTGAATATTGTATTTTTTGAGTATAGATATACCGATTTTAGCTGGCAACTCTACCGATCTCGCTCTATGACGTTCGAGACCACTGTGGCAGAGCCATCTCCTTCACACGGCGGCCGCAGTGCGTGGCTAACATTACGCGCCGTGTGAAGAGAGCATAACTTTTACGATAACGAAATTATGACGACCACTCTCATACAGTTCTTCTACTTTGAGTTCCAATGCCGTTAAAAAATTATAGACTATTCCAAACCAGCATACACAAATAACGAGTATAATAAGTACTATCAACTGTTGCAAAAAAAACCTTCGCGTGTCTATACCGTTTAAAATAAAAGCCCTTAATTTGTATAACGCAAATTAAGTAGCATCTCATTATATCGCTCGTTTGCGGACGGTTTAACGATGAACGTAATTTCGGACATAACGGCAGTTTCGGAAATGCCTATGTTTCGGCAGTTCGGTTGTATATACCCCCGGGTTCGGAACTTTTCGATAACGAGCTGAACCGATTATAAATTCATTGAAGTGTTAAGCAATTATGGAAGCGTTGATTAGGTAATTTTTATTGGGAAATAAATTCGTAAAATGTTCTTTTATTGAACCTTTTTTTATAAAACGGTAATGACAAAAATATGCTGGGAATACGACGTGTTGGTGCATGGTTGGCGCAGTGACTGAGAGATCGACTGCAGTTCAGCGTGTCGCGGTTTCGATGCCCGCAACAAACAAATATTTGTTGACCTTCAACTAAGTAGTTGTTCCTGGTCCGGGTATTTATATAATTATGTAGTTGTGTTGTAGTAGTTTTTATTTTACGAGCATTTTTCACTTATTGTAAAGGTACTTGGACGATGTTATTACCGGTACTACGGATACGGACAGAATTCAAGTGCTCGTGTAAGAAAATGATGTATTTGACAAGAATTTGGGTTGAAAATTTAAAGTAAAAATTGGATTAAAATTAAAGTAAGTAATAGCGGCCATACACCATACTGCCTATCGTACAATCGGCATGACGATCGATTTGATCAAATTGGCAGTTCGTCCACATACACCATACACCATACTGCCTATCGTCCAATCGGCATGACGATCGATTTGATCAAACTTCAATTCGGCAGCAGTGATGCCAACTTAGCAACTTTATAGCTAGATCTAGCTATTATTCGGTGACAGACAGCTACAATTTTATAAAACTTGTGGCTTAACTTTTTAGCTACTTTTTTACCGACTTGTTTTATCCCACTAGTGGGAATCAGTTGGTAAAACAAGTGAAAGTGAGTTCAATCGATTTTCGACTTTATTGACATTTATGCAAACACCGGATTTTAATGAAGGAGCAATGTTAGCTAACGAGAATGTGAGAAAAAACAAACTAAATTTTGAATGTCAATAAGGTCGAAAATCGCTTGAACCTGTTTTTTAACTTGCTTAACGATAGCAAGTTAAAAAAAGGTTCAGGCGATTTTCGACCCTCCATTCCATTCCACTCCACTCCACTCCACTCCACTCCATCGCAGTCTGTAAAAAGTGTCGTTACAATTTTTTCCGCCTAGCCCCCTTTCGCAACGCGCCATGAGGAACTTCGTTCCAAAAAAATATACGTTTCGAATTGAGAACCTCCTCCTTTTTTTACGTCGGTTAAAAAGTAGCTACCGAATATTAGCTAGATCTAGCTATAAAGTTGCTAAGTTGGTATCACTGCTGCCGATTTGAAGTTTGATCATTCCGATTTGATCAAATCGATTTGATCAAATTGGCATGATCAAATCGATTTGATCAAATCGGCATGATCAAGCCTATTGTTATGCCAATTTGATGGATTCCACGCCCACACACGGTCAAATCTAACTGATCAAATCGGCAGCGTCATGCCGATTGTACGATAGGCAGTATGGTGTATGGCCGCTATAAGTCAAAAAACCACCACAAAAAGTGTAGTAAGTACAACTTTTCTGAAAGTGAAAAACTCCCAACTGAAACAAATTTTCAATTCATTTTTACACTGACATCAGTGATGTACCTACATCGTGAGGAAGTGCGGACTTACATTGAATAGTTAGAAATCGCCTGGAAGATATCCTTGATATCGTTATCAGCGATAAGACGGCCGCGACACGCCCGTGGCGTTGTTGCACCCATTCAATTAACAATATTGAAAAAATAAATGTGATAAACATTTTGGAGAAGAATAATAGTACCTACCTATAATGGTTTTATCTATAATCAATCTACACGAGTAAACATAGTGAATTGGTGATATCTTTTTTATACTTTGCCCCACACTAACAATTTAGTAAAATTGTTTCTCTTATCATAGCTAGGTTGCCTGAAAATAGTTGCTAATAGCGTACCTCGAAATTAATATTCTATCTCAATCCAAATTATGATCTTTTCTTTGACGGCTGCGTCTGTTGGGACCTCTTCAAGACTCGAATAGGAAAAAATCGGTCGTTCCTTGGTTACAGACAAATATAGGGATCAAGATTATGACAGAGATACATTATTAATTTCCAACATTTAATAACTCACAGAGAGCAGTGGTGGCCCAGTGGTATCGGCCTCGACTTACGAGTTGTAGGTTGTGGGTTCGAACCCCGTCAGGCTCATTACTTTGTGTAATTTATTTCAACACCACTGCTCTCAAAACGGTGAAGGAAAACATCGTGAAGAAACCGGCATGTCCTAGAACCAAAAATTCGAAGACATGTGACATCTACCAATCCGCAATGGGCCCGCGTGGTATATTACGACCCACTCCCTCTCACAGATAGGAGGCATGTGTCCCAGCAGTGGGAACATTTATAGGCTGATGATGATGATGAATAACTCACATTGTCTTTTACTGATTACATTTCTACTTCCGTTCTTTTTTTTTTTTGAAGTCGAATAATTCGGTCAGTTTCAGTCCAGTCTAACCCTTTCCAAGAAACCGTGATGTTATTATTATGCAACCGTCCATGTTAGAAATTGGGCTTTCGGATGAAAGACTGATAAATAAACTTTCGCTTGAACGGAACGGGTCGGCTATTTTTAACCTACTAACAAAGGGAAAGGATACGGTATTTAGAGTTTTATCGTTTATTGTGTTTGAAATGTCTGTTTTTACAGTGATGAAAGGATTTTTGGATAATTTTGATGTTGATTCGTCTGTGTTTGTGATAGGGCAAGCTTGGAACTTACAAATATTCGGGAAAAGTATACAGGGTGACTTTTCCAATAGTTTTCTGTACATCATTACTTCCCAGAATTTGAAGATTGTTAGCGAAACTATCGGATGGTTTATTAATAAAGCGTATGTTCTATTCCTGGCCAGAAAATATTCATTTTTCAAGAATCGAATGATGCAGTGTTAGTTTTCGTCAAAGTCGGCCTCGAGACTACTTCCAGTACTTATACTCCAGTGTTCCAGTACTTACATATAAGTACTTCCAGTACTTATATGTATTTCGAGATTCCAGTAGTTTCGGATATAGCCATCCTTGCCCTGTTAAAAAATTCACTCTGTATGTTCGAGAATCTTTGTTTATGTGTCTGAGTAATGGCTTAAGTTGCTGTTATAACCTAGGAAGTAGATAGACTTTACTGCACACCAAAATTAAAAGAACTATTTACAATAGACGCTAAAGGCAAAATTAAAAAACTGGTACAGCATCTCTGAAAATTTCAACTATCTAACTCCCACGGTTCATGAGATTACAGCGTGGTTACAGACGGAAAGACGGAGAGCGGAGTCATAGTAATAGGATCCCGTTTACCCTTTTGGCTACGGAACCCCAAAAAGGTTGATAGAATAGGGAAAGACCACTAACTGAGCGCATAGAATTCCTGGTTTCATCATCAGCCGGAAGACGTCCACTGCTGAACATAGGTCTCCCCCTTAGACCACCACGCCGAACGACAATTCGCCACTTGCATCCATCGGTTGCCCGCGACCCGAATGTCTTGTTTATCTGTATGTTATATTAAAGGTAATGGATGACTGAAAGATTCATAGAACCTTATTATTGTTTTAATATTGGGATACATAATCAAACAATTTCTTTGTATTGTATTTATTTTATTGACTCCGCTATTGATGTCATTTATTTTCCCTTCTATCTTAAAAAGATCTGACGTTTCTGTTTTTTCGTTTGAACTTACAAAAAGAATAACCTTATATGGATTCTGTTAACAAGTCAGTTTTCTCTTTAACCAAGTTAAATATGTGTTTTGCAAAGCAGGGACGTTTTTATGTCAAAGTAAACGTTGCCGTTAAACAGAAAATTTCGACAAAAATGAAGGCCCTCGATTTGCATAAACTGAATGGCATGCAGATGTCACTGTTATTATGGTGCCTTAAAAAGGGAAGTAAATTTGGTTACTAGCTCAAGGTTAAAAATAAAAATATGTACCGAATATGGGACAAGCACGCAACGGAGAAAACGTTGCTTGCATTTATTGATGATTGACTTGAAATAAATGCTTTGAAGATTGACAGACAGACAAAACTACACACATATTTTGCCAAATGTAATAGGATCGATCCTATTGACTTCAACAGCCCACGAATACTGACTCCATTATTGAGTTTCTAATAGGAAAAACCCAATATCTGCCAGACTAAGTAATCAAAACTAAACTCTTATGCTCAGTAGTAATTGAAGATAACTTAGGTTGACTAGTAGAGAATGCCTTATGGCTTTAAGTTTAAGGTAGGGTTGACATCCGTCTGAATTTCCCCGGATTTGTCCTAGTTTAGAGGGCATCCGGGGAGCGTCCGGTGGTCTTCATTTGTAGTCCGGGCTTAAAAATTTAAAGTCTTGCTACACACGCGCAGTCGCACACTTCACTGTCCCCCAACCCCTCCCGATGCAGTTGCCAGATGTCCAGGTTCTAGACTCTAAATTCCGGGTTTTTGACGCGTCTTGTCCTGGTTTCCAAATTTTAGAGATGGCAACCCTACTTTAAGGCCACCACCTACCTATATACCGTTATCTGCAACCTTAAAAAAAAACCGTTTTTCACAATATTATGCAATTTTGCTAATCAAAAACACGTGGTTTTTACCGACACATTTTTTTTTGGCAAAAAAAATTAATAAACAACATAACATCATAATCTTCACACATTTCAAGCAACACAGTATTCCAATGTTTGCTCCCAAGACATGTACTAACAGGTTTGTTATCAAAACATCTGCCTATACGTTTCCTGTCCTTATCTCAACATCCTTAACATAACACGTCAAAGGAATCTGCTCTTTAATCCCGAATCTTAACAACGTTAATCGCATGACTGAATAAGCCTGTGTTTATGTTGGGCGAGAACGCGGGTAAACATGTTTGATTCGCTTTCTTAAATATAGGGAGAATTTTATTGTAATTGTGTGTGTTATAAAATTGTTAGTATGATGTAGTTACAGACGCCAGCAGGACAACCTACCCGAATCTGTCAAATATAACTAATCGAAAATTAACCTTCCACTGTTGTGATAAGGTTGAAAAACTATTAAAGGACAGATTGAGGTAGGTTGAAATGCTGGCGTCTGTACCAATAACATAATATTATTTACTCTACTGATATAATTTGGATTCAAATTCTCGACTTAAACCGAAAACCTTAACCTTAAATCTTAAACCGAAAACTTTCTCACATACAAATATTGCCCCGACAAAAATAAAACTAGCCAAGTGGGATTCGGACTCGCTCATGAAGGGTTCCGTACCATTTATTTTTATTATGTAATAATCGGTAACAGTAATAATACAGTTCCTGTAAAAATAAACCATCTATCTATTAGGTACAGATCTTGAGGAACAGGCAAATAAAATTTATTGGAAATCACGAGTTCTGTTTAAGAAACACAAATTCGCACATAAAAAAAATGTAACTTAAGTACACATTTTTTTATTTTGGGTTTTTCTATGTACCTAACTATATTAATTCGCAATGCATAATGTCCCATACTCAAAAAATGGTAAAATAAAAGAATATCAGCAGCTCAGTAGGCAAAATTACATTTTTCGCCTGTTGCCCCATCCTTTGTCCCCCACAAAAAGGGAAACGTATTCTATATTTACGAGGAAGTTAATTATGCGTAGGATTCGAAAATTGAAGCGTGTGGGATGAAACATTTTCTTTTTATTCCGTGCGGTTGGTAGCGAAATTAATTTAGGCAATTTAACGGAATGATTGCCTGTTTTGGGGTGAGCCTTATTATTTGTGACCTTTTTTTTTCTTTCAGTTCAGGATGCTTCGTTTATGTATGCTGTGGGTTACCATGTTGTACTGCATACTGGGTATAATACCATCAAAAGAAAAAATGAACAATTTTTGCTGCACAATTAATTGTTGTTAAAAACTGTGTGCCTACTGCCTCCTAACTATCACTTTCACTTAGAGATGCGTCGAGGGCAAAATCTTTTATCATCAAAATTGACAAAAACTTGGCAAAATAGGCAAAAATTAGTTTAGTCCCAAATAAATGCCCGATAACTAGAGATGAAACAAAAAATAAAGCAAAAAAAAAAACTGGGCAAAATACATTTATTTGGCGTTTATGTGCATTTATCGGGCGTTTATTAAATGTCCAAAATTCTAGTATGACTTGCGCGCTACAGTCTCGTCACAAATAACTTTAAAATCCATTGTACCGTACACACATTTATGTCAACCATCGCTCCATTCATCCTAGTAAATGAAATAGTTTCTATACGTCATCAATAGACATGTAATAATGGGCCAAAGTCAGCCATTGTGTGGGCTTAACTTCACCATTGTGTACAGGGGTATCACAATGCTGGTCAAAGGACTTTGAATGAAAAAAAAGGTGGGATTGGTTCTACCTGTTCGATAGTATTTGTGGTCGAAATAATTGAAATTCATTCAATTACAAGTTCTAAAAGGTGTAAAGTTGTTCGAAGTTGTTTACCTGCACGCATTGTAGATTACCTACATGCCACTATATTTGGATGATTTTGGGACTTAAAAGGTGGCTGTCAAATATTACGTCAGAAAATAAAATGGTCAAGTCAATATTTTCACACCTACCGTTGTATCAATATTGTGGAATACTGTATTAAGAAATATTTTGGAGTTAAAGACGCACTATGGATACACTTCACCATCATCATAGACATCACCATCACGAGGATCATCATAGACTTGTCATTGCGGATAGAACCTCATAAAAATATTAAAAAATAATCTCTTGGCCTCAATGTAGTCCATAACCAAAGATGAGGCCTAAAATGGAGTGAGCTCAACCAGAAAGAAAGGGAACTCCAGCGCACTAACGGAACACAGTAAAAACTGTGGCGCCGAACTTCTACAGGATGGTGTTCGCGAGCCAGGCAGCCCTGGTGAGTTCTACCACTGCTATAGGTATCGCTCAGCCGTCATTGTAGGTTACACGTAGCTTGTGGAGCCATTTCCCCGCGTGAATTACTTAAAGCTGGATCCCACCTACCCCAAAAAGCCAATGGCAACATTGTTCCACCCACTGCTATGTATCTTACTGTCTTGTCTTACTAACCACGCGCGCCTCAAAGAGCTGTCAGCACAATGACGTGGCCCCCCTTAGAGGGCCAAAGCCTGCCCGGGTCGCAGGACTAATGAATTACCGTAACCCCGGAACGCAACTAGGCTTATTGAAGGACACCGTGGATTTTAGTCAGTATAAGTCTGACCGTCCGTCCTGCCCTGCCCTGGGTGGGCATCAAATTATCAAATGAGTCCTATTTGATGATTTTACCACGCTAAAAAATACCCAGCTCGCAGCAAAAAAACGTGAACGTTTTTGAGTACCTATGGATATTTGTTACTCTTAAACGCAAAAACTACTGATTTGGATGTTTGGTACAGACACCCTATACGTGGATTTGATTTTTCCGTGGAATATTTTTTTCGAGTTGTGGCCCGCAAGCACAACTCGAAAAGGAGGAGTTGCTGGCAAAAGCTAGTTAATGTATAAATTCAATCAAATTTTAAAGAAATTTGTAAATAAGAAATAAATACTTAACAATTAAAGTGAAATTTGAATTAATTAGCTGAAAACGATATTACTTTAGGAAATAAAGCTTCCATCCAGACAAATTGGAATTACTTTTCATGAAACTAAAAGAAACCTAAGAGCGAATAAATTAAATTTCTAAGAATTTTTCTTAGAAGGAATCAAAGAGGGAATGAAAGTTCAAAGTAATTTATTTTCAGTACAATAAGCTGATGGACACCCTCAATAAATGGCAGATCTATTTAGTCTGTTAGAATATTATTCAATAGTAGATACTATATCAAGGGTGCCAATAATTATTTTAAAGGCGAGAGTGCTTTCTGACTGAGTGTTACTCTGTGGCCGACTCTGACCCTGATTTTAAGGCTTGCTCATTTTATTTTTATTTTTTACCATTTTTTTTAGTAATTTAGATCGCGCGGGTCTTATTATCATAATAATAACTTATATTATCCAAATTAGCCCGTGCGGTTTGAATTCTCATTAATTTAATAACAGTATCTACATTCCAAATTCAAATTACTATGAGTGTTTGAAAAGGAGGGAGCAAAAAGGTGTTTTGCTCCCTGAGGACGAGTAACAAAATAACTCTTTTTGATGAAAAAATAATGTACACTGAAGTTATATGTTTATACGCAATAACGCCTGCGTCGCGTCTTCTAGGGACTCCAAGGGAATGAGAAATTCAGCTTTGTGAGTAGTGGTTGCGATGGCCTAGTGGTTAAGGCGTCTGGAGTACCTATCCAGAAGACGCAGGATCGAACCCTGCTCGCAACTGAGTTTTTCGTTTCTTTAAAAATATCTTTGTAATGTACACTGATTTAAAAAAAAAATAATATTGACAAAGATGGTATCAAAAGACGATAAAAATTACGCCATGGTGGACGTATTGCAAAATTAAAAAAACTCTTACCTATCTTCGCCAATTTTGATTTTGTGTAGGTAACGAATGAAAACATAGGGTAAATTTTTTTTTGATAATCTAATTGACGGACCAGATTTTTCACAGTGGACTTAACCTATTTCTTATAATCCAATCCTCTCCCGCTCCGCTTATGACTATGCAAACGTCCTTAGTAATCCTAGTTCCAACTACGCGAGCTAAGACGTCAAACAGCTATAGACCATTAAACCAGTTCACTTTAAACTTTACTGCAATGACATTAAAGTTTACATTCGCTTTTACGACTTCTATCTGTGTTGCAATGAAATTGATACTTCATTCGCGACATTAGAGGAGATGTTCGGAAGGCGAATGTTAAGTAGTTTTATGGAGCTTTGATAATTACTTTTTAAACGCAATTTTCTTTTTTATTCTTTCTTTCTGATTTTTTAAAGTGAAAACTGACCAGGATTTATCTGTGCATGAAAAAGGTCAGTCTGAAACTACGCCTTCAGGATCATGTCATCTCTCGGTAACCTCTTAAGGCTTTCCCACAACCTTACCGATGAGGAGCATGCTTACCAGAAGCAAGCTCCTCATCGGACGGTATGCTTCACATTGCTTGCCGCTCGAAAACCTGCCATCATATAATTTTGCCGAAATCCGGAATGTAGTGACAAGCTTAAGAAGTTGGCAGAAAGGTTATGTTCTTTCAAGTAATTTTGAAAATAGCGATGCATCCGATACCGATCGGCGATACTTCGGATTAGCCGATATATCGGTATCGACGATATTTTTATGACCGATTCAACGATACTTTTTAATTTAAAAATGTAGTGTAAACGAGCGTGTTGTCTCGTCTATTTCGTTGCAAACGAGACTCGAACTATGCCTGGAGAAATCCTATTAATGTTAATTTTAATTCCTAAAAATGTATAATTAACTAATATCAACCTATGTCAATACTTTTAATATTAATAAAAAAAAACTGACTTGTGATTTATTTATTTTATCTTAATTGTTTAGCTCACAATAAGCGTATCGGTATCGTATCGGCGAAAAGGCGTATCTATGCATCCCTATTTGAAACACAAATCTCTGCGAATATTGTACAGTAAAATAAAATAAATATAAAATAAACATTTTATCTTTATCTCTGCAACAAATCGTCTACTGCTTTGACCTTCTACACCCAGTGGCGGTACCTTCATATAAGCCCAAAAGCCCGGCATGCCTTAATTAAAATGCTCGATAGAGATTCAATATCAAACCCGAACTATTTAAAAGTTCGCGCGCTTAATTCTTATCAAAATAACACAAAATATCTACCTAGTACCTATGCCACACGCACTGTCACGCACACTACTACACATCGCGTCGCCATCGTCTACATATAGCTATCTCGCTTACACGTACCGGCTTATACCGGGCTTTCAAATACTATCTCTGTCTCTTTCGCACCTAAAGCGATGTGCCGTATAACGAGTTAGAACCTTGTGCGTCTACAAATCGATCAGTATGGAACATTTAAGCCAGGCTTGATGCGTCTGAAGTTGGACGCGTATGCTGTTGTTGTTTATAAAATTCGCCAAAAGGCAGGCAAAGGAACAAAGCCATACAGCCTAGTCTTGTTTAAGGACGCGTATGCGTGACCTTGTGTCGCCTTTTTTTTAATTTATTAACGGCAATGGATACAGGTCCTTATGCCTCTTGTGTCGCCTTGCCAACGCAGTGTTGCTGTTTTATAGCGACGTTGTGAGATCTTGGAAATTTTTAACGTGTTTGGAAACTTTTTTTAAGATTTAGCAACAATAAAAACTAGCGACTTTTTAAAATAACGAAATTAAATATTCAAGCAATGTAATAATCGTAATTTATCTCAAAAACATGTTTACACTTTGAACAATGAACACAGAAAATAATATTTTTGTGGGTAATTTAACATTGTTCGGGTAATATTAAAAATTGAGGAACTGTACAATACAATAAAATATCTTAAAAATAAAAAAAAAATTGCGACATCTATCTAGAATTTTCATATACCTGGCGACTTTTTTTTGCCTAAATGACAACACTGCAACTCTGCGTACAAGTTACCGGCATGGATCTTGAGCGCTAACCTTCACCTGCGCAGAAGTGAGTTATTAGGTCCCTTTGGTAGATGAAGTGAGGAAGGGGGCGGGGAAAGTGTAGTGATTAGCCCGCGTAGCGTGCCGTAGCGCATCGCGTCATAGCCGCCACTCGGGATTCGTTGTTTTGTGCGTTTTATTTGTTTTATTGTGCATTTCATTTGTCGATAAGTGTACAATGCGCAAAGCGATCCCCACTCTTACGCCGAGCGCTCAAGAACCGTGCCGGTATTTGTGCAACTAACTTCAGTCTCATTTGCTTGATGGGGAAAAGTTTTGGTGTTAAAGTGTTTTAAGAGTTTTATTAGATTATCTCAGTGATACAATTGTTTTGGTGACTTACCTACAACAATGGAGGTAATTGTACCTTGTGAGGATTTAAAATGCGTTCAAGTTTTGATTGGCGAAGATAAGGTAAAATCTTTAAACTTTTCTCAGAAAAAACAGTTAATTTCTTCATTAAAACCGACGCCTAATCTATGTATTTCTCAGAATAGTAAATCGCATAAACGAAAATTTAATAGATCAGTGTATTTGTATATAAAAATCGGTTGAAATTTTATTGGGCTTGCCTTATTTTGAAACTCTAGGCACGCCACTGTCTACACCCATCTGTTTTATTGCACTAATATCAATAAAGTTTAATAATATGTTTCGTACTTCAAGCACAAGTGTTGGGCCTTATCTATTAACTTTATCGATAAACTCCTGTCGATAACAGAAGCACAGATTCTTTGGGAATTATTAATAGTGGAATGGCGCGGCGCGTAATTTTTTTTACGAATTTTCAAAGCGAGACCTCGTGACTGAATAATAACAGCCTCATAGGCCGATCTTCACGGTTAAGCGGCGCTTGCCAGGGTCGAACTATGGATGGGTGATTAATCAGTGATCATGCATTACGTTCCTAAAACCACATTAAAGAGCTATGGTTCAGAGTACAGATCATTGAATTAAGTTTATAAATGAGATTAACATCGTAATCGCAAAAGCTGTTTATATTTTACTAGCTGTTCTCCGCGATTTCACCTTCGCTGCTCGGCTCCTGTTCGTCGTGGCGTGATGTTATATAGCCTATAGCCTTCCTCGATAAATGAACTATCCAACACAAAAATATTTTCCAATTCCAACCAGTAATTCCCGAGATCAGCGCGTTCAGAAGTTCCTGAGAAGACTAGGACCTATAAAACAAGTACTGCTTCTAAAGTAATTAATAAAATTATAAATCAACATAAACTGATTATCAGAAGATACGAAATAAATTAAACTGATATGAATACTTAACATAACGACCTTAGTGCCCTCTTTCCCACACTTTAATCTAAGGAATTAATTAGCTGATAAAATTCATAGTTTTATTAGTAAAGTTGCATCTAGATTCTAGATGCAATCAAGTTAATCCAAGTTGGTCAGACGGGTTTACTTAACGTATTACAGATTAAAACTTACTTATCGAACGCAATTTAAGTGATTCTGTCTGTCTTTTAACTTTTTTTGAGCGGCAGAACTAATTTGATGATGGTCTTCAATTTAGTTCGAGCGGAGTGCACTGTTAGACTCGTAGACTGCAGGTTAAAACCCATCATGTTTTTTAATTGCCACTTAGTCATATTAACACAACACTAACGTAGCGCAAGCGCCATCAGGACATCTTTTGCAAGCGGCCATAAACAAATGGCGTCCTGTTGGCGCTTGCGTTGCTTGCTACGTTAGTATTGTGTTAAGTATGACTAAGTGTGTGATTTCCCATCATACCTCGCGTCCCCTTCTTATACACTGTTCCCCTACATGTTTTGTTGTAAATCTCAAAAGATAAGGCACCGTTTTCGGTGAAAGGTTGACGGCTTGACGTTTTTTTCCGATATTTTCAACAATTTTCCTAACATTTAAATAAAACTTCAACAAATTATACAGGGTGATTTGTAATTCGATGCGGTACTTGAAATGGGTGATACTAGACCTTATTTGCAACAATTTTAACCCCGACATGGGGTCTAAACTAACTGGTTTTAGAGATATCGAACTTTAAAGATTATTCGAAAATTTTCCACCTCTCCCTCATTAAGTGCTTATTGTTAGAAAGTTACGATAGTCACCACTTAGAATTTATGCTTTTCTGATAGAATATGAACGACTGAATCTAGTGAATACAAGTTTGTTACAAAAATAATCATATCATGGGAAATTAAGTGTCATAAAGTTACTGTTTTGAAGTTTTCTGAAAACTTTCCTTGTCTTTCAAAGCATATTTTTCAAAATAAATGTATGACACTTTGTGTACAAATTACAGAAAAAAACTTCCTTGTCTCAATACCTTTCTAAAATGGTGCCACAGTATCCACTTTTAGTTAGTGTCTTACCAGAAAATTAGGGTTCTTACTGACAAAGTAGTAAATCAACAAAAATCGGTTATAATGTTTTTTCGACCTAACATTTTTTTTCTGTGGTTTTTGTCCAAACTGCTATCTGATATTAGCTTTTTGAGTCAATACGCTTAATTTTAGTCGATCGCATCAAGCAAAATCGGTCTTTATCCTGTATACCTAATAATTTATGTGTATTTATTTATTATATATTTATAGTTAATGGTATGGAAAATGAAAAAGCGATATTTTTTTCTATAAAAACGTGAAAACTCGTGACAAGGCCTCGGTAAGTGAGGTGATATAGGCACGACATAGACCGCGGGAAACCGCGATCTAAAACTAGTACTCTATAATACGTCAAGTTACTATATAAACGGGCTTGACTTGAGTATCTAAGTTCTAAGATGTTACGTGGTTTGCATAGCATTACATGGGACATCTTGTTTGTTGGGGCTTGGCAGAGATCCAGGTCTAAAGTTGTCTTGTTCGACATGACATTGAGGTAAATATTGGTACAGATTCTGTTGAAACAGATATTGATGGCCAAAATCATAAACTACGTAATTTAGATTTTTTGTGTGAGGATGTGGCCACGAGATGTCAGAGTTAAGTAAGCTGCCTCTGGGAACGACACAGGCCTCTGACATGGCTACGGACTTATATTTTTATTACCTATAGAAGTCTAGGATTCCTCACAATGTCTTCCATCCCTGATGTCAGGAATGTCCAAGATAAAGTTAGAAAGTAAATCTGAATTGAAAAAGATATTGGTACTTGCCAGGTTTTGAATTGCATGAGTAGCGAGGTGCTTAATATCGTGCCCTGCATGCCCTGCCAACTGCTCGTTACAGGAGCTGATGGACGTCTCGGAGAGCGCTAAACTCGTGGCCCAATTTTGGGCCGAGTCGATATAAAAATTGTCATCGACACGATATGAAGAAGAAGCGAGGTGCTAAACCTCCGTGTTACAACAATAAATTGGTAAATAAGACTTGATTGTCAGACTTTCGATGTTTCAGACTAACAGTAACGTAATCTACAAATGTCCGTACGGACCAACGGCTTTACGTGATTTCCTAGCCACGGAGGATGGTGGCTATGATAGATGAATTTAGGGGGTAGGAGGAACAGAGTGGAAGGTTCCTCGATACCCGTTGAAAAGGAAGATACCTTCCGACCTTCGACGACGACGGGTGTTGTGTCTGGTGGGCTTTCTGCCCGACATTCATAGTCGGAATATTCTATGTGTTCTAATGTTGAGGATAACTTTGATTGCGCGATGTAGACTCTTAGTTTCTCAGTCTCTGCATAGATGGCGCAGCTGTTCTTTTGGTAGTAGATTATATCCGCATGGTCAATTGATCACCCATCCATAGACCAACCTTGGCAAACCCGACATAATCTTGAAGATCGATTTGTAGAGCTGTTATTGTTTACCCACGAGCTACGTTTGTCCACTATCTCACCTAATGTGGTCGATAGTGAAGCACGAAGTAACCTGCCTAGAAGTAACCTATTCACTCGTTGACTTGAAGACCCCAAGGTTGCAGTTTATAATTATGAATATATTGAATGAAAACCTATGACTGCAGATGATAAGTTTAAAAAAGTTTAGAGAGTTATAGGTTAACCGTCGTGTCAGCAAAAAGTTCGTTGTTGAAAGAGTCTATTGATGAGACGGATATAAACGAATCGTCCTGTCGGCGAAATGTCCAATGATGAACCGGTCGTCGGTGAATGGTTGCAGAATCAATAACTAGTGATTGCGTGGGCTTCAGTAGGTAAATTGTGTTCACTCCTAAAACTTTACTACCCACCCCTCAGATTTAAATGCCGTGTAGTTATTCCCGCCTTCCGTGCTACTCGTACCTGCAGTCTAGTCCAAACATCACTAATTACAAAGAAAGCGTGTGTATGTTTGTGTATCTTATTCTCAGAAATTGCCGTGTTAGAAATGTTGTTACAAGTTGACAGTCACGCGACTTAAACGTGTTGTTTTGTCGCCATTTTTATTTTGATTAATTACTGTTTGGAAGAAGGTGGCGAGGTGTTTTGTTTTCTGACAAAATGGTGGGTTGGGAAGCCATTTTGTTTCGTAACAAGATGGCGGATGTGTCAATTAGAAAAGTTGTGTTTTTGGATTGTCATCTTGCGCTATTAATTAGGGTGTCATGGTAACTTTAATTAAGGAAATGTGTCTGTTTGAATGATAGTAGTAATCTCTAATGAGAGATAACACAATTGGATACAAGATACTTAGCTGATATGTTGATCTCCTCTGTTATTAGTAGATCTTTGACTGTTCAGGAGTTAGAAAGTCTGATAACCAGTCTTACCAATACGTATAATTGAATTGGGTACCCAGTTACTGGGTTGTGGAGGTCAGATAGGCAAGTTGCTCCATGTAAAATACTGATATACAGCTGCATCCAGTTTGACTGAAAGCTGACCCCATTATAGTTAGGAAAAGGCTAACCAGATGATGAACCAATGTAGATGAAATCTACTGCTTGTGTAGAGTTTTTTTTCTATTAAGCCAAAATTAAAACTATGTTCTTAAAAATCTATAACGGAACATGATTTAACTTAAAAATATTCGGTTTAGATCCAACTTTGCTAAAAGTTAGATGTCTTAAAACTTTCTTCATAAGTACGTCGTTTCTGTTATAATCTGGTAATTATGTTTTGGCACCACGGGGCTTGTACTGACAAACCTATACAAAATATAAAAGTCTCAATTGAAAATGAACCTTCTTCCTCTGTGATAAAGTTAAAAATCTATTAGAGAAATTTACAAGATCGGCGAAGGTTGGTGTGCTAGCTTCTTGTAAAATTATAATTTGTAATTTGGCACTAAGCTCCTAAGATTAAATTTAAGATTAGCCCACGTTGACCGCCCGCGATTTTGATTTGCTACTCCTACTCCACAATTTTGCCCTATCTGAGCATCAAATCTAGGTCTTGAGTTTCACAGACTACGACCCCGTTTTAGAATTGAAAGAGTACCACTTATACTAGTACAGTCACTCTTTGTAAACAAACTTTTTGTGAAATAAAAAGCAAGAAAAGTTCAATCAAAAGATGAAGTAAAAGAAAAAAGTTTAATTAGTAAACTGTGCCAGTAGTTCCTGAGATTAGCGCATTCAAACAAACTCTTCAGCTTTATAATATTATGTTAGTATCTATATCTTAGATAACTTTTTTTTTTCTCAGCCTATACTGTCCCACTGCTGGGCAAAGGGAGGCCTTTGCCCAGCAGTGGGACAGTACCAAGTCCTTCTATGTGCTCTTGTCCAGCGCCACTCGAACCAGCCCTCACGGTACGAGTCCAATTTGTCTCGCCACCTCTTTCTGGGCCGGCCTCGGCGACGCCGTCCATCTCCTGGCACCCACTGTGTGGCGAATCCTAAACATAAATTATTTGTTTGCAAAAATCATAACCTATGATATTTTAATGATTTATTTTTATTTATTTATTTATTTAATCATTTATGTACACACAATATAAAATATAAGGACATACGTAATCTTAATAGTACAAAGGCACTGCTTATTTCATAAGAAATTTCTACCAGCAGACCTGCGACAGGAAGAGTGAAAAAAAGAAATGTAGACAGTAGTGTGTGAGAACAAGAATACAGAGATATAAAAGAATGTCTTAACTTATTAAATATTAGTACACATATAAATTATAAATAATATATAAGTACTTATATAAATACAAAATCCTAAAACATACACCGTGTTCCGGACGATATACATAAACTTCGACCAGATGTTCAAACCACGGAAGTAAGCATTTTTCATTATGGACACATTAATAAATTCTTATTTTTTATTAATTTTCATACAAACTAAATACCTAGACGTAAATAACCCGATATGCATGCCTCTTTATCCGAATTGGCAACGTCGTATTTTCATTCATAACATTTGGCGGGCTGAAACTTGTCAAAACAAAAGTTTCTTTGATTTTTTATCTCGTTCCTCATAGCACTGTCAATGTATTATACTTATCTAAAGAGAACGTATAAGGCTACCAAGCAGGTAGATACGTATTTCGAATTGTCTTTTTAATTGAGGAATAAAAAAAAAAACAAAATTCCATAACCAAATCATGATAACCTCTTCCCACGACATGCAGCCTTCGCAAAACGTTTCTGCAGTCCTTATTTTTAGTCTAGGCTTAAAGCAACGCCGGACCTCCAACGACGGGAAGGGGAGTAGGCTACCATAATTATCTTCCCATTCTGCCGTTTCGGCTTAAGTAACGAACATTCAATCTCAAAATTATTGACTAAAAGAGGGGCAGCTCAACACGCAATCTGGGGACCACGCTTAGAGCTCACGTACATTCGTAAAAATACTCTCAAAAGATAGGTCTCGGTCAAATTAAGATAAATGGTAATCACAGATTTGCGATGGTTGTTATACCTACAATTGGGTAAAACCACGTTTCACCATTTAGGCATGCTTAAACTAGAAAAGTAAAACTATAAATTATGAATATTTAATACAGTAACATTAACACACAGGTAAATAAAATAAATTATGGACCTACCACATCGAAGAAACTAAAAAAAAAACTCCTATGTTATCAAAAATAAATATAAATTGTAGCATTTAATAAGTGGAGGTAGCGAAGACAAAATAGTTATTAAATTATTTTTGTATGCTAATATCAACATAAAAAGCAGATAACCACACTCACGCATTTTTCTGTATATGGGGATAATTATTATTATTGGAAATCACTAAAATATTTCGAAAGTATTGTAAAACATCTTGGTAAAGGTCATCGGTCGCGGAAATGTCTTCTATGCATAGATCTGAATAGGTAGAGCTGTTTTATGTACTTGCCATAGGTAAGATTAATATGGATATACCCCGAGTCCCGAGATTTGGAGTGAGACAACAAGTTACTGTTAATAAAGACTTGAATTCTAGTGGCGCAGAAAGAGACAAAAACACAAACAGGTGCGTCACTCTATTAACAGAAACACCCCGCTACTGTTTTTTTCTAGTATCACTCGGAATCCCGTGGTATATCCATATTAACATCATTTTTTGCGGTCAATGAACCTAAATAGCTTTACGTATTCCGATCTATGCTTATAAGCTACCGCGGCCTTGGCACATAAAAGCAATAGAAGGAACATGGTAGTTTTTAGTCAGTCAAGTCTGACAGTAGGAAGACACATTTAAGCCTTTGTCAAACAGACAGGCGTGGCGAACGCGAAGCGAAGCATTTTTATTTGTAATTGTTTGAATCCTGTCACCAGCCTGTCACATTGAAAAACGAAAGCTGTCCGATAGTCTATGTGACAAAAACGCTTCGGCACGCATTCGTTTCGCCTGTCAGTTTGACAAAGGCTTTAATGATTTTTCACCCGATAAAAAACAATGAAGCCTTTGTCAAATTGACGTGCAGTGTGTTACATCAAAATATAAATGACTAGCTTTTGCCAGCGGCTTCGCCCGCTTAGTCCCCCCCCACCACTTATTGCCTATGTCACTCAGGACCAAAGCAGCTTTCAACTGGTGAAAGAATTATCGAAATCGGTCCAGTCATCCAGTGGTTTCGAAGCCTGTTCAATACAAACAAACAATCAAATCCCCTTTATAATATTTGCGTAGTTTCAGAGGGCCACTACGGAATGGTAGTAGTTACATCTCTTCGAATTATTGGTTCTAGTTAGGAAATGCTGGTTTTCTCACTTTTATTTTGACCGTTTTGAAAGCGGTGGTAATGACATATTTTACACAATGCAATGTGTCTGGCTTGGTTCAAACTCACGATCTGATCCACCACTGCTCTCGTTCCAGTCATTTCGAAAAAAGGAACTTCAAAGATTAAGACGGTATAAAAGACCTCAAGGGCAAGCTTACTGCGTAGGTAGCTAATTGTGTAGCAAGATAAAGTACTGTAATAACTTAAGTAGATTGGAGATTAGACCACACGTTTAAACCTTACGCCGCCCACACTTTCACATTTGTTCTTCTCGTTGAACTATGACTTTTAAGACGGCTACTGAATCTGCAAGGACCTTGAACTTTGACAGATAATGTTCTGGATAATTGTCAGCGTCTGGTGTCCGTCAGCTTGACCGAAACAGGGTTACTACTATTTAAGCACAAAACCCGTAGCTACGGCCAAAGTTTTAGGGGTTTTTTAACATTTAAGCTATTGTCAAACAGATAGGCGAAGCGAACGCGAAGCGAAGCGGTTTTGTTTGTAATGTATGGAATTGTTTGTAGCCTGTCACATAGACTGTCGGATCGCTTTCGCTTTTCTATATGACAGGATTGGCTTCGCGTTCGCTTCGCCTGTCTGTTTGACAATAGCATATCGGATATAAGATCAGTTAGTGCTATAAATTGCTGACAACATGATTGGACAGTCCCGACTACCGATGTGTTGTCAGAATTTATGAATTCGAAAATAACGGGGAGTAGGGTTCACTCGAAAGTTTTGAGTTAACTCCCCGCCCGTATTTTCGTTGACGGACTAAGAGAGTAGAGTAGCACCCCAAGTTTTTGATCAGACGGCGAGCTGCCCATTTACCGCCGTCGCAAACCCGCGGGCAGAGCTGTACCTACATACATAAGGCCCATAATTCACATGCCAGTAATTTGCACAAAAAAATGCAAGTAGCTTGCAAACCATTGAATTGTAATAATTCTAGTTGATGAATTTTACAGTGGTATGCCTGCATAGTACGATCTTAACATAAGTTATTTGAAGTCCCGTGTAAAAGGTACGTAGCAAGCACAAACTGTGAATATGACGTCATTAGCCAGTACGCTTGGAATGTTACTCTACTTACGACTACCATTCGCCAGTATGCTTGAAAAGATGCTCCACGTCACGTACGTGTTTTAAGGTTGAGTAATATTTGTTTTGTGTTGTACTTTCACGAGAAGTGCAAAATGTATTATTGTTTTAGACTAGCTGTGCTCGCGACTTTGCTCGTACATTATTTTTTTATTGGATGACTAGCCCTTGCTAGCGGTTTCCCTCGCGTTTATCTCGGAAAGTGTTCGTCGAGATCGTAATAAATGGTATTGTAATGTGTTATTGTACAAAAAAATCCTATCACTGCGCCAAGTTTCATCAAGATCCATTCACTCGCTCTGTCGGGATTTCGTAACAAATATCCAACTTTCGCATATTTATAATGTATGATTAAAACGCTGTCTTGTGGCAAAATATCATCAAAATGTTCTTTTTGAAAGTTGGCAAGCTACGTAGTTTTATGTTTTCTTTCCTCTCCGATAGTGGCTTAAAAACCAATTTAAATAAATCAATTCTAAGTAAACGTAAACCTGTTTCCATCTGTCGTCTTTTGCATCTGCCTAGCTACCATCTTAAACAGTAAAAGTTATTTTCATCCCTACAAACTTAGAAATCTTAAATCTGAATAATTATTTAAACCTAGTAACGAAAGAAATATGGCGTCTATAAACTTTGTCGAGTTAAAATAATAAGAAGGAGTGGGCTGCGAAAATTCTAGACAGAAATAATGAAAATGTCTAGAAGTTTAGTCAAGTGTTCTAGAATTTGATGAGAGAATCGTATCATAAACTTCAAAAGGCTGGGGCGTTTGTTTTTTGGATTTCTACAACTGATTTTTATTCTCGGTTTAATTTATATTATCGTCTATTTCAATGTGTATACCAAATTTCACGAAAAAGCTATGTTACCTAGAACCTTTATATCAGGTTTAACTTACACATATACAAAGAATAACACGCTAGTCTTCATTTTTCAAAAAAAAAATTAAAAAAAATCGCTAGTCTTCTTTCTTCGATTCAAATGTTTTGAATCGAAGAAAGACTAGCGATTTTTTTTTTACCTGTTACCTAACGTTACGGAGTGTTCTCAGAGTATTTGAAGAATTCCTTGGGAATTATAAGATAAATATACGCCTTTTTCCCGTAAGATGGCAGAAACTAAAGGACCTGTGCAATCCTTAGTATTCTCCTTTCACCTCGTACGTTCATACATCTGGTCACACAAGCAAACCAGTTGCGAATACTACGTGAAAAACTTCAGGCCTTCTTCTTGTCAAGTTTTTAAGAATTTTTCAGGCACAAATTATTCATCTTTTCCCAAATCGACCATCAAAACAAAGTCCTAATCATTCTTTAGCCACAATACCAATTTACCATCATTTCTTTTATTTAGCCAATAAACTTTACTATCCAGAATAATCTTCATCAGACAAAGTGGTCCACGGAACCTTGAAACAAATTGTGAAAGAATTTGTCAAACAAATTGTAGTTATTTAGTGAGAACTCGTAAAAAGTGAGGCTTCTTGAAAATAAGTGATTATTGCTATAGTCTGTTTAATGGACCGGCTTTTAGGCTTAGTGGGGACTCATTTTGGTAACTGAAAGAAAAAATGTAGATTGAGATGAATAATACTTGAAGAAACTGATGTTTTTAGGTGATATCGACTCAAATCAAGCTCAAATGAGACGCCCTAACTCCATTACATATTAACAGCTCTGAAGTTAGTTCTCAGTCGACAGAAAAGCCTGTAACTCGAGATTTTTAAAAAGGAATCATCTGTCAAATGTTGAGTTTGCGCCTATGCATCTGAGAACGACTTAAACCGGCATCGTAACGACCAAATCTAGCTCAGCTGAGCAATTGACTTAAGACGAGTCTTAGAATATCGGTGTTAGATTTAATATGAAACTTTCTGTCATTACACCATTAAATAATCTCCATAAAATCTACCTCTCAGCAATATTGACCCTGTTTAAACTCAGTCTTATTCTTATTATGAAGTAAATCGTAAATATTAATGGCCGACATCCAACAGAATAAAATTAATATTGATAAATAAAGTTCGAAACAAGTTCATTAATTATTCCGTTGGTTCCCTTTGTTTATTTCCGTGCAATTACAAGTTTGGAATTCTATGTGAACCGATAAATAAGTCCATTTTGAAATGGTAAATTGTTAGAATTTGTTGAGGAAAGGTTTTGGTCAAATAATATGGTTTTTATTACACAGGAGAGGAAAGCTAGAGGAAATTATAAGAGAAGATAAAAAAATAAGCGACTCTTGTCAATTTTTGTAACAACTACAGGCAAAAGTAAAATAACTTTTTTCGGAAGTCGGTGACTTTGTTTTATTTTATTTTGCGTTGTTTTAGATTTTGTTTTCTTATTCCTAGTGGGTAAGCATAAAAATTAATTTTTTTATGATTGCGTAAACAGATAATGTGATATCAGTAATTGCGGTTTAATTCCTGTCTATTGAAGAGTGCCAAAAAAAATATGCTATATCTAATCTATACAGGCGTGTTCCAGAACCCAGGGGACTTACAAAAAATCCGATGATTCGAGAACCTCCTCCATTTTTGAAGTCGGTTTAAAACGAAAACTAAGAGGAGAAACTAACTCCCCAGCAACAGATGAATTCTCTTATGAATAAATACCAGTGCTTAGTATCAATAATTAAATACTAACAGTCATCTGATGAAAGGCGATATTTCAGTTCAAATAATGATTTGCTATATTCGACTCTAATAACATTTAATTAAGGATTTGTGTTGAAGCCTTCAGATTTAATCTGTATTGACTAATTGCGATTTATGTTCATATTCATAACTATTGAATGATTTAATGAACTATGGTAGTCAGGATTTGAGCGTCTTAGATAACTTACTGTCTTAATTAAAATTTATCACAATTTGATTATACAGACGGTGGAAATTGCAAACATTACACGACTCGTTAATTTATTTTGAGTGTTGTTTTAACAACTTTGTAATATCTACTATTTTTTTTTTCAACTTTTCAACAAAGGACCCTAAATAAACTTTGTTTTTATTTTAAACATTGTCCTACGTTAGGAATGTCTCTTGGACGCATTCACAAACATTCAACTACACACAAACATCCTAGACCCGTGCGGGAATCGAACCGCAGACGATTGGTCATCCAACCGTGTCGACATCGTTTGAAATACCTACCCATATGATCTCTATTGTACGAGTATTGCGCGATCGTTAACAGATTTTCACCAAAAATAATAAGCTGATTCCATTATGTTTTTTACTTAAAGTTGCTACAAATTATGCGGTTTTTCAAATTCATATCTAAAATTACCTAATCAGAATATGTCCAGGTTTACCCTAATCAATACCAATAACATCACTTTTCCTATCGATATTTCCAAACAACACTATTATCGTTATCCCAGATTCGATATGTAATATAATTTTTACGGTTACATCACTCACGTAACTTTTACAACTAGTTGCAACAATACAATTGGAGGGTAGTCGTAAATAATAAATGTTTGTGATTGAATCTTATCGTAAAAAGGAACGTTGGTGTCCAAAATGGCGTCAATATGGCTTGGTTTTAGTGGTGAAATTATTTACGAGTATTTATTTATTTGTTGGTCGTGATCGTGAACTCTACTAATGAGCTTTTTTTTTTTTTGGGGTGGCAAAATCATCAAATGAGTCCTCCCGCCCTGGGTGGGGCGTAAGGGACTGTCAGAGTCTTACTGACTAAAATCCACCCGTGTTCCTTCGGATACCCTTTACGTTCCGGGGCCACGGTATCCTGGATTAAGAAAAATCCGCGACCCCAGCAGGCATTTGGCCCCATAAGGGGCCCCGTCGGTGACGCGAAAACACGACGCGCCACCGACCCGGGCTTGGTCCTTGGTCGGACGGCGAGCATACCCATTACTCACCGTCCGCAAGCCCGCTCCGCCGCTGTGCCCTCTGCTATTCAGAAGGACACGCGTTGGAGCGTCCACCCGACAGGCTATTCGCATACGGGCAAAGAGACCCCTTAGGCACACAGTGCCTAAGGAAGAGTTTTTGCCCGCATCCCAGGGTGCACCGTCCCGAAAAACTGGTCTTCCCCCCGGACGTATCCGAGAGGGAACTCCAGTCAACGGGCGCACGTGGAGGTTTCCTGTCTTAGCACCCCCTACTAATGAGCTTATGGATCTTTTTGACGCGGGAGGGACTGTCAGACTTTTACTGACTAAAATTCACGGTGTCCTTCAACAGCCCTTTACGTTCCGGGGTAGCTCGTTAGTCCCCTGACCCTGGCAGGCCTTGGTCCTCTAAGGGGACCCCGTCAGTGTACTGATAGCTGTTTGTGGAGCGCGTGGAACACGACGCGCCATCGACCCGGGCATGGTCCATGATCGGACAGCGAGTTCCCAAAAATGGCGTCCATATGGCTTGGTTTTAGTGGTGAAATAATTTACGAGTATTTGTTTGTTTTTTGGTCGTACTAATGAGCTTTTGGATTTGATTCTTAGTAGGATAGTGAACATTTGAGACAACGTGCCAGTTAGCAATCTAAAAATAATTATGCAAATACCGATTCACCAAAATTCTATTTCAATTGAACTCCATAATAATTATGAAAATGATTTTTCATTCTTTCTTTTTCTTTCAATTGATTAGTGAAATATGTCTTTTCAAAAGGTTATACATTTATTTATTTATATTTACTTACATATTATTTTATTGCGCAAAGATGCGTGAAATTTCATTGGTATGTGTGAAGTTTATTTTGGATTTAATAGTTATGATCCTTGCTATTTTAGCAAAATCTCAAGCTTCGAAGACGTCTTCATACTACATAAACATTTTCTTCCAAAAACATAGAGTTAATTTAGTAAAACATCCCTAACCTTCTCTCAAATAAATTAAATCAATTACATTGTCCCCAAAAACTTATAAATATGTAGAAATTGTCCTCTCAATACTTTAGCATTATAAATTCTCAGTTCCCGAGCTCAGTGACTAAAATCTGCATAAAGCCAATTTTGAATACTATCAAGTCTATCCAGACCTAGAAGAATGGATAATATCGTAGTAAATATTTAATATCATGGCTCTACGGAAGATAGCTGGCTGACATTTGTATAATTTAGCTCTTTATTAAAAAAAAAATACAATTTTATGTTTTAAATGCTTAATGTGATTTTCAATTGGTTTACTTTGAATCTGCTCGAGTTCGTTGTTTTAAAAAAAGCCAGGAGTTTTTTTTTTTGGGGTGGTAAATCTTCATATGATTGCTTCCGGCGTCTGGGTGGAGAACAAGGGATTGCTAGATTTGACTGCTCAAAGACCACCCTGGTCCTTCGATTGTACTTTGCATTCCAGGGCCACCGTAAATTATGAAGACTTTCTCGCGATCTAGATCATAGTTTGATTTTAAGACCGTAGATTTGTTTTCTTTTTTAAACGTTTCCCTGAGAATATGTCATCTTCTTTGATGCTTCTTAGTTTATCGTCATCTTTCCTAAATGCAAAGATGGCTTCTATCAATTATTTTCTACAAAATTCATCCATAGTCTGTTTTTGGTATTTCCTCTACACTTTAGCTATTCACACACACACAAGAATGTTCCCTTCCATTCCATGTTCTTCATATCCAAGTCTGCTAATTGACAAACAAACGAAAAAAACAAAATTCAATCATTGAATTCAACACACAATATTTTAAAAGAAATACTCCTTGCAGCCACTAAAAACATTTTATTTTTGCAAAATTGCACATGCACCGCACGTCATTCCATTAGTACCCGTCAGCGACGACTGAGCTGCATCGCCCCACCAATTTGTCACTACTTATGCACTAACACAGTACAGCTACCCGCTTGAAGCGCATATTCACATCTACCCGCAGATCTAAATTTTGTATTAATTTTATTGTTGCGAGTTCGGAGACGTAAAGATAAAGATATTTTTATTTGTTCAAAACATGCGTTTACACACATTTAGCATGCAAGTTCTTATTATTAAGTTTGTCCGTACATGTTTTACCTAGTGAGGTTTACAAATTTGTTTCTTTTTTTACAATTTACTAGATAAAATTACAGGTTTGTCTATTGTTTTACGTGGCATATTCATACAAAGCAATATCGGCAGCTTATTTTCTGTGAATTACATAATAAAAATCAAGGATACAAAGTGTTGAATAGTAACAATAATTATTATGTCAAAAGGTAAACTAATGTCAAAAGGCTAATAGAAATAATATATGTCATGGGTAAAAAAAATGTCAAATGGTATCCATGAAGAAGTCATTCACATTATAGTAACATTAGTCTGTCAGTAAATTCCGAATCTTGTGTTTAAATAAATTTGTAGTCAGCGCTTTGTAAGACTGAGGTATTTTGTTATAGATTTTCGGTGCCATACAAAAAAAGCTTTTCGACATTAGAGCAGTTTTTGTTGAGTGCGAGCAAAGTTGACTATTGTCGCGTCTGTTGCGTGGAAACGTGTCCGATAGTCGTGGAAATAGTTGGGGGTTACTTTTTACAAAACAGGCTACTTCAAAAATGTACAGAGACGGTAAAGTTAATAATTTGTATTTTTTAAATATTGGTTTGCAGCTTTCTGTCGAGTTTATGTTGAACATAGCGCGTAAACATCTTTTTTGGGCTTTGAATGCAATTTCTTTGTCCGTCGAGTTTCCCCAGAAAATAATACCGTAGCGCAACACTGATGCAACCAATCCATGATAAGCAGTCACCAGGGCGTCCGGGTTAAGTTCTGAGGCCAGTTTGAAAAGTGCGTACGCGGATGAGCTCAGCTTCTTACTCACGAGTTCAATGTGGGCTTTCCAATTCAGATTCGCGTCAATAATTATCCCGAGAAATTTGGCATTGTCAACTTTCTTTAGAACTGAGCCATTGTGCCGGGCTTCAATTGCGTTATCAATCTGCATTCGTTGATAGAAATGCATAATAGTAGTTTTTTCTAAGTTAATTTTTAGATTATTCTGATTTAGCCATGATATTATAGATGTCAAAGATTCATTAATGTCAAATTCATACATGTCCTTATTATTGCCTGTTATGGTCACTGTACTGTCATCTGCAAATAGGGTCATGGGGTGTTTAGTAACCCGACAGTATTCCGACAATGAATGTCGGGCAGAAAGCCCACCAGACACAACACCGGGTGTTCTATGTCTTCTAAGTTCGATGTTAACTTTGATTGCGCGATGTAGACATCTTACATCTTAGTTTCTCCGTCGCTTCATGGATGGCGCTAGTGTACTTTTTGTAGATGATAATGTACGCTACATATTTGACAACTATTTGCGACGTTGCCAACTTTCAGAATAAGCGCTCTTAAACAGTGCAGCAGACTAGAACCTGTATCTGTACCTCATCCAGATCTAAAGAACTTGCACTGGGAGTCAAGAAGCGGCTACAGTGACAGACAGTACATCCAGTCCATCTAGGCGTTGCATGTCCACAGATCTCCTTGCTCCAAGCTTATTGAAATGATGTCGGTGGGATCGTAGATGATTTGTTGTTAGTCCCTACTGTACTATGTGACAAAGGTATAATACGTCAATGAACCCGAAACATGAACGATCACGAAATCACGTTTAGTAGGAAACTGCTTTGTGAAAATTATTTTTTAATAATGGCTGTTATCGTGCTTGTTTCTTACTGTTAATTTTATTTGATTATTGTTTATTTAAGAGCGCGCAAATGTTAGATAACCTTGTCGCGTCGGTCGTAGAGTACTATAAATAGCTAGAACATTAAATCATTTATAGGCATGTAGCTCAATACCAAGAGCTGAAGATGGATTACCTCCCATTCATCCTACCGTCTTAAACGTCAAGTCTATTAACTGAAAAGTCACAACGAACAACATTTGCAACAATATGCCAATAACCGTCAAACCTTTCGGACCTATTGTGACGTCTTTGACAGTTTTGACGTATTTGACAGTTGTGACATCATCGTCGCCATTTTAATCAAGAGTGAATGGTTTTGTGTAGCTAGGTAAATTACTCAATAATTTAATTTCCACAATGGTAGTAAATTGCCTTTAATTTTGGGTGTGTCTACGCGGTGTGGGGGAAGAGTTTAGAGCGTTTTTGTATCGAGGATAGAATTTGTAATCTGTTGTGTTTAGCTTATTATTTAGCTAAACACAATGAGACTGCGAGTTCTAACAGTACTTGAATGTCTCTTACAAAACATATTACTTGCTTATTTTATCTTGGACATCACTGAAATATGGTAAGATGAACATATTTTTGTGAGTACAATGATCCAGATTTTGACAGACTTGAGATTTTGCAACAGGAACAGGTGGCGTTTGAGAAACTTTTACTAGTAATTCAATCAATCAATATTACAAGTAAAATAGTTGTATCCTTATAAAACTGATAACTTTCATACCACTATGTTATGACACCTCGCTTCACCCTACTAAATAATAAGTCATCCCATTTGGTCCAGTAAAGACCGATGCCATCGTTTTTACAGAGCGTTTTCAATATGAACCTAACTATTGAAAGACGAGTACATTGTTAAGTCTCCTAGCAACAGGTCCTTCTAAAGAACACTAGAAAAGATTCCTTTATCGTTCACTCTATCTTTGGAATGAAAGAAATATTGAAAAAGTATAATTAGTTCACGATGCAGACTTGTTGCTGATTGCAGTTTTATAGGATTTAACAATTTTAATAATTAAAAGGTTTTTTGCTTTTAGCTATCTCCGGGTCGAAATATATTTTTGTTTGAAGAAGAAAAAAATATTGAGGTATTTTTTCATTCTTTGTCAAAACAACATGTTTTGCTGTGGAAACATCCTATGTTTGTCTTGTTTTAAATTAAATTATGAACAACATTTTTACGAGGATAGAATTAATGTTTATGAAAGGAATCTGAAATGTTTGTTTTTAAAATCAACAGTACATCCATTATTCAGTATGTTTTTATTTAAGTTCATTTCCAAACAATGTGAAAACTTGTAAAAAAGACATTATTTCTGTTGGAAAATGGTCATGATGAATGAAAAATCTAATTAGTTCATTTCTTGTAATCTTTCTAGCCATATCAACCTTCATACATTTCTCAAATCTGATTATCCTTTTGAAAAGAAACTCTACTAGCTTCGAGATTATATTGCGTCTTGTACTTTTTAGGGTTCCGTAGCCAAATGGCAAAAACGGAACCCTTATAGATTAGTCATGTCTGTCTGTCTGTCCGTCCGTCCGTATGTCACAGCCACTTTTTGTCGAAAGTATAAGAGCTATCCTGTTGAAACTTGGTAAGTTGATGTATTATGTGAACCGCATTACGATTTTCACACAAAAATAAAAATAAAACAAATTTTGGGGGTGCCCCCCATACTTAGAATTCAAACTCAAATTTTTTTTTTTCACCAAACCCATACATGTGGGGTATCTATGGATAGGTCTTGAAAAATGATATTGAGGTTACTTATATCATTTTTTTCTAAACTGAACAGTTTGCACGAGAGACACTTCCAAAGTGGTAAAATGTGTGTCCCCCCCTGTAACTTCTAAAATAAGAGAATGATAAAACTAAAAAAAATATAAAATGTAAACCTCAACAAAAACTTCCAACGAAAGTTGGTTTGGTTTTTGAGATATAGTACATTTTCAGAAACCGCAAATATAACTTTGCCATTCATACAAACACTATGAAAAACAAAGTTATTTTTATTGTTTGTGTATATTACTTACTAATCTCAATATAATTATATCCCTAACCTATGCTTGCTACTACGGAACCCTTCATGGGCGAGTCCAACTCGCACTTGGCCGGTTTTGTTCTATTGCTCGTTGCAAACGCTTTCATGCACTCTCCAGTCTTGCTAGCCGTGATTATCTGGTAAGAGTTTCTTTCAAATGCATTTTAAAGCGATATTTGAGCAGTTTCTTTTTGAGTTTCTGCTTGTTGGGTTAATTCTCACAGTAATACGGAACGGAATTAGATTTGCTTTTTGGTAGCGGAACGGAATGTTTGTTTCAGTTGTTTGCTAATATTTTAATAGCTCTATAAATCTTTCATTAAACCGTTTTCGCAGAATTTTGTACTAACACAAAAATATAATATTCATATCAGCGATTTTTCTTTTTTGACTGTCGACTTAATACTACTGCCAGCCGGGTATGGAATAAATTTGTTGCACCAATTTATTGACCAAATATCTCTAATCAATTATAAACAGTCTATAAATGTATAGTTCTAAAAACAGCCTTGGACTTCAACGAAGGTGGTAGAGGACAATTCTCAAACCTTTCCGGAACAGGTGTTCCGGAAAGTACCTCCTAGAATGTTCTGGTCACACGATTGAAGTAACCAAGGTAATTGAAAAATGGTTATAATAATAAAAATATTCACCGCTTAGGATAACTAAATCTTAAATCCAATCTCCTAAGATTTCTTGAAAAACTAACCAATTCCACCCAACGTTAACCAAATAAAGCCGTTAAAAAAGATACACTACACTTTTCCCCTGTTAAATCATCCTTCATCACACCCCAAACCACGGTAACTTTTTCAGCTACATCTACGACCATTATCCTCCCGATTCCCCATAAACCGTAAGCCATGGGTCCACTCACCATTACATGGGGCGGCCCCATAAAAAAGGACCAAAGCTGTCGTATACCTGGACTTTAAGTATGAGTCGTGGGCGCTTAAACGGATCATGGTACGGGGGACTTATAGTTACTCTTTGCAGACGGTTTGTGATAGTTGTACCTACTTTAGCGGAGTAGTACCCTGGTACTTTTTATTGTGGTTTCGGAAATGTAATCAAAATTTATGCGAAAAACGAAAATTAAACACCCTTTTTGATTTTGGACATTCGGCTCCTCCGCCTAAAGATGAAAATAATAAAACGCACAAGTAGTTACTTAGCCATTTCAAGGTCTTTTATTCTAAGTGAAATCAAGGATCACCCCTTTTCAATTCGCACGGAGACTTCTTAAGCCTCCTGCAGACACACGCGATTAATCGCGCTGCGACAACGAGCCAAGCTAATTTCCACTCTAAAAATACTGCGAATGGACCGCGACATGTCGCCCCGCGCGATTAATCGCGTGTGTCTATAGGAGGCTTTATTTGAAGTATGTACGACGTAATTTGAATGGAAATTGAAAGCGCCGAAAAACTACGTGCAAGGAACTAATCTTATACGTCAAATTAACGTCAAAGTTTCCGTTTACGACACATTAACGTGGAAACTTGTGCTAGACCCTTTGTTATAAGCTTCCAAAATCCTCAATTCAGGATTTCAATTGACAATTAAAAGAGACCGCTGTAAATTAAGAAACAATTGGCCCGCAGTAAATCCTACAAAAATGAGATAAAAATACGCTTTCAAACAAATATTAAACCAAACAGAACACGGAAGGAAAAAGTATTAATTTATAACAAGCCTGAAAGGGGTTCAATATTTACCAATGTTGTTGACAACCAAATATTGAAATGATGAACGAAAGAACGAATTGAACGTATTTACAAACGCGCGATCGAATGAATGGTTTCCTTAATTTATTTAACATCGAATGAAGAAAAGCTTATAGGGAATCAATAAATAAAATAAATATGATTTACTCATTTGTTATTTTTCTTTGTTTTCAGGTAATTTGAACTAGATTACGGTTGTGTATTTGAACGAAGTATACGAGGATACTTATGCTTTGACAAAAGGTGAAAGATTCTGCAGTATTGGTGACGGAAATGACTCCACGAAGATATTGAAGGTACTGACAACTTGTATAATTAAACGTGCTGTAAATACTTTGCCTATTTTCGAACTGAAAAAAGAAAATGTTGTGTCTAATGACTCATTTCAAAACGTACCTATTAGTTTGGCACTATCATAATATTCTATTTAATATCTACAGTATACATACAGATATAGGGATCATAATAATATGTCCCATTGTGGAATATGACAACCGGCCAGATTTTTTTTACTTCATAATCAATTTGTGTTTCAGTCAGGGATGCAGCCAACCCAGGGTTGTATTGTTATAGCGGTAGTAATAAATAATATTATGATACGGTTCGAACTGAATTTTTAATTGGCAAAAAAATATAACATCAGCAGATTCAGAAACTGACGGTGAATTTAAAAGGCCATCACTGAAAAAAATCATTTGTCAAAGAAAAACTCATGTTGGTAGCTTAAATCCCCGCTACCTCTTACAACTTGAACTAAGGAACAAAATAAAAGGAAAATTGATTACCACCGCTCCTCCATCGACCTTCCATTCATATAAAATGATATTGACTTACCGTGTTTGCTAAGCCACTGTGTAGGTGCACAAAAAACCTTTTTCTATAGACGTAACGTTATAACCTGATCCTCGAAATGAGATTTACCTCTTGGGATTTTCCATCGAAAAGTGATGGATTTTAGTACAAAGTTCCGTCTAGGAGAACTCGCTCCATCATCTCATCTGCCTAGTGTTCTCCCAAGTATATCGAGGTCGGGCATGCGGGCGGCGAGTAATGGGCAACTCGCCACCCGAACATGAACCATGCCCGGGTCGACGGCGCGTTGTGTTAAGAGCGTCAGCAAGATGACGGGCCCCCCCTCTAGAGGGCCAAAGCCTGCCGGGGTCGCGGGACTTATACCATTACCGTGATCCTGGAACGTAAAGGGCTAATGAAGGACACCGTAGATTTTAGTCAGCACAAGTCTGACAGTCCATCTCGCCCTGCCCTGGGTGGGAGGACTCATTTGATGATTTTAACACGCAAAAAAAAAAGTATATTGGGGTCAGCTTCCGGTCGAACCAGATACAGCTGAATATCAGTATTTTATATGGAGCCACTTCCTATCGAATCTCCACAATCCAGTTATTGGGTAAATACGAAATCCCATCATAAAAAAAAACTCCAGATTAAAAAAAAAAACGTTGCCCTACGATTGGCATTTCTTCTGTGTTGAGGGTGCGTTTATACAAACATACAGAAATACTCAGATCCGGAACAAGTACTCGAACGTGCGGGGATCGAACTTGCGACACGTTGCGCAGACATACTGACATTGTCACAACCTCAGCACAACATTATTATAATAGCACTTAAAACGGGCATTTGAACAGTTGAAACCTATCGTTTCCCACACTGTAACCGTTATCTACTAAGTAGTTATTTTTTTGCTATTTCATCCAATCCGTCGCATTGTTTCTTTGGTTTTGATCTTTAGGCTCTATTTCACGACCATTTTGTTCGCTACGACCTGGTTGTGCAGTCGTGGTGTCCCGGTGAAATAGAGCCCTTATAGCCAACAAATTCACTTAATTTGGTTGTTCTTATAAGGGCATATAAATGTCACGGTTCTTTGATACAATAGAAGACCTATGAGGGGTACCCAAGGTCACATAGATCCAATGTCAAGGTCATTATGTCGGTGTCACTGTAGGTCTAATTTAATTGATATATCTACATCTTGCGTATGACATTGTAAAGTGAACATTAATTTCATCCATGGGTATTGTTTGTTGGGGTCGGCAGTTTTACCCTTTGCAGTTGAATTCTTTATAGTCTGACTTTTCAACTGTTCTCTGTATCAGACTAAACTAACTCTAGTTTGATTGTTATTTTAGTACATACATGTCTCATAGATGGAAAGAAAATACCATCATAGATGCTAAGAGTGGCCAAAATATGACGCTACGCTACCGTAAAACGTCAAACGAGGGAATAGAAGATTCAGTTTCTGAGTGTGAGTTGCGGTAGTCTAATCGGTAAGACGTCTGGAGTACTTCTCAGAAGACGCGGGTTCGAATCCCACGCGCAGTTGAATTTTTCTTTCCTCAAAAATCATTTTTACGATGCATTAATGCATACAAAAATAAATAATTAACCATGTCTCCATTTTGTGAAACTTTAATAAAAGTGACCTTGACCCCATCCAAGGTCACAAACTCAAGGTCATCTTTCTCAATATGAGTTCATTATCGCTATCTCGAACGTATCACATAATAAAGGGGAACACTGATATCGTGGAGGATGTTATTGACATTCCAGTGTAGTATGTCGCCTTTTGAAGTGGGTTCAATAAATAGACGTTTAATTTGAAAGGGTGTTCTGTAATTAATTTCGTTGTGAGACGGCTGGGATTGGTTGAATGGAACGGTAGATTTTTTGTGTGGTTTTTGGAAATGAGTCTTGGCATATTGTCATGTTGCTTGTCATAAAATTGCGTATTATGGAAGTCACCACCCACTGACAGTTGTAAAAGTGTATCTTCCAACGACGACGTTGAAAAAGCATCAGAGAGTCCAGTCTGTTCCGGTTGCCTCTTGCTTTTTAGGGCCACGGTTTTCTGCTCAGGCAGTCCCGCTGACCGAGACCAACGCCTTTTTTTTTGGTGCTAAAATCATCAAGGATGTAGCTTGACCTGGGGGGGTATTACAACGTCTTAAAACCAGGCTTGTTCCATTGAGTAAACGAGATGGCGCTAGACGACTTGTATAGCTCTGTTACTTTCAATCGCCGGAACAAGCCTGGTTTTAAGACGTTGTAATACCCCCCCAGGGCGGAACGGAAAGGATTGCCAGACTCTTACAGAATAAAAGGTCCACCCTGTTCATTCGGTTGCCCTTTGCGTTCCAGGACTAGGCTTAACGTGCTTTATGAAACACGGAGGAAACTCATATCTTAGCCCGTTTAGGAATCTAACAATGAAGTGCCACAAGCGATGCAATTTAATATTTTCCCTGTGCACAAACTTAAAACTATTTGTAGTTGACCTCAATATTAATATAATATCACTTCCGTAAACCATTCCATTCCTCAACAAATATTTCCCAGTCATCAGAGAGTAATTCACGTCAAATTTTATGAAGATTTACTTGCCCTTGTCTCGTCTATGTGGTAATGCCGTGAGAAGCGGCCATTTTGTGTCGCATGCCATCGGTTCGTTTACCTAATATGACTGATTGTATTAGTAACTAGGTGTACCCCGTGGTTTCACCTCCGCAGCTCAGCTCCTAATGATCGTAGGTAGCGTTATTTGATATAGCCTTCCTCGATAATAAATATTTTTTCGTTTCGAACCAGCGGTTCCCAACAAACTCTTCAGCATTTGTAGTTGCAGCAGTTGAAATTTCGTAAAAAGCAGCTATAATTCTTTTATATAAATCTTCAGTTCCATACGCTTCTAGAAAACATGGAAACGTTTAGAAAATATCAATATTTGGGAATCAGATTAGAACAAACAGTTACACAGTTTATAAAATGCTAGTTTAAAACGGTCATTATGGGAATTGGAATGAAACTTTATGAAACAGAAAAATCTAAAATTAGTTTCAGAGTTTAACGACACTAAACAAAAAGTCATACCAATCTAAGGCCTATAGAATAATGCATTGCATTTTCAACTTTCAGCACTAAGCATAGCGTTGAAATTCCAACATTACATTATTTTAGGTTTTGCCCAGAGCTAATAAAAACGGGCAAAAGTCCATTTCCACTCCATTTAAAATGGCCAATGTTTCCGAGAAAGTACATCATTCATCATTTAATGCAGTTCAAGATGTAATGCACCCGATAATTCATATTCCATTACGTTTTCTGAGTGAAATAAATTAAAATGGCCACGTTCTAAGGCTGCGGTCACACTGTAGCTGTGCGAGGTAGCTAAGCTACGCAAAAGTGCAAATTAGCAAAATATTGCTTAAATTATAACAAGCAGAGAATGACGAATGAGATGTGTCTGCTTCATAGTGTTGACATTAACGATATGGGAGGAAAATGCTCTATCCTAGCTGTGCGAGATTGATGCGTTGCGCTAGCTAGCGAAGTGAAGAATAGTAAGTAGTATAAACCATTCGCTCATTCTTTACTTGTACAAGACATACACATTTACACAAACGACACTCCAGCAAGAGATTAGATACTTTTGGAGTTGTCAATTCGCACACAAATAAATTAAATAAGTATACGTGCGAACAAATAAATAAATAAAAAAAAACGCCGGTTACCACATTTCGTGCGAATCATCCAATAACTCTTGTTGGCGTCACTTTAAAAAACCATAACCTATTTTAATAATCAAACCATCCTAATTCACACATCCCTCGCTACGCAGCTCAGCACTTTTTAGATTGGTAAAATCATCAAATGAGCTTGTACTTAAATCCACGGTGTTTCTTCAATAGCCCTTAACGTTCCAGGGTCATTGTTACCCGTCTAGACGGTCCCGCGATCCCCGTAGATAGCTTAGCACATCTCCGTTGGAAAAGAGGCCTAACATCCGTTCTATAGGTAGAAAACTATTTTGTTTCATCGAATGCCCGTTTTGCGTGCATAGTACTCATTTGAATGGTCTAATACGAAACCGTGGATGGTGTTATGCAACATGTGTTGTTATCAAGTTTTTTTTTATGTTGGGTTACGGGTTTTATGATCTTGGGTTGTGTAAATACCGTCTGTTCTTTTTTGTCCCATGTAGACTACATTAAATAGTACTTTGAGAATTTATTTTAGTTGTGAATTTTCAGAAGATATAGCATTTTTTTTTACTTTTTTTTCAAACAACTTTTATGGTAGAATCGAATAAAATGAAGTGTGGCTCTGTATGTGTGTATGATTGCGAAAAGAGTAGGATATAATGCTGTGAAAGAATATTGAGATTGCGAATGGAAAAGTATGGAAGACATAAAAATACTTTTTAGAATCAAATATACTTACCATTTTATATGTATTCAATAAATTGGGGATTGCTGGTAATTCCTTTTTACTGTAAAGGTTAAAAGTCAAGTTGTTACTGAAGCCAACAGCCTGGAAGGCGCCAGACAACCTTAAATAAATATCGTTGTACTCACAAAAGCTCTTTTAATACCATCTTTATAGCTCCTTATCCGATCCTAAACCAATAAAAAACAGACATCAATACAATTACAAATGAAACGTGAAATAATAAGACTTCCTGTTTATTAAGCCAAATAACGATATTGGACATAAAGAAAAATAAATATACACAACATTATATTTTTCTTTCTTTTTTCCTCTCCTTGGTTTGCTCAAAGAGCAACGTACCTATTACTTACCAAAATGACTGTATTTATTTCCTTAAGAAATGGTAACGTTTGCCAAAGATATTACTTAGGGTCAGTTTATACCAAGCAGCACGCACCTTTTTGCTGTTCTTTTATTGAATTAAAGAATGTATCAGTATTGCCTCTAAGTATAAAATGCGACACACACATGCGCGTCGCACATCCGAAGTAAGTTTTGCTATTGAATAGCGGCTAAAAGTCAGTTTCCACCTAACGGAAAAATCCTCGCAAATTCTTTGTATATCATTGAATAAAGCACTGTATCTGTTTAATGTTTAAGTATAACATTGAGGGCACGACCATGCGCCCGTGGATGCTTAATTTCCGCATTTTATTTTTTTATTAAAGGTATGCAAATATTTTTTGGCTTGTTGGAAACCAACCCTCGCATGTTCAAAGCGCAGTTTTGTTCTAGGTGAGCCGCGCGACAATTTTTCTGCTAAATGAAAACTGACCCTTATATTTGAGACTTCAATTGCTTATGTGAGCACATATTTAAAGCAGTAAGCTAGTAAATAATAAGCAAAAGTTGCTGATATTGTTTTTGTTCAGCAATTCAATTAAGATAAAAACTTTTTGATGTGAATATTTTTTCCAAGTTGATGAAAATGTTGTGGACTTGTTTGTTTTTGTTACGTTTTTCGTTACCTTCGCTGCTGCAATGATTTTTCGTAATCGCTTCTTTTTTATCTTTGTTTTGGTTCAGAACTCACAGAAGTTAACAATTTATTAGCCTACGAATATGATTCATTTAGATCGAATATTCTAGTTATAGAAAAAGTTTAATTTTTCCAATTAGGATTTACAAATAGTAATATAACGAAAAAACCTAAGTAAAATCTTCCTTAATTTCTTTCCCAATGTTGGAACAGAGACCTTTAAGAGTTACTTATTAGGCTGTAATTCACCACGCATAGACCCAGAGTAGACTCGAAGAAACTGCCTATGCCTAAGTTCGCCTCTGTACATTGTTACTATTTATCATTTATTACTTTGAAAAAAATATATGAAAAAAGTCTTAAAAAGGGGTAGTCTGCCTCATAGTCATGATGTGCTAAGTAATAAGATAAATAATTCAGTCGAATACAAAACCAAACTTTATTGCAATTACAGTATTCATTTCTCACTTTAATAATATGAAATCACTGCACACTAACAAATTACAATTAAATTACTGATTCATTGTTGCATAGAGTTGGAATCTTGTTTCTCGCGTGCGACGCAAATGTACCGACTAATCAATGAATATATTATAAATGTTTACTAAATTCTATTATAATTATTAATAAACCAATTATAGTATACTCTGTGTTTTATAAAAAAGTTTCAACGGGTTTGTGTATAAACTGGAAGCGGGGTTAGGTACCATTTCAAAATTCAAATTAATATTTTCGGTTAAGTCTTGACGAAAACTGAGTCCACCTTGGGTGAAGCTAGTAAGACTGTCAACAATACATTATCAATCATATTGACAGGCCTGTTGGTCTAGTGGTTAGTGACCCTGACTGCTATGCCGGAGGTCGTGGGTTCGATTCCCACCCAGGACAAATGTTTGTGTGATGAGCACGATCATTTGTTCTGTGTCTGGGTGTAATTTATCTATAATATTTATGTATACTACTCAAAACAAAATAAGGGCCACCTGGTTTTTTTCGATTTATTAAATAATGTTTAAATATTACTAGTTAAAATGACTGAATCTGATTAATATTAATGGTTTTATATGGAAATACACAAAAATTAAATATGTATTCCAATAAATCGTTAAAATAAAACAAATTGAATGAAAAGTGAGGAATTGCAGGAATGTTTCAAGTTACATAAACATAAAAAAATCGAAAAAATAACGTCTTTAATGTTCCAAAGTGTTCTTTTAAGCTTCTCTTTTAACTCTGTTCTCTCTGTTCTGCTCATTTTATGGGA
Organism: Agrotis exclamationis; assembly: GCA_950005045.1. NCBI lineage: Eukaryota > Metazoa > Arthropoda > Insecta > Lepidoptera > Noctuidae > Agrotis > Agrotis exclamationis. The sequence continues at coordinate 6,093,341 of OX465441.1, read as the reverse complement.
GGTGGAATGTTCTGGATTAAATACCGAACATTTTCTTTTGGGATACTCTACCAGCAAGTTTTCAGACAATTTATGAGATCCAGCTGCGTGTTGATGGGAATTTTACTTTCTTTTTCACCCTTCTTTAACTCATCTCTTAAATGCTCAATAGAACTCAGGTAAAAATCCTAAGTGTCAACTGTAACATCGTAATTCGAGCGTAAGGGAATGTGTGCACTGTTAGTCGCGTCGTGTTCGCTCGAGCATTATCCTGCTTCAAGAAGAACTCAGATATTTCTTGCTGTGCGAATGGGATAATGTGGAGTTGCACCACATTCTATACGCAATTTTGAGGAGTTACAGCACCCTCGTTAAGAAGTGCGAGTTCAGTTTAGCGTGATAGAGATAACCGCCCCAGAGCATAACTCAGAACTCGCCAGAACAGTCCGTTTTAAGAGTGCAAGGATCTGAAACCTGTTGTTTAGATCTTCTCTACACTCTTATGAATCAGTTTTTATTGAAAAATAATAACCCACCAGTCATCAATAAAAAGCAATGAAGCCCAGTCAAAACAGTTCAATAAATTTTCTCCTTCGCAAATGTTTCACGATTTGCACCATACGCTGCAGTTAACTGGAGGCGAACCAAGCATCTTCTTGAGTATTGTTAGTCTTTATGGACTCGATTCGGAATAGTGTAGTCAATTATAGGGGTGCCTGTAGCTCGACGCAATGGAGTTTGTACGGTCCGCGCAGTACATTTTCGCTCTACTTGCGCGGTTAAAAAAACTTAATGGTCTTCTTGGGCTTTACTTAGTTACTTTCTTCATTGATCACGGCGTCTGGTGATATTACCCGTCTTTTAAGACCTGCTTTAAGCATTTTGAACCACTCGTTGGGAATATTCCACCGTTAAACCTTTCTCTTCTGGCTACGGACCCCCTGGATTAAGGTGACACCCCATGTGGCTGTTTTTGCGTCCATATGTCTCCGAATACATGACATTATGAGATTGAAAGATCATTATAGCCTGCTTGCTGAATTAGTCAAAGAAAACTCCGTTAGAAGTTTGAAAATTAAAAAACACCATACCGTAAATTCTAAGTAATCTCAAATATCTAATTTTAAAAAAGTTATGAATTTCCAATTATTCAGTAGAAACAATATTAATACTTGAAAGAAACCATAACAAGATAATTAGTATTTATTATGTACCCAGAATAAGAGCAATACTTGTTTAAAGTGCAATTTAAAAAGTGGCCCTTATTTTGTTTTGACGAGTATATTTAGAAATATACATATGTATGTTTATCAGTTATCTAGTACCCATAACACAAGCTCTGCTTAGTATGGGACTAGATGGCGTTGTGAGATAGTTGTAAAAAAAATACTGACTTAAAACCTACCTTGTTTCTTTGCGTTCTGGGCCCGTGGTGCCCTTTTAAGTCACAGTCCTCCAATTCAAAATCCTCTTTTGTCGAAGTTATACAAATGGAGCCAAAACGAGTTCGTCGAAAGGCCTAAAACCCGGATAATGTCCGAACGAATTACGAAATATGGTCACTCTAGTCGGAAATTAATTGGTTCTCATTTAAATTGGAATTCTTTGTATAGCATATTAATAATATTTGACCTACTTAGTTGTTAATTTATTGACCTAATAAGTACTTACGGATAATTATAACTTCCTTTATGGTTTTTTACGATAATTATTTTCTGTATAATTATTTCTTATAATGAACATTCGATAATTATTAAGTATGTGAAAGTTGGTATATACTAAATTCAGATTATTTATTTATTTTAATGTTTGTTTAAAAACCCAGAAAAATGATCAAGTTTTTTATTGTGGATTGATTCAGTGGCTGAGTGATTGGATGTTGCGTTGTGTCATTGTGTGCCGCGAGTTCGATCTCCCGGACCAAATAATTGTATTTGAAAGCAGAATGTTACTTTAAATGTTGTTAATCCAAAAGTGTAAGCCAAACGCTTGCCTGGGTCGCGGGACTGTCTTAAAGGGACTCGGAGGCCATGGACGCGAGAAGGGGCACTATGTCCAGCAATGGACTGAACGTAAATACCGAGGGATTGGAGTTAGTAGTAGTAGTAGTTAGTTTGTAAGTTCTTAATGTGCAGTACAGTCCATTGCTGGACATAGTGTCTTTCCAGGAAAACCATCTTTATCATGGCGTCATTCTTTCCAACTGAGATGTAAAAAACAGTTTACTAAAAACGACGTGATTAATGGAAGAAGTTTCAATAGTTAATTTAAAAACACCCTGTATAGTCATTAGTCCATAAACAAGTCAGACACGACAAGTGACGAAGATGCACGAGTGTTCCCGACATTCGAATTCCGAATGACCTGTCGTATGTAGGAAACGCAGCGGTAGTTCGTTTCGAGCACTACCTACGTAAAGGTGCGTCCAGACTGACAGACTATACTAATAAGGATGTCGACAGTATCAATAAATTGCAAAATTAATTAGTCCGGTAAGTCTTCAAAAATAATGTTTATTACAACTGAACATGACTTGCTTGCAATTGAAATCAATTTGACACGAGACTACCAAAACACACAAAAAAAAAATTAAAATGTACACAGAACAAGAAAAAACTTAAATAGGTATAGAACAAAAAAAAAATTGCACCAAATAGGCCCGGTTCAGCAAAATGCGTAGCTTATCATCCAAAGCAGTTCGAAGCAAATGCATGGCACTGTCTGAACCCACCATAAATAATTTCGGCACTTCATAAAGCCATAAACAAACATAATCTTTGACAACTTAACTTCCACAAAATGCATTAAGCATTATTAAATACAATAATATGTAAATTCCCAAGGCTTCCTATAGGCTATCCGTCTAGTTGTCCTAGTATTTACACCAATTACCTAGGTACGGTCAGCGAAAAAAGACCCATCATGAAACACCATACAAATTAAAACAACACTGCTTGTAAATCTGCTCATTTGGCAATCTGAATTATAATTATTAGATTAGATTTCTATTTATTTATTAATTTTTTATTTTTACTTATTTTTCTCTCAATAGGTATATTTTGTTTTCGAAAACAATCATTAAACCACCTTACAGGTTTTTAAGATATAGAAAACTGAAGAGTGAGATGACTTTTTTTGCTGACCGTACCAAGGCAGGTGGCTAGTTTATCTCAAGGGCGTTAATTAATCAACAAGTACTAGCAATAGCAATGTTGTTATCTAAACTTAAAACATGTATAAATTATTGTTTAAATCCGACCTGTAGGTTGGTTGTATTAATAGAATTTAGTGTTAGAGTATTTGCATAAACTAATACATTGCACCTAGCTGCAAGGTCGGAAAGGCTAACAAGACAAGTAGCTTATAGGCCTAGGACTTTTCTATAGGCCTGACAATCTGGGGCAGTAATGGTGCAGGTCGTGGATTCAAACCTAAGCAAGGTACTTGGTTAATGACGGGGCCACACTCCAGAGGGGCAAAGCCTGTCGGGATCGCGGGACTTATCTCATTACCGTGACCTTGGAACGTAAAGGGCTATTGAAGGACACCGTGTATTTTAGTCGGTATGAGTCTGACAGTCCCTCCCGCCCTGCCCTAGGACTCATTTGATGACTATACCAAGCTAAAAAAAAAATGTTGAAAAACGCAACGCTTTCTTCATAGGCAAATATTGCCTTCGATAAACAAAACGGCTGTTAAAATGTAAAAACGGTGCAACTACGAAGGGACTGTCAGACCCGTACTAACCAAAATCCACGGTGTTTCTTCAATAGCCCTTTGAGTCATCACTTGAATAATTATATATCTTTCATAGACAAGTTCCATGTTGTAACACAACAAAACAAGGTATCAATGAGATGATTATACCAAAATACCTACTGTCGTAGTAGTTAATAACGAATAACGAAAACTATTTCAACATACTCCTACAAATATTTCCCAACATTGTAATCATAACCTAAAATTCAAATTCATAAACACTACCTGAACATTAATCGCGCAAAGATCAGTAACCAGTCCTCGCATACTGCCTAACACCAACCTGCCTCCATGAGGTTATCAGATTAATTACCCATTTGATCCGATACTAAGCTCCATTTCCGCAATAGTTGCCGTAATACGGGCAACACTATCATTTGCATCACATTTGCTAGTGCCAGCCTCATTTCCAGTCGAATTTTGAGCGGGATCATCAAAAATATGTGTCAGTCATAGATAACCTCATCTAGATTCCGCATACAAGGCAACCTATACGCTGTGTGCACGATGACAGCACAGCACCTCATAATAACCACATTATTAGGTGCCATTAAATCTGTCAATTCTTCTCAACTAGATATTGTAATAAACGTTTTCGGCTTGTTTTTATTGCGTAAAAATTAAATTTTAAAAAATGCTCAAAAAGGACAAGTGGTTCACTCCTCGGGTGCGCCCATTGATTTACAATTCTGTCATATTTAAGTTCTGCTTATGCTGTCTACATAGAATGTTATTCTGTCAAATAAAGTTATTTATAATGTTTTCTCAAGTCTAAGTAAGACTAGATTTTTTTAGAAACTGTTGACCACGCCACGGCTATAGTGACCATTCGACATTGAGGGGATCAAAAACGATTCAACATCAGGTATTTTTGTAAGTTAAATGCAAATGTTACAGTGAACAGGCTTCTTCTGGGTAAGCTCGCTCCATCATAGGCTTTGTCTCAGTCACTTTTGACCTGGACTAGAGTCAAGAGCCAAACCATCTCAAATAAAAAAAAAAACACTACCGTGTGGCGCGTAGGCCTTGTTGCGGTGTCTAGAGGATGTTATATGTGTTGTCACGACTCTATTTCCCGGCGGTATAGACGCGATACGTAGTGTTGTTCCACATTCGATGATGAATATGAGAATGGAGACTCATCACATTATCAGCTTTTATTGTTTCTAATATTTGAGACGCAAACTTCTATTCAATGGAGAGAACTTCTAAAAATGTTGCCATTCCTTAGGAATTTCTCTTCTATCGTGGGTGCGTTTACAAACATTTAAACTCACATACATAACACCCAGAACTGGAACAACTGCATATTTGTTCTGTGCGAGAATCGAACTCGTGGCACGCAGCACAACAGTCAATAACTCAGCCACTGCGCTAACCACGCGGGCTCCATACTGTTTAATAGATTTCGCAATCGATTTTAATGGTTGTAAGACATCTCAGTTCCCTCATGACGTTCCTAAACTGTTTTGAGAGCAGTGATGATGAAAGAATTGATGAAAAAATAACGCGCCTGCTTGATATTAAAACCACGAAGTAAATTATACGGGCCATTACTGATTTGGCCATCTGGAAACTGCTGATGAAATCAGAACGAAATACATCTACACTATACAGGGTGTAAGAGACATCGACGCACAAACGGATACCCGTTTGTGCGTCGATGTCTCTTACACCCTGAATAAATAAAGATTTAGGTGTTAAAAATTTGTCTCCTTCGACAGTCATTTCACTACCTAAGATATCACAGCGGAAACCCCTGTTTCCATTTTAATATAATATTTCCGTTACATTATCATAGAATCATAGATATTGCTAAACAAAAGTATCTTCGCAGCAATCTTCCTAAAATAAATTGCGTGTAGAAACTACACCGGTGGTAAAACAGATAAAGTTTTTGGTAGATCACTTTTCAACCTTATTTCTGAAGCCGTAGAGGTGAAAACTGCTCAAACGCCAACATTGTTAGGTGTACCTGAGGGATGGGATTGATTTGCAATCTATGATTAGTTGAGTAACAGTACTATTTATAAGTTCAATAAATGTCTGTACATCGATGATTCTCCTGGCACAAAATACTTACAGAAGATCAACAACTGTTATTTCTTGGTATAGGACTTAGGAGCGAGGCGTATTTATAGTACCAGGTAAATAGAACAGGTATTTTCAATAAATGTCTCAATAGCGGTGGTAGGCCTTACCAGGGCCGCCTGGCTCACGAATACTATCGTGTCGAAGTGTGGCGTCAAATTGTATTTACTGTGTTTCGTCGGTGCGCAGGAGTTTCAGGTCCTTCGAGTGAGCTCGCTCCATCTTAGTAGACCTTATTTTTGCCTCTGGGCTAGAAACCAACCCAGACTGTAAATGCGACAAACTAATGTAAAATATCCTTTTCCAGTAGATAACAAACTATTTCATAAAAGTCACAAAATTTTCTTAATTCATATTTCATGAAGTTAACTTTTTTAGAAAAAAAAATAGTGTAGTAGTCGCACATCCTGTTACGGTAGTAACAAGCTCTATATTTTTCTAGCATAGGTACAATACCTTAGCAAGAAAGAAACTTACAGCAGATGTACGTTGTTCCTACATACCTACTATGAAGACTGTTATTTTGTAACAGGTTTTTGGAACTACAATTTTTTTTTGGAACAGGAACAGGCGGAGTATAATATTACCTGTTACAGCCCACTCCAAGTAAGAGATCGCCGTATGTAGGTACGTACGCGTCTAAGTGTGCGTGTCCTTGTTTTCATTATTTGTATGGAACTGATATTCTGTACCTGTTTGTTTCATGTTACTAATACTTGTACAAACAGATAAACATCTCCTGTTGGATAAACATAGCCGGTGCTACTAGTATTTGTAGATCCGGACTGGTTACAAGGTTATTTGATTCAAGATTATTTGCCTATAATAAATAGGGAATGTTGCTAAACCTGAATTGAATAATCAGTTCGTAAAAGGAACTAAAAGTAGGAGGAATCTTGGCTATGTATGATTAGTTTAAAAACGCTTAATCTATTTTATTACTTCTTGATTGAACGGTACTATCACAATTAAATTTTTGTAAATCATGTACTTGAAAACATTAATCATCATCATCATCATCTCAGCCATAGGACGTCCACTGCTGAACATAGGCCTCCCCTTTAGATTTCCACATATACCGGTTGGAAGCGACCTACATCCAGCGTCTTCCGTATTAAACATTAATATTCAAACATTATGTTACAAAATCCTCTTAATATTTGTACTTGCTAAAGACAGTATTTTTTTAACGATCATAATATTTTCGTAAAACACAAGTACTCATATGAATCGGACATTAAATTCGAAACCAGGGAAGTGAAACATTTTCTCAGAATCCGTTTTTATTCAAAACCGAATTTAATATCTTCCTCACTCCGTTTCTTCTGCAATACATTACTTTATATTTGAATTTCTCTGCATGATTCCTATGCTTAGCACGCGTAAAAAATTGCTGAGTTTTTTCCTATTAAATATAAATGCGGAGTTTTTTTGAGCCTCCAATATATTTTTTTCATCATTATGATTTGCATCTGAGTTTTAAGCTTATGAGTAATATCGTGGAAAAATACGTGCTTTTGTACTAATTTTTTTTATATAAACCTAGTGTAGGCGTGAGCCACCCAATTTGATCTTTCTTGTTTATTTTTTTATTAACTGTGGAAGGTTTACGTCTAAACTAAATATATTTAAAATTGGCACGTGAGACTGACAGCAAATATTACGAGTAAGCATTTACTTTTAAAATAAAAAGAGGGTAAATGAAAGTTTAAACTATATAAACTTGTTAGTTTAGATAAGTGCTAATTGGTGTCTACAGTACCAATGTTTATTTTAGCATTAGATTTTATTAGCACTTTTTAGCACTTCTCTAATGAGCTTATATTTGAACTCAAAAAAAAAAGAAAACAAATAGTTTAGATTTTAATTTTATTATTCTTTTGAAAGTTGTCTGTACTTGTGGCATGTGCTAATAAAAATGTAGGTAATTTTAATAAGTTTTAAAGTTAATGGTAAATTGGGTTTGATGTTTGAAACTTTTCTGTAACTAAATTGGGGATGCCTTTTCGCCGATACGATAGGTACCGATACGCTTATTGTGAATAAAAAATTAAGATACCTAAGTAGTATATATAATATAATAAATCACAAGTCAGATATTTTTTATTAATTAATATAAAAAGTAGTGATATAGGTTGATATTAGATAATTATACATTTTAGAAATTAAAATTAACATTGATAATTTTTTTTGTTTAAAACAAAGTAATTTTAAATCTTTCGGAGAAAGGCGATTTCGCAAGTCTGAAGACCTGCGCTGCGCTATGAAAAATAGTCTCTCCGATGCGACAGAATTCATTTGGTTTTTTTTTTTTTGGATTTTTTTTTTAATTAAAATGTATCGTTGAATCGGTCATATAAATATCGTCGATACCGATATATCGGCTAACCCGAAGTATCGCCGATATATCGGTATCGGTATCGGATGCATCGCTAAACTAAATCTTCTTTTCGAAGAACCTTACTTATATTAATTTATTACTGTACTGTACTATTGAAAGCTTCCAATTATTTCGTTTACCTTAAAAATTTGCAGCTATGAGTCTGAACAAATTACACATTCTAAAACAAACATAATTATGAAAACAGTTTATAATGCAAGATTAGTTATTTAAATATTTGACCGATTTTTTTTTCGCAAATCAAAATTCATGAGGATATGACGCTATTAAAATTCATAATACGTCACGTTTTGGTTTATAATTTTTAATGAGGTCTGGCGTTTTATTTTTGTCAATATACCCAAAAAAAAAACGTAACCATCATAATAAGTATTGTATAAAGTGAAAGCATAATGCAATTTATTCATGTTTTACATTTTTAAATATTACTAATTTTTTTTTTATTAAAACCATTAAAAAAAAAAATAGGCCCACCAGCATCGGGTACAGGGTCCAAAGTGCCGGTGGTTAGGGCTCCTGAGAGAGGAACCTCTTCACAATGCGGGCCGTGTCCAAGAAAACTGCCTTCTGCATAAGGCCCTTGAGCCAGCTGCACAATGAGAGCCTCTTAAGGTTTTGGTATTATTGAAACTCAAAATAATGCCTCCCAAAAACATGCAAATCGCGGGCCTGTCTCATCATGTAACCGTAACCCTGGAACGTAAGTCGCTATTGAAGAATCACCGTGGCTTTTAGTCAGTAGTAAGTCTGACAGTCCCTGCATCTGCACCTCATTCTGGCCTTACCACTTAGAAAAAGATAGCAATACATTAATTCAACTTTAGCGACCGCACAAAGAAGAAATTCACGTAATCAGGTACTTAAACCATTTCAAAGCCAGGCTTCTTGTACCTAATGTCCAACTTTTCTCCCATTTCTGACTTATAATTTGCGCTAGAAAATTACCACAGGCTCCACTTTAAGTTTCCTTTGAAAGTTCACCACTGAAGAAACGTAAAACTAAACGAAAGTTGGAATTAAATCTCTTTCATTTGGTCAGAAAGAAAACGGAACGTAGAAACTGAATGTTGATACTTACTGGTTCCGTATAGCGACTGTTGGTGGTTAAAGTTTCAGTCTATTGAGGAGTTAGTTGATTGTGAAAGAGTTTTCCTGTGGGAGCGAAGGAACTAACATACTTTTTCTTTCGACGGTAAATTGGAATTAACAAAATGTTTACAATCCCTGTGACGTAGACAATGTAGCATTCGGTCTCTTTCGTTTTTCTACAAAGACTTACAATAATTTCAATGGCAGAGATTACAGGCATAGCATTTGTCAGCCTATAATTTTTCTATTGCTAGGACAAATGCCTTCTCTTATTCTCTACTTTCCACCACGCCGTCCGTCCCAGTGCTGGCTAATAATTGGCCCATGTCATAATAATTGTTGGTTCGTGGACCTGACTGTTTCCTCGTGATATTTTCCTTCACCGTTTCACACGGTCAATCAGTTATTTATTTATCATCACCAGGTCGCTACTATAAAACTGAAATAGTATTTTAAAGAGTCAGCTAACATAAGGAACTGGGACAACTCTAACACACTGACACTGCGCCCGGCTGGGTTTGAACCTACGACCTACGATACATACAACTCCTAGTCAATGGCCCACTACTGCTCTCCACTGCTAGATTACAGGCGTTAATTTCCAAGTGAAATATTTTTAACATCTTCGGTAAAACATGAATGTTGAACTAAATTGATAAGTCGATTAAACAAAATTCAAACTCGGGCACAGTTATATATTTTGGATAGGAATTTTGAACCTTCTTATACTTATTATAGAATCGAAATATAAACGCTGTTATTCTAACGAGTTTACCTATGGAAAATCCTGTAATATACTCGGTAACGTCAGCGGACGCGGAGGTGGAAGAATTTGAAATTATAGATATAGGTAGATTACGCTTCTCCTCTGTAACTACAGGTATTTTCTTGGGAATTGGCCAAGAAGTAGAATCACGCGCTAACCACCAGGGTCCATGGAGCCACATATTATTTTGTAAAAAAGTTGCAGGAAGCATTCCTCGAGAAGGTGCGTCAGCTGGATTGTCAGCTGATGGAAAATCGCGTGATCACCGTGATCATTTTTTCTTACGATCCACCGGTGGATCATAAGGACGTTTGACGGGTTAACCCGTTACATACTAGATATGAACTCCTTTATAATACGTACCCTTCAAAAACTTTTGAAAGACTTCAACACAATGCAGAAAAGGGGTCAAAAACACGTGACATTCAGATCAATCAACAACACGCATTCAGCCGACGCTTAATTAAACAAATTAAACTTACACAATGACCCAAAAGGGGTATTGAAAAGGATTTGTTAAGACCCCGTTTCGCACAACAACGGGGTTATTGTTAGGTTAGACCCCTTTGTTTGGTTTTACTGGGAAAAACTGCAGTTAAATTGATTTTTACCGACTTCAAAAAAAAGGAGGTTATCAATTCGACCCGTATGTATGTAATATTATCAGAACTGCCCAGTTTTCATATATGTTAGTCTATATCAGCGTCTGAACAAATGTGCCAAATTTCATAAGTGTATGTATGTATGTTTTTATGTTTGTGCACGCATATCTCCGTAACTATAAGTTCGATTTAAGTAATTCTTTTTTTGTTGTACTAGGTATTGTTCAACTTAGGGTACACTGCAAGTTTCATCAAAATCGGTTCAAGAGTTTTAGAGATATGGATTTTTTTATGTTGTGACGGATTACAAGATTAGTGCATATGTAAGAAAATTTTGTATTTTATTACAAGAATTTGGGTTGAATATGTAATAAATAAACTAAAAAGGGTAAAATAAAAACTTTTTTTAAAAAAAGTACCGACTTCAAAACAAATACAAAAAAGTTTAAAATAACTTTTCTTTCGGAAGTCGGTGGCAATAGTCAATGACACAACGAAACAAAGCCACCGACTACCGAAAGGAAAGTTATTTTAAACTTTTTTGTATTTGTTTTGAAGTCGGTACTTTTTTTAAAAAAAGTTTTGTGTAATACATGTTTGTGTGGTACAGTTGCCTCGTGTAAAAAAAATATTGGTATTCAGATGCATCCGATTACTCACATTGGAAACCGTTCCTAACATAGTTGGAAAAAAGCAAGGCTAGGCAATCAATTTAAAACTTCTTCAAAAACCATATATTTCTTATTTATATTAAAATATCTGGCAAAATGTGGCCAATGTGTAAACTTTGATACTCCTATCAATTTAAATGACCATAATTCTTTAAAAGAAATATAAACCATATGAAGTTGAACCTCTAAAAAAAATCCACACCCAACTACTACGAAATTGCTAATTAATTAATATCGTAATTTCAATATACCTAAATAATATCTACAATTGAGCTTTTCATCTCTCATGGTATCTATGTTCCATTACATAGATACCCTGAGAGATGAAAAACTCACTCATCTTCGTACTGCAAACGTGGCTTTCTTCAATCAACTCAATTGTTGACTCAGTTGATTTTATTTACCTTCAACCTACTGTGGGGTCTGTCATACCCCAATAACCGATTCACTCAAAAGCCAATACACTCCACTCAAATAGAGATACAATATAACCGTATAATACAGTACCTAAATCCAGAAATCCAATTCATACAGGCCAAGTTAATGTGGCCTGCGATTTATCGCTCAGTTTCAATAAGACGCTCAATATAAAAAGGCAATAAAACAGTCACGGTATATCTCCGAAGAATTACTGTTAGCTGAAGATATTCGGTTATCCGGATTGTTAGCTGAAGATATCCGGTTATAAGATGACTTGCAAATGGCTACGTTTATTTTCGAGTGTAATTTTTGAGAAAGCATATTGGTGTTGTAGGCTTTTTTTGCGGTCATAAATTGTTTAATAAAAGCCAACTGGGTTATTTTCATCTGTACTAATTCGCATTCTCACTAGCACTAAGATACTAGGTGATTAGTGTCACTCTTTCCAAAAGGATTACTGTTTAACACTCAATTGATTGCGCTTAAAAAGTAACGTAAACGGTTGCGTGGGGTACGTGACACCCTGGTTGTATGAATAAAATACGAAATCCGTACAAATTAGGAATTTACTTAACTTGATCATTTGGGACACGTACTTTCATCTCGGTTTTGTTGGTCAGATAGGCAGTAAAATATAAACTACTCCATTTAAAGTACATATTTTCAGTTGCATTCGATTGCCCAACCTTTGTTAGGCAGATGATGATGGTAAATTTTTGAGATCGTTCTTGCTGTTTCGCTGAACTGGAGTAGAAGAATTGACGTTTCGGGAACTTGCGAAGAAGCGGTGGTAGACTTCACCAGGGCAGCTGGTTTTGGGACCACCTTCCGACAGTTTTAACTGTGTTCCGTCAGTGCTCAGGAATTTCAGTTCCTTCTAGGTCAGCTCACTCGACCTTAGGCGTCATCTTTGTTTCTAAGCTAGATTCAGGCTAAGAGCAAACGGTCTACGAGTGTTTTAGATAATAAACACATTACCCTCCTTTGCGTCGCGCAGTCGGGTAAAAAGGGGAAACAAAACCTGCAATTCCTGCAGAAAAAATCCTAATTTAGGTTATAAAGCAACTTTTACTGACCTCCTTACTTCTACAGCTGCATAAACACGATAATTAACATCAGAACCCATAAAATTAATTAAAACCTACAAGCCAACATCTTTAGAAGAAACTGTTGGTGTTTTAATAAACACTTCAGCAACCGACTCTCAATAAAAACAATTAGTACTCCTACCTTACATTTCAACTAATTAATTCACGATGAAGTTGATTTTGAAGTTATTTTGAACCTTAACCAGCAGAGTTAAGGTAGAAAATGGTTCTAAGTTGTGCAGCAAATTAAAATGTTCGCACTTGTACCAAGAAACTCCATTGTTTTGTAGTGTGAACTTTTAATAAGTAAATAAATGAAGTAAATTGCACTTTCATTTTGGTTATTAAAACATCTTGTAGGTAGTTGGAAATTATTTTGTTTTGATGCTCATTCGGGGAGTAGTAATGGTTAAAGTTTTGTTTTGAGCTTTTTGAGAAAGTTATAAGTTGTTTCTGTATTTAAAAATTGTTTTGCAACTTGTAACGAGGTTTGTTATAAGACAGAATAACTTTCAAAGATAATTAAGTGAAAATAGAAAATATGTATGAGTTGAATTTGTAAGTTGACAAACTTTAATCTTATTAAAAATGTAGTCCTTTCCCATAACAGGTAGGTGCAAATTATTCCTTCCCCGCCATCTCCTTCATGGTCTGTGGGTACGCCTGTTTTCTGACATGACTCCTACCATGGCTAAATGGGAAACATTTATATTGTAAGCAATACTGGCCGCTAAGACTACATTTATGTCTCTCTCCCAAATATAACAGCAATTCCTCCCACACCAATTGTCAATTGCCTTCCAACCAAAAAAAAGCAAAAAAAAATAATTGAAGATCGAGAAAATAAATGAACCAGCTCTCCGAAGCTCCATACAAAAAGCCGTTAAACTAAATTAACTCCGTCCAAATGCGACGGAAAAAGATTAATTGTGTAACGACCGGCTCCTTAGGAAATCAATAAGTATTTTTCTCGCCAGCGAGGGGGCTAGGGGGAAGTTTCAACGGTATATTTAGCATACTTAACTAAATGAACCGACCGTACGGACCTTGCATTATTACAAGCCTGTTGTTTTTAAGCTCTCTTAGAATAAATTCAATTACGCTGAAAGTTCTTTACGAACTTCAGGGTGCAAGGATAGGTTTCTTAAAGTGTTTCCGAACGACTGTTAGTGTTACAATAGGCTATTCGACAGTATCAATAAATTATAAATCTAATAAGTCCGTTGTTACTTAGAGTTTTGAAAAATAACGGACACATATTTTTTCTTATGTAAAATCAATGAATATTTACCAAGATATAACACAAAGACTCGAGAGTGGGGGCTCGTGACGTCAGAATTCAGTAAAAAATGTACTAAATTGTGACGTATTGGCAATTTTGAAAGCATCATATCTCCGTCAATTTTGGTTTGCGTAAAAAAAGAAAAAATACGGGTCAAATATTATTTGATAACCTAACTGACGGATTAATTAGATTTTTTTAGTCAAATAGCCTATTGTGTTAGATCCTGAAATAGGGCATAGACTTCCTTCCATTTCTCAAAAGATAATCGTGACGAACTTTCTTGGAACGTTTTTCTTTTTAACTGTCATTTGTAGATATTTGTCAGTTGCTATTATTAGTCAGAATCTCGAAATTCTGTCAATTTGTCTTACCAAGGTGTATTTCCTAGTTACTGGGTTGTGGAGGTCAGACAGGCAGTCGCTTCATGTAAAATACTGATACCTAGCTGCATTCGATTAGACTGGATACCGACCCTTACTTAGTTGGGAAAAGGTTAGGCAGATTATGAATCATCACTATATCTTTCGCTCCACTCCACATCCACGCCTCTCATGCCTTATTAAGTAATAACTACACAGTAACACACCTGAACTAATACGAATGTGATATACAATCCACAGCAATTGATATTGCAGGATTCAAACCACAAATCCTATAATACGATTGCTTGTACTATTTCCTTGTAAGTCCATAAATATTGACCTGTCTCACAGTTCCCCCTCCTTGTGGCAATCGATACGCAGAAGGCGTTACTCTTACTTAAATTTCAGTGATCTTACAGCAGAGATGGTGAATCTGTAGCGTGAGTGCCAGTAATGGCACGCGACAAAATATTTTGGGCACGTCACTGGTTGTCAAATTACGTACACACTATGAAATGTAACAAAAAAACGCGACTGACCATACGTTACTTGGATCATCATCATCAGCCTATAAATGTTCCCTCAACTGGGACACAGACCTCCTCTCTGTGAGAAGGAGTGGGCAATAATCCACCACGCGGGCCCAGTGTGGGTTGGTGCATGTCACATGTCTTTATTGGTTCTAAGACATGCCGGTTTCCTCACGATGTTTTCCTTCACCGTTTTGAGTAAAACGTTTTTTCACCGTTACTTCGATAGTCCTGTTTTATTCTATTTTCCCTCTAAGGCATCACTAAATTAAAATTGTTGGATGGCACATCTGTGGCCTAGTTAGTCATTTCTTTACATAAAATGACACATTGATTCATTAAAGTTTGCCATCCCTGTTCTTGAGCGTTCACATTAGTTGAAATGCATTTTGTAAGTACTCAACTATGCACATTTGGGTAAAGTTGCTAAATTCGACATTTACGCTTATCGGTTGATAGTCCATAATTAAATTAATTAATCTTTCACGATCTCAATACAAGTCCAAAACCATCAAAAGTCCAATCTATATCACGTGCAGAAACACAAACCTTGATTACGTCCTCATCCATCATATCAAACCACATGAGTAAACAAATACCTTTAGGGCTTCACCAGACGAGCTACTTTAACATTGGCGATTTACGATTTTGATACTCCAGTGAGAGATTGCGTTTTGGCGACTTTGCGATCGATCAAGTGGCCTACGATTACGTCTTAATTTCAGTGTAGGAACGAGGTGATGCTAGACGACTTAAATAGCTCTGTCTCTTTCCCACACACTGGAATTATTCTCGCTTTAAGACGTCATGGTAAACCACCGGACAGCGAATTGGCGCTGTTCAGCGATTGCTTTGATGCTGCATTCCGTTCTAACCATTTCCTGCGTTTACGTGTGAACTATGGGAACAATAATTGAGCATCGGGCCGTGTTCCAAACATTTACTAAATCGCTGCTACAGGCAAATACGAATGCGTGAATGCTGCTGCACTATTTTGGGCACAATTGGACGTCAAATCGAATATTAAGTTTTTGGTTCGGTTTGGCAGCAAAAATTTTACAAAACACTGCAAGTAAATGTCAAATGAAGTTTACCAAACGGCAACTAAATTATTTTGTTGCACGCTTAGGCGTTTGCATCTCAGTTGCTAAGTATATCAGGCATCTCGTCTGTAACATCCTTTAATTAAAATCACGTGACCATGTAAACAAATGCTTTATAAAACTCCTATGCAAAGGGAGTAAGGGCGAAGTTTGAAGACATGTTTGTTTAGGCTTGTTACTGCCTGTTGCAGGGTAATGTTCCAACATGTTTGATAAGGCTGTGTGTCTGTGGTGAATCTTATAACATGTGTGTTGAGGATTGAAAAGAAATTGCATCGGTTTTTAGGAATTTCTTGTGTTGACCCGAACTATAATAACCAGGTGTGGTCGCGGGACTGACGAGCTACCGTGACCCTGGAACGTAAATGGCTGTTGAAGGACAAAGTGGATTTTAGTCAGTACAAGTCTGACAGTCCCTCCTGCCCTGCCTTGGGTGAGAGGACTCATTTGATGATTAAACCACGATAAAAAATAAAATAAAAGATAACTAGTTGTTGCCGATGGTTTCACCCCCGCTGATCTGCTCCTATATGTCATAGCTTGATGTATAGCTTGTTATAGCTTCCTCAATAAATGAACTATCCAAAGCATAAAAAAAAAACATTTCGAACCAGTAGTTCCTAAGATTAGCGCGTTGTTCTATTCTTCAACTTTTATAAAATTAATAAAATAGATGTAAACCAAAAACATAACTTTAAATTCTCAGCTATCGGGCAACAAGGCATTTAATTGATTCAGTATACCTTAATTATCCGTACATTAAAATCTCAAATTATATTTTACTATCGTTGTGGTGCAGTATTGCCAATTAATATATTTTGATTACCCTGGCAAACGAGCTTTAGTTTGCGGACTTTTATTTATTCTATTACAATTAATAGCATGTTTCTATCAAGATAATTAGTCAGTCATCAACTTGATGTTATTAATTTATGATTATTTTGTTATGAATTTATAATTTAATTAATTGCGATAATAATTTAGATGTTTTTTGATATTGCAAATATGTTTAAGTTATTGTTATTAATTTATGATTGTTTTGTTATGAATTTATGATTTTTAATTGTGATAATAATTTAGATGTTTTTTAATTATTTTTTAAATGTTTATTTTTGTATGCCTTAAAGGCCGAACATGATGGAGCTTTTTTATATGTGAACACCTTGCATGCCTTGTATGTACACTCATGCTTCAACAAATAAATGTCTTGTCTTGTCTTGTCTTGTCTTGTTAAGAACCGAATTACTCGTTGTTCAACCAAGTTTTTCTTTCGTACCTAAATTACCATGAAAAAGACGAAATGGAAAAGTATAAAGTAACGAATTGCGTGATCCAAAAAGCCCGCATTCCACCTACGTGTTTTTATTTAATTATGGTGTTAACAAAAAAAACTTTTTATAAAAAATCAATTTTATTTTAATGAAGTAATTACTCCATGTTTACTTGTCTCGAGAAAACAACCCGGGAATACCGAAACTTCCCCGGGCCCAGTCCCGCGTCGTCCCATCTCTATCACACGGGATAAAATTACATGCTATTGACGAAAACTTTTTCAATTTATTTGATGTCAAGCGCTTAAGTTTTAATTACTTCTTCCGCTTGTTAAATGTCCAAGAATGACGGGAAAAAACGCTGATTTGAAGATCCTTAAACGGGAACATTGTATTCAAATTAATCGTCTTGAAACGAATTAATTGAATTCAACGGGTGACTAATTCAAAGAATTGTCAAGGCGTCTTTTAATAATTTAAGAGGTACATTTTGGGAGCGAATGCGATCTAGAATGGACATTTTTGAGGACCAGCGAACTGTCCTTTTCATTAAATTAATGGGTTTAATTTTTAATTAAAGTTCTGTAGCGAGTGAATTAGATAGAATTTTCCGGAAAGTGGAATTCGACCGGTTTGAGAGCAGCGAGCGTGTAAGAAAGGCGCAAGATTTCGTGAAAGGACTTTTGAGAGCACTTTCGAATGAATGAACATTTTACTTGGTATGTTTTTGGAATGGATTTTGATTTAGCAGTCGTTTCTATTCTGTCCTTTTAGAGGACATGTTCAATTTTAATTATTTCAGGGAGTTCAATTTAAAATAGTGTTTATGGTATTCCTAGCTGACCGAGAAAAAAGCCTGCTGGGGTCGCGGGACTGTCTCATCAGGTAACCGTGACCCTGGAACGTAAAGGGCTATTGAAGGGTCACCGTAAATTTCACACAGTACAAGTCTGACAGTAATGGGTAGAAGGATTCATTTGACGATTTTACCACGATAAATAAAGCTGACCGAGAATACAGAAAGTCGCCTTGGATGATTTTACCATGAAATAACTTAATGAAACATCAAATTGAGACAAATGTAACAGAACGAAGTAGGACGGATCAGGCTTACAAATAAAAATCTTGTAGCATCATTTAACTAGCGTTTTTAACCGACTTCAAAAAAAAAAAGTAGGTTCTCAGTTCGACCTGTATGTATGTATGCTAACTAACTAAGTTGTGGTCTTTCTCCACGGAGCGGCTGCCTGTATGACCTCCACAACTTTGTTTTTTAGAAGAAAAATCAGAAAGCAAGGTTTGCCTGGACTTCAGTCTAGATGACAGAGACGAGAAGTCTACGATGGAGTACGCTTACCCATAAGAAGTCTGTTCACTCTAAATTTAAAGAGATTCGGGCTTTATGCATTTATACACATGACTGTAAATTCATAGCTCAACAACACAGTACTGAAACAAGACACCAGCACTCAACCTTCCACCGCCGTCCAATGGTCAAAAGATTATAAATTCCACCCTTACAAGCAAGCAATGTATGCTAACGTATGCGCCCCAATGAATGGCGGTAGGAAACAGGGCTCATGCTACATATGCATGCGATTTCCTGATTTATATCCTACACAATCTACAAAGGCTTTCCGTTAATAGGGAGAGTTTTTAGAGTTAAATCTATGGGGTGTGGTTTTACATAGTTGTTTTTAAAAAAAAAACCCGTACGGGTACAACTTGTTCCGGAATTCTCGGGACGACCTGTCCCGTTATGTCGCATCACTGTTCTGTTCTTGTTTTTGTTGTTTAACAGTTGTTTTTGTCAGTGCACCGAAGATAGAAAGGGAAGGGCAGGGGTGTTTCCGGGATTTGATGTTATATGTCAGTGTTTTAGAATCTTCCCTCTTTTCTTATGTTAGCTGTATGGTTCTAAATATATTTGAGTCTTCAAATAAATCTATTAATTTTTTTTCCATATTTATAGGCTTGTAATGATAAACACCTGCATCTTTTGGGCCTTACTTATAAACATTGATTAGACGTTACTTATCTTAAATAGCTCTTAAGTCACTTGCCATCTCTATTCATTAAAATAGAAATGACAAGGACAGGTGATATTTAATCGGTAGCTAAGCAACACAAGTTTTTATAAGTAAGGGGGTTTATTCTGAATGCATACAGCCCGAATCTTTTCAAAGTAAGAGTGAACAGGCTTCTTCTGGGTAAGCTCGCTCCTTCGTAGGTATGCCTAATATTTTACAATTACTTTTTATCGATTTATTGGCCATGTGTCGATCGGAATATTTTGTA
The DNA here is from genome assembly GCA_950005045.1 of Agrotis exclamationis. Taxonomy (NCBI): domain Eukaryota; kingdom Metazoa; phylum Arthropoda; class Insecta; order Lepidoptera; family Noctuidae; genus Agrotis; species Agrotis exclamationis. The sequence goes on along the minus strand of OX465441.1, from coordinate 6,073,626 downwards.
ATTTTACCTCACGTGTCGATATTTTTTTGTAAGAATACTTTACCCCACACTATGTTTTCTGGTGTGCGTGGGTACGTTTACACCCAAACTCACAAACACAAGACCCAGAGATAATTAGTTGCTGTTAATTTATTTATCCCATACCCAGCTCGTAACGATATTAATTATACCTCTGTCAACTCTTCAGGGGTAAGGAAAAACAATGTCATTGTGAGCGAGCTACGCAGCTAACTTGCAGTAGAAATAGTAATAACATAGGAAAGATGACTGAGAAAATCTAATTGGGCCGTCGCCGTCGTCAGTTAAATTTATCAAATAACTAGCTGACCGGGCAAACTTCGTACCGCCTCACCTTTTAAACCTTCCCTGGACTTCCAGAAGTAATTCAAGACCAAAATTAGCCAAATCAGTCCAGTCGTTCTCGAGTTTTAGCGAGACTAACGAACAGCAATTGATTTTTATACAATAGACTAGCTGACCGGGCAAACTTCGTACCGCCTCACCTTTTAAACCTTCCCTGGACTTCCAGAAGTAATTCAAGACCAAATTTAGCCAAATCGGTCCAGCCATTCTCGAGTTTTGGCGAGACTAACGAACAGCAATTGATTTTTATATAATAGACTAGCTGACCGGGCAAACTTCGTATCGCCTCACCTTTTAAACCTGCCCTGGACTTCCATAAGTAATTCAAAACCAAAATACCGGCAAACTTCGTACAGCCTCAGATTTTTTTTTTAAATTAATTTACTCACCTTTTAAACCTTCCCTGGACTTCCAGAAGTAATTCAAGACCAAAATCAGCCAAATCGGTTCAGCCGTTCTCGAGTTTTAGCGAGACTAACGAACAGCAATTGATTTTTATATATAAGAAGAAGACTAGCAGTTCGCCCGCGACTTCGTCTGCGCGTATTTCGAACTTTTTTTCTGTGAATTTCTACTCCCGTCCACCCTCCTTATGGGATACTTTTGGAAAATCTAAATCAATATCCAACAAAAATTCTATCAACCCAAAAACAACCCCTCAGGGGTTCAAATTTCGCAAAATCCCGCCCGAGGTAGCACCTACGTCCTAAAACAAACCCATAAGCAAAATTTGAGACCCCTAACTATCAAGAACAAAGTCGCGTCTTAGTGAGCAATTTTTTAGCGTGTTAAATTCATCAAATGAGTCCTCTCACCCAGGGCAGGGTAGGAGGGACTGTCTGACTTGTACTGACTAAAAGCCACGGTGTCCTTCAATAGCCCTTTACGTTCCAGGATCACGGTATTCGTTAGTCCCGCGACCCCGGCAGGCTTTGGCCCTCTAAGGGGAGACCCCGTCATTGTGCTGACACCCTGTGAGGCGCGCGTGGAACATAACGCGCCGTCGACCCGGGCATGGTCCATGGTCAGACAGTGAGTCACCAATTACTCGCCGTCCACATGCCCGCGCCTACGGTGGCCGGATATCGTCTTGCGACGTCTGACGCAGTGTGCGTCTACCACTGCGGCTGGGCTGTAAGGTGGACGCTGTCCTCTCCCTCACGCGTCCCGCCTCCTCATTCGCTAGCATGCCCGCCGTGATTGCGGCATGCCCGAAAGTGTGCGATGGCCGCGGCCTAAAAATCTCTATGCATATTTTGAGACTCCCAGCATTTATAATAACGAAGTTTCATGCAAACTATTAACCCCAAAAACATCCTCTTAGGGATAGAATTTCAGAAAATCCCGTCATAGGCAGCATCTACGTCCTAAAAAGAATCCCTATGCAAAATTTGAAACTTCTACCTCTCAACCCCAAAACAACCCTTTGGGGTTGGATTTCGTAGAATCCCATCTTAGTGAGCATTAAAGTCCTAAACATAAACCCCATGCAAAATTTGAAACTCCTAGTGCTTGTAGTAACAAAGTTTCATACAAACTCCAAGCCCAAACACAACCCCTTAGGGGTCGAATTTCGCAAATCCCGCCTTAGTGAGTAGGTAATTACTTCCTAAAAAGAAATCATTATGCAAAATTTGAGACTCCTAACTATCAACCCTAAAAACAACCCCTTTTTTTTTGCGTGGTAAAAAAAAAAAACCACGGTGTTCCTTCAATAGCCCTTTATGTACCAGGGTCACGGTTACCGAGTGAGACAATCCCGCGACCCCGGCAGGCTCCGGCCCTTTAGGGGGCCCCGTCAGTTTGCTGACAGCTCTTTGAGGCGCGCGTGGAACACAACACGCCGTCGACCCGGGCATGGTCCAAAAACAACCCCTTAGGTGTTGAATTTCCAAACATCCCGTCTTAAGTATCACCTACGTCCTAAAAAGAACCCTCATGTAACATTTGAAACTCTTAGTACTCGTAGTAACAAAGTTTCATACAAATTACCCATGCCGAAAAACAACCCCTCAGGGGTCGAATTTCACAACATCCCGTCTTAGTGAGCATCTTTGTCCTTAAAAGAATCCCCATGCATAATTTGAGACCTCTTATCTATCAACACCAAAAACAACCCCTTAGGGGTCGAATTTCGCAACATCCCATCAAAGTGAGCATCTACCTCCTAAAATATTCCCCATGCAAAATTTGAGACTCCTAGCACTTATAATAACGAAGTTTCAAACAAACTATCAACACCAAAAACAACCCCTTAGGGGTCGAATTTCAAGAACCCCCTTTCGTAAGTAGTACCTACTTCCTAAAAAGAAACCGCACGCAAAATTTGAAATTCCTAGTACTTGTAGTAACAGAGTTTCATACAAACTATCAACCCCAAAAACAACCCCTTGGGGGTGGAATTTCGCAAAATCCCGTCTTAGCGAGCGCCTACGTCCTAAAAAGAACCCCTATGCAAAATTTTAAACCCGTAGCCCTTGTAGTTTCTGAGATTTCGTGTCCTATGAGTGAGTGACCTTTCGCTTTTATATATATAGATATAAGAAAGAAGAAGATATTATACGCGCATTTTTTATTTTGTTACGTCAGCCAAAATTGACAAAGCTATGTGACACTTTTAAAATTCGCAATACTTCACTTCTAGGTTTATTTTTTCATAGTTCTGATGTAACGAGCCCTCCCGATTTTTAATGCGTTTGATCTTTGTCAATGTTCAGTGATTTAAAAACAAGTACCTTACATTCATTATTTTTCATATCTCTGACTGACGGACTTATTTTACAGTAATTGCAATTATTAATGTTGTTATCATGCCTAATAATATATTATACTTAATGAAATATATTCCAATGGCGCCACATCAACCTACTCCAACCTGTTTTTCTTTAATAGATTTTCGATTTAATCGTTAAAGCAAAAGGTCCATGTTCGATTGGGTTTTGACAGATTACTGGACGGACGACTGCCAGCAGTATTGAAATAAGATTTTCCATAGCCACTTGTATTGATGTATGAATGGAAGACAATGTTGGAATGTTTGCGGTTCTGTGAGACGACAGTGACTGGATTTATTAATTCAGTTTTAATGACTAACGCTGTACTAAATGAATAGAATAAATGAATAAATCAATCCCAAACATCTAACAGTACTTTTCAAGATGCTTGCAATAAACATCAAGATGGCTTAAGGTGAATGCTCCAGGGTAGCCCGCGAAATTCAAAATTTCTTGGGTTTTTTGCAATGTGCAGGCCAGTTCTAGCTTGTATGTTGATTAAAATATTGATCGCGGCTGTAAAGACGTATGTAGTTACAGAATTATTATCATCAAAATCACCAATACAACCCTCCAAGTTCATAAAGCTTCAGGAACAAAAAAATAACATAAAAAGTCATTCCTGAAGTTTTATGAACTTAGAGCGTTGTATTGATGATTTTGTTGATTATAATTCTGTTACTAAATACGTCTTACAGTCGCGATCAATATTTTATTCAACATACAACCTAGCACTGGCCTGCAAATTGCAAAAAACCCAAGAAATTTTGAATTTCGCGGGCTACCTTGGAGCATTCACCTTAAGACCGCTCCTTCAACCAGAAATTACTCCAAATTCCATTCCCTTTATCAGATCCCCATAATTACAATCTAACACCGCGTATCTACAATGTATGGCTGCCATAACAATTTTATGAGATGTCATAATCAAGCCACCGGTGTGAGTTGTAAACCTCCAGATCCTTTTTTATGGGATTTTATGGGACTTTATGGGCTCTCATTAAGGGTTCACCACAAAAAATGTGGTTGTATATGGTAGTTATGGTTTGGAGTTTTTTATTATTGGTGGGTTTATTTATCCACTGGTAAGCCTAAACATCCAATAATATCAGACCTGTCAAATGTCTGTCTTGTCAAAGTGACAGTTCTTAACTGTCAACTGGGAAGAAAACTTCCCGTTGGCTTTTCTGAAATTTGACACTAATGACAGGTTGTGGGAAGAAAACTTCCCAGTGGCTTACAAGGGGTTATAATTTTTATGGTGTCTTTGAAGTGGAAAAAATTAAAATTTGGAGAAATAATGTTTGGATAAAACTGCCGTTTCTGGATGACTCAACGCTGTTTTAATTATGTTCCGGGATTTTAGTAGTACTTGAGTTCTTTCTGCGTTTATCCCGGTTTACTTGGGCTCGACGCAACATGTCATCGATCATCGACATTGTCTTAAAAAAATCAAAATCAAAACATTTCAAGTAGGCCAGTTACAGGAACTTGTGAATTGACAAAAGCAAAAACTCACAAGTCACAAGACAAATAACTGTGAAAGTACCGTAGGAGCCCATTCTTGTGTGTAGATCTCTATGTAGAAGAATAGGCAAGAAAATCCATGGACGCTCTTTTTCAATCGCCAAAAATCTTCTCTCTTCTTTTACTGTTGATTAGAGTACCTACTTTAAATAAATCGTGACACTAAAGTTAAACACATTATTTCTTAGACGGACTGTCTTTCAATCCTCCATCTTCTAAGCATCATTTGTGTAGCAGTGATGTAAACGTAGACAAGCTTGATTTGTATAGAAAATGTTAACAATGCCGCCTGTATCAGCCTTCGTCTCCGTAAACCTAGTTTTAGTATGATTGGACACTTGACTGCTGAGATTCTACATGTTGTACATAATACACATTATATACTCAGGTGAGGAACAGGAAATCGTTGGCAAAGTACTCGTTTACTGTGTAGACGATTTTTAATAGATTTTTCATTTTCTCCTTCTTGTAACTTTGTATTTATAAGACGTACAGAAGAAGCACAAATACCATTTATAACGGAATTTTATTGTCTTTAAACTCCTCTTAGACATTTTTGTCATAAAGTCAACTGTTGAAGAATTATGTGAAAAATAACAAATTAGCTCACTCTTAATCCAAGATGGCGGCTAAAGCAGATAACCCTCGAGTTCAAAAACTTAATTTTTTCATGAATGTTATAATACTTTTTTTTTGCGTGGTAAAATCATCAAATGAGTCCTCCCACCCAGGGCAGGGCAGGAGGGACTGTCAGACTTGTACTGACTAAAATCCACGGTGTCCTTCATTAGCCCTTTACATTCCAGGGTCACGGTAATGTTATAAGTTCCGCGACCCCGGCAGGCTTTGGCCCTCTAGAGGGGGGCCCGCCATCTTGCTGACGCTCTTTGAGGCGCGCGTGGAACACAACGCGCCGTCCACCCGGGCATGGTCCATGGTCGGGCGGCGAGTTGCCCATTACTCGCCGCCCGCATGCCCGCGCCTACGGTGGCCGGAGATCGTCTTGCGACGTTCGTCGCCGTGGGCGTCTACCACTGCGGCTGGGGCCCGCCTCCTCCTTCGCGAGCAATGAATGTTATATACTTAAGCAATACAGATAAAAAAACTACACCTCCTTTTGCAGGGCAAATATCCCCGTTGGCTGGACTAAAAGAAGTAGTATGAAGAAATAATTTTGAGAACAAAACAGTTGAGAAAAAAAAATACATGGAGAGAACATTTTTATAATCACTCCCAATTTGTACGAATTACTTTAGAAGTACTGCCATATATTTTAATACGAGTTGATTACAACTTATATACGGCGCGAGGTAAGCAGAGTATGTGCTGTTTTCATTGCTCTCATTAAAAAGCCAGGGTAGGTAATTGCCTTGATTATAATTATTATACGCCATTTCAGACTTGTAAATCTTCGTTGTAAAACATTGTATTTTACGTAGAATAATGTTAACGTTTCCTTAGGAAGGTATGCCATAATTTTAATGTATGGCCTCATTTAAGGAATTTTAAGGCCACCATACCTCCAATCTGTTCTGGACCTCTAGGCCGCTCTCGGCAATCAGCACAATGTCATCGGCAAACAGGGGGCCTCTTCCTGGATGACCGACGTCAAAGCATCCATTATCATCAGGAAGAGGTACGGGCTGAGAGCCGACCCTTGGTGACTAAAATCCACGGTGTCCTTCAGTAGCCCTTTGTGTACCGGGGTCGCGGTATACGTGTGTCCCGCGACCCTTCTCCCGCCTCTCACGACCCTTCTCACGCCTCCCGCGTGTCTCGCGACTTCTAAAATCTTAACAGTTCCTTGAATTGCCATTTGCGTTCTAGGGTCGCGTTAACTTCTTAAGACATACGTACTTACCTGGAACCACATTCTGTTAAATACATCAAATGAGTCCTCCCTCCATGGGTGAAGTGGAATGGACAGTCTGACATTTACTGATAAAATCCACCGTGATCCTTCCAGTACCGCGGTAACCTCTGTAGACATTCCTGCGACCCTACTCGCGACTCTTAAGCCTCCTGCAGACACACGCAATTAATCGCGCTGCGACAACGAGCCAAGCTAATTTCCACTCTAAAAATACTGCGAATGGACCGCGACATGTCGCCCCGCGCGATTAATCGCGTGTGTCTGCAGGAGGCTTTAGTCTTAATTTTGGGGTTGAGTAAAGGGTTATGTAAGGACACCGTGGATTTTAGTCAGTACTGGTCTGACAGTATGGGTGGGAGACCTCATTTCATGATTTTACCACGTATAAAAAGCCTTCTCTTTTGGAAATTCAAAGCCTCCAATTCAGCGATAACATCTAGAACCAGTAGATCAAAGAAGTAGTAACGGAATAACCGTATAACCCTCTAATTTTCACACAAACACCCCAAACACCTCTTCAAACAAGTGCTCTTTAATACTTAATAGACAACACAACTTCCAGCCATAGTTTCCCCATTTCCGCCCTAATTGAACATCGTTTTACTTAAAAAACTCTTTCCAATTAACTTAGGGGGTTGATAGCTGTGATTAAGGGCGAATTGTAGTGTTTTACGAGAGTACTGTGTTGTTAAGTTAATGTGTATGAATTGATAATGATAGTTCTGTGTTTCAAAGGAGTTTCATGGTCATACTTATCGGAATAGAAGTACATTTCGATACAAGTGGGGAAACTTTGTTTTCATTTGCATTTGCGGCGGAATTGTCAGCCCCCGCCCCGGCGAGGCTGATACGCAAAGATATACAAGACAATTTTTCTTACTATTTTAATCAGGAAACCTGAAGTTACAAATTCAATGAGTCATTTTTTGTAAATAATATTAAATTAATTTAAGATTTCCTGGTTTTCCTTTCATTTAATTTATCATGTTTGTTAGAGAGATTTCATCCTTATAATTGACCCTAACGATCGATGCAATAAAAGTACAGGGTATATTTTTTTCAGATTTTAGCCGGTTCGATTCCCGGGTGTGGGAGAAGAGAATTTTCGAAAATCTTTGAATGCAGTTTGCTTTCTATTCAAAAATAAAGGAATGTTTCCTTTGAGTAAAATTTTCTATCTGCAGTATTAAGAGTACTTTCCCTCTAGGTGGCATTACAAAATTCCACCCTGTAATATATAGATTACGTTTAATCTATTCATCATCATCATTTCAGCCTGGGATCACCCTCTGCTGCCTCTGGGTATATGTATGCTTCTCGGTTCTTTTCGTCCCGCGAACATCTGATTTCGGCAAGTTTGATGCAATGATAATATCTCCTATAAATAAAAAAAAACGATAAAGAATAGCAAAAGAGTAGGATGGGGCATAGATAGATGATGATAGACATAGAAAAAAGAAGTAAATTATTCTGTGACATCTGACAGGGAAGAATGGAAGAAGAAAACGCGTTGTGACCCATGTTAATGAGATAAGGACAGGAAAATGAGGATGAGCCATAGGAAAATGAAAACCTTACCTCCTTATTCAGAATCCCATTTCAACCAGCTACTCTACCATCTCCCAAAACCCCAAAAAACCACTCGAACAAAAACAATAACACCAAAAATGAGTTTCATTTATAAAAGTGCGTAAGAAGGCACCCCTCTAATGGGTCTCTACTGTCATAAGTAATGGTCGCCCATGTCTTGAACCCCTTAAGCAATATTTTTGGCTCGCTTGACATTTACAACGCTTGGATTATAAGCTGTATTAAGCTGGTTTTATGGTACAAGTATTTTTATGATAAAAAATGTTACTATGTTTTTTGTTCGAGAGCTTTTTGGCTTTTTTGCCCTATTTACTTCTGAAATACTTAGGGAAAACTTTTTTACATCGTGATCATTTATTTAAGTGTGAAAATGTGGCTATCCTCTCGTGTTTGAGTTAATTTAACCGCTTCTGGGAACCTGAGAAGCCTTTGACTTGACTTTGGAGTCCAAAGTTTGGACTTATACTAATTTTACCCTCGATGTTTTACTTCATCAATGTCAATGATGTCCTAGAAAGTATACACGAGTATTGTATTGTAAAAGGTACATTGTTACTTGCCCGGGCTTAACATTCTCATATTGGAGTAATTAATTAACTTGTCTTTCTCTTTCTTTCACAGGTCAGCATCCAATTCATTGTAATCTTCAACCAGACTTTCCTTCTCAGCTTCGAGACAGTTAGTTGGTTTTCTGACAGAACTCAGGTTAGTGTGTCATACCAATATATTTATGAGCTTATAATGTTCCCTCTGCTGGTCACGTTTGAAAATTGACCGTGCTCCAACCTACCCCAGTACAGGTCCCTTAGAAGACCAAAGCCTGCCGGGGCGCGGCACTAAGTCATCAGTTATGATGACCCTGGAACGTAAAGGGCTATTGAAGGATCACTGTGGATTTTAGTCACTTCAAGTTTGACAGTCCCTTCCATCCGGCCCTGAGTGGGAGGACTCATTTGATGATTAAACCACGATAAAAAAAATACATGTGACACTCGGAGACTGCCGCGGTGAAGCTATTGCATAACATTTTTTTTATTTTAAAAGAAAATAATCGCTTACCGCGTATATTTAACGAGAATATAATTTATTTAAAATGTTTGTAGTGCACTACTGTAATAAAGAACTTCTTTGTTGTAGGAGAATTTTATAAGTAGGGTTTCATTGTGAAAACTCCTTTTGTAGCTGGCCGTTTAGAATCAGTTAAAAAAAAGTAAATTGTCTTTATGACGGATATTTTTACGATTGCCGAAGTCTCTCGAACTGAAACGACGCGACGTTAGACGATGCGTGGTGTCAGGTATTTTCCTTAGGTTTTTTCGTTAGGTTTTTGGGAATTCATTCGCCGCGCCGCGCCGCGCTCAGAGCCCGCGATAAAAGCATATGCAATAGCTTAAAAGCCCAGTGCAGGTTCATGGTTACCTGATATTTTTCTTCACCATTTTGAAAGGAGATAACTTGCGGGCCCACTACTGAATGGTAAACGACCCATGTCATAAACATTTTTGGTTCTATGACATACCAGTTTCCTCACATTTTATTATTATTTTTCCAGGGTTTGGTTAGTCAAAATCGATATTTAGTTAGTTTGCAAAGAACCTTGGCCTTTCGATGTTAATTACTGTCGAATCTAATTTCGCGGTTCGCCAAGCTTAATGAACTGCTTTTTTTTTCATGTCGTCACTTGAAAATTACTTCCTTTGAACCTGGTTTTCAGACTGAAGTTATTATTCCGTTATTTTGATCGGGTTTTTGTTTGTCGTGGATTATTGTATTTATAATGTTCTACAAAATTATTTCGCTGTCATGTATATTGGGTTGACGGCGTGTCGTGTTCCACGCGCGCCTCAAAGAGCTATCTGACGGGGCCCCCTTAGTAGGCTAAAGCGTGCCAGGGTCGCGGGACTGTCTCATCAGGTAACCGTGACAATTGGAATTATGAGATAAGAAACTCGACTTCAATAACATCAATGTCCTGCAACTGACGCAGCAGCCATACAATGCGGCTATGGTGGCAGACTTAATTAAGGATAATAAATAATGTTTTACCCCAGAAGTTTCTGGAACGATTGCCAGACACTTAGCCTACGAGTATGTACTGGAGAAATTGGCAAAAGTATATCGGCTTACAGTAAGGCGCCATCTCCACGAGCGAGAGAATCGCGGCGATATTATCGTCGTGCCACGTATTTCCATATACTCTCTCGCCGCGATAACATCGCCGTGTGGAGACGCGTTCATAGAGAGTAATGGAAATACGTGGCACGACGATAATATCGCCGCGATTCTCTCGCTCGTGGAGATGGCGCCTAAGTAAATAAGGTCAGAGACTATCGTGACATTTCCTATTTTTGTGATGTCAACTTTGGCGTTAATTTGAAGGAAAAAATTAAAGATTCCAATGAAAGAGTCCATCTATCAAGCTGAAAGGCCAAAAACTCGCGAAAAAGTGCATATCTCACTTAAAATATCATGGAACAATCTTGGCGTAAATCTCTCGCACGCACGTCATAACAAACTGAACAAAAATAATTTAACCGTTTAATATCCTAACGTAATCCGCATTTTTGCAGCCCGTAATTGGGTTGCCGGCATGCTTTAATAAGCTGCGCCACCTCCATGGCTTAGCCATGAGGTAGGAAGCTTCCAGAAGGCCCATTGATAGCATACAATAGTCCTGATGGCCTACCATGACGTATTCCAGGGGAACGAGATGGCACTAGACGACTTGACTTGTATACTGTATAGCTCTGTCTCCTTCCGACACTGGAATTACTCTCACTACGTCATGGTAGGCCATCTGAACCAGCATAATCACTCGGACATAAGACTATGAACTAGTGGAGGATAATCTCTCACTTGTTGCTATTTGCTTTAAATCGCACACTCGTTCTGTCTCTGTCCGTCGCGCGTCGCATCTCATAAATCGCAATCGCAACAAGTAGCAGTTAGCAACGTAGCACTTAGCAGACGGTGCGGGGCGGGCGGCGGCCAGTCGTCGCATGCTGCCGGTTGCTATCGGTCACTCGCGCAACTTATTGCCATATAGCAACATTGAACACCACTACTGTGAACATAGGCCTCTCCCACAAATTTCCAATAGGAGTATTTGGAAGCGGTTTGCATCCAGCGTGATCCAATGGTCTTCATCTTTTAATTTACGCCATCAATATATTTTGCCCAGGGCTGTTTCTTTTCGCGGGCATGCGGGCGGCGAGTAATGGGCGACTCGCTGTCTGACCATGGACCGTGCCCGGGTCGACGGAGCGTTATGTTCCACGCGCTCCTCAAAGAGCTCCCTCTAGAGGGCCAAACCCTGCCGGGGTCGCGGGACACACGTATACCGCGACTCTGGTTGTTGAGACAAACTTAAAACTATTTTTTTTGTAATTTTAAAATAAATGGTTTCCAATTTATTCAAAAAATATAGACGAAGTTTGACCATTCCCCCCCCCCTTATCTCCGAAACTACTGAACCTAAAATTTTGAAAAAAATACAGGAATTAGTTTTCTACTTATAGATTATAGGATAACCTATAAGAAGTCCATATCTGTATATGGGAGGTAATTTTTTGGGGGGGAAAGGGAAAATTAGAAAAAAAATATTTGAAAACTGCATCGTGTGACATATCAAATGAAAGGTATTGTTGAGTCAAACTTAAAAGTATTTTTTTTGTAATTTTAAAATAAATGGTTTCCAAGTTATTCAAAAAAAATAGACGACGTTTGACTATTCCCCCCCCCCCTTATCTCCGAAACTACTGAACCTAAAATTTTGAAAAAAATACAGGAATTAGTTGTCTACGTATAGATTATAGGATAACCTATAAGAAGTCCATATCTGTATATGGGAGGTACTTTTTGGGGGGGAAGGGGAAAATTAAAAAAAAAAATGAAAACTGCATCGTGTGACATATCAAATGAAAGGTCTTGTTGAGACAATCTTAAATATATTTTTTTTGTTATTTTAAAATAAGTAGTTTCCAAGTTATTCAAGAACATAGACGAAATTTGACCATTCCCCCCCCCCCCCCTTATCTCCGAAACTACTGAAGCTATTTTTTTTTTAAAATACAGAAATTAGTTTTCAACTTATAGATTATAGGAAAACCTATAAGAAGTCCATGATATTAAAATAACATGGTAAATCACTCAATATTGTGCGTACCAATTTGGGTCAGATTTAAAAAAAACGTTATAGGTAACATCGTACGGAACCCTCTTCACGCGAGTCCAACTCGCACTTGGCCGGTTTTTTTTCTATAGTAATGAATAACACACACCATCATCAAAGAGGATGTTTCCCTACCGTTTGCCGCCACAGGCTTGACTTTCTACTAAACCAGCCTTCTGTCTATCTGCCTTCTCAACAATGGCTTAACTGCCTACGAGGCACGAAGCTCCGGGCCGTAATTGGTGTAATAATATTCGTGTTACGTGAAGATCTGGGCAATAAATTCCCATAGAATCATCTTGGATACTAGCCATTAATGTCTGCAGAGTACTTTGTGACTTTGTACTCTTTTGACTGCATTTTAAAGCCGTTCTCAGTATTCAAACTATCTCTGGTTTTCCCTTACTAGTGATAGAATTAGTGTTTTTAATGTGTTTTACCGTTAGTGGGTTTGTTACGGGTTCAAATTAAAGAAAGGTAAAGCAGATGTTGGAAAAGCGCCGGGAGAGCACGCCTTAGAATGAACAGATACAATACTGTTTTGTGGAAAGAAAAATACGATTATATTTGAGCATTCACCTGTAACAGAACATCTGATAGAGCCGAGCATAGAGCCAACCACCGCAACGAATCTTTTCACGATCTTTATAGCGAACACAGTCGATAGTCGTCAGTATTTTTTTTTTCATGGAGACTTCAGAATTGACAGTCGGCTTGGCAAAAAGTTCTCCAGTAGGGCTATTGGCTAAATTGATTGTAACTGACCTGCAGTTGTCAAGTGAACTTGGATGGCGTCACAACTGTTATGAGGCAAAGTTGAGGAGTGGAGTGCCTAAAGAGCGTTATAGTAGTTGATGTTATGGAACATTTACACTTACCAGTTTCATTGCAAATGCAAAAGCCAATACGAAATTTACCTTTTGATAGCACACCGAGATACGCAATAGCCCCACAGGACGCTTAGAAAGCTCGCTAAAACGCTCTAGTTTAGTTTATCTCTGTAATGTGACATTGCTCATTACTAGTGAATGCTCACGTTTATCAGCCTTTAAATGACTTCATAATAATTCAGCCAGTTACGCAAATAACTTTTTTCCTAGTGAAGGTTTCTAGAAAACTATGGCTCGTTATTTTCCGAAAAACATTATCTTTAGCGAAACGGCTTCCTATAGTATCCTAACAGAATAGAATATTCTATCTTCTGGAAAATACGATAAACCTTTCCAAGTACATTTCAGCTTAGGACGGAAAATACCGTCAAAACAATTTTCATTACATGATAGACACCGCGATAAGACAGTTTGAGTGGTTTCTCATCTAAGTCTTTGTTTCTTAGATAATGACGATAGTTTATTAGACAAAGACAGTGCTATTCGGAAGATTCTCCTAACTATCTGATAACCTGATAAGATATTTCTGACTGTGAATAAACTAATTGAATTTCCAGACACAAAATCGTAGTCATTTTCTTACGGCCCGTTCACCTTACCGCTTTGAGTGGTCACTTTAGCTATTGTCAAACAGACAGGCAAAGCGAACGCGAAGCGAAGCGTTTTTGTTTGTAATGTATGGAATTGTTTGAAACCTGTCACATAGACTATCGGAACGCTTTCGCTTTTCTATATGACAGGATTCGGATCGCATTCGCTTCGCGTTCGCTTCGCGTTCGCTTCGCCTGTCTGTTTGACAATAGCTAAAAAGACTGAATCGATTTGGATGAAATTTCTTGTAACTTACTAAAGTAGTTTGACATTTCATCATTAGGTGCGTCCACAGAGAACGAGCAGCCTCGCGAGGCATTTGCCGCGCAAAGTAGTTCGGTTAGTGTGCACGTGTCTCGGCCGAGGAAAGAGCGAGCGCTGCCGCGGGCGATCAACCTAGCGCCCGAGCCATCCAGTGTCGGCTTTTGTTTTTCTCGCGTATATCTTTTCGTCGAGAAACAATTGCGCGTCCAAACATAGCAAGCAGCTTCGCGAGGCTGCTCGCGAAGCTGCTCGCTCTGTGTGGACGCACCTATTTAATAAAACTGTGTATTGACAGTTTGACATTTCATCATTGAGATTCATCATGAGAAGTCTGAATAGACTGCTTTAAGCTACATAGCATAATACAGTCTTCTACGAACACACGTACAATAATCGCTTAAGCAGTCGAACTTTCGTACGGTCTTACAACTTGATGCAGTCGCCAAGCTTAAACTTACTGCTCGAGCAGTCCGTGTATGTTGATCATTGGCTCCGTCAGTTAGAGGATTGAAAAATAATAAAAACGTATTTTTTGTTTTATTAAATCAATGAATATTGACAAAGATAAAACGCTTCGAAATTCGGGAGTGGGAACTTGTGACGTCATAACGCCTGTAAAATTATATCGACCGAGTGACATTTTGTGATTTTTAGAAGCGTTGTTTCTTCGTCGATTTTGGTTAACGCAAAAAAAAAGAAAAATATTTTATGATAATCTAAGTAATAACTAAATAAGACTAATTACATTTTTTGAGTGTAATAGCCTATTCTCCGAACAGTCCGTGTATGACTGGCCTAAAATCATGCAAAAAAAAAAAACAAGAGAATCGCGCGCTTTTCGACGCAAGTCACAACTGAACTGGCCTCAGTTCATCGTTTATGTAAATACGTCAAAGCGAGGCCAACTCAAAGGAGGCCTGGGATCAAACTATCAAAGGCCATTTATACGAGGCCACGACTCGGAAAAGCCTTTATGAAGTTCGGAAGTTATGTTCTTACTTGACATTCATGTGAGTGTGTGGAATGGTCTTAGGCTAACTTTGTTTTGGACTTGCATTGGTATGGAGTTCGAATATTGTGTTATGTTTTGATGTTGATTTTGAAGTAATTTTAGTAAATAAAAGGATTTTTTTAGGTAGATATAACATGATTTTAGTTGTTTTTTCTTTATTTCTTCTGACACTAAGAATGTTCTCGTGTATCCTTACATTTACTCACATACACAAGCCTTCAGACCTGAAATAAATTTCGTACTATGTAGATCATACCTATATTATAAATATTTGTTCCGTGCGGGATTCGAAACCGCAACACGCTGCTTTGCAGTCGATCTTTCAGCTACTGCGTTAATCGAAATGAAACACAGCTAAAAAAGTAAACCAACTTGCCACTTTACACAAGTGAAAAAAGAATTTCGGGCGGTCATCTGCAATTTTCTTCACAAGTCCCTAAACTCACACTTTTCTAAATAAAACCTTAATCCAGGCCACGGCCTATACTTTTGACAAACAGCCGGCTATTACGGTAAAGTACGACTTAACCTCAAAACATACATCATAAACGTTACAAAACAACTATTTTAGAGTTCTCTCTGTTCACCAAAACTATAGATTAAAGTGACATTTTCCGGGTTGTAAATAACTGATTTCATTTGCACATAGAGTTTCGGGTTTTGGATTTATGTTGGCCTAGTTGTAATGTGATTATTTTGTTTGTTTGGTTGTTGTTTTTGGGATTCATCAAGAGTATTTTGATTGCATTTTAGATTCAAAACTTTCCGGCAATGTGCAAATAATTTTCACGAAATATCGTGCAAAATTTTGTGTGATTTATTTTTGCACTAGTAATTTGCACGAAGTATCATATCATTTTGTGCATTTTACTTTTACACGACAGCACTTTTAAAAAATTGAAATTAATAGCCGCACTGGAACCGATCCCTATCTCGAAGAGGTGGTCTTAGTCCCAGCAGTGGGAACATTTTAACCTGACTTTGTATGCACGTATTTAATGCGGTGTTGGTATATTTGGGTCATTAATGTGCATGGCTAATTCAAGCCACCTGAGATCGTAAGTGCAACTAAGTGCTTTGAACGTAGAACCTAACGGATCAACTTAATAAGGTTTATTCTGTGATAGCCATTGCTGTTAAGTACGTTTAACTGATTACCACGTAGATTTATTTACGTAAGTAACATTGTAGAAGAAAAACCAACTTTGTCAAAACATGATATGGATTGAATTATGTGGATTGTGAGGAATTTAATTCCTATACAAGATGGCATGACTACCTCGTACGTATCATGTTTTTTTTTACAAGGGTGATTTTTTTTTAAATAAAATCTTTTTTTCTTCTGTAGATCTAATAATAGATTTGATAGAAATGCTTCTTGGAAGAGCTGCTGAATTAGCAATTCACAATCTATAGGTAAACCAAAAATTAATTCATTAGCTACTCAAATGTTGAGAAGACAATCTATACCATGAATAAAACCTTAAAAAAAAAATGAATCGTAATGTATCTACTTAAATTACAATTTACACTGCACCTGCCCAATGAAAGCTATAAGTACCTACAAGCAGGATAAGCTACTCGTCACTCATAGACAAAAACCTTTAAGGCGCGATAAAAATTTCGCGGATTCGCGGGATTCACGGGTAGGTGTAAAATAAAAACAGACGTTGCTAAAGTATTAATTATTTATTTAAATTAGAAATTCGCAGTATATTCAATTAATTTTAGTATTTTTTTGTTAAATAACCTGTACATGACGAGTACTTACGTTTGCAGCACATTTATGTGACTCAAACTGTATTTTATACACCACCTGCCAGCATTATTACTCATCACTTTTTTCATCAACACTAAACTCAAGAAGATCACACATATACCATAATGTCTCAAATTGATGAGATTATAACTGCACAGAAGAGCCTTGAAGACAGCTTTATCCGCAAGATGAACGAGTTAGAAGCACAAATTCAATGTGCGGGACCGGCCAAGGACACCGTAGCGAGGGTAGCTGAGGAATTCCGGACCTTCAGGGAGCTGATCTTCAGCATGCTGAGCCTGCTTCGAACACAGATCTGCGAATGTGCCAAGCAGGTTGATGGGTTGGAGACCAGACAGCGGCGGAAAGCAGTCATCTTCCACGGTATACCAGAGGTAGAAGGTGAAGTCAGCAGTACTGTAGTTCTCGATGTGATAAACAGGAAGCTGGCTCTCAATAACATCAATGGATCATCCATAAAGGCCTGCCATAGACTTGGGGTAGCCAAGAAGGATCACCATAGGCCCATGCTGGTCAAGTTTGCAACCTATGATGAGAAATCAACGGTCTGGAGAGCAAAAACTGGTCTGAAGGGTTCTTCAATTTCTGTCAAGGAATTCTTGACTAAGACTCGTCAGTCCATCTTCGGGAAAGCGCGGCAACATTTTTCTATGCGGTCATGCTCGTCTCAAGACGGTGTTATAGTCATTAAAACTCCGGATGGCAATAAACCCAAGATAACGTCGCATGAAGAACTCAGTCCGCTCTTGGAGAAGTATCCCAGGGCCATAACATCTGGAGACAATCTGAAAAACAAAACACGTTAGTTCTTATTTTTTTTTTGATTTATTCAATCATTTATTCTTTTTAATAACAACTTTCAGACATTATTATTATAACATCTTTTATCTGATGGAATCAACTTACCTTTGAAATTCTCAAAAGACAATTTAAAAATCGAACACCTCATATTTAAATTCCAAGATGGCGTACTAATTCTAAAGCCATGTTTCCTGTTGCTAGCTGCAAATTGCTGGCAGTAACCGTTTATTTCACTGATTGGCGAGTACCAGGCTTGTATGAAATCACAGAGGTAACCAGAAACATATGGCTAACCAATTTTCATCCTTATTACTTAGGCTGTAATGGTGAAATGGTCAAGCGCCTTTCGTACACCCGAACTGCTAACTGCATGTTCTAAGGAAATCTGAAGACGTACAAGGAACTTGTTAGAATGGGGTTACAAACATTTTAATAATGGAGTAAAATGTGTTTGTTTGTTATTTGGTTTTGTTAGATGAAGTGTAGTGCCTACTACAAATGGCGTCTAATATGGAGAAGATTGCGCAGATCTTAAGTAATTTGGGATAAGTCTGGGAAAATGATGTTAAAAATTTTATTTTGTAACTTATGTTTTTTATAAAATTGATATTTTTTATAGAGAGAGCTATAACTTTCTTTAAAATCAAGAGCAACCAGTATCATTTTATTTTACTTTTCGGTCTTCATTTCTTAGAAAAAGGGTTGCGAGCTCAAATTAAAGAGATAAAATATAAAAGAATAATATTTACTTTAGTTTTAATTTCGTACACGAGTGAGTTTTGAATATTCTTTAGTTAAAGTTTTTAAAGACTCAATCGCGCGACGCAATCGCGGCGGTAAGACCCCTCTTTGAGGAGTGGCTGGATAGGAGTCACGGCGTCCTGACCTACCGCATGACGCAGGTCCTCACCGGACACGGAAGTTTCGGGAGGTACCTGTGTCTAAGGAGAAAGGAGGAAACGCCTGGGTGTCACCACTGCGAAGATCGCCCGGAGGACACAGTAGAGCATACGGTGCAAGACTGCCCAGCTTGGGCAGAGCACCGACGTGTCCTCACGGCGGCGATAGGCGGAGACCTCTCGCGCCCGGCATTGGTCGCGGCCATGCTGCGGGGCGAGACGGAGTGGGAAGCGGTCGCCTCCTTCTGCGAAGCAGTCATGCTCGCGAAGGAGGAGGCGGGCCGCGTGAGAGAGAGGACAGTGTCCTCCCTCCGCCCCACCCGCAGTGGTGGACGCCCACGGCGACGGACGTCGCCAGACGATCTCCGGCCACCGTAGGCGCGGGCATGCGGGCGGCGAGTAAAGGGCAACTCGCTGCCCGACCATGGACCATGCCCGGGTCGACGGCGCGTTGTGTTCCACGCGCGCCTCAAAGAGCGTCAGCATAATGACGGGGCCCCCTCTCTAGAGGGCCAAAGCCTGCCGGGGTCGCGGGACTTATACCATTACCGTGACCCCGGAACATAAAGGGCTATTGAAGGACACCGTGGATTTTAGTCAGTACAAGTCTGACAGTCCCTCCCGCCCTGCCCGGGGTGGGAGGACTCATTTGATGATTTTACCACGCAAAAAAAAAAAAAAAAAAGACTCCTTAAAATAGATCTGACCTTTTGTTAGTAATTTTGAGCAAGAACAATTTAGAAGAAATGTCAATTAAAAAGCTGTAGAGCGTACATGAACGATGTTGTTAAATAGGATTAGGACTTCTGAGTGGGTAAAATTATGAAATATTATTCAATCTTTTTTACAATAGGAAGAAAGATTATGATTCTGTGTCTTGATTTATATCAATAAACGCGTCATTTTGTGAGGATGGATGGAGGATGTCTGACACTTTATGGAAACCACGTAACGAATTTCAATTTTTGGTACATAAATAGTCCAAACCTTTTTGTCCCAGTAGGTATGACGCATGACTTTGCGTGCGATATTTACCGAATTTCACACAGGTATCGCTGTAGGCATAAGCTAGTATTACCAATACTTGTTCACTTTTAATGTCCCGCTTATAACGTCACCGAAGTAACAATTGGGTAAAAGTTGCTG
The DNA here is from genome assembly GCA_950005045.1 of Agrotis exclamationis. Classification (NCBI taxonomy): domain Eukaryota; kingdom Metazoa; phylum Arthropoda; class Insecta; order Lepidoptera; family Noctuidae; genus Agrotis; species Agrotis exclamationis. The sequence goes on along the minus strand of OX465441.1, from coordinate 6,053,945 downwards.
CTCACCAAATGTTGGCAACCCCCGAAAATCACCATAAGCTAACAATGTTTACTCGTCGTGTTTATGGTAAACAGAACAAACAACAGTAATTGGTCTGAGTACACTTTGATATCGGACACTGAAAAGTATTGAATAACCGATAAATTGGAGAATCCTGAAATGGTCGAACAAATTGGAACTACCGCGTTGAGTTTCAAGATTCTGTAGGGGATAGCTTTTAAAGTTGGTTTTTTATGTGGGAGGAAAAGGATGGTAAAGGTAAAATTTATTTTGAACATAGTGGCTGCAAACAATTCGAAACCGAACGCATTTGTTTTACTATTTCAAAGTTTTTTTTTTTTGTGATTCTCGTAAATTGGTGAATATAATATATTAGTGGCCCGTCCCAGCTTCGCACGGGTATATTAAGAACCGCTCGTCCAATTTTGTGCAAACTTCACATAAAGCATCTAGTAAATAGTTCGAACAAAGCCTAAACATTTGGTTTAGATAGGTGAGCCCGTTCTTGAGTTATAACATTACAACGAAAAGTGGCATTGATTTTTATATATTAGATAAGTTTTAATCCATTAAATACATAATTATATATGACAAGCGTTTTATCCCACTCCGTGGAGCTTATATTGAAACAGTAAAATTGCAAAGTTATAAATGAAAGAGTAACGCAAATAAAGTCGCGAGCAGAAGCTAGTACGTAGGTAATAAATAGAAGCCACTGAGTATGGTTCAGTAGAAAGAAATAATCGAAATGATGGGACGAAAAAGTGACACTCAAGTTGACTGCATTATCGGTCTCATCATCATTCATCCCCATTATCATGTAAATTGTCGGTTTTCTTTATAAAAACCGGCCAAGTGCGAGTTGGACTCGCGTGAAGAGGGTTCCGTACGATGTTACCTATCATGTTTTTTTTTAAATCTGACCCAAATTGGTACGCACAATATTGAGTGATTTACCATGTTATTTTAATATCATGGACTTCTTATAGGTTTTCCTATAATCTATAAGTAGAAAACTAATTTCTGTATTTAAAAAAAAAAATTAGGTTCAGTAGTTTCGGAGATAAGGGGGGGGGGGGAATGGTCAAATTTCGTCTATTTTCTTGAATAACTTGGAAACTATTTATTTTAACATAACAAAAAAATACATTTAAGATTGTCTCAACAAGACCTTTCATTTGATATGTCACACGATGCAGTTTTCAATTATTTTTTTTAATTTTCCCCTTCCCCCCCAAAAATTACCTCCCATATACAGATATGGACTTCTTATAGGTTATCCTATAATCTATAAGTAGAAAACTAATTCCTGTATTTTTTTCAAAATTTTAGGTTCAGTAGTTTCGGAGATAAGGGGGGGGGAATGGTCAAATTTCGTCTATTTTTTTTGAATAACTTGGAAACCATTTATTTTAAAATTACAAAAAAAATACTTTTAAGTTTGTCTTAACAATACCTTTCATTTGATATATCACACGATGCAGTTTTCAATTATATTTTTTTAAATTTTCCCCTTCCCCCCCAAAAAATTACCTCCCTTATACAGATATGGACTTCTTATAGGTTATCCTATAATCTATAAGTAGAAAACTAATTCCTGTATGTTTTTCAAAAGTTTAGGTTCAGTAGTTTCGGAGATAAGGGGGGGGGGGAATGGTCAAGCTTCGTCTATTTTTTTTGAATAACTTGGAAACCATTTATTTTAAAATTACAAAAAAAATACTTTTAAGTTTGTCTCAACAATACCTTTCATTTGATATGTCACACGATGCAGTTTTCAAATATTTTTTTTAAATTTTCCCCTTTCCCCCCCAAAAATTACCTCCCATATACAGATATGGACTTCTTATAGGTTATCCTATAATCTATAAGTAGAAAACTAATTTCTGTATTTTTTTCAAAATTTTAGTTTCAGTAGTTTCGGAGATAACGGGGGGAATGGTCAAATTTCGTCTATTTTCTTGAATAACTTGGAAACCATTTATTTTAAAATTACAATAAAAATATATTTAAGATTGGCTCAACAAGACCTTTCATTTGGTATGTCACACGATGCAGATTTCAATTTTTTTTTTAATTCTCCCCTTCCCCCCCAAAAATTACCTCCCATATACAGATATGGACTTCTTATAGGTTTTCCTATAATCTATAAGTAGAAAACTAATTACTGTATTTTTTTCAACATTTTAGGTTCACTAGTTTCGGAGATAAGAGGGGAGGGGAATGATCAAATTTCGTCTATTTTCTTGAATAACTTGGAAACTATTTATTTTAAAATTACAAAAAAAATACATTTAAGATTGTCTCAACAAGACATTTCATTTGATATGTCACACGATGCAGTTTTCAAAACTTTTTTTTTTCATTTTCCCCTTCCCCCCCAAAAATTACCTCCCACATACAGATTTCATCTTTTCACGTTACACCTCTGTGCTTGGGTCACAGGAATTGATATGTGTACCAAATTTCAACCCAATCGGTCTAGTAGATTCGGAGATAATTGACTGTAAGCGACAGACAGACGGACACACGAGTGATGCTATAAGGATTCCGGTTTTGTATTCGGACGTACGGAACCCTAAAAATCTCACAGAACTGGCGGCAGACAACAAAGTAAACCGCTCTGACATAGATATTTTTTCTAAAATCATGCGTGGTGATATTTTTATATTTTAGAACAAAGTTTATATTAAATTCACAGCTGGAAGGCTCTGCACGACATTTAGTAGTAAAGTCACAATAAAATTAGTAACAGAAGTATCGGTCGTGTTAAATGTTACACTTTCTGGACCCAGAAAAAAAACAAGGTTCCAGAAATTGACAGATTTCTGGCTGTATAAAGCGCATCATGCATAATTCGCACGCTAAATAAGCCCTTTGAACATGGAGTTGCAACAATCAGATATTTACATTTGAGCTATGAAAAAAATCTTTTTCAAAAAAAAAATGTAACCGACTTCCCACAAAAAAGTTCAAAATAACCTACAAAAAAAACTTTTCTTTCGAAAGTCGGAGACTTTCTTTTTTATTTCATTGAGTTTTTGTCACCGACTTTCGAAAGAACAGTTTTTTTATCTGGTTGTTGAAACTCTATGTTCAAAGCGCTTATTTAGCGTGCGAATTATGCATGACGCGCTTTTTAATTTTTTTTATTGCTATCTGAAAACAATTACGCTTTGTCTAATTTCTTTTATTATGATTTTGATGTCTACTCGCTAAATCTTCTGTACTCATCTCTATAGTGGCAAACAATTAAATATTCCACCGTTCAATACCCCCGATGAGTTTTATACGACACGGGTACGCAATAACTACATTATGTTATTTAGTTTATTGCGTGGAATAATGCTCTCATAATCGTTCAACTGTTAAATTAATAACTGGTGATGTATGGGTAATAGCGGATTTGAAAGTTGAGCAGTTTTGCAATTTGCCTCCATTATTTGAATGTGAACTCATTTGTATTATTATCATTTCACGGATTTGCTTTGCTGCGATTGACAGCTGCAGATAACAGTGGTGGCTCAGTGGTATCGGCCTCGACTTACAAGTTGTAGGTCGTGGGTTCGAACCCAGCCAGGCGCATTACTTTGTGTAATTTATGTCACCACCACTGCTCTCAAGACGGTGAAGGAAAACATCGTGAGGAAACCGGCATGTCCTAGAACCAAAAATTCGAAGACATGTGACATCTACCAACCCGCACTGGGCCAGCGTGGTGGATTATGGCCCACTTCCTCTCACAGAGAGGCCTGTGTCCCAATCGTGGGAACATTTATAGGCTGATGATGATCGACAGCTGCAAATATTTGTATGATCTGCAAGTAGTTTTTCAGGGTCTGGTTGTTTGTGTATGTGAGTTTCTGTTTGTAAACGCACCCACGACACAGGACAAGTTCTTAGTGTGGGCAACGTTTTTATTAAAGAAAGCAGATAAGAGTCGTTTCAACTGTGAGAGAGACACCGAGTATTTAATAAAAACAAGAATAATAATTCTGAGAAAATTCAAAATGGCGGATTTCGAGCTACTTCTATGGGAATCGTTTTTTTTTATTTTTCTTAACCAATAGAGTCCTATCAGAATAGGGTTTTAAAAGGTGACTACAAAAATAAATACAACTAAGAGTAATAAAAATAAAAAGACACGAACAAAAAAGTATTGAATTAGGTATCCAAAGTCATAAGTATCTTCCAACTGCACTGATTTGGGTGTTTCCATTTTTTTCAGTTCACTTTTATTTGGATTCGATTTTTTTTACCATTTCGTGACTTCAATAAAAATAAATATTCAAACCTCATAAAGCCTCCTGCAGACACACGCGATTAATCGCGCGGGGCGACATGTCGCGGTCCATTCGCAGTATTTTTAGAGTGGAAATTAGCTTGGCTCGTTGTCGCAGCGCGATTAATCGCGTGTGTCTGCAGGAGGCTTAAAGTAACGATGCAAATTATTTACGTTTATAGTTTCCCGTGTCTATTTAACATATAAATTTGGTTTTATCGTTAAAACAAGAAACATACATTGAATTAATTAGGTAATAATTACTAAAGCGTTATTAAATAATTGTGTGAACAACTTTGATGAATTTATAATGTTCTTGATAAATTTTAAGACCTATGTGTCCTACTTATGCGTCGTCGAAAAATAAGGACTACAAACAACTGTAATCAAGTTAACCATACGAATAAGAATTTTAGTTGTATGCGTAAAAGGTTCATTTTCAGATGAAGCATTGAGCTAAGGTTTAAAGTTTCACTGTTTTGCATTCTTAATAAAACCGATATGTTTTCTTACAGTGATGCCTGAACGGAAAATATACGACCTCTACTTCAAAATATTTTAAAATACGCAATAATACAAACGCCACAAATCGTAGGGTTAAAAATATAATAAGCTAAATAGGTGTTAGCCTAGTCGATAAGGCCTCTTGAGTATTTATTTAGAAGGATGCAGGATCGAATTCTGCTCGCAATTGAATTTCTTTCAACAAAAAGTTTAAATTATTACCTTTGTGGAATTATTTTGTTACGAATTCTTCACGTTTAAACCTTACACAGAGCACAACTTTAAATTAAACATAAAATAAACCCTCGTATTTTCTCGCCTTAATAGACTTCTAATTGATAGTGCAATTTTAATTACTCTCAACACGTGACTTCAAAGAAAATTGATTCAATTCTATCGAGCGCTAAATGAAGTCTAGACAGTGCATTAGAGCGTTCAAGTTGCTCCGCTTATTTTTGTGATAGAGGGTAGGCAGAACTTAAGTGTTTTTGTATGTTTTAGACAAAAGTACCGCTGTATTTAGGACAGGTTTTTCAGTAGTGAGATATTGATATTTTATCTTTAATCTGAAGAATAAAATAATGAATTAGTTAAAAAAAAATTGTCAAACTGCTTCATATGAAAGTTAATTGACAGTCTAACATTGAAAATCAGCCATTTCGTCTCACTCTAACAGAATAAAAACCTCCTAAGTTGACTGGTTTGGGGTGCTAAGACAGGAAACCTCCACGTGCGTCCGTGGACTGGAGTTCCCTCTCGGATACGTCCGGGGGGAAGACCAGTTTTTCGAGCCGGTGCACCCTGGGATGCGGGCAAAAACTCTTCCTTAGGCACTGTGTGCCTAAGGGGTCGTTTTGCCCATATGCGAATAGCCTGTCGTGTGGACGCTCCAACGCGTGTCCCTCTGATTAGATTTTTCTTAACACAGGATACCGTGGCCCCGGAACGTAAACGGCATCCGAAGGAACACGGGTGGATTTTATTCAGTAAGAGTCTGACAGTCCCTTCCGCCCCACCCAGGGCAGGAAGACTCATTTGATGATTTTACCACCTAAAAAAAAGTTGACTGGATTAAAAGGACATTTAACCCTGTAACGCAAAAGGCTACCGCAGGAACTGGATCTTGGTCGCGGGACTGACTTATCAGGTAACCGGGACCCTGGAACGTAAAGAGCTATTGAAGGATCACCGTGGATTTTAGTCAGTACCAGTCTGATAGTCCCTCCCGTCCTGTCCTGGATTGGAGGACTCATTAGATGATTTTACCACATAAAAAAAATCTTTTACAAAAGTGTAATAAAATTAATTCAGCTTCACAGTTTCATCCTGACCTGTCTTACTGCCTCTCTCATTGCAACTCCCGGTTCAGTTAATTAACTCCTACAAAGTTGCGTCTTACGAGCCAGCTTACTGCTAATTAGATGCTACAATGTTTTTACTCACATTCCAGCTCAAATTGTGGCAATTTGTGTCTACTTTGAGATGTTAAAATGTTTAAGGGGTAAGTAAGTTGGGCCCTACCAGAAAACCAGCGCTGTGACAGTTAAAATTGTCGCAGCACATGCTGAGGTAGGAGCTTTTTGGCCTCACACAGGACCAGACTAAATTGTTTTTTTTTTTTTGGTTTGTTTTAATTTTGTTTTTCTTTTATTTAATTTTTGTTTTTCTTTGTTGTTTTTTATTCATGTAATTTTGTTTGTTCTGACCTGTGTGTTCCAATAAATCTCTTTTCTTTCTTTCTAAGGTGTCTTCTTCTTTAATACTTATATTTTAATCTAGCTTTTTTTGCCGTGGATTTGCTCGCGTTATTATGGATTTTGGCTGTCAATTCTACGACGTTATAATATTTTTTTTATTAAAGACTGGGGCAAAAATGATCCAAGAGTCTGTTCTGATAGTACATGTAGGAATTAAAAGTAAAACAATAAAATATTTATTTGAATAAAGCATCTATGTATTGTGCCATTTTACTTTCACGCAAAGAGACTAGAGGTGGGAATATCGGGAACAGTTTTCAGTTTGTCAGTTCTTCTAGCCCCATGGATGATAAATGATATTTATTTTGCAAATACTAGATTTTAGCAAACACTTTTACACATCAAAACCCATTTTTTTAAAACAAAATGAGGCCGGTGTTTCCTACCTGACTACTCTGAGAAGAAACACCCGAAACAAACTCAGATGTCATCGTCTCTTTTAAAGTCCAGACATTAAATGGGTTAAGTCATACGAGGACCCTGCAGGTTTGTGTCTGAGATGGTCTTTTGAAGAAAGAACCACAGAAATATGAGTGGACCTGTCCAGTCAGTGGAAGCATTTGTCAGTTATCGTGAAGCTCGACTCACGATGGAAATATATGTAATGGGGACGCAGGGACTACACTGAAAATACATCTTCTATTTCTCAAAATCTAGATAGTTACTTAGTAAACGTCTAGAATTTGATTCATAACAATACAAATGTTTGTACAGCTCAAATAAATGTTGTGCTAGTCTAGACTATACACTAGAATTAGATAAATGTTTCTATTCGCAAAAGCTTTGTGAAGCTCCGTGTAAATTATTACATGCAATCTCTCGGCAGAACAATGATTGTACTATTATATCCCTTTTCATGAATGTTTTAATAAAGATTATAGACTGTGATAGTAAAATCAGTTAATTAAATTATTTTGATGGCGGAGTGGATGAGCGATCGACTGCTGCATGACATGTCGTGGATTCGATGCCTGCACGGAACAAAATATTGTGTGACCTACAAATTGTTGTTCCGGGTCTGGGTGTCTGTTTATGTGTGTTTCTATGTTTGTAAACGCACTTACGACACAGGACTAGTGCGAACAATATTAAAAAAAAAACAATATTATGATCATAGAATATTGCGGGCATGCGGATGGCGAGTAATGGGTGACTTGCCGACCAATCATGGACCATGTCCGGGTCGACGGTGCTTCGTATTCGAGACGCGCCTCAAAGAGCTGTCAGCAATCTGACGGGACTTAGAGTACCAAATCCTGCCGGGGTCGCGGGACTGTAACGTAAAGAGCTATTGAAGGATCCCGAGTCAAAGATACCTTTTTAGGGTTCCGTAGCCAAATGGCAAATACGGAACCCTTATAGATTCGTCATGTTTCTGTTTTTGCAAAGAACTCTTCAACTATGATAGACATACATTAAAACTTGCTGCCTCTATAAAGGTCCCACCCCACTGCCATTATTAAATCTCCGCCATTTTTATTCCTCACTAAGTAAAGGTTAAGAATGAACTATAATAAAGCATTTCTAAGAAAGAGATAACTTGCATTTAACTTGGTCTTGTTTGCTCTGCCGCTATGATTCGCTCGCGAGGTTGATTCTTAAGTAATTGGCCGAACAAGCACTTAAACTTTGGACCTGGAGCAGTGTTTACACGATGCTAGTTTTGATTTAGTTTAGTTGTGGCTTTTTTGGTGGCTGCTGTTTTCTTTTTAGAAATATTTGTGTGTAAAAATTGTCTAAGTCTAAAGCCTTCTGCAGACACACGCGATTAATCGCGCGGGGCGACATGTCGCGGTCCATTCACAGTATTTTTAGAGTGGAAATTAGCTTGGCTCGTTGTCGCAGCGCGATTAATCGCGTGTGTCTGCAGGAGGCTTATTAATGGTGACTTATTCAAAATATTCAATTATATTGCTAAAATATTTTGCGTGCCAGTCATTAAAGATAATTCTATCTTAAGAATACCGAATCATACGCAAAAGAATTTAGCAATGATATCGCTAATAATTCCAACGAATCATCACTTGTCTCGTGTAAACGCAACTTAACGGTCTCATCAATTTCTATTAGTGCGAGTACTAAATAATTGTAACGCGACGGGAATCTTGATACTTGAACTTGAACATTGAAGGACTCAAGACGAACGATTAATCATATCTTTGTTAGTTTTCAACGACTTGGTATTTATTAAAATTGTTCTTGATTAATGGACCCCTTTTGACAACTTGCGTCTTAAAAGCTTATCTTTAAACCTTTTGCTGATGAAAAAAACGTCGCATTATTTTTCCGATATTTTTTGTCTTGCTCTAAATCTTTTGCGTCATGGGGTTGGCAAAAATGGCGATTTTTCCCTTATGCAGATTGCCTCTGGATTCAGAAGCAATGTTTCATATTCGTGTGATTTAATAGAAAAAAAAAAACAGTCATCTTTCGAAGACTAGAGGCACTTTTCATTTTACATACAATAAACGCAGTAAATATTTCAAATACGCTGTCGATAAAAAACGTCGAAGTCTTGCGCTAAGGCGTCGGAAAATAAATTAATTCTTTTGGTCGCTATTGTTGATTCTAGCTTTCAGGACTTACAAAGGGAGTGAAAAGGAATAACCCCAAAAAATCCAAAATTATTTTAGAATAAACTCCCTCAGGATAAATATTATATTTCCTCATAATAAACTGATCATCCAAATTGAAAACACAGACTTAAGTAAAGAATAATTGATGAAGTGATACAGAAACGATTTTCCTTTTTCCCCAATTTCCTTTTTAATAATATATGTTTTTACAAAGGCTACGTGTGTTTACGTTTAAAATGAATATCGTTTTTTTCTTATTATACTGACGCTTATGATGGATGACAATATCATGCTTTTTACATTTTCATTTATGTGCAAAGGTCATGATTAGGAGCTTCTTGGTACGAAAATAAATTGAACAGTCTCGAAATAAACCCAAACAATTTTTAAGTGAAAGTAGATAGATACGAGTAGAATATATTTTATTGTACACCAAAATTGTTACACAACTACGTATATTATAAACATTACTAATTCTTTGGTTACAATGGCGGGTTTATCACTAATAGCCATAACTTCCAGACAATCATGGGATGTACTATACGAACTTAAAATTAAAGGGTGGAGGTAGCCAGTATCACACTGTATTTCTAAATTATTTATTTAGGAAATATATGGATGTGATAAATATTTCTTTTAATTTCTTTTTTCTTTCATTTTAATACTGAAAGTAGCACAATAACAGCCACTTAAAAACAATTGTTTTAAAGATTTTTCATACGATCAAGTCCTCACTCATAGAGGTTATTTCGAAACCTCTTATTTGTTTGATTATAGTGATTAGTAACCGGGCCGGAGGCTACTTTCCACACATCGAGTTAGCTTCCCCGAATAATTATCGCCCTAGTGTTTTTATTGTCCGTTTGTAAGTTTGTATGTACGGTTGTAGAAGTTTTGGTATTTTGTTAATTGGTTTCGAGGTGTGATTTCATTGAAGTTTTGATTTTAGTTTGGTGGTTTTTGGGATAGTAGTTTTATCTACACTAAAGCCTCCTGTAGACACACGCGATTAATCGCGCTGCGACAACGAGCCAAGCTAATTTCCACTCTAAAAATACTGCGAATGGACCGCGACATGTCGCCCCGCGCGATTAATCGCGTGTGTCTGCAGGAGGCTTAATATTTTAAAAAGCAAAGATTTGTTTTTTTTTTGTGTGTGTTGTGTGTATGATTGTAATGAATAAACTCAAAAACTACAGTGCCGATTTTAAAAAATAATTCAACATTAGAAAGCTACATTCACCCTGAGTAACGTTTAGAAAACTTTTTTATTGCGAGTGACCCACTTTTGGCCACCTGTTAGAAAAAAGAAAAAAAAGAAACTATCTAGATGTTTGAATCGACCGATATCCTTCATTTTGGTATAGGTTTGCCTTTTGATTTTGGTGGTCGCATACCCTAAAGTTGGCTTATTCATCGTATTCTGATATAACCACTTGAATGGCGTCTTATTGCCATCCTTGTTTTTCCTCCCGCACTTTGTGCGAGTAAGAGCATAGTAGATACAGTATAACACTACAATATCCATCAATATAAACGGCGGGAACAGCGGTATCAAAATTTGATACGTCCACAGACGCGGGTTTTTTGACAAGTATAAAATTTTGATACTTCCACAGACGATGGGAGTAAATATTTGTATTTAAAGACTTAGTGGTAGGTAATTGTATAGATTTTAAGGCTTTTTTTTTACGTTTTAGATACACTAAAAATCGATTATATTGAAAATCAGGCAAAACATGTGCTGATGAATTCAACACCAACCTTAAAACATTAAAAATAAATAGTATTTACGACAAACTTAAAAAAAAAACAAATTATTTCTTCTGACGCTACAAACCCAGCAATCATAAAGTCATTCCGTCAGTCTGCGTGTCTAATTGGCTCTGCAGACATCCACAAAATTGATCGTCGATAATATTGGAATAAGAATTTTATCAAACAGAAAAAATAACTGCTAAAGGAGATTAATATTGCTCTACAAGCTTTTTTTGGATAGCGCAAAAGCCGGGTACACTACGATAATACGAAAAACTTTATTCCGAAATTCATAAATACGAATTTCAAAATACCGATTTTCATAATTCCGAATGGTTCTAAATTCCTAATATAACAACTCCGATTGATCATTATTCCTATTTTCATAATTCCGAAATTCCAATATTCCTAACGTTTATAATTACTATTTTGAAAATACCGAGTTTCAATAGACCGAATATCAAAAATTCCGAATTAATAATTTTCCGAAACATCAAAAACACGAATTCCGATGGATAAAATTCCGATTATTAAAGTTCCGAATAATTAGAATTCCGAAAATTTAATCGCTTATCAGAGAAAAGTATGCTTTTAAAACGCCTAGTCAAAATGCCTCTTAACTTTTCTATAAAAGAATTTCTTTTGAATAAGAATATTTTCTTTTCAATTATAATAATTGGTTTTATGAAAAAAAATTTTTTTTTTTTAATAATTAAAATAATTTATTTTTGAGTTACGTATTTTCATTCATAATATTACAAAAAATCCCTGTGAGAAGAACGAAAGCTGTCCGAGTCGGGGTGCCCCAAGGGGTTGCTCACTATCGCATCCTGAATTCCTAAGTTATATAGATAGATAGATAGATAAAAAATTTTATTTAGTGCAAAAGAGACACAAAAACAAATAGGTACACATACACACAAGAAAACAAAGTAACAAGAAAATAAATAATGAAAAAAGTGACAGATAACAAAAAAAAAAAAAAGAAGGGTACCTACTGAGATTAACAACACAGTGAAAAAATAAATAAATGTGCGGTGTGTGTCTCAGGATTGCACTAAATGGGTATCCAGCTCAGCATGTGTCAGGTTGATACCTGACGCTGATATTCTGCTGGATCCCTGCAGTGACATACGGACGCAAAGCAGGCGCGACCACACAGTCATCTAAAATGTGCGGGTGGACAAGAAAAAAGAACATAAAAAAAAGTTTAAAAACGAGACCGTTCGAATTAAATTATTTATAACGTAATTGTAATTACTTACTGTCGTAGCCATGGACAGTGCGGGGATGTGCTTGCTTATCATGACATTGTGTGGTGAAAAAATTATACCACTAACGTGGTTCAACGGAGCCCCGCTTTGCGGGGCTCCTATTTCTGTTAGCAAGGTTTAAAGCCAAGGTTTAACCTGACTCGAACCTAACCTGTCCGAGTCGGGGTGTCCCCAATTCCGAGCTCGCTTCGCTCGCTCTTGCATCCTTGATTAATTTGTTGACTACCACCAACCAACGTAGATCGACGGAGCCCCGCTTCGCGGGGCTCCTATTTCTGTGAGCAAGGTTTAACGTAACCTAACACGAAGGGGATGGCGGGGTCTTTCAGACCCCGCCATCCCCTTCGAACCTAACCTGTCCGAGTCGGGGTGCCCCCAGTCCCGAGCTCGCTTCGCTCGCTCTTGCATCCTTGGTCAATTTGTTGACTACCACCTACCAAGGTAGATTGACGGAGCCCCGCTTCGCGGGGCTCCTATTTCTGTGAGCAAGGTTTAAAGTAACGTAACACGAAGGGGATGGCGGGGTCTTTCAGACCCCGCCATCCCCTTCGAACCTAACCTGTTCGAGTCGGGGTGCCCCCAGTCCCGAGTTCGCTTCGCTCGCTCTTGCATCCATGGTCAATTTGTTGACTACCACCTACCAAGGTAGATTGACGGAGCCCCGCTTCGCGAGGCCCTTCGGACCTAACCTGTCCGAGTCGGGGTGCCCCAAGTCCCGAGCTCGCTTTGCTCGCTCAGGGATCCTAAGTTCTCCTAATAACAATAACAATCCTGAAGGCAAACAGTCAAAGTCCTGAGGATACGCTTCGCCACTCCGCGCCTACACAGGCTTAAATAACTCTCTAGTTGTACGGTAGACAAAACTACTTGGAGCCGGTTTTGCAGCAATTCGTTTCTGGCACTGACTTTGTAGAATGAGAAACGAAATTCCGATTTTCAATATTCCGAAAAAAAAACTGTTTATTCGAAATATTGAAAATCAGAATTTCGTTTTTCGGAATGAGAACTCATCGAGCATTACATTTTTGGAATATGTGAAAATCGGAAAACTAAGAAATCGGAAATACGACTTTCGGTTAAATAAATTTCGTGATTCTTAATAATAGATATTGTAATTTTTAGGTATTATGATATTCGGAGTTTTGAAAATCGGAATATCGAAATTCGGAATAAAATATTTCGGAGTATTTGGGTGTTCCCGCAAAAGCCTCCTGCAGACACGCAGTAAATAACATACCTAATAATTAACGTAGTTTAAATAACATAGGTACCTAATAATTAAAACCCGCTGGACATAAGAAGTTACCAAAAGGATATTGCCAAGATTCCCTAGAAGCCTCGGCCAAAACCCAACAAAGATGAACTTATATACGAGTATCATTAAAAAAAACAATTATAGAATAGAATGGTATAATTAGTTTTCTATAGAAAGTAGACCGAATGAAATGATTGCATAGAGTTGACCATTCAATACTTCTAACTTTAACGTTAACATAAAAGAAACTTAAATGATTAATTGAATTAATATTTTTTTTACATATTATTCTCACATTATTATTTGTTTTATTGTTTGAGGTTATGAATTCTCTTTAATATAGAAATTCTGTTGGGCCCAACATGAATCGAGCCGATTCTTGTTATTCCCCTTTAATCATTTTCCATACCAATTAATAATAATATAATAATAATAATATTTATTTAGACACAGATTAATCTGATAATTAATCATTCATCGCTGCTTACCATACTTTTTTAAATACATTTATGTGTAGTAAAAATGTTAAAATTTTACTACACACATTTAAAAATTCAAAACCAGATACAGAACTGATTCATCTGACGCTACATACCTAGTAATCATAAAATCATCCCGTCAGTCTGCATGTCTGATTGGCTGTCCTGACTACCACTTATTTACCGATCCTCGGATTTTGGTGTGCAATCATCATCACCTTTTTCATTCGTTGTTACTTATAATTTGGCGCTTGACATGCGGTGTCGCATCTGTTGTGGTTTCTTTAATGTTGTGTGTACGCCTTTATTTTTTGACTAGCTTTTACGGGTGACTTCGCTTGCCTGTAAGTCGAAAAATATCCCTGTTAACGAATAATACCAGGATAACTGGTATCGTAGGTATGTGTAATTGCAGACTATAACCTAGCTCAGAGCCTGTAAGTGGATTCCGTGCAATTGTTCTGGATTAATTGAGGATCAGACATCCAACATAAAAACTTTCGCAAGTAGGTATAGTATGAAGCAGTCATGCTCGCGAAGGAGGAGGCGGGCCGCGTGAGGGAAAGAACAATGTCCTCCCTCCGCCCCACCCACGGTGGTGGACGCCCACGGCGACGGACGTCGCAAGACGATCTCCGGCCACCGTAGGCGCGGGCATGCGGGCGGCGAGTAAAGGGCAACTCGCTGCCCGACCATGGACCATGCCCGGGTCGACGGCGCGTTGTGTTCCACGCGCGCCTCAAAGAGCGTCAGCATAATGACGGGGCCCCCTCTCTAGAGGGCCAAAGCCTGCCGGGGTCGCGGGACTTATCTCATTACCGTGACCCCGGAACATAAAGGGCTATCGAAGCACACCGTGGATTTTAGTCAGTACAAGTCTGACAGTCCCTCTCGCGCTGCCCGGGGTGGGAGGACTCATTTGATGATTTTACCACGCAAAAAAAAAAAAGAAGTAGGTTTATTATAGATTATACTTCGAATTATAAAGCTGAAAAGTTTGTTTTTTTGGTTGAACGCACTTATCTAACTACGGGATCGAATTAAAAGATTCTTTTTGTGTTGGATGTATAGTCTAAATATCAAGAAAAACTATAGGCTATGTTACATCACGTTACGACCAATCAGAGACGAGCAGCGGGTGTAAAATCACGGGTAATTATAATACTTCAGTTACGAGTACTTATCCAAATGTAGGAAGTAATACGTCAGAGTGCTTCATTTCCTTACTAAATAGGTCAAATTTCGTCTTTGATGCCACCTATGTAGGACTTGCAATCGCTTGTCTCTGAATAAACATCAAAGGACAACCTATTAATTTAGATCTACACCCCTAAATTACTCTCAAACATAATAATAATTCAAATCTTCATGAACCCGAGCGCAGACAGCCTGATTCCCATCCCTAATTCAAATTCTCGAGTTAATTTGCCGTAAAACCTAATCAATCCGTAATTGATGTCACAAAATGGAGGAGTAAGTACAGAAGGCGCGTCTCATAAAATAATGAAAACTCACTCACACAGACACGCTTCACATACGGCAATGCAAGCGCACTACTGTCATTTGTTTGAGATATCCACGCACATATAGACATCCTTCACGTACAGCGAGTGCAAGCGAACTCGCGACTGTCATTAAATTTGTTTATCGCAGGTTTATCGCCGTACATTACGTGTCTATGTGTGCGTGCGACTCGACGTGCGGATTCGGCCTTCTGTGTTATTTGTCTATTCATTTATACATATTATAATTTGTTATAATATGTGATGCAGTTCGACTATATAACGCCAATCTGAATGTATGTAACAATTATACTAATTTGCTAAAGTAAATAGCTGACATGTTCTAGAACTGGTAATTAATTTGATTTGTCATTATTCAGGATGCCTCAGACGAACTGACGTGCATAATTTGTCGCTGCGTTTAGTTGCCTTATCAACTGTCGTCTTGTGATGCCTTTGGGAGATGTTCGATTAATTTGAATGTGTAATGTGTTGGAAAGCGATTTAGTTTGCATTAAGTAATTTGTTAATTAGGAGGGAATCGTAAGTAAGACATTGCCTATATAAGTGCATAGGCAATGTCCTAGTTCGTCCGTTATTCAGGTCTATCACATTGCATGCCTGTTTTTCAGGTGTTTTCCCGTTGTCTCTATTACCAATTTATTTATTCTATTCAAGTTCCTGTTGTCCCAATTACTGGGAATTCATCAATGGGGACGACAGGAACAATTATTTATTTATTTATTAGAATTGCACAAAATTGATGGGGACAAATGTAATGGGGATAGCGGGAAATATCGTCTTAAGTAGTTTTTCATTTAACACAAATTAAATCCAGGCGTTAATATCTCATTGCTGGACAAAGGCCTCTTCCATAATTATCTATCCAAGTACTCTTTTCGACCGTCACTTCAGGCCAGCCATCGCAGAACTCGTCCAGGGGGGGTATTACAATGTCTTAAAACCAGGCTTATTCCGGCGAGTGAAAGTGACAGAGCTATACAAGTCGTTTAGCGCCATCTCGTTCACTCACAGGAATAAGCCTGGTTTTAAGACGTTGTAATACCCCCCCAGGTCATCTCGCCATCTCATTTTACGCTGTCATTCGCGGCGCGGCGAGACCCATCTTCAGGCATTCATTGCGAGTCTATTTTCGGCCAGCGGTCGTTATGCATGGGGCTACGTGACCCGCCCAATCCCATTTGACCCTGGCAACCTTTTACCTACGTCAATTATTCCGGTTTTAGAGCGCAGCGAGGTGTTCCTTGTTCTATCGGATTGGACACCCAATTAAGGAAAATAAGATAGACACGAAACAAAAACACAGTAGACTATTGAAAAAAACTTGAGGTGTCGGGGGACACCCGGATGGAACGAAGTTACTGTATACACTCAACAAAAATAATCGTCGCGACACCACACTGTTCAACGCGAAATAGAAAGACGAAACTAAAATATCTGGCTTGCTTTCTATAAGAGTGAGAGAGGAACAGACAGAGAAACATGCGCACGCCCCACGGCTTACAATAGCTTACTATAGCAAAAACTGTTCGTTACAACTTTTGCGTCTACTTAATTTTTTCCGTCTAGCCCCCTTTCGCAACGCGCGATAAGGAACAGCGTTCCAAAAAAATTCTAAGGTAATTTGTCCATCAGCCAAAACATATTAACCCGTAGTTTTGCTTTTGTTACACGTTAACCAAAATTGACGGATGTAAAAAGCATTTAAAAATAAGAATAAATCACGACGTCGGCGTCGATAAAATTTAGAGGCGTTATGACGTCACGAGCTCTCACTCTCGAGTTTTGACGTATTTTATCTTTGTCAAGATTAATTGACAAAATAAAATAAACTAAGCAGATTTGCAATATATTTATGCTGTAAAATACCCCTACTACAACGTGCCTCCATAAAAGATAATAGCATATCCTCAATCCACACAACTTCCCGAAATTCAAAGCTCATCAATCGAACACGAAAATTCCGAGACTGACGCAATGGGAATCCCGAAAGTGACGGCTCCCGGTAACGTGATTAATTAAATTTCGCATGACGTCGCAACTGTGACGCAGGAAATTGGGTTTAAATGTGTTGAACGCGTTCACAATGTTTTACTCTAATACTGTTAAGAGTTACATGTTTGGAGAATTATTGAGTTTGTGAGAAAATTGCGTTTCTGTTGGGTAGTTCATTAATACTTGTTTACGTAAATATTTGGGTTATGTGATTTTGGGAACAGGCGACGCGAATGTTTGACAAGCGATGAAATAACAGAATGTTTCTTTCATCGCTTGTCAAACAAAATTGAAAATCTGGGATATTCTAATGTCGTAAAAATATTAACGTTTTGTCAATGATTTGGCATAACAGAGCCCTTATCACGAGTTTTCACTATTTTACTTTACAGCATCTTTCCAGTATTTACAGCGTTTCTTGTGTGGAAAAATGGAACAGCGCTCTGGTGTACGAAGAAGGAACTAATATTTTCATGGAAATTAAATTGTCAAAGTTCCAGTTTACTTTACGTCACAATAAGTGAAAACTTATGATTAGGCCTCTGATGCATTGTACACGGAGAATAATTATAGTCCTCAGTCAGAGTGTTTAAAAGGGGAACACCCAAATACTCCGAAATATTTTATTCCGAATTTCGGTATTCCGATTTTCAAAACTTCGAATATCATAATACCTAAAAATTACAATATCTATTATTAAGAATCACGAAATTTATTTAACCGAAAGTCGTATATCCGATTTCTTAGTTTTCCGATTTTCACATATTCGAAAAATGTAATGCTCGATGAGTTCTCATTCCGAAAAACGAAATTCCGATTTTCAATATTCCGAATAAAATGATTTTTTCGGAATATTGAAAATCGGAATTTCGTTTCTCATTCTACAAAGTCAGTGCCAGAAACGAATTGCTGCAAAACCGGCTCCACGTAGTTTTGTCTACCGTACTCTTAGAGAGTTATTTAAGCCTGTGTAGGCGCGGAGTGCTGAGGCGTATCCTCTGGAGTCTGGACTTTGACTGTTTGCCTTCGGGATTGTTATTGTTATTAGGAGAACTTAGGATCCATGAGCGAGCGAAGCGAGTCGGGACTTGGGGCACCCCGACTCGGATAGGTTAGGTTCGAAGGGGATGGCGGGGTCTGAAAGACCCCGCCATCCCCTTCGTGTTAGGTTACTTTAAACCTTGCTCACAGAAATAGGAGCCCCGCGAAGCGGGGCTCCGTCGATCTACCTTGGTAGGTGGTAGTCAACAAATTGACCAAGGATGCATGAGCGAGCGAAGCGAGTCGGGTTTGGGGCACCCCGACTCGGACAGGTTAGGTTCGAAGGGGATGGCGGGGTCTAAAAGACCCCGCCATCGCCTTCGTGTTAGGTTACTTTAAACCTTGCTCACAGAAATAGGAGCCCCGCGAAGCGGGGCTCCGTCGATCTACCTTGGTAGGTGGTAGTCAACAAATTGACCAAGGATGCAAGAGCGAGCGAAGCGAGCTCGGGACTGGGGGCACCCCGACTCGGACAGGTTAGGTTCGAAGGTGTTAGGTTAATTTAAACCTTGCTCACAGAAGTAGGAGCCCAGCAAAGCGGGCCTCCGTCGATCTACCTTGGTGGTAATCAACAAATTGATCAAGGATGTAAGAGCGAGCGAAGCGAGCTCGGGATTGGGGACACCCCGACTCGGACAGGTTAGGTTCAAGTTAGGTTAAGCTAACAGAAATAGGAGCCCCGCGAAGCGGGTCTCCGTTGAACCACCTTAGTGGTAATATAACTCAGGAATAAGGAAGTTTCCAATTTTTTTTATTTATTTTTAAAAAATAGTACTAAACTTGCAATGAAGCCCATTGAAATTTTTATTCAATTATCTTCATAAATGACGAAGTTATAATACTTTTCCCGTCCGCTTTAAAACTTCTCGGCGCGCGGCCGGTCAACAATCTCATGACGTCACAAGTCTCATCACTCGCTCGAATCGAGAAGTCGTCAATGAGCGGTCACCTCAGACGGTTATTACTTTTGGTTCAAACAAGACTGAACAAATATTATCGTTGTGGAATCATTATGGAAACCGTGCAAACTGATGTGAAAGTACATTTTAAATATTGTATCGTTCCCAAGTGTACAAATACAACCATAACTCTCCGTAACTCTGTAACCATAAATCTGTAAACTACATCAAATCAAATTCAACCTTACACGCATGTTTTAAGGTCAGAATTACAAAGTGTCGTTAAAAAGCAATAAAACCGGCCAAGTGCAAGTTGGACTCGCCCATGAAGGGTTCCGTAGTAGCATAGATTAGGGATATAATTATATTGAGATTAGTAAGTAATATACACAAACAGTAAAAATATCTTTGTTTTTCATAGTGTTTGTATGAATGGCAAAGTTATATTTGCGGTTTTTAAAAATGTACTATATCTCAAAAACTGCTAACTGTATCTCATCCAAACCAATTTTCGTTGGAAGATTTTGTTGAGGTCTACATTATATATTTTTTTTAGTTTTATCATTCTCTTATTTTAGAAGCTACAGGGGGGGGGGGCGGACACATTTTACCACTTTGGAAGTGTCTCTCACGCAAACTGTTCAGTTTAGAAAAAAATGATAATTATATGAGTAATCTCAATATCATTTTTACAGACCTATCCATAGATACCCCACACGTATGGGTTTGGTGAAAAAAATATTGAGTTTCAATTCTAAGTATGGGGGGAACCCCCAAAATTTGTTTTGTTTTTATATTTGTGTGAAAATCCTAATGCGGTTCACATAATAGGTACATCTACTTACCAAGTTTCAACAGGATAGCTCTTATATTTTCGAAGAAAAATGGCTGTGACATACGGACGAACAGACAGACAGACCTGATGAATCTATAAGGGTTCCGTTTTTGCCATTTGGCTACGGAACCCTAAAAATTAACGACCGAACCTCGTCGCTTCAAGGACAAGGAATGATATGTAATACCTACGACTTATTCAAAAAAAATTTGCTTTCCACTGTTAGACTGTCCACGCACAAATTCACTCTCCATCGTCTAAATTTTACTTTTATCTAGTTTTTACTTAGCTAAAAGATAGTATATTATACGAAATATTACTTAATACTTCACACAGACACTCAAACACCGCATTCCATGTACTTACTGTGAGCAACAAACCACGAAATACTCGAAACAGCCGCTAAGCGCTACCCGCCCCACCCGCGCGTTGAGACTTGTGACGTCACAGACCAAATGCTCCGCGTGCATTTCAAAATTAATTCGGGATTCAGTAAAAGTGGATTAAC
This sequence comes from Agrotis exclamationis, assembly GCA_950005045.1. Classification (NCBI taxonomy): domain Eukaryota; kingdom Metazoa; phylum Arthropoda; class Insecta; order Lepidoptera; family Noctuidae; genus Agrotis; species Agrotis exclamationis. The sequence continues at coordinate 6,033,259 of OX465441.1, read as the reverse complement.
TTTGTCATTTTTCAAGTTATTAAAATAATTCTTTCACCATTATATTATAATTTCTTTGCCTTACAATTTTAATAAGTATTTTTAATTTTTGTTAAAATGGAAATTTCCTTATTCAGGATGCGATAGCGAGCAAATTGTGTCTTGGGGCACCCCGACTCTGACAGCTTTCGTTCTTCTCCCAGGGATTTTTTGTAATATTATGAATGAAAATACGTAACTCAAAAATAAATTATTTTAATTACTCAAAAAAAAAATTATAAAAGAAATTATTATCATTGAAAAGAAAATATTCTTATTCGAAAGAAATTCTTTTATTGAAAAGTAAAGAGGAATTTTGACAAGGCGTTTTAAAAGCATACTTTTCTCTGATAAGCGATTAAATTTTCGGAATTCTAATTATTCGGAATTTTAATAATCGGAATTTTAACCATCGGAATTCGTGTTTTTGATGTTTCGGAAAATTATTAATTCTGGATTTTTGATATTCGGTCCAGTGAAACTCGGTATTCTGAAAATAGTAATTATAAATGTTAGGAATATTGAAATTTCGGAATTATGAAAATAGGAATAATGATCAATCGGAGTTGTTATATTAGGAATTTTGAACCATTCGGAATTATGAAAAACGGTATTTTGAAATTCGTATTTATGAATTTCGGAATAAAGTTTTTCGTATTATCGTAGTGTACCCGTTTAAAAGCTTATTGAATGGTTTGGTCATGCTGAGAAGATGAGTGAAATGCAACTTTCAAAAGGACCAGGCGGATGGAGGAAGCCAAAGGAGTTTTTTAGGATCATAGCAGGTTATTCTGTAATTTCTGTCCCCTGTATCCCCATGGAAAAAAGGTGGGGGTTTATGTAGGGGAACTGTGTATAAGACGGGGACGCGGTGTATGATGGGAAATCACACACTTAAGGCAAACTTAACAACAATACTAACGTAGCGCAAGCGCCAACAGGACGCTATGTGTTAATGGCCGCTTACAAATGACGTCCTGATGGCGCTTGCGCTACGTTAGTGTTGTGTTAAGTATGCCTTAAGTGTGTATGTGTGTTATATGCGACGGCATCATTAAAATTTAGTGACTGTCATTCAATGACTGTCAATATCGCTTTATCTCATGAAACCTTCAATAACTCGAAACAATAGGAAGTTGCAATTTAAAGCGTACGAAGTAAAATCTAGGTCTCAAAATCACAATCACACCATATTCCCGCTAATTTTCACTCTTTTTTTGGTAACAAACACCGTATCATTTTGACACAAGGTTGAAAATCGCTTATCACTTAGCGCCACCCAATAATTGTGCAGTCAGTCACATCAACCGTTTTTTTTTTCCGGAGAATTTAATTTAGCTCGCGGGCGTATTTTACCTTTCTGACACTTCCTTGTTAATAAGTACGGAACCTATGTTAATAATATCAGTAGCCTTAAAAAGTCATTACTTTTGTTAGGAATCAGTTAGGAATCGTTATAAGTACTTTTATGTCCATGGCCTATAATATATAAAATAATAGTTTGTTAATGTTATAATACTTATTTCCTGTTTTCATCCTGGCAACACTGACTCGCTCGCCGCTCCGTTGCGCCCTACCACCGAGTAGTAGAGGGGATTTTTTTTAGCGCGAGTGCAACGGCGAGCATTGTCGAGTCAGTCTTGCTGCGAAACCCGTGATATAAAGGCGAAGAAATAAGACGTAGTTTACGAGTGCTAAAAATCCTAAATTGTGGTATAAGTGTTGTTTGGAAAAATAATTAAGGTACGTACACTGTATTATTTTTAAGTAGAATTAAAAAGTAATGATTGTTAACAACTAATGATAATTATTAGCGTTGTGATTGTTGTTTATTTTTGCAATAAAAATAAATGCCTGAGAATCAATTTGGACTTTCCTTTCATCTCAGAAGTGGGATTAGCGGGTTATTGCTTCCATTGTTTGTCTGCAAACTACCCGTTTGTCCCTACCCACAATATTTTTTTTTATATTATTCGTTTTTTTTTTCTCTTTCTTTCTTTACTTTATTTTCTTTTAGATCCCTAATTGATTCTCAATTTTAAAATTTTGATCATTTAATAAGAAGACATTTGCTTTGATGGTGCCGCAATGTTTGAAATTTTACAATAAATTCCATGTTTCTTTTTTTTTAATAATTAGCATTATGCCATAGATTAGGCTCGGCTAGGGCACTCCCTGGTAGCATAATTATTGGCAAGCGCTTTTCCTTTTAAATTAGGGGGCTAGAATAGCATAGTACACCGGCTTTGTTATTGTGAAATTATATTGTGATTCGATAACTAAGGATCAACTTAGATTGAGGCCGATGGCTCTTACCCTTTGGGTGGTGTATTTTGCCAGAGCTTCTGGAAATGCGCCGTTGAGTGCACAATAATCACCGTCTAGTCCTATTTTTGACGCCTAGAGTGTTTTTTGTTTTTTTTTTCCTCTTACCCTCTTATTAATAAGCATCAGCACCACACAGATTTTTGGTCAAAAACAAAATAATATACCACCATAATAATTTTGATTAAATGGTATCATATTGATTTTTCATAATTGAATAGTGGCCAAATTTATATAATTTATATTACGCACATCACAACCACGTTGCTATCATTCCATTATCAACTTAATGCTACCTTACCTAATGGTACCCTACCTTAATGGTATCTTAATTTAATGTTAAGATTACTCTAATGTTACGTTGCTTTAATGTTACGTTACCTTACCTTCTTAGGGTAAAACCCTAACAACATTCAATGGGCATGAAATAAGTTTCAGAATCATGGATGACACTACATCAGACGCTGTATCGGAGGGTGAGCCTACTAACCACAACCGCAATAATCCAAGCGGAAGTAGGCAGACTCCTGAGCGTGTCCTGAGCGAGGGAGTGGAAGGGAGCCTACGAGAGAGGCAAGTCCACAAACGCTCAGAACAAGGCCAGAGCGAGGGAGTGGATGGGAGTCTTCGAGAGAGGCAAGTCCACAAGCGCTCTTATAATTTTAATTCACGAAGCCCGGGTAGGGAGGTGTCGCGACATCAAAACTCGGCAACTTTAACGATACTAAGTAGCCCATGTACAAAAGACGGTCATCGATACGAAGCCCTTCACAATAGAAGGCAGAAGTCTCAAAGATCTCGTCCGCGACGTCGGATCTACAAAAGGTCGCGATATGATCATAGTAGCTCATGCGAGCTGTCATGTAGTTCTGAGGATGAAGTGCGCGGAACGAGGAGACGTCGGCGTCGGCGTCGGTCATATTCTGATAGCGAAGATGATCTTAAGCATCTAAGGAAGCGAAGACGTCAGCGTTCTCGATCTCGTCCCACGCGAGCTAATAGTAATTTTAAAGATTTGCCTAGCGGTGATAAAAATATTTTAAATAAGTTTTTAGATATACTAAGTAATGTTAAAGGGTCCTCGACCTCTAAGCTTTCTTTGACAAACGTCCTGCCAGAATTTGATCCAACATCCAAGGATCAAACCATAGTCACTTGGCTCACAAAGGTTGAAGAATGCGCCGAAATATACGGGTGGGACGAACGCGAAGTCATACATTTTGCTCTACCGAAATTGACGGGCATAGCCAAAACTTGGTACCAGGGGTTAGATACAGTACTTTACAGCTGGAGTGAATGGAAAAGAAAGCTTATAGAGTCGTTTCCTTGTAGAGATGACTACGCAGAACTTTTAACAGAAATGCTTGCCAAACGCGTGCGTTATGGGGACTCGCTAGAACACTATTACTATTCCAAAATTAATTTAATTAACAGATGTGGAATTAAAGGTAGGAAATCTGTTGATTGCCTACTTCATGGTATCGAGGACCGCGCTATTAGGGTGGGAGCACAAGCTGCCCAGTTTAAAGAGCCAGAAGATGTCCTTAAATATTTAAAGACCGTAAAACCAGGGCACAGTAAGGAAACTTTCGAAAAAGCAAAATCGGAACGGAAGGGTCAAACTAATACGAATAAATCCAAACCTCACGATTTCTCAAGTAAAATAAAATGCCACAATTGTAACGAAGACGGTCACAAAAGTTTCAAATGTGGTAAACCGCCTAATAAATGTGCATTCTGCGGTAGGGTGGGGCATTTAGACTTGTACTGTAGGACGAAACAAAATAATAGCGTAAATGAAAAGAAAACGACTTCTGAAACTAAACAAGAAAAACAAGTTGCTTTATTAGATAATAGTGAAGAGACTAACGAAAAATACCTGATAGAAATTAAAGTAAATGGAAAACCATTAGTGGCACATGTAGATTTAGGAAGTCAATGTACGCTCGTTAAAGATTCTATAGCAAAAGAATTAGGTCTCGACTATGAGCTTGACAAATTACCGATTTTGCGAGGTATAGGTGGCTATCATGTACAACCACTAGGAGAGGCTCACGTTGACATTTCGGTACAAGGTATAGAAGAAAAGGTTAAAATTCTTATTGTAGACGATTCAATTATAAAACAACCCGTGTTACTAGGGCACACTTTCACGGAGAAACCAAACATTACGATAACAAAAACTGCCAATCAGATTATTTTCGAGAAGCGTCCGAATTCCAAAATTTTTCTAATGGCTTGTATGGATACAAATCTAAAACCTAACGAGTTAGCAGCGGTACCAGTTGAAAGTCTTACTAGATCTCAGGGTACAATATTTGTGAACGGTAACGTACGAGGACAGATTAACAAAGAACACTACCTGCTTCCTGGTGCGTATACACTTGAAAACGGTCTAGGGAAAGTTCTTGTTCACAATTTGTGTGGTAACGAACTTACATTGCAAAAGGGATCACTCGTAACACGTGCTGTCCCCGTAACTCATAGTTTTGATGTGCTACCTGTGTCTTTTGATGATAGAATGGTAAAAGAATCTGTACATTGCGGAGAACAACTCACTGCTGAACAAAAAAAAGAGTTACAGGAGCTTTTAGCTAAATATTCCGATTGTTTTTCGTCAGGCCTAAAAGACCTGGGTTACACAACTGCGGGGGAGATGAAGATTGAACTTGAGAATTCCGACCCAGTGGTTTACAGACCCTACCGTTTGTCCTATGGTGAAAGAGCCCAAGTAAGAGAAATGGTTCAGGAAATGCTAGACACCGGAATTGTCAGGGAATCTTCATCGCCATACGCGAGCCCGATCGTACTGGTCAAAAAGAAAACTGGCGAGAAAAGGTTGTGCGTCGATTACAGAGCATTGAATCGACGTACCAAAAAGGACCACTATCCTCTTCCTCTTATCGAGGATCAGTTAGATAGGCTTTCTGGTAACACTTTGTTTATTTCTTTAGATCTAGCATCTGGGTATTACCAGATACCTATAGAAAAGCAATCTCAGGACAAGACTGCATTTGTGACCCCTGATGGCCAATTTGAATATACGAGGATGCCATTTGGCTTAGTTAATGCCCCATCTGTGTTTCAAAGAACAATTAACAAAATTCTTTCAGACGCAAAATCCAAATACGCACTTGTTTATATGGATGATGTTCTTATCCCTGCACGTTCTTTCGAAGAGGGTTTGTCCAGACTGGAGGAGGTTTTAATTCTCTTAAAAAAGGGAGGTCTTACCCTTAAACTGGCTAAATGCAAGTTTTTCCTTGATTCTATAGACTTCCTAGGATTTCAAATAGGCGCGAGCGGAATTCAGCCTGGCATTAGGAAAACGGATGCAATATCCAAATTTCCCGTCCCCAAATCACAGCATGAGCTGCGCCAATTTCTCGGACTCGCTAGCTTTTTCAGGAGGTTTGTTCAGGGTTTTGCTATTGTTGCAGGACCACTAACAGACCTCCTTAGGAAAGATACCGAGTGGAATTGGGGGCCACAGCAAGACGAATCATTCCGGCAACTCAAGTCGGTTCTGACTAAAAGACCCGTACTGGCATTGTATGATCCTGAGAGAGAGACCCAGGTCCATACCGATGCCAGCAAGCATGGTATAGCTGGAATCCTACTACAAAAGGATGATGACAGCTTATGGAGACCAGTGTCTTATTTCAGTCGTAAGACAACTCCCGACGAACAAAAATATCACTCTTTCCAGTTGGAGACACTCGCCGTAGTATCATCCCTAAATAGATTCAGAGTCTACCTCATTGGTATGCCTTTCAAAGTATTGACAGACTGTAATGCCCTGAGAACGACTTTAATAAAGAAAGATCTTATTCCCCGTATAGCTAGGTGGTGGGTACAACTCCAAGAATTCGATTGCGAAATCGAGTACCGCCCAGGCTCTCGCATGCAACACGTAGACGCCCTAAGTAGGAACCCTGTTGGGGATGCGGTCGAAGAACCCCATGTTTTGGACGTTCTAAACGTAGGCACTGAAGACTGGCTAGCGACTGTTCAGTCAAGTGACAGCGAAGTAGTTCGGATAAAAGAGATTCTAAACGACCCTAACGCTGTAAAAGCCGTGGAGGTTTTAAAGAACTATAAACTTAAAAACGGCAAGGTTTACCGTATCGTGGGGGAGGAGGATAACGATATTCGATGGTTAGTGCCAAAGGGTGTTCGATGGCAGATTGCAAAGATGAACCACGATGACGTAGGGCATTTTAGTTTTGAGAAGACGCTGATTAGGATACAACAGTCTTATTGGTTCCCAGAAATGCGCAGATTCGTAAAAAAGTATGTTAGGTCTTGCTTAGAATGCGCATATCATAAGGGGGTTTCAGGCAAGCAAGAGGGCGAATTACACCCAATACCAAAAGTCGTGGTACCGTTCCACACCATTCACGCAGACCATCTTGGACCATTCATTAAAAGTAAAAAGGGCAACTGCTATCTGTTAGTGATTATAGACGGTTTTACTAAGTTTATCAACATTACACCTGTTCGAAATACAAAAAGTAGCACAACAATCAAGGTCTTGCATGAACACATTAGTTATTTTGGTGCTCCTACTAGATTAATAACAGACCAGGGAACATCGTTCACAAGTAACAGCTTCCGCTCATTCACAAAATCTACCGGCATTAAGCATATTCTCAATGCAGTGGCTACGCCACGTGCTAACGGCCAAGTCGAAAGGTTCAATAGAACGATTTTAGACGCTTTGTCGGCCAAAACTCATGGCAAGGATGATAGAAGCTGGGACGAATACGTACCTGACATTCAAATAGGGATAAATACTACTATTCATAAAACAACCGGTAAAAGTCCTTCTGAACTCTTGTTTGGTTTCAAGATTAATAGTGGTTCCGAAAACGTACTTAGTGACATCATAGACGACACTAGGGACGCGTCTACCAATAATTTAGATCAAATTCGAGAACAAGCCAGCGCGCGCATTATAGAACAGCAACAAAAAGATAAAGCTAGATTCAACTCTAAAAGAAAAAGCAAGCATGATTATACAGTGGGCGATCTAGTAAGTGTAAAAAGAGAGGTACCTAGCGACGGAAAATCAAAAAAACTAGTTAATAAATATCAGGGTCCTTATCGCGTAACTAAACTGCTACCTAATGACAGACTTGTAATCGAAGACACGCCATTGACACGCAAGTCTGGCCGGCCCCCATACAACAATATTATTGCGATAGATAAACTTAAACCTTGGTTAGTTTTTAATAAAAATTATGATTCCTCCGAAAATTCTGATGATGGCGTTTTATCTCAAAATGATGATCAGAAATCTGATAGCGATTAAAAGCGTAATTTTGTTTCTTTCTTGAAATATGAGATTATAGAGTTACATGGATCTTTTGGCGTTTGAATGATTTTGATGGGTGGCGGTGTTGTTAGCACTGAAAATTCAAGAAATTTGTGTAGTACAGTACTAGATACATAAACGTTAGAATATAATTACCTGCCTAGATTAAGATACCTGGTTAAGATAGTTTAAGTTGTCTAGACTAAGATATGTATTTGCCTTAGTAAAAGTTGTTTACTTAAACTACCTATGTTAATGTACCTGCGAGTACATTATGTGTTAATATAATAAATAAATCGTTTACTGTTGTACAAGATGATTATATCGGTCATGCTTCAGCTATTTTGCTCTTTATATCAACCTATTTAATTAACTGAATTGAATGGATTAGATAAATCACTACTTAACTTATCAGTAACTTAAAGCGAAGGGACTCGCTAAAACTGCAGGATGACCGAGCTGTTAGGAATCAGTTAGGAATCGTTATAAGTACTTTTATGTCCATGGCCTATAATATATAAAATAATAGTTTGTTAATGTTATAATACTTATTTCCTGTTTTCATCCTGGCAACACTGACTCGCTCGCCGCTCCGTTGCGCCCTACCACCGAGTAGTAGAGGGGATTTTTTTTAGCGCGAGTGCAACGGCGAGCATTGTCGAGTCAGTCTTGCTGCGAAACCCGTGATATAAAGGCGAAGAAATAAGACGTAGTTTACGAGTGCTAAAAATCCTAAATTGTGGTATAAGTGTTGTTTGGAAAAATAATTAAGGTACGTACACTGTATTATTTTTAAGTAGAATTAAAAAGTAATGATTGTTAACAACTAATGATAATTATTAGCGTTGTGATTGTTGTTTATTTTTGCAATAAAAATAAATGCCTGAGAATCAATTTGGACTTTCCTTTCACTTTGATGCTTTTTAAAGGATAATGACTAGTCGGGTGGTAGGTAAAGGTGTGTCATTTTCGTGTAAGTTAATAAGGGCTTAGTACTTGAGAAGCTACTTATTTTTATACTTGACGGTTACTCGCTTAAGGCTATGACTGCGTTGGTAACCGATGACTATACAACATTTCTTTCAAAGTTATTTTACACTTTTAAGTCGGTTTCCTTTTTTTACTTAAAAGTTTTTTATTTTACCCTTTTTGTGGGTACAGCGGTACAGCCTTATTTTACATGTGATTGCGTAAAACATACATAGACATGCGATAGCAGCAATCGCCGCAGATTTGCTTTAATTTACTGAAGAGTTCTCACGATTTCTTCAAGATCCTGTCATCCTGACTTGATTGTCATGGGACTGCCTGTGTCCCCTTCAAACAAAACAAGCATTTTCCAAATCGGTCCAGTCATTACCTATCGAGAAATCTAAGAACATACATGAAAAAATATAAAAAAACATTCAGACGAATTGAGAACCTCCTCCTTTTTTTTCGAAGTCGGTAATAAAAAGTGTTGTCATTGTTGTAAATCTATATAATTTGACACTTGTCACTCTGTGGTATTATTATTATCCGTGTTTTGGTTTGATGTATCGCAAGGTACATTTCGACGGGTTCCGGGCTATTTGTATTAACCGACATTTTTGAAACTTTACACCAGAGCAGTTTAAAGTTTCGTTTTTTAGAAAAAAAATAATAACTTTAGCAAATCGCATTATTTCTTTAAAAAGAAGGATATTACTGTTTTTATAACATATTCCCCATAATCAGATTATTATTTTTTTCGAATATTCCTATTTTTAACGAAGATAAATGTCGCTTAATACAAAATGACCCATATTTTACTTTTTTTTGTTCCAGGCTAAATGACTTAACCGCCTATGATTATTGTTTCTTATTCCAGGCTAAATGACTAAACCGCCTAGGTTTATCATTTCTTGTTCCAAGCTAAATGACTTAACCGCCTAGGCATGCAAATAATGGCTCTAAGCTAAGTGCTTTAATCAAAGAGTTAGTCATATTTCAAACCCAAGCTAATTGATTTAACTACCATGTCTTAAACTTATTAATGTACGGCTAATTAGTTTATGCGACTGATTTTTTTAAAATAAATTGTTTGTAATCATACTTGAATAATGTAGTTTGCAGAAATTGGCGGGTAAAACATTGATAAATTAAAAGGTACATGAAATGAGAAATAAAACACATTATAAATTGTTTAAAGATAAGTTTTTTATTTAAAATAACAATCACCTAGGAACAGCAGTAACTTCATACCTTACCAAGGTAACAACTAAAGTTTTATCACAATTTTATAGGAATCAGAAGTTAAACAGTCTTTTTATTACGTAGCCTACAATCTCATTACCTGAAATAATTATTCTCATTCTTTTTCATTCCTAAACTTTAACATTTGAGTATATAAAAACTTCTTTTTTGAGATCTCTTCAATTACAAAAAAAGGTTTATCTATAAGATAACTTCTTTTAAAAATAATCACATAAAAAATAAAATACTTACATATACCGGTTGGAAGCAACCTGCATCCAGCGTCTTCCGGCGATCTTTATATGGTCGTCTGTCCATCTCGTTGGTGGATGTCCTACGCTGCGCTTGCTAGTCCGCGGTCTCCACTCTAGCACTTTTCGACCCCATCGGCCATCTGCTCTGCGAGCAATATGGCCTGCCCATTGCCACTTCAGCTTGCTAATCCGGTGGGCTATATCGGTGACTTGACAACCGAGTTGGATTCGGCGGTTGACCTCTTTCTCGAAGTTGGACCTACCTAATTGGACTACTTGTCCGAAATGGATATATGAGTCAACAATTTCGTGTACCGAGTTTCCAACAGAGACTGGGGTGGGCACAACATTGGCATTTGACATAATTTTCGTCTTGTCCGTGTTCATTATCAAGCCCACCCGTTGTGAAACTCGGTCGAGGCCATCGAGCATCATGCTGAGTTCCTCCATCGACTTTGCCATGACTACAATGTCGTCGGCAAACCGAAGGTGAGTGATGTATTCGCCGTTGATGTTGATGCCAAGTCCTTGCCATTCCACGAGTTTGAAGGCGTCTTCCATTGCGGCAGTAGGTAAACAGTTTCGGGGAGATAACGTCCCCCTGTCTTACGCCTCTTCTCAATGGAATCGCCTTTGTGCTCTGCTCCTGTACTCGGACCGACATGGTGGCGTTATTATACAAACACTTCAACACCTCGATGAACCGATAGTCAATACGGCATCGCTGGAGTGACTCAAGTACCGCCCATGTTTCCACCGAATCGAAGGCTTTCTCATAATCCACAAACGCTAAGCACAATAGCAAGTTATACTCTTCCGTCTTCTGTATAACTTGCCGCAGCGTATGGATGTGGTCTATAATACTATAGCGTCTTCGAAAACCGGCTTGTTCGGGAGGCTGGAAGTCATAAAGTCAGTGTTCGAGACGGTTCGTGATAACCCTTAAAAACAGCTTATAAACATGACTCAGAAGCGTGATGGGTCTGTAGTTCTTCAATAGGCTGTTATCACCTTTTTTGAAGAACAACACCACCTCACCCCTGCTCCACATTTGAGGCGTTTTGCCCTCGGACAGGACGGAATTAAAGAGTTTCTGGAGGACTTTAAATACCGGTGTTCCACCCGCTCTCAGAAGCTCTGAAGTGATTCCGTCCTCGCCCGGCGCCTTATTGTTATTAAGCTGCTTCAGGGCCATCTAAATCTCGTACAGACTGATGTCCGGGATATCTTCTGTATAATGTCGGGACAGCTTGGCTCTTGGATCTCCTACCAAGCTGTCAACGGGCTTTGCGACCGAAGTGTATAACTGTCCATAGAACCTCTCGATCTCGCCTAAAACCTCTACTTTGGTCGACACTATGCTACCATCCTCCCGTTTCAGCTTTGTGATCCGACTTTGCCCAATAGACTTGTCCTTTGCGAACATTTTGGAGCCTTGGTTTCGCTGTATGGTCTCTGTAACACGATTCATATTAAAAAGACGCAGATCATGTCGCAAGGACTTAGATATAAGTCTATTGAGCTGCCTATATGACAACATCGGAAGACCGCAACTGTAGCAAGCGTCGTTCAGCCATGAGGTTTAAGGTTTGCTCGGTCAATTACTGAGGTCTTTCTTTACGGCAGGGTCTAAAAAACTTAGACCCTACCGTGCGGACAGTTTTCACTAGCCCGTCGTTGATCTCGTCCACTGAAACTAAGTTCTCAAGGCAAGCAAAGCGATTAGAGAGCTCGAGTTGAAAGCTTTCGGGGTTTTGAATATGGGACCGAGTAGGTCGGAGCGTAGACTTCATCAGGCTGGACCTCTCAAGTTTAACATTGATATTCAGCGAGCCTCTTACGATTCGGTGATCACTACAGGTTTTTACCCTGTTGATCACAGAGACATCACTGAATATCCGTTTCTTGTCGGTCATGAAGAAGTCTATCTCGTTTCTCGTGAAACCATCGGGACTCAACCAGGTCCATTTCCTGTGAGGCGGCTTCTGGAAGAAAGAGTTCATCATGAAGAGTTCCTCTTTCTCCAGAAAGTCGGCCAGCCTCTGTCCCCTAGGGTTCCGTTGCCCATACCCAAATGGCCCCACTCTCACCTCATCACCGCTTTTCTTGCCCAACTTTGCGTTAAATTCTCCCATAACAACAGTGAAGTGGGTTTTGGAACTATGTATGGCCCTACTTATGTCCTCATACATAGTCTCCACTTCATCATCGGAGAATAAAACAAATAGGTTTAACCATAATCTTTAAATGTTTAGTTGAAATCCTAAATAGTTCATGCGACCGACACTTCATTTATCTACTGCAAGCTAAATGGTTGAAGTGACAACATCTAACATTTCATGTACAGAGCTAAATGTATGGATTGATACTGGGTATGAATTTGACAAAGAGGCTAAATGGTTTAAACGACATTCTTGTATATTTACAAGGTAAAGCTAATTGTATTAAGCGACACTGGATAAGAATTTAACAAAGAGGCTAATTGTATGAAGCGACATTTCTATATATTAATAAAGTCAGGCTAAATGCTTTAACGTACGTTGCCTGTAAATTGTTGCTCCAGGAAAAAACGTTTAAACGACTGCCTGGTATTTGGTAGTCAGCTTAGGTACACAGTTCCTAAATTTGTCAATATTTTATGTCGCTTCATTCATTGCAGTCCAAAATGGGCCCAAAAAATGCGGTTGTATTAAGCGACAAAAAAGTGCTCCGATCGTCACCAAACCCAGCTCAAATGACGCAGAAAAATTCGCTGATTCCAAATATGTATAAAAGTCTATATCGCTCAGAGTGTCGCTTAATACAATTAGCCCGGAACCCGTCGATTTAATAAATGTGTTGCATTGTTACTAATTGTAAAAGCATACCTTCGTCAATTTCGGTTTATGTAACACGGGTTAATTATTTTATGATAATCTGACTATTTCAAACATGAAGAAATGGCGTTAAGTAAAAATTATTTGTAACATTTCATGAAGCTTTTAGTAAGCTATAACGCTAAAAGCTTATTGACAAGCTATGTCCTAGAATGCACAGGCCTTTGATATTTATGCGCACGCCATTTTCCGAGGTGGCTTTTAATGCACTTCTTGAAAAGACCTTAGTTTATTTTGGCTAGCGATACATCTCATCAGGTAACCGTGACCCTCGCAATGGCTATTGAAAGATCACCGTGAATTTTAGTCAGCCTAGTACAAGTCTGACAGGCCCCGGAGCCCTGTCCTGAGTAGGTGGACTCATTTGATGATTTTACCACAATAAAAAAAACCACTCATCATAAAACAGTAAATCTTCACTTAAATTTCGAACCGAAACCTCTGTCTCTTTCATTCAACCAAAAAAATAAAACCTACTACCGTCATTTTACTACATTTTCGTCTAACGCATCTTGTCTTTTTGTCCCAGGTACGTACAATAAGCTTGCTGAGTGGATCTTGTCTCCGGTATCCGGATAAAGGCCCCGCTTGTCAACCCTTCCGATTTACCTTAAAAACCCCTTCGTTACTTTACCGCTTGTTTGCAAGGTAAGCTTCGGCAGGTTAAGTTTCTTTTGTGACGTCATTTTTTGATAAAATGATTGTGGATTTATCTGCATTCTAACTAATTTAACTAATATTATAAATGCGAAAGGCAATGCTCCCACTGTTGGGACACAGGCCTCCTTTGCCAGTTTTTTTTTAATGAAATATGTTTTGACAAAGAGAGCAGTGGTGGCCCAGTGGTATCGGTCCCGACTTACGAGTTGTAGGTCGTGGGTATACGAACCCCGCCAGGCGCATTACTTTGTGTAATTTATTTCATCTTCACTGCTCTCAAACCGGTGAAGGAAAACATCGTGACGAAACCGGCATGTCCTAGAACCAAAAATTCGAAGACATGTGACATCTACCAACCCGCACTGGGTCCGCGTGGTGGATTATGGCCCACTCCCTCTCACAGAGAGAAGGCCTGTGTCCCAGCAGTGGGAACATTACAGGCTAATGATGATGATGATTTTGACAAAAATAAAACGCTTCCGTAAACCAAAGAAAATTAGGAGTAAGTAAATATTTTCTGATTATTTATACTTCGGACATTTTTTTGTTTTTAGTAAAATAGCTCATTTTACAAAAAAAAAATACTAGGTACCATAGTGGAAAACGTATCGTGTGGTTATATTAACAAAAGAAAAAGAGCTTTTACTCGTATTCTTGCCTCACAGCAGTTGACAAAGGGTAGATGTAATGTTGGGAATTTTCGAATTTCATCGAAGTTTTACGCTTGAGTATTCTTTTGGAACTCGCGTGTCAAAGTATTTACGGTTGGTATTTCCTCTAAGAGCACCTACTTATCTTATATTGGATGCAGAACTGATATACTTACCGATTTTTAGCTACCTGTTTAGTTCAAGGGTTAACCCTGTTTGCATAAATCAATCGTAAAGGAATCGTATATATGTATGTTTGGAAACAATACTGGCTTGTCATTTTAATTGATTTGTCTTTTTTGTTTTTCTATCATAAACTTCAAACTTAATTCTATATTGATCACTTTTAGTTGTTGTTTATCTTGCCAATTAATTATTTTGACAAATACTTCGGTTTTTTTTTAAATATTATTTAAATAAAGACCTTAAAAGTACTTGAAAGTACTTCACTCCGCGAGTGTCCCCAGTTCACATCTCTGTCACTTTCCACTAGAAACTTTCCCATAGAAAAACACAGAATTTTTATATAATCTAAAACCCAATTAAACTCATAATTCAAATAAGACATTCAGTTGACAGTTGTGAAGTATTTGGCATCGTCACAAAACACTGCGGCGCCTTAAAAGGCCACAACTTGAATGTACTGTCAACGCTAAGTAGATGAGTTTCTTGGCAAGTAAACTGACTCTCCAATTAATCATTTTAAGTAGATTTGAGGGGGCGTAGAGAATTTATAGAAACAAAAATATGAAATGCTTATGCCAGCGGTTTCGCCCGCTTATCTCTCGAAAATTGTCCCACAGGAACTTAAGATCGGAATGAAAACTATTCTATATGTCAATCTAGGTTATAAACTATTCTAGTACCAAATTTCATTTTTTGTTTGAAAGAGTAACAAATAATATCCGGTAATCACTGAAACAACCATATTTTCACATTTATAAAATTAGTACAAACATACATCCTCACAAACTCGAGCATTTATAATATTTATTAGAAAGGATTACGAGCAGCTGTTTGGACATTTAAGACTCGAAAGACTTCTTAAAATACTAATAATCATCATCATCAGGCTGGTTAACCTATAATTGGCGACTGTGTAAGTTCTAGTCTTATTATAATTATATACCTTAACTTTACTGTACACAGAAGCTGTTGGAAAACCTTAATAAATAAATAAATCTTCCTGAACTTATCCCATTCTACTTTATCCCATATTCTTTCCACTCTCCGCTAGTACTGTTGTGTTTTTCTTGAACGTATTCCTGTACTTATCAAAATATTTTATTGTATTTCAGTAAGTTGATTACTTTCCCGATAACAACACGAATCATAGTTCAAAACATACATTCTTTCAATCTCATACTCCGCTGTATAAACTTCGAGAATTTAACCCTTCTGCTTCTCCCAATTTAACCCTTTGAATCTAAAATCCGGTATACGTATATACGGTATCCCCACGTCAGCACGGATTACCGATTATGTGAGCACCGGAAAACGAGAGAACGTCATCTTCCGTATAGATAGGGAATTTTTCTTTTAAAAAAAATATGTTGATACAAAATATACCACGAAAGGGAAAAGGCTTGGACAACTATTGAAAAAAGGTTAAAGGGTATGGCTGGTTTACAATGTGATAAGATTTATCATGAATCTTGGTTTTGATTTTTATTTAGTCCTACCTAAAATTAATGGCAAGTGAAATGAGATTCGTGGGCCTCAATTGTACAAATGATTACCGCGTCTCTGGAACGCAAAGGGCAACTAACTGTGTCGATCCATTCCGCTCTTTCCAGCACGCGTACCATGGCGATTCTATCTCTATTCTACCAAGAATGGACAAAGTTATTTCATCGTTATTTCTATATAAATCGACTGTTTTTTTTGCACAAATATGACACCATTCGTACACTATTGAAGAATAGAATCATTTATTTTCTATATTTTTACATAACCATGCTTAAAACGCTAAAAATATTTCTACGTTTTGTCATTTTGTCTTTTCTTCCGTCGACAAAACCCCTTTCTACGGCGCCGTGCTATGCCTACAGGGCGGGAGGACAAATGAGATCATTTTATAACCCAAAGAAAAAGCGGAAAGAGAGACTGTCAGATTTCACTGACTAAAATACAAACCTGTTTTATGTGTTTATTCAGTTGCCCTTTGCGTTCCAAGCTGCGATGCTATTTAAGGACTGTCTCGCGACCCCGGCAGTTCATACCAGCGTGGCGTCAATTTGTTTCCAGCAGATCTATTTCTGGTCCTGGAAACCGCAAATAGGAAAAAAAATCTCTCCGCATACCTATTAATATCAAAATCAAACTAACAAACTTCCTAACCCTTTATGTTTGTACCTTAACCAACAAAAAACTTAGGGATTCAACCCTCGCTTCTCTAAATCGCAAATGATATATATTCGCGCGTCCAGGTCGAGTTATAATTCCCAAAACGCTCGTATCCTTACACTTTAGACGTATAATATTCTTTATGAGCACCTACGACAGATGTTTGGTGCGATTTATAAGCGGCAGCGATTTTTGTACATAAAAATATGTTTCCAGAATTGATAATGCATATAGTTCAAACTTTAAAAATTCACGTGACTTATTTAACTTATAAAGCGCAGCGTAGGACGTCCACCAACGAGGTGGACAGACGACCTTATAAAGGTCGTCTTAGGTTAGGTTAGGTTAGGAAAGACGCTGGATGCAGGTCGCTTCCAACCGGTAATGTGGAGATCTAAAGGGGAGGCCTATGTTCAGCAGTGGACGTCCTATGGCTGAGATGATGATGATGATGATTTAACTTATTGTCAATTGAATAGTAACACATTTCAGAAATATTTGAAATAGAATCTTGGCTATGGAAATAACTACCCTTGATTTAGATCAGATCAGATTAGTTTATTTTCGACTCATTATTCGCGACATTGCGACATCGACAACCTACGTTTGTTTGTACCAGCTTTGACGCGCGTTTGTGCTCGTATGAAAGAGATCCATAAAAACGCTAGTATGAAAAAGCTTTTATTATAACTTAGGGCTACGTGTGCGCATGTTGAAATAAATATCGACTGTGGAAAACGAATGAATTTGATAAGAGCATGCCACGAGTTGGCAACACGCGATGAAAAAAGAAACCGTTAGATGCAAGTCGGAAAGGCCTAGTTCGTGAACAAAGCCTAAACCAGTGAGCATGTTAATAATTTAATAAACATTTTGAATACAAAGGCTCAATTTAATAAATAATGAGCGAAACGGTTGATGTATGGATATAACTAAAGAAAATGGAGTTTTAATATTAGATACCATTAATGTACTGAATTATGTAGCGTAACGAGATCCTGATGGTAACTTTGTTATTTTTAGAAAATTGGTACGTTGATCTTGTAATAAAACTCGTTTTTATATTAGTTTTTAGTTTATAATTGGGTTATCAAGATTAGCTTGTACAGCTACATGAAGTATTGCATTAAAAAGAGGGTCTACATATATCTGGCAGAAATTGTATTAAATATCCAATACGGTGAAATAATTGTGAAAGGGTCCACCAACTGCTTGTCGCTCAGCGTTCTATGGAAAGGCCTATGCTTGGGACCTCGCTAAGTGATATAATCCGGAATGGGGTCATACGTCATAAAACCAATGTTATAGATATTGTCCAAAACTAAAGCAAGCTATAGAGGTATTGAGCTTGTCATGTTGCAGAACCGACGTGAGGGTGGGGTAGAAAGGTTTTCGAATGGAGACCGTGGGTATGTAGGGCCCCCGGCAAGATGGACCAATGACCTTAAGAAGGTAGCTGGCATTGGCTAAATAGAAAAGGCTGGATCGTGCGCTGTCCTTAATGGAGGCCTACATACGTCCAGCAGTGGACTTCAATATGCTGAAATGTGTATAAGGTGATGAGTATACCTAGTTTGACGGTTGCGAATTTGTTATAGTAACGGTATTGGATCCGACACTTCATCAAGTTTTCAGTAAGGGAATGTCGCACTTAGGGGAATTAGCAGCGGGAGTAATTAATTGCTTGGTAATTACCAGCTAGCAACAAGTAATGCTTATCTGTTGGTCACGAATTAGACGCTCAAGCGATATTCTGTTGAAAAGAGGGAGGACCCTCTGACTAGAAGGGTGTTGCTGACAGTTGTTGTCGGAATTTCCTGTACTTATGTTTTTATTTTACAGAGAACTACGATTACTAAAATCAAAATCGTTGATTTGTCGAAATATAGAAAGAAAAGATTTCTTCGGAAAAAATTTGACTGCGAGTAGACTCCCTGCGTTTTTCTAGAATATTTAGAAATATCCTTTAGTGTCTTTAAGAGTGTTATCGGTAAAAAAGTCAATTTACATAAAATCGGGGTTTTTTAAAGTTAAATTACTACGAATTGGCACGAAATTATTAAAAACTAATTTTAGCACCGCATTAAGCATATCTTTATATTGTATTTGTATAGAACTGGCCGACACAGCTCGGTGCTGCGTAATTTAGTAGTAACTTTGAAATTTTATATTGTAGATAAAATAACTTTATGTAAGTTTTTTTTACTGATTTTTGTTTGCCTGAACTCCACTTACAAACAGTGTATTTTTTAAAAGTTATTTCAGCCTTAATATTAAATAAAAATGATGTTTTATTTTGTCAAATTTAGGTTGAAAAAAAAATTTTTTAGGTACTTAATGAATTAAAATTACTTTTTTATTCTATACAATAACAATAACGGTATCTTTCCTTTTTCCAGGCTTCTACGACTCATTGTTGATTCATAATTTCATTCTGAAATTCAGTCTTGCCGTCTCATGTCAGAAATATGAGTTCAAAATACGAGTAAGCTTTCATTTTGATATTAATATTGTTTTTCAATTTTTATTCTATACAAATACAACATAAAGATATGGCTTAATGCGGTACTAAAATGAGTTTTTAATAATTTCGTGCCAATTTGTAGTAATTTAACTTTAAAAAACCCCGATTTTATGTAAATTGTCATTTTTTACCGATAACACTCTTAATAAAAAATTGTAATATAATAAGTGGTCCTAATTTGAACCATAGATGGCGCTGTAGTACTTTTTGTTGCAAAGAAAGAAGTTATATTGAGCGTAACACAACTTGCCATGCGACTCCCGCGCCGATAGGTATTCACGTGATGAAAAACAAGTAACGTTCGCATTTTCTCTACACAAGATGGATACACCCGATGCCCTAGACGGGGTTGCTCGCTACCTCTTATGACTTGTCCCTTAATCTCTACGAGACCAACTTATCCTGCGCAAGTACTTTTTCAAATTGAATTTCTTTCTTATAATCTGTTTCCGTAACCAGAAATGAAATAGTTGAATTGTGGTGGATAGGAAAAATTATTTCTTTATTAGGTAATTCAGTTTATTAAATTTTGGGATAACGGGGGCCAACCGATGGATGCAAGTGGCAAATTGTCGTTCTGCGCGCCGGTCTAAAGGGGAGGCCTATGATTAGCAGTGGACGACTTCCGGCTGATGATGATGATGATGATGTTGGGGATTGTAATGTGGGTGTAGAAGTCTGTTTTGATTGTAGCAACCTTTTTTTATTTACATTATCTAGACTTTACGGCTGCTACTGAGTAATTTCCTAGTGGAAAAACTCAATACATTTTGCATGAACTGCGAATCGAACCCGGTATCTTATGCTCTAGTTGGCGCATGAGGTGCAGTCGTATGGAAGTTATAGGCGTTCAAACAGGCATAAGCGACTTCGTTTTATGCTAAGTAAAAACTATGGATTAAATACTAAATACCTACGTTAAATTCCAGTATAGAAGTATGTAGAGCCCAAAAGAGTGTCAGTAACCTGATGGTGCTCCCCTTAGAGGGTCAAAGCCTGCCGGGGTCGCGGGACTGTCTGTAACCGGAACATAAAGGGCTATTGAAAATCTACGTGGATTTTAGTTAGTACAAGTCTGACAGTCCCTCCCGTCGGAGGACGCATTTGATGATTTCATCACGATAAAAAAAAATAACAAACTACGTGAAATTCCAGTACTAGGCATAAAATATTTTACATGTCGACAACCCTTGTTCACATCGTAACATTTGGTTCCGTAGATTGAAAGTAAATGGAATTGCCATCAATCATTTATGTTTAAATGAATCCCTTCAATAGAACATTTTCTGTTTGTGAATATTTTAAAATTTTTTTCTTGTTGTTTTCCACCGTTTTTTGTTCAACAATGTCGGAGTGGGTTCTGTTAATATTAAAAATGGATCTGTATAAATTAATGATAAAGGCTCACAGCACACATACCAACTCGGAAATCGGATCGTCACCGTATCGCTATCCACCTCGCCGCGCCGAGAAACAGGCGTCAATCTAACGTAAGCACGTAACCAAAGCGGATTAGCAGCTCTGATATGTAGACTCAGCTACAGCTAGTCAACCCCGCGGTTGCGGCCCGCCGTTTGCTGGTTGAACTTGCAGGACGAAGAGATGCAAGCGTTACGACGAAGAGGCGTAAAGCGCGGCGACGCGACGGTCAAGCGTAAACGCGGAGACAACGAGCCGTAAGCGCTAAGACGACGACCCGTAAGCTCGTAAACGCGGCGACTGCTGGTTGATTTGCGTCACACGACAAATCGTGCTTGTCTTGAGACAAATCGTTTGTTACGATTTCGATTAGTTTGCTTTTCAGTAGGGATTATGGAGTATCATACAAAGAATACTAAACGGCTCGAGTTGATACGGTTGCGATCCGTTTCCGTGTTGATATGTGTGCTGTAACCCTTGAGGCTTCGGGCAGGAAGTGTGCCAGACTAAATGAATATTCGGAATCAAATTAATCCTGTGTACTTGCTACTTATATGGGCGTGTTATGTAAGCCATATACGCTTTGGTTTACCGGAGAGATTACCTGTACAGGTTTATCTGTAGCGTGAAACGGTCCGGTATACCGGAGAAGCGAAAGCGAGCAAAAGAATTTATTGCCGATTTTACGTCTGTCACCTTCCTCTACTTCTTCCGTACAGGTAGACTTTAGACCAGTAGACCATAATGTGTGGAGCTGGTATGGGGAAAATAAGGTTGGCGATTGCGTTGTTGATTACAACAAAGGTTTGGTTTTTGCGGCGATTTCAATAGGTTTTAAATGCTGTTGGTTTCAGTAATAATAGTAGCTTGAACGTGGGGTAAATGTTAGTGCTTCAGACGAATCTCACCACCTTTAGTAGTGAAGTCCCTATATACCAAAAGGGGCGAGTTTTCTCTGAAGCTCACCATACAATCTTTCTTTTTTTGTTTTGTGGGGATATGGTTATCCTCTGATGAGAGATACTTAAGTTGCCTCTGGGAATCTCAGAGCTCTGACATGGCTTTATTATAGAGTATTAATAATATTAAGACCAGGTTTGCCCACAATTTTTACGTAACTGATATCAGTAATGTCCAAGATAAACTAAGAAAGTACATAATTATGCATTGATAAAGACATTGTTACTACCAAGGATGTAAACTCTCAACTCGGAACAATGCGAAGCCAGTATCATAAGTCACAACGCACTCGGATAAAACATTTTTTTATTACAACATTTAGGTAAGCATTTACGTTGTTCCAGACATTTCTCTTTTTTGTTTTGTACACGGTTTTGGCATGTTTAACGAGTTACCTACGAGTTGTAAACTTTCTTTTCATACATATGAATACTTATTTTTGGGGTTTAAGAATACCGATACATTTTATACCTTAATATAGACGTAGGTTGTGGCTCTACATTCCACTAAAATCTTAATTCTAATTATCGGAATCCTAATTAATATTATAAATGCGAAAGTAAGTTCTTTGTTACCTTTTCACGCCTGAATTACTGAATCGATCATCCTGAAATTCATTTATTACGTTGTCAGATGTACAAAAGCGGACATAGGTTTACCTTTTATTCGGAAAAAAAGTACTATTCCTGGGAAAAACAACAGTAACGTTCATTTATCTTATAGATGGCGACACATGTGGCCGAATTAATTGTTAAATCCTAAATTAACGCGAACGAAGCCGTGAGTGAAAGCTAGTTATTTATAAATGTTATCGCTCATGCTATTGTCAAACAGATAGGCGATGCGAACACGATGCGAAACGTTTTTGTTTGTAATGTATGGAATTGTTTGAAACCTGTCACATGGACTATCGGACCGCTTTCGCTTTTCTAATATATGGCAGGATTCGGATCGCATTCGCTTCGCCTGTCCGTTTGACAATAGCTTCAGGGTCTAATATTTCTATAATCTGTTACCTAATAGTCGTTCCGGGTGTTTCTGTATGTGTGTTTCTAAAAGAAAGTAAGAATTCACATACTTTACTAACTCTAAAGTAAGTACATTATAAATGTGAATTCCTAGTTTGGGGCAACGAAAAAGAAATCATCCCTTCCACTTCAAAGGCAGTCCATCATTGTTGACTAAGTGAGTCCTCAGTCCAGTCACTCCTGTTCCTCCAAGTGATGGATGCGCGGAAATGCTCGGAGGGAAGCTTCCTCTTCCGTGTAATTCGTCGTGTTTCCGAGAGTGTCCCTCCAGGAGGGAACTGACTGAATAGTGGAGTTAGTAACTGATAATATTTCAGTGTGTTTGTTTGTTTGTTAAGTATTATGTCCATGGCTATTTAGCAAGTAATTCATGGACAGGTGTGACAGACGGGGATATTGTTGGGTAAAGTTTAGTGATCATAGCAAAGTTAATTCCAAGTTTTGGTCGCATACCAAAAGATGCAGGCATAAGCCTCCTGCAGACACACGCGATTAATCGCGCTGCGACAACGAGCCAAGCTAATTTCCACTCTAAAAATACTGCGAATGGACCGCGACATGTCACCCCGCGCGATTAATCGCGTGTGTCTGCAGGAGGCTTAAAGTAAACTATTTTGATTAAATTGTGAGGAATTCAGATTCTTATGGTGCGTACTTTTGTTCTACTAATGATCCTTTTTCAAAAAAGGATCTTTTGAAGTGTCATCGAGTCAAAGTCTTTAGAGCATAAAGTATTTTCGTATCTGACGAGGTCGCGGGAATGTCTTAAGAGGTTACCGCGGCCCTGGAATACAAAATGTAGCTAAAGGAACACTGAGAAGAGAGGGAAGGATGCCAAATTTGATGATTTTGCCACACATGTCGGTATATTTCCATTTTTTAATCATGAGAGTTTTTTCCTTATTTTCTAAATCATTCACAAGTACCCAAGTATACTTAATGCTATGTCCCAGAAATTTAACACAAGCATATAACCTGACCATGCATAACTTAGCATTTTGATGCGAAACGATAACGAAATGACAGTTATATTGCTTTTTATATGGTGGGACCTTCATAAAGTCGGCGTTTCACATTATGTGGGTACTAAGTTTGATGTGGGGTGGGCTAAGATCATCCAGATTTTGTAATAGGCATCACAGATGAAGAATAAAGGAGGTTAAATGTATATAAAAAAACCGTGCCTTGGATTTTGCAAAATGTTTTCAGGTTTACAGACTTTTTTTAAAGCTCGTGACGTCATAACTCGCTAACAAATTAAACCAAGACGTGTTGTGAATTTTAAAAGCATCTTATCTTTCACAATTTTCGTTTACATAACAAAAGAAAAAATTGCTACAATTTAATTGCTTATAAATCATTCTTTTTGTGTACCAAAATAGAGCATGAGCATCGCTTTAGCAAGATTTCAGGGACACCCAGAAGTTTGGTTTGTTAAGGTTTCTTTTAAACCCTGCAAACATAAATAGAAGCTTTCGTCGACCCTGCTTAGGTCGATTTTTTATTACTACAGAAAATAGGTTAATTTCACACTTTATCTTTTTACAATACTTTATGAATTTATGATAGGTACACAGTTTGTTGAGCATCTCATTCTCCATTCTGGCAGGTATTTCGATTTTTTTGGTTTTAAAATAATTGTACTTTTCTGGTAGCCGTTTAAACACAAGCCAAGAAAAAATACGTGTCAGATTTTTTTGATTATCTTTTGTTTTAAACTTTGACACGCTTTAGGAATTTCTCCTGTGTCGTGGGTGCGTTTACAAACATTTAAACTGACATGTACAAATAACCAGACCCGGAACAACTACTTGTAGGTCATGCAAATAGTTGATGGCTCAGCTTCAGCGCTAACCATTGCCGTCAAATAACTAACGGACTAATTAGTGTTTCTGAAGTGAAAACTTCTTTAGAGGCGTTGTACACTTTTTTGTAATGGGTAAAAAATGCTAAACTCGCATCAGGATCACGTGACCCTGTTCGAAAATTCGTAGGACGAACACGTGATCGAAACAAATGATAGCTAGCATTTTAATCGTGCAACGCCATGTATCGAGCATATATGAAAACATTTGTGATTCGCAACGTTAATATTCAAGTTTTTACTTCTACCGGCACTCCCGGAGTGCAACCCGTAGTTTTTTTCAGTAAACAAGCCATTGTAGAGTACTTATCTACATCTTTTTTTCCCAATCCAGCCATTTTGTGATATTGTATTAAAGTGAACAGTTAACTCCGCCCGTTATGAGCATATTAAATTGGTTCAACAATACGGTATTCTAACAATAAATCCATTTGTATTGTTTATTGTATTGTATGAACAAAGAAAATAAACAATGTAATAGAAAAAGGGTTTTTTGATGAAAAGGTCTGGCCACTTCTCAGTTTGTGTTAATATAGAGATAATAGTGGAAGGTTTAGTTCGAACAAATGTCTTCAAACACAATAGAAAAGTGACAAAGTGATCATAATGATAATAATATTTCTGGGTAAGATTTATCAGCCTATAATGTTCTCACTGGTGGGGATTTTCATTTTGTTTTATTTATTTAATGAAATGAACAGGTTCCATCCAGGTGTGAGAGAGAGAGTGAGCCCACTTTCCCTCTCCCGCACACACAGAATAAACAAGATTAATTAATAAACCAAGACTCCCATAAATTTTATATTTCTGTGGTTCTAAAAAGCTACCGCTGCACTCCTTAATCCTGATTCATGGAGGACCCATTGGTGGATTATGGCCCACACCCTCTCAAATAGAGGAGGCCTGTGTCCCAGGAGTGGGAACATTATAGGCTGAACCTTCTGTTCTTTCTATACTTTTCACTAGTTACGTGGGTAGAAGGTAGACAAAGATAATATTTTATTCATTACTTAATATTTCATTTATTTTTATGTACGGTTAAGACTAAGGGAAAATACGGGAATGTCAGTTGGTGGAAAGAGTTTTATAAGTCTCGGCCTTATTTACTTATTATATTACATACATTTTACATGTAGCGGGTTTCAGGTAAGATAAGGGAAATGGGACTTTATGTATACTGATATAGATTTGAAGTTTGGAGAACGTGAAGTAGGAACAAAAGATACCTTTTAAAGGTTTTAATGTATTTAAATGAATGATATTATTATTAGCCTGAACTGTCCCACTGCTGGGCAAAGGGCTCCCTCCATTCTTTCCAACTTTCACGACTTTGCGCCACCTCTTTCCAATTCTCAAGGAAGACATCCAGTTCGTCCCGCCATCTCCTTCGAGGTCTACCGCGGCCCCGCGTCGCTGTTTCAGGGCACCAATCATGAGCTTTGCGTGCCCACATCTCGTGAATGAGAATTCATTGTAAATGCTAGTTAATTAGAACAAACCTAATACTCGGTTAGTCAAAAACGATTCTATATTTTCAAAGAACTGACACACTACAATATTTGGATAAATGGTAGACCATTTCATCGGTAGGCGCAATAAATCGCAATATTTCATACTTCTACTCGTCATTTCGTTTTCTTCCTAAAATGATCCCACTGCTGGGACACAGGCCTCCTCTCTGTGAGAGGGAGTGGGCCATAATCCAACACACCGGCCCAGTGCGGGTTGGCAGATGCCAAATGACATCAAATTTGATAGTTCTAAGTCATGCCGGTTTCGTCACGATATTTTCCTTCACCGTTTTGAGAGCAGTGGTGATGAAATAAATTATACAAAGTAATGCGCCTGGCTAGGTTCGAACCCACGCCACCACTGCTCACAATCTTGGTGGTATATGAGATACACAGAATACTGGATTGACTTCGATAAGGGTTGTGTAGCGTGTGTCTTTGACTAGGAAACCATAGTCTTAAAGCAACACTACAACTTATCAATATTTTGTCTAATAAACATAAATGCAAGTCTATTCCTATCATAACACAAAGCAATATATTTTCTTGTCAAAGCAATTACATTCAATTTTTTCTCCGAAACGGCTACAAAAGAAAACACGTGACAAATAACCTCTGAACTTCAAAATGGCTGACCCGAAAAAAAAAGATTTCCAAGTAAACAGGACCTCTTGTCTGAAATTGAGGTATAGATCAAATATTTACTGTTATTACGATAGTTTATTTTCTAGATTTTCGCGTGGGAAGAACCTAGGCTGTAATTTAAGATTGTCGAGATTCTAGGCAAGATTTTAGATCTAGGATCAACGAAGTTGTCTGTGTTTCGTCCCAAAAATATTTTATGAAATTGGGGTGACAAAGAGATCTTGTGGATTCTAATCTTAGTGTCATTTGCTAATTGAGTGCTTTTAATTTGGGTTGTGGGACTGTCTAAGTAGGTAACCGTGACCATGGAACGTAAAGGGCTATTGAAGGAACTCGTGGATTTTAATCAGTACAAGTCTGACAGTCCTTTTCGTTCCACCCAAGGACTCTTGATGATGTTACCACGTTAAAAAAATGCTTTTAATATGATGAAATATTTCTGAATACCTTTTTAAATAATGTTTTTTTCTTCTTCTGATCATTTTTAGATAATTTTTGTCGAATGTTTTGTAAACAACAGACCATAATGTAAATAAACGGTTTTTTTTTATAGCGAAAATACAAAGAATAATTTAAGAATATAGATTAACTTGAACAGGATTAACACTTTAATCAAATACTTTCGGAACATATTCGAAACAAAATAACAATCGCAATTTATTTGACATCGAGGCCAAAATAGTCCAGTCAACGAATGATTATAGAGGGAAAGTCTTGGAACACAATTTTTGACTTCATAACTTTGTTTAGACTAGTTAGGAGGTAAACATATCAAAAGTCCCCGCCTCTAGCCCTTGAGCTTTGGGAGGGGGGGGGGGGGTTTGAAGGTCCCATTTTTTGGTTTTTCGCTTATATCTCGGAACCTATGCGTCCTAGCGGCATAGTACCTCGGAACAAAATAAAAGCTGATTAAATTTGCTACAAGTTATACGAAATAAGTATTTCGATATCTTTTACAGTTTTCGAGATATATGCTCCTGAAAGTCTGTCATTTTGAAAAAATCATTCTAACTTTACATTTTTGCGCTTTTTTACCGGATAACTCTTTAACGATACAACCATAAGTAAATGCTGGCAAAAGGGTTGTGGAACACTCAATTTCCTTTAATAATACTATAACATTTTATCCATTTTCTTTCAAATGTGCTTTAGTCTAAGCTAATGTAATGTGCCAGCATTACATTGATACATACATTGATTTACAAAGACCTTTTTTCAAAGACCAGGTACCTTTGAGTCGCACCAGGCGGCGGCCGACCTGGCGACGCAAGTGGTTGCGACAGTCGTCGATAGGATCCGGCAGCTGGGACTCGAAGTGGCGCTGCACAAAACGGAGGCCATGTGTTTTCATGGCCGCGTTAACGCGCCACGGTCTGAGTCCCACATAACGGTGGAGGGGGTTCGCATCGGCGTCGGGAGGACGATGAAGTACCTAGGACTCGTCCTCGACAGCCGGTGGAACTTCAGGGAGCACTTCCTGAGTTTGGCCCCAAAGCTGAACCGGGCAGCAGCCGCCCTCAGGCGACTCCTGCCTAATCTCAGCGGGCCAAACGCCTCCTGCCGTAGGCTGTACGCCGGTGTCGTGCGGTCCATGGCCCTCTACGGGGCCCCCGTGTGGGCCCTGAGCATCCGGACGCGACCACTAAAGTTGGTCGCATGCCAGAGGGTCATGGCTATCCGAATGATCCGGGGATACCGCACGATCGCCGGCGAATCGGCCAACCTCCTTGCCGGATTACTGCCCTGGGATCTGGAGGCGACTGCCCTCCAGCGCGTCTATGAGTGGCGCGTGGAGGCGCAGCGCCGGGGAGAATTCCCGCTGCCCCGACAAGTCGAGGCGCGGCGGGAAGAGGTCCGGCGCGATCTCAGGGCAGTATGGAGGGGACGATTGTCGCAACCGACGGCCGGGCACGCCGCAATCGCGGCGGTAAGACCCCTCTTTGAGGAGTGGCTGGATAGGAGTCACGGCGTCCTGACCTACCGCATGACGCAGGTCCTCACCGGACACGGAAGTTTCGGAAGGTACCTGTGTCTAAGGAGAAAGGAGGAAACGCCTGGGTGTCACCACTGCGAAGATCGCCCGGAGGACACAGTAGAGCATCGGTGCAAGACTGCCCCGCTTGGGCAGAGCACCGACGTGTCCTCACGGCGGGCGGCGATAGGCGGAGACCTCTCGCGCCCGGCATTGGTCGCGGCCATGCTGCGGGGCGAGACGGAGTGGGAAGCGGTCGCCTCCTTCTGCGAAGCAGTCATGCTCGCGAAGGAGGAGGCGGGCCGCGTGAGAGAGAGGACAGTGTCCTCCCTCCGCCCCACCCGCAGTGGTGGACGCCCACGGCGACGGACGTCGCAAGACGATCTCCGGCCACCGTAGGCGCGGGCATGCGGGCGGCGAGTAAAGGGCAGCTCGCTGCCCGACCAAGGACCATGCCCGGGTCGACGGCGCGTTGTGTTCCACGCGCGCCTCAAAGAGCGTCAGCATAATGACGGGGCCCCCTCTCTAGAGGGCCAAAGCCTGCTGGGTCGCGGGACTTATCTCATTACCGTGACCCCGGAATATAAAGGGCTATTGAAGGACACCGTGGATTTTAGTCAGTACAAGTCTGACAGTCCCTCCCGCCCTGCCCGGGGTGGGAGGACTCATTTGATAATTTTACCACGATAAAAAAGACCAGGTACCTTTTATAAAAAATATAATATACAGCATTTACATTAACATTTGAAGGAAAATAATAGTTTTATTGAAGAAAATGTGAAGCTCTAAAGAGCTTCTTTGCCGGCAATTATTAACTAGTTGCATCTTTGAAGATTTCCGTTCTAACAATGTAAAGTTAGAATGATTTTTTCAAAATGACAGACTTTCAGGAGCATATATCTCGAAAACTGTAGAAGATATCGAAATGCTTATTTAGTATAACTTGTAGCAAATTTAATCAGCTTTTATTTTGTTCCGAGGTACTATGTCGCTAGGACGCATAGATTCCGAGATATAAGCGAAAAACCAAAAAATGAGACCTTCAACCCCCCCCTCCTCCCAAAGCTCAAGGGCTAGAGGCGGGGACTTTTGATATGTTCACCTCCTAACTAGGCTAAACAAAGTTACAAAGTCAAAAATTGTGTTCCAAGACTTTCCCTCTATACCCTATTTTGAGCATTCGTTGACTGGGCTAAAAGTAGTCAGAAAAGTGACGTTAATCCAAAGATCTTGCTACCCCGTCGGACCTCGTTCTCGGTTATCATTACCGACTTTCGCTTACGCAAGTCTTTTATTTAATTTCTTTACCAATTTTATTATCTGTAAAATAGATACATACCTTAGGCTGAAGCAACACTAGGCCGCGACGCGATCTGCGACACATGAGCGATTAAAACATGTAAATTAATGCTCACGTAAATGGCTACACCGTACGTCAGCGATACCACGTGTAACTAGTTTCTTCCAGTCGTATCGCAATTCGCTGTCTATTATAGCCTCAGCTTTTTGAAGATACCAATACACACCGAGACGCGACGCTGCGGTGGGTGCGCACGCTTCATAAAGGTGGCGGTTCGCGCCGGAGACCGGGACTGGAGACAGCGACCGGAGACTGCGACAGGAGACCGCGACACTACTTAACATTAGGCAATGTATGAGCGGCAGTTCGCGAGCGAGACAGCGACAGGAGACAGATACGGTAGCAATCTCCGGACGCGGTCTTCTGTCGCGGTCTCCTGTCTCGGTCTCCTGTCGAGGTCTCCTGTCTCGGTCTCCTGTCGCGGTCTCCAGCGCAAACCGGTACCTTTAAGCTATTGTCAAACAGACAGGCGAAGCGAATGCGATCCGAATCCTGTCATAAAAAAGCGAAAGTGGTCCGATAGTCTATGTGACAGGCTTCAAACAATTCCATACATTACAAACAAAAACGCTTCGCTTCGCGATTGCTTCGCCTGCCTGTTTGACAATAGCATTACAGCCACTCAAATTCTGACTCTACTAAACGAAAAGATACATTATTTCAGCGATGACGCAAATCAGCACGGGCGGCGCCGCGTACACGTTTCGATAGCTGCTACACGATAATATACACATTTCCAGTACCGTCTCATCGCGTCGCATCGCAGTGTGTACTGACCTAAGTGTGTATATTATAGTTCTTCAGAATTTTTATTAAACTGTTCTAGATTCTCGAGGTCTCTCAGATTTCTCCGCCTATTATATTTGAGAATGTTTGTTCACACAATCTATTATCCCTTTTTCGGATTATACCCTTTTCTTCTGCCTTGACAACCGATGAATTCAGCTTTTCTGTCACTGGCAACTACTTTTTTATTTAACTTTGAAAAATAGTTTCTCATTTTAGGAGGTACTGGTCTGCCTTTGACACGGAGAAGCGGCTACATTCTCACACTAAAAGAAGATGTCTGTCTCTTGTTATAATCATCATCTGCCAGCCTTTTCCCAACTATATTGGAGTCGGCTTCCAGTCGAACCAGATGCAGCTGAATATCAGTATTCTACATGGAGCGTATTTTGCATGTAACGGAGTAATACGAAAATGCATGGTTAGACTGGTTGTCAGACTTTAGAGCTTCTGACTAATAGTAACGACTGTCAAAGATCTACAAATGACAGCCGGTACCAACAGCTTTACGTGTTTTCCGAGGCACGGAGGAAACTCGCTAAGACAAATGGCCACCGATCCACAGACCCACCTCGGTAAGCGCGGCTAAACCCGGAAGATCGGCATATGCGGTTGTAATTATTTGGCAACGAGCTCTTCATTCGATTTAAGCTTTTGAAATTTCATTGAGCTTTTTTTTTTTTTTTTTATCGTGGTAAAATCATCAAATGAGTCCTCCCACCCCGGGCAGGGCGGGAGGGACTGTCAGACTTGAACTGACTGAAATCCACGGTGTCCTTCAATAGCCCTTTATATTCCGGGGTCACGGTAATGAGATAAGTCCCGCGACCCCGGCAGGCTTCGGCCCTCTAGAGGGGGGCCCCGTCATCTTGCTGACGCTCTTTGAGGCGCGCGTGGAACACAACGCGCCGTCGACCCGGGCATGGTCCATGGTCGGGCAGCGAGTTGCCCTTTACTCGCCGCCCGCATGCCCGCGCTGTGAGCTTAAGAAAAGTAATCTCCAACAAATCCTCAGCGTCTGCACTTGATCTGTTTACCCGAGTTTTTCCAGAACCTATTAATACATTGTCTCACCAACACTCTACAACTTAAAACTTCCACCACGCACGACTAAGCACGTACATTCATAAATCCGTGAATTCTTCCCAAACGTTACCAGAATAATTCATACAACTCCCTAAGAAGTGCGTTCATAAGTGCTAGAATTGCTTGATATGCACTTAATAAAGTAAAGGATCTGTGTTGCGACACGTAAGAAGTGTTATCTTAAGGTATTATCGGATAAGAGTAAATATTGTCTGTATTGTTATTGTGAGGCCAATTTTTCCTGTGTCATTGTATTCTGCTTTTATTGTGTTCTGTTCTTGAAAGGGTTTTAAGGTCGTAATTTTTGGTTTTAGTGGACATAGGTTCTTAAGCTGATACATAAGAGAGGAAGACACGCTTTCCCGCTCTCCTTTTAAAAGTCTTCTAGAAATATTGGAAAGGAGAAAGAGAGGCTATACCTTTTAGGCTGCGGTTCCACTGAGGTGGAGCGGATTAGAGCGGAGAGCGATTCACCAATCACATGGCTTGATGGAGAAGAGATGTGGATTTCAAGCCACGTGATTGGTGAATCGCTCTCCGTTCTGCCTTAGTGGAATCGCATCCTTATATACGGATGCCAGTGGTTGAAAATTTTAACTAGTATTGTTAATGCAAAAATGAATTCGTTTATTACGCTTTGCATAAACCGTTCAACCAATTTTGATGAGATTCGGTACAGAGATAGCTATACACTCTGGCTCCATCCACAGGATGAATTAGGGTGTTTGACATAGATCAATGGTATTTACTTTATTGAATTTTCGGTATATATCTACCGATTTGATATCGTCGATTTAGTGAGCCTGGAACGTAAAGGGCTATCGAAGGACATCGTAGATTTTAGTCAGTACGAGTCTTTTTTCTTAAATATTTGTCCCACTCTAGGAATTTCTTCCTGGGTGTGAGTTTACAAACATAGAAACTCACATACACAGATAACCAACCCAAACAACTACTTTTAGGTCATACAAATATTTGTTCCGTGCGAGGATCGAACCCGCGACACACTGCGCAGCAGTCGATAGCTCAGCCACTGCGTCAACCGTGCCGTCGACAGTCTGACAGTCACTCCCGTCCCGCCCTGCCTGGCAGAACTCATTCGATGATTTTGTCTCACAAACGCATATTAAATCTGAAAAAAAAACGCTTATTTTGCCACGATTTTTACAGACATAATATTTTTTGACTGTCAGTCAATCGAATTTATCACAGGTTTGTTATTATTATTATAAGCCCGTGTCGTCCCACTGCAGGGCAAAGGCCTCCCTTCCCTCCTTCCACTTTTCGCGATCTAGTGCGATTGTAGGCCAATCCCTTAAAAATGAGTCGAGCTCATCCCGCCATCTCCTTCTGGGCCTGCCGCGTTGTCTTTTACCGCCATTTGGGATCCACTGAGTAGTTATTTTTGCCCAATGTTCATCCGACATACGGCAGATATGACCAGCCCAGTTCCACTTCAACCTTGCAGCTGTTAGGTTTGTTACACAGACATATTCAAACCACTAACACGATAGCTATAAAGATATTGCCCTACCCTAGTGCAGTTGAAATAAGGGTTATAAGTTTGAATCCGTCACCAGCCGAAGCAGACGCAATTTCTAAAAGTCTCAAAGTTTAAGCTAGACAACCGGATTGCAATATCGGATTTCTATCTTTGAGTTCCACAGTCACGTCTTCATCTCGGTCGCTTTGTCTGCTTTTTATCAAAAGCTAGTTTATCGAGGTCATATAAACTTAGATATTTTTATATTTGTGACTAGTACAAAATTGAAATGGAAAATGTTAGTGTCTGAGATGTTTTTAAACAAATTTCTTAAGCTTTTGTCAAATAGACAGGCGAAGCGAATGCGATCCGAATCCTGTCATATAGGAAAGCGAAAGCGGTCCGATAGTCTATGTGACAGGCTTCAAACAATTCCATACATTACAAACAAAAACGCCTCGCTTCGCCTGTCTGTTTGACAATGTTAGTGAAATCTGTACTCACATTACTCAGTGTTGTACTGTAAACACAGAGTTTGATCCATAATACCTGTTATTGGGGGGCACGGTAGTGACACCAGCCAAGTGTAACACGGTTACAGGCCGTACCATCTATTTCTAGGATTTTATTTCAATACTAACTATTCCCCGTGGCTTCACCCCCAATGCTCGGCTCCTATCGATTGTAGCGATAGCGTGATGTTACATAGCCTTCCTCGATAAATTAACTATCCAACACAAAAAGAACCTTCGAATTCGGACCAGTGCTTTATGAGATTAGAACGTTCAACTAAACGAACTCTTCAACTTTGTAATATTAGTAAAGATACCTAAGTATACGATGCCGGAATAGGATACTAATATTCCAATACTTCATATTTAAATAAAAATCGTTTTATCTTTTTACCGACTTCAAAAAAAAGGAGGTTATCAATTCGACCCGTATGTATGTAATATTATCAGAACTGCCCAGTTTTCATATAATATGTTAGTCCATATCAGCGTCTGAACAAATGTGCCAAATTTCATAAGTATATGTATGTATGTATGTTTTTATGTTTGTGCACGCATATCTCCGGAACTACAAGTTCGATTTAAGTAATTCTTTTTTTGTTGTACTAGATATTGTTCAACTTAGGGTACACTGCAAGTTTCATCAAAATCGGTCGGAAGTCGGTGGCTAAAAATCAATGAAATAAAAATTAAAGCCACCGACATCCGAAAGAAGTTATTAATTAGGTTATTTCACCCTTTTTTGTTTTGTTGTTGTTTTTGAAGTCGGTTACTTTTTTGAAAAAGTTTTTTGCTTGTTTAACAGTCAAATGTACCAACCATCCAATAAAATATGTTCAATAGATCTTATCACTACATTTTGTTTAACATAAGCACATATCCATGTCTCCAATAAGACTCGACTTTTCTTTCAGTTGAATCGAGCTTCAATACTCCGCTCCGTGTTTTCTATTGAGTAAATCGAATGCCTACATTTTTCTTTTTACATGTATAATCCAAAACATTTCAACGCGCGATTTCATATGTAATGGGTGTATCTTACGAGGTAAATATTCCGTGTATCATAGGTATTTTTTTTTTATCATGGTAAAATCATCAAATGAGTCCTCCCACCCCGGGCAGGGCGGGAGGGACTGTCAGACTTGTACTGACTAAAATCCACGGTGTCCTTCAATAGCCCTTTATGTTCCGGGGTCACGGTAATGAGATAAGTCCCGCGACCCCGGCAGGCTTTGGCCCTCTAGAGGGGGCCCCCGTCATCATGCTGACACTCTTTGAGGCGCGCGTGGAACACAACGCGCCGTCGACCCGGGCATGGTCCATGGTCGGGTGGCGAGTTGCCCTTTACTCGCCGCCCGCATGCCCACGCCTACGGTGGCCGGAGATCGTCTGCCGACGTCCGATGCCGCGCCGTGGGCGTCTACCACTGCGGCTGGGGTGTGTGTATCATAGGTACTTAGCAATTTTTTGTGATTGGCTTTTTT
This sequence comes from Agrotis exclamationis, assembly GCA_950005045.1. Lineage (NCBI taxonomy): Eukaryota > Metazoa > Arthropoda > Insecta > Lepidoptera > Noctuidae > Agrotis > Agrotis exclamationis. The sequence goes on along the minus strand of OX465441.1, from coordinate 5,997,965 downwards.
TATTTTATGAGTCAATCAAAAATCCTTTGGCTTTTTCTTTGTATGAAATATGTGTTGTTCTTTTGTTTAAAACGATTACGGGAAATGTAAAAAAAAATATGGAAATACACCTTAATGAAGTTAAGGTACTAATATTCTTCTCTACGTCGACATCAGTGTTTTTTTTCGGAGATATTGAAGACTATCTGTTACATGCAGTTTCGCTAGCTCCTTAGGGTCGTAGCGTGATGCAATGTAGCCTTCCTCGAAAAAAGAATTATTCAACACAAAAATATCTTTTCAATTTGAACCTGTTCTTCCTGAGATTAGCGCGTTCAACCATCTAAACAAAGAATCTCTTCAGCATTATAATATTTATTAGGATTGATTTATTTATTTACTGTCCATTAATATTCAAAACAGAACCCGAACATAAGAAATATAATCAATTAGGCGGGTATATAGCATAAGTAAATAAGTTATGGCTACAAGATAACATAGATACAAGTTTAGCCAGACATAATAATTTATCAGCCGGGACTGCCATACTTGAGACACATGTGATCCAGGGAAAGATATGCTTTATGAAGCTATTGCGAGCGAGTAAATCTAGGGTTGGAAGAGTAAAGGAATTTGTAGTAGAGCATACGGTGCAGAACTGCCCCGCTTAGGCAGAGTACCGCCGTGTTCTCACGACGGCAATAGGCGGAAACCTCTCGCGCCCGGCATTGGTCGAGGCCATGCTGCGGGGTGAGACGTAGTGTGAAGTAATGGGCGACTCGCTGTCCGATCATGAAACATGCCTAGTCGACGGCGCGTTGTGTTCCACGCGCGCCTCTCAGAGTGTCAGCATTATGACGGGGCCCCCCTTTAGAGGGCCAAAGCCTGCCGGGGTCGCGGGACTCACGAATTACCGTGACTCCGGATCGTAAAGGGCTATTAAAGGACACAGTATATTTTAGTCAGTACGAGTCTGACAGTCGATCCTGCTTTGCCCTGGGTGGGAGGACTCATTTGATGATTTCACCACGCTAAAAAAATGTATGTAAGAAGCTTCTCAGGCGTTCTCACCCTGGGCAATGGCACAACGTGCACCTGTAACCTGCAGGGACGGCTCTCAATGGCGGTGGTAGACCTCACCATGGTCGTTTGACTCGCGACCACAATTCTGCCGAAGTCCGGTGACAGGCAGTAATCCCACTGCTGGGAGACAGATCTCCTCTTTGTGAGTAGGATTGGACCACGCGCAACCCAGCACGGATTTGTAGATGTCACATGTGTTTGAATTTATGGTTCTAGGACATGCCGGTTTCCTAATGTTTTCCTTTATCTTTTTGAGAGCAGTGGTGTGGTGATGTATCAAAGACGCTATCAATGTATTAAACGCTTATAATAGCAACATCGCCTATCTTCCAGTATACAACATACCCAAATCCATACAACTTAAGTTAGGATTAAATCTGATCTCATAGTTTACGTACCAAAGATGTTCAGATAAGGCGATATACTGAGCGTGGTTTAAACTTTAGTTGGCAACTGTTACTGATATTAGATGTTCAACTTGGTTCCGCTTAAGTGCCTGGATTGAGAACCTTGAATGTTCATTTTAGAGGAATTTAGATCATTAGGGATATTGGAAATGTGTGCTAAAGGGAATGTTTATTATTCTATGGGTTGGAAGTTGCGTTTAGTATAATTGAAACGAAAATGGAGGGAATCTTCATAAAGGTGGACGCACACTTATCCGAACCGAACGCGCCGAACGAATCGAAGTCAAGGAGGCCTCAAGAATCGACCGCGCCGAATGAGTCGACCGCGCCGAAAGAATTCTCAACTGATGGAATGAGAGCGATTTATGCGGTCGACTCGACCGATTCGATCGAGTCGTCCGCATTGACCGCGCCGAATCTGATGACGTCATTCGAAGTCGTCTAGGATTTCTGGGGTTTTTTACCGAATGGACGATTCGGCACGGATGGGCGAGGTTTCATGAGATTTCATATAAAGAATTCTAAAATTCGTTTCGTTCGACTGCTTCGGCGCGGATAAAATAATGTGCGTCCACCTTAATACTACCAAATTGAGTTAAGGGTTGTTTTTGTTTTTTTATTATTTGACGTGAGTAAAATTGGAATGCTAGTCTATGTGTTCGATATGTGTTGATCTTCAAAAAGTAAGCTACTACACTTACTTTTTGAAGATCAACAGTATTTTTAATCAGCGTGCGGAACTCGCACGCTGATTCGCAACTACTAACTCGTGACTATGGTAAGCCCTCGACTTCGTCTCGGGCTTATTAGTATATATATTAGTCTACTCGTTTGTAAAAACCAACTTACCGCACTAGTATCATAAATAACTATTTCCATGCTTAAAATGGGAAAATCGTTCTACGATCTGTCATTTGGTCATTTCTTCTTTTCTTTCTTTCATTCGTTACTCTGACTGCGATAGACCGAGTTGGTTGATGTTAATATCGCCAAACCAAAAACAAAACATTCCACACATCATTATGCCAGTTTTAATTTAGTAAAACAACATGCTAATTAGTAGGTTTGCATCGAATTGTGGTTTTGTCAATGTTTTACGTCATTTGTTGACCGATTGTTTTCAAGCGCAAATAGATTTAATTTAATGCGCTTTTGGTACTGATTTCCGTGATTTGAATTGATTAAAATGGTTTTCATTACTATGTACCTAAATCTTTGTACAATCGCGTACACAATGCATAAAAGATTTTTTCACAGACTATTTTGGCCACGAGGTCCTTTTATGTGCAAAATTTCACCTTTTACTTGTTGACTTCTCTAAGTAGAAGAGATTCTCATTTGTATTTATGTATAATTTTTCTCCAGAATGTCTGGCAATCAATTTTATTCAGGATTATCTTTTTACTGCACCGCAAATGTGGAAGAAGCCTTCTACTAAGTTGGGAAGAAAGAAAGTTCACAAAATAATAGAATGTAGAAAGATTTCTGACGTCCTGAGCATGGCGAGGCTTAAAATGTAGAAAAGAAATTGTTTCTATTCTGCAATTATCTCACGGGTCGTGCCATCGAGCGGGAAATAAAAATGACGAATTGTATAGATAAATAATTTTGTATGTTCTTGGTAGAGTAGAGATAAAATTGGTCATTTTACGCGTGCAACCTAACATTTTGACCGCGTTCTGCCCACGCCAACCTAGTGGATACAGCTCTAAATGAGACGAATCGGATTGTTAGTGGTTGCCTTAAACCGACCCCGTTACGAAAGCTGTATCCACTAACGGGAATTGCGCCTCCAAAAGTTAGAAGACTTACAGCCAGCCGAATTGAGAGGACGAAGCTGCAAGCTGACTCACGACACCCAATGTACGGGTACGTTTCAGTGACTCGGAGGCTTAAAAGCCGTAACAGCTTCTTTGGGTGCGTCAGTCCAGATAGTTCAGTCGGTAGTAGCACCTCAACAACAACAAGATGTGAAGTTTGGCAGGAACTGTTCAGACCACCTGACGGCTTCATCAAGCCTTCTGAGAGCCTCCCGGCGGGTAACGCGTTGCCGTGGCCGACTTGGAAATCTCTTAATAGACTGCGAACCCAAGTCGGTCGTAGCAAGGATAATCTCCACAGATGGGGATTCACGGACGGCTCGGACCTGAAGTGTTTATGTGGCGTATCTCCACAGACAATGATCCACCTTTTGTCCTGTGCCGCATGCCCTGTAACCTGTACACTGGACGATCTTATGGCTGCATCGGTGAACGGGGTTCGTGTGGCCGAGTTTTGGGCCAATCATAAATATGACATAACGACACAAACACAATATTTGCCATCCACACGCTAAGAAGAAGAACATTTTGAAACTATAAAAGATCATTTATTTTATCACAAAAAAAAAACTCCTTAACACACTCCCGAAGCGCCTAGTAGGTACATCTATTCCTCAATATTTTCCACCACATTTTTATAGTCACGTTCGTCCCTCGTTTTACAATTTTTCTTTCTTTCTTTTCTTTTAAAAGAACCTCTTTCAAAGTTATGAGTCTAGTTATAACTGTAAATGATATTGAAAGATATTCGTCTAGCTTGAATAGCTTAATTTCCGTTGTAGCTCGCGCTATGCTATTTTACAGCTTGTTATTTGAAGTTATGACTGTGGAGAGTTTCACAACTTGTTGGTCCGTGTAAAAGGGATTTTGGTTGTAAAATGTTTTGATGAAATGACCTGGAATTTCAGTTAAAATGTAAATTAGTAATATTTTTATTTGCTGCAGTAAAAGCTAGTAATTAATAGATAGAAGTAGATGAGTTATAAACTTTGTGAATTTCAAACACATATGTCCAAATAACTTCATCCCTTTTTTATTTTTTTCCAAAAACCTACTCAAAAAAATAACTACTACATATACATAAAATGAAAATAAATATTTTCAGTTACAGTCACTAACAAAAATACTAAAATAAATTCTATTTCATGCGATATTTAAAAAAAAATAGTTTATGACATAGATGGATCAACAATTGCATTTTCAAAATGCTTGTTTTTGAAACTAGGTCTGTTATAAAAATATGGGAAAACAGATTGCGTCACTGTTTTCGGTGCGCAAAAGTTTATGATTTATGAGGACTATCAAAATATGGGGGACAGAGGAAAATATTATTAGAATTTGTTGCATTCGTTTCGCTGAATGCTTCGCCTTTTGGTGTTTCGAAAATTTTCTGGACTTTATTTATGTTCTTTTATGATTTTTACTCGGTTGGGTGTTTCGATATAATAATATCTTGAGTGTATTAGAACTTAAATGTATTTCATATTTAGTTATAACTAAATAAAAATAAGATTTTGTTACTCATCGCATTGAATATGAACCTACATTTCAATTTTTTCAAATCAAATCAAATCAAATTTTTGAGTTTTGTAATAGTAGGTACAATCCCGAAATTTTTTAGAAAGAATTACTATCTTGTTGCAATTCTGAGTAATCTTCTTCCTTTTCAATCAAAGTTAATCTTAGCAATGGTCGTTACCTCTTTACAATAAAGCTCAAATCTACTGGTAAAAATCGAACGTCATTTTCTCAAATATCATCTCAGTTACATTCTATTGAAGTAAAACCACTAACCCATAAAAAAGTGCCTCACACAAAAGACTAAAATGAGCTTTAGACATCAATATTTTCCTGTTTCCGCCATTTTGAATTTCCCAGTGTGTTTCAAATCATAAACAGTAGTACACATTTATTTAATTTCTACAAAAGAGAATAAATCTATGTACTACAAACATTTAACATTTCAATTACAACCTTATCGTCTGTAGTGAAAGGTTGGAATTCATTCGAGCGTGCGTTTTTATTGACAGTGGATATTTTATTTTCATTTCCGTTCTTTTCATTTTGTGCATAGCGTCATTGGAAGCGCTTGTTTCCGAGACTGTACCACGAAACGTGTTGTGCAATTATTATTTTTTATTTGTAATGCTTTAGTGCTTTTGTGTTTGATTGTACTTGTTTTCTATAGGTGTGGGTTTTTATTGAACGATGTGGTAACACTTTATTAAGTATCAATGATGGTGATGGGACAGTGGCTGGGCTATAGGTTGGTGCACTGCGTGAGGCAGGTTCGATTCCCATGCGGATAAAATATTTGCGTTGCCTACCCGTAGTTGTGCAGCATCTAGTAATTTGTAAATTGTAAAATTCTTTGCCAACGCACCCGTTACTTACAGCTGCAGAAATTCCTACCTAAAACAGATAATTAATTGAGGTATGTAACATATTTAAAAAATATATAATATAAAAAAAGTTTTCTTATAAAAAAAAACGTATCCCCACACTAGGATTTTCTTTTCTCCTGTTTTGTAGGTCTGTTTACAAAGATGGAAACACACATACACAAACACCCAGACCCGAAACAACTACTTGTAGATCATACAAATGTTTGTACCTTGCGGGAATCGAACCCGCAACACGCTGTGCAGTAATCGATTGCTCAGCCACTGCACTCTTCTTTGAACATAGCATTGTTAAATTGCAATTTAAATATCAAACATAACCTTAATCTCGTAACAAGGTTTACAATTGTACACGTTTTATAAACCGACTACAAAACAGAAATAAATTGTTTTACCATTTTCTTGTACCTCTGCGAATCGTCCTATTAATTACCTAAACAGTTAGGTAGTAACGAGGTACATACACCGGCAGGTCAATCTACCCCAATCAGTCAAATTTTACCAATCGAACATTAACCTTCCACTATTGCGATAAGGTTGAAAATCTATTACAGACTGAGGTAGGTTGATGCGCTGGAGTTTGTACCTCATCAGCATTCCCCTTACTTCACCTCTATTTTTTTTCTTCCTTTCCTTATTTAATAAAGCGGCCATTTTTGTCTTCTCGAATTAGGTGTAACGGTAACGCTCAAATTATTTGAAGATGGAATTAGAATTAAATGTATTTTTTTTTTGTTTTTGAAATGTTTTAGGACTTGTTAATATTGGTTGTGTTTACCTAGTTTAATTAAGGCCTTTACGATCCTAGAAAGCGTCTTGAAAACGGATCGTTGGATCGGATTGCAAGGACCTTTACACTGACTCCGATCCGTTTTACGATAGACATAATATGACTGACAGTCAGAGCTAGTTTCAGGGTCCATAAACTTATTGCTGTTTCTATTCCTTCGGGTTTTCACTTTACAAAATTGCAAAATTTAAAACGTCAGAAAAGTTTAATAAGTCGTCTGATCGAGTTAAAAATTGCGTCAAGCTCTAAATTGGCAGTCTAGACACACTCTAATTCAAGATCCTAAGAGAGTAAAATGTATCATAAATAAAAACTAGCGGAGTGCGAGACTGACTGCACCAAGGGTTCCGTACCACAATTTATTAATTATGGCCAAGTGCGAGGCGGACTCGTGTACGAAGGGTTAGTACCTACCATCATTTATGAAAACGCCAAAAAAAAAACTTGACACGTGTCAAGGGACACCCGGATGGAACGAAGTTACTGCAAAAATAATCGTCGCGACACCACACTGTTCAATGCGAAATAGAAAGACGAAACGAAAATATCTGGCTTGCTTTCTATAAGAGAGAGAGAGAGAGAGAGACACAGACAGAGAAACATGCGCACGCCGCACGGCTTACAATAGCTTACTTTAGCAAAAAATGAAGTTACAACTTTTCGTCTTAATTTTTTCTAAACCCCTTTCGCAGGTCGCGGGACTTATCTCATTACCGTGACCCCGGAACACAAAGGACTATTGAAAGACACCGTGGATTTTAGTCAGTACGAGTCTGACAGTCCCTCCCGCCCTGCCCGGGGTGGGAGGACTCATTAGATGATTTTACAACGCGCTAAAAAAAAAACCCCTTTCGCAACGCGCGATAAGGAACTTCGTTCCAACAAGTTTTTTTAGTTAAATTATTATTTTTAAAGTGAAAATATAATTAAATATTTTGTGATATTTCAAGTTTACCTATTGCTATAAATATCGAGCAAAAAAATCATGTCTGTTGTATAGGTGCCCCTTAAAAAAAAATTAAATTCTGTTTTTTAGTATTTGTTGTTTTTATAAATTAAGAAATACGAGTACATCAAATACATCTGTGAAAATTTCAACTGCCTAACTATCACGGTTCATGAGATTCAGCCTGGTGACAGTCAGACGGTCGAACAGCGGAATTTTAGCAACAGGGTTTTACCCTTGAGTAAGGAACCCTAAAAAAAACTGAGTAAGAAAGTTGTCTATTTCTTTCTCAATTCAATCAGTCTTCTTCCCGTTGCCCGTTTCGCTTGATTTACTTGACAACAGAATGCCATTTTAAATACATTTCTGTTGAATACCAATGCTCTGAATTTCCGGTAAAACGACGGTAAACTGTTTTTTTTTTCGGGTAGGTACTTTTGACAAAAATAACCTAATAATATAAGTTATAAATTAACTTTAAAGGCTCCAATATTTTGGAAAAGTAGTTATTGTTGCTAATGATGCAGGTATAATTTATGTATGTACAGTACAGACAGCACAACATTTATTTAGATTTACGGGATATTTACCATGTTTATTATTTGTTTTGAGTTTCCGATATTTCGGCACTGTTGCAAGCGCCATGGTCACGGATGATAGTATAGACCATGTCAGTCTAAAAACTTATATTGCCAGCATATCAAGTTATCCGTATCGATTTTCAACTTTAACGACAATAGAAAAGATTTATGTTTGACTGGAAAAATTTCACAGAGTGGGGTAGGTTGTGTGTCTGTACTGTAGGTACTTGATTCTTTGGGTCCGGTGGGTATAAAAATAAGAATTTTAACTCCGTGCGTAGGTTTATTTCGTCATCATCTGCCTGCCTTTTCCCAACTATATTGGGGTCGGCTTCCCGTCGAACCAGATGCAGCTGAATATCAGTATTTTACATGAAGCGACTGCCTATCCGACTTTCACAACCCAGTAACCCATGGTAAGACTGGTTGTCAGACTTACGAGCTTCTGACTAACAGTAACGAATGTCAAGGATCTATTAAATGACAGCTGGGACCAACGGCTTTACGTGCTTTCCGAGGCACGGAGAAAACTCGCTATGACAGATGGTCACCCATCCAAAGACCAATCTCGGCAAGCGCGGCTTAACCCGGAAGATTGGCCTGTGTGGCTGGAATTATTTAGTCACCAGCTCCTCCTGATACTATACTGGGTGTAAGAGACAGCCCTCCGCAAACTCGTAATGAAAAAAAAAATCAGCCTCTCTATACAAACTGTCCAATCAAGTTCATAATTTTCTATGGTGAGGCTGATTGTTTTTTCATTTCCTGAAAAAAAAAATGTGGAAGACTTCTCAGTTTCATCTACTGAGCAAGCCCTGAAAGTTTGCGGAGGGCTGTCCTTATACCCAGTATTTAAGAACAGGAAAAATGTCTGAAACCCGCGTTCAAAAACGTGGGTATTGAAAGAATTAATTTCTATTGAAATATGATTTAATTAGAAAAGGAATATCGTCTTATGTCCAGTTTCTATTAACCTACGAACAATTTATTTATGAAATAAGTAAATCTCAATAGAAATATCAAATGCCAATCTTTGAATTCTATACTTCATTTAGTTTCTGCCTGCGGCTATGCTCGTGTATTTATTGAGTCTTACTAGCTTTACTATTCTTTGAATCGTCGTACATAGGGAATCCAATCCCGCATCAAAATCACGATCCCGCAAACCCGCGGGATTGAGGTCACTAATCCCGTGGGATTTGCGGGATTAGGTTTTTTTTTTAAATATTCTTGTTTTGTGTGTTTAAAATAATCAAATAAAGACAATTTTAATTTTACCTTCATTATTATTATTAAGTACAGTTATTATTTATTAACAAATGATTTAAACGACGCGATGCGACGAAATTCGACCGATTCCAACTACAAGTGAAAATTATCTACCACTACGACTTATGACATAAAACACGTTGTTAGTTACGGGTAGATGAAAAACAAAACACGATCGCCACGACGACGTAAGTCAGTCGAATAGCATCAAGTTTTCGCAGTAGCAAGGTCGATTTTCATTTTTATTTGGTAGAAATTGCAGTCTTTCGGGCATGCGGGCGGCGAGTAAAGGGCAACTCGCCGCCCGACCATGGACCATGCCCGGGTCGACGGCGCGTTGTGTTCCACGCGCGCCTCAAAGAGCGTCAGCACGATGACGGGGCCCCCCTCTAGAGGGCCAAAGCCTGCCGGGGTTGCGGGACTTATCTCATTACCGTGACCCCGGAACACAAAGGGCTATTGAAGGACACCGTGGATTTTAGTCAGTACAAGTCTGACAGTCCCTCCCGCCCTGCCCGGGGTGGGAGGACTCATTTGATGATTTTACCACGCTAAAAAAAAAAAGGCTTATACGTAAGGAGGTAAGTGAGGTAAGGAGGAGGCGGAACGCGTGAGGGAGAGGACAGCGTCCACCTCACGACCCAGCCGCCGCCGGAGACGCCCACGGCAACGGACGTCGCAAGACGATCTCCGGCCACCGTAGGCGCGGGCATGCGGGCGGCGAGTAATGGGTGACTCGCCGTCCGGTCATGGACCATGCCCGGGTCGACAGCGCGTTGTGTTCCACGCGCTCCTCAAAGAGCTGTCAGCAAACTGACGGGGCCCCCTAAGAGGGCCGGAGCCTACCGGGGTCGCGGGATTGTCTCACTCGGTAACCGTGACCCTGGTACATAAAGGGCTATTGAAGGAACACCGTGGATTTTAGTCAGTACAAGTCTGACAGTCCCTCCCGCCCCACCCAGGGCGGGAGGACTCATTTGATGATTTTATCACGCAAAAAATAAAAAAAGGCGTATAGTACGTTTTCAATTCTAGCATTTTTCGTTGAGTTACGGCGGTAAGAGTTTACCTCGCTAAAAAAAGTTGTAAAAGGATAATTGAAGAAGTATTTGAACAAGTTATCATCGAGCCTCAAGCACTTTCGCAAAAATTCGCAGAGCTCTCTAGCTATAAAACAACAATAGCTCTTAAAATTCACACTTCAACAAAAAAAGCTTGAAGAACTGTAAAAGCGGTATCCTAAAATATTCTCTAAAGCATTTCAAGTGGACCTAGATACCAATAACAGTATCATATAGGTACTCAAGTCTAAGAGCGAGCTCGCCATATAAAATTCAATTCCTTCGTCTCAGCCTTAAAACCAAGTCAAGCAACCCTAATAAAATCACATAAGTAAACCAGGTCTAACCCATAAAATAGATAAAAAGAAACTTCAACGTCCACAAAGTGACACGGTCTTGTATTAAAGTGAACGGAGGTCCGAAAAACACTATCTTAAGAGTCTAGCTTGCACAGTAAAATATTTTCATTCAGTTAAGTTTTTCGGCATCAAACAAAGTTACAATTCTGAGGGTGACGGGTGACAAGTTGGGATGTAGATTGCAGGAATTACATGACTGCGATTATTAAAATGAATCCGACTTCTAATAAAATCCAAAAAATTGTAAAAAAACTTTTGTTTGAAAAGTTCTTGTTGGAAGTCGGTGACTTCATTTGTTATTTTCTTGACTTTTTTGCCATTGACTTCCAATACATGTATATAAACCCACGCGTTCCCATGGGGGTAGGCAGAAACTATAGAGCGGCACCTACTACGATCATTACATACTCCTTTCGCCTCATCCACATTCATACACCTGGTTAACAATATGACTTCCAATACTTCTTTGAGAAATCGTGGTTCACACATAAAAAACTAGATTCTGACGAATTGAGAACCTCCTCCTTTTTTGAAGTGGTGGGTAAAAAACAACCATGTTCTTTCCCGTTTTGTTTTGTTTAGTTGCCCTTTGCGATGACATTTTAAGACCGTCTTGCGACCCCATGAGCTATACACTCTCAAGTGACTAAAGTTTTGCGAAAGGGACTGCAAAAACCAAAGAAAAAATAGTAGCTAAGCATCGCATGATACTTTTTTTTTTGCGTTGTAAAATCATCAAATGAGTCCACCCAGGGCAGGGCAGGAGGGACTGTCAGACTTGTACTGACTAAAATCCACGGTGCCCTTCATTAGCCCTTTACGTTCCAGGGTCACGGCAATGGTATAAGTCCCGCGACCCCGGCAGGCTTTGGCCCTGTAGAGGGAAGCCCCGTCATCTTGCTGACGCTCTTTGAGGCGCGCGTGGGACACAACGCGCCGTCGACCCGGGCATGGTCCATGGTCGGAGGGCGTGTTGCCCATTACTCGCCGCCCGATATGATGATACTTAAGCAAAGTAAACAAAGGACGCTCGCACTTATAACTCAAGTAAGTAGTGGGTGAGGTCGTGAACAGGGTATAAGTAAACATAACCCCAAAAACACTATCTTTAAGTCTAGACTTAGTACAGTAAAATATTCTCATCCACTTATTTCAGTAATAGTAGGCGACACCTAAATGCCTACTTAATATTTACATTGGATTTTCAACTGTAGGCGCTGAGTCGAAAACACAATTTCGAGTAAACAGCAAAACACTCTTATCCATTTACTATTTCTTTACGAAATAACTAAGGTACACATAAAAACACTATGTCTAGTGTTTACGAAATGCCCAACACTATTTTCGTCCTCCAAATTCGGTCTTAGAATTCAGACGGTCCATTTTCGGCCAGGCCGACCTCATTTGAAATGTCAAGCGGTTTAAAATAAAGGTGGACGCTCGCTAAGGGTGAGACTGAGCGTCTAGTAGAGGGTAAATAGAATGTCCAATTTGTGAAAGTGCTTGAATGTTGTCCTTTTTGAAAAGAGAATACTTTTTTGAATTGTAATAATAATTTACATGCACTATTTTGGCTCGATACCGGGACATGGCAAGAGGACCTCCTGCCCGTCCACCCCGGGCAACGACACAATGACACCACAGGCAACCTGTAACCTGCATAGACGGCTGGGTGATCCCAATAGAGGTAGTAGGCTTCACCAGACTGCTGCGTTGCATACGTCACGGGTTCGATTCCCGCGCGAAACCTGTATGACCTACTTTCAAGTAATTTTCCCAGTTTGTTTATGTAAGTTTGAATTTTTGTAAATGTACCCTACCCAAGGAACCCCTTTTTCTAATCTTAGCCCCGGGTAAGTAATATATGATATAACTACAAAATCTCTAATATTTACAAGAGATAACAACTGAATACATAATTTTATTTGATATAACAATCTTTTAATATAATAAACGATTGACATAATTTTATAATGACTAATTTCTATAATCATAACAATCAATGAATATAAAATCGTTTTGTATACCACTCAAAAGACATAAAACTTATTTGGTCTAATTTTTTTTTCTTCCTGGTATGTAACCTAACTCTGATGTACCTAGTAATAGTACCACCTACCATGAATGCTCGACGGAGCCCCGCTTCGCGGGGCTCCTATTTCTGCGTGCAAGGTTTAAAGTAACCTAACACGAAGGGGATAGCGGGGTCTTTCAGACCCCGCCATCCCCTTCGAACCTAACCTGTCCGTGTCGGGGTGCCCCAAGTCCCGAGCTCGCTTCGCTCGCTCTTACATCCTAGGTCAAATAACTGATTACTACCTGTCATGCTGGCTCGACGGAGCCCCGCTTCGCGGGGCTCCTATTTCTGCGTGCAAGGTTTAAAGTAACCTAACACGAAGGGGATGGCGGGGTCTTTCAGACCCCGCCATCCCCTTCGAACCTAACCTGTCCGTGTCGGAGTGCCCCAAGTCCTGAGCTCGCTTCGCTCGCTCTTGCATCCTAGGTCAAGTAACTGATTACTACCTGTCATGCTGGCTCGACGGAGCCCCGCTTCGCGGGGCTCCTATTTCTGCGTGCAAGGTTTAAAGTAACCTGTCCGTGTCGGGGTGCCCCAAGTCCCGAGCTCGCTTCGCTCGCTCTTGCATCCTAGTTCAAATAACTGATTACTACCTGTCATGCTGGCTCGACGGAGCCCCGCTTCGCGGGGCTCCTATTTCTGCGTGCAAGGTTTAAAGTAACCTAACACGAAGGGGATGGCGGGGTCTTTCAGACCCCGCCACCCCCTTCGAACCTAACCTGTCCGTGTCGGGATGTCCCAAGTCCCGAGCTCGCTTCGCTCGCTCTTGGATACTAAATTTTTCTAATAACAATAGCATTCGTGAAGGCAAACAATCAAAGTCCAAAGGATAAGCCAAAGTCATCAAAGAATATGGTTTAAACGTTAAATTATATGTTTCAAACGTTATCATAATGATTTTCGCTTAAATAAACGTTATATCAAATAAAATTATATGAAATGAGTTTTAGAGTAACACAAACATTATGTGTAAAGAAATTATATCAATCGTTGGGTATTTCTCACGTTGATTATATCATGTGAACGTTATTGAAATGAAAATATATCAAATAACTTTATATGAAATGAGACGCACCCCTTAGCCCCCACTAGAAGTTAGTCCTGTCGTGGGTTCGTTTATAAACATAGTAGTTTATGATGCAAAATTTTTATTAAAAAAAAGAAAAGAAACTATTTTAGTGCTCCTGCTGATGAAATAGTTCATTCTAACGACTTTGCACCACTTATATACTCGTTTACTTACATACATAAGTACTAAGTACGTGTTAAAGCTTAGGTTTATAGTGAAAGTCCTTTACGAGGTAACACTTAAGCGGTCTGAAACGCCAGCACCTTTTACCTAAATGCCTACTTGGCAAGGTTAGTACTCATTAATCAATTTTTTTAGGGTTAAAAAAATTTTAGGCGTTAGGGAAATTGCTTCGCTTTTCAGCTAAGGGTAATTCTTTGTTCGTTTTTTATCGCGAAATTATGTTTAACCAGTTAGTCATTAGTCATTTATTCATAAACAATAAACTTGTATTTGAACATTTACACATCAAAATAATAAATAAAATTATATAAAACAACACTAAAATTATTCATTTTACATTCCAATTCACTAACACAACAAAAAGGAGAAAAAATAAAATAAAATACAATTTTAATAAAAAGTGCTACAATTCATTAATGGCATAAAGACATTTGTCCAATAGAAATTTTTTCAACTTTGTTTTAAAAGAGCTAGTGTAAATCGCACTTTTCAGATCTAAAGGCAACCTGTTAAACAACTGTACAGACTGGTAACGAGGACTGTGTCTTACAACATTGAAATTTGGGTTGATCATACCTTTAAGGTCTTTTCGACGGGTGCCTTCTCTTATTTCTCGTTCTTCTGTCGTTTCAAATTCTAGAATGTATTTAGCTAAGTTGATCAGAAGTACAAAGACATAAATACTTGGAACTGTGAGTATGCCTAACTGCATAAAATGTTGTCGGCAACTTTCTGTTTGTGGTATACGGACTATCGTTCGTATTGATCTTTTCTGCAGAACAAAGGCTCTGTTAATATTGTAATCGTAGCTGTTTCCCCAGTGAAGTATGCTATATCTAATTTTTGACTCGACTAATGCAAAATAGACCATTTTCATTTGATCTATACTAATCTCGTTTCTTAGAGCTCTCAAGGCATAACATGCGGAAGATATTGCAGCATCTATTGCCCTTAATTCAGGTTTCCAGTTTAACAATTCGTCAATTCGCATACCTAAGAAATTTACTTCAGTGACGAGCTCGATTTTGTCTTCATTCATTGCAATTTCCATGTCATCTTTTATTCGGGCTGTTGTTCTAAATAACATTACTTTTGTCTTATTGATATTAATAATTAATTTATTCGCAGTGAACCACACGTGAAATGCTTGCAATGCTGCATTAACTTTCTCTGTAAGTTTTACTATGTCGTTAGCTGCTAAGATGGCATTAGTGTCGTCTGCGAACATTACTATTTCAATGTCCGGGAAATTTGAATTCATATAATTAATTAAATCATTAATAAACATTATAAATAAAATTGGTCCTAGGTTGGATCCCTGTGGGACGCCGGTTGTGACTTCTACTATTGCTGATTTGCATGCATTTTTGTAGCCATTTTCTTGTTTTTTGTCAACTTCAACATACATTTTTCGGTTTTTTAGATACGAAGAAAAAAGTTTGAAGGCTTTGCCTCTTATACCATAATGACTCATTTTTTCAAGAAGCAACTTATGGTCTATTGTGTCAAAAGCGGAACTTAAGTCCAGAAAAATACCTGCAACTCTCATTTTACTATTTATTCTACTTGTTACTTTATCTAGTAAGGTGAATATGGCATCTGAGGTGCCAACACCTTTCTGGTAACCGAATTGTCTATTTTCTAGAACTCTATTTACGCGTAAGTGAAGAAGGAGCCGACTCTTCAAGATTTTTTCAAATATTTTTGATAAAACCGGTAGCAACGAGATAGGCCTATAGTTTTTAGGGTCTGTCCTACTACCCTTTTTATAAACAGGGATTATTTTCGCTATTTTTAATTGTTCCGGAAAGGTCGATTCCTCAATACATACATTAAAAAAATCAGAAAGAGGTTTCGCCAGTATTTGGATGTGCTCTTTGAATACGGATATCGGGATCTCATCGTATCCACAAGAAAGTTTGTTTTCCATGCTATTCACCACAGCAAGTACTTCATTTGGGGTGGTTGGAGATATTTGCATTTCACTGTTTACTTGACTTGTGTGCTGATAACAAAAAGACATTGCCAGATCTGTATTATCTTCGCTAGGGACATGTTTGTAATCAAATTGTTTGGCAAGTATGTTGGATATATCAATTGGGTCTACTATCAACCTATCATTATCTTTGAGTCGTAACTGCGGATGTTCGGTTTTAGCTTTATTAGTACATTTTTTCACGACTTTCCAGACTTCTCTACTCAGGTTTTCGGATCTGTTTATTTGCATCACAATTGCAAGTTTTTTAGCTTTAGTGATGACTTGCCTATAAAGCCTGATATAGTCTTTTTTATACTTCAAAACACTTGGTTCGAGATTATTACCGTTAGATGCACATAAAAGGCGTTTCATTTTACTGGACGTTCTTATTCCCTTAGTGATCCATTCTGATTTCGTCTTTTTCGTAAGGTTTATTTTACATTCTCTTATTTTATAACTTTTTCGAAACAGTTTATTAAACGTTTTGAGAAATGTGTTTATTCCCATAGACGACCAGTTTTCTTTAAGAATATCCTGTGCAAAAGATATCCCATTTTTCTTGTTGATTACTCTTTTATTTACGCGAAAAAACGGTGTTTTATTTTTCAGAGATATTGGCAGTCTAAGATCGGCAAAGATACCAGCATGCCCATCCGCTAAGCCATTATGATCTACATCACTACTTAGTATTTGTGAAACGGGCAGATTAGTTAAGATATTATCAATGCACGAACTACTATTGTTCCGACTAAAAGTCACTGAGCCAATCAAATGCCTGAAATTATAACACCGCAGTAAGCTAAGGAATTCAGTACGTTTTTTACTGTCTACTAACAGGTCAACATTAAAATCACCACAGATCACACATTTCCTATTAAACAAAAAATCAAGTAGTTTCTCAAGTTTTTCTAAAAACTGGGTGAAATTTTTGTCAACTGGGTTGCGATAACAGCAGCAGATGTACAAGCCAGTTTTAAGATCCTTAACACCACAAATCTCAAAACATTCTACCTTATACAACTTATTTATAGCTTCAGCCACTTCAGTTTGCCTATCCACATGTGCTAAAATTAAAGTGCCTCCTCTTTTCTTTTTCTTTCTAGTATTGTACGAGACTAATTTGAGGTTATTCATATTAAAGACGCATGCCGCATTCTCATTCAGGAAATGTTCACTAATACATATATAGTCTAACTGTTTGTGCAAGGTGTGTATATAAACTTCTACTTCACTTTTCTTATTATTAAGTCCACAAACATTCTGATGAAAAATATTTAAAGAACCTATGTCATCATGCAAATTAATGTTATTCACGAAAAAAGTCGGATTGCTGTGGAAAGTCATTTGTTTGTGTCATTAAGGATTGCGTCAATTTCAGTTGAAAGTCACAGCTCCCCACCATGTCTGTTTGCGTTGCAACTGATTGGGTGATACAAATATTGGGAGATACAAGGGCATTGTTTTCCTGAATATCATTATCTACAACATAAAATTGTTTTAAATTTTCAAATATATTTCTTATGCCATGATCATTAATTGATCCATTATATTTAAACATAGTATGGTCATATGTCAAATCAAGATTAGAGTCAACCAGTATTGCATAATTATAAGTATGAATGTCAAGATACAACAAATTATTAAAAGTTTCAATTCTTGAGTTAAACATTATACAATGGCTATTACATTTAAAAGTCGGTAGGCATAAAATAACATTAGTATGTGATACAGTCAATAATGTCTCCCTAATATGAATAATTAGGTCAAAATAATTGATCGTCCTTCGATAATCTTCTTCACCAATGAAAATGATGCAGTAGTCACTCCTGGAATAGTGGGCTAGTTTTGCGCTTATGTTGCATAAAAGGTTTTTGATTCCACTGTTTGGCAAAAGAAAGTGACATATTTCTTTGTGTGGAAATGTATTTTCAGCTGTGGTTAATATACTATTCGCGGTGTTACTACTTATGATGCATAATTTTGTCTTGTTTTGCACCAATTTGTTCCTCTGAGTAACATTTACTGTTCTTTTTTCTGATTCCGTTGGTGTACTAGAGAGTTTACTTTCCTCTCGTTGAGTTTCTGTTATTTTAATTTTGTTTTCAAATTGTGGGGTAGTTGGTATTAATTTCGTCGTTATCAGAGTGTCGTTTTCTTCATTCCGTAAATGCGTTATTGGGGAAGTCATATTTTGTACGTTATCAGAAAAAATCATTGTATCGGTGTTTCGCTTTTGTTTGCGTCTTCTTACTGATCGAGGGGTACCATTCATACTGTCCGTTGAATTGATACTTTTATATGTTTCTATTATTTTTTGATGTTTTTGCAGATCTGATTTTAAGCGAAAATTTTCAGAATTAAGATTTTCTATTTCTTCGTGCGCTATTAATAAATCTTCTGATAATTGTTTAACTTTTTCGTTTAAATCGAGGACAGTCTGACTAATATTTAACGATGTGTTTGGCAAACTCATCATGGTTGCATCGAAAAGCGACGAGCTATCTCGAGAGATGTCGTTTAGTGAACTGGTTCTGTGTATTTTCCGATATGTTATATTACTACATTCCTCCATTGTTAAACTGATATTTTTTTTTTTTTTTTTTTTTTTTTACTCAGTGTTCTTTTTGTAACAAAACACAGTCTCAAAGCGCTAGTATTCAAGATTGACAATAAGTTTCCGAACGAAGATTATTTTGTCACGTTTCTGAGCCGGCTTGTGATTGGCTGGATGACTCAGCTCATCATTTTGTTGTTTACATTTGGAAAGAAAAAATCAGCCAAACTCTGAATTTACATAAATTTTGCGAATATAGTTTATTATTATGGCCCAGTTCTCCGTGTTTTTATAGCTATGGTGTAAAATTATTTCAAGAAGCCAACCTGTTTTTGATGGTGTTGTTTGTGGATGTTGATTGTTGATGGGTTCACCTTTGGGTTGACCAAAATCACTAACGAAGTTTCACTGGTACCAGTTTTCGTCTTATTATAAATAATGTTCGATGTTTTAAACCAAGATAACACTTCCACGCTACTCAGCAATAGATGCCACTGTTTTCAATTTTTACATCTCTGTAATTATATGACTTGCGGTTTTGTTTTTTAAAAATATGACAGTTGAGAATTTTTGACTTTATTTAAACACTTGAATTTGAGTTATTTAGATTTAAATTGCCAAGAACTAGGCAACACGGTGGAGAGAATATAGTTCACAATGCACTGCCGCGTTTAAAATCACAAGGTTTTTGTTGTTACACTATACTTTTTCACTCATTATTTACATCGTCGCAGGAATAGTTTTTACAAAGAATTCACAGTATAGGTTGTTGCAAACGATTTCTAGCAACTATTGAACGTTTACGCACAATGTAGTCACAATTTTACGCACTTTAACGAGGAATTACTATTTCTTTTAAAATATAATTACGGAGCTAATAGTTTACCGTGGCGGTGGCGCCATCTGCTGCCATCTGAATTTGTTTGATTGTTTTTGGGAAGTGACATTTCTGTAGTTAACAAAGACTTTAATGTTGTTTCGGTGTGAATTATGTTTTTTTTTTATTGTGACGGACACTGTTATGTCCGTGGTTTCGTCCGCCTTTTCGGTATTTGTTTTTCAGGATCAAACTACCCCGGAAAAAAAATCCTATGTGTAAATACTTAATTCTAATCCATCCAGTATTTTTGTGTAAAAGAGTTACATAACATTCATCCAAGTTAACAACTTAATATTCTACTATTATAGTAAGTTGGCAACGTCGCAAATAGTTGTCAAATATTAACAAGTTTTAATTAATTTGGCAATGTATGGAAATAAGAAATATGACTCTGTAGTGCACTAACAAATTTATAAGGGAATGCAATAATTATTATAACCACACACCGGAACTTTCCAAATGCCTTTTATACACCTGAAACGGTTACAACATCAAATTCAGAGAATAGAGTTTTTTAGTGCACTGCAGAGCCATATTTCTTATTTTCATACAGTAAATTTGTCAAATTAATTAAAACTTGTAAATATTTTACAGCTATTTGCGACGTTGCCAACTTTCAGAATACGCGCTCTTAAGTATTTTACGTTGAAAGAAAAGTACGTAAATTGGAATAAAACATTTTATAACTAGACAAAACAGAGTAAATTAATAAAGACAGCTTAATGTCAAAGTGCGCCTTTTTTTTATCGAGTTAAAATCATCGAATGAGTCCTCCCACCCAGGGCAGGGCAGGAGGGACTGTCAGACTTGTACTGACTAAAATCCACGTTGACCAGATGGCGCCTTAAGGTATAATATCACTTGACGCTAATTTTGCATATTTATTCCGACTAATAAAATCAAAGAACCTTATCCAGATACGATCATCATTTTATCGGGCAGCTAATGCCAAATTACAATGCCTACTATCCGGGTCTTGATTAGATTTAAAACTTCAAAGACAGTCAAACAAAATACTTCAAAAGGTTATAATTGATCTTGTCAAAGAAGATCGAGGGAAGTCTGTAACTATTTGCTTGGGACAATTCTACTTCGGATAGCAATTTCTGAACATCAATCGAACAATCTCCTTTGTATATTTTCTTTTATTATACTTTTTTTTGTCCTTTGAATCAATTTTTCCTTCATTGTTAAACATTAAAGCCGAGATCTCACGACTAGTTCTTTTTGTCTAAACGATGTTCCTGTCACGTAACTATCAAACTACAAGTTAGTACCAAGTACCAACTAGCTTTTGCCATTATAATAATCACTACTATACAGGGTTACTAGTTAAGTCGACCTAGATCCTTTGGGGGTTATAGTAGAAATCATTACTAAGTTTAAAACCCAAATCTTACCGTTTTTGAGTAATATAAGACTTTTGTTTTTATTGAAAAATATTCCAGCAATGACGTCTACTATGACTCCCCAAAGGATCTAGGTCGACTTAAAAATTAAACCTGTATATACCTGTACCAAAAACGTAACAAAAAAACTTACTTTGACAAAGAAAAAGCATTGACGTGGCAATAAGTGCTCAAAAGCAGTACACTCCTTGTAAAAACTTTTTTACTGGTTGCTTAATTGACGAATTTTGTGACACCTTGTAATTCATATCATTTTTTTTATTTCTACTTTAAGGTTATTCATTATTAAAGTCTATATATAGCTTGAAAATAATGAACTATCAGTAATGTATATCTCAGTAGATAAATAAATGTATTGGATTTGCCTTTTCTCATTCATAATTAAAAGCCAGAATTTTTTCCACCTCACCGTATCTTTTCCAACAAAATAAATATGTTCTCCATGGCTCGCGAAGGCCATATTTAATCACGTTATTGTTTAAACTTTTTGATTAAATATCTCTGGGGCCTCAGCCATTTAATTGAATATTAAAAGCTTTAAAATTTTCATATTTTCATACTTCCACTGGTGTGAGAGAATTTTTTGTTATCTTTCCTGGAAAAATGTTTTACGTTTCATTCCGTAATTTTTATGAATATTTTGTGACGTGAGTGTTCTTTGTTCTCTGTTATTGGTGTTATGGCGTGAATTTTAGCTTCTGGGTTACTGCCATTGTTCTTTTTTTGCAAAGTCTTTTATATTTTTATTTGAAATAGGTGATTGGATAAAAGGACGAGAGTTTAACTTAGGTCGATTGAGGGTTTCTGAATAGTTACGTTTTCTCAAAAGTTTCTATTTTCAACTGAAACTTTTCTTTTTTATACAGAATAGCAATTTAGTTACCCGCATCTGTCAAATCATTTACTTGACAAAAAGGCACCTTTGAACGTCACAAGTCCAAACGAGAGGAAATGTAATTTACTCTTCACCCATTCAGAACAGTAGATTCGTATATGTAGGTACGTAGGTATTGCCCATCCTTCTTGATGACCAAGAAATAAAATTCGTCACGGGGATTAAATGATTAATACAAATTCTAACTTCGAAACTTTTCATAAAGTCATCAAAATATGTAATTCATCTACTGATTTAGGTATAGAAATAAGATTTTTTCTCAAGTCTGATACGAGCTACCAGTAACGCGTAGTATCCCCTCCATCCGGAATGGAGGTGACTGTCAGTTTTGCTTCAGTCATTTATAACCAGAATAACTCAACATCAAACAAGATTTTTATCACTTGGACACTTGGTTACTCGATTTTCGTAACCTATAAAGAAGAATATTAACCTCTCCAACCAAAACACCAATTAAGGATGCAAATCTAAACCATATCTTCCTAAAACCCTAAAAACAGCTCACAAACCCCTTACCCCTCAAGCCTTTTACTACAGTGAAATTTATTCAGAAGCTCATAACATAATCTTAGAGTAAACGAGAGAATACTCGACGCCTTGAAAATCAGGAGATTAGCGGAAATTTTAAACCGTCCACGCCTCTTGAATATTGTCATTCCTATGTAGTTTATCTTTGTGCGTGAAAGGCTTCTGAATATCTTGGAGTGGTCCAAAGGAAGAACGGCGATGAGAATTTTAAAGATATTTTTGAGGACTCAATTTTATTTTGAGTTGTAAGTTATAAGACACGTATGGTTTTTGGCCATAGTTCTTTATACGCTACGCTTGCCTAGAACGATCATTGGATGGTAATGACTATCCCATAGTATTAAAGTATAGAAATAAATTACACAAAGTAATGCGCCTGACTGGGTTCGAACCCATGACCTACAACTTGTAAATCGGGACTGATACCACTGGGCCACCACTGCACCCCTGGGGACTGGGGACTGCTCAGTTTACATAGTTATGCTATTGGAGAATATTTTAATGCATATTAGCCATACCTAGGAAGCTAAAGACACCACACGGTAGCACCTAGTTAAATAAATAAATAAATAAATAAATATTCCACAACTATCACACAACGCCATCTAGTCCCAAGCTAAGCAGAGCTTGTGTTATGGGTACTAGACAACTGATAAACATACTTATATATTTCTAAATACATACATATCACTACATAGTATAAAGCAAAGTCGCTTCCCGATTCCTGTCCCCCTGTATGCTTAGATCTTTAAAACTAAGCAACGGATTTTGATGCGGTTTTTTTTAAAAGATAGAGTGGCTCAAGAGGAAGGTTTTTATGTATAATACATGTATAATATCGTAAAGAAACTCTGATAATTTTAGAGGTTTTGTAAGGTCGTAAATAAACTTATTTTTTTTGCGCTTACATTGCAAACGCTGGCTGAACCCTACGAGATAGATCAAAATGATGTACTACAATATTATACACATTAAAAAGGTCTACAATAAAGTCCGCGATGGTATATGTCTATCTCTTAGCGATTTCCCACAATAACTATTTTTTATCCTTTACTTTACTAAAATAATGGCTTATTTACGATAAAGAGATTTTAAGAAATACAGCATTAATCCTTATCCAATTAAGTACCTTAGATAAATTATGCATGTAATATAGATCAATATGGCCATTTGCAGCATGTAATTTAAATGAATATTTTCGAAGATATTACAGATTTAAAATGCAGGGACATAGCGGTTGCGGCGGCGGCGGCGGCGGGCGGCGGTACACAATTTCATTTATTAAACAGGAATTCGTCTTAGCAAGAGTTGTTCAGCCTGATGAGCACTCTCTGTTGACGTATAAAAATTGAAGATCTGGAACACCTGTTGTGGAATTCCAAGCGCCCAGCGACACTTTAGCAAATATAGGAATGACGTCTTTTTTTTAACGTGGTAAATTCATCAAATGAGTCCTCCCACCCACGGTAGGGCGGGAGGGACTGTTAGACTCGCACTGATTAAAATCCACGGTGTCCTTCAATGACCCTTCACGTTCCAGGGTCACGGTAATGGGATAAGTCCCGCGACCCCGACAGGCTTTGGCCCTCTAGAGTGGTGCCCCGTCATAATGCTGACACACTTTGAGGCGCGCCTGGAACACAACGGGCCATCGACCTGGGCATGGTCCACGGTCGGACAGCGAGTCGCTCATTACTCACCGCCCACATGCCCGCGCCTACGGTGGCCGCAGATCGTCTGCCAACGTCCGCAGCCGTGGGCGTCTACCACTGCGGCTAGGGTGGAGGGAGGACGCTGTCCTCTCCCTCACGGCCCGCCTCTTCCTTGGCGAGCATGATAGCTTCGCAGAAGGAGGCGACCGCTTCCCACTCCGTCTCGCCCCGCAGCATGGCCTCGACCAATGCCGGGCGCGAGAGGTTTCCGTCTATCACCGCCGTGAGGACACGGCGGCGCTCTGCCCAAGCGGGGCAGTCTTGCACCGTATGCTCCGTGTCCTTCGGGCGATCCTCGCAGTGGTGTCACCCAGGCGTTTCTTCCTTCCTACCTCCTGAAACTTCCGTGTCCGGTGAGGACCTGCGTCATGCGGTAGGTCAGGACGCCGTGATGCCTACCCAGCCACTTCTCAAAGAGGGGTCTTACCACCGCAATTGCGGCGTGCCCGAACCTCGATTGCGACAGTCGTTCCCTCCATACTGCCCTGAGATCGCGCCGGAGCTCTTCCTCCGGATTCATCCCGGCGCGGGCGCTGCGCCTCCACGCGCCACTCATAGACGTGCTGGAGGGCAGTCGCCTTCAGATCCCAGGGCAGCAATCTGGCAAGGAGGTTGACCGATTCACCGGCGATCGTGCGGTATCCTCGGATCATCCGGATAGCCATAATATGACCCTCTGGCATGTGACCAGCTTTAGTGGTCGCATCCGGATGCTCAGGGCCCACACGGGGGCCCCGTAGAGGCCCATGGATCGCACGACACCGGCGTACAGCCTCCGGCAGGAGGCGTTTGACCCGCTGAGATTGGGCAGGAGTCGTCTGAGGGCGGCTGTTGCCCGTTTCAGCTTAGGGGCCAAACTCAGATAATGGTCCCTGAAGTTCCACCGGCTGTCGAGGACGAGCCCCAGTTACTTCATCGTCCTCCCGACGCCGATGCGAACCCCTCCCACCGTTATGTGGGACTCTGAACGGGCCGCGTTGAGACGGCCATGAAAACACATGGCCTCTGTTTTGTGCAGCGCCACGTCGAGCCCCAACTGCCGTATCCTATCAACGACCGTCACAACCGCTTGCGTCGCCAGGTCGGCCGCCGCCTGGAGCGACTCTCCCTCCGCCAGGACGAGCGGCGTAATATGTAACGCCGACGCCGTCAGGGAGGTCGCCGAGTAAAAGTTCCGAACACCTGATGTGGAACTCCAAGAGCCTAGCTACACTATAACATGTATAGGAATGACGTCTTAGCAAGAGTTGTTCAGCTTGATGAGCACTCTCTGTTGACGTATAAAAATTGAAGATTTGGAACACCTGATGTGGAACTCCCAGCTACACAGTAGTAGTAGTTAGTAGCCCAGCTACACTATAACATATATAGGAATGGCGTCTTAGCAAAAGCTGCTTAATCTGAAGGACATATCCTGTTGACTTACAAAAATGATGATCTGGAACACCTGATGTGGAACTCCAAGAGCCCAGCTTCACTATAACATGTATAGGAATGACGTCTTAGCAAGAGTTGTTCAGCCTGATGAGTACTTTCTGTTGCTGTCTCGCGCATCCCGTTGATTTCCTGTCCCCGGGCTCTTAGAATTCGACATCAGACGTTTCAGATCTTCGATTTTAACGATCCCGTTGTCGCTGGCATAAGCAATAGGATCCGCGTACGAAGTCGCGGGCAGAAGCTAGTTATAGATAAATTACACCCAGACACAGAACAAATGATCGTGCTCATCACACAAACATTTGTCCTGGGTGGGAATCGAACCCACGACCTCCGGCATAGCAGTCAGGGTCACTAACCACTAGGCCAACAGGCCAGTCAAAGTCAGTTCCTTCCATTATACGTAGTAATTATGACAAAATCCCTAAAGGGGATTGGGCACCATTTAGTATATTTTGACTGCCTTAGTTTACTAGTATACCGTTAGACAAATTAATTAAGTAGCAAACACTCTACTATAATTTGCCATTAGAGCTAGCAAATATTCGCTGTCATTTTAAATTCGAATATTTGTTTATTAAAATGCGAATATCTGAATTATTCGTTTATGAACATAGTAATTTTTCGCGTCAGGTAAGATACTACTATACATAGTGTTTACTAGTGTGACTGATCTGCAAATAAGTCTTCATTTTGCGACATCCACCATATTGGATTTGCAATGATGTCTCTGGACTCGTCGTATTTTGCTTACCATTAAAATTTGTTTAAAACTGTTAATCACCAATCATGCCATTTTATTTTCATTTCGTTCAGCTGTCAATCATTGACAGTTAAGCCTCCTGCAGACACTCGCGATTAATCGCGCGGGGCGACATGTCGCGGTCCATTCGCAATATTTTTAGAGTGGAAATTAGCTTGGCTCGTTGTCCCAGCGCGATTAATCGCGTGTGTCTGAAGGAGGCTTTATTCTTTGTAAACGAACTATTTATATAAGTAGTCAAGTTGTTCAGCAATTAGTCTAATACTTACAGCTAAAACTAAACTGTTCATAAAAGTCAATTCTCACCATTAATCGTAAACTTAGGATCCTAACTTTTCATTACATACGTATAAAGGTTACTACCTAAACTGATAGACCATATACCCAAACATTTGCTAGTAAAATAAGGCGTTACATTTTATGATACGAGTACATAGGTGCCTAGTGCCGGCGCACGAGTGTACTCGAATTGCTAAGTACCCTTTACAATAAGCGTTTAAACACGTTGTGTGGATGTAAAGGGTTTTGGGCAAGTAATATACGGGAAAGGTTTAAGAGTAATAAGTTTCTATCGTCCACCTTTTGTATCGATAGGTAGCAATAGTAGGTCTGGCTTCTCAGGTCTCCAATATCGTACGACTTTGGTATCCAGGCGACTATCGCAATACAAATCCATAGAGGTTCGTACACAAACATAGTTTTCCTCAACGACCATTTATATCTAGACTCCTAATCACAGGCGATCGATGTCTGTCAACACATTAGGCAAAAAAGTCTTAAGTTCGTATTAGTTTCGACCACTTCTGTGAGTCTCTTCGTCGCACTGACCTTGAGTTAGCCAATCAGAACGCAGTACCCCGTCCCCCTCGCTTACGTCGTACCTTAGCGACTTGGCAGAAAATGTTCGTTAGTCAGATCGTGCATGAGGCGTCTAGATATAAATGGTCGTTGGTTTTCCTACTCCGCCATTATTCTTTTTTGATTAATTTCGTCGCAGGATCCAAGACAGGCAAAATTCATTCTCGAGGACACGTCGAGCTTCATTGTCTCGGCGCTTTTCTGGCGGTTGCCACTGTTGATTCTGGCTTTCAGGAGTTGCAGTGGTTTGGGAATAGTGTGGTGGGTTTGTCCCAAAAGAGGTTCATATACAGCCACGCGTCAATGGATACCAAAGTCGTAAGGTATCGCAAAATTTTTGTCGCGTTGTGTACGAAGGGGTTAAGAGTCAGTATAAGGGATTCCGGGTACGTAGACGACGAGTATTGTATAGCTCGCCGTCTGATCAAGCACTAGGCCCGAGGCGGCGCATTGTGTTCCACGTGCCCGTTAAGGAGCTGTCAGCAAAATTACGGGGCCCGATAAGGTCAAATGCTTACCGGTATCCAAGGACTGTCTTAAAATGTCACCGCAATAGCCCTGAAGTCAACTCTGTTTGCCTGCTTCAATTAAGCCCAGAAGCAAAGATAGGTCTCAATTTCCTCCTTTCTCCATCTTAGGGGATAAAACCCAGAAAAAACTGAAACTTCTGCGCACCGTCGGAAAACAGTAAAAACTGTTTGTCGCCGGACTCCGACAGAATGGTAGTCCGGCGGCCCTGATGAGGTCTACCACCACCAATGATATCGCTCAACCATCACCACAGATTACAGGTATTCTGTGGTGCCGTTACCCAGGGTAGAACAACAAGAGGTGGATCCCAGCCGTGTACTACAACTAGAAGATGGATCCCACCCATACCCAAAACCAGAGCCACTTAACATAACACACAATAAACCTACTCAACTAAACTGAAAGATCAAACTAACGACCCCCAATCGGAAAGCCAAACACTCCACCACTAAGCTATTAAGGCCAAGGTCCATTATCTACCCCATAACAATTGGAACTAACTGTAACAACCAAAAATGGCGGAAAATCACTCCTTTTCATCGCAAAACACCTTTCTTCTTAAAGTCGGCCTCGCCTTAGCGATCAAAGGGCATTTTAGACTTAACAATAGGCTTTCTCCATAAAACTCTATGGATGTATAGATTTCAGTATATTATCATGTGTTTGAATGGTTTAGGGATACAATACTATATTAAACGCTTAGCTGGATCGGTTCTTTGCGAAAAATATGTGTGAACATTCACGTAATGTGTTGGTTTAATTATATTAATGGAAACGCTAAGTATTATGACGGCGGGCATGCGGGTGGCGAGTAATGGCCAACTCACCGTTCGACCATGGACCATGCCCGGGTCGACGGCGCGTTGTGTTCCACGCGCGCCTCAAAGAGCGTCAGCAAGATGTCGGGACCTCTAGAGGGCCAAAACCTGCCGGGGTCGCGGGACTTATACCATTACCGTGACCCTGGAACGTAAAGGGTTAATCAAGGACACCGTGGATTTTAGTCAGTACAAGTCTGACAGTCCCTCGGAACCCTGCCCTGAGAGGGAGGACTCATTTGATGATTATACCACGCTAAAAAAATGTATTATGACGGTCAAAATTGGGTTAAAACTAAGTGCGGCCTAGTGGAGCAGTATATATCCTGAACGAATAGTGATTTTTCCGAAAATTAGGCTAGATTCTGGGGATCTACTCTCTAAAGTCCGTCAACGAAGTTACGGGCTCGTAACTAAAACCTATGGTGTTCCTTCAATCGCCCTTTACATTCCAAAGTCAGGTTATCTTCTCGCGCCCGGCATTGGTCGAGGCCATGCTGCGGGGCGAGACGGAGTGGGAAGCGGTCGCCTCCTGCGAAGCAGTCATGCTCGCGAAGGAGGAGGCGGGCCGCGTGAGGGAGAGGACAATGTCCTCCCTCCGCCCCACCCGCGGTGGTGGACGCCCATGGCGACGGACGTCGCAAGACGATCTCCGGCCACCGTAGGCGCGGGCATGCGGGCGGCGAGTAAAGGGCAACTCGCTGCCCGACCATGGACCATGCCCGGGTCGACGGCGCGTTGTGTTCCACGCGCGCCTCAAACAGCGTCAGCATAATGACGGGGCCCCCTCACTAGAGGGCCAAAGCCTGCCGGGGTCGCGGGACTTATCTCATTACCGTGACCCCGGAACGTAAAGGGCTATTGAAGGACACCGTGGATTTTAGTCAGTACAAGTCTGACAGTCCCTCCCGCCCTGCCTGGGGTGGGAGGACTCATTTGATGATTTTACCACGCAAAAAAAAAAGTCAGGTTATCTGTTCAGAGATTTAGAAAGACCTGTAACTTCACCTCGATTTTCCCCCTTGGCCCATTACATTAAACCATGCAATATTTACCTAAGAAAACACCCAGTTTGAAAACTTACCACCGTATATGTCTCAACTCTGAACCTCAGTTAATGACTATTTAACTTGTAAAGAAGCTACGTATAAGTTTAAACGATACACGCTTTTATGAAAGCGAAGTGAAAAACTAGTTTAAAAGTTAGGTACATAAGGGAATAGGTGCGTCCACACAGAGCGCGCAGCCTCGCGAGGCATTTGCTGCGCGAGGAAACTGACAAGGGAGGCTGCTCACTCTGTGGACGCGTCTATTGTTTTTCGACCGAGGAACGAAACAATATACGCGAGCAAAACAAAAGCCGACACTGGATGGCTCGGGCGCTCGTTCGCTCGACCGCGGCAGCGCTGTCACTTGGCTCGCCCGAGACACGTCCACACCAACCGAGCTGCTTCGCGCGGAAAATGCCTCGCGAGGCTGCGCGCTCTGTGGGGACGCACCTTATGTATTTGAGCTGTGTGTTTATTACTTGCTAACTGTCCTCCGTGGCTTAGCTTGCCTAATTTTTAAACATAGAACCACACTGGGGTCGCGGGACTGTCTCATCAGGAAACCGTGACCCTGGAACGTAAAGGGCTAATGAAGGACACCCTGGATTTTAGTCAGTACGAGTCTGACAGTGCCACACTAGGATTTTTCTCTTTCACACAAAAACGACTGAAAAGATTGAGATATTGTGTGGGACAGAGATAGTTTTATTCTAGTTGGTTACGCTGCGCAGAAAGAACGGTTAGGTCTTTTATCTATAACTTCATGTCATTGAACGACTAATCTGATTGGCTGTGGAAGGTCCTATCCCGTTCCTCTTCCCGCGCATATCTTCTCGCTTTAGTACGAGAGAGACCGCATAAAAAGCGGCCGCAGTTGACACTCGTGGCCAATCGGTTACTCACAACGCGCACCTCACGTCAGAGCGCTCCAGTTGCCTGCAGTCGACAGCCGCCCCTCAGCCGCGAGGAGGTCTCCGGAGAATTAAGGTATTGTGCAATCCTTCCTATATTTCGATCTGCATTCTGTCTTGTGTTCCCGGCAGAACGTAATTTCCATGTCTTTCGTTCACAGCCAATTAGCAATTAGAAAAATTTAGCATAACCCGCGCTTCCATTTGGTCCTAACGAGCCTGGATAGTTATTGAAATCAGTGATAACCATTCGCCATTCGTAGTCGGAAAAAAATACTCGTATTCTAATTAGTTTTGTACCAAACACTTGTCTCGCCGACAGGTGTGGGTATATCGTTAAATTCTCGGTAAAACCGTTGTAGATTTGTAACACCAGCTAGTAATCGTTGCTATAACTGGTTATTTCGCTTAATCCCGCATTATTTTAAAATATTACCGTTGAATTACCGCTTCGCGCTCAATCACCGACGCATTATTGTAAAAATAAATACCCACTTAGGTAAATTATTCGCTCACATCGCTTTCACAACGTATTTCGCGTGTTACATATTTATTTAATTATCGTTATTAGAAGGTTGCTAGATGGCGCCTACAGATATTACTCTTAAACGATTGTTAGGAAAAAGAGATCGAATATTTTCTCGTATGCAACGTATTTGCGATAAATTGAAAAATATTGATTCGGAGGAATTCGATAAAGAATCGTTCTTGTGTGACTGTGAAACAATAGATTCGTTGCGTACTGATTTTGAATGTGCGCTGGACGATATAATCGCTCATGAACTTAAATTACATCCTGATTATGTCGTCGACTATCAGGCACTTTCTTCATTCGAAGACTTACTGGGTAGGGTGAAGCGGGCAGAGAAGAAATTGCAGGTTCAGGCACCTAGTGAATGTAAGAAATCTCCTCGCTTGCCCCCGATTGAAATACCCGAATTTAATGGGGATATTAAAAATTGGCCGCTGTTCATCGCCAGTTTTCGAAATGCCGTGCATAATAATAGTTCGCTAACAGCATGCGAGAAATTATATTATTTAATTGGAAAATTAACAGGCAAAGCTCGTTCGATATGTGCAGGAATTACTCCGTCAGCTGATAATTACCCACTTATATTCGATTCACTTTGTGAAAGGTATGAAGATAAACGGCAATCGGCAACTTCATATCTAGACCAATTATTTGAATTTAAATCTATTTCGTCAGGTTCGCCGGCTACTTTAGAATCATTTCTCGATAAATTCGCAACGTCGGTAGCCGGGTTTAAAAACATAAAGGTCCATGACCACGCTGATTTTATTTTATTGCATATCGCTCTTAAAAAACTCGACATAGACACTGTACGGGCATTCGAATCTAATCATCAATTAAAATCAAGTAGTTCCGAAATTCCATCTTTTAGTGAATTAGTTGAGTTTGTTCGTGAGCATATAAAGGTGTTAGAACGAACTTCGTCAACAGTCTCTAACAATAAATCACCTGCAAATCGCAAACATACTAATGCATACACCTGTATAGCTGATAACGAACCTACCGCGTGTGTTTTGTGTAAGGAGAAACATGATCACGTATATAAGTGTAAAGTATTTAATAGTTATAAACCCGATCAGAGATTTAAGTTTGTGAAATCAAACAATTTATGCATTAATTGCTTAAGTCCAAAACATCGTGTGTCCGCTTGTGGGTCAAAGTCCACTTGTAAAAAATGTAGCTCTAAACACCATAGTTTGTTGTGTTTCGGCAATAAATTGAGCGACGCGCACGGTTCAAGGTCGACCGGCGCTCGCACGCCCTCTGCTGAGAGACTTACGAAGCAGACTGATATATCGTTGTGCGCGACTGATGAAAACCGTATTAATTCTTTATACCGGGGCCCAACAACCATATTGATTGCTACCGCGCAAGTTATTGTAGTAGATTCTTTTGGCAAAGAACATATTGTTCGCGCAATATTAGACAGCGCTTCTCAAAGTAACTTTATCACGCGGGATTGTTGTCAACTTTTGGGTTTGAACATAAATAATAAACCGGCCTGTGCAACCGTCAGGGGCATAGGAGGTGCTAGTAAACAAATACAGGGTTCCGTACAAATTAAATTTTATTCTCGTTTCAATCGTAATATAAACTATAATATTGAGTCATTCGTAATAGATAAAATTACTGAACGTTTGCCAACTGCCACGGTTGACGTTTCGCTTTTGCATAATTTTAAAAACTTACAGTTAGCAGACGATACATATTTTTCTTCAAATCCGATTCAATTATTGATCGGTGCTTCGACTTTCCCGCACTTACTCTTATCTAACAGAGTTCAAGGTCAGCCTACACATGCGTCTCCAATCGCCTTGCAAACTGTACTCGGCTATGTAATTGTTGGTAAGGCGCCGGTTCTCATCGATGACAATTCGACCGTTTCGTATTGTTGCACCGCGGAGCCGTTAGACGTAGCGATACGGAAATTCTGGGAATTGGAAGAAGTAAATGTTCCCCCGGTACTCAGCCTAGATGACAAATTATGTGAGGAGTTTTATGCCCGCACTACCACTCGAAATAGTGACGGACGATACGTAGTCGCTTTGCCTTTCAAGGGTGATGTCGAATCCCTGGGCAACTCACGTCAAGCAAGTGAACGCCGGTTTCTCTGCTTGGAAAGGAAGATGCAAGCTTCTCCTAATTTAAAGGCCGCGTACGACAACGTCATCCTAGAATATTTAGAGAAGGGCTATATTTCACCTACAATTCCTGATCCTTCGGAACCTTCGTACTACATTCCGCATCATGGTGTGATCCGAGATGATAAGGTCACAACCAAACTTCGTGTCGTTCTCGATGGTAGTTGTAAAACTACTACCCGCGTTTCGCTTAATGATCTCTTGTATGGTGGACAGAACCTACAAGGGAATTTGTTTAACATTATAGTTAATTTTCGTTTGTTTTCGATCGCGCTTTCATCAGACATTCGTCAGATGTTTCCCAGCATTGGAGTCCGAGAACCTGATCGGCGTTTCCAACGCATCTTGTATCGTTTTTCGCCACAGGAACCTTTGCAAGTTTATGAGTTCAATCGTGTCGTTTTTGGACTCAAATCTAGCCCCTTTCACGCGCTGCGAACTATTAAGCAGCTGGCGGAGGATGAGGGTGACTCGTACCCTCAGGCTAAAGCCATTGTCGCCACGGGATTGTACATGGACGATTTTGTCCATTCCGTCCTCACGGAAACCCAGGGCATTTCTACCGCTTCAGAGATGATTGGTCTCATGAAGGCGGGTCAATTCGAGTTGGTCAAGTGGACCAGTAATTCGCAAGTAGTATTGAATTCTATCCCGCTTTCGCATCGTCTGCCAGCTGACAAGGAGTTCGACGGGTCCGACCAACATAAAGTACTTGGTTTGTGTTGGTCGCCCACGTCAGATCACTTCGCCATGAGAGTAAACACTCCCACTCAGACTTGTACTAAGCGTACAATATTATCGTGCATCGCTAAAACATGGGACGTCATGGGATTTGTCGCGCCTGTCGTCTTGCATGCCAAGCTTCTTATCAAGAAGCTTTGGCTATGCAACTGCGACTGGGATGAGACACCACCTGAAGATATAGTCAGGCTGTGGACTCGCTTTAGGGAAGAGCTTCCTTTGCTCTGCAACATAAAAATCCCACGCCACGTTGGTATTGTCGCTGATAGTGTGGTCACGCTCTTAGCTTTCGCGGACGCTAGCGAGAAAGCATACGGGGGAGTGATTTATTTCCACGTCCACAATAGCGATGGCAATACAGTCAATTTGATAACAGCTAAGTCTAAGGTCTCTCCCAAAAATGTAGTTTCTCTCGCTCGTCTTGAGCTCTGTGCTATTCTTGTGTTATCCCAGCTAATAAGAAATGTCGTGGTCGCTTGTCAAAACCGAATAGTTTTCCGTGACATATTCGCATTTTCGGATTCGACGGTCGCGCTCTGTTGGGTACATTCGTCGCCCCATCGTTGGAATACCTTTGTAGCCAACAGAGTTTCGAAAATACAAAGCGATTTGTCACCGCAAAATTTATATCACGTGTCCGGTGCGGACAATCCAGCAGATTGTCTTTCACGCGGACTCACACCCTCACAAATTATAGACCATCCGCTTTGGTTCAGGGGACCCCCGTGGGCTCACTTGGACATTTCACAATGGCCTGTCGCTCCTTTCAATCCCTCCTCAGTGTCTGAAGCACCTGAAGAGAAGAAAAATTCGTTGTTAGTCGCTGCACCTAACGAAAGATCTTCTATTCTTTGTTTAGTCGATCGTATCTCGTCTTGGAGTAAATTACTTAGAGTGGTAATTTACGTTTGTCGTTTTGCTAAGTTGTTACCGGTTAATAACCGCATGTCAGCATCGGATTACGATTTCGCTGAACTACTCATTCTACGTGAAATTCAACGCTTCTATTTCTCAAAGGAAATTGCCAGACTCAGAGAAGGCAAGGATTGTAGTCATTCTCTTCGGCACTTGAAACCTTTCCTCAAAGACGGACTCATTAGAGTCGGAGGCCGTTTAAGAAATTCAGATTTGGGTTATGAAGCGAAATATCCAATTCTACTCCCAAGAAAAGATCCTATTCTGAATTTGCTTGTCGAATACCATCATAAATTGAATTGCCACGCGGGTCCCGACCTGCTGATGTCACTGTTACGTCAAAGATATTGGATACTTTCTGCACGCAATTTAATTAGGAATAGGATTCATAAGTGTCTTCCCTGCTTTCGTCTCCGTCCCAAGCCAAGTTTCCCTGAGATGGCAGATCATCGGTCTTGTCGTGTAGTTCAAGCAACTAAACCGTTCGTTCACACGGGCACGGACTAAGCTGGTCCCTTCAAGGTTACCATGTCTCGCGGCCGAGGCATTCGTTCTACCAAGGCATACGTGTGTCTGTTCGTCTGCATGACTACACGCGCGGTACATATCGAACTAGCCGGTGATCTTAGTACAGTCAGTTTTATGAGTGCTTTCAAACGATTCCTATCAAGGCGCGGCCCGGTTAGTAGGATTTACTCGGACAACGGGACAAATTACATTGGCGCTAAGCGTAAACTTTCGGAACTTCACGACTTCCTTTGTTCGAAATATCACAACACCGAATTTGGTCACATGTTAGCTGAAAATCGCATAAATTGGTCACTTAATGCCCCGACTGCTAGTCATTTCGGCGGTAATTGGGAGGCTAATATTAGAAGTTTAAAGATTCACTTATACCGTGTAATAGGTGATACCATCCTTTCGTTTGAAGAGTTAAATACCGTTCTTACTCAAGTCGAATCAGTAATGAATACTAGACCTCTTTGTAGGACACTCTCTAGTGATCCTTCAGAACCACTAGCTTTGACTCCAGCGCACTTTCTGAATCTCACCCCTTTAAAATACTTGCCTGCCGAGGAGATAGACGAGAGAACAATTGTTTCGAGACATAAATTGTTAGACCAATTAGTACAATCGTTTTGGAAGCGCTGGAGAAGCGGATATCTTCACACTTTACAATCGCGTCGTAAATGGAACACGCCGATCGATCCAGTCACTGTCGGTACGGTTGTGATTCTCATAGTAGATAATTCGCCCCCACTTCACTGGCCTTTGGGTGTCGTGGAAGAAGTTTTTCCTGACTCCACAGGAGTCACTCGCATCGCCCGAGTTAAGACATTGACTGGATCCTACTTGCGTCCCGTCGTTCGTCTTTGCCCATTGCCTAACCAATAAATTCGGCTCTCGTCATCCAAGGTTAGGTTAGCATTAGTAATTAATTATTTGATTTCATTGATATTTACGTATAGATAATAGTTTAAATTGTAGTTTAATTTCACGAATTTCGCCTTCAACTCTTGAAGGCATCCCTTCAAGCCCGGGGGGAATGGTTACGCTGCGCAGAAAGAACGGTTAGGTCTTTTATCTATAACTTCATGTCATTGAACGACTAATCTGATTGGCTGTGGAAGGTCCTATCCCGTTCCTCTTCCCGCGCATATCTTCTCGCTTTAGTACGAGAGAGACCGCATAAAAAGCGGCCGCAGTTGACACTCGTGGCCAATCGGTTACTCACAACGCGCACCTCACGTCAGAGCGCTCCAGTTGCCTGCAGTCGACAGCCGCCCCTCAGCCGCGAGGAGGTCTCCGGAGAATTAAGGTATTGTGCAATCCTTCCTATATTTCGATCTGCATTCTGTCTTGTGTTCCCGGCAGAACGTAATTTCCATGTCTTTCGTTCACAGCCAATTAGCAATTAGAAAAATTTAGCATAACCCGCGCTTCCACTAGTTAATTATCATTTATTTTTGTGAACGCTGGTTAAGCAGTGATTGGCGACTGTGTAAGTCCAAGGCATAATATAATTTTATAGGAAGCTGTTGGTAAGCCATTTAAATAAATAAAAAACCTGGATTTATATATAGGATTATTTCTATCTCGATTTTATTTCCTTGTGTGATATCAAAAACAGCTAGTTAGAAATAACCGTATGTATATCAATATGATAGGGAATTAATTTCTCTGAGTAAACCTTTATTGAAAATCCTGAAAGCTCTCATGAAATTCCAAAGAAATAGGTATCCAGTTTATTAAAATCTTTCAGTCGAATCTGTTCCAGACATTTTATTTATATATATTCTGTCTACAGACCTTATTTGTATCAAATATTTATCTTATGTAATGGAAAATGTCTTCTGTATTTGTATTAGTTAAACAGAAGCCATTTTGTCAGTGAAACATGAATTATTTGATGAATTTTCTAGAACTGTCTTTTTGACTTACCGGTGACCTGCCCCGGGTTCACCCGGATTCAAATTTTTCGTTCTCTTCGGTAAATTTTCAAAATTTTTGGATTTTTTTTTAATATCCTAATAATATAACTATCTAACTAATTTTATAAATGTGAAAGATGTTTGAATGGACGGATGTTTATTTATTCAAGAATACCTGAACGCTTGAACAGCTTTTGATGGAACTTGAACCTGAGGTTGGATATAGTTTGGATTTTCATATCGATATTACGCTTCCGTGTAATAATTAACGTGGAAAGTATTTGCAAATTTTTGGATGTTTATTGCTTCATCACGCAAAAACGACTGAATCGATTTGGATGAAATTTCGTACACATATTTTAATTTGTAAACACTTTTTACCCCGTCAACCCAACACCAAGCGAGCGAAGGACGAGGCATAAGCTAGTGTTGATTTAATTTATAAATTCGTATCGCGTGTCAGCTATTTTATTTTGCCTGTAAAATAAGCCCACTTAACTTAGGTACTTAATATCAGGTTTAGGTTAGCTTCCAAAGAAATTCCGTAAATTACATTTTCAATAAACACACAACAAATTCCCGTTGGACTTACTTGCCCACACGGCATAAAAACTGCTGCTAAGTCTAACAAAGTGCCATATTAAAATATAGGTTATTCGTGACACGTTCTTTAATAAATAATAATAATAATAAATGTATTGAGTAAATAAATTTATTATTATTATTATTTATTAAAGAAACAAAAGACAACTTCATTTTGTCCCTGGACAATGTTCATTGCAATTTGAACCTTATTGCTGGAAAAGTACAAGTTAGATTGCTGTTGCGAGACAACTATGCCTGAATCACAACTAAATTTCGCCCTTATTTCCCAGGCGGTTACTATTTCTAGTGCTGGGAACAACGAACGCTTGGGAGTACCGAATTTGAATATGGAAAACTATTTTTGTTTGGATTCCTATTCTAAGACGGTATGAGGTTTAGAAGGTATGAGCTTGTGGCTAAACGCAGCAGCAAGCTTCGTTTTTCAAATTTTAGCCACGCTTGCCTAGCCACGTTCCTTGGATGGGTGACCATTTATACTGAGTTTTTAAGAAGAAGCTAGTAACGGATAGCTCGCTGTCCGATCAGGGACGATGCGAGTCAATAGCGCGTCGTGTTCCACTTCGCCTCAAGGACCTGACAGCAATCTAATGAGACCCCCATAAAGCCTGACGGGTTCCCAGGACGGTCTTAGCAGGTTAACGTGCCATGGAACGTAAAGGGCAGTTGAAAGAACACGTAGATTTTAGTCAGTACAAGTATGAACTTACGCTCCATCTAGGGCGCGAGGACTCATATTGTCATCATCATCATCAGCCTATAATGTTCCCACTGCTGGGACACAGGCCTCCTCTCTGTGACAGGGAGTGGACCATAATCCACCACGCGGGCCCAGTGCGGGTTGGTAGATGTCACATATCTTCGAATTTTTTGGTTCTAGGACCTGATGCCGGTTTCCTTACGATGTTTTCCTTCACCGTTTTGGGAGCAGTGATGATGAAATA
Source organism: Agrotis exclamationis (assembly GCA_950005045.1). NCBI lineage: Eukaryota > Metazoa > Arthropoda > Insecta > Lepidoptera > Noctuidae > Agrotis > Agrotis exclamationis. Next base: position 5,959,308 of record OX465441.1, on the reverse strand, counting down.
AATTACAGAAAGTAATGCGCCTGGCTGGGTTCGTACCCACGACCTACTCGTAAGACGGGACCGATACCACTGGGCCACCATAGCTCAACTCATATTGTATTTTTTTTATTCCACCAGAGGTCGCCTCTTTCGTATGACTCTTAATTGATTACTTGCGAAAATTAATTGACAGTGGCATTCCTAAATTGTTCTTGAAGCTTGCTGATTAACTTTATAAAGGAAAATTTGTTTATAAAATAATATGCTCAATAATATACTCATCTTAATTTATTTAAATTTAGGGAAAATGTCAGGAATTTATTGTTTTTGATGTTAAATTAATTCAACTTTAATATCTTTTAAATTTACTGAGAAACTGTTCATCTTCACGGCACAGTCACTGAGCGACCGATTGCTGCACTTGGTGTCGCATGTTCGATTCCTGAATGTAACAAATAGTTGACTTAAGTAGTTTTTCCGAGTCTGGGTGTTTGTTTATGTGAGTTGAAATGTTTGGAAACGCAGCCACTATATAGGAGAAATTCCTAATGTGAGACAACTTGTGGTGGTCACGAAACTGTCCAAACCGTGGCTCTGGAACGTAAAGAGCTATTGAAGGAACACAAATAATTTAAGGTAGGACTAGGAATGAATAGTAAGACCACTTTAAAAAAATAAATAATACATGTGGCACTCTGAGACTGCCGCAGTGAAGCTATTGCATAACATATTATATATATATTTATTTTATTTTAGAAGAAAAAAATCGCCTACCGCGTAGGTATATTTATCGAGAATATAATTCATTTAAAATGTTTGTGGTGCACTATTGTAATAAATAGGTAAGTTCTTTGCTGTAGGAGAATTTTATTAGTAAGTAGGTTTCAATGTGAAAACTCCTTTTGTAGCTGGCCGTTTAGAATCAGTAAGAAAAAGTAAATTGTCTTTATGACGGATATTTTTACGATTGCCGAAGTCTCCCGAACTGAAACGACGTTAGACGAAGCGTGGTTTCAGGTATTTTCCTTAGGTTTTTTCGTAAGGTTTTTGGGAATTTCGTGATTCGGTCGCCGCGCCGCGCCGCGCTCTGAGCCCGCGATAAAAGCTATGCAATAGCTTAAAAAACTTTTTTAAAACGACATTTATTTTCAACCTTGCTAAAGGCATTAAATTACAGTTAGTGAACGATAGTTTAACGGTCACCTTTATTGATTGAACATTCTAGGATTATGTTAAGATAACCTTACTTGACTTTAAACATGATCGATTAATATTCCAACTATTTTTAACTATGACAAATTATTTTTTGACCTCACACTGACGTTGGGTCACCTTCCAGTTAAAATAATGTTATGAAAATTATAATTTAATCTAAATAGAAAGCCAAGATATTTTCCAGTTGATTTAATGTTCATCCATATTTATGAGGAACTCGCATTCTCAAATATTTTGTACTTGAATATGTAGGAAAGTCTGTCCGTCTTTTCATTTCATACGATTTATGAATATAACTCTTCTTGAAAGTTAAAATTGGCCAAATACGTGTTGGAACTAATAAAGCGAAGGGAAAACATACATTTGTAATTGGAAAACATGTAAAACCATACATTATGTTTAGGAAAATATGTTATCCAAGTACATTTTGTAAGCTTGTACAAATACCGGCACGGTTCTTGAGCGCTCGGCGTAAGAGTAGGGATCGCTTTGCGCATCGTACACTTATCGACAATTGAAACGCACAATAAAACAAATAAAACTCACAAAACAACGAATCCCGAGTGGCGGCTATGACGCGATGCGCTACGGCACGCTACGCGGGCCAATCACTACACTTTCCCCGCCCCCTTCCTCACTTCATCTACCAAAGGGACCTAATAACTTCTGCGCAGGTGAAGGTCAGCGCTCAAGATCCATGCCGGTAACTGAAAAGCCTTCTTAGCTATGGTAATTTTCCTTTTAAATTCGTTTTAATTTGTTCACATCTCCTCTTTTATTTTACCACTTTATCTGTATGTGCATGCCAAATAACACCTTCCTAGTAACAGTAAGCTGCGGATAGACAGACAGACAGATGGATGGATATTGCAAAACTATAAGGTAACTTCCTTGTTGACTACGGAACCCTAAACTGTCTTTGCAAGCAACGTCACAGGAACAACTGGTATTTAATACCAATCATTACACAATACTTCAGTACTATTCATAGCGTATTTGACGTCACTTGAAAATGTCAAATGCAATCTTTTCTAATGTCAAACGAAAGACTCAATCACAATTGAAGATTTTATAGCGGCCATACACCATACTGCCTATCGTACAATCGGCATGACGCTGCCAATTTGATCAGTTAGATTTGACCGTGTGTGGGCGTGGAATCCATCAAATTGGCATGATCATGCCGATTTGATCAAATCGATTTGATCAAATCGATTTGATCAAATCGATTTGATCAAATCGATTTGATCAAATCGGAATGATCAAACTTCAAATCGGCAGCAGTGATACCAACTTAGCAACTTTATAGCTAGATCTAGCTAATATTCGGTAGCTACTTTTTAACCGACGTAAAAAAAAGGAGGAGGTTCTCAATTCGAAACGTTTATTTTTTTGGAACGAAGTTCCTTATGGCGCGTTGCGAAAGGGGGCTAGGCGGAAAAAATTGTCACGACACTTTTTACAGTGGAGTGGAGTGGAAAAAACTGGTTCAAGCGATTTTCGACCTTATTGACATTTAAAATTTAGTTTGTTTTTTCTCACATTCTCGTTAGCTAACATTGCTCCTTCATTAAAATCCGGTGTTTGCATAAATGTCAATAAGGTCGAAAATCGCTTGAAGGTCGGAAAACATTTGCTTAACGATAAGCAAATGTTTTCCGACCTTCACTTGTATTACCAACTGATTCCCACCAGTGGGATAGACCGGTAAAAAAACAAGTCGGTAAAACAGTAGCTAAAAAGTTAAGCCACAACTTTTATAAAATTGTAGCTGTCGGTCACCGAATAATAGCTAGATCTAGCTATAAAGTTGCTAAGCTGGCATCACTGCTGCCGATTTGAAGTTTGATCAAATCGATCGTCATGCCGATTGGACGATAGGCAGTATGGTGTATGGTGTATATGGACGAACTGCCAATTTGATCAAATCGATCGTCATGCCGATTGTACGATAGGCAGTATGGTGTATGGCCGCTATTAGATAAGGTTTTCGCTTCATCACAGTTGTCAAACTGAAGAAAGGACGAAGTCTTTCATTCATATTGATCTTTTTCTCTCGAAGTCTTTGACTCATCTTTTCTTCTTATCTTTACAAAGAAAGTGTTGTGTCATCGGGTTGAAAGATTAAGTTATTTCAATATTTTTTTGAACATTCAAAATGTATCCTGCTCGAAGGACAATCTGAATCCAAGTATGGATTGTCTGCTTAGCTTTTATTTTCTATGTTTGAGTCGACTTCATATCTAAAACCATGTATGACTGAGTATCAGTATTTTACCTGGCGAAACTGCCTGACTTTCACAACCCAGTTCTTAGTCTTTGTTAGATTTAAGCTATTGGGTGGTGTTCAAGACTTAAAACTCCCAGTTCTAAGACACTGAGGGCCTAATCAGAGTAGTGGTGGCCCAGTGGTATCGGCCCCGACTTACGAGTTGTATGTCGTGGGTTCGAAGTTCGAACCCAGCCAGGCGCATTACTTTGTGTAATTTATTTCATCGCCACTGCTCTCAAAACGGTGAAGGAAAACATCGTGAGGAAACCGGTATGTCCTAGAACCAAAAATTCGAAGACATGTGACATCCACCAATCCGCTCTGGGCCCGCGTGGTGGATTATGTCCCACTCCCTCTCACATAGAGGAGGCCTGTGTTCCAGCAGTGGGAACATTTTTAGGCTGATGATGATGATGATGAGGGCCTAATCGAGTAATCTTAGTCTCTTAGATGCTCGGTGGTCTTCAATACTAAAATACTTTGTGATCCTAGAATCAATGAGCAGGTCTTTGTTATTTGTTCATCGTTCCCACTTCAAAACTTTCCCAATTAAACTCAGGTAAAGAAGTAGTTACTAACTTTATTTCCGTCTTATTTTTATTAAAATTAAATTGCAACTGGGTTTCTGCTTGTCCTCGATACTTTTTTTTTCAAATCAAATCAAATCAATTTATTTGTGAAACATAGGTTTTATGATAGATGGATCTTAAAAAACGTGGGAAAAAACTAAATAGTGCGCTATGTCTTGTCAATTTTGACATACAAATATTTTTAGAGGAAGCATGCTTAGTCCATTATCAATTGTAAAAGAAAGAACAAAAATTAACATAATTAATTAAATAGTTGGTTTAGACTAAATTTCAATATTAATTAACATTATCATTTAAAAAGTCTTCAATTTTATAATAACATTTGTCAATTAGCAATAATGTGAGAGCTTTTTTAAACTTTACTAGAGGCATATTTTTAATATTGTCTGGTATTTTATTATAGAAGATCTTTGGCGCAATGCCAAAAAAACTTTTTTGCATTAAAGATGTCTTGCATTTTAAATTACATAGCTGTGACAAATATTGAGCACGTATTGGCTTTCTTTTATTATCAGACATTTTTTCGAATAAGTGGGGGTTGCTTTTTATAAATATTGCAGATTCTAAAATATACAATGCCGGTAGTGTTAGTATTTTCAGTGATTTGAAGAATGGTACACAGCTATCAGTAGTCTTTAATCCACACATACATCTTATACAGCGTTTTTGCATCTTAAATATAAGTTCCCTGTCAGTTGACTGTCCCCAAAATATAATTCCGTACCGAAGAACTGAAGCGACTAGTCCATGATAAGCTGTCAGTAACGTGCTGATATTTACCTTTTTAGACAATTGATAGAGTGCGTACGCAGATTTACTCAGTCTGTTACATAGGTGTTCTATATGTGGTTTCCGTGTCAATTTATCGTCTACCATTATACCCAAGAACTTAGCAGTATTAACTAATTCTATTTTTTTATTTTCATGAGTCTAATTAATAGTGGGATTTGCTCGACGTTGATACCTTTGTACTTCATGTTTTTATTACTGTAAATTAGAACAAAGTTGTTTTGATAAGTTATAATTACGGTCTTTTATTTTTGTCGTCAAATTTTCGTAAGATGACTACCATCTTATTTTAAAAGAAAACTTGAAAGCGGTATGTTCATGAGACTAATTAATTGTAGGTGTGAAGTAAGAAGTTTTTTATTTTTATTATGTACCTAATATAGAGTTTCGAGATAGCTCTAGTACCTTGTTTGACAAATTATGCTGACTACCTACATAATAGAAGTACGGGGGCTAACACAGAGAGAAGAAAAAAAAAGATTATAATATTACAGATTGTAATTAGAAAGATTTCAACGGCCACAGCCTAACCATAGCGATCATCATCCGAAGATCCAACAAAATGTATGAATTAATCAATGCATTTCGGGTGGTAACAGAACGCACTTTCCGATATTCCAAACAAAGCGGGATGGTCACTCACTCAACACGACTGATCGATTTGGTTAGGGAGTATGATGCTCGTTAGACTGTCTTAGCAGAACGCCGTGGCCTTGGAACGCAAAGGGCGACCGAAGGAACAGGGTAGAGTTTTAGTCAGAGTCTTCTGCTCCATCCAGGGCGACAGGAAAGGGAAAGGGGCGGAAGCCTACCGGGGTCGCGGGACTGTCTCATCAGTTGACCGTGACCCTGTAACGTTAAGGGCTATTGAAGGATCACCGTGGGTTGTAGTCCCTCCCGCCTGGGGTGGGAGGAGTCTTTTTATGATTCCACCATGATAAAAAGCGACTAGACTGATTTGATACACTTTTCAATTACTCGTTATCTATCTATCAGGCTATCTCTCAAATTCAACCAAATTTCTTGTACATGCACATACCTATTCAGTCAGACTTCCTTACAAAATCAGTTCGGATACGCAACATAGTTATTCAAAATATTTTGCATACAACTGCAACTTTTATACAAGACTGTCTTTCGAATTTATTGATAACCCGGTTCAACTGCACGTAAAACAATTTTATGTAAAATGTAGTTGCAAAAGTTTTATGAATAAGGAATTTTGTTCAAGAATATCTTCAGTTTCTGCGAGGTTGGTAAAATAGATAATAAAAATGGAAGAATATAACCTGTACTTGAAGATATTCATGTCAATTTGAACGGTGTTTGCAAAAACATCCTTTTTGAGTGGTAAAATGGGTTAGGGGGAAACTCGTCCATTTTGAAACTGGGCCCAAGCACCAGTTGCGCCTTATCTTTTGTATCGTAGAGGTCGACTTGTGCACTTTAAAACCATGCATGGGGACCAGTTGCACCGTATCTTTTTTGGTAATAGTCAAGCTTAGAAACTGAAAGAATGTTACAAACCAGCAAAAGTACTAGGCTCGCATAATTTCAAAGTAATACACTAATGGTACTTCGGTTAGAACTTTCACATAACATTACTTCTAGCCTTAAATGGAGCGAAGTCGCGGACAAGGGCAAGTCAGTAACAAATATACTTACAGCTAGCTAATGCTCGCAGTGCAGCGTTGCCCGCGTGCATTTCGATAAATTAACCAAATTCGTTCTGTAATAGATCTTGAAATTAACAAACAAACAGACAGACAAAGATGAATGGACCATCTATCCTCACGAAGATATGCAAAAACAGAAAAAAAAACAGGGAATCCATTAAAAATCTGTAATTGAATCGACGAAAAGGCCATACGAATAATTTAAATCAAGCTTCAGGCAAAAATGTTGTAGAACATTATTTTTAATTTTAAATAGAAAATTCCGACGGAATCCTTCCAAATGTAATTAAAAAATGCCAGTATTAATTTCAAAGGTTACGTTCCCATAATATTATTTTTATTTTTTGTCAGTTTCATGAAATTGAAAATAGCTTTTTTCTACAACCATTATACGTTGACCCGTGGAAAAATGTGGAACTAAAGTTTTATCGTCGCTTTTTGACGTTGGTGTTCGCAAGTGGCGCCCTCGTGATGGGTCAAATAATATTGGTCATATTTTAGACCTTCGATATTTAAATCTTTGTACTCAGAAAAGATCTTGCGTGGTTTCCGGAAGTCAAGAAAGAATCGTTCCTTTTCTAAAGCTACTCTAGGGAGTAATATTGAGATACCTAAAGATATCTCTTTGCCGTCTTTTCTTGTATGAGTGTTCTGTTAGGACGCTTTCAAAGATAGTTTTTAGAGTTTTAATAAATACTTCTTTTGGCATCTGTTTAATTCTGACGGACCCCTCCTTCCTCCTGAACCCTCCCTTAGAGGGCCATCGCGGGACTGTCTCAACAGATAAACGTGACCCTGGAACGTAAATGGCTATTGAAGGATCACCGTGGATTTAAGTCAGTACAAATCTGACAGTCCCTCCCGTCCCGCCCTGGGTGGGAGGACTCATTTGATGATTTTACCACGATGAAAAATGGATGTTTTTAATAACATGTTTTATTCTTTTGTTTTCCAGGTAAGCCAACAAACATTATCCAGTTGTTCCCACATCAAGGTACTAAATCTGTTTTATTCTATTTTTATTGCTTATTCTGTTTTGCAAACTTTTGCAATTCACTAAAGTACACATAAATAAAAAATATGACAAAGCGTCAGCCTACAGATCTTTCACAATTATTTTACCTCTGCCAGCAATTTTAACTTCCTCATAGAGACTTTTTGTGATAACAACCTAAATATTACTGTTATAAAGTTCACTTTAATTTTGACAGAGAAGCAAGGTTGGAGGTGTCGTAACTGTTGCCGGACTCTAAATCGAATAGCCGTTTCATAACACACATTCCAAATTAAAATTCGAATTTTGAACGCGCAAAACAATTGCAGCCATTATGAAATTGAAAGAGGAAAAAAAAAACAATTTAATTCTTTTTTATTGCGTGCAGGAATCTGTTTCCCGAATCAAATCGATTTTTTTTATAGGTAGAAACAATAATCAAATCGGATTCTATTCGTGTTTTCCGATTGGAAATAATTTCGATTGCTTAAAAGCATACGTGATATGAGTTCCTTCGGAATGTGTGTGGGGAATCGGTTTTTTGCAATGTTATCGAGAATGGGGTAGGAAATGGGTAGGGAGGTCTTCAAATGAAGCGTATGGTAGTATGGTGTTTGGACATGGTGATAAGCGATAGCGAGTGTTTTCTAAATTGGCTTTTATTTCTACAAAATGATGAATGGTAGCGTAAATATTAACTATACTCTAGCATTTTTTTTCTCGAGACATTTGCATGTGTTTCAGGTCTCGTCCACCAAGATTCACTACTTTGTCATTTATTTGTGATTTCAGATTGCATCAGAATTTCAAAAAATACACTATAAATTAAAAGAAAATTTCAAGGCGTTCGTTCTATTGTGGACTCCATATGAATAATTTTTGTCAAATAAAATGTAATTAAAATGAAACACAAACAAATTCTACGTACCAAAGTGAAAATTCTTCCCCCGGATAAATTAAAATTATCTAGGGGCAAATCTAAGTTTGTTTGTAGGAAGATACCTCAAGATGACTAAACCGATTTTAATTATTCTTTCACTATTAGAAAGCTAAATTATTCTTGACTGTCAAACATTTTATTTTATTTTCAAATTGAATGTAGGCCACTTGCTATTGGTATAAAAATGGTAAATCATTAACCCAAAAACAGACTTAAACCAACCAGCACAAACATCTAGATTACGCAAGAAAACTAAACCCTAATCAAACATTAACCCAGACAATTGAACAGTTAACCGCAGAACCCATAGATAAACCGTTAAACTCCGTTCAAACGGCGGTTCAGTTGAGCTTCGTTAGTCATTCTGCGGTCAAACTGAGCTGGTAGTTTAGTATATATTCTTAGGTTCCTAGTATATGTATAATTTAAGGCAAATGTTAAAACTTCATTGTTCTTGTGGCTTAAGAGAATGTTGCCTTGGGTTTGGTTTGGTAGGTAAACGTGGTTATAGGAAAATGGAAATATGACTTTGGAAAGCTAGGTCGTGTCGCTATTACTATCATCATCGTTTATCAGCCTATCATGTACCCACTACTGGCACATGCCTCCTCTCTGTGGGCCATAATCTACCATGCGGACCCAGAGCGGGTTGCGGGCGGCGGGTGACCCAGCAGTGGTAACATTATATGCTGATCTCGTTAATACTAATTAATCATGTTATTATTTACTATCCCGTTTTAAATTAAATAATAATCATGTCATTTCAAAAAATTCTACCATTGTTTCATGGCTATGAAAATGAATTGTTCACATCAACACGATCATCTGCCTACCCTTGTCCCATTTCACTTGGGGTCGACAGCATGCGTATTTTTTCTTTTAATTTTCTCTTGTCAGCTGTCATGCTATCATTTACTCCTTTCCGCTATCCATTGTGATCCTGTAAACATGAAAGGAATTTTAATTCCGAATGTGTTACACCACGTAACAATGATGGCTGCTTTCAAAAATATGTTTTCATAAAAATGAAACGGACAGTTATAAATCATGGAGAACTTGCGTGGAACATGACGCGCAGTCGACCCGAGCACGATCCCTGATCAGACCGCGAGCTTGCCATTACTCGCCCTTCACATACCGGCGCCTACGGTCGCCGGAAATTACTGGTGTCTCCCGCTGTAGCTGACTCGTTAGGTAGAAGCTGTACACTCCCTCACGCATTCCGCTTCCTCCTTCGCTAGCATAACTGCTTCGCAGGAGTTGACTGCTTCTCATCCCCCTCGCTCCGCAGCATGTCCTCAATCAATACCCGGCACGAGAGCTCGAAAACACTGCGGTGCTCTGCCCAAGAAGGGCAGATCTCCAATCTATGCTCCACCGTGACCTCCGGGCGATCCATACAGTGGTGATTCCTATAGGAGTGCCTGTGTGAACAAATGATATTTCACTCGTTCTATGGAACCTCCCTTTTTCTATCTTTTATGTGTTGTAACTAGGCTTCCGCCTTGCGGCATTAGCGTGATAGTTAGCTGTTAAAGATGGGCATCAGCTAATCGTTGATCAAAGCACGTTTTTATGGTGTCCGTTGGTGAAAACTATGGTTTATTAGCACGGAATGAGAAGGGCATATATTCGGAGACTTGGTATGCGTGACTGTTGTTCTTATTTGAGGCGTTAAGCGAAAGATAGACGATCTGCGGTTTTTTCTATGAATTAATAAATAATTGGAATGTATAACAAAACTTAGGATTCCTGCACTAAGGCTGCGGTTCCACTTAGGCAGAGCGGAACAGAGCGGAGACGAACTGTGCCGCAATTCACCAATCACATGGTGGAGTGGAGAAAGATGTGGATTTCTAGCCATGTGATATGGTGAATCGCGGCACAGCTAGTGTTTGGTCTGCTTCGCTCCGCTTCAGTGGAACCGCAGCGTAAAGCAGCATCAGTGTCTTCAACTCAGCCTATAATATTCCAAAACTATCACACAACGCCATCTAGTCCCAAGCTAAGCAGAGCTTGTGTTATGGGTACTAGACAACTGATAAACATACTTATATATTTCTAAATACATACATATCTAATAAATAAAAATCAATGCCACTTTTTGTTGTAATGTTATAACTCAAGAACGGGCTCACCTATCCAAACCAAATGTTTAGACTTTGTTCGAACTATTTAGTAGATGCTTTATGTGAAGTTTGCACAAAATCGGACGTGCGGTTCTTACACGGGTATATACCCGTGCAAAGCTGGGACGGGCCACTAGTTATATATAGATTACACCCAGACACAGAACAAATGATCGTGCTCATCACAAAACATTTGTCCTGGGTGGGAATCGAACCCACGACCTCCGGCATAGCAGTCAGGGTCACTAACCACTAGACCAACAGGCCTATCGTAGTCCACTGCTGAACATTGGCCTCGCCCAGGCTGCACTACATCACCGTGTCCTCCGCCTTCATCATCCAGTCTGTCTTAGCCACCTTCTTTAGGTCGTCTGTCCATCTAGCTGGAGGGTATCCCACGCTTGCCAAGGGCTCGTCTGCTCCATCGTCCATCAGTACTTCGACAAACATGGGCACATGTTGTGTCTTATATTGTGTGTTATGTCTTGAAAAACCGCGGGAATGTGTCCGATAAAAAAAAGTAATAAGCTTTACCTAAAGGGTTTATTAGTGAAACTATGGACAGAATTGATAGTAAAGTAAATTACTCATGTTTATTACTAAAACTTGATAAAACGAAAACATTTCAGTGTACTGGTGCTATACAATTTTTTAAAACCGATTCTGTTTTAAATGCATAGGGTACCTATTATTTGTTTTTGACTGAACTGAAGTGGGACTAGAAAAGAGCACTTGGAAAGATATGGGGGCGGCCTTTGCCCAGCAGTGGGACAGCAATGGTTAAATAAAAAAATAAGTTCGCACATCTCAGACGTATGCACTCATGGTGACGAAACATCACACTTAAAATAACGGATTTAAAAACGGTAAATACTGCAATGCTTTTGGTCTAGATCTGTGTAACTTATTCAAGATTTTCCGTATCACTAATTAACGTACATTTAATATCTTGCTAAATATTTTACATTATAGCGGCCATACACCATACTGCCTATCGTACAATCGGCATGACGCTGCCGATTTGATCAGTTAGATTTGACCGTGTGTGGGCGTGGAATCCATCAAATTGGCATGACAACAGGCTTGATCATGCCGATTTGACCATGCCGATTTGATCATGCCAATTTGATCAAACCGATTTGATCAAATCGGAATGATCAAACTTCAAATCGGCAGCAGTGATACCAACTTAGCAACTTTATAGCTAGATCTAGCTAATATTCGGTAGCTACTTTTTAACCGACGTAAAAATAAGGAGGAGGTTCTCAATTCGAAACGTATATTTTTTTGGAACGAAGTTCCTTATGGCGCGTTGCGAATGGGGGCTAGGCGGAAAAAATTGTAACGACACTTCACAGACTGCGCGACGCAAAGGAGGGTAATGTGTGTATTACCATGGAATGGAATGGACTGGACTGTAATGGAGTGGAGTGAAGTGGATTGGAGTGGAGTGGAATGGAATGGAGGGTCGAAAATCGCCTGAACCTTTTTTTTAACTTGCTATCGTTAAGCAAGTTAAAAAAACAGGTTCAGGCGATTTTCGACCTTATTGACATTCAAAATTAAGTTTGTTTTTTCTCACATTCTCGTTAGCAAACATTGCTCCTTCATTAAAATCCGGTGTTTGCATAAATGTTAATAAAGTCGAAAATCGCTTGAAGGTCGGAAAACATTTGCTTAACGATAAGCAAATGTTTCCGACCTTCACTTGTATTACCAACTGATTCCCACTAGTGGGATTAAATCGGTAAAAAAACAAGTCGGTAAAAAAGTAGCTAAAAAGTTAAGCCACAAGGTTTATAAAATTGTAGCTGTCGGTCACCGAATAATAGCTAGATCTAGCTATAAAGTTGCTAAGTTGGCATCACTGCTGCCGATTTGAAGTTTGATCAAATCGATCGTCATGCCGATTGGACGATAGGCAGTATGGTGTATGGTGTATATGGACGAACTGCCAATTTGATCAAATCGATCGTCATGCCGATTGTACGATAGGCAGTATGGTGTATGGCCGCTATTATTTTCAGTGAGAAATTAGGAATAATTATTCCTTTTGAGTATGAATATAAAGCTGAATTTTAAAAGATTCATAGACAAGGCTACATTAGCAACAGCCAGGATTTATTTTAAATTAGGTCAAAAATCTAAGAGAAATATTTCGTCCATCAGACCTGAAAATCTTTACAGGTAAATTTAACTAGGTATAACATAATCTTTATTCAGAATTAAAGGTAAAATACAAAATTAATCTATAATTTAACGATGTAGGTCACACAAAGTTAAATGCCTGAACTAGGATAAACCAAAGTGATTACATAAACACATCAGAATTGTGCCAATCCATTCAAAAACTGTTTCGCAATCGCTGATCGGTCCTCTCACCAATTCCCAACATTCGCACGTCCGTTCGCTGCGAGAGCGAACGTGACAATGGCAAGTCCGATGCCTGTATGACGCGACGTCACAAACATTATTAATTTTTTTTTTGCCTACCCGCCATTACAATGTTTTGTAATACCGTTATAAGGTGGATTCCCACGTCGTGGATCGTAGTTCGAATCAAAGCAATAGTTTAACTTTTGTATTATCTTTTCTACACTATACAGGCTTTAGTTTGGCCTCAATACTCTGCCTACGATGGAGCATGCTTCTCAAAATGGCAACGAAAAATTGTGATTAAACCGACAAGCCTTTTTAAAGCATTCTAGTCCACTCTTAAAGGTAGAAGGCCTGCACCCCAACTGTGGAAACGATATAAGATAACATTTAGATTCATTCATAATATTATAACATCAAAAATTTGGCCCACTAGTCGGTTAGTAAAAAATATTTATCAAAATAATGCCCGTAATAAAATCATGTTAATCCTGCCACACATTTATTATGTACACGTCCGCTTCCTCCGAAAGCGAACGTGACAATGGCGCGATCCGATACCTGTGTGACGTCACTATCTGCCCAACAACGATTATTGAAATTTTGTTGCCTACCCGCCAGTAAAATGTTTTGTAATACCCTGTAATGTTGCCATAAACTTTTGTATAAAGGGTAATAAAGTCTATTTTTTATTACTTTTTAGGTCGGACGTGATTTTTATCTTACCGATAAGTGCTTATATCTGTCTGGGCCTGAAATAGGACGTTATCTAGGTAGTAAGTAAAACGGTAGCAATAAAGTTGGCTGTAATGGAACTTATTTTCAGTGTTTCGGCCTTGGTTAGTTATTTTATATATTTTAGTTTCAAGCACGTTTTATATTGACACATTGTGGCCACAACTGAATCAAAAGCCAAACACAGACTCCATAGAATCGAAATCTATTGTTGATTTAAAAAAAATGTTATCTGCTGTTATCGGGACGTAGATATCCAACGCGTAAAAAATAGGTACGTCCACACTATGCTAGCTATGTTTAAGTCCCGTTTTAGTGTTATAAGGTGCGAATCTAATGAAACTACGATGCATTTGACGCTATGTTGGTACTGCGAAATTCGTTATTGAAAATCTCAATAACACTGCCCAATATTGAATGTTGAAACGAATCGAGCTTTTATCTTGAGAAGCAGTATTTTGGGCCAATAGATCATGATCATCATATTCCTGCCCCTATCCCATTTTACTTGGGGTCGGCGCAACACGTTTTTTTCTTCTAATATACGTCTATCACAGTAACATTAATTCCTTTTTCTTTCATATCATTCCTTAGACAATCCATCCATCTTTTCTTTGGCCTTCCTCTTCCTCTCCATCCATTAACATTCATACTTATCACTCTCTTAGTCACATGGGTGTCATCCCTCCTCATCACATGTCCATACCAAGATAGACGATTCCCTTTCATTTATCAATATAAATCCTGGGCAAATAGATCAATGATACAGTATATTAAAAGGAGTTAGTAGTTCGAGACCGAACAAAATTCAAGAACATAATTAATACATTTCTTCCATCAAATTCAAATAACAGGCCTTAATCTAATTTCTCGACAAAACAATAACTAATTAAAACTTACAACAAGAAATTTATGTATCACAAAGTATAAATCTAGATAAGACTTCATTTATTTTCCAATTTCAACACGAGACCGACGGGAACATTGATAAGAAGTGGGTGTAGAATATTTATTTTAGATGTTTCTTTGAAAACTTGATGAAAATAGGAAAATTATTGTTAATTTCTTGGAAGTTGTTATCCTTTTCAGGCGTCCTTAATAATAGATGTACATTTATTATTAAATTTCTAAATGACAGCTGGGTCCAATGGCTGCTTTCCGAGGCACGAAGAAAGTACTCAAAGTACGGCTGTATTAAGAGTAAAAAATCTCAGTACACGGTATATTAAATTGTTTTGATAGTTGAACAAAGTGTAAAACTGCAGTTTTCCATGTTCACGTAAAGGTCTTACATGTGCGATTTTACCTTTGAGTTTTGTTTTTGTGGTCCAAGTTATCATTGACTAGCGATTATATATATGTTACCCTTCGGATTTAGGTTGGTGAGGTGCTCTGAAAAGCTGGGTGCTTATTACTCGCAAACAGCGTGCTTGTGTGACTAGATGAATGAATGTGGATGAGGCGAAAGAAGTATGTAAGGATTGTAGCAGTTGGCGCTCTATGGTTTCTGCCTTCCTCCATGGGAATAGATCTCACTCTCTACAAGTGCTACTGTTTTTGACTCAGGGCTATAGTCCTCGGCTACGTTTAGTCCTTTTTTCTACAGTTTTAACTGATTCTTTCACGACTGGCGACCATGGATTGAAAGACACAGCGTAGGTAGGCGTCCCACTAAGTAAAACGACGTTATTGTGAGAGTCGCGAGCAATCGATGGATGCAAGTGGAGAATTAATTGTCGTTCGGCATGGCGGTCTAAGGGGGAGGCCTTTATTCAACTATGGACGTATTCCAGCTGTTGATGAAGATGATGTTGAGCTCTTTCCTTCATCATCACTTTCCACCTTTTAAGTAGAGGAATTTTAGCAAGTTTTGAGTTCACATCTCCAGAATCCTTTGTCTTGGACCACACACTCACAACGTAGGTCGTTACCAGCCCCCCAAAGCCCACTAGTTAGGCGTTCCAGTGTAACCTAGGTACTCTATAATCTAGGCACACTGAAACAAAGCTAACGTACGTGTAGTCTACGGTTTTTCATATTCCTGTCCAGTTATCTAGGTTCAGTTTAGTTACTATGTCCTGTAAAGTCATGATTACGGTAAGAATTTTGAGCCTACGTACTTGGAAGTTGTGCTTTTAAAAATAGTTTGTCTTTTTGGGTTAAAATCATCCAATTATTTTTTTTTAATTGAAGATAGGCCCGCGTTTGATCACTGATTCGTTTGATGGTAACCAATGATTGAATTTTTAAAACTAAAAGTGAATGTCACATAATTGAATCACTTGGTTTTTGTATTTCATAATGGCATGATGTTTTCATTAGTCAAGCTACTTTTCCCAATAACGAAAACTTTTCTTGATACTGATTAGAGTTAAGTTTAATTGAATACCTCAAACTGGGTAATATTAAGTGAAGATCTTAATCGCCTTCTATGAAGCAAAACTTTTATAGACTCTTCTAACAATAATTTAGTGATAAAAACAGAATATAGACAAGTACAGTCACGAGCAATAGTATGCACTAAGCAATATTCAAAAGCGATGTTCTGCTACCATATTGATTAAACTTTTGTCTTTTCATTAGACTTCTATTTTGGAAGCCATACTATTACGAAATAGGTCTTATTTCAAAATGGAAACGATTATTTTACGAGTAAATTGCGTTTGAATTTTGTTAAGTGTATACATGTTATTGCTCGTGTCTGCACTTGGCAGTCCACAAAACCTCATTTTTGATCTCATTTAAAAATAAAGAACATTATCTGCCTAGCCTTTTTCCCAACTATATTGGAGTTAGCTTCCAATCTAACAAGATGCATCTGAATATTAGTATTTTACATGCACATACAGGCTTAACCGGGAACATCGGCCTGTGCAGCTGTAATTATTAAGCTACGAGAAGTGTGCACCTCATTAAAAAAAATAGATAAGGCAGGTCATAAACTTACTTTAAATACCCACAATACCCATCCTTAGAACACCTCCATCAGTATAATACGCTATTCCGATGCGATTAGCAGACCCTTTTCTTTTATTTTACTGGCATTGTGCGCCAAATGAGGCGAGTGCTGGACAAAGAGGCGATTGGGGAATTCTGTTTGTGAGTACAGTAACTATCTAACTAGAAGTACAGTGATAGTGACTGGTTTGGTGAGTCTGTAGTACTATTCCGGTGAAAGGGGCTTCTTTACTGCTAGATCGGGGGGTAATAAAGCTGTACTGGTTTGGAAAGAATGGGTGTGGATGTGGTAGTGTCCTTAATAGGGTATGCTGTGTAGATTCAATGAGCTTCATCAAATAGGTACCCCAGTAATGAGCGCTAGTGCTTTCAAGGAGAGTGCGCCATAATGAAGCTGACTGTACTTCTTCGGTGGTAATTGAATTGCACTGATCGCGAGACTGTCCCGTGGCCCCGGAACAGATATCCCTGATGAGTTTTCGTTCATCCAATCTTGCACAAGAAGCCCTTTTTAACGTAGTAAAATCAGACCTCTCGTGGGTGGAACGGAATGGACTGAGACGCACTGACTAAAATATGTAGGCCCTTTACGTTTCAGAGTCACAGTTATCTGTTTAGACCGCGACCCCGGCAGACACGCAATAAGCCCTTAACCTATTGTCAAACAGACAGGCGAACGCGAAGCGAAGCGTTTTTGTTTGTAATGTATGGAATCGTTTGAAGCCTGTCACACAGACTATCTATCGGATCTGTCACATAGACTATCTATCGGATCGCTTTCGCTTTTCTATATAATAATAATAATAATAATATTCCACAACTATCACACAACGCCATCTAGTCCCAAGCTAAGCAGAGCTTGTATTATGGGTACTAGACAACTGATAAACATACTTATATATTTCTAAATACATACATATTATAGATAAATAATTACACCCAGACACAGAACAAATGATCGTGCTCATCACACAAACATTTGTCCTGGGTGGGAATCGAACCCACGACCTCCGGCATAGCAGTCAGGGTCACTAACCACTAGACCAACAGGCCAGTCAATATGATATGACAGGATTCGGATCGCATTCGCTTCGCCTGTCTGTTTGACAATAGCTTTACTGCAATATCTCTCAGAGAATGTAGAACTAAATCTATCTCCACGTCACACACACGTTTGTCATATAAAGTACTGCGAAATACTCTGTTGGAAAGCGAGAAAGTTATGCAAACATAAAGTTTTAAGTTAAATTGACTTCCCGAGCTATGTGGACTAAATTATGTCATTCGCCTTTGACGCAGTTAAACACGGAATTTTGTGCCGGATTATCTGTATCGTCATGGTTTAAGTTCCTCTGGGGTGGACAGAAATGGCGGTGCATGTTGATTAAGAATTATTTCGTTTGTGATTTTGGATGCATCTGAAATGATATATTGGCTTAACATTCACGTTTAAGCAAACTGTGGCTGATTTCCTTTGGGAAATAGGATAAAACTAGTTTTTTTTTTAATATTATTTGCACTTGGTCTCAATTTAGACTAGAAAAAAGCATAGATGTGACACAAATTTAATAAAGTTCTCGGGGTATCAGGCCTTATTTGGCATTACATGAAGCTCTCTTTCTGGATAATTGCCCCGTTAATCTCGTGTTCGCACGTAGGACTGCTGAACGTGAAGTCCTGGTTTAGATTTTCGGGTCGAGCAAAAAGTTCTATTATGTTTTTCCAATAGAAGTGTTTAGTAGCAGCCTGGAGTTTAGAATTTGGTGGAATCGCCGTGACTGAAAACGCTCAGGAGCTCATTTTTTCCCACGTTTTGTAAACTTACTTTTCTTGTTATTTCTTTTATTCAACTCCTGATTTTAAGCAATAATGTGGTCGGACATCATTCGACCATGGACACGCAAAAAGTTAATATTATTCATGAAAAGCAAAGGAGTCGCATATAGAAAACTAGGCTAAAATAACTAAAGTTAGCAAAACGTTCTCTTCTTCGTTGTTATGTAGTAGTCATGATTTCAGACTGAATTCAGCTTTCATGGGCTTTATTATATTGTTGTGCTGACAGCGAACTTACGGATGCTTATCCTTTTGACCGCGCCGCGTAGTCGTGTATCGTCGGGACCACACGACAGACTTTTAAACGCGAATAAAGCTCTCTCTCCCTACTGTCTTGTACTCGCTACTGTTTTGTATGTATGTATTTATTTTTCTAGCTTGGCGCTGAGGGCACGTCTTTGTTTTTTTGGCGTATCGTTCCTTACTACGCTATGCTGCCAAAAATCTATCCGTCGCTCGTGCCACAATCAACACATGTCTAAAACAAGTGTAACTGTAAAACGACCCTTATATCAACCTTAATTGCCGTTTTGCAGTTGACAGTCTTTTAGACAAGTGTTCAACAGAATATGTTTACGTAACTTTTTTGTAGTAAGACAGTAAATGTTTCAAAGAGTCATTATGTAGGGCATAATACCGGTTCTTTAAAATATTTGGAAAGGACTGAATCGGTAATCACTAGGCACTTGCAGAACTGGTTGTTTTTTGTAAACTTAAAAAAAAAGTTTTTAGCACAATGATCCTTCAAGACAAAAATAGTATTATGAATCACAATGAATGAGCGGTCAAATAAAGCCTTGAAAAAACAATTTAAAGGTTCCTTCTTCTGCTAGGATGACTTTTTACTCGTGCGTGAAAATCACTTTTCAATTCAGTGATCCGTTTGCTAAACATTAGGCTTTAAAGTGTTGCTTTAAACCTTAGCGTTTTTGTTAAAATTTAATGCGAATAACTTGCCTTAATTGAGTTTTACACAACAGTCATTTACATAAAACCTATTTCTGGCACTAACAAACACAAAGCCTATGTCCCAGGGTGTCCTAAAAACGAACTACCTTAATTACTTCAACGGTTCTCATTTACTGTTTTAATTGGAACTCAATACACTAAGGCCCTTTTCACGACCTCTGGCGATGCGACGTGGGTCAAGCTACACGCACGCGCGTGTTTTGTTTTCTTTTCGCAGACTCGCTTTCAAACTCACTCGCCTAAGAAACGTACAAGAGGTTAGTTCCCGTGTATGTGAAAGAGATACATAATTATATTCACCATTGTCTATTACCTCCGTAAATTGACGATTGTCTGGGCTAGCCAATTCAATTTTAAATTTTCACATTAGGCTGAAAGTAATCACTTTATTGCTAAGATTCTCCAGAAAGGTCGGGTCGGTTGCTTGTATGATGTGTGAATATGTGGAAGAGGCGTAATAAGTGTGGAAGAATCGTAGCAGGTTGCGTTCTATGGGTTCCGCCCTCCCCGTATATCTATGTTATAGCAGCACTTTTTGAAAATCAATTACGAAATACAATAACCAAAACGCACACCCTTTGCATTTGAAGTGCGCATGTGGCATGATGGCGAATCGCTTTATATTATTTTGCTGCAACCGCTATCGCTTGAGCGTGTTTTCCGTGGCCAAGGGATAAATACACACAATAAGCTTGTTTACAATTAAACACTATTTACATAAGACACTAGGGAATACTCCGGCGTGCTTCGCTAGTCATTACGTAATACCCCGGTGCTTCTGTGCTTCGGTAGTCATTAGGTCCTGCTTGCTTCGATGTTCCACACCTAAGGACCTATTAGTACTATTTAGGTATTGTTTGTAGTAAGTACTAACTGCTTGAATTTATCTTGGTAATATCTCATGAGAGCTTTTGGGACACGTGTATAATTTTAGGGAGATTTTCTATCGAGATTTGTATTTAGACATTGTTTAATCTAGTTTATCCTGCCTACTTCGTCTTGTGTATCTAGTTATCGCAGTTACTACTGTTGATTGTTAAGACTGTGGTTCAATTCCCAGGTGGGACAAAGTGTAATTGGGTTTTTCCATCAGGGATTTCTCTATTTCCGCTCTAAGGTTGAAGCTCGGTAGATGACAATAGACCCGCTCTTTGTTACGAAGCGAGTCTTAAAGATGTTTTACAAAATAAGTGTTATGGGTGCAGAATACATGTCTCATTAATGGTATCAACAAATGAGTCCTTTCGCCCTGGGAAGAGCGGCTGTCAGACTCTTACCGACTAAGCTCCACCCCTTTGCTCCGGTTGCCCTTCGCATAAGTATATCGTGTTTGACCCTCCTTAGAGGGCCAAAGCCTTCCGGAGTCGCGAGACTGTCTTATCAGGTAACCTAACCGTGACCCTGGAATGCAAAGGGCTATTAAAGGATCACCGTGAATTTTAGTCAGTAACTGTACAAGTCTGACAGTCCCTCTCGTCTCGCCCTGGGAGGACTCATTTGATGATTTTACCACGATGATAAGTCCATATAGTGCTTAAACAGCCCTACATCAAAGAGTATACCCCTGCCATTCCCTTTCAGAATTAAAAGCTTGATTTTTATATAGTAGAGGTAATCTTATTACAAAATTAAAAAAATAACTGCAACTCCGTCTTACTAAACGACAACTACGTAAAACTAGAGCAAAATGGAGAATATAAAACTGCACTGACATAAGTCGCGGTGCTTTGTCGCTACAATGTAACAATCTCTGGAAACTTCATATTTTAATGAGATTATAGGTACAACCCGTACTGAAATGAAACGGTCTTGATGTTTATTCTGCATTGCTTTAGAGTTGTTTATTTCTGAACGCTAATAGGTGGGTCTTTGTGTGGCCTGCTTCTTCTTTATCTTTTTTTTTTCAAATATGGACTGTAGTACCGGGTTTTATATTTATACTGTAGAATTGAATAATTTAAAGTGGATAAGTTTTTGATAAATTGCTAACTTTACTAAGTAATCAGCTTATGATGTTCCTAATGCTGGGAAACAGCTGTTCTCCTCTCTGTGAGAGGGAGTCGGCTGTAATGCACCACACGGGCCCGGTGCGGGTAGGTAGATGTCACATGTCTTCATATTTTTGGTTCTAGGACATGCCCGTTTCCTCACGATTATTTCTTTATGGAAAAACAAACTGTTTTAAAAATCTATTTAAGAAATTAGACTTTGAGATTGAGGTAGGTTAATGTGCTCGCGTCTGTACCAAGCCTTAGTCCTCTCCCCACAAGATTACTTCCTCCACTATCCCTCTAATACCCTCCACTTAATTTCCTCCATAGATCTCAACAGTAATTATAATAAAACCAAACTGTTATAAGTCCCCGGCTCTAATCGCGCAAGTTTAAACTTTGGTGTTATAAGATTATGTCTTAGTTTGCAATGCAACGTAGTCGGGTTATAACTGGCAAGTTTCTTGCTAAGTTGTCTTGTGTTAATTGAAAAGTATAGGGTCTTATCTTTAAGCCTGATTATTAATGTTTGTTGTATTAAAAGTAACAGGTTTAAACGTATTTAAGGATCACCTTCATCAGCTTAACCTTTTCTCTATTGTTGGAGTCGACTTCCAGTCTAAATATCAGGGTCTTTCTTTCTGATATAAACAACCAAATTACTGAGTAATAATTCGTGGTAATACTGTTAGTCAGGAATTTGGGACGTAGGTAGCTGACACCGATTACCAGTAATTTCTAGAAGCAACTCCTCTAAATTAATGATGTATTTTTGTAAATTTTAGTACTGAAAACCCGATTCATTTTATTTAAAAGGTAATATTATTTTTTAGAGCAGTGGTGGCCCAGTGGTATCGGCCTCGACTTACGAGTTGTAGGTCGTGGGTTCGAACCCCGTCAGGCGCATTACTTTGTGTGATTTATTTCCAAACCACGGCTCTCAAAACGGTGAAGAAAAACATCGTGAGGAAGCCGGCATGTCCTAGAACCAAAAATTCGAAGACATGTGACATCTACCAATCCGCACTGGGCCCGCGTGGTAGATTACGGCCCACTCCCTCTCACAGAGAGGAGGCCTGTGTCCCAGAAGTGGGAACATTTATAGGCTGATGATGATTATTTTATAATTATCAATACGTTTATGTTTAGTTAAGTAATTGAGTTGAAAATATTGATTTATGAGTCCTCCCACCCTCCTGGGCCCTGGAGGGACTCTCAAACACGTACTGACTATATCCACGGTGTCCTTCAATAGCCCTTTACGTTCCGGGGTCAAGATTATATGATAAGACAGTCCCGCGAAACATAATGTGGCTATTGCCATAAAGAGTAAGATCGCCGTAGCAATAGCACCCAGCTACAACGTCGTAGCAATGTGCTATTGCTACGGCGTAGCTGTGCGTAGCAAACATAAAGCATAAACTGATACAATTTTACGTTTGCTACGCGCGAAGTTTCAACGAATCTTACTTCTTGCTAGTAATAGATATGGAAGTTTGGCTAGAAGATAGCTGTTAATCACCTGGTAATCAATACATAGCCTAACCTTTATCCGAATATTATGTAGTGCTCAAACACACTGCGAGCCTAGCGCGGTGGCGGGGGCGGGCGCGGAAATATTGAATGTATGAAATCGCCGCTCGTGGCCATACTGAAGTGACTAAGGCGGGGGCCTAGCGCGATGGCTACAAGCGAATTTGCGAGCCTAGGCGTTGCTAGGCAACAACCGATACAACGGGCGGTTGGCAGGTGTATCAAACCTTTTCGGTGTTTTAGTAGCGCCATCTAGTTACCAGAACATGCACTAAAGTACTACCGTTGGATGTTTTTGTACATATTTAAATTATTTTTACCATACTTGAGTACAAAAAGGTAGAATGATTGATAATTTACTTGTATGCAATCCTAAACAACCTATAAAACATTTTAAAATTAATTTCTTTAAACAAGATTTATAAAAACTACTTTGTACCACCGGTTTGCAACACCTGAATTCGCCGCTACAAAAACAAACGCTTGATCGGCAGTGTGGACACGTATCGCGCCCGCCGCCGCGCCCGCCACCGCGCCCGCCTCCGCCGTCGCGCTAGGCTTCCAGTGTGGACACACACTATGGGATAATTACCGAACAACACCCGGGAAACGCCGCGCCGCCGTAGGCTGCGCTACAGTACTCCCTTCTTGATATTTTTATTAACTAACATCATGTCCTAGTTATGTTTTAACTCGAGTTTCTTACAAACTGTTTTATAAAAGAATTTTCATGTTAATTGATGAAAAATAGCGGTTCACTAGCTCGTTACGTCAAGCGGTTTTGAATTATGTTTTAAAGCGCAGTTTCTTTATTGCTTAGTTGCATACATGCCTTGAAAAATTAATTTATGAAGCTTTATGAAATAATTAAAGCTATTTGAAAGAAACTAGGAGTTATTTAGCTGTTAATTCTTTGAAAGGTACAATTTTAACGCGATTTTGGCGTATTTCTTAGAGTAACGTAATAGATTAAAACGTTAACTTTTTATGCTAGAAAATGCGCATGTTGTTTTTTTTTTATGGAATGTTATCCAATCTTTTCTTTCTGCTGGAGCGTACGGCCTCTGCTTCAAATTTTGCGACGAGCGGGGCGGGGTCGGCGCTCCAGGGTTGTCAGGATTTTGTGCATAACATCAAATAGACCTGTCCCCGTTTACAGCTGCGCAGCAATGAGCTGTGTGGAACTTGTTCGCGCCACCGCCGCAGTCGCCCCGCTTACCGCAAAATTCGAGGCAGTGGCCTAAGGCTCGATCTTGAAGACAGCGGAGCGGCAGCTGCGCTCCCGAAGGAGCCGTATAGTGGAATTAGGCTCCCCGCTGCCCACTGACTTTGAGACCGAGGCGTAAGAGAGACCAGTCTACCTGAGTAATGGGGATATTATAGGCTGAATATGCTTAAATGTTGATCTATATACCTTTCCATGGGATAATATTTCTTCAGTTTATTTTATATGTAAACAAACATATTTACCTAACCCCCATTTATCTTATCCTACAAACGCCTTCACCATTACGATTACTCAAAGAAAAAACAGAACAAATCCACAAAATACTTTTTCCTTATCGTGTCGTCCTACAAAAACACGGTATCATTTAATAAGACAAGGCATGTCGAACTTAGACGTGGAGGCGATCTATCATCATTGATGACGTCATTTGTCTAACTGACCCTCCGCTGTGGCACGCCACAGGAATGCATAAGATATTGTGGCTGAGTCATAAGAGGAGAGCGGGAAGAAAGAAAAGAGACGAGTTAATTTGAAAGACAAGCATATAAAATAAGGTTTATTAAGATTCCCATTATGTAGGGTTGACTCAAAAGCTCGAAATTAGACACCCAAATCACAGAACTCCTGAAAATATTGGTAACGACATACGCGACATCATGTATCGCAGTCTCATCACGACTGGTTTCAAAATGACAACGTTTTTTAAACTAAGAATTTGAGGACATGTTCGTCAAACAACCTGCACTGGAATACGTCCTACTCCTAACATAGAGGATGTCAATCAACCATAGATATATTATAGAAGGAGATATGGCGTGGAATTCAAAATGTATAGAAATCCGATGAAGCCACAATTGCCCCTCCATAACGCTAATATTGCGCACACAGTTCTGTCAAAACAATACTACGAACAAGTGCAAACACGCGCCATCGATAACTCAGTCGTTTAAATATGTATAAACCTAATTCTATACACTGCAGCGTACTTATTCCGTATAATTTACTCACACTAACAATTATCATTGTGTGTTGTCGCGACACGGGGGGCGGATACGTCTCTCCCGCTCAAATACAACGGACGCACCATGCGACATTACGGCTTGGGGAGGTATCGTTATGTCAGTTTTACATTGCTTGTCCAGTCACTCAGTGATAGACTGAGGTAGTTGTAAAAGAGCAATGTATTTAATGCAAAAACAATACAGTCGGAGTAATATAGGAAAACAAGAATAAAGTAGAACAAGTCAATAGCTGAGCGAAACGTTCAACACCACGGCTTCACCGACACGCCCCCTTGCCTCTTCTCCTATTTTTAATATTTCTGTGCAATCAACAGTATAAAATGATCATCATGATGATAGTCAGCACAGAAGTTTGAAGTAGTTTCCTAACTCTACTAAAGTGTTATACAAACGGAACTAACAGCGTTATCTTTCAAGTTACTTAATTACCTAAAGTACCTTCGAAAAGAAGACATGTAAAATGAATAGACATGTGTTTAGTGTGTCTGTTAGAGAATTGAAAAATAATAGACATGTTCCTTCTGTATTGTTAAATCAATGAAACGTATCAAAACTCGATAGTGGGTAGCTCATGCCGTCAAAACGCACTAAAAATTATTCTACAGCATAATTATTTTGAATTTAATAACGTCGTATCTTCGTCAATTTTGGTTTACCTAACAAAAGTAAAATTATAAAACAAATATTAAATTTTTCGATAATCTGACAGAATAATTCATTTTTCTCAGTGGACTATCCTTATCTTAAAGGATATGATACGCTGTAAGTTTCTAACTTCCACCAAACACAAAGGTCACGTACCCAATATTTACGGCTCGGGATGGATAGAGTACAGCCTGTCCTTTATTTTCATAAGTAAATCACGGCTCGACCATACCATACCATTATGCGAAGGAAACCGGATAGAATATCCACCATTTTCCCTATTCTCATACGTTTTCCTTACGTTATTGTGCGCGTGTGAGTAAATGTTTTAGGATCATAGGTTTGAGGAGAAATGTTATATTCAAAGAAGGTTTAGTTCAAGTGAAACCCATTAATAGTTTTTCTGGTTATTGATATATTGATAAAGGTCGATCACTCATCTTCTTATGGTGACTAAGTTATAGTGCTGCTGTTACAAATAAAAAGAGGGATCTCAAGTAAGCGAGAATCTCGACCACATACGATAATATCCTTTGCGTTACAGGGCTGCGGCACCAATCCCGCAACCAGGTTTCCAGGGCATGCGGTCTTCTACTGTCACTTTATCTCGACTACTTTTTTAAGTTAGTTAAATCATAAACATAAACGAGCAGTGGTGGCCCAGTGGTATCGGCCATGACTTACGAATTGTAGGTCGTGGGTTCGAACCCCGTCAGGCTCATTACTTTGTGTAATTTATTTCAATACCACTGCTCTCAAAACGGTGAAGGAAAACATCGTGAGGAAACCGGCATGTCTTAGAACCAAAAATTCGAAGACATGTGACATCTACCAATCCGCACTGGGCCCGCGTGGTAGATTACGACCCATTCCCTCTCACAGAGAGAAGGCCTGTGTCCCAGCAGTGGGAACATTTATAGGCTGATGATGATGAAATCATAAAATAACTTACTACCCGTGGTGCAACGGGTGAGACTGTCAAACGTATACTGACAAAAACCGGGCAATGTCTTCAGTTGCTTTGCGTTTCAGGGCCGTGTTATTTAGCCAGTCAGAAAAGACTCCTCAGATGCGTATTTGAGATTTCTGTCAGTAATCACATATCAGATAAGATTATACGTATGAAACGTTAAAACAAATCTTAAGTGTTCTAAAAATAAAGGCTTAGCTTCTCTTACGACACCTGACTTCGGAATGTTATATTTTAACTATTTTTAGCCTAAAAGTCTACACGTTATTCTATTATATTCAACCAAATTGAAACACGATACAACTCCCACGTGTACACCTACACAAAAAACAAAGACTACCGTCAAATTCAAAGGTAAAATTTTCTTCTACTACCCGCAAATTCAAAAGGTAAACTTTTCTTTCACTACCCTCAAATTTCCATTCATAATTACAAGAAACCGTTAACGTCGTGCAGATAAGCTCCTTTGCGGATAAAATAAAGGTGTTATTGTACAATTTGAATTACTGTAATTCTGTCACGTAGGAATAATGATGTTTTTGCGTTGAATGCATACTTATTTACTTATTATTGTCATGTTTTTGGGTTGTTTCATCTTTGTAGACATTGGTTTAGTTGTGTTATGATTCGTATGTAAGATAATATAATTTGCGTGTCGGCAATTAACATATTATACTTAATGAGTCGGCTCAGAATTTAGCAAGAAGTTTAACGTCATGGGTAATCTTTTAAAATGACAGAATCTGTCCAGGTCGCTACAAAGTTGGACAAAATCTTCAAAAAGAAGTAACGTTGTCATTTAGTGCACGGGTCTTGGCTTTTTTTTTTGCGTGGTAAAATCATCAAATGAGTCCTCTCACCCCGGACAGGGCGGGAGGGACTGTCAGACTTGTACTGACTAAAATCCACGGTGTCCTTCAATAGCCCTTTATGTTCCGGGGTCACGGTAATGAGATAAGTCCTCGGCAGGCTTTGACCCTCTAGAGAGGGGGGCCCATCATTAACGGGTCTTGGCTTTGATTCCAAATTCGAGAAAAGGTGTTATTGAGTTATTCTCTGAGGAATTGATAGAAGGTTGATGGTAAAAGGCTGTTATCCAATAATAATTGCCGTAAACACACGAGATATTGCCACACACTCGTAATTTCTCCTGTATCGTGGGTGCGCTTACAAACATTTAAACTCACATACACAAACAACTAGACCCGGAACCACTACTTGTATACCTTACTGACTGAAATCACATTCATCATCAGCCGAAAGACGTCCACTGCTGAACATAGGCCTCCCCCTTAGACCGCCACGCCGAACGACAATTCGCCACTTGCATCCATCGGTTGCCCGCGACCCTAACGATGTCGTCGGTCCACCTAGTGGGAGGCCAAGAGTTGCTTGTTGAGAGACTAAGAGTCACTCAACGAGCAATGGAAAGAGCTATGCTCGGAGTTTCTTTGCGGGATAAAATCCGGAACATGGATATTCGGCGAAGAACCCGAGTCACCGACGTAGCTCATACAATTTGCAAGTTGAAGTGGCAATGGGCAGGCCACATCGCTCGTAGAACTGACAACCGATGGGGAAGAAAAGTTCTCGAGTGGCGACCACGGACCGGAAGACGCAGCGAAATCACATTGTGTAAATAAAAATGTAACTTTTATATTTTATGGCATTATCCTCTTGTACAATAAAAGAAACAAGCGTAAATCACAGCAATGCGTGTTTGTGATTTTAAGCTTTTATTTTCTCACGATATTTTTCCTTTCAAAGTAATTCCTTAGGTGTTTTGTATTAAATTAAAATGTTCCCGGAACATTTCCCTAAAGAACAAAGTGCGTGCGTTTAATTTTTTCTTTGACGTTCAAAGTAAATCTTATTTCTTTTTATTCTGAGTTGAAGACATGTCTACTGTCTTTGTTTTCTGGACGAAAAAAAAAAAAGAATTTTGCTGTTCTATTTTCACCCTAAAGAGCCTAAACAACACGGAAGTGTTTTGTATTTGTACAAACATTTTCAACAGGGTATTTCATAAGCGTTTCCGGGAACTTTCATGATCTATGCCGTAATTTTTTTTAGCATTTTTGTGTTTCGTTTGTGTAGATTTTTGTGTTTGATGGCAATAGTCTCCTGGCAAAATGTAGGTGTAAATACTATTAGCTATTTTTTTTCAAGGTGTAATTTTTAAACTCTACTGCTGTTTAGAATTTTGATACCTTGTGTTTTATAGCAAAGGAAGACATAATTATTCTAGCATAATATTTACACAGCAATTCTCAAAGAAATTACCACTCAGAACAAGTTCTTTTTTTAAATCGTGTAAAATTTAAAAAAAAGCGAGTTTTTTTTGTAAAAAACTTCTTTCGATTGAATTCTATTGGTATAAGTGTCCCCTGACCACCCACTTCTCGTGTACAGGTATTGTGAGGCACCCTGTATATGAAACGTAGGGGAAGTCAGCTCAAAGCGGCCATAGGAGGCAAAGCGGCCACGCTTAATTTTTCGGTTATTTGAAATGATAGCGTTATATTGTCGTTCTGTGCGCATAACCAAACCTCCTTCCCACCTCGCGCCAGTCATTCACTAGTGTGGCTCCGAAAGTGTGGCTCTAGTGACGACAAATGTGTTTTTGTGTGTTTTATTAAAATAATACAAGGAAAGTTCAACCTGTTTTGATGCAAACTGTTTATATTTAAATGGTTTCATTACACGTTTCATGTTACTTATCTATTTGGCCTTTTTTGTGTGGTATTTGCTCCGAAATTTTAGTAAATAATGTGAGTGAAATTAATTTTTTAATCAAAATGGGCGAAAAAGGCAAAGCGGTTCGGGCAAAGCGGCCACCTGACCGATTACTTTAATATAATGGCTCCGTAGATAATGCTTAATTATTTTGTTTAGATGGTCAATAACTATAAAAGAACAGCCCAGGCATTATGAGACGACGCTACGATGGCCTGAACAGCCTGAACAATTAAAGAGATAAAAGAAAAGCGTGACTCAATCGCAATTAAATATGGTATCCCTGAGTAGACACTTATAAACAGGATCTGCTATAAAGATACTTTGCAGATTTACCACAGTATATTTCAACAAAAAAACCATTCATTTCTTGAAAACTTTTGGGGTGGCCACGTTGCCCTTACCCCCATGGCCGCTTTGGGCGACCACTCGGGCAAAGCGGTTTTATGACAAGTTTTCGTAAAATGCAAATCTTATGCTTATTTTTCAACATGCGCAAATTTGAATTGGCCATTGCAAAAATTCGATAAATTCTCTACTAGCTAGTACAAAATTCTCTCCAAAAATCTTTCGTTTAATGGATTTTTTTTTAACTCAAAGTTAAGGTGGCCGCTTTGAGCTGACTTCCCCTACATTTAGTCATTTTTTTTTGTATGGGACAAAGCCACCACACTATTCCCAAACCACTGCAACTCCTGAAAGCCAGAATCAACAGTGACAACCACCAGAAAAGCGCCGAGACAATGAAGCTCGACGTGTCCCGGAGAATGAATTTACCTGTCTTGGATCCTGCAACAAAATTAATCGGAAAAGAATAGTGGAGGAGTAGGAAATTATGTTTCCACTTCCCTCCATGCAATCAGGAGACAGAACGAAACAAAATATTAATGGGTCCTAAATTGTGAGCTGCTATATTTGATTCCAGGCGGTAGGTATGGCAAAAACGCTTGAACGCACGGAAGTTTGTTCGAGTTTCCACAAGGTCCGTATAATAAATGACTCCAGATGTAGTCTGAACAGTATCCAACACAATATTGCGTTCGTTCTGCCAAAGAATACACTCCCATACATTTAGTCAATTGATATGAGACGCCCTGTATTTATATGTATGTCAATTAGTCTATATATTTTTATCTTAAAATCCTAGTCCACCCGAATAACTTTTTAAAATTTTCAACAATATAAATATCGAAAGTTCAAGTACTGAACTACGGAAATACTTCAAACATATTATTCAAGAAATAATCTCCAACGGATAGCCTACAACTAAAAATATCATCTTTCAAGCGTCCTCATTCAGTATTTGCCGAACAAAAGCTTGACCTAACTCCGGCGGCGATGAAACGTCTATAGTCTATGGAAATGTTTTTTTTAAAGATGGCCGTTCACCTATTTGTACGAAGCTCTCATTGAAGGAGGTTTTTGTGTCAATGAGTAATAGTGGTCAAGATGTTGAATGGGCCATTTCGTTCAGAAATAGAGATGTTTTATTAAAGAAATTGAGGGTTATGTTGTCGGTTTATCTGATACGAGTAACTACTTATATTACAAGTTTTTGCATCACCATCATCTCAGCCATAGGACGTCCACTGCTGAACATAGGCCTCCCCTTTAGATCTCCACATATACCGGTTGGAAGCGACCTGCATCCAGCGTCTTCCGGCGACCTTTATAAGGTCGTCTGTCCATCTCGTTGGTGGACGTCCTACGCTGCGCTTGCTAGTCCGCGGTCTCCACTCTAGCACTTTTCGACCCCATCAGCCATCTGTTCTGCGAGCAATATGACCTGCCCATTGCCACTTCAGCTTACTAATCCGGTGGGCTATATCGGTGACTTCAGTTTTTGCATATTAGGAGGTAATTTCCGAAGCTACTTCCTACCCTTATTAGTACTCAGATAATTCCACACAATTAATACTACACCCCAAAAAAAAAAGGATTAAAATCACCACTTTCATTGTGCGCACAGCTAACAAATGGAATTCCGTGCCGGAGTCTGTTTCCTGATAACTTCAACCTTGGGTTAGGTAATTCTTGAACAAACCCGTGCTTCAACGTCGACTACATTATTACTTATCTACTATCAGCCGAGATGGAAGTCAAACGCGAGGCTATAACAAAAAAAAGTAAGTGGCACTCGGGGACTGCCGCGGTAAAGCT
The DNA here is from genome assembly GCA_950005045.1 of Agrotis exclamationis. Classification (NCBI taxonomy): domain Eukaryota; kingdom Metazoa; phylum Arthropoda; class Insecta; order Lepidoptera; family Noctuidae; genus Agrotis; species Agrotis exclamationis. The sequence continues at coordinate 5,927,565 of OX465441.1, read as the reverse complement.
ATTGCATAGTATTTTTTACTAACTTATGCAATTACAATTATATATTTATTATATTTTATTACTGTACTAATTAGGCTATGGTCAGCCACGTCAATCAAGTGAAACGTCAAGAAACGTTCTCCTCCCTCTCCCTCCCTCTCTCCCTCAATAAAATTGCCCCTTGCTCAATAAAATCATGCTTTCGTGCTAGTATTGAGCACGTCTGTCCGTACCTTTATGAGCACGTCAAAGCGTCTGTCCGTACCTTTATGAGCACGTCTGTCCGTACCTTTATGATTGCCGAAGTCTCCCGAACTGAAACGACGTAAGACGATGCGAGGTGTCAGGTAATTTCCTTAGGTTTTTGGGAATTTCTTGATTCGGTCGCCGCGCCGAGCCGCGCTCAGAGCTCGCAATAAAAGCTATGCAATAGCTTCAAAATCCAAGTCAAAAGACACTAATTTCACCTATTTTTACCTACCTACGTCATCACAAACTAACATAGCTACCGCATCGATCGTCTTTCCCTACCGGAACAAAATCGCGACGCACAATGAACGCAGATAACCTATTGACATGCAGACTCCGATTGGCCTATTGTGGACCTGACATAGGTCGGACTCACGACGAGAATTGGGATCCGATTGCTGGTTTTTTGGACGAAGGTTCTAGAATTCTGCGTTTTCTTTTATGATATGTTCTTCGTGAAATTAGTAAGCTAGGATTTTATGAATGATAAAATTATTACATCTGCTTTTGTCATGGGTTCAGTTAGGTTAAAGCTATTGTCAAACAGACAGGCGAAGCAAACGCGAAGCGAATGCGACCCGAATCATGTCATATAGAAAAGCGAAAGCGTTCCGATAGTCTATGTGACAGGCTTCAAACAATTCCATACATTACAAACAAAAACGCCTCGTTTCGCGTTTGCTTCGCCTATCTGTTTGACCATAACTTAAAAGTGTAGGTATATAACTGTAACACTGAGTAATTTGAACATTATGTATAGAAAAAAAATACTTTGTAAAATTGATTTATTATGACACACTCCTAACATTCTTTTTTTTATAATTCCAGGTATGGACCTTCCTGTAATAATGAACTCGAATTAACGGAATGTAAGTAATTCATTAAATAAAGACCTCGTTTTTAAAGGGTCCTTTAAAATGGAAAAGGTCAAGCGCATACCTACAGGGGTGAGTGTCAATTAGAAGTACTTTATCGTTGCTTAGGATCAAATCATTAAGTATTTTGGTGAGAAAATGTCCTGAAATGTTTGTTTAAATTGGGACAGTCTTGTATTTTTTTTGTAAAGGTGACAAAATTTTGTTGTTATATTTCATCTTTAACGAGGAGCTTTTCTTCAAGGTAAAGTCGTGCTTGTCTGTGGATAGGTGACTGTCTATGATGATATACGATGGTCATTTGTAGATTTTTGACTGGTGTAACTGTCTCGGAAGCTTTAATGTCTGACAACTAGTCTACCAAAGTGTGTCGTAGGTATTACCCAGTTACTGGGTTGTGGAGGTAAGAAAGGCAATCGCTTCAAAATACTGATATTCAGTTGCATTTGGTTCGACTGGAATCCGAACCCAACATAGTTAAGAAAAGGCTAGGCAGATTATGATTATTTTACTTTTAAAGACCGCTGACAACCTTTTTTTTTTGCCCCTGGGTGGGGCGGAAGGGACTGTCAGACTCTTACTGACTAAAATCCACCCGTGTTCCTTCGGATGCCCTTTACATTTCGGGGCCACGGTATCCTGGGTTAAGAAAAACCCGCGACCCCAGCAGGCATTTGGCCCCATAAGGGGTCCCGTCAGTTTGCTGACTACTCCCCGAAGGCACGCGCGAAACACGACACGAAGCGTCACCGACCCGGGCTTGGTACTTAGTCGGACAGCGACCTACCCATTAGTCACCGTCCGCCAGCCCGCTCCGCCGCTGTGCCCTCTGCTAATCAGAGGGACACGCGTTGGAGCGTCCACCCGACAGGCTATTCGCATACGGGCAAAGAGACCCCTTAGGCACACAGTGACTGTGCCTAAGGAAGAGTTTTTGCCCGTATCCCAGGGTGCACCGTCCCGAAAAACTGGTCTTCCCCACGGACGTATCCGAGAGGGAACTCCAGTCCACGGGCGCACGTGGAGGTTTCCTGTCTTAGCACCCCACCGCTTACAACCTTGGAGAATGATAAAAGATATTTATTAATGCGATTTATAGTAAGGCTTGTAATAAGACAATGTCTTGTTACAGCGTTTTACACTTGGTTCGACTTAGAAACCTTACATTTTATTACAAATGCGAAAAAAATGTGAGGAGATGTATGGATGGATGCTTATAACTTTTTGACACAAATTTTTTTAACAATTTGGTTGAAATTTGGTAAAGTGCATGTCCAAAAACCAAAAATTCGGAGACATGTGAACTGCACTGGGCCCAAATGGTGGATTACGGCCGACTCCCTCTCAAAAATAGGTCTGAAAGAACAGTGGAAACATAGTCTGATAATGCTATTCAGTGCCTTTCATCCAAATAAGTTCGACAAGTTATGCGTCAAAGAATCTCGTATTTATTATAATAGTGGTAAGATTCACATTCATATACACACCAGTTACGTACCTATACTCGTAAGCATATTATATACGGACATATGACAGCCATATTACGTGACTAGAATTCACAAAACATCAAAGACATTACATAAATGAGTGTAATTCAGGAAATGATGTCATGAGGAAAGAGTTAGAAGTTTCTTACGCGAACTGGAGCATAGAGTATAGAGTAAGAAAGGTTGTTACGGAGAAAACTTCTTGCTTTCTGATGTTTGGGTTCAAAACATTGTGATCTTTAAATATGCCTGAACTTGTAACTCTCGCTCATTTTCTTTTTAAGCTATTGCATAGCTTTTATCGCGGGCTCTGAGCGCGGCAAATCAAGAAATTCCCAAAAACCTAAGGAAAAACCCTAAGGAAATTACCTGACACCACGCATCGTCTTGCGTGGTGTCAGCAAGGGGCAATTTTATTGAGAGAGAGGGAGAGGGAGGAGAACTTTTCTTGACGTTTCACTTGATTGACGTGGCTGACCATAGCCTAATTAGTACAGTAATAAATATAATAAATAAATAATTTTATTTGGATAAGTTGATAAAAAATGCTATGCAATAGCTTTACCGCGGCAGTCCTCGAGTGCCACACGTTTTTTTAGTTTTTTTTTTTCTTTTTATTGGTCAAACAAGAATAAAAGGAGAACGTAGGCTACCTACCTAAGAAAAATATTTTAGATCGAGGCATATTTGCTACTGTACGAATTTAATATCACTTACTTAAACGTTCATCACTAGCAAGTTTTTAAGCTATTGCATAGCTTTTATCGCGGGTTTTGAGCGCGTCGAAGAGCGGCGACCGAATCAAAATAAATCCAAAAACCTAACGAAAATACCTGACACCACGCATCGTCTGACATCGTTTCAGTTCGGGAGACTTCGGCAGTCATAAAAATATCCGTCATAAAAACAATTTACTTTTTCTTACTGATTCTAAACGGCCAGCTACAAAAAAAGTTTCACAATAAAGCCTACTTATAAAATTCTCCTACAACAAAGAAGTTCTATAATACAGTAGTGCACCACAAACGCGGTAAGCGATTTTAGTCTTTTAAATTAAAAAAAATGTTAAGCAATAGCTTTACCGCGGCAGTCTCCAATTGCCACATGTACATATTTTTTTTTTGTGTCGTGGGTGCGTTTGCAACCTTTTAAACTGTCATACATAAACACCCAGACCCGAAGCAACTACTTGTATGTCGTACATACTATGTTCCATGCGGGAATTGAACCCGCGACACATAGTGATGCAGTCCATGGCTTAACCACTGCACCAATCGTGCCGCCATTCCAACAACTTATCTGTGAAGTATTCTTACTATCTATCTTACCTACAAGGTAGTTATAATATACAAATATTTGGATCATATTAAATACCACCTACTTTGTTATAGGAATTCTTACAGTTCGTATTTCAAGCTCTTCGCTTATCTAAGCAAGAAACGTCTGAGCTATTTTAAGCTATTGCTTAGCTTTTAATCGCAGGCTCTGAGCGCGGCGGGCGCGAAAAACCTAACGAAAAAACCTGACATTTGACAGCACGTCGTTTCAGTTCGGGAGACTTCGGCAATCATAAAGGTACGGACAGACGTGCTCATAAAGGTACGAAGAGGAATTTACTTTTTCTTACTGATTCTAAACGGCCAGCAACAAAAGGAATTTTTCACAATGAAACCTACTGATAAAATTCTTCTACAACAAAGCAGAGTGGCGCAGTGGAAGCGTGCTGGGCCCATAACCTGTTTAAAATTTTTACCCAGTTTGGAAGCGAGACCTGGGAATCCTGTATATAAAAGACACACTTATATCTTCTTTATAATTTATTTTTCGTTGAAAAAAAAAAGCTCCGCGAATATTTAACGAGAATAATCATCACATCGTTGCTCTATAATGCTATGCAATAGCTTCACCGCGGCAGTCTCCGAGTGCCACACGTATTTTTTTATAATTTAACAATTCTTATATCAGAAACCCGGCATTTTCTTGTAATTTCAGAACTTGGACGCAAAGTTCATCGATGACGAATATCGAATATCATTGAGAAAATATCAAAATGCCAAAGAGTATTGAAATCTAAGCCGATCCAATTTTTTTACCGGAAAAATCTTCTTCCATTCTTTCCCTTCGAAGCTTCCCGCAGATTAATTACGTAAAAAAATGAAAACAGTAATAAATAAACGGTTTCTTTCAACGAAAATCGGAATAAATCTCGGGATCAGAATCGCTTCGGTTATCCAATGCACTTTATGTTTTATTGCTTCGACATAAATCAGAATTTCCTTTGTGTTATGCCATTGTAAGGGCGACCGGTATTGCGGGACTGAGTCTTCGAATTTTAAAAATGTTGATATTCTAGAAGTGTCTTTTCAATAGAGAAATGGTTTTTTTATTATTAATGTAGTTCTGTATTCAAAATTGAAGTACTTACTTATGCGTGGCTTAGACAGCAACTAAATTGCTTGTAAAGCTATGAAGTTGAAGGGTATAACTTAAATTTTCATCTTTTTATTGCTTGATAATTTTTTATGGTACAAAATAAAGTATCTCTAAAGTATGTCTAGTTGATAAATATTTTTTTAATTATTTATTTATCAGTGAAAATAAACACTGTTTTATTTAAAACTAGATGTTCTCCGTGGTTTCAGAAACTAGATGTTCTCCTTCCTCGAGAAATGGACTACACAAAAATATTTTTGGCAATTCGAAGCAGTAGTTCCTAAGACATAAATTAAAATGATTGCCTGTCTATCATATCATATCATTTAATCAACAATGGCACCATACCCTTTCTCTCTTTGCCTCATCTAGCTACCTCTACCATCTTTGGCGAATCGGTAAGTACGAGTACTTGGTCACACCTGCCATTTTATATATCGATCTGTAGAACAGATGACACGGTCAGTTTTAGTACGCAAGAACTTTGGATTTTTATTACGAGTTGTAATGCGTTACAGCGCGTACACATCGGGCGTTTTAAACGCTCGCTTTGCTAACGCGCGTTTTGAAACCAATAGCTGATACCAAAGTGTAAACCTGCAAGCGCGTAATGTTGGCGTGTTGCTTAATTTTGTTTTAGTAGGTACTACAATGGATTTTTATTCTTGCATTTGCATACCGCGACTAAGGGTGGGTTCATATCTGACGGAACATCCGTCGCGGATCATCGGTCGCGGAACGCCAGAACAGACAAATGTATAGAACAACACTTGACCGTTCACACTTGACGCACAAACGGATCATCCGTTGAGTGTGAACGGTCAATTGTTTTTCCATACATTTGTCTGCTCTGGCGTTCCGCGACCGATAATAAGCGACGGATGTTCCGTCAGAGATGAACCCACCCTAAAATGATAACCCTACAATGTAGCAAATAATGTGTCAAAAATCAGTCACTGAAAAACGTCTCTAATGCATGCGTTGGTACTTATCGAAAACCATGTGTTAATTTTATGCAGTTTTAGTCTGACATGTTATTTGTGATAGAAAAATCATCAAACGTGTCTTCCCGGCCTGGGTGTTGCAGAAAAAGCAGTCGGACTATGTTTAGTTAAAAATCCACCCTGTCTCCTTTGCGTTCCAGAGCCGCGGTAACCTTCCTATACGCTCCCACAACCCCGGTAGGAGACTTACGAATAAAGAGTGTACTCGTGAAGCGCGCTAAGCTTTAGTACGTTTCCTGAAGTGGTCGTGAATCGCAACTGGGTCATAACATAAATAAAAGGTCGCTATAAACATTGACTGCTGTGATTTGATCGTGGTTTGGTAGGGACATTCGTTCGCAGTAGCTGCACGTGTCTTGGCCACTTTTATAGATAGATAGATAGAATATACTTTATTGTACACCAAAATCTTAAAACTACTGCTTTACAATATTGCTAAAACTATGGTTACAATGGCGGTCTTATCGCTTATAGCGATATCTTCCAGACAACCTTTGGATGGACTGTATGAATTAAGTGAAGGGTAGGGGGTAGTTTTGGGGGTTTGAAATTATAAAATGACTTTTCCAATCTGGGCGGAGCGAAGGGTAAGGGGACTTGTACTTATTAAAACGCGTGTGGTTCTTGCATTTGCCCCTGTCGCTCCAAGGCGTTGCGTTCTAGGACGCAACGCCTTGGTATTTTTTTTTATATTTATATTTATTTATTGGCCTATCTACAATTGTTACACTATTACAGCAAACCAGACAAGCAAACATACCAGCCAAGTGCACAATATTAGGCGATAGACACAGCATGCAAAAAATTATATAAAAAGAAAAACAAAATAATGACGATTTCAGAAACTACACTTCTCATAACACAGTTTTAGCTTAGGATAATTTTGGTAGTACAATGGTAATTACATACTTTGGTGGACTTGGCGCTTGAAGTCTTTAAGTGAAGTACAAGTTATATCAATAGTTTCGTCACAATTATTCAAAATTTTACATAGTCTTGGGACCGGGGAGTTAATCGTGGTAAAATCAAATGCGTCCTCCCACCCAGGGCAGGGCGGGAGGGACTGTCAGACTCGTACTGACTAAAATCCACGGTGTCCTTCAATAGCCCTTTACGTTCCAGTGTCACGATAATTCGGTAAGTCCCGCGACCCCAGCAGGCTGTGGCCCTCTAAAGGGGGGCCCGTCATTATGCTAACACTCTTTGAGGCGCGCGTGGAACACAACGCGCCGTCGACCCGGGCATGGTTCATGGTCAGACAGCGAGCGAGTCGCCCATTACTCGCCGCCCGGACACCGTAGGCATTCGGAGATCGTCTGAAGTGATAGTACCTACTAACCAACTACAAAAAAGAAGCTTCAAACAGCCTACGTGTTTTAAAGTTTCTTTTTGAACATTGCCCCACTCAAGGAATTTACCCTAACAAAGGGTGAATTCACAAACTCACAAACATTTAAACTTACAGACTCGCAACAAGCCGTAGTTCATAAAAATATTTGTACAGTGCGGGATTCGTATCGCGACGCTCAAATCAAATCAAATCAAATCAAATATTTTTATTTGTTGAACATAGGTAAGGTCAGGTACAGGTGTTATCATTATTAGTGAACGCTATGCTTAGCCGTCATCGGCGTACAAATACTATTTTTGGTAAACATGCTGAATATAATATTAAAACATTCAAATTATAAAATAACAAAAAACTTAAAAAATTGTGACACATTATTCAATAATACAACAAATTGTCAACACATATCATAATAATAATTTCTGGTATAGATAGTCAAATTAATAAATTAATTACAATAATAAAAAATAAATAGGTAATTATAATATGTCAGTTAGGTATTCGTTCACCGTGTAATATGTCTTTTCATTTAAAATTTTTAGTAAAGCCTTTTTAAATTCGTGTATGTTGACTATTTCTCTAATTCGTTTCGGGATCTTATTATAGATCCTTGGTGCCATACCCAAAAAACTCTTTGCATAAAGAGCAGTGCTATGTGGCTTAGCGCATATCTCTTTGTTGCGTCGTTTTGATCTCAAAGTTTCAAACAGATGGGAGTTGGATTTGACAAATACTGCTATCTCAAAAATATATATACATGGCAAAGTCAAGAGCTTAAATTTTTTGAAATACGGAACACAGCTATCAGTTGGTTTCAATTTAAACACAGCACGGACACATCTTTTTTGGGCCTTAAACGCAATTTCCCTGTCAGTGGAATTTCCCCAATAGATAATACCAAAACGTAATGTAGATGTCACATAGGCCTTGTAAGAAACCAGGACAACGGACTCATTAACTATTTTTGCTAGATTATAGAGCGCATACGAGTACTGGTTTAATTTATTACAAACAGTTCCTACATGACATTTCCAGGTTAATTGACTATCCAAGTGAAGTCCCAGAAATCTAGCACTGCTTGTTTTAGCTATTGTTTGATCTGCATACGATATCTTTAGGTTAAGTTTTTTTGTTCTTTGATAAAATGTCATAAGCTTTGTTTTGTCTATATTTATTTTTAATTTATTTGTATGTAACCAATTTATGATGCAAAGAATGGACTTGTTTATATCATCTTCGTAAGTTTCTATATTTTTGCATGGAACAATAAGAGTACTGTCATCGGCAAACAAAACCGTTGGATGATCGGTGCATTTTGGCAAATCATTAATAAATATGAGAAAAAACGGAGGCCCAAGGACACACCCTTGGGGTACACCACATGTTATATCTCTAGTTGATGACATATAAGTATTTTCAATCTTTGATTTAGAACAAATTCTATTTAAAACAGTGACTTGCTTTCTCCCAGTGAGATATGATTTGACTAGATTTAATACGTTTCCTCTGACGCCGTATCGTTCTAACTTGCCCAGTAATATTTCGTGATTTACATGATCGAATGCTTTAGACATGTCCATAAGTACAGCTGCAATTGGATTTTTCTTGTCAACATTACTAACAATTTTTGTTAGCAGTTCGTATACAGCTTTATTAATATTTTTGTTTTTTCGAAAACCATATTGCTCTTTAGCCAGTATACCGTTCACTTCAAAGAATGAGTTAATAGATTTATAAATTACCTTTTCAAAAACTTTTGACATTACCGGTATCAGAGCTATTGGGCGATAATTTGAAATATCAGCTCTATCGCCTTTCTTATGCAGTGGTTTAATTATGGTAATTTTTAACAAATTAGGGAAGTGGCCATGTTCTATGCATAGGTTAATAATAAAACTCAACACAGGTGCAATTATATGCGACACAGATTTTAAAATCTTTGTAGTTATACCATCATAACCCACGCTATTTGTGTTCTTTAATGATTTGATAATTTTAAATATTTCCAACGGGTCTGTTGGGGTCATAAATAGAGATTTTGGATAATATTTTACGTAAGATATAGCATTACTAGTATTATAATTAATGTCAGGATGAATTGAGTCTATAAAGTAATCATTGAATGTCGTAACTATTTCTTTAGGGTCACTTATTAATTTATCACCATTGAGTATTTGTTTTACGGATTCAGAAGGGAAGTTTGATTTACATCTATTAATTATTTTCCACGTAGCTTTAGTTTTATTCTCTGCAGTATTAATTATATGACTGTTTTGAGATATTTGTGTCAAATGTATAACTTTTTTTAATCGTTTTGAGTATTGCTTAAGTAACTGTTTATTTTCAATACTACGTGATCGCCTATACCGCCATAACATTTCTCTCTTTCTTTTACTACGTCTTCTGATACCTTTAGAAATCCATCTCTGAGATTTACGAGTAGAGATCTTTTTTTTACAGTCGGGAAACACAAGTCGTAAAAAAGTTTAAATAGGTCATGAAATGAATTAAAAGCTAGTTCTGGGTCGGTACTATTGTATACTTCTGCAAAAGTTAGATTACTAATGGCTTCAATAAACTTACGCTTGTTCTCAGAGCTAAAAACTCGATTTAGTACGTACCAGTGATCACTCGAACAGAACTTTTTTACAGGACACTTAAAGAGTTGAGCTGTGTGGTCAGATAAGGCCAATTCTAATACTTCACCACTACCACCCTTGACATTGTGCATAATGTTGTCGATACATGTTCCTGTCACTATGCGTGTAGGCTGTTTTATACTTGGTTTCAGATTATAATTTAGTAGTAAATGTAGAAATTCAATAGATACTCTGGTATTTTTCAAGAGATCAATGTTGAAATCACCACACAGCAATACCTTTTTTCCTAAGTTTCGTCCACAACGATTTAATATAAGTTCAATTTTTTCAAAGAAAATCGATATCGCACCTCTATTTGATTTTGGGGGTCTATAAACACAAATGATTGTCACTTTATGTGTTACTAATTCAATGGCACAACATTCTATAATACCGAGAACGCAAAAATCCCCAATATCTATAACCCTAAACTCGTGTCCATGTTTAATTAGTATACCCGTACCACCTTTCCTGGTGCTTCTTGATGAGTATGTTGAAAGTTTATAGTTCGGAATATACAATTGAATGTCATCATCACCTATCATGTTGTGTTCCGTAATACATATCACATCCACTATTTTACCTTTATGCAAGAGCTCGTTTAATTGTATACTTAACAAGTCTGCCTTTCCTATCAATCCATTAATATTTTGATTTAAAATAAATAAATGACTATAATTATAAACGAAAAAGATCATTGTCAGTTTCATTATGAGTTCTATCGGTTTGTGTTGCTTGATCCGTATATAGTTCATTAGTGTTGTCCGATTGGTTGAAAGTACTTTTGACAGCAATATTATCAAAACACTGATGAGAAACTAGATTATTAGAAACTTCTGCTTGCAAGTCTATACAACTCATAAAATGCAGTAAGTTTTTAAGAATGATGGCAACTGCTTTATTATTTACCTTTGCGTTATATTTCCAGAACATTTCGTTTGTGTATTTTAGACAAAAATTGGAATCAAAAAGATATGCGCGTTCACACAATTCCGCATCCAAATACATACAATGATTAAACATTTCAATTCGCTTATTAAAAATTGCAAAATTATTACTCAGTTTAAAATTTGGTGAACATATTATAATATTGGTATTAATTACATTTTTAAGCTCATTTTTAATGAACTCTATTAAAAGTCTATAGTTGTTAGAGACTTCAAAGTCTCTTTCGCCTATGTATATTATACAGTAATCTTCATGAGTAAAGTTTATGAGTTTCTTATCTAAATGTGCAAACAATTGCTTTATACCTGCATTTGGCATGCTATAATGACACAATTCATATCCAATGAACGTATTTAAACCTATATCTAATATTTTATTAACATCGTTGCTAGAAATCATACATAGTTTTTTGGATCTACGGGTTTCTGTTATAGTGTTTGATTGGAAGTTCATCGGAGTCATAGATTGTACTTCCGAAATGACGTTGCTATTTAAATTTGTTTCTTGAGATTCTTGAGTGTTTGCGGTTTGCTTATTTTTAGATGTATGTATATCTGATGTAAGTGTTTGGGGGTCCAATACAGTTTGTTGATTGTCTTTCATAGCATGCAGCAATAATCTATCTTCCACGGCCCCTTTCTGTTTTAGTTGATTTGTTGACTTCTTTTGTGGTGTGTTCAGCTTTATGATTTTTGGATTTGGTGAGCCTGGTCGTGTGCCAGTTGTTATACTTGTGGCGGCTTTTTTTAAGAGCTCATATTTTTTAGTGAGGTTGTTTACTGTAGATTTTAGATCATTATTCTCAAGGGATAACTGGTTAATCTCTTCGTGTGCTGCTGATAACTCAAGGATAAGTTTTTCAATTTTACATTTTAAATCTTGAATTTCGTCACATTCATCGTCCGATATGTTTGGCAGACTACTTGTGCTGCCATCTAGCGTCGAGTTAATCGTACTAGTTTCTGCGATAGTAGTGTCTGATTGTGACTTGGTTCGATTTCTACGTAGCGTGATATTCTCGAAAAAATTCATTGCTACGAATAATAATGATCAGAACACAATTTGAAAAAAGATATGTCGTTGACCTGATTCGAACTCGCAATCACTCGAGTAGGAAGACTTCGTAGCCGGCAGTACTACCGCTAGACCAGACGAACATTAATATAATAATCGAATTAGTTGACCAGTTCTTACTTTGGTTTAAGTTAGTTGGGCGATGGGTCCAAAGGTCATTTCTTTGTTCTATTGACATATACGTTGACTGTTAAAAATTTAAATACTCCGTTTTTTCTTTTTATGTTCACACACACTTTTTACTGGCTTTTCGGTGTTAAATATTGACATTCAAATAATTAATGCGTTAGCACATGCACTGAAGATGAGTGATTTACTTTGTAGTCCGGTTTTCACAGTATTACACAGTCTTTTAATTAATCAACTGTATCTTCACAATTTTTTACAATTATCACTTGATAACAATGTCACACGTTTGTTTTTGTTTACTTTCACTAATTGAGTAGTTTTTAACACTTAATAATGATAGTTGTATTTTAAAACAGTTTTTTAGTACGGAGCTTATGTTTACACCGGCAACAGCGCCATCTGTCGGTAAGCTTGGTGTCGCTCAACGAAGCAGTCAATCGCTCTTCCACTGCGATAACCGTACTGTCAATTTTACAGTCGTTTATGACGTCACAAGACTCCCACTCCTGAATTACGAAGAGTTTTATCTTTGATTTAAAAAAAAATTAAGTGTCCATTACTTTTCAGTAGGTAAGTAGGTACTCTAATTGACGGACTGAACAGATTAACAATTTATGTATGCAGTAAAATACCTTATTGTTACAAAGAAGTGTGTCACGTTTACGCAATTGAAGTACACATTCCTCAGAAAACCACTAGTAAGATCTGCTTTTCAAAGAACGGAAATCTTGAATGCTTTGTTTACTTTGTATCCCTACCCACTAGAAGTGCTCACCCTGTAAACGAGAACGAGGTTGAAGATAAATAGTGATGTAGCGAGCTAGACGCTAGGGTTGGGAGTATTAAGTTTGCCTACAGCTGTGAGCAATTTATTAACTGCCTGGCTTAGAACCGTTGTTGCATCTGAGCCGTTTCCTTCATTATTTTTGTCTGTGTTTTGTTCTTTATAAAAACTTAATTTATAGGTTTTTTTGTGGGAGTAGAGGGCTTTGTAAAGAAGCTCATTCTTGGAATTCAAAATCTCCTATGAATTCGATTGCCACTTAGATTTAGACTTACTCAACCGCCACCTGCGCTCATATTGCGTTGTCAATTATCTATTTTATGTCTCGATCTTCTTTCTTGCGGGCATTTTTATTTTTCCTAGCCTGCTCTGTCCCACTCCTGGGCAAAGGCCTCCCTCCACTCTTTCCATCTTTCACGACACTGTGCTTCCTCCTTCCAGTTCGGGCAGAATCTGTCTAATTCGTCCCGCCATATCCTGCGTGGTCTGCCGCGACCTCGCCTCACCGTCTCAGGGCACCAATATTGTGTTATTTTGGCCATTACATGCATTATTTTGACAGGCCTGTTAGTCTAGTGGTTAGTGACCCTGACTGCTATGCCGGAGGTCGTGTGGTTCGATTCCCACCCAGGACAAATGTTTGTGTGATGAGCACGATCATTATTTGTTCTGTGTCTGGGTGTAATTTATCTATAATATGTATGTATTTAGAAATATATAAGTATGTTTATCAGTTGTCTAGTACCCATAACACAAGCTCTGCTTAACTTGGGACTAGATGGCGTTGTGTGATAGTTGTGGAATATTATTTATTTTCAGACTGGTAGCGACACGGAAAAACGTCAGGTTGTAGCTTGAACTCAATATCCTTTGCATACGAAAATAAAGGAATATTTCTTTAGTATGTTTTAGATTTGAAGCTTAATGACGCAAAAGGTTTCTATCCGTCTCGTTTTGTCTATATTCAGACATGTCTAGCTTCCTCACTTTCGTCTTATCCCTCGGCTTTTTACATTTCCGAACGTTTCAAGAAACAAAAGATTTTTAGAAACAACATTATACATATAAAAAGAAAAGTGCCCGGAATTTCTTGCTAATGATCGACATTTTCTCTATGTATTTTCGCAACGTAACCTTCATATTCCCACTGCTGGGACACGGGCCTCCTCTCGCTCTCTGTGAAAAGGACCGGGCCGTAATCCACGACGCGGGCCCAGTGCGGGTTGGTAGGTATGTCACATGTCTTCTATTTATTGGTTCTAGGACATGCCGGTTTCCTCACGATGTTTTCCGTCACTGTTTTGAGAGCAGTGGTGAAAAAATAAATTACACAAAGTAATGCGCCTGGCTGGGTTCGAACCCACGACCTATATCTCGTAAGTCGGTACAAAACATAACCTTAATAATAGCATTTCAAGTATCAAATTTGCATGTTTTTAAGTCTTCGAAGAAATACTGTATTCCTTGCCATTTTCTTGTTCTTGCCACCCCTGAACATAGCCCATATTTCAGGTAGCTACAAGTGGCGATGTCAGAGCGATCGCAGTGCATGTGTCTTGTCAGCTTGCATCGCTGTTCATGCGTTACTGTGACGTGTATGTATGTACATATTGTACATTGTACTTGTATGTACTAATGCTTAGATATATTGGTAGGTGTAATATGAAGGTTTACACATGGAATCTAGGTAGATAATACATGACATTTGACGACACGTTTGTCGCAGTTGCAATCGACTGCTGCGCACTGTGTCGCGAGTTTGATTCCCGCACAGTAACGTAAACCTTTTTTAATCCTGGTAAAATCATCAAGTCATTCCATCTAAAGTCCCAGGGTGGGTCGGAAGGGACTGTCAGACTTGTACTGACCACGGTGATCCTTTAATAGCTCTTTACGTTCCAGAGTCGCGCTTACCTGATGAGACAGTCCCACGACCCCGGAGTAACGTATAACCTAGGGGAACAGTGTATAAGACGGGGACGTTAATAATCACGAGGTATAATGGGAATATACACTTATTAGGCATACTTAACACAACACTAACGTAGGGCAAGCGCCATCAGGACGTCATTTGCAAGCGGCGAGATGCAAATGACGTCCTGTTGGCGCTTGTGCTACGTTAGTTTTGTGTTAAGTTTGCCTTAGGTGTTGATTTCCCATCACACCTCGTGTCCCCGTCTTATACACTGTTCCCCTACAAGTAGTTGTTCCAGGTCTGAGTTTTTGTGTATGTAAGTTTCAATGTTTGTAAACGCACTCACGACACAGGACAAATTCGTAGTGAGGGACAACATTAATTAAATTAAAGTTAAACATGATAATTATAATGAAGTGACCACAAATTCAAAGCGACTGAAACTCACTGGTCACTTCACGTTTTCCTTAGCTTTAAAAACAGTTCCATTTTAAATTCTGAGTGCTGTAAATAGTTGAAAACAAACGGTTTCTAAGGAAAGCGATACGGGAGACAAGACGTACTCGTATGTACTGTAGTGGACTCCACTGTTCTTGTTTTAAAGGAAAAAGAGAGGAAACAAGTTGTAAAGCAATTTTATTGTATGAGATATTCTAAAGATTTTGATTTTAGGAATATCTCATGTATCGTGGGTACGTTTATGAAGAATTAAACTCATAAATAACACAAACAACCAGAGTCGTACAACTACTTGTAGGCTATACAAAGATGACCTACCTGTGAGACCAGTCAGCATAATGGCGGGACCCCCCTCTGGAGGGCCAAAGCCTACCGGGGTCGCGGGACACACGTATACCGCCACCCCGGTATACAAAGGGCTACTGAAGGACACCGTGGATTTTAGTCAGTACAAGTCTGACAGTCCCTGCCGCCTTGCCCTGGTTGGGAGGACTCATTTGATGATCTTACCACGATAAAAAAAAACCTGTGAGACCCAGAGACGAGAGAAAACAATCGCTTAGCCATCGCACCAATGTCGCTGCATAGCTAGCTGCTTTCTTAAATATGGTGGGGTCAACAAAAACAGATGCTTCTGGATACCAGTTCAGCACCAATCATCATCTATAACCTGATCTCCCCTCGGCTAGGCCTCCTCTTTGTGTCAATCTAACAGCACAGCCTTAATTGCATTTTTTTATCGTGGTATAATCACCAAATGAGTCCTCCCACCTAGGGCGGGAGGGACTGTCAGATTTGTACTGACTAAAATCCACGGTGATGCTTAGATATCCCTTTACGTGCCTTTTGGTTACCTGATGAAACGCATTATTAATTGCATTCAACCCAATTTTTTACAAAAATGCCTACAAAAATCCTTCGCGAATCGTAAAGTTAAGCCTAGTTGGTAAAGCGTCTAAATTAAGGTGTGCTAAATCAAAAAGTCGCAAGTTCAACTCCTACTTGCAATCAAAATTTTCTTTCAACAATAAAGTTTAAGTGAATTTACAGTTATAAAGTACTCAGTTTATACCCGTCAATTAAACCGAAGTGACGGCAACAAGATAAAAACGCCCATTGCTTCCAATACTTTTTAGGGTTCCGTAGCCAAATGGCAAAAACGGAACCCTTATAGATTCGTCATGTCTGTCTGTCTGTCTGTCTGTCCGTGTATGTCACAGCCACTTTTTGTCGAAAGTATAAGAGCTATCCTGTTGAAACTTCGTAGAAAGATGTATTATGTGAACCGCATTAGGATTTTCACACAAAAATCAAAACAAAACAAATTTTGGGGGTGCCCCCCATACTTAGAATTGAAACTCAAAAAAAATTTTTTCACCAAACCCATACGTGTGGGGTATCTATGAATAGGTCTTTAAAAATGATATTGAGGTTACTTACATCATTTTTTTCGTAACTTCTAAAATAAGAGAATGATAAAACTAAAAAAAATATACAATGTAGACTTCAACCAAAACTACCAACGAAAATTGGTTTGGATGAGATACAGTTAGCAATTTTTGAGATATAGTACATTTTACATTTTCAAAAACCGCAAATATAACTTTGCCATTCATACAAATACTATGAAAAACAAAGTTATTTTTATTGTTTGTGTATATTACTTACTAATCTCAATATAATTATATCTCTAATCTATGCTTGCTGCTACGGAACCCTTCATGGGCGAGTCCAACTCGCACTTGGCCGGTTTTTTTCATTTTTAGCATCGTTCAAATAAAATAGAACTGCATCAGTATTGCTGTAAAGTATAAAATTCGACGTAGACATTAAACGTCGCCGTCGCCTCGCTCGTGCTCGAGGATGCGTGAGTAGCCAGTTTTATACTTAAACGCTATAATAATACAGTCTCTAATTCAGTGACATCAAAAAGTCCGCGAAGATTTTTCTGTTAGGTGAAAACGGACCTTTACGGGAATTCTATTAATTATTTGTGGCAAGTTCCCGATGCGATGGTCTTAATTATTTTCCTTTTTTCAGCCAATCAACTTGGATTTGCGATACAAAAGGTGCAAGTTTAAGCTGTATGGTTGATGGAAATTGAATTTTGTTTTGTTGGTGCCATTTTTGAGATAGCTATTGCATTTTTGATTAAATTATTACTTATGGGACTCAATGGAGTACTTTCTAAGAGGTGTGGGACTACTAAAGACTAGTTAATTATTAAAATAAGAGGCATCATTTTAGGATTTTTCTTCAAAAACGCCCCCCCTAAGTAAATTAAGGTCTGTTTAAAAGATATAATATACACTTTATTGTACACCAAAATTGTTACACAATTATTTTAAAATATTGCTAATTCTATGGTTACATTAGCAGTTTTATGGCTAACAGCGATATCTTCCACATAACCTATTAATGGACTGTACGAACTTAAAATAATGGTGTATGTGAGTTTAAATATTTATAAAACGCACCCTCAATACAGGAAAAATTCCCAGGCTTAAAAAAAAGCGTCAAGCAACAACACAGTCAAAAGTATATTATGATGATTTTATTGCGTCAAAATACAATTAGTAAGTTGAAGTATTTCCGACGATACCCCAAACGTTTAAAAACAGCCTGAATTATGCTTTTTCCGTCTCCAGATCCCAGGGCAGTAATCCGGCAAGGACGTTGGCCGATTCGCCGGCGATCGTGCGGTATCCTCGGATCATCCGGATAGCCATGACCCTCTGGCATGCGACTCGCGTCCACATGCTCAGGGCCCACACGGGGGCCCCGTAGAGGGCCATGGACCGCATGACACCGGCGTACAGCGTCGGGCAGGAGGGTTTGGCCCGCTGAGATTGGGCAGGAGTCGCCTGAGAGCGGCTGCTGCCTGGTTCAGCAGCCTAAATTATGCTTGGATATATGTTTCCAAATATCTGTAGGCAATAGATCCTACAGCTTACACCACCAGTATCTATCAATATAAGCAAATTGTGGTGCCAAATAAACGCATAGGCAGGCTACAAGCCTCGAGGATTATAGCTCTGGCATATAAATCACAAGATCGGTAGTGCATTCGATCGGTAGACAGTTGGTTAGCTACCCGTCAGTTACCTATGTGAGACCCATACCTAGTTTCTGTCACATTGAGTGAAGCCTAAATGAATGCTAAATATTTTATAGACAGAATTTTCATTTTGTTTGTTTTTTCATCAAAATTAGCTGTTAAGTTCAGATTCAAATTAACATAAAAAAAATTAAAAAAAGATTATTTCGATTACATAGATGATTAGGGGAACAGTGTATAAGACGGGGACACGAGGTATGATGGGAAATCACACACATAAGGCAAACTTAACACAAAACTAACGTAGCACAAGCGCCAACAAGACGCCATTTGCATCTGGCCACTTGCAAATGACGTCCTGATAGCGCTTGCTCTACATTAGTGTTGTGTTAACTATGCCTAAAGAGTGTATGTCCTCATTATACCTCGCGATTATTAACGTCCCCGTCTTATACACTGTTCTCCTACACAATTATTTGGAGACTAACTTTTAAGCAAGAAGATGTTTAAGATAGGTGAACTCCGCTCTTCCATTATAGTAAACAAGTATGCAAGAGAACTTAGAAAAAGATGCAGTAAAATAATAAAAATTAAAGCGCAATTGTGTGATGATTAAGAGTTGGCTATGAGTGGGGTGGGTGTGTGTGTGTGTGTGTGTGTGTGAGTGTGAGTGGGTGTAATAGTGTAAGAGTGCATAACTGATTAATAAAATACGCTTACCTAGATATAAATACAAGTTCAAGTTATATAACATCAACATATTAGGTAAGTTGCTTACATCTGAAACCCTTTCTTTTAACATTCCCGTAGTCAGTAAAAGGGACGCTACAGGGGTCGCGGGACTGTCTTATCAGGTAACCGTGACCCGGAACGTAAAGAGCTTCTGAAGGACACCGTGGATTTTAGTCAGTATGAGTCTGACAGTACCTCCCGCCCCGCAGCGGGAGGACTCATTTGATGACGCTACACAGTCCCCCATGCAATAACCAAAGCATATTTACTAAACCAAATGGGATGAAAATTTAATGGGTAAATTGAATAATAAAATTTTATGGGACCAAATAGCAAGTATACTGCATCGAACAAAAAAAGAATCACAATAATCGGACTAGAAACCTCGGAGTAATCGGCGTACATACATAAAAAAAATACCGACCGAATTGAGTACGTCCTCCTTTTTTTAAAGTCGGTTAATAAACGTAATAGAAACTAAAACTCATTACATTAACAAGACAAGAATTCCTAATTCCTAGCGTATTTCAATTTCCTATGTCCAATTTTGCCTATGCCAATTTCACGCATGGTTGGTTCAAAATAGACCCATACGAACAGTGATAGCCTACCTACTTGAATTAGGTACGTCCGGCGCGCCTGAGGCGATCAGCCCTGTTGCCCTGGTTAATTTACAACGGTATAAGTCTATGTTTCCTTTCACAAAGATTAGGGTGGCCAAGTAGTGAAACCATTTTTAGCTGATGATGCTTTGACAAGCTTTTGAGAGTCAAAGCATCATCAGATGATGCTCAACAGTCCCTGCTTTCCGCCACCGTCCTCGAACCCTCGATGGCAATAATACCTCAGCTAGGTCAAAAGTTCTCATCAAGCTGAGTGAAATGAGCCCAAACACGATATAGCTGTTGTTAACTGTTGAGGAAATCTTGCGGGCTGACTTCAGAATATAACAGGGATCTGGAGTTGATCTGATGATGGTGACGCCATCATGTTATCTTCTCCATATCTCTACTATAAAGTAATGTCCTTAGAACTACATAAATGTTAACTTTACTTCAGCAGAATCGGTTCAAAACTGAAAATTCTGTAGGAAAATTGACAATAAATTCCTTTTTTCTACCCTTTTTTCATAAGCTTTTTTCATTAGAAACTTATTATCGAGAGTGCAAATAGAGAAAAATCCTAAAAAGAAACCCTCAAAAATTTAACTAAACGAAAACAAAAAAAAACCATACGTCGTTGGGACTCTAATGCGGTATCATAAGCTTAGTAAGCCAACGTTTATACTAATAAACTATGAAAATATGAAACGTCTTGTATGAGCGCAGTTTTTTGAAGATTTGTTGCGGTTCGGAAAAACGTCCACTCATAGCTCAAACTCAATATTAAACGGCGTTTTCCATAACACGAAAATATTGGGAATTGTAACTCCTTTAAAATTCCCAAAAATAAAACACAATGAGGAGAAGAACATGTGCCTTTCGGCTTAGTTTAGAGCCCGTTTCCAGTCCTTTTTTTAGCGCAATAGACCACATCAAGGTGAGTGCCGTGTCGTGTTTTGCGGTTTTCTATAAAAACCAGTACCGTCGCTGCGGCCTTCATTGCGATTGAGCAGCTTTTTCCATTGTCGTCGCCTTCAGAATCCTACCTTTAATACTTTTTTTTTTCGTGGTAAAATCATCGAATGAGTCCTCCCACCCCGGGCAGGGCGGGAGGGACTGTCAGACTTGTACTGACTGAAATCCACTGTGTCCTTCAATAGCCCTTTATGTTCCGGGGTCACGGTAATGAGATAAGTCCCGCGACCACGGCAGGCTTTGGCCCTCTAGAGGGGGGCCCTGTCATTATGCTGACGCTCTTTGAGGCGTGCGTGGAACACAACGCGCCGTCGACCCGGGCATGGTCCATGGTCAGACAGCGAGTTGCCCTTTACTCGCCGTTCGCATGCCCGCGCCTACGGTGGCCGGAGATCGTCTTGCGACGTCCGTCGCCGTGGGCGTCCACCACCGCGGGTGGGGCGGAGGGAGGATATTGTCCTCTCCCTCACGCGGACCGCCTCCTCCTTCGCGAGCATGACTGCTTCGCAGAACTCCTCGCAGACTCCGTCTCGCCCCGCAGCATGGCCGCGACCAATGCCGGGCGTACCTTTAATACTAGAGTTCATTTCAAAAAGTGTTTCTAAAACAAACTCTTTCACAATAGACCTCTGCGTCCACTAAGAACGTAATTCCTTTATTCAAGAACGGACTTATTTACTCAAAACTGAGGACAATCACCCAGTGTATTTGTCCAGTCCAAAGTATTGTCACTTATTGTTCTCTAAGCTACTAAACTTGACCAAAAACTCGTGAAAACACACCACATAATAGGCTTTTACGTTTCAAAGCGAATTTTAACAATGAAGCCTTGTAAGTCATGTTTACAAATTGTAGTAACCGTTTGTGAAAACACCGTAACAATGTTCAGCATAGTTAATTATAACTGTAGAATTAACTGCATGCAAGAAAACACTTAACTATGCTTCGTTTACATTTTTAGGGTTCCATATCAAAAGTGTAAGGCCGGGGTTCCACCGCAGCTAAGCGGAGAGATGTGTTTGAGTAACCAATCAGAAATAACATCTCTCCGCTTAGCTTCGGTGGAGTCCCGGTCTTAAGCTCGTGGCTAAACAATTACAGCCGCACAGACTGATCTTCCGGGTTAAGCCGCGCTTGCCGAGGTTGGTCTGTGGATGGGTGACCATCTGTCATAGCAAGTTTCCTCCGTGCCATTGGCCTGGGTTGTCATTTGTACATCTTTGACAGTCGTTACTATTCGTCAGAAGCTCTAAAGTCTGACAACCAGTCTTACCATGGGGTATCGTATTACCCAGTTACTGGGTTGTGGAGGTCCGACAGGCAGTCGCTCCATGTAAAATACTGGTATTCTTCAGCTGCATCTTGTTCGACTGGAAGCCGACCACAGTATAGTTGGGAATCGGCTAGGCAGATGATGATCGAAAGGGTAAAATGGAACCCCATTAAAGAGACTCCGCTGTCCGTCCGTCTGTATGTCTGTCTGTCTGTCAATCACCAGGCTGTATCTCACGAACCGTGATAGTTAGACAGTTGAAATTAACACAGATGATGTGTTTCTGTTGCCGCTATAACAAGAAATACTGAAAACGTGAGACAATCGCGGACAAACATACAGGTCGAACTGAGAATCTTATATTAAAGGGCCTCCTATACAACAGACATGTTTTTTTTTGCTATTTTTGTAGAAAATGGTACGAAAACCTTCTTGCGTAAGTCCGACTCGCGCTTGGCCAGTTTTTATGTTCGGGTAAGTTTAGTTTAAACTACAGTTTAGTTGGAACGGGTTGCTTTTGTATTACGTTGTTAAACTCACTTAATATGATATTGTTCTCGTCAAAGACTTTGTTTGTTAACCTTTTCTTTGTTATATTCGTTTAGTTTCCTATTCTGTTTTTGTTTCTTGTTCTGTTGAATATGTGCGTGAATGTCGTTCTTTCGTTGGGAGCCTCTTGCCGTGATAAAAAGTATACTTTGTATTAATCCATGTTATAAACTTTATGTGTACTAAAATTACATTGCATCCTAATACATTCACTTAATCATTCAAAGATCAATAAATATCCATCCATCCATCTACTCAAACATTCGCATTTAAAAATGGAATGCCGGTTTCTTAACGATATAACTATCGTTAAGAAACCGGCATTATACAAACGACGATATACAATTTTTAACCCTGTACTATCATTTCAAGAGATATTTTCCAAACTCCGCATGGGCAAAATGCCGGCAATACCTAATGACTAATTTTGAAAACCTTTTTAGTTTATTACTTCACTACGAAAATAGGCTCAGTTAGTATAATTTATTAACAAAAAACCCATCCCTGATAATAATCAATCTAAAAATAAATTCATTGTAGGCACTAGTTACCAGGTTAACATAAAATAAAGGTGTTCTAGCCTACTTTCCTTTCTGTATTATTAATCCAGAATGTTGTCTCCTTTGCAACCCAAATAACAAGGACTAACCGTATCCTTCGTGGAACTGAGGATTTTGTCCACCCTTAACTACACACCCTTTGCTGTAGGGTTGTCGAAACTGTTCGCAATACTATTAAACTTTTTTTTATTTCAAAAACTGTGTATATAAAGAATCATTATCATCATCAAGACGTCCACTGTTGAACATAGGCCTCCACTTTAACCGCCACGCCGAACGACAATTTGCCACTTGCATCCATCGGTTGCCCGCGACTTTTACGAAAGAAAATAAATGAATTTGAATAAAGAATACAAATTGAGTTATACAATATCCGAAGTACCACAAAAAATAAACATCTGTTACTGCAAAACGACCCATATATCAACGTGAATAGTTGTTTTGACGTTGACAGTTCTTTTAGACAAGTGTTCAACAGTATTTTATCTTTCTTGTGGTAAGACGGTATGTTTTTAAAAAATCGCAATGAATTAAACGAAAAAATAAATCAATAATGTTGGCACAAAATTCAGCCAAACCCCCGAAAATGGGAGGAGCGATCGTTTTGAGGGATCCTTATTTTGGCTGTAGGTTATAAAGAAAAGCATACGGTGCACATTATAAAAAGCAGTTATCGTGGTCTATGGACGTCTGCAACAACAGAGTTATCGCAATGTCGATGCTGTAACCTTTTGAGGGCATAAAGACAGTGGGAAGGAGCGTTGTACCGACAGAGAACCCCTCGAATTAAACGAATGTGTTTACACGTATTATTCTGATCGAATCCTCTGATCTAATCCCCTGATGGTATTTTGTTTTAAATTCTCACTGTTTACAACGTGGGTGTAAATAACACTCCCAACTGTCGTCCTAATCTTTCAACACAATCAGAGACTTGATTTTATATCATAAAAAAAGGCTTATCTGGTAACCTTTCAAACATTCTCCATCAGCAAAATTTCTATCTTATTTACGCCACAAGTACCCGTATCGTCGCGATATTATCAGCACAGTACAAAAAAAGTCTCTTACAAATACACCCACACGGAAAAATCAACGAAAATTCAAACACCCACGCGCCAAAACTCAACACCTCAAAATATCTAACACACCTGTCCTTTGTAATTTTGCCGACGCTAACGTGACGGCCCTACAAAGCAGCCGACACTGAATCTTTTAACACGGCCGCGGTACTTTGATTTGAATTTCAAATGGGGCGACCATTAATCGTCAGGACACGGCACGGTCAATCGCGGGATAAGATTTGCTGGGCATTGGCGACTGCCGTGCGAATTGTTGTGGGCAAAGCTTTGATGTTGATTTTCTAGTAGTAAGTACAAACGCCAGCACATCAACCTACCTCAAACTGTCAAATACTTTAATAGATTTTCAACCTCATAACAATAGTGGACGGTTAAATTTCGATAGGTATTTGGCAGATTGGGGTAGGTTGACCTGTTGGTGTATGTACCTAAAGTGATTCTAAAGTGAAGTGATGTTTACCTAATTCATTTATTTCATCAACACTGCTCCAATATCTCAAGTTTTCAGAGACAAGTGGACATCTACCAATTCGCACTGGGCCTGCGTGTTGGAATAAAGCCCACTCCCTGTCACAAACATGAGGCCTGTGTTCTGTGTCCCAGCATTGGGAACATTATAAGATGAAACAGAACAAGGTTTTTAAATACTAAAACTATTCTGCGTTTCATCTTCAACTTTTACAAGCCCTAGCTAACTTTACCTTGAGTGAACCTCTCACAAAAACTCGTAAAGGTCCACTACTAGTCCCAAAGCAGACTACACGACAAGTTACTCTCAGCAGAACACAGGGGACGTTTTAAAAATAAAACTCAATATGTTTAGAGTACCTTAGTTTTAGATGTTATATGCAGACTAGTTTTTGAAGCTACGATTTATTTATATTAATATAAAAATACATGTGGCACTCGGAGACTGCCGTGGTGAAGCTATTGCATAACATTTTATTTTTATTTTAAAAGAATAAAATCGTCTACCGCGTATATTTAATGAGAATATAATTTATTTAAAATGTTTGTGGTGCACTACTGTAATAACTTTTTTTTTGTAGGAGAATTTTATAAGTAGGTTTCATTGTGAAAACTCCTTTTGTAGCAGGCCGTTTAGAATCAATAATAAAAAGTAAATTGTTTTTATGACGGATATTTTTATGATTTCCGAAGTCTCCCGAACTGAAACGATGCTAGACGATGCGTGATGTCAGGTTTTTTCCTTAGGTTTTTGGAATTTTTTTGATTCGGTCGCCGCGCCACGCCGCGCTCAGAGCCCGCGATAAAAGCTATGCAGTAGCTTAATAATATTTCGCCCGATACAAATCGAAAATTATCCCACGGGAAGTGACGGGAACATAAAATAGGGACGAAAACTGTACTATGTAGGATTGTAGGTATATATCCAGGTTATAAATTATCTGTGTATTGGATTTCATCCAAATCAGATCTGTAGTTTTTACGTGAAAGAGTACAAAACACACAGTCAATATTTTCATTTATAAGTAAGAAGTAATATTTAAGTCTAAAAGAGGCTCCAAAGGCTTACTTTGCGTTTCACCTTAGATTAGGACGGCCTTATAATTACCGCTCATAAATAAACATTATAAATATAACATATAAACGGACGAATTTCAAAAATGCTTAATTTCTTGTTCATCCTTTTACCAACTATGTTGGGTTCGGCTTCCAGTCGAACCGAATGCAACTGAATGTCAAATATTTTACTTGGAGCGACTGCCTATCCTGACCTCCACCTCCTGAGTAATACGATACCCCTTGATAAGACTGGTTGTCAGACTTTCGAGCTTCTGACGAACAGTAACGACTGCCATCATCATCTTCCTGCCCTTATCATCCCATTCTCCCCTATCAGACGTCACAGTATCATTTACTCCTTTTTCATTCATATCATTCCTTAGACAATCCATCCATCTTTTCTTTGGCCTTCCTCTTCCTCTCCATCATCAACATTCATACTCATCACTCTCTTAGTCACGTGAGTGTCATCCCTCCTCATCACATGTCCATACCAAGACAGATGATTTCCTTTCATTTTTTTCTGTAACAGGTGCTACTTTCAAACTTCCCCTTATAAACTCATTTCATACTTTATCCATTTTTGTCACTCCACACATCCATCTCAACATCCTCATCTCCGCTACATGCAATCGTTTCTCATCCAACTTTTTCACAGCCCAGCATTCGATGCAATAGTAACGACTGTCAATATACTTCACAAACTTAAACAAAATGAAGCGACTCAAAGCGTCTAATGCGTCAGTGCGCGGCTTTCCTTATGCATAAAGAGTAGTTTACACTATGCCAACTGGCGCTACCAATTAAGACAGCAAATAGAGTGCCTAGATAAAACCTAGCTTTAAAATGGTGACGTGAAAGCTCTAATTAAAACTGGTAAAAAGAATACGGTCTCTGTAGAGTAGATTAAGAGATGTTTGTATTTCATTTGGCGCTTTTTTTTCCTTGGTTGGTTAAGAATCTTGATATTATCTTGTTTTTGCCCGACTGCGCCAGAAGGAGAGTTATGTTTTTCGAGTGTCTGTTTGTTTCTTTGGCACGCTGAGTGCCATAATTTGTGGGTGTCTTTTTTTTTGGTAAAAAATTGAGTAGAGTATCAAAAGAAAGTATTTCAAACTGAGATTACTATAGTGTTAGCTGACTTTCCAAAAGCTAGGTACCTCCGATTGCATTGATTTAATTTTAGATCTTATTCCATCTTTTCAGTTCGCTTTTTGTCGTTGTATTTGGGTCAGAATACTAATGCTATTGTCAAACAGACAGGCAAAGCGAACGCGAAGCGAAGCGTTTTTGTTTGTAATGTATGGAATTGTTTGAAGCCTGTCACATAGACTATCGGGCCGCTTTCGTTTTTCTATATGACAGGATTTGGATCGCATTCGCTTCTAAAAATTGTCAAAGCTGTACATAATAATATCATTTTGCTTAAGCGAACATTAACGAAAAGAAAGAAAAGTGGCTTGGTTTCCAAAATTGTCTGGGCACCCTGAACAAGTGACCATAGATTCTATTGCTTGCTGCAAAAAATCTATTAATTGTAAACACCCAAACTAGGCTTAGGGTGACAGTTAATTCCAACTAAAACTACCCTCTATTATAATATTAATACGACTCGAAGTTGATTGCAATCACAACCCTCCATCCGTCAGTTGATCCAAATCAAGTAATTAAGTTTAAATTTATGAGACCACCGAGTTTCTAGCTAGGCTATAAGTAAGAGCCCATTTACACGGAGGAAATTAACCCCACAAAATGAATTTAAGCCAAAATAACACAGGAACTCAGGCTAGTTTCACAGCAGTTGTCTATCTTTATGAAAAACTTTTTTGTCGGGTGCATTTTCAAGCATTTCACTTTTGGGGGTAGAAGAACAGAGTGGAAAGTTCTTCGTTACCCGGTGAAAAGGAAGGTACCTTCCGACCAGACGGGTGTTGTGTCTGGTGGGCTTTCTGCCCGACATTCATTGTCGGAATATTCTATGTCTTCTAAGTTCGATGTTAACTTTGATTGCGCGATGTAGACATCTTACATCTTAGTTTCTCCGTCGCTTCATGGATGGCGCTAGTGTACTTTTTGTAGATGATTATGTACGCTACACACTCACATAGTCAACCAGTCACATAACTACCTGTAGATCAAAAATTCGCTCGGCTGTGCTACACACGAAGCTTTGAAGAGTATCGCTCAAACACTCGCCGGGACAAACTCGCTTGGCGACTAGCGGTAATTCCTCCTCGTGTAAATGAGTCTTTTAGCTGAGCCTTTGAGATTTGTAACGTATTTAATAAGATTATTTAGTTCTGAGAAAGGTTACGTTAATGCTAATATTTAGACAGGAAAGTTTTGTTCAATCTGTTTATCTGACATTCTAACTGACGGCAAACCACGAAACTTAATGAATATTCTAAATATATTTTGTAAATTGTATAACGAGTTGGGTTCCACGCACAGAAGTGGAACTAAGTAACCGACATGGATTTTCAATTATCATACAAAAGCAAGCAGGGGTGGCCCAGTGGTATCGGTCCGGGCTTACGAGTTGAAGGTCGTGGGTTCGAACCTAGCCAGATGCTCTCAAAACGGTGGAGGAAAACATCTTGAGGAAACCGGCATCCTAGAACTAAAAACCTCGAAGGCATTTGACATCTACTAACCCGCATTGGGCCCGCGTGGTGTAATATTTTCCATTCCTCTCACAGAGAATGGGCTTGGGCCGGCCACGTTTGCCGCATGCTCAATGAGCTGTGGGCCAAAATAACCACTTTGTGGAGCCCTGATACAGCCAAAAGGCGTCGCGGCAGACCTCGTAGAAGATGGCGGGACGAGATTGACAAAACCAATGACCAGTGGTCCACTTTGGCCCTGGATCGTGAAAACTGGAAGTCATGGGGAGAGACCTTTGCCCAACAGTGGGATGATGTTGGGTAGCAGTATCAGTATCTCACAGAGAGGAGGTTTGTGTATGAGCAGTGGGAAGAAGCAGTGGTCAAGAATGAATAGGTTACTTCTAGGCAAGCGTGCTTCACCGACGACCACATCTTCGCTTACTATCTGGAGAGAAAGTGGTCAAACGTAAACATGTTGTTTAATAAAAAAAAAAAACTTTTTGAAAAAAAGGGAACCGACTTCAAAACCAAACACAAAAAAAACTGTAAAATAACTTTCCTTTCGGAAGTCGGTGGCTTTGTTTTTTAGTTCATTGACTAAGGCCACCGACTTTCGAAAGAAAAGTTATTTTATAGTTTTTTTTTGTGTTTGGTTTTGAAGTCGGTTCCCTTTTTTTTTTCAAAAAGTTTTTTATTTTTACCTTTTTAGTTTAGATATTCAACAAAAACGGATCTTTGCGGGCAATTTCACGAGATATTCATTATTGTTATATACTTAAACCTTTCCCAGAATGTAATGAACACTTTGCTGAAAACCGCAACAAAATCCGTTCAGCCAAACGCGAGATAATCGCGGACAAACATACATACATACATACAGGTCGAACTGAGATCCTACTTTTTTTTGAAGTCGGTTAAAAAACAACTGAAAGATAGCGAACGAAAGAGAACAGAAAACAGCAAATAAGCATAAAAAAATTAAATGTCGAAACAAACATCATACATTTCCGCCTCAAAACAAGTCACTTTTCACAGGAAAACTTTAACAATACATTCACGAGCTAAGCCTTACAGAGACGCCATAATATCATAAAATTTCAAACGAAACTCAATCTTACATTTTTAAATTTCAGCGCATGAATTTGAAAGCGTGTTAAAAACCTCAAGTGTTGTTAGGACGCCTGGTTACCCTCGCCGAGAGTTGGATTTAACTGCGAAAAATTTTCGCGTATATTTCTTTGTAACTGCGAAAAAATGTGGGATACCGATGGATAGGATACGTGGGAAATGTTGCAAGAATTCGAATTTTCGTTGAATTTTTCGAAGAGTTTGAAAATGTTATGTGAATGAATGGTATATATTTTTTGTGGAGTCGTCTAGTAAGAACTTACTTCGAAAAGTTTCAGTGGTTTTGTTCGCGGTATATTTCTTGATGACGAATGGAGCAGACAAGTCCTGGAGTGGAGACCGTGAATCACAAAATTGAGAGGATGTTTTTAGGCAAACTACCTTAGAAAGCTAGTTGGTCCAGACGTTGCCCAGCTTGGTAGAAAACAGAGGTCTTCAGTTGTGAACTGCAATAAGCTGATTTGATTAAGCAGTAATAATAATATTGTTGGCTGTATAGCGTTTAGATCCTTGCCTGTGTTTCAGTTTTTAAAATGACTGCTTTCTCTTTCGCACACTTAGGTCTCTCTCTCTCTGGCTCTGTACTCGCGACGGCTCACGACCACTGCGTATATTTAAATAATAAATTCTGCTAAACCAAGTAATTATTGTTTTACTGGCCATATCCCATCAGGTTATGGGCCCAGTATCTTGCACAAGTAAAGTCGCGAGTCAATCGAAAGTTTATTTCGCATTAATCTTATCCAAAGATTTGTCAGCCACGCGGTCGTTGCTAGACAAAGGAAAGTGCAGGAAAGATGGACGTCGCTTCGCACGTAATTGCTGCCCGGCGTTTCGACGGTCAAGGATTCCGCCAATGGAAGTTCATGATTAACTGCGCGTTAAGAGCAAAAGGATTGAGCAATCATCTCACTGAGGAGAAAAGCGACGATAACACAAACGATGTGAAGACAGAAGGAAGTTTGTCCGTGCTTGAAAAATGGCGTCAAGCGGATGCGCAAGCGATGTTCATAATAACATCAGGACTCGATATGTCTCTAATTAGTTTGGTTGAAACGTGTACTACTGCAAAGCAAATGATGATTAAATTAGAATCCATTTACGAGCAGAAAAGTGAAAACACGAAAATGTTATTATTGGAAAAGTTCCACAACATAAAGATGGCGGAAGGCGATTCAATTGCTAAACATATTACAAAAATCGAAAATATCGCACAACAACTTCGAGATGCTGGTGAAGTGGTTTCGGAGATAAGCGTGATAACCAAAATATTGGGATCGTTACCCGAAAGATATCGAAACCTACGTCAAGCATGGTTGTCACTGGACGAAAAGAGACAGACAATTATCAATTTGACAGCTCGACTGATAGATGAGGAAGCAAGTTTTAATCGTGCTGAAGAGCAAGAACCCGCTGCTTTAGTTTCAACACAAAAAACTAAAAACAAGCAGAACACACGTTCCCGAGCAAAATGCTTCAAGTGTTCAAAGCGCGGACACTATGCGCGTGATTGTAAACAAAGTGTTCCCGTCACTGCCACTGTCATGCCGGCGCCAGCGAGTAACCGCACGGAACGCACTCAAGCGTCACCGTCTCAAAAATCTGCGTTTGTCAGTGATAACAACATAAACATTGATAGTAAATACGTGTGGATATTGGACAGTGGAGCCTCCGTACATATGTGTTGTGCTCGAGAATGTTTTGCGAACTTAATTCCCTTCGAATCAATAGTGCGTATAGGCAATGGAACTGAGTTACAAGTGTGTGGAAAAGGGACAATAAATGTAAACAAACTACTCGGTGGTCAGTGGTACGAGTCTACTATAAACGATGTTTACTTTGTGCCAAAACTATGTAAGAACTTGTTCTCGGAAGGTGTTATAACCTCAAAAGGTTTTAAAATAGTGAAAGAACAATCCAGTGCCAAAATATACGATAGTTCGGGAATGTTAGTTGCGGTCGCAAACAAAAGTAGCAACAATAACTTATATAAAATGCAATTCAGTGTTAAAATATCTCAAGAGGCGAATGTATGTGACATTGAACTGTGGCATAGGCGTCTTGGACACATCAGTGTGCACACTATACGAGAAATGGTGCGAAGTGGACTTATTCCAGGTATGAAAGTAGAAGAAATAGACAGTTTTCTCTGCGAACCGTGTATATTAGGGAAACAGCACCGTTTACCCTTTAAACAATCACAAGGAAGTGCTAACCTTGCTGGAGCAAAGGTGTATAGTGACATTTGTGGACCCATGCCTGTCAGGTCAATAAGTGGCAAGAGATATTTTGTGACCTTCATTGATCAAGCAACAAGGTACTGTAAGGTGTACTTATTATCTAAAAAGAGCGAAGTTTTTGAGTGCTTTAAAGACTATTATAAGCAAATACTCAGTCAAGGTGTCAGGCTCAGTGCCCTTCACTCAGACAACGGTTGTGAATACACAAGCAGTCAGATGAAGCAGTTTGCATCAGAACATGGAATTCAGTTGTGTCGGACAGCTCCCTATACCCCTCAACAAAATGGTTGTAGTGAGAGAATGAACAGGACACTGATGGAATCTGCGCGTGCGATGCTCTTCGACAGCAAGTTACCTGCAAGTCTCTGGGCAGAAGCGGTGAACACTGCAGCTTATTTGTACAACAGAAAAGAAAGAGATGGCATAACTCCATTTGAAAAATGGGTTGGAAGAAAGCCTAACCTTTCTCATCTCAGGACATTTGGCTGCACAGCCTACGTTCATGTGCCCAAGGAGAAACGCAATAAACTTCAGCCGAAAAGTATGAAAATGACACTTGTAGGTTATGACAATAACTCAGACAACTACAGATTGATGGATCTGCATACCAAGAAAGTGGAGATATCTCGAGATGTAATATTCGATGAAACTACTACCTGTGATGAACGAAAAGTTGAGGAGAGCTTGTTCCAGCTGCCCCTAGATGATGAAGATAGCTTGGTGTGTCCGCTATCAGAAAAGGGAGCAGAATCAACTCCGCAGGCCTCGATGCATACACCGGTCAGCACCGTGTATGATGCCAAGGAGACTCCGCAGGCCCCGATGCATACGGTGGAGTGTGGCCCATCGTGTGATGCCAAGGAGACCCGTGCACTTCCAACTCCGCAGGCCACGACGCATGCTGTGGTGAGTCCTCAGCGTGATGCCAAGGTGTTCGGAGGTGCTACCAGCAGTGGTGGTAAGTCGTCGACATCAAGCAGGAGCCGACATGGTAGTAAGTCACTATTTGACAAGAACGTATTTGAAAATTTCCTGAATAAAGCCCTGGGTAAGCAGTCCTCGGAAGAGTGCTCGGAACACCCAGAGGAAGACACAATGACCTATATAGCAGAGGCATTGATAGCAGA
Organism: Agrotis exclamationis; assembly: GCA_950005045.1. Lineage (NCBI taxonomy): Eukaryota > Metazoa > Arthropoda > Insecta > Lepidoptera > Noctuidae > Agrotis > Agrotis exclamationis. The sequence goes on along the minus strand of OX465441.1, from coordinate 5,894,783 downwards.
TTTTGAAGTCCCAACAACATTCCAGCAAGCCATGGTATCACCGGATGCTGAGCACTGGACAAAATCAATCAACGAAGAGCTGGAAGCTCACAAAGAAAATGAAACGTGGGAGCTTGTGAGTTTACCTACTGGTAAGAAACCCATAGGATGTAAATGGGTATTTCGTGTAAAAGAAAATTCAGATGGTTCTATTCGATTTAAATCTAGACTTTGTGCTAAAGGGTTTTCACAAACAAAAGACATAGATTATTCTGAAACATTTTCACCTACAGTAAGGTATGATACCATTAGAGTCATGTTGTCACTAGTTACCCATTTAAAACTTAATGTTAAACAATTTGATGTTAAAACCGCATTTTTGTATGGTACAATTTCTGAGGAAATTTACATGTCCCCTCCTCCAGGTTTAAAAGCAGGTGATAAAGTTTGTAAACTAAAGAAGTCACTATATGGTCTTAAGCAAGCACCAAGGTGCTGGAATCAAACTGTAACTGAAATATTGAGAGATTTTGGTTTTACAGCTTGTGAAGTAGATAAATGTGCATTTATATCAAATAAATACAGTGATGTAATGTATTTACTTTTGTATGTAGATGACGGACTTTTGTTTTGTAAAAGTAACACATTAATGAATAGATTTCTATCTGAGTTACAAGAAAAGTTTCAAATTGTAATTACTGAAAATGTAAAATGTTTTGTTGGTATGCAAATAGACATGAGTGAAAATTCAATTTTTGTACATCAAAGAAAATATATTGAGTCATTGTTGAATAAATTTCAATTGGAAGATTGTCATCCGGTTTCAGTGCCTGCTGACCCAAATATAAAATTGTGTAGACCTGAATTTCCTGAAAATAAAATACTGTATCGTCAGATGGTAGGTGCACTCATGTTTCTTGCAATAGTCTGTAGACCAGATATAATGTTGGCAGTAAATATTGTAAGTAGGTACATTGAATGTCATGATCAATCACATTATAATGCTGTGTTGCGAATTTTGAAGTATTTAAAGGGTACCAAAGACTTAGGTATTTTGTATACACACTGTGAAAATTTAAATATAGAAGCATACTGTGATGCAGACTTTGGTTCTGATATAGACTCACGTAGATCAACCAGTGGTTATGTAACAATGATTAATAATAGTGTTGTAACTTGGGCAAGTCAGAAGCAAAGTTATGTAGCATTGTCTACCTGTGAGGCAGAATATATTTCAGCCTGTAATGCGACAAGAGAAATTATTTGGCTTAAATATTTACTAAATGAATTGTGTAAATTTAATGAAACTGTTGCTTTGTTTATAGACAACCAGAGTGCTATAAAGTTAATTAAGAATGAAAGTTTACATAAGAGAAGTAAACACTTCGATATAAAATTGCATTATGTTAGAGAAAAATTTAATGATAAAAGTATAAGTGTACACTATGTAAACACTAAAGAACAAATTGCTGATATTTTGACAAAGCCGATAAGTAAGTTTTAATTTATGTATTTAAGAAAAAGTTTAGGTATTGTGTAAACCAAGCTATGTATTTACATAATAATTTTTAAGTGTAAATATAAACAGTGTGTAAAGGAATAGAAAGTTGTCATTTCGTGGGAGTGTTGGCTGTATAGCGTTTAGATCCTTGCCTGTGTTTCAGTTTTTAAAATGACTGCTTTCTCTTTCGCACACTTAGGTCTCTCTCTCTCTGGCTCTGTACTCGCGACGGCTCACGACCACTGCGTATATTTAAATAATAAATTCTGCTAAACCAAGTAATTATTGTTTTACTGGCCATATCCCATCAAATATAATAACATTCCACAACTATCACACAACGCCATCTAGTCCCAAGCTAAGTAGAGCTTGTGTTTTGGGTACTAGACAACTGATAAACATACTTATATATTTCTAAATACATAAATATTATAGATAAATTACACCCAGACACAGAACAAAAGATCGTGCTCATCTCGCAAACATTTGTCCTGGGTGGGAATCGAACCCACGACCTCCGGCAGCCAGGGTCACTAACCACTAGACCAATAGGCCTGTCGATTATCGAGCAGTAATAGGTTACATCCGACAATAGATTGACAATAATAGTCACTGTATGTGTGCCCTTTCTAGTCTACTCTGTCCTAGTCGAGGGCAAAGGCCTCTATTCCTTGTACCTTCCAATCCAGCATGTTATCCTACCAGCTGTGATGTAATCTATCCAGTTCGTCCCGTCATTTTTGTTCGCTGCCGCGACCCCGCCTCACTGTTTCCAGTTTTCAAACTTTATATCCAATTTAAAACAAGAAAAATCACAGCTTATTTCCATCCTGAAACCACGCGACATAACCAACTGAAAAATAGCACCAAAATAAGTTGTGAACATCAGAAAATAATTCACAACTCTCTTAAATTTGTAAGAAGTGTAAAGTTTCGTGTTCCAGCGCGAATGGCTGGGATATAAGAATAAAGTACCTACTCTGAAATGTACGAAGGCGTTATAACTGTAGACGAGGAATTACTGCGATGTTATGTGAGAATTTTCAAGGTGTGTGAAATGAAATTGCAGTTTTAAAATTGAGTGATGGTATGTAGTTCGAAAATTCGACTTGATGAAGAAAAAAAATTGCCGTCGTACCACAAAATATTTTAAACGTCTGTTGAACACTTGTCTAAAAAAATTCAGATTATGACGTCGAAATAAGGTCGGTTTTGCAGTCACACTTTTTTTTAGACAAGTGTTCAACAGATGTTTAAGTTTTTGTAGTAAGGCTGTTGGTTTTCTAAAAAAATATGTGACTATATATCTACATAAAGAATTTAAAACAAAATATTTTGTTATTTAGTTTTGTAAGTTGGTTATAACAAAGAACTTTTACACGCAAACAATATTTTTAAAGCTAGATGGGACCGGTGTTTACCTGACTACTCTGAGAAGTAACAGCTGAAACAAACTCTAAATGCAATCTCTTAAATTCCAGACATTATATATAGGTCATAGTCATACGAGGTTCATGCAAATGTCTGAGATGGTCTATCGAGGAAGGAACCACACAGATATTTGAATGAACCAGTCCGGGCAGTGTAACAATCTGTTGTCGTGTAGGTAAGAAATTCATTAGACACAAAACCCGTCAACAAACATTGAAAAGGTTGTTTTTAATACATACTTTAAGCCATCAGGATCAGGGTAAGGTTTATTATATAGAGTAGTGGTGGCCTAGTGGTATCGGCCTCGACTTACGAGTTGTAGGTCGTGGGTTCGAACCCCGTCAGGCGCATTACTTTGTGTAATTTATTTCAACACCATTGCTCTCAAAACGGTGAAGGAAAACATCGTGAGGAAACCGGCATGTCCTAGAACCAAATATTCGAAGACATGTGACATCTACCAATCCGAACTGGGCCCGCGTGGTAGATTACGGCCCACTCCCTCTCACAGAGAGGAGGCCTCTGTCCCAGCAGTGGGAACATATATAGGCTGATGATGATCAGGGTAAGTAAGAACCTAACAACCATCTTATTAAAATTCTTTATAACCGACAATCTAATCAAAGTAGGCAACTTTTACATCAGAATAAAGTTTTAAATAAAAAGAGTCTCTTCGACATTGATTCAGGAAAGTCTATAAAAGTCAGCTCAGACAAGTTATACTACAAATCGAACACTGAAAAATCAGCGGTTAACATTCACTCGTAAATTAGTTATTGGACTTGTAAAAAGTCAATCTTAGTTACGGTGCGACGAAAAACATTTGTCTCTTTTTTGCGACCAAACTTTTTTAGCTTTTTTACGACAAAGTTAATTTTTGCGAAATAAAATTGTTAATTGGTCGCGTGACAAGACTCTTAATTGAACCTTAATTTTTTAACTTTTTTTCCTTAAATTTATAAAAGTTCTAACTAAATAAACTGATAAAATTCATCAGCATTTTTAAATGTCACCTTCATAGGTCAAGGTCATTATCCAATAAATTCTTTTATGACCAGATTTTATTTTATGATGGTAAGTTTTAGATGGCAATTGAGTGATAAAATTTTTATCGACCAATAGTTTTTATGGACCGATAAGTATTCCATTAAAACACCTACATTTTCCTAACCGAACAAGATTTTCAAATTTCCTGCACACGGTATTTCCTCTTATAAATAATATGACTGATCGGTATAAATATTCTACTCCCGCAAAATCTGGCTCGAAGAAAATTTCTCAATAAGTAAATATAGATAGCGAATATATTACTTGCTTCGAGCTACGCGGCTACGAGCGTAGCACCGTGCTACGCTTCACGGTTCGGTTCGCTAGAAAATATCAGGAAAAACCGAAATGTATTACAGTTTCTTGTTTCATAATATAAGAAAAAGTAGGTTATTTTTGTAAGAAAATTCTATTTAGTATTAAAGCTTTTCTTAGAACTTAATTCTTTAATCACAGAACAACTTGAGCGTAGCATTTTGGTTCAGATTTTTATTATTCTGAAAGTAGATAAAACTGTGGTTTTATTTTTCTCTGTTTCTTTGTATGATATTTTTGTGCTGCGATGTGGGTTGTGTGTTGTTAGACACGAGATAATTTTAAAAGAATAGACCTTTAAAAGTATCCTGTGTGCATTATAGTTTTGTTATTTATTTAAGTACTGTTCACTGCTTTAGGTAAATACTTTGTGCTTTGAAACTGTTATTTTTATAATAATAAACACAACACACAAAAACATGCAAACATAGAAACTCACGTATACTTGAAATTATTGATTTCAAACTATTTGTTTGTCACTTGAAAAGTTAAACCAGTTTTGAACTCATCCTTATACACTCCCTTAAAACCAACTACAAACTATTGATTAACCTTCAAAGTAAAACCAGGTTTAAACCCACCTGCACTTTAAACACCCACCTCGACCTACCCTATTAATCGTCAAAACACTTATCTGAACTTGTATCCCATTTATTAATAACTCGCTAAACCCATTGATATAAGTCTGTTACCCTCAAAACTTCGGTAATCAATAAACCCTGTTTAATTTCATGGTGTTGGATAACAGACCGCCATCAAAACTATTTTAATGGCTTTTGAACTAGTGTGGTCTAATAAATATGTACAGGATGATTTTTTCAAAACTGTGGTCTAAAAAGCAAAGAATTAAAAAATCATCCTTTATATAAACGTTCAGAGATTTATTGTTGTGTAGTAATTTTTGAAACTTTCTGTTTTGGGCAAGAATATGTCGAAATACTTAATCATTTATTGGAGCCAAATGTATTCCATTTTTTTTTGATTTTTTTATTTGAAAATGATAATGGCTTTTGAATACTCTATTCAAGCATGAATTTTTGTCTCCATATAATTTTTTAATTTTAGTTTTAATTTAGTCATTTTTATAAATATTTTACTTTTAATTTTAGTTTTTAAATGTAGTATAGTAGTAGTATATAAAGGTTCTTTTTTATTATAATTAATTAAGTTGTTAATATAATAATTATGTAGTATGAAAATAAAACATTTTACGGTTAAAAAAAAAGCATGAATGATATAAAATCACAACCTGTAACCAAACTTGTAGAGCTGTTATGTGTATTAAATCTATTATGATCCCTTATTTTTGGAACAAAAAAAACCGAAATACTCAATATTTTCATTTTGCTAAAAGCAAAGCAATTGTTTTAACATTTTCCTCGAAATAGAAATCCTGTGTTTTCCCAAACGAAAACAAACGTGATAGGCTTAAATATTTATCTGCAAAATTCTCTGCAACATTTGGGTCATGCTGTATATAGTCAGAAAATAATACTACCCTCAGTAGAACTAAAAGTATTTAAAGCAGTTTAAGGGTAAAATGTATGTTCTAATTTGGTAGAAAGTTTAATTTTATGATCAAGGAGAATTACAACGGTCACTAATTACTTGAAAAAGGGATATTTCACGAAGTTTCGGGTGAAATTGTTGGCTCTTTCAGTGGCGTTCATGATAAAGGCCGATTATATTTATTTGATCGGTAATTTTAGTTAATGGCGGTCGGGAAAGTGTTGTTTGCGGTCAATAGATTTTATGGCGGTGGTTTAATTTGAATAGCTTAACTGGAATATTTCTGAAAGTTTACATTCAGTATTGAACAGAGTTTGTTAAAAAAGAGAAGTATTAAATAACTTGCTTCATTTATTTAATTAAGAAACAAATTTTTTTTTAATATTTCAAATATTTAATACACATAAACGTCTACGCGACTTGTAAAGAAGCCTACTTCAATGTGATTAATTTTTTTATAGCTTTCTCAGTTGAACCCAGTGTCACCCAATGTCTTCAAACAAATAAGGGGCTGCCCAAGACATGTTTGGCCCAGTGACTGAGCGATCGGCTGGAGCCGCGTGTTTCGGGTGCGGGGACAGCACAAATATTTGTTTTGCCTACAGGTAATTTTTCCGCATCTAGGTGTTTGTGAACGCGAGTTAAAATGTTTGCAAACCCACCTACGATTCAGAAGAAATTCCGAGTTCACAACGTTTGTAAGATGCGAAAAAATGCTTCGCCAAAAGTGTAAGGAAAATTCATTGATCTTAGCCTAATTCATTTGTAGGTTTTTCTAACATGGTACATGTTTAATGGAGACACTTCTAAACTTTTTTCTCCTAGATTTTTTTAGTCAACTAAGACTTAAAATGAAAGGCTGAAATTGCCTACGTCACTTCTCCACATCGTGACTTATGACGTCATTTGTCCGGTCCACCGTCCGTAATGTAGTTTGAGTTATTTCCCGCCCAAACGTCTGAATATATTGACTTCAAAGAAAGAAAGAAAGTAGGAAGGAAAGGTTTTCGTGTGTGTAATGGTTAAAGAGAAAGATATTTTTCTTTCTAAGAAATAGATTGCGCGTTGAATTTATGGAGTTTGTGGAGGTTTCGACAAATTAAACGTGTCGTGTCGAGTTTGCGGTTTTGAAGTACATTGTGGTGGCCAATGAACTTGGTAGTTTATTGAAATCCGACTTCTGATAATTTAATAGTTGTGTTAAATCTTTTAGTATCTGCTTATCATTTTTCTTTAGATGTTAACTTTGTTATTTTTTATCGAAATGATTTCACGGTCTTAAGCAAAGGTTATTTATGTTTTTAATGCTAAACTGCCTTACCTGTTTGCAGTTTCGTAGAAAGAGATTTGAAAGCGGTTACATCACAACTTTTTTTATTATTCTCCAGTGCGAAAACGGTTTGTTTCGATTGGCAAAAAATTAGGGTTTCAAACGCATTCACAATCAGTTACTTCGTCAAAAAAATATTTAGGCGCTGTGGAAAGGTAGATACTTAGTTGCCGACACAGCACACCATCACATGGAACTTTATTAATGAGTATATGTTAAGTGGAAGTAACTGGGCACAAAAAATGTTTACGTATGCGGAGGGAGTGGATGATGTTCATACTGGTTCTATAGAAATCAAATTATGATCGGTAGCTTGTATCTGACACAAAGTAAAGTATCCAACGTCTGCGCCCAGCCTTAGGAATCTGTACCATACTAAGGCCTAAATTACCTCTCGTCATCCGGTTGCTTCTACGTGCCATTGCCTTCAATCATACATTTAAAAAAAACAGTTAAAAAATTGCCGTTGAAAAAAATCAGAACTGCCTATTTAAAAAAGAAACAATAGAAAAACCTTACCTAACTTCGTACATATAAAACAAATCGTTAACAACTCCGCGAAAAAACTTGAAAATGCGAACTGAAAAATTCAAAAAGGCTCGCTAGTTATTCAGGAAGGTCACTTTAGAATTCACGTCGCCTTTTCAAGTCCATTTCAATACTTAATTATGTTGAATAATAAGGTCGAAAGTTGTGAGGACAATTATTTTTGAGTACAATGACTAAGAGGGGGGAAGTGAAACATTTTTGGAAGGAAAAGTGGAGAAAGTTAGAATTGAGAGTTTTAAAAAAGTTTCGATCTACATATTTCTCTGGCATATCAGCTTTTAATGTTCCCATTGCTGGGTTACAGGCTTTCTCTTTGTGAGGGGACAGAGGGCAGTAATCCACCACTCAGGCCCAGTGCAGGTTGTTAGATGTCACATCTGTGGGCCTGTGCATAGGCCCTTAGATGTGCCCACGTTTTTCAACGCGCCGTTGACGCTCGTTTTAGAAACGCGCGTCGACGGCGCGTTTTTATCAAATAGAGCAGTTTGTTGTCGTTTGTATCGCGTCAAACGCGCGGCACCGGCGCGTCTGTATCGATACAATCGCGCGTCGACGGCGCGCTTTTATCAAACACAGCAGTTTGTATCTCGTCAAACGCGCGACACCGGCGCGTCTGTATCGATACAAACGCGCCGGGCCGCGCGTTTGTAATTTATACAGGTGTGCATAGGTCTACAGGCTGCGTTTGACTTGCGTGCGTATCGCGTCTGTATCGCTACAAAAGCGCGTCAACGGTGCGTTTAAAAAATCAGATCAAGGAATATTTTTTATGTGCGATGGGTTTGCCCTTGACCTTAGTCTAGGTCAGGAGTGACTAAGACTAGGTCGACGATGGAGCGCGCTTACCCAGAAGAAGCTTGTTCACTCTAACCTTGAAGAGATAAGCGCAAACACAGGCGCAGGCAGAGAGTTCCACTCCTTCGCTGATCGCATAAAAGACGTTTGGAAACGCTTAGTGCTAATTGGTGGAATAGCAATAACGTAAGGGTTTTCTCATAGTATTTTCTGTTTTCGTTTCGAGATACTGAGATCGTTTGAAAAAAAAATACGATTATCATTCTGCCCATCATGAATAGATCATCTTTGAAAATATGATCATATGCCGTTCACACAGTCCAACCATAATTACTTTGAGCTTTCCTTACTTTAATAACAATACACAATAATTTCTTTCCTCCCGACATTTCCTATAAGGACGCCTTCACATTACGTCGCAAGCAGTGCGGCAGCGCGTGATAGCAGCGGATGCCTTCTCATTACAGATACAGCCGCGCGACTAAGGGTGGCCAGTTTATTTCTACAATGGACTCCAAAGAGGAAACATCACTGTTGCTTCTGCTTTTGTTGGTTCTCCTTGCGGCGCTGCTATAGTCGCGCTGCTGCCGCACTACTTGCGACGTAATGTGAAGGCGCTCTAATGAAATTATTATTCATCAATTAACTCCACTATTTACAGTTAAAATGAAATCAATTAAGGTTAATATTGAATGCATGTGAGTTCGGAAGTCAGCCAGTGACGGCTCATTAGGTATGGCCGGCCAATTTCCATGGCAATGGACGCCGGCACTCTGACGTTTTCATAATTAGTCGTTATTGGAGGAAATGCGAAAATTTCGACACATTTTGTGTATCGAGTTTAATTTTCGTTGATGCTATTTAAAATATGCATTAATACGGTTCCATAAGTACAATAGTCTGTCTCTCAAAAGACCAAGTTAGCTAACAATTCATCGTCCTTGACTAGTACGAGTAGTAGACAAGTTGCTTTTAAAGTCCAAGCATAAACTGAGATTGACATACAACAGATCAGCGGGTCTCAAACGGAATACTTCGCAATATTCTTAATAATTAATTTCGTGAATCAATAATAGAAGCCACCACGTTTGTTGGAAATTCACGAAGTTAATAATTAAGAATATTGGTATTTTAGACCCTCTGATCTTGTAGGCCGCTTTCACATTAGGACGTTAGCACCCATTGCTGCTTATAGGCGTCTTCCCAACCAGTTTGAACCCGCGATATTCTGAACATCATTTGTGTTGGATAGTCAAGTTATCGAGGAAGGCTATGATCACGCGACGACCACTAGGAGCCGAACAGGGGGGGGGGATAAACCACTATGAACAGTTAGTGTGTGATAACAACAGGCACAGATAATAAAGAAATACTAAAGCCTCCTGCAGACACACGCGATTAACCCTAGAGTACTAATCATCGCCTGGGAGGCCGCACTCAACCAGTTTTTTCGCTATAATTTCAAATTGTGCGACCGTTGCTACTTGTGCACTCATCTCAACTCTGTGCACCCCAAAACGCGTTAGTTGGCGATCGCTCGTCCTGCGAGCTCTTTTCATTGCAGAGTTACAGAGTGTTGGATCGCCTGGGAGGCGATCCTTAGTATTAAAGGTAATTATTTTTACATGATCATAATTATAGTTTTTGGAGTTTTAGACATGACGTGCTATTTCTATCTATTGAAATAAAATATTTTGATTAAAGTTAAACCCATTCAACAAACAGATATAAAAATTGTTGATGAAAGAAGACTGCCAATGAGATTGTAAAAAATTTAGAAGTCGAAGACTGTGATTCTGATGACAGAACGAACTTGGATGGAAATGTCATAAAAAAGCAAAAACAAGCAACAGAAAAAAGGCGCATGAGTGTGTACTACTATGTAAAATGCAATAAACCGTATCATCTGCAATATCGAACACCTAATTGCTTCTCTAGTGATAGGAAATATTGAGAAAATTGCAAACTTATGTACCATAAAAATTATAATGCTTACTATCCGTTTTTTATAATGAAATCAACAGGTTGTTAATAAACTTTTAGATAAGTAAATGACTTTTTTAATGTTTAAAAGCAAAAACAAAAATTATGATTTATTTCTGTTTCACCAAAAAAGTTTAGCAAGTGTTAAGTTTAAAGCACCATATAAGATCGTATCGATACGAAAAATATATTTTTGTTATTACATTTAAAAACGCAGAAGTTGGCCTTTTGTATAAACAATATTTGTCTTTTAGATTCATAAGTAGTCTTTATAAAAATTGTGGTCTTTCAAGAAGTAGCCTCTTAGGCGATGATTAGTATTAAACAGTAAAAAATTTATATTAGTATTCTAGGGTTAATCGCACGGGGCGACATGTCGCGGTCCATTCGCAGTATTTTTAGAGTGGAAATTAGCTTGGCTCGTTGTCGCAGCGCGATTAATCGCGTGTGTCTGCAGGAGGCTTAAAAGGTTCTTGCCGTACATGGTGGTTTTTCCCGCCTGCCCTGACGCTATTGTCGAACATCTGTCAGATAAATCCATACATCATCTGATGATGTATGGATATACATTTATAGGCTGATGATGATTCATCAGCCTGTAAATGTTCCCACTGCTGGGACACAGGCCTCCTCTCTGTGAGAAGGAATGGGCCGTAATCTACCACGCGGGCCCAGTGCGAATTGGTAGATGTCACATGTCTTCGAATTTTTAGGTCTAGGACATGCCGGTTTCCTCATGATGTTTTCCTTCACCGTTTTGAGAGCAGTGGTGTTGAAATAAATTACACAAAGTAATGCGCCTGACGGGGTTCGAACCCACGACCTACAACTCGTAAGTCGAGGCCGATACCGCTGGGCCACCACTACTCAATCCAAACCAAATAAAAGTTAAAGTTCTCTCAGAGTACGTTGGATACGAAACATCGTGTGAACTTCTAGTTTTAAATCAGTAGAATGAATTTCAAAATAAACATCGTTTAACTTAAAGCACATAGTAATATTTACTCATGATTATTTAAGTAACTTAAATGTTAGATAATTAAAGCTTGGTAGCTTATTATAATTACGTAACTTATGATTAACGCGAAGGATTAATTTCTGATTCGTCACGGATGACGGCTTAAGTCTTAATCTGATGTGATCTAAATGGCCTTAATTGAAATTGGTGCAAGCGTATAATGGGGTTTCAGTCAAAATAGTCTTGTAATTACGTAACATAGAGCATGTAACATTTCACTGCAATCATAGCAAGTTGAAAGTGTCCATATAAATGTCCTTATAAAAAGACAATTCAGAAATAAAATGATTAATCATTAAAAAGACCATGGCAGCTAAGAGGCGGCCAGTTATTAAACTCGTATATTTGGTTTTAACCCATATTATTCGAGCCTCGGAAAGAATACTAAGACGTTGGTCTCGGCTGTCATTTATATGTAGATCTTGTATAAATGACCACCGCTCTCTCTTCTATATATACCATAAATCATATGTTGTTAATCGGCATTAGTATAAACGGCCCATAATGTTCCCACTGCTGATACTCAGACTTCATCTCTATGACAGGGCGTGGGCTATCCATAAGCTGATCCAGCAAAACAGCGACCGCTAAATTAAAAAAAAAAATCTAGAAAATAAAAACATATTACCTACTTAGTATCTCGTTGTACCTAATTCAGAAGTAATTTAATTTATTCTAACATTTTTTGCGAGCCACATTTTTAGATCAAACATAATTATGTGAAAAAGGTTTTTTGGTTAGAAAATATAGTTTCGTGTACAAGGTTTTTGTAAAGTACCTATCCTTCGGGATAATTGAGTGTAGCTACCAATTTACCTTTGAGCAAATTTAAATATGAACTTTTATTTTGTTATCTGATCTCCTACGACTTAAGACTGGAAAGTACGAGTAATTTTGTAAATTATGTTTTTAAAAGTCAAAGTAAGATCAAAGATCAAATGATTATGAAAAGATTGTAGATAAGTCAACTGATTCTTGAGCTTGCCTATTGCAAAGTGATGCGAATACGTTCACAAACATATCGCTTCATTAATAATCCTAAAAGTACTACAATAATAAAAGTCACGGTCAAATGTCAAGGTCAAAATAATGTGTTATGACAGGATTCCTGGGAACTCCTATCACAAAGCGACGCGAGTACTAAAACAAAACCTAAAGTAAAGTACTACTTATAAATTGAATAGCAATACATCACTTACTTTCCTCCCTTTCTTAATATATTTACACATCTTTATAAAATAAAATGAACTCTACTCTACTCGAATGTTACCAAGGTTCATAATGAAGTAAAGAGGAAGATATTGACAGTTCACACAGAGATAACGATTGATCTTTGTTAACAAGCTTTTGTGTGTTCAATCTTTAAAGGTGTGGCAAAATTATTATTTATTACTTTATTTGTATGTCAATTTATTGAATTATAAGTCTTTGATAAAGCAAAATATGAGAAGAAGCAAAAAAGAGAATAAGAGTTCGTGATAAAATACATGGGTATAAAAAAAGCCACGTAAGCCGAGTTCCTTTCAAATTGTCTCAACGGCAATTTGCTGCTTTTATTGGATTTAATTTTCTTCTATGTCCATTTAATATTTACTGAAAGATTCTACTTCAGTTATGAGATCAATTACTTATTTGAAATGGCAACTATGTTATAAAGAGTTGAACGACCTCAAGAATATTTCTTGGTTTGAACACCCTTCTCTGGGTCTACTTGCCCGATTTGAAGCAATCTTTTAGTATGCAATAGCCACATTCGTGATAGGCGTGTCCCTCAAGAGATGAGCAGAGGGTGATACAGTGGGGAACAGTTAGTTATATTAAGTAGTATAGCTATGTGGTAACATAAACAAAGATGAATGTACGCAATTCCACACCGAATTAGACTGAAGCTTTGCTTGGACTTAAAACCTTCTTAAATAGTTGTATTAATACCATAGAATTGAAAAAAACATGTAAATCCACTTTTGAATGCTTACGTACATCGACTAACCCTTGTAAGTATATTAAAAACATTTTTTGTACATTCCTTAGCTTATTTTATGAAAAGATGGATTCTTAATCAATAAAGGCTGAATGAATGAAAGAAGCTTCCAGTGCATCAATATAAAAGCTTTCAAAGCTCAACGAAGCAACACAACGCCAGGTGTCAATTCTCCGCGATTGACACAAAAATCCTCCACTTCTCGCTAGCGTGACCTACTTAAACACTGTGAAGATCTTACCGAGACTAATGAACACAGAAAATCCACTTAGAACAAAATACGTTCTACAAATCACGTTTACTGTATATGGACTTGTTCAGTGTTGGTTCAAATAAGTGGACTAAATAATTAAAGAAAAATGAACGAAAAAGAAAACAAAGAAAAGGTTTGTCTTTTTATAAAAAAAATTGCTATTTGTAAAACTTTTCACTACAAACACTGATATTTTTTAAGATACACAGACTAAGTAACACAATTTGTAGTTAGGTACGAGTACAATCAACAAAGTTGGGTTGTAACACGCCTTACTCTAAATAAAATCTATAGACTCATGGGGTAAATGACAATGCAATAAAAGGAGACTCTATAATAATTTTGACATATTTTCACACTGAAGTGAGGACCTTCTTTTTTGAATTTAGTAACTCCATTTCCAAAGGATCGTAAATTCTACTAATAACGTGAAAAAATACTAATCGCACAATTGAACTCGCCTTCTGTCCTTTATTCTCCGTTCTTACTTATGGAGCGTTTCTTTTATGTTTTATACAGGTTATATTTTAAACCAGGCAAGCTTCAACTAGTTGGAAATAAAAAGAGTCCATTGAAGTATCTTTTTATTGTTTCAGCTGAAACCTGAGGTGTGAAAGTGCTTTCACTATACTTTCTTTCTTTCTTTATTATTTCTTAATTAAGTTTTCACTTTGTAAGGCAGCTGGAGTGAAGATCACATTGTGTTCTTTCAGTGCTCGATTTTTTCACTAACATAGAAGTTTTAGTTTTTTTTTTCGAATAAAAGTTGCTTCATTGTCAGGATCTTCTTGTTACATGAGACTTTTTGCACTCAAAGAGATGTAATAAGCCAGCTCACTCGGTTAGTACCTATCTATCACCAAGCATACGTCCTCTTGCAGAACGACTGGACTTTTGTTTATTTTTTATACGTAAACCCCACTGCTGGACAAAAACTTATCCCATTGAGTTCTACTTCTTCCGATCTAGACCTAATTTGCGGAGACACAACGTTTGCCGGGTCAGCTAGTCCCTTAATATAATTCTGAAGTTACAAACTTCAGAATTATATTAAGGGACTAGCTGACCCGGCAAACGTTGTGTTGCCATAAAAAATAGAAATTAAAAATTTTGTCTAAAAAATAAAATAAAAAATTTAGGGGTGGACTACCCCTAACATATAGGAGGATGAAAAATAGATGTTGGCCGATTCTCATAGATACCGGATAAGCACAAAAAAATTCATCAAAATTGGTCAAGCCGTTTCGGAGGAGTATGGCAACGAAAACTGTGACACGAGAATTTTATATATTAGATACAAAGCAATTATGGTCTGGTCCAGCTCGTCCCGTCGTCTCCTATGAGGTCTGCCGTACTATCTGGCTATGCCTTCAAGTCTCCATATAGTGGTCTACTTGCAAGTCCCTAAAGTTTAAGGATTTGCTGAGGATCATAACTATAAGGACTCGGAAACGATAAAAGGCCCAAACAGTTTCCGAGACTAAGAAGAGAAAATGTAACTTCAACCTTCTACATGGACCTGTAAAAGTGCCCCAACTCTTCTTAATATCTGGGGACCAAAACATACATCCTACCATTAAGAAGGATGATATTATAACAGATAAGAGTTTTATTTCTCAAGCTTTTCATAAAATCCTCTCGGTCACCTTTTTATGATAAACATCTTGCCATTATTTCTTGTGGATACTATAAAAGTGTTTCCGAGTCGTCTGCAGTATCGCCTTACATAGTTAAAACATAATATCCTTGGTCGTTGTAGATTATACTTGTGAAAGAGTTCGTCCGGGAAGATTCTAGGGCCCATTATTTTTAGTCCCAATCAACATTGTAGTTTCTAGTAAGTAAAAGATATTTGTTGAATCCTTGATATTAAAATTGTGACGGAAAGTAAAAATGAGGTTCTAAAGACTTTGGGTACATATTTATTAAATGTATTTTCTTAATATCTTCTGCACCACCGCTCACAAAAGAACATAACGTTATGTCCAACTATTTATGAACCATACCTATAACTACTGTTCGTTATTTTATTTCTACACCTCAAAGAAGCACAACACCCTTATTTTGACACATTAACTTAAGCTTTGTTAGTGTTAAATGTACTTTTAAATCTTGTTATTCATTCAAATCAAACTGAATTAAATTTGTTCTGACTAAAAGGAACCTTTTAGTATAATTTCCTGAACATCTAACTGTGAAAAGATTAAGTTTTTTCCCCAGAGAAAATTAGATGTACCGCCAAATTGAATGAATATTTTAAAAGTTAATATAAATCTTTTAAGGGTTGTTTCTAGAGGCCTATAAAGTCACGTATTTCGGAATGGAGTTCGGCACACGGTTTGAAGGTTAACCCTGCGAAGACCCAAGTCATTGTTGTCGGCAGCTCTAGGCTGCGTTCTAAAATTGACTGGACAAAGCTTCCTCAGGTAGTTTTTGATGGAGCTACAATTCCTTACAGTGACTCTGTTAAGGACCTGGGCATTTATATTGATAAGGAATTGTCCTGGGGTCCACAACTGCAGGAAGTGAGCCGCAAATTATTTGCGTCTGCGGGGTCTTTACGTAGATTGCGTAATTTCCTGCCAACTGCCACTAAAACTGCGCTAGTACAATCCCTTCTTCTCCCAATCCTTGACTACGCCGATTCCAGTTATCCAGATCTCACTGAAGTGCAGCTAGATAAGCTTGAGCGTCTCCAAAATTTTTGCATTAGATTCATATTTGGTTTGCGTAAATATGATCATGTTTCCGAGTTTCGCATTAAGCTCAAGTGGTTGCCTATCCGCCTTCGCCGGAATGCACATATTTTATCATTACTTTACAGTATTCTCTTTAATCCTACAACCCCTTTTTACCTCAAAGAACGTTTCAAGTTCCTTCATGACACACATCTTAGACACTTAAGATCATCGGAGAATTTGAGTCTTGTGATGCCTGCTCATTCCACAAAATTTTATGACCAGTCATTTACGGTTCAAGCTATCCGTTTGTGGAATGCATTGCCCGTGCCGGTAAGACAAGCTCAGTCACTAGTTGCTTTTAAAAACTTAGTAGTTAATCATTTTCATTCTCTTTAATATTCTTCGACCCCTACCTGCTTAATTATTATCATCAATCTACCTTCTTTCCTGTACCATTAATTTGTTAGAGAACACATAATATTCATATTTATTTTTAATTATATATTTGTCTTATTAATATAAGTATATGTTCTATATTTGTATATATAGTGTTAATACGATTACAATTGTTTTAAGTTCTTACATTTTATATGGTAAACATGTATTTTAGTGCGCCACTGACTACCTCCACCTTTTTATTGTAAATCCATAGACCAGTAACAGGTTGTCTGGAAGATATCGCTGTTAGCGATAAGACCGCCATTGTAACCCTAGTATTAGCAATTTTATAAAACAGTTGTGTAACGTTTTTGGTGTGCAATAAAGTATATTCTATCTATCTATCTATCATCTTTGAAAAATTTCAACTGTCTAACTCCCGGTTCAGACACAGCCTGGTAAAGTCCGTCGAATAGGGTTCTGTTTAACCTTTTAGTTACGGAACCCTATAATACTAACAAGCCTTCTTTCACATTTCTTTCTAAGCTGCTATCTTATCAAATGATCATATGCCCTTCACACAGGCCAACCATCATTACAATTTCTTTTCTCAAAAATTACAATAATTTCTTTCCTCCCGACATTTCCTATCATGAAATTATTATTAATCAATTAACTCGATAAAATAAAATCAATTAAGGTTAATATTGAATGCATGCGAGTTCGGAAGTCAGCCGTGACGGCTCATTTGGTATGGCCGGCCAATTTCCATGGCAATGGACGCCGGCACTCTTTGACGTTTTCATAATTAGTCGTTATTGGAGGAAATGCGAAAATTTCGACACATTTTGTGTATCGAGTTTATTTTTCGTTGATGCTATTTAAAATATGTATTAATACGGTTCCAAAAGTACACTAGTCTGTCTTTCAAAAGACCAATTTAGTTATCAATTCATGGCTCCCGATTATGACAAGTTGCTTTTAAAGTCCAGGCATAAACTTATACTTAATTACCAGGTGAGACAGTCCCGCGACCATCCCGGTCGCGGGACTGTCTCACCTGGTAACCGTGACCCTGGTACGTAAAAGGCTATTGAAGGAACACCGTGGATTTTAGTCAGTACAAGTTGAGAGTGACGTCACGGACAGTGCGCGATACACATCAGCTGTACATATCTAGACAAGTAAAAATTATAAATACTGGTATATTTTGTGTGAAGTACATGTTCAAATGTGCTATTTAGCCTGTCTTACTCGTGTGATCGTTTGTGGGTCTGACTTGTTTATTTTAGTGGTGTAATTTAAGTAAAACAATTGTGAATCTCGTGTTTTTTTAATAAAAACAAGGGTGACTTTCGATTTGGTGCGGTCAGTGGTACCTACATTAATTATATATTACTGCTGACAAGGATCACGCAGTGTCAATCAATTTTTGCACTGCAAACGCCATCTGGAGGCATAGATCTGCACTAGAAAAGCGGCGCCATCTAGCTACTTCGTTTGGTACTGCTACTTCTGACAAGGATCGACGCAGTGTCAAATTCTGCTCAGCAAACGCCATCTATCGGCATAGATCTGTACTGGAGGTGTGGCGCCATCTGGCTACGTCGTGTGGTACTGCTAATATGGTTAAGTGTGCATCTTGTGGGAAATTCCTGGCGTCCAAAGGGGGCGCTACTTGTACTGGATCGGGGTGTCATAACCGATATCACCTCGCTTGTCTGCCGCTGCCTGATCAGTCGCAGATTAGTAGCGACTGGCTGTGCCCTGAGTGCAGAAGAAAGCTGCCCAAGAGTGTTGGGGGCGCCACACACGTCACAGACGGTGATCTTTCTGCTCTTCCCTCGGCTGCGCAGGCGTCAGCGTCATCAACTCCAGAAATGGTTGTTGTGGGATCAGTTTCGTCAGCGGCGGCGGCTTCGTCGGTAGCTGCACCTGCAGCTGCTGCGCGGGGCAATATGGTTGAATCACCTGTCGTGCCTCAGGACAAGCATTCTAAGGCGGTGCCACCTGCTAAGGCACTGTCCCGGACTGGAAGTGAACAGGGGACAGACGGAGAACCCTCATCCCTGGAAACCCAGCTTACTCTCCGGGAAGAAATCAGGCTCTTCCGCTCTGAGCTGCGTGAGGTCAGAGACGAGGTCAGACAATTTCGTCGAGAAATGACTGGTCTTCACGCGTCATTGGGGGTCTGTAGTGAGCGGATCGACAAATTGGAGGGCCGAATCGAGGACCTGGAAACTAGGCAAAGCGCTGCTCTGCCTGACGCCAGGGTGAGACAGTTGGAGCAGATGGTGACGAGGCTGCAGTCCGAGCTCGACGACCGCGAGCAGGACCTGCTTAGCTCTGATCTGGAGATTGCAAACATCCCTGAGGTTCCGGGTGAGAACGTGCTGCACACCGTAGGACTGGTTGCGGCGAAGCTGGGTGTGTCACTGGATGAGCGGGATATTGTGTACGCGCAACGGGTGGGCCTTAGATCTGACCGTGAGCCGCAGTCATCGGGTGCGGAGAGCCCATCAGGTGGAGCGGGAGCGATACAGGCGCGAGCTAGGCGCATCGTGGTGCGCCTGACCAGGCGCGGGCTGCGCGACGACCTGCTGAAAAGCGCACGCGTGCGCCGCGGAGCCACCACTGCCGATCTCGGCCTCCCCGCGCCCTCGCGTCGCTTCTTCCTTAATGAGAGGCTCACAAGAAAGAACAGGCAGCTATTTTTCCGTGTACGTGAGGCGGGCAGCCGCCTCGGGTGGAAGTACACGTGGACGAGATCCGGACGCATACTGGCCAAGCAGGGCGAGGGCGGTCCCACTCACTGCATCCGCACCGAGGAAGACTTTTCCCGGGTTTTTGGTTGTGATATGCTTGCTGGTAATCAGGTGTAATATTAGTGTATGTGTTTCACATGTTTTCCTTTTTTCTAGAATTAAGAAATTTGTACATTTTTCGTTTTGTGCTTATCCGTTTTTATGTTTGTTCCGTGTGAGGTCAGATCTCTTCCTGTCTTGGTATATGCTGGCTCTGCTCTGGGGCCCAAATGCCCGATGTGTCTTTTCATTTTATCTATCGGTTAATCATGAACATCCTTATTGCATTAATTATTCTATGTTCATTTTTACACATTATTATCTATACTATTCTACTGTGGTTACTACATTCAATTATTCAATTCACATAGTAATTCAGATGAATACACTAGTTACAAAAGTTACAAATGAACAAGACTAAAAATCTAAAAGTTGGTTTTTTTAACGCTGGGTCGCTGGGATCACGACATGATGAATTTCTAATAGCCATGGAAAGTATCAGGGTGGACATCATGGCCATAAATGAGACCTGGCTTAGGCAGGGAGAGGAGGGCCGTGCTCCGTCAGTCCCGGGCTACCGCCTGCGGCACGTGCCACGCCCGGCCTGCGTGCGCGGCGGGCGGGGGGGCGGCGTGGGCTTCTACCTGCGTCGCGGAGTGCGCGCGCGCGCCGTGCCGCACCCTCCAGTGCCGCAGGTCGAGCAGATGTGGCTTAGACTTAACATCAACTCACATTCAGTTATTGTTGGCACTGCATACAGACCGCCGTGGCTTGATGTCAATGTTTTTCTGGATGCAATCACTGACTCTCTTTCTTCTTTTGCCAGCGCGGATAAGGTTCTCCTCGTGGGTGATTTCAATATTAATCTTTTAAACCCCTCTGACAACAAAACTAAGCTGCTAAATAACTTTTTACATTGTTGCAAGCTCAGACAAATTATTACTAAGCCCACACATTTTACGGATCACAGCGAAACTTTAATCGATGTTGCGTGTACTGACGCCCGGGTGTGTGGGCACTCAGTTTTACACATACCTGAACTCGGTCAACACGCAATTTTAAGTATAGAACTAAATTTTAAAGTAGAAAAGCCTGTCCCGCAATGGATTACTTATAGGCCGCTTAAAGATGTTCTCCCTGAACTTTTTAACATCGACTTAAATAAAATTGACTGGGAATATATTGAAAGTATCCAAGATGTGAATTCAATGGTAGAATTATTTAATCAGTACATTTTGACACTATTTGATTTGCATGCACCCATTAAAAAAGTATTAATTAAAGAAAAGTCACTTCCCTGGATAACCTATACGATTAGGGAAATGATAAAACTGCGTGACAAGTGCCATCTAAAGTTTAAAGCTTCAAAATCAGATAGTCATAAAAAATCTTACACAGACTTAAAATACCTAGTAAGAAAGGCAATAGAGACCGAGAAATGCGCATATTTTAAAAATTATATCAATAATAATATTAAACAACCTAAAAAATTATGGAGTCATATCAAATCAAAAATTACAAACTCAAAAACAAAAAAGTCAGATCTTAATCTGCCTCACTTCTGTAACAACCCAGATAGTATTAACCAGCACTTCCTGGACGTTCCTGGCAGTGGAGAGGTCACTGCTGAAGATTTAACACATTTTCTACAGCACCGGTACAGTGACAGTACTTTCCAGCTTGAGCCCGTTCAGGAGGCAACTGTGCTGAGAATTCTGCGTGGTCTCAGATCTAATGCACAGGGCTCTGACCGGATCTCTTTGGAGATGCTGATGTTGACACTTCCTCGTACTCTTACTGTCATTACTGCTATCATCAATAGATCCATCGCCACTTCTACCTTCCCTGACTCGTGGAAAATGGCAATCGTTAGACCACTCCCTAAAGTTCCTAATCCCACCAGCGTGAGGGATCTGCGTCCGATCAGTTTGCTCCCTTGTCTTTCCAAAGTGTTGGAAAGGGTTATCTCAGACCAGCTTCGATCATATCTAGAGCGTCATGCTATTCTACCAACGGCACAGTCTGGATTTCGCAGGGGTCATAGCACGACAACAGCTCTACTGGATGTTGTTGGGAGTATTCTTGAGTCCAGAGACAAAGGCATGGGAACTTTGCTTGTCCTTCTAGATTTTTCCCGTGCTTTTGACTCAATTAATACCTCACTTCTTCTTGCAAAGTTGTCATATTATGGTTGTGACCCCAAAACGGTAAAATGGTTTGAAAGTTACCTCACCAATCGTTCACAATTTGTCCAGATGTCAAGTGACAATGGTGATACTCTATCCTCCAATCCACAGCATGTGTGCAGGGGCGTCCCGCAGGGATCAATTCTTGGCCCACTGCTCTTCATAATGTACAGTGCTGATATAACTAAATGCCTGGTCAACTCCAAGTTTCATCTGTATGCTGACGATCTGCAGATTTACCTCTCTTTCTGTGCACGGGATACTGCTGAAACAGTAAAACAAATAAATGAGGATCTGGAAAGGATCACTGACTGGTCCAGGAGGAACTCCCTGGTTTTGAATCCTACTAAGTCCAAGTATGTTGTGATGGGAACCAGGGAATTTCTGAGTAAAATGCGTACTTGCAACTTGGACCTCAGGATTGATGGTTGTATCATGGAGAGGGTTCAGGAAGCTCGTAATCTTGGGGTAGTTTTTGATGGACAACTGAATTTCGAAACTCACATTATGGAAGCTGTGCGCAACTGCTTCTACCGACTCAAGCTTTTATATCGCGTCCGTCCCTACATTAGTGTGGATATGCGAGTCATGCTATGTGAATCACTTATCCTATCCAAGCTGAACTACGCTGACACAGTGTATGGGGCGTGCTTGCTCGGTAGAAGTCAGAAGTTAATCCAGCGGGTACAGAATGCTTGTGCAAGGTTCTGTTACAATGTGCCACCCAGAGCACATATCACTCCTTTCTTGAATAAGGGTAATCTGATGAGAATGTCAGCGCGGCGAAAGCTTCACCTGGCTACCCTAGTGTTTGGCATAATTCTCACAAAAAAACCTGATTATCTATATAAAAAGCTGTCTTGGTCGCGTGATGTGAACCAAATTAAGACCAGAGCATCAGCATACCTGTTATTGGCCTCTTCCCACAGAACTGCCGCTTTTCGTGGAAGTTTCAAATTCGCTGCCAGTCGCTGTTGGAACGACCTCCCGCCACCTATGCGTGCACTAAAATCCGTCGATACTTTTAGAATTAAATTCAAACATTATTTACTTCAACAGCAAAAAAGTGCCGATATATAACTCACCGTATTCCGCACGCAGCTCACTATTGCGAGATTGGCGATTGCAGCGACTGGCACGATATAATTACGTGTTACGATGCACTGTGGATAGTTTATATATTTTAGCGTATGTTACTGAGTCCTCACTCCTGGATGCATTTGTCACTTGTCTGTCCGTTCTCCTTCTCTTAGGTATATGCCCTAAATGCCCAGCTTGGTAATCATTCATATTTTAGTTCACAGTAGAATCTTTCATCTATACCTACACACACTTGTAACTACAAACATTTATTATATATTAATTTTGTTTATTTTTTTTATATGATGACATTTGTGTTTGCGCCCGCGGCGTCGCTGCGTCTCTGCTTGTCGCTGGTCGTTGTCAAGTCAGTGTTGCCAATGCCAACCACAGATTACTTAATGCCAACCATCAGACACTTGGCATAGACAAGCATCGTCGTCGGGTGCGATTTCTTAATACTTTGTTCTATACGTATCTTATTTATATTTGCTTCCTCTTCATTTAATTGGTATTATTGTAAATTATATCGTATCTGACCGTGACATCACTTTGGGCCCTATCAGAAAACCAGCGCTGTGACATTTTAATAAATGTCGCAGCACATGCTGAGATAGGAGCCTTTTGGCCTCGCACAGCAGGACTATTCATGTTATGTTTGTTACGTTTATCTTTTTTTTTTTTTATATACCTATGTATAAATTTGAATTTCCTTTGTGTTTCTTTTTCTTATATATAGGTACTTATTGTATAATTAATGTTGTTCTGTCTTGTGCGTGTCAATAAATCTTTTTCTTTCTTTCTTTCTTTCTTACAAGTCTGACAGTCCCTTCCGCCCCACCCTGGGCGGGAGGACTCATTTGATGATTTTACCACGCAAAAAAAAAAAACAAAACGGCATAAGCTGGGATTGACCAGACCAGTGGGTTTAAGACGTCCACTTAGCTATATTCTTAATGATTATTTTTTTGTATTAATATAATAATAGAGGAATAGGCAACGACGTTTGCTGGAAAACGAAGTGAATCATTAAGAATATTGCTATTTTAGACCCTCTGATCTTTTAGGCCGCTTTCACATTAGGGTGTTAGCACCCATTGCTGGTTAGAGGCCTTTTCCCAACCAGGTTTATCTAATTATATTCTGAACATCATTTGTGTTTGATATTCAAATTATCGAGGAAGGCTATAGGCTATGTAACATCACGCGACCAGTAGGAGCCGAACAGGGGGGGGGGGATTAAACCACTAGGAACAGTTAGTGTGTGATAACAACAGGCACAGATATAAACGTCTGATATACCAAAAGGTTATTGCCATACATTAGTGGTTTTACCCGCCTGCCCTGATGCTATTGTCGAACAGATCTGTCGTATAAATCCATACATCATCATCATCGGCCTATAAATGTTCCCACTGCTGGGACACAGGCCTCCTCTCTGTAAGAAGGAATGGGCCGTAATCTACCACGCGGGCCCAGTGCGGATTGGTAGATGTCACATGTCTTCGAATTTTAAGTTCTGGGACATGCCGGTTTCCTCACGATGTTTTCCTTCACCGTTTGAGAGCATTGGTGTTGAAATAAATTACACAAAGTAATGCGCCTGACGGGGTTCGAACCCACGACCTACAACTCGTAAGTCGAGGCCGATACCACTGGGCCACCACTAATCAATCCAAACCATACGTGTATGATTAACTAAACTCAGAGGTTATAAGTTCTCTCAGAGTATGTTGGATACGAAACATTGCGTGAACTTCTAGTTTTAAATCAGTAGAATGAATTTCAAAATAAACATCGTTTAACTTAAAACACATAGTAATATTTACTCATGATTATTTAAGTAACTTCAATGTTAGATAATTAAAGCTTGTTAGCTTATTATAATTACGTAACTTATGATTAACGCGAAGGATTAATTTCTGATTCGTCACGGATGACGGCTTAAGTCTTAATCTGATGTGATCTAAATGGCCTTAATTGAAATTGGTGCAAGCGTATAATGGGGTTTCAGTCAAAATAGTCTTGTAATTACGTAACATAGAGCATGTAACATTTCACTGCAATCATAGCAAGTTGAAAGTGTCCATATAAATGTCCTTATAAAAAGACAATTCAGAAATAAAATGATTAATCATTAAAAAGACCATGGCAGCTAAGAGGCGGCCAGTTATTAAACTCGTATATTTGGTTTTAACCCATATTATTCGAGCCTCGGAAAGAACACTAAGACGTTGGTCTCGGCTGTCATTTATATGTAGATCTTGTATAAATGACCACCGCTCTCTCTTCTATATACACCATAAATCATATGTTGTTAATCAGCATTAGTATAAACGGCCCATAATGTTCCCACTGCTGATACTCAGACTTCATCTCTATGACAGGGCGTGGGCTATCCAGAAGCTGATCCAGCAAAACAGCGACCGCTAAATTAAAAAAAAAATCTAGAAAATAAAAACATATTACCTACTTAGTATCTCGTTGTACCTAATTCAGAAGTAATTTAATTTATTCTAACATTTTTTGCGAGCCACATTTTTAGATCAAACATAATTATGTGAAAAAGGTTTTTTGGTTAGAAAATATAGTTTCGTGTACAAGGTTTTTGTAAAGTACCTATCCTTCGGGATAATTGAGTGTAGCTACCAATTTACCTTTGAGCAAATTTAAATATGAACTTTTATTTTGTTATCTGATCTCCTACGACTTAAGACTGGAAAGTACGAGTAATTTTGTAAATTATGTTTTTAAAAGTCAAAGTAAGATCAAAGATCAAATGATTATGAAAAGATTGTAGATAAGTCAACTGATTCTTGAGCTTGCCTATTGCAAAGTGATGCGAATACGTTCACAAACATATCGCTTCATTAATAATCCTAAAAGTACTACAATAATAAAAGTCACGGTCAAATGTCAAGGTCAAAATAATGTGTTATGACAGGATTCCTGGGAACTCCTATCACAAAGCGACGCGAGTACTAAAACAAAACCTAAAGTAAAGTACTACTTATAAATTGAATAGCAATACATCACTTACTTTCCTCCCTTTCTTAATATATTTACACATCTTTATAAAATAAAATGAACTCTACTCTACTCGAATGTTACCAAGGTTCATAATGAAGTAAAGAGGAAGATATTGACAGTTCACACAGAGATAACGATTGATCTTTGTTAACAAGCTTTTGTGTGTTCAATCTTTAAAGGTGTGGCAAAATTATTATTTATTACTTTATTTGTATGTCAATTTATTGAATTATAAGTCTTTGATAAAGCAAAATATGAGAAGAAGCAAAAAAGAGAATAAGAGTTCGTGATAAAATACATGGGTATAAAAAAAGCCACGTAAGCCGAGTTCCTTTCAAATTGTCTCAACGGCAATTTGCTGCTTTTATTGGATTTAATTTTCTTCTATGTCCATTTAATATTTACTGAAAGATTCTACTTCAGTTATGAGATCAATTACTTATTTGAAATGGCAACTATGTTATAAAGAGTTGAACGACCTCAAGAATATTTCTTGGTTTGAACACCCTTCTCTGGGTCTACTTGCCCGATTTGAAGCAATCTTTTAGTATGCAATAGCCACATTCGTGATAGGCGTGTCCCTCAAGAGATGAGCAGAGGGTGATACAGTGGGGAACAGTTAGTTATATTAAGTAGTATAGCTATGTGGTAACATAAACAAAGATGAATGTACGCAATTCCACACCGAATTAGACTGAAGCTTTGCTTGGACTTAAAACCTTCTTAAATAGTTGTATTAATACCATAGAATTGAAAAAAACATGTAAATCCACTTTTGAATGCTTACGTACATCGACTAACCCTTGTAAGTATATTAAAAACATTTTTTGTACATTCCTTAGCTTATTTTATGAAAAGATGGATTCTTAATCAATAAAGGCTGAATGAATGAAAGAAGCTTCCAGTGCATCAATATAAAAGCTTTCAAAGCTCAACGAAGCAACACAACGCCAGGTGTCAATTCTCCGCGATTGACACAAAAATCCTCCACTTCTCGCTAGCGTGACCTACTTAAACACTGTGAAGATCTTACCGAGACTAATGAACACAGAAAATCCACTTAGAACAAAATACGTTCTACAAATCACGTTTACTGTATATGGACTTGTTCAGTGTTGGTTCAAATAAGTGGACTAAATAATTAAAGAAAAATGAACGAAAAAGAAAACAAAGAAAAGGTTTGTCTTTTTATAAAAAAAATTGCTATTTGTAAAACTTTTCACTACAAACACTGATATTTTTTAAGATACACAGACTAAGTAACACAATTTGTAGTTAGGTACGAGTACAATCAACAAAGTTGGGTTGTAACACGCCTTACTCTAAATAAAATCTATAGACTCATGGGGTAAATGACAATGCAATAAAAGGAGACTCTATAATAATTTTGACATATTTTCACACTGAAGTGAGGACCTTCTTTTTTGAATTTAGTAACTCCATTTCCAAAGGATCGTAAATTCTACTAATAACGTGAAAAAATACTAATCGCACAATTGAACTCGCCTTCTGTCCTTTATTCTCCGTTCTTACTTATGGAGCGTTTCTTTTATGTTTTATACAGGTTATATTTTAAACCAGGCAAGCTTCAACTAGTTGGAAATAAAAAGAGTCCATTGAAGTATCTTTTTATTGTTTCAGCTGAAACCTGAGGTGTGAAAGTGCTTTCACTATACTTTCTTTCTTTCTTTATTATTTCTTAATTAAGTTTTCACTTTGTAAGGCAGCTGGAGTGAAGATCACATTGTGTTCTTTCAGTGCTCGATTTTTTCACTAACATAGAAGTTTTAGTTTTTTTTTTCGAATAAAAGTTGCTTCATTGTCAGGATCTTCTTGTTACATGAGACTTTTTGCACTCAAAGAGATGTAATAAGCCAGCTCACTCGGTTAGTACCTATCTATCACCAAGCATACGTCCTCTTGCAGAACGACTGGACTTTTGTTTATTTTTTATACGTAAACCCCACTGCTGGACAAAAACTTATCCCATTGAGTTCTACTTCTTCCGATCTAGACCTAATTTGCGGAGACACAACGTTTGCCGGGTCAGCTAGTCCCTTAATATAATTCTGAAGTTACAAACTTCAGAATTATATTAAGGGACTAGCTGACCCGGCAAACGTTGTGTTGCCATAAAAAATAGAAATTAAAAATTTTGTCTAAAAAATAAAATAAAAAATTTAGGGGTGGACTACCCCTAACATATAGGAGGATGAAAAATAGATGTTGGCCGATTCTCATAGATACCGGATAAGCACAAAAAAATTCATCAAAATTGGTCAAGCCGTTTCGGAGGAGTATGGCAACGAAAACTGTGACACGAGAATTTTATATATTAGATACAAAGCAATTATGGTCTGGTCCAGCTCGTCCCGTCGTCTCCTATGAGGTCTGCCGTACTATCTGGCTATGCCTTCAAGTCTCCATATAGTGGTCTACTTGCAAGTCCCTAAAGTTTAAGGATTTGCTGAGGATCATAACTATAAGGACTCGGAAACGATAAAAGGCCCAAACAGTTTCCGAGACTAAGAAGAGAAAATGTAACTTCAACCTTCTACATGGACCTGTAAAAGTGCCCCAACTCTTCTTAATATCTGGGGACCAAAACATACATCCTACCATTAAGAAGGATGATATTATAACAGATAAGAGTTTTATTTCTCAAGCTTTTCATAAAATCCTCTCGGTCACCTTTTTATGATAAACATCTTGCCATTATTTCTTGTGGATACTATAAAAGTGTTTCCGAGTCGTCTGCAGTATCGCCTTACATAGTTAAAACATAATATCCTTGGTCGTTGTAGATTATACTTGTGAAAGAGTTCGTCCGGGAAGATTCTAGGGCCCATTATTTTTAGTCCCAATCAACATTGTAGTTTCTAGTAAGTAAAAGATATTTGTTGAATCCTTGATATTAAAATTGTGACGGAAAGTAAAAATGAGGTTCTAAAGACTTTGGGTACATATTTATTAAATGTATTTTCTTAATATCTTCTGCACCACCGCTCACAAAAGAACATAACGTTATGTCCAACTATTTATGAACCATACCTATAACTACTGTTCGTTATTTTATTTCTACACCTCAAAGAAGCACAACACCCTTATTTTGACACATTAACTTAAGCTTTGTTAGTGTTAAATGTACTTTTAAATCTTGTTATTCATTCAAATCAAACTGAATTAAATTTGTTCTGACTAAAAGGAACCTTTTAGTATAATTTCCTGAACATCTAACTGTGAAAAGATTAAGTTTTTTCCCCAGAGAAAATTAGATGTACCGCCAAATTGAATGAATATTTTAAAAGTTAATATAAATCTTTTAAGGGTTGTTTCTAGAGGCCTATAAAGTCACGTATTTCGGAATGGAGTTCGGCACACGGTTTGAAGGTTAACCCTGCGAAGACCCAAGTCATTGTTGTCGGCAGCTCTAGGCTGCGTTCTAAAATTGACTGGACAAAGCTTCCTCAGGTAGTTTTTGATGGAGCTACAATTCCTTACAGTGACTCTGTTAAGGACCTGGGCATTTATATTGATAAGGAATTGTCCTGGGGTCCACAACTGCAGGAAGTGAGCCGCAAATTATTTGCGTCTGCGGGGTCTTTACGTAGATTGCGTAATTTCCTGCCAACTGCCACTAAAACTGCGCTAGTACAATCCCTTCTTCTCCCAATCCTTGACTACGCCGATTCCAGTTATCCAGATCTCACTGAAGTGCAGCTAGATAAGCTTGAGCGTCTCCAAAATTTTTGCATTAGATTCATATTTGGTTTGCGTAAATATGATCATGTTTCCGAGTTTCGCATTAAGCTCAAGTGGTTGCCTATCCGCCTTCGCCGGAATGCACATATTTTATCATTACTTTACAGTATTCTCTTTAATCCTACAACCCCTTTTTACCTCAAAGAACGTTTCAAGTTCCTTCATGACACACATCTTAGACACTTAAGATCATCGGAGAATTTGAGTCTTGTGATGCCTGCTCATTCCACAAAATTTTATGACCAGTCATTTACGGTTCAAGCTATCCGTTTGTGGAATGCATTGCCCGTGCCGGTAAGACAAGCTCAGTCACTAGTTGCTTTTAAAAACTTAGTAGTTAATCATTTTCATTCTCTTTAATATTCTTCGACCCCTACCTGCTTAATTATTATCATCAATCTACCTTCTTTCCTGTACCATTAATTTGTTAGAGAACACATAATATTCATATTTATTTTTAATTATATATTTGTCTTATTAATATAAGTATATGTTCTATATTTGTATATATAGTGTTAATACGATTACAATTGTTTTAAGTTCTTACATTTTATATGGTAAACATGTATTTTAGTGCGCCACTGACTACCTCCACCTTTTTATTGTAAATCCATAGACCAGTAACAGGTTGTCTGGAAGATATCGCTGTTAGCGATAAGACCGCCATTGTAACCCTAGTATTAGCAATTTTATAAAACAGTTGTGTAACGTTTTTGGTGTGCAATAAAGTATATTCTATCTATCTATCTATCATCTTTGAAAAATTTCAACTGTCTAACTCCCGGTTCAGACACAGCCTGGTAAAGTCCGTCGAATAGGGTTCTGTTTAACCTTTTAGTTACGGAACCCTATAATACTAACAAGCCTTCTTTCACATTTCTTTCTAAGCTGCTATCTTATCAAATGATCATATGCCCTTCACACAGGCCAACCATCATTACAATTTCTTTTCTCAAAAATTACAATAATTTCTTTCCTCCCGACATTTCCTATCATGAAATTATTATTAATCAATTAACTCGATAAAATAAAATCAATTAAGGTTAATATTGAATGCATGCGAGTTCGGAAGTCAGCCGTGACGGCTCATTTGGTATGGCCGGCCAATTTCCATGGCAATGGACGCCGGCACTCTTTGACGTTTTCATAATTAGTCGTTATTGGAGGAAATGCGAAAATTTCGACACATTTTGTGTATCGAGTTTATTTTTCGTTGATGCTATTTAAAATATGTATTAATACGGTTCCAAAAGTACACTAGTCTGTCTTTCAAAAGACCAATTTAGTTATCAATTCATGGCTCCCGATTATGACAAGTTGCTTTTAAAGTCCAGGCATAAACTTATACTTAATTACCAGGTGAGACAGTCCCGCGACCATCCCGGTCGCGGGACTGTCTCACCTGGTAACCGTGACCCTGGTACGTAAAAGGCTATTGAAGGAACACCGTGGATTTTAGTCAGTACAAGTTGAGAGTGACGTCACGGACAGTGCGCGATACACATCAGCTGTACATATCTAGACAAGTAAAAATTATAAATACTGGTATATTTTGTGTGAAGTACATGTTCAAATGTGCTATTTAGCCTGTCTTACTCGTGTGATCGTTTGTGGGTCTGACTTGTTTATTTTAGTGGTGTAATTTAAGTAAAACAATTGTGAATCTCGTGTTTTTTTAATAAAAACAAGGGTGACTTTCGATTTGGTGCGGTCAGTGGTACCTACATTAATTATATATTACTGCTGACAAGGATCACGCAGTGTCAATCAATTTTTGCACTGCAAACGCCATCTGGAGGCATAGATCTGCACTAGAAAAGCGGCGCCATCTAGCTACTTCGTTTGGTACTGCTACTTCTGACAAGGATCGACGCAGTGTCAAATTCTGCTCAGCAAACGCCATCTATCGGCATAGATCTGTACTGGAGGTGTGGCGCCATCTGGCTACGTCGTGTGGTACTGCTAATATGGTTAAGTGTGCATCTTGTGGGAAATTCCTGGCGTCCAAAGGGGGCGCTACTTGTACTGGATCGGGGTGTCATAACCGATATCACCTCGCTTGTCTGCCGCTGCCTGATCAGTCGCAGATTAGTAGCGACTGGCTGTGCCCTGAGTGCAGAAGAAAGCTGCCCAAGAGTGTTGGGGGCGCCACACACGTCACAGACGGTGATCTTTCTGCTCTTCCCTCGGCTGCGCAGGCGTCAGCGTCATCAACTCCAGAAATGGTTGTTGTGGGATCAGTTTCGTCAGCGGCGGCGGCTTCGTCGGTAGCTGCACCTGCAGCTGCTGCGCGGGGCAATATGGTTGAATCACCTGTCGTGCCTCAGGACAAGCATTCTAAGGCGGTGCCACCTGCTAAGGCACTGTCCCGGACTGGAAGTGAACAGGGGACAGACGGAGAACCCTCATCCCTGGAAACCCAGCTTACTCTCCGGGAAGAAATCAGGCTCTTCCGCTCTGAGCTGCGTGAGGTCAGAGACGAGGTCAGACAATTTCGTCGAGAAATGACTGGTCTTCACGCGTCATTGGGGGTCTGTAGTGAGCGGATCGACAAATTGGAGGGCCGAATCGAGGACCTGGAAACTAGGCAAAGCGCTGCTCTGCCTGACGCCAGGGTGAGACAGTTGGAGCAGATGGTGACGAGGCTGCAGTCCGAGCTCGACGACCGCGAGCAGGACCTGCTTAGCTCTGATCTGGAGATTGCAAACATCCCTGAGGTTCCGGGTGAGAACGTGCTGCACACCGTAGGACTGGTTGCGGCGAAGCTGGGTGTGTCACTGGATGAGCGGGATATTGTGTACGCGCAACGGGTGGGCCTTAGATCTGACCGTGAGCCGCAGTCATCGGGTGCGGAGAGCCCATCAGGTGGAGCGGGAGCGATACAGGCGCGAGCTAGGCGCATCGTGGTGCGCCTGACCAGGCGCGGGCTGCGCGACGACCTGCTGAAAAGCGCACGCGTGCGCCGCGGAGCCACCACTGCCGATCTCGGCCTCCCCGCGCCCTCGCGTCGCTTCTTCCTTAATGAGAGGCTCACAAGAAAGAACAGGCAGCTATTTTTCCGTGTACGTGAGGCGGGCAGCCGCCTCGGGTGGAAGTACACGTGGACGAGATCCGGACGCATACTGGCCAAGCAGGGCGAGGGCGGTCCCACTCACTGCATCCGCACCGAGGAAGACTTTTCCCGGGTTTTTGGTTGTGATATGCTTGCTGGTAATCAGGTGTAATATTAGTGTATGTGTTTCACATGTTTTCCTTTTTTCTAGAATTAAGAAATTTGTACATTTTTCGTTTTGTGCTTATCCGTTTTTATGTTTGTTCCGTGTGAGGTCAGATCTCTTCCTGTCTTGGTATATGCTGGCTCTGCTCTGGGGCCCAAATGCCCGATGTGTCTTTTCATTTTATCTATCGGTTAATCATGAACATCCTTATTGCATTAATTATTCTATGTTCATTTTTACACATTATTATCTATACTATTCTACTGTGGTTACTACATTCAATTATTCAATTCACATAGTAATTCAGATGAATACACTAGTTACAAAAGTTACAAATGAACAAGACTAAAAATCTAAAAGTTGGTTTTTTTAACGCTGGGTCGCTGGGATCACGACATGATGAATTTCTAATAGCCATGGAAAGTATCAGGGTGGACATCATGGCCATAAATGAGACCTGGCTTAGGCAGGGAGAGGAGGGCCGTGCTCCGTCAGTCCCGGGCTACCGCCTGCGGCACGTGCCACGCCCGGCCTGCGTGCGCGGCGGGCGGGGGGGCGGCGTGGGCTTCTACCTGCGTCGCGGAGTGCGCGCGCGCGCCGTGCCGCACCCTCCAGTGCCGCAGGTCGAGCAGATGTGGCTTAGACTTAACATCAACTCACATTCAGTTATTGTTGGCACTGCATACAGACCGCCGTGGCTTGATGTCAATGTTTTTCTGGATGCAATCACTGACTCTCTTTCTTCTTTTGCCAGCGCGGATAAGGTTCTCCTCGTGGGTGATTTCAATATTAATCTTTTAAACCCCTCTGACAACAAAACTAAGCTGCTAAATAACTTTTTACATTGTTGCAAGCTCAGACAAATTATTACTAAGCCCACACATTTTACGGATCACAGCGAAACTTTAATCGATGTTGCGTGTACTGACGCCCGGGTGTGTGGGCACTCAGTTTTACACATACCTGAACTCGGTCAACACGCAATTTTAAGTATAGAACTAAATTTTAAAGTAGAAAAGCCTGTCCCGCAATGGATTACTTATAGGCCGCTTAAAGATGTTCTCCCTGAACTTTTTAACATCGACTTAAATAAAATTGACTGGGAATATATTGAAAGTATCCAAGATGTGAATTCAATGGTAGAATTATTTAATCAGTACATTTTGACACTATTTGATTTGCATGCACCCATTAAAAAAGTATTAATTAAAGAAAAGTCACTTCCCTGGATAACCTATACGATTAGGGAAATGATAAAACTGCGTGACAAGTGCCATCTAAAGTTTAAAGCTTCAAAATCAGATAGTCATAAAAAATCTTACACAGACTTAAAATACCTAGTAAGAAAGGCAATAGAGACCGAGAAATGCGCATATTTTAAAAATTATATCAATAATAATATTAAACAACCTAAAAAATTATGGAGTCATATCAAATCAAAAATTACAAACTCAAAAACAAAAAAGTCAGATCTTAATCTGCCTCACTTCTGTAACAACCCAGATAGTATTAACCAGCACTTCCTGGACGTTCCTGGCAGTGGAGAGGTCACTGCTGAAGATTTAACACATTTTCTACAGCACCGGTACAGTGACAGTACTTTCCAGCTTGAGCCCGTTCAGGAGGCAACTGTGCTGAGAATTCTGCGTGGTCTCAGATCTAATGCACAGGGCTCTGACCGGATCTCTTTGGAGATGCTGATGTTGACACTTCCTCGTACTCTTACTGTCATTACTGCTATCATCAATAGATCCATCGCCACTTCTACCTTCCCTGACTCGTGGAAAATGGCAATCGTTAGACCACTCCCTAAAGTTCCTAATCCCACCAGCGTGAGGGATCTGCGTCCGATCAGTTTGCTCCCTTGTCTTTCCAAAGTGTTGGAAAGGGTTATCTCAGACCAGCTTCGATCATATCTAGAGCGTCATGCTATTCTACCAACGGCACAGTCTGGATTTCGCAGGGGTCATAGCACGACAACAGCTCTACTGGATGTTGTTGGGAGTATTCTTGAGTCCAGAGACAAAGGCATGGGAACTTTGCTTGTCCTTCTAGATTTTTCCCGTGCTTTTGACTCAATTAATACCTCACTTCTTCTTGCAAAGTTGTCATATTATGGTTGTGACCCCAAAACGGTAAAATGGTTTGAAAGTTACCTCACCAATCGTTCACAATTTGTCCAGATGTCAAGTGACAATGGTGATACTCTATCCTCCAATCCACAGCATGTGTGCAGGGGCGTCCCGCAGGGATCAATTCTTGGCCCACTGCTCTTCATAATGTACAGTGCTGATATAACTAAATGCCTGGTCAACTCCAAGTTTCATCTGTATGCTGACGATCTGCAGATTTACCTCTCTTTCTGTGCACGGGATACTGCTGAAACAGTAAAACAAATAAATGAGGATCTGGAAAGGATCACTGACTGGTCCAGGAGGAACTCCCTGGTTTTGAATCCTACTAAGTCCAAGTATGTTGTGATGGGAACCAGGGAATTTCTGAGTAAAATGCGTACTTGCAACTTGGACCTCAGGATTGATGGTTGTATCATGGAGAGGGTTCAGGAAGCTCGTAATCTTGGGGTAGTTTTTGATGGACAACTGAATTTCGAAACTCACATTATGGAAGCTGTGCGCAACTGCTTCTACCGACTCAAGCTTTTATATCGCGTCCGTCCCTACATTAGTGTGGATATGCGAGTCATGCTATGTGAATCACTTATCCTATCCAAGCTGAACTACGCTGACACAGTGTATGGGGCGTGCTTGCTCGGTAGAAGTCAGAAGTTAATCCAGCGGGTACAGAATGCTTGTGCAAGGTTCTGTTACAATGTGCCACCCAGAGCACATATCACTCCTTTCTTGAATAAGGGTAATCTGATGAGAATGTCAGCGCGGCGAAAGCTTCACCTGGCTACCCTAGTGTTTGGCATAATTCTCACAAAAAAACCTGATTATCTATATAAAAAGCTGTCTTGGTCGCGTGATGTGAACCAAATTAAGACCAGAGCATCAGCATACCTGTTATTGGCCTCTTCCCACAGAACTGCCGCTTTTCGTGGAAGTTTCAAATTCGCTGCCAGTCGCTGTTGGAACGACCTCCCGCCACCTATGCGTGCACTAAAATCCGTCGATACTTTTAGAATTAAATTCAAACATTATTTACTTCAACAGCAAAAAAGTGCCGATATATAACTCACCGTATTCCGCACGCAGCTCACTATTGCGAGATTGGCGATTGCAGCGACTGGCACGATATAATTACGTGTTACGATGCACTGTGGATAGTTTATATATTTTAGCGTATGTTACTGAGTCCTCACTCCTGGATGCATTTGTCACTTGTCTGTCCGTTCTCCTTCTCTTAGGTATATGCCCTAAATGCCCAGCTTGGTAATCATTCATATTTTAGTTCACAGTAGAATCTTTCATCTATACCTACACACACTTGTAACTACAAACATTTATTATATATTAATTTTGTTTATTTTTTTTATATGATGACATTTGTGTTTGCGCCCGCGGCGTCGCTGCGTCTCTGCTTGTCGCTGGTCGTTGTCAAGTCAGTGTTGCCAATGCCAACCACAGATTACTTAATGCCAACCATCAGACACTTGGCATAGACAAGCATCGTCGTCGGGTGCGATTTCTTAATACTTTGTTCTATACGTATCTTATTTATATTTGCTTCCTCTTCATTTAATTGGTATTATTGTAAATTATATCGTATCTGACCGTGACATCACTTTGGGCCCTATCAGAAAACCAGCGCTGTGACATTTTAATAAATGTCGCAGCACATGCTGAGATAGGAGCCTTTTGGCCTCGCACAGCAGGACTATTCATGTTATGTTTGTTACGTTTATCTTTTTTTTTTTTTATATACCTATGTATAAATTTGAATTTCCTTTGTGTTTCTTTTTCTTATATATAGGTACTTATTGTATAATTAATGTTGTTCTGTCTTGTGCGTGTCAATAAATCTTTTTCTTTCTTTCTTTCTTTCTTACAAGTCTGACAGTCCCTTCCGCCCCACCCTGGGCGGGAGGACTCATTTGATGATTTTACCACGCAAAAAAAAAAAACAAAACGGCATAAGCTGGGATTGACCAGACCAGTGGGTTTAAGACGTCCACTTAGCTATATTCTTAATGATTATTTTTTTGTATTAATATAATAATAGAGGAATAGGCAACGACGTTTGCTGGAAAACGAAGTGAATCATTAAGAATATTGCTATTTTAGACCCTCTGATCTTTTAGGCCGCTTTCACATTAGGGTGTTAGCACCCATTGCTGGTTAGAGGCCTTTTCCCAACCAGGTTTATCTAATTATATTCTGAACATCATTTGTGTTTGATATTCAAATTATCGAGGAAGGCTATAGGCTATGTAACATCACGCGACCAGTAGGAGCCGAACAGGGGGGGGGGGATTAAACCACTAGGAACAGTTAGTGTGTGATAACAACAGGCACAGATATAAACGTCTGATATACCAAAAGGTTATTGCCATACATTAGTGGTTTTACCCGCCTGCCCTGATGCTATTGTCGAACAGATCTGTCGTATAAATCCATACATCATCATCATCGGCCTATAAATGTTCCCACTGCTGGGACACAGGCCTCCTCTCTGTAAGAAGGAATGGGCCGTAATCTACCACGCGGGCCCAGTGCGGATTGGTAGATGTCACATGTCTTCGAATTTTAAGTTCTGGGACATGCCGGTTTCCTCACGATGTTTTCCTTCACCGTTTGAGAGCATTGGTGTTGAAATAAATTACACAAAGTAATGCGCCTGACGGGGTTCGAACCCACGACCTACAACTCGTAAGTCGAGGCCGATACCACTGGGCCACCACTAATCAATCCAAACCATACGTGTATGATTAACTAAACTCAGAGGTTATAAGTTCTCTCAGAGTATGTTGGATACGAAACATTGCGTGAACTTCTAGTTTTAAATCAGTAGAATGAATTTCAAAATAAACATCGTTTAACTTAAAACACATAGTAATATTTACTCATGATTATTTAAGTAACTTCAATGTTAGATAATTAAAGCTTGTTAGCTTATTATAATTACGTAACTTATGATTAACGCGAAGGATTAATTTCTGATTCGTCACGGATGACGGCTTAAGTCTTAATCTGATGTGATCTAAATGGCCTTAATTGAAATTGGTGCAAGCGTATAATGGGGTTTCAGTCAAAATAGTCTTGTAATTACGTAACATAGAGCATGTAACATTTCACTGCAATCATAGCAAGTTGAAAGTGTCCATATAAATGTCCTTATAAAAAGACAATTCAGAAATAAAATGATTAATCATTAAAAAGACCATGGCAGCTAAGAGGCGGCCAGTTATTAAACTCGTATATTTGGTTTTAACCCATATTATTCGAGCCTCGGAAAGAACACTAAGACGTTGGTCTCGGCTGTCATTTATATGTAGATCTTGTATAAATGACCACCGCTCTCTCTTCTATATACACCATAAATCATATGTTGTTAATCAGCATTAGTATAAACGGCCCATAATGTTCCCACTGCTGATACTCAGACTTCATCTCTATGACAGGGCGTGGGCTATCCATAAGCTGATCCAGCAAAACAGCGACCGCTAAATTAAAAAAAAAATCTAGAAAATAAAAACATATTACCTACTTAGTATCTCGTTGTACCTAATTCAGAAGTAATTTAATTTATTCTAACATTTTTTGCGAGCCACATTTTTAGATCAAACATAATTATGTGAAAAAGGTTTTTTGGTTAGAAAATATAGTTTCGTGTACAAGGTTTTTGTAAAGTACCTATCCTTCGGGATAATTGAGTGTAGCTACCAATTTACCTTTGAGCAAATTTAAATATGAACTTTTATTTTGTTATCTGATCTCCTACGACTTAAGACTGGAAAGTACGAGTAATTTTGTAAATTATGTTTTTAAAAGTCAAAGTAAGATCAAAGATCAAATGATTATGAAAAGATTGTAGATAAGTCAACTGATTCTTGAGCTTGCCTATTGCAAAGTGATGCGAATACGTTCACAAACATATCGCTTCATTAATAATCCTAAAAGTACTACAATAATAAAAGTCACGGTCAAATGTCAAGGTCAAAATAATGTGTTATGACAGGATTCCTGGGAACTCCTATCACAAAGCGACGCGAGTACTAAAACAAAACCTAAAGTAAAGTACTACTTATAAATTGAATAGCAATACATCACTTACTTTCCTCCCTTTCTTAATATATTTACACATCTTTATAAAATAAAATGAACTCTACTCTACTCGAATGTTACCAAGGTTCATAATGAAGTAAAGAGGAAGATATTGACAGTTCACACAGAGATAACGATTGATCTTTGTTAACAAGCTTTTGTGTGTTCAATCTTTAAAGGTGTGGCAAA
This sequence comes from Agrotis exclamationis, assembly GCA_950005045.1. Taxonomy (NCBI): domain Eukaryota; kingdom Metazoa; phylum Arthropoda; class Insecta; order Lepidoptera; family Noctuidae; genus Agrotis; species Agrotis exclamationis. Next base: position 5,855,540 of record OX465441.1, on the reverse strand, counting down.
ATTATTATTTATTACTTTATTTGTATGTCAATTTATTGAATTATAAGTCTTTGATAAAGCAAAATATGAGAAGAAGCAAAAAAGAGAATAAGAGTTCGTGATAAAATACATGGGTATAAAAAAAGCCACGTAAGCCGAGTTCCTTTCAAATTGTCTCAACGGCAATTTGCTGCTTTTATTGGATTTAATTTTCTTCTATGTCCATTTAATATTTACTGAAAGATTCTACTTCAGTTATGAGATCAATTACTTATTTGAAATGGCAACTATGTTATAAAGAGTTGAACGACCTCAAGAATATTTCTTGGTTTGAACACCCTTCTCTGGGTCTACTTGCCCGATTTGAAGCAATCTTTTAGTATGCAATAGCCACATTCGTGATAGGCGTGTCCCTCAAGAGATGAGCAGAGGGTGATACAGTGGGGAACAGTTAGTTATATTAAGTAGTATAGCTATGTGGTAACATAAACAAAGATGAATGTACGCAATTCCACACCGAATTAGACTGAAGCTTTGCTTGGACTTAAAACCTTCTTAAATAGTTGTATTAATACCATAGAATTGAAAAAAACATGTAAATCCACTTTTGAATGCTTACGTACATCGACTAACCCTTGTAAGTATATTAAAAACATTTTTTGTACATTCCTTAGCTTATTTTATGAAAAGATGGATTCTTAATCAATAAAGGCTGAATGAATGAAAGAAGCTTCCAGTGCATCAATATAAAAGCTTTCAAAGCTCAACGAAGCAACACAACGCCAGGTGTCAATTCTCCGCGATTGACACAAAAATCCTCCACTTCTCGCTAGCGTGACCTACTTAAACACTGTGAAGATCTTACCGAGACTAATGAACACAGAAAATCCACTTAGAACAAAATACGTTCTACAAATCACGTTTACTGTATATGGACTTGTTCAGTGTTGGTTCAAATAAGTGGACTAAATAATTAAAGAAAAATGAACGAAAAAGAAAACAAAGAAAAGGTTTGTCTTTTTATAAAAAAAATTGCTATTTGTAAAACTTTTCACTACAAACACTGATATTTTTTAAGATACACAGACTAAGTAACACAATTTGTAGTTAGGTACGAGTACAATCAACAAAGTTGGGTTGTAACACGCCTTACTCTAAATAAAATCTATAGACTCATGGGGTAAATGACAATGCAATAAAAGGAGACTCTATAATAATTTTGACATATTTTCACACTGAAGTGAGGACCTTCTTTTTTGAATTTAGTAACTCCATTTCCAAAGGATCGTAAATTCTACTAATAACGTGAAAAAATACTAATCGCACAATTGAACTCGCCTTCTGTCCTTTATTCTCCGTTCTTACTTATGGAGCGTTTCTTTTATGTTTTATACAGGTTATATTTTAAACCAGGCAAGCTTCAACTAGTTGGAAATAAAAAGAGTCCATTGAAGTATCTTTTTATTGTTTCAGCTGAAACCTGAGGTGTGAAAGTGCTTTCACTATACTTTCTTTCTTTCTTTATTATTTCTTAATTAAGTTTTCACTTTGTAAGGCAGCTGGAGTGAAGATCACATTGTGTTCTTTCAGTGCTCGATTTTTTCACTAACATAGAAGTTTTAGTTTTTTTTTTCGAATAAAAGTTGCTTCATTGTCAGGATCTTCTTGTTACATGAGACTTTTTGCACTCAAAGAGATGTAATAAGCCAGCTCACTCGGTTAGTACCTATCTATCACCAAGCATACGTCCTCTTGCAGAACGACTGGACTTTTGTTTATTTTTTATACGTAAACCCCACTGCTGGACAAAAACTTATCCCATTGAGTTCTACTTCTTCCGATCTAGACCTAATTTGCGGAGACACAACGTTTGCCGGGTCAGCTAGTCCCTTAATATAATTCTGAAGTTACAAACTTCAGAATTATATTAAGGGACTAGCTGACCCGGCAAACGTTGTGTTGCCATAAAAAATAGAAATTAAAAATTTTGTCTAAAAAATAAAATAAAAAATTTAGGGGTGGACTACCCCTAACATATAGGAGGATGAAAAATAGATGTTGGCCGATTCTCATAGATACCGGATAAGCACAAAAAAATTCATCAAAATTGGTCAAGCCGTTTCGGAGGAGTATGGCAACGAAAACTGTGACACGAGAATTTTATATATTAGATACAAAGCAATTATGGTCTGGTCCAGCTCGTCCCGTCGTCTCCTATGAGGTCTGCCGTACTATCTGGCTATGCCTTCAAGTCTCCATATAGTGGTCTACTTGCAAGTCCCTAAAGTTTAAGGATTTGCTGAGGATCATAACTATAAGGACTCGGAAACGATAAAAGGCCCAAACAGTTTCCGAGACTAAGAAGAGAAAATGTAACTTCAACCTTCTACATGGACCTGTAAAAGTGCCCCAACTCTTCTTAATATCTGGGGACCAAAACATACATCCTACCATTAAGAAGGATGATATTATAACAGATAAGAGTTTTATTTCTCAAGCTTTTCATAAAATCCTCTCGGTCACCTTTTTATGATAAACATCTTGCCATTATTTCTTGTGGATACTATAAAAGTGTTTCCGAGTCGTCTGCAGTATCGCCTTACATAGTTAAAACATAATATCCTTGGTCGTTGTAGATTATACTTGTGAAAGAGTTCGTCCGGGAAGATTCTAGGGCCCATTATTTTTAGTCCCAATCAACATTGTAGTTTCTAGTAAGTAAAAGATATTTGTTGAATCCTTGATATTAAAATTGTGACGGAAAGTAAAAATGAGGTTCTAAAGACTTTGGGTACATATTTATTAAATGTATTTTCTTAATATCTTCTGCACCACCGCTCACAAAAGAACATAACGTTATGTCCAACTATTTATGAACCATACCTATAACTACTGTTCGTTATTTTATTTCTACACCTCAAAGAAGCACAACACCCTTATTTTGACACATTAACTTAAGCTTTGTTAGTGTTAAATGTACTTTTAAATCTTGTTATTCATTCAAATCAAACTGAATTAAATTTGTTCTGACTAAAAGGAACCTTTTAGTATAATTTCCTGAACATCTAACTGTGAAAAGATTAAGTTTTTTCCCCAGAGAAAATTAGATGTACCGCCAAATTGAATGAATATTTTAAAAGTTAATATAAATCTTTTAAGGGTTGTTTCTAGAGGCCTATAAAGTCACGTATTTCGGAATGGAGTTCGGCACACGGTTTGAAGGTTAACCCTGCGAAGACCCAAGTCATTGTTGTCGGCAGCTCTAGGCTGCGTTCTAAAATTGACTGGACAAAGCTTCCTCAGGTAGTTTTTGATGGAGCTACAATTCCTTACAGTGACTCTGTTAAGGACCTGGGCATTTATATTGATAAGGAATTGTCCTGGGGTCCACAACTGCAGGAAGTGAGCCGCAAATTATTTGCGTCTGCGGGGTCTTTACGTAGATTGCGTAATTTCCTGCCAACTGCCACTAAAACTGCGCTAGTACAATCCCTTCTTCTCCCAATCCTTGACTACGCCGATTCCAGTTATCCAGATCTCACTGAAGTGCAGCTAGATAAGCTTGAGCGTCTCCAAAATTTTTGCATTAGATTCATATTTGGTTTGCGTAAATATGATCATGTTTCCGAGTTTCGCATTAAGCTCAAGTGGTTGCCTATCCGCCTTCGCCGGAATGCACATATTTTATCATTACTTTACAGTATTCTCTTTAATCCTACAACCCCTTTTTACCTCAAAGAACGTTTCAAGTTCCTTCATGACACACATCTTAGACACTTAAGATCATCGGAGAATTTGAGTCTTGTGATGCCTGCTCATTCCACAAAATTTTATGACCAGTCATTTACGGTTCAAGCTATCCGTTTGTGGAATGCATTGCCCGTGCCGGTAAGACAAGCTCAGTCACTAGTTGCTTTTAAAAACTTAGTAGTTAATCATTTTCATTCTCTTTAATATTCTTCGACCCCTACCTGCTTAATTATTATCATCAATCTACCTTCTTTCCTGTACCATTAATTTGTTAGAGAACACATAATATTCATATTTATTTTTAATTATATATTTGTCTTATTAATATAAGTATATGTTCTATATTTGTATATATAGTGTTAATACGATTACAATTGTTTTAAGTTCTTACATTTTATATGGTAAACATGTATTTTAGTGCGCCACTGACTACCTCCACCTTTTTATTGTAAATCCATAGACCAGTAACAGGTTGTCTGGAAGATATCGCTGTTAGCGATAAGACCGCCATTGTAACCCTAGTATTAGCAATTTTATAAAACAGTTGTGTAACGTTTTTGGTGTGCAATAAAGTATATTCTATCTATCTATCTATCATCTTTGAAAAATTTCAACTGTCTAACTCCCGGTTCAGACACAGCCTGGTAAAGTCCGTCGAATAGGGTTCTGTTTAACCTTTTAGTTACGGAACCCTATAATACTAACAAGCCTTCTTTCACATTTCTTTCTAAGCTGCTATCTTATCAAATGATCATATGCCCTTCACACAGGCCAACCATCATTACAATTTCTTTTCTCAAAAATTACAATAATTTCTTTCCTCCCGACATTTCCTATCATGAAATTATTATTAATCAATTAACTCGATAAAATAAAATCAATTAAGGTTAATATTGAATGCATGCGAGTTCGGAAGTCAGCCGTGACGGCTCATTTGGTATGGCCGGCCAATTTCCATGGCAATGGACGCCGGCACTCTTTGACGTTTTCATAATTAGTCGTTATTGGAGGAAATGCGAAAATTTCGACACATTTTGTGTATCGAGTTTATTTTTCGTTGATGCTATTTAAAATATGTATTAATACGGTTCCAAAAGTACACTAGTCTGTCTTTCAAAAGACCAATTTAGTTATCAATTCATGGCTCCCGATTATGACAAGTTGCTTTTAAAGTCCAGGCATAAACTTATACTTAATTACCAGGTGAGACAGTCCCGCGACCATCCCGGTCGCGGGACTGTCTCACCTGGTAACCGTGACCCTGGTACGTAAAAGGCTATTGAAGGAACACCGTGGATTTTAGTCAGTACAAGTTGAGAGTGACGTCACGGACAGTGCGCGATACACATCAGCTGTACATATCTAGACAAGTAAAAATTATAAATACTGGTATATTTTGTGTGAAGTACATGTTCAAATGTGCTATTTAGCCTGTCTTACTCGTGTGATCGTTTGTGGGTCTGACTTGTTTATTTTAGTGGTGTAATTTAAGTAAAACAATTGTGAATCTCGTGTTTTTTTAATAAAAACAAGGGTGACTTTCGATTTGGTGCGGTCAGTGGTACCTACATTAATTATATATTACTGCTGACAAGGATCACGCAGTGTCAATCAATTTTTGCACTGCAAACGCCATCTGGAGGCATAGATCTGCACTAGAAAAGCGGCGCCATCTAGCTACTTCGTTTGGTACTGCTACTTCTGACAAGGATCGACGCAGTGTCAAATTCTGCTCAGCAAACGCCATCTATCGGCATAGATCTGTACTGGAGGTGTGGCGCCATCTGGCTACGTCGTGTGGTACTGCTAATATGGTTAAGTGTGCATCTTGTGGGAAATTCCTGGCGTCCAAAGGGGGCGCTACTTGTACTGGATCGGGGTGTCATAACCGATATCACCTCGCTTGTCTGCCGCTGCCTGATCAGTCGCAGATTAGTAGCGACTGGCTGTGCCCTGAGTGCAGAAGAAAGCTGCCCAAGAGTGTTGGGGGCGCCACACACGTCACAGACGGTGATCTTTCTGCTCTTCCCTCGGCTGCGCAGGCGTCAGCGTCATCAACTCCAGAAATGGTTGTTGTGGGATCAGTTTCGTCAGCGGCGGCGGCTTCGTCGGTAGCTGCACCTGCAGCTGCTGCGCGGGGCAATATGGTTGAATCACCTGTCGTGCCTCAGGACAAGCATTCTAAGGCGGTGCCACCTGCTAAGGCACTGTCCCGGACTGGAAGTGAACAGGGGACAGACGGAGAACCCTCATCCCTGGAAACCCAGCTTACTCTCCGGGAAGAAATCAGGCTCTTCCGCTCTGAGCTGCGTGAGGTCAGAGACGAGGTCAGACAATTTCGTCGAGAAATGACTGGTCTTCACGCGTCATTGGGGGTCTGTAGTGAGCGGATCGACAAATTGGAGGGCCGAATCGAGGACCTGGAAACTAGGCAAAGCGCTGCTCTGCCTGACGCCAGGGTGAGACAGTTGGAGCAGATGGTGACGAGGCTGCAGTCCGAGCTCGACGACCGCGAGCAGGACCTGCTTAGCTCTGATCTGGAGATTGCAAACATCCCTGAGGTTCCGGGTGAGAACGTGCTGCACACCGTAGGACTGGTTGCGGCGAAGCTGGGTGTGTCACTGGATGAGCGGGATATTGTGTACGCGCAACGGGTGGGCCTTAGATCTGACCGTGAGCCGCAGTCATCGGGTGCGGAGAGCCCATCAGGTGGAGCGGGAGCGATACAGGCGCGAGCTAGGCGCATCGTGGTGCGCCTGACCAGGCGCGGGCTGCGCGACGACCTGCTGAAAAGCGCACGCGTGCGCCGCGGAGCCACCACTGCCGATCTCGGCCTCCCCGCGCCCTCGCGTCGCTTCTTCCTTAATGAGAGGCTCACAAGAAAGAACAGGCAGCTATTTTTCCGTGTACGTGAGGCGGGCAGCCGCCTCGGGTGGAAGTACACGTGGACGAGATCCGGACGCATACTGGCCAAGCAGGGCGAGGGCGGTCCCACTCACTGCATCCGCACCGAGGAAGACTTTTCCCGGGTTTTTGGTTGTGATATGCTTGCTGGTAATCAGGTGTAATATTAGTGTATGTGTTTCACATGTTTTCCTTTTTTCTAGAATTAAGAAATTTGTACATTTTTCGTTTTGTGCTTATCCGTTTTTATGTTTGTTCCGTGTGAGGTCAGATCTCTTCCTGTCTTGGTATATGCTGGCTCTGCTCTGGGGCCCAAATGCCCGATGTGTCTTTTCATTTTATCTATCGGTTAATCATGAACATCCTTATTGCATTAATTATTCTATGTTCATTTTTACACATTATTATCTATACTATTCTACTGTGGTTACTACATTCAATTATTCAATTCACATAGTAATTCAGATGAATACACTAGTTACAAAAGTTACAAATGAACAAGACTAAAAATCTAAAAGTTGGTTTTTTTAACGCTGGGTCGCTGGGATCACGACATGATGAATTTCTAATAGCCATGGAAAGTATCAGGGTGGACATCATGGCCATAAATGAGACCTGGCTTAGGCAGGGAGAGGAGGGCCGTGCTCCGTCAGTCCCGGGCTACCGCCTGCGGCACGTGCCACGCCCGGCCTGCGTGCGCGGCGGGCGGGGGGGCGGCGTGGGCTTCTACCTGCGTCGCGGAGTGCGCGCGCGCGCCGTGCCGCACCCTCCAGTGCCGCAGGTCGAGCAGATGTGGCTTAGACTTAACATCAACTCACATTCAGTTATTGTTGGCACTGCATACAGACCGCCGTGGCTTGATGTCAATGTTTTTCTGGATGCAATCACTGACTCTCTTTCTTCTTTTGCCAGCGCGGATAAGGTTCTCCTCGTGGGTGATTTCAATATTAATCTTTTAAACCCCTCTGACAACAAAACTAAGCTGCTAAATAACTTTTTACATTGTTGCAAGCTCAGACAAATTATTACTAAGCCCACACATTTTACGGATCACAGCGAAACTTTAATCGATGTTGCGTGTACTGACGCCCGGGTGTGTGGGCACTCAGTTTTACACATACCTGAACTCGGTCAACACGCAATTTTAAGTATAGAACTAAATTTTAAAGTAGAAAAGCCTGTCCCGCAATGGATTACTTATAGGCCGCTTAAAGATGTTCTCCCTGAACTTTTTAACATCGACTTAAATAAAATTGACTGGGAATATATTGAAAGTATCCAAGATGTGAATTCAATGGTAGAATTATTTAATCAGTACATTTTGACACTATTTGATTTGCATGCACCCATTAAAAAAGTATTAATTAAAGAAAAGTCACTTCCCTGGATAACCTATACGATTAGGGAAATGATAAAACTGCGTGACAAGTGCCATCTAAAGTTTAAAGCTTCAAAATCAGATAGTCATAAAAAATCTTACACAGACTTAAAATACCTAGTAAGAAAGGCAATAGAGACCGAGAAATGCGCATATTTTAAAAATTATATCAATAATAATATTAAACAACCTAAAAAATTATGGAGTCATATCAAATCAAAAATTACAAACTCAAAAACAAAAAAGTCAGATCTTAATCTGCCTCACTTCTGTAACAACCCAGATAGTATTAACCAGCACTTCCTGGACGTTCCTGGCAGTGGAGAGGTCACTGCTGAAGATTTAACACATTTTCTACAGCACCGGTACAGTGACAGTACTTTCCAGCTTGAGCCCGTTCAGGAGGCAACTGTGCTGAGAATTCTGCGTGGTCTCAGATCTAATGCACAGGGCTCTGACCGGATCTCTTTGGAGATGCTGATGTTGACACTTCCTCGTACTCTTACTGTCATTACTGCTATCATCAATAGATCCATCGCCACTTCTACCTTCCCTGACTCGTGGAAAATGGCAATCGTTAGACCACTCCCTAAAGTTCCTAATCCCACCAGCGTGAGGGATCTGCGTCCGATCAGTTTGCTCCCTTGTCTTTCCAAAGTGTTGGAAAGGGTTATCTCAGACCAGCTTCGATCATATCTAGAGCGTCATGCTATTCTACCAACGGCACAGTCTGGATTTCGCAGGGGTCATAGCACGACAACAGCTCTACTGGATGTTGTTGGGAGTATTCTTGAGTCCAGAGACAAAGGCATGGGAACTTTGCTTGTCCTTCTAGATTTTTCCCGTGCTTTTGACTCAATTAATACCTCACTTCTTCTTGCAAAGTTGTCATATTATGGTTGTGACCCCAAAACGGTAAAATGGTTTGAAAGTTACCTCACCAATCGTTCACAATTTGTCCAGATGTCAAGTGACAATGGTGATACTCTATCCTCCAATCCACAGCATGTGTGCAGGGGCGTCCCGCAGGGATCAATTCTTGGCCCACTGCTCTTCATAATGTACAGTGCTGATATAACTAAATGCCTGGTCAACTCCAAGTTTCATCTGTATGCTGACGATCTGCAGATTTACCTCTCTTTCTGTGCACGGGATACTGCTGAAACAGTAAAACAAATAAATGAGGATCTGGAAAGGATCACTGACTGGTCCAGGAGGAACTCCCTGGTTTTGAATCCTACTAAGTCCAAGTATGTTGTGATGGGAACCAGGGAATTTCTGAGTAAAATGCGTACTTGCAACTTGGACCTCAGGATTGATGGTTGTATCATGGAGAGGGTTCAGGAAGCTCGTAATCTTGGGGTAGTTTTTGATGGACAACTGAATTTCGAAACTCACATTATGGAAGCTGTGCGCAACTGCTTCTACCGACTCAAGCTTTTATATCGCGTCCGTCCCTACATTAGTGTGGATATGCGAGTCATGCTATGTGAATCACTTATCCTATCCAAGCTGAACTACGCTGACACAGTGTATGGGGCGTGCTTGCTCGGTAGAAGTCAGAAGTTAATCCAGCGGGTACAGAATGCTTGTGCAAGGTTCTGTTACAATGTGCCACCCAGAGCACATATCACTCCTTTCTTGAATAAGGGTAATCTGATGAGAATGTCAGCGCGGCGAAAGCTTCACCTGGCTACCCTAGTGTTTGGCATAATTCTCACAAAAAAACCTGATTATCTATATAAAAAGCTGTCTTGGTCGCGTGATGTGAACCAAATTAAGACCAGAGCATCAGCATACCTGTTATTGGCCTCTTCCCACAGAACTGCCGCTTTTCGTGGAAGTTTCAAATTCGCTGCCAGTCGCTGTTGGAACGACCTCCCGCCACCTATGCGTGCACTAAAATCCGTCGATACTTTTAGAATTAAATTCAAACATTATTTACTTCAACAGCAAAAAAGTGCCGATATATAACTCACCGTATTCCGCACGCAGCTCACTATTGCGAGATTGGCGATTGCAGCGACTGGCACGATATAATTACGTGTTACGATGCACTGTGGATAGTTTATATATTTTAGCGTATGTTACTGAGTCCTCACTCCTGGATGCATTTGTCACTTGTCTGTCCGTTCTCCTTCTCTTAGGTATATGCCCTAAATGCCCAGCTTGGTAATCATTCATATTTTAGTTCACAGTAGAATCTTTCATCTATACCTACACACACTTGTAACTACAAACATTTATTATATATTAATTTTGTTTATTTTTTTTATATGATGACATTTGTGTTTGCGCCCGCGGCGTCGCTGCGTCTCTGCTTGTCGCTGGTCGTTGTCAAGTCAGTGTTGCCAATGCCAACCACAGATTACTTAATGCCAACCATCAGACACTTGGCATAGACAAGCATCGTCGTCGGGTGCGATTTCTTAATACTTTGTTCTATACGTATCTTATTTATATTTGCTTCCTCTTCATTTAATTGGTATTATTGTAAATTATATCGTATCTGACCGTGACATCACTTTGGGCCCTATCAGAAAACCAGCGCTGTGACATTTTAATAAATGTCGCAGCACATGCTGAGATAGGAGCCTTTTGGCCTCGCACAGCAGGACTATTCATGTTATGTTTGTTACGTTTATCTTTTTTTTTTTTTATATACCTATGTATAAATTTGAATTTCCTTTGTGTTTCTTTTTCTTATATATAGGTACTTATTGTATAATTAATGTTGTTCTGTCTTGTGCGTGTCAATAAATCTTTTTCTTTCTTTCTTTCTTTCTTACAAGTCTGACAGTCCCTTCCGCCCCACCCTGGGCGGGAGGACTCATTTGATGATTTTACCACGCAAAAAAAAAAAACAAAACGGCATAAGCTGGGATTGACCAGACCAGTGGGTTTAAGACGTCCACTTAGCTATATTCTTAATGATTATTTTTTTGTATTAATATAATAATAGAGGAATAGGCAACGACGTTTGCTGGAAAACGAAGTGAATCATTAAGAATATTGCTATTTTAGACCCTCTGATCTTTTAGGCCGCTTTCACATTAGGGTGTTAGCACCCATTGCTGGTTAGAGGCCTTTTCCCAACCAGGTTTATCTAATTATATTCTGAACATCATTTGTGTTTGATATTCAAATTATCGAGGAAGGCTATAGGCTATGTAACATCACGCGACCAGTAGGAGCCGAACAGGGGGGGGGGGATTAAACCACTAGGAACAGTTAGTGTGTGATAACAACAGGCACAGATATAAACGTCTGATATACCAAAAGGTTATTGCCATACATTAGTGGTTTTACCCGCCTGCCCTGATGCTATTGTCGAACAGATCTGTCGTATAAATCCATACATCATCATCATCGGCCTATAAATGTTCCCACTGCTGGGACACAGGCCTCCTCTCTGTAAGAAGGAATGGGCCGTAATCTACCACGCGGGCCCAGTGCGGATTGGTAGATGTCACATGTCTTCGAATTTTAAGTTCTGGGACATGCCGGTTTCCTCACGATGTTTTCCTTCACCGTTTGAGAGCATTGGTGTTGAAATAAATTACACAAAGTAATGCGCCTGACGGGGTTCGAACCCACGACCTACAACTCGTAAGTCGAGGCCGATACCACTGGGCCACCACTAATCAATCCAAACCATACGTGTATGATTAACTAAACTCAGAGGTTATAAGTTCTCTCAGAGTATGTTGGATACGAAACATTGCGTGAACTTCTAGTTTTAAATCAGTAGAATGAATTTCAAAATAAACATCGTTTAACTTAAAACACATAGTAATATTTACTCATGATTATTTAAGTAACTTCAATGTTAGATAATTAAAGCTTGTTAGCTTATTATAATTACGTAACTTATGATTAACGCGAAGGATTAATTTCTGATTCGTCACGGATGACGGCTTAAGTCTTAATCTGATGTGATCTAAATGGCCTTAATTGAAATTGGTGCAAGCGTATAATGGGGTTTCAGTCAAAATAGTCTTGTAATTACGTAACATAGAGCATGTAACATTTCACTGCAATCATAGCAAGTTGAAAGTGTCCATATAAATGTCCTTATAAAAAGACAATTCAGAAATAAAATGATTAATCATTAAAAAGACCATGGCAGCTAAGAGGCGGCCAGTTATTAAACTCGTATATTTGGTTTTAACCCATATTATTCGAGCCTCGGAAAGAACACTAAGACGTTGGTCTCGGCTGTCATTTATATGTAGATCTTGTATAAATGACCACCGCTCTCTCTTCTATATACACCATAAATCATATGTTGTTAATCAGCATTAGTATAAACGGCCCATAATGTTCCCACTGCTGATACTCAGACTTCATCTCTATGACAGGGCGTGGGCTATCCATAAGCTGATCCAGCAAAACAGCGACCGCTAAATTAAAAAAAAAATCTAGAAAATAAAAACATATTACCTACTTAGTATCTCGTTGTACCTAATTCAGAAGTAATTTAATTTATTCTAACATTTTTTGCGAGCCACATTTTTAGATCAAACATAATTATGTGAAAAAGGTTTTTTGGTTAGAAAATATAGTTTCGTGTACAAGGTTTTTGTAAAGTACCTATCCTTCGGGATAATTGAGTGTAGCTACCAATTTACCTTTGAGCAAATTTAAATATGAACTTTTATTTTGTTATCTGATCTCCTACGACTTAAGACTGGAAAGTACGAGTAATTTTGTAAATTATGTTTTTAAAAGTCAAAGTAAGATCAAAGATCAAATGATTATGAAAAGATTGTAGATAAGTCAACTGATTCTTGAGCTTGCCTATTGCAAAGTGATGCGAATACGTTCACAAACATATCGCTTCATTAATAATCCTAAAAGTACTACAATAATAAAAGTCACGGTCAAATGTCAAGGTCAAAATAATGTGTTATGACAGGATTCCTGGGAACTCCTATCACAAAGCGACGCGAGTACTAAAACAAAACCTAAAGTAAAGTACTACTTATAAATTGAATAGCAATACATCACTTACTTTCCTCCCTTTCTTAATATATTTACACATCTTTATAAAATAAAATGAACTCTACTCTACTCGAATGTTACCAAGGTTCATAATGAAGTAAAGAGGAAGATATTGACAGTTCACACAGAGATAACGATTGATCTTTGTTAACAAGCTTTTGTGTGTTCAATCTTTAAAGGTGTGGCAAAATTATTATTTATTACTTTATTTGTATGTCAATTTATTGAATTATAAGTCTTTGATAAAGCAAAATATGAGAAGAAGCAAAAAAGAGAATAAGAGTTCGTGATAAAATACATGGGTATAAAAAAAGCCACGTAAGCCGAGTTCCTTTCAAATTGTCTCAACGGCAATTTGCTGCTTTTATTGGATTTAATTTTCTTCTATGTCCATTTAATATTTACTGAAAGATTCTACTTCAGTTATGAGATCAATTACTTATTTGAAATGGCAACTATGTTATAAAGAGTTGAACGACCTCAAGAATATTTCTTGGTTTGAACACCCTTCTCTGGGTCTACTTGCCCGATTTGAAGCAATCTTTTAGTATGCAATAGCCACATTCGTGATAGGCGTGTCCCTCAAGAGATGAGCAGAGGGTGATACAGTGGGGAACAGTTAGTTATATTAAGTAGTATAGCTATGTGGTAACATAAACAAAGATGAATGTACGCAATTCCACACCGAATTAGACTGAAGCTTTGCTTGGACTTAAAACCTTCTTAAATAGTTGTATTAATACCATAGAATTGAAAAAAACATGTAAATCCACTTTTGAATGCTTACGTACATCGACTAACCCTTGTAAGTATATTAAAAACATTTTTTGTACATTCCTTAGCTTATTTTATGAAAAGATGGATTCTTAATCAATAAAGGCTGAATGAATGAAAGAAGCTTCCAGTGCATCAATATAAAAGCTTTCAAAGCTCAACGAAGCAACACAACGCCAGGTGTCAATTCTCCGCGATTGACACAAAAATCCTCCACTTCTCGCTAGCGTGACCTACTTAAACACTGTGAAGATCTTACCGAGACTAATGAACACAGAAAATCCACTTAGAACAAAATACGTTCTACAAATCACGTTTACTGTATATGGACTTGTTCAGTGTTGGTTCAAATAAGTGGACTAAATAATTAAAGAAAAATGAACGAAAAAGAAAACAAAGAAAAGGTTTGTCTTTTTATAAAAAAAATTGCTATTTGTAAAACTTTTCACTACAAACACTGATATTTTTTAAGATACACAGACTAAGTAACACAATTTGTAGTTAGGTACGAGTACAATCAACAAAGTTGGGTTGTAACACGCCTTACTCTAAATAAAATCTATAGACTCATGGGGTAAATGACAATGCAATAAAAGGAGACTCTATAATAATTTTGACATATTTTCACACTGAAGTGAGGACCTTCTTTTTTGAATTTAGTAACTCCATTTCCAAAGGATCGTAAATTCTACTAATAACGTGAAAAAATACTAATCGCACAATTGAACTCGCCTTCTGTCCTTTATTCTCCGTTCTTACTTATGGAGCGTTTCTTTTATGTTTTATACAGGTTATATTTTAAACCAGGCAAGCTTCAACTAGTTGGAAATAAAAAGAGTCCATTGAAGTATCTTTTTATTGTTTCAGCTGAAACCTGAGGTGTGAAAGTGCTTTCACTATACTTTCTTTCTTTCTTTATTATTTCTTAATTAAGTTTTCACTTTGTAAGGCAGCTGGAGTGAAGATCACATTGTGTTCTTTCAGTGCTCGATTTTTTCACTAACATAGAAGTTTTAGTTTTTTTTTTCGAATAAAAGTTGCTTCATTGTCAGGATCTTCTTGTTACATGAGACTTTTTGCACTCAAAGAGATGTAATAAGCCAGCTCACTCGGTTAGTACCTATCTATCACCAAGCATACGTCCTCTTGCAGAACGACTGGACTTTTGTTTATTTTTTATACGTAAACCCCACTGCTGGACAAAAACTTATCCCATTGAGTTCTACTTCTTCCGATCTAGACCTAATTTGCGGAGACACAACACCCGGCAAACGTTGTGTTGCCATAAAAAATAGAAATTAAAAATTTTGTCTAAAAAATAAAATAAAAAATTTAGGGGTGGACTACCCCTAACATATAGGAGGATGAAAAATAGATGTTGGCCGATTCTCATAGATACCGGATAAGCACAAAAAAATTCATCAAAATTGGTCAAGCCGTTTCGGAGGAGTATGGCAACGAAAACTGTGACACGAGAATTTTATATATTAGATACAAAGCAATTATGGTCTGGTCCAGCTCGTCCCGTCGTCTCCTATGAGGTCTGCCGTACTATCTGGCTATGCCTTCAAGTCTCCATATAGTGGTCTACTTGCAAGTCCCTAAAGTTTAAGGATTTGCTGAGGATCATAACTATAAGGACTCGGAAACGATAAAAGGCCCAAACAGTTTCCGAGACTAAGAAGAGAAAATGTAACTTCAACCTTCTACATGGACCTGTAAAAGTGCCCCAACTCTTCTTAATATCTGGGGACCAAAACATACATCCTACCATTAAGAAGGATGATATTATAACAGATAAGAGTTTTATTTCTCAAGCTTTTCATAAAATCCTCTCGGTCACCTTTTTATGATAAACATCTTGCCATTATTTCTTGTGGATACTATAAAAGTGTTTCCGAGTCGTCTGCAGTATCGCCTTACATAGTTAAAACATAATATCCTTGGTCGTTGTAGATTATACTTGTGAAAGAGTTCGTCCGGGAAGATTCTAGGGCCCATTATTTTTAGTCCCAATCAACATTGTAGTTTCTAGTAAGAAAAAGACATTTGTTGAATCCTTTATATTAAAATTCTGACGGACAGTAAAAATGATGTTCTAAAGACTTTGGGTACATATTTATTAAATGTATTTTCTTAATATCTTCTGCACCACCGCTCACAAAAGAACATAACGTTATGTCCAACTATTTATGAACCATACCTATAACTACTGTTCGTTATTTATTTTATTTCTACACCTCAAAGAAGCACAACACCCTTATTTTGACACATTAACTTAAGCTTTGTTAGTGTTAAATGTACTTTTAAAGCTTGTTATTCATTCAAACCAAACTGAATTAAATTTGTTCTGACTAAAAGGAACCTTTTAGTATAATTTCCTGAACATCTAACTGTGAAAAGATTAAGTTTTTTCCCCAGAGAAAATTAGATGTACCGCCAAATTGAATGAATATTTTAAAAGTTAATATAAATCTTTTAAGGGTTGTTTCTAGAGGCCTATAAAGTCACGGAAGGCTTTTAAAGGGTTATAAAAAGAGATGGATGGTAAACTTGGGAATAGTTCTTTCTATTTGCGTTTTTATGGAGTCCATTTTTTGAACTGTTGAATGTGGTCTGGTATTATCTCAATTGTTATTTATGGCGCGGTTTGTCTGTGGATGGCTGACCTATTTTTTGGGTGCGTTCCAGGACCGCCGTCCCTTGTTTAGATAGCCCCCGATTTTCTTATGAAATTGACGTTCAGTCCGAATTCTTTACTAAATTCTCTGCATCTCCTCTTTAAAGACCGTCTCTGACGAAGACTCTTTCATAAGATCGATTTTATCAGTATAAAAATTTCTAGACTGCAAAAGAGTCTGATCTCTGGATTGTTTCGGATTTCGTGTGAAAAAGAGATTATCAAAACCAATTTTCCAAAAAAATAATATCATTTATCAAAGAAATCTTTCATTCGTTCTATGTAATTTAATTTTGTTCCAGTTTTAGATACTTGGTAAATTGGTTAGTTAATGTCACTGATTTGCCTGAAAATGTCGTAAATTTTAATGGAGCCTAATTTAGCGACAGTTTACCACCAACAAATGAATAAATCAACACTTAAAGCGACACCATTCGATAACAACGTTACGATCAAACTTCCAACATTTCCAGAATTTCCAGCCGATGGTTCCAACAAATTCTAATATTAATGACGTTCATGCGATGATTGATGACGTCACCATAACACGTAATCGTGATAACAAATGTTCCCAAAATGCTGAGCGATCCGTATCTCGTTAAATGTGGTTTATGTTCGATTTTGGCGTATTTTGGTAGCGAAAGTATTGGAGTATCGATTTAAGGACTTGATTTATTGAAGTTCTAAGTTTTATCGCTTGAAATTGCGTGGGGGAGAAATCGAAAGTCCTTGTTTGTGGGCTTAAATTTGAATGTATTTTGACTTTTATGATAAATAATGGCATTAATGTTGTCAAAACCGTGTTCCATAAAATTTAAAATTCAGACACTGACAAAGCTCAGTCTATATTAATTTGTGGGTCGAGAAACATACAATTTTATTCTAAAGATCCTTAATATGTAACTAAAGAGAAGTTTTAGATTTTTTTTTGTTATTAAATAGAATAGAATAGAATAGAAAAATATTTATTTGATATAGGACACACACAGAAATAATAAAAAACTAAAATTAGAAATACAATAAGAATTTTGCTGAGAATGACCACACCAAAATGGTTACCAACTCAGCATATGCTGGGCGAAAGGCACCCAGCGCTGGTTTGCAGTTGGCACCACGCAGTGACACACGGACAGGGTAGGCAAATAGAAGATAAAGGTTAGTGCGTTTGCTCGTGACGTGACGTGACGCGTGCGATATCAAGTCGATTGCCGATTCAAATCTCACGTATATCCTAATGTATATCATATTGTACATACATTTTCTTTGGCCGCACGATTGTGCAATATCCGGTATCGGCTATCGATGCAATTCTGTATCGCATGGTATCATGAGCCAGTGTGTGCTTAGTGTGGTAATTAATCAAGAGCTAAGTATATTTGATTATTTGTGTATAAATATTAATTACTGTAGGAAGAAACGACTTTCCACTCAGATATTTTACGTTTTACCCTTTCTTATGGTTCAAAGGTAAGAGGTTTTTGAACCCAAACTACTTTTATTTTGACCTCAAAAATAAAATATACTATGTACGAGAACTACTAACATGACAGAAAAGCAGGTAGAAGTGTCTAGGGAAATCATCACAAATGTGGGTAGTCTAAACTCACAAATATGAGATATTACTAGCTAGACTAAAAGCTTGCTGCACACGAGTAGAGTATACGGTAGAGTAGAGTGGTTTAGTACTAACTAAACTAATGTACACAGTATAAGTATAGTAGACTGAGCAGAGTAGCTACTAGGTATACCCACTTTGCTTCCCCTACCCGGTGCGGCGTCCACTCTACTTAACCGACTACTTGACACATGTAAACGGTTAGTTAGTATGGTATCATGAGGTCGTTTTCTTCTTCTATTTTGTTCTAGCGTTTCTTACCTAATTAAATACTGGTGTTACTCTACTAATTAAATGTTTTGAAAATTATAATGAAATATTTGTATGATCTACATGTAGTTGTTCCGGGTAAGTTTAAATGTTTGTTAACTCACCTACGAAACCGAAGAAATTCCTAATGAGCATAATGTGAAACAAAAAAAAATGAAAAATTCACGTGTAGACAGTTACTCCACCAAATTTAGTAGTGTGTGCTAGTTGACTCTACTATTTACTATACCCGTGTACAACCAGCTTAAATGTTTGTCAGAAATAATTTTAATACATTTTTCGGGTGACTTGGTAATTGAAATTTTAATTAAAACTGAACACGTGGGTAGTTGAAACTTTGTATGAAAAGAGAAATAGTTGCTCATTTAAATGTTTCGTAATATTAATTGTGAACTCTGTTGTTTACAGGTATGTGTTATTTTGGTGGCGTCAACTGAGTTGTAAGTTTTATAAATATTATTAAAATTATTCATTACATGTAATTTGTGGAGGTTGCAAGCAGCATACGTTCATTATCACTGCTTTCAAAACCGTGAATAACATATTTCTGAAGACGAAACCAGCATGTTCTTTTTGGGTTGTAAAATCAACAAATAATGTACTCATTGCAATCCAGGGTGAAGAAAAAGGGTCTGTCAGACTCTAACTGGCTAAAAATCCACCCTGTACTATCGGTTGCTTTATGCGTTCCATTGCAGGGTCACGGTGCTCTTGCCGACAGACCGCGATCCGTTCCAGTGATCCGATCTGGCGATACAATCTGAATGCTTACGATCTCTGTAAAGGCATGCGATCACTGGAACGCTAAGGATGAATACGACGCGACGCGACGCAATCTGACCTATTTCAATTAACATAATAATATTATTGTAATATTTACTTCGTATTGCGTCGCGTCGTATTTGTCACTCACGCAGGACACCGCGTCAGCGATTTGACGCCGGCATTAAGAAAGCACATATGGTCATCCCTGGGTTACAGAGATCGCATGCGATCAGATCGTATCGTTAGAACGGATCGCGCTCTGTGAGTAAAGGTCTTATGAAAGTCCCGTATCCCAAAACCGGAATAGCCTAGAACCAAAAAAATCGAAGACTATGTGACATGTACGAACCCGCGTGGTGGATTACAGCCTAATTCCTCTCACAGAGCGGAGGCCTGTGTCCCAGTAGTGGGAACACTATAACCTGGGGCCTTACCACGAGGTCTTAACGCGATCCTGTTTTGGCTGTGGGAAAGAGACAGAGCTATACAAGTCATCTAGCGCCATCTCGAAATTCGAATGGAATGGAAACAAAATCGGAATCGAATCAGTTTCGGGAGTAAGCCTCCTGATAAAGTCTTTATGCAGCTCATAATCTGGAATAATATCCTCAATAACGATGCACCAATTCTGTTTACAACTTCACCTCCCAAAATTAAATCACGTAGAAGTAATCTATTGTTCGGTGTTACTGCCAAAGAAAACCTTTGCCAAATAGATAAATATCTGGAGTGCATAGTTAATGGTGTGTTTTCGCCAAAGAAATAAAGACTGAGATGTCTCATTTTGGACTTAGTGTGGTGATTATCGCGGTACTTATTCTTTTAAAAGTGACTTTTTAGTGTTACTGATGTTATCTGTCTGAATTATCTAAATGCTGACTTAAATTGCATTGCACACTAAACTTATAGGCTAAACCATTTTTGTAAGAAAATCTTGGAATCTTAATTTGACCCACTTCACGGTCTTCCATTAGGGTGAAATTTTGCACACGCTCTGAGTTCTGATGACAATTCACGACTAGCTAAGAAACGTCATTACAAATCCAATATGGCGGCCTCCCCAAGATGGCGGACTGGCTGTTTGAAATCCACCCCCATGATATGGGTATCAAATGAAAGGGTTTGCTAATAAAATCCAACATAGCGGACATCCAAGATTGCGGATTGGCTATTTGAAATGCACCCCCATGATATGGGTATTAAATGAAAGGGTTTTCTGAATGGGATACGAAAAAAATATCACGTGACCTAAATCCAACATGGTGGCCGTCCCAAGGTGGCGGATAAGTAGTAAATTAAGTTTGAATAATAAGAAGACTAAAAGCATAATTTTAGTGCGTGCTAAAAGCGTGGTTTTTAGTTTTTTAAACTATTAAAGAATTATTTTAAACCTTACCTCACCCTAGTGCCTGCCGGGGGTCGCGGGACTGTATCGTCAAGTAAACGTTACCCTGGAATGTAAAGGGCTATTAAAGGATCACCGTGGATTTTATTCAGTACAAGTCTGACAGTCCCCTCCCGTGGGAGGACTCATTTGACGATTTTACAGTGAAGAAAAAACCCACACTAGTAATTTATCCCTTATCATGGGTGCATTTATAAACATTTCAACTCACACACTATTTCTTCCGTGCGCGAATCGAACTTGTGTAACGCAGCGCTCCAGTCAATCGCTTAATCGCTTTGCCAACCGTGGCGTTTAAAATGTGTTGAAAAGGCGGTCAATACTCTAGACAGTGTCTTCTTAATATGAAACTTATATTTGAACTTAAAAACGATAACTATTTGTTATGTCATAAATACAGAACAGCAAGTCTACGATCACCTGTCAAAATTGTCAAAGCGTGTGTATTCTGTCTAAGTTCTGTATAATTTATTTTATTTACACACCTAATTTCTATTTCAACTCCCTTTTTAAAACCGGTTACTCCAAAATACCTCGAAATTCTGAAAACAACAGAACGAAACTCAGTAATGGAATAAACATTTCACTGCAACTGTCTAAAACTTAACTCGGTCCCAAAGAAAAAGGACAGCGTTAATGAGTACATTAGCAATGGCGGTATCATTAAAAAACTTTGAGAATCACAGGCCGAAAGTTTCCACACAATTTTCATTGAGTTTCGAAGTTTCGAGAGCAAATTTAACGGTTCACACACTTGAAATTAGTCTTAGGAGTAAGGTCCTTTACAGGAACGCCTGCACACAAGCCTGGCCACAACACATTCGTTTCAACGAAAATTCGCGCGTTGCGTATTGCGAAGCATCTAGCGACTAAAACAACAGTATCTATTAATCATGGGTCGCGGGACTGTCTCATCAGGTAACCGTGATCCTGGAACGTAAACGGCTATTTAAGGATAACCGTGGATTTTAATCAAAACAAGTCTGACAGTCCCTCCCGTCGGATCCTGGGTGGGACGACTAATTTGATGATTTTACCACGATATAAAAAATGCCAAGATCCGTAGTGACCACTTCGCATCGTGTTAAATGACATGCGTTTGTCACTTTTTTCCTTCGCACGAAAGCTCTAGAGCTATCGTATTTCACGGTTATTTATGAAGTTACAGGCACGTTCGATTTGAAGCAATTAAACACTTATTAAAATTCGATAGCCAAAAGACACAGATAAAACAGATGTATTCAAAGGCCCGAGAGCGTATCAAAATGTGTAAAAGCGTATAAATATTATTTCAATTCAGTACCAAAACGGCTTTCATTTATCGACGAACTCAACAATATGGTTACTACACAAATCTTCACCCTCATTCGTGACATGCTCTAAACAACTTCTCTCATTTATTATCTCGACAGTCGCTGTCGCAATACGGATGTCGCTTAAACGTGTATATTGTGGCCAAGAGTTAAGGATAATGCCTGGTTCATACAGGCACACATTATGCTGTCACATTGTTGCCGAGTTACTGCATTATAAAACTTTTGTTAATTCTTGGTACTTTTACCGTATATAGGTGTTTGTGAAATGTCGTGTGGAGAGATAATGGAGGTAATAATATTATGTACTTGTTCTTGATAAGAACTTAAGTTTCTTGTTTGCTTTTTGAGTTTAATTTTGTTCAGTTCCGAATGGATTTCGACTGTTTTGGGTTTCAGATTTGTTTATATAAACATGTAACCTTCTATTAAACATTTAGATGCTGCATAAATAAACCAAAGTTAGTATTTTGAAGGATTCCTAGATTCGTTTTCACCACGGGGCACGGTTTAGCTATCAACAAACTTACATCGTTTTATAAGCGGTTTTTCCACTGAAGGAAATGCTCCTGTATCATGGATGCTTTTACAAACATTTAAAGTCACATGCACAAACAACCGGACGCGGAACGACTATCTGTAGGCCAAAAAAAGAAGTTTCCGTGCGGGAATCAAACCCGCGTCATACAGCGCAGCAGTTCAGGAACCGTTCGTACAATTAAAGTAAAATTACCGGATTATCATTGTCCTATATACTAAGTATTAAAAAAAATAAAACGTGTGGCACTCGGGGACTGCCGCGGTAAAGCTATTGCATAGCATTTTTATCAGCTTATGCAATTATAATTATTTATTTATTATATTTATTATTGTACTAATTAGGCTATGGTCAGCCATGTCAATCAAGTGAAACGTCAAAAAAAAGTTCTCCTTCCTCTCCCTCTCCCTCTCCCTCTCCGCGCCGCTAAATCTTAACGAAAAAACCTAGACCTAAAAAGCTATGCAATAGCATAAAACTGTTTTACTTCACCCAAGTCAGCGATGTCTAAAATAAACTTAGAAAGTAAACCATGAATAGGAAAAGTCATATCAGAACTTGCGCAACCTCGTACCATTACGCCTTTTTACGCTCGCACAACACGAATCATAAAACCAACACTAAAAGCAAACTGTAAGCAATTCAGAAAGATGAACGACCTCCATTCTTACTCATAACTCTTTCATGAACAATACAGTAACTCCATACGTAACTAAGTTCCCCTCTCAGTTCTATGAACATCTAACCCAACATAAATACACGTCACAATCGTCCACATTTGCGATGCGTCACTCCGATACCATCCATTACTCATATATCATACATAGGCGACATATGTGTCGCCGTCTGAGCAAACCCTTACAAATGGCCAACATTATTCGGGTGTTAGATAAATACTTACTTTGTTTTTGTTACTAAGATAAAGTCTTACCTCCAGTGCTATGCTAGAAATAGTCCTCCAAACTGAATTTCCAGCCAATCTCAGTGGAGACTGAGCATTGAAGCGGACAATATTATAATACACAGGTGTATTAGAGACACAAGTGCAATCCCTCGTAATTTACAGGCCTGTTGGTCTAGTGGTTAGTGATCCTGACTGCTATGCCGGAGGTCGTCGGTTCGATTCCCACCCAGGACAAATGTTTGTGTGATGAGCACGATCATTTGTTCTGTGTCTGGGTGTAATTTATCTATAATATTTATGTATTTAGAAATATATAAGTAAGTTTATCAGTTGTCTAGTACCCATAACACAAGCTCTGCTTAGCTTGGGACTAGATGGCGTTGTGTGATAGTTGTGGAATATTATAATATTATTATTATTTACTCTGGTCGTGGGGATGAAGTGGGTTTATGGAGCGTGTCTTGTCGATAGTTGGTTACAGGACCTGATGATCGTATCTGAGGGCGTTAAACTCGTGGCCCAGTTTTGGGCTGACTCAATCTAAATTACCATTGAAATGCTAAGAAGAAGGCGACTTGTGACGACCAAGCGCAGGAGCAACGTTTGTGAGTGTTGGTAGGTTTTCATAGGAAAAATTTCTAGCAACACGGAGTTTGAATCTGTCGGCACAGATTTAGACTGCCATCATCATCATCATCTGTAGTAGCCTTGTTCTACCTATATGCTGAGTATAAACCTCCTCCATTTAGGACCATATTTCCCTGACCTGCGGGAGTCCTATCCAGGTTTTACCCGCGATATTTCATTTAATTTTATTTCGTATAATATTGAGAAAATATAAAGCATAGCTCAGCCATGGGTCTTTATGGAGACGTGCCTTTACACACAGCCTCAAAGCGCAAATGAAACAGTATAACAAAAGTCGTAAAGCATTGCTGGGTGTACTGTTAATATATTCATGTTTTTGTTTTCTATTTCTTTAGCCAACTAAAACCTTTTTGCTTTGATAATTTTATTTTTGTATTTGCATATTTATTTAGGTTTATATTTGTGTGACACTTTAGGGTTCTGTACCCAAATTAAACTATTATTTATTAGGGGTCCGCTATTTTATCCCTTTGTCACTGGTTATCTGAACCCTAATAGTTAGACCCTTAAATCTTTTACTGCGTGTTCTTTTTTCTTGCTCCTCTATTTGAGCAAGTTTGAATGGACGTGTTCACTGAATTACTTTAAAACGAGTGAATGGTTTTGGATGAAATAAAGCCTACTGATGGTTTAATTACCTGGATTAACACATCCTCTTATTCACTAAACGCGGCCGAAGCCTCTGGAAGCAGCTAGTAATAATTAATGATCATGAGGGAACAGACGAACATAAGGATTGTACATTCGTCACAAAGTTAATTCGTCACATTTTTTTAACCCCTAATACTGAAACTTAATTCGTCACATATTGAATACACCATATATTGATAGTTAATTTGTCACATGCATTAAAAATATTCACATGTATTATGGGGATACAGACACAACCCGCCGTTTTGCTTCGACATTGTCGTAATCACATAAATCGTAACCTCGTAAAGTAGGAACTTAACAAATTTAAAGGAGGTAGATACAAGAGACCTCTGATTTTCACGGTTTAAAAAAAAATATTTGGTTAATAAAACACTGTGTAGGTACAGAACCAACCGTGTACAAGTCCTACTCGCACAAGCTTGTTCTTTTTTAGGCTTCTGTTTAGTATGCCTATGTAATATTTTATGGCTCTTATTAATTACAGCCAACGGGTTGTTCCTACAATATTCTACTTACGTATTGAATACGTAATTTTAAACCTGGGAAGGTATTATATTGGCATCCACGTAGACGTGCCCTGAAGGCGTAGTGTACTAAGATAACATTATCTTTATTAAGTCGCTTATTGGAAATTTTAACATGTAACGTCGGGGGAAGCCGACTAGGAGGTTGCGTTTAGCCTTATTGAGGTGTATTTTATAACTGACTGTACCCTAGAGTTTCACCCGTTCTACAGGTCATAGTGTGAGGTTAAGCCTAAACCTAATAAATGGCAACATTACTTTGCACAAGCAACCTTGCACCCCAAACGGGGATGCGTTTGGCCCTATGAGGGGCTGAGGGCCAAAGCCTGCCGGGGTCGCGGGACTGCCTTATCAGGTTACTGTGACCTGGGAACGTAAAGGGCTATTGAAGGACACCGTGGATTTTAATCATTATAGAAGTCTGAAAGCCCCTCCCGTCCTGCCCTGAGTGAGGGAACTCATTTGGTGATTTTACCACGTTAAGAAAAAAACCACTGAACTGTTAATCATCAAATTTTTTATATCCGTTGTCAGATGAAAATCATCAAATGAGTCGTCCCGTCGCGTCGCGGCGGGATCTTACCTCGTCATTTGGCAATCACCGTACAATCGCGGTTAAAACACACCTGGAGGGGTATTACAACGTCTTAAAACCAGGCTTGTTCCGGCGAGTGAAAGTGACAGAGCTATACAAGTCGTCTACCGCCATCTCGTTCATTCACAGGAATAAACCTGGTTTTAAGACGTTGTAATACCCCCCCTGGCTTTTTTACTATTTGGCATAGCCGTGAGGCATAACCTCTTGTGTCATTCATTTTTTTCTTTAATTCAATCCTTCTTTCTGTCTTACAAACTGTGGTAAATCGCAGTACAATTTCGTTGCACAAGCGTTCCACATTTATTTGTGGAGCTCACGTAGTACACTCGGTCTTTGTCCTTTGAATTTGGGCTTTAATGAAATGAATTCAGCACTTGTTTCAGATTCACATTCGTTTATCACGTCCAATGCAGCTGTGTTGCGAAATAACTGAGTTAATTTAAATTAATGCTGGCATCTACGTATATTTCGGGTTATTTATTCGTCTGAAATATTCGTCTTTTGTTTTATTTTGTTCAAATCTTATCATAGGTATTGTTTTCAGTTTTCTAAATGTCATCCTATTTAAATAATTAAAATGATAAAAACAGGGGATCTTATTAATTTTCCCTCTCTTTAAATATTCAATATTAAAGGTACGAAGGTTTCGAAATGCCTCAAATACTTTTTGTGGACCAAAAAATCGCATCTTTAAATAGGTCTAACTTCGGTCAAAATCACTTTTGCTCAGCCTGGTCAGAATTTCTGTGTTTAGAGATAATTGAAGAAGTATTGAGTAAGTTTATAGCGTGCCACAAGCACTTTTCCAAAGTTTTAAACAGCTCTTAGGCCAATACTAGCAGAATCTTAATAATGTGATCACTGGAAGTTACTGTGATCGCTAACACAGCGAATCACTATAGCTCTACTACATAATTCAGCCTATCCCAGGATTCCCAGGTAACAACATAGTTTCCGCTGTCTCATAACGGGAACAAGTATGTGAATCCTATATATTCACAATTTACGATGCCGCAAACTGCGCTCCATGCATAAATCCAGTAATGTCTTCCTCTTGTATGCAACCGTAGAGAATTTCTATACAGTTTCATATAGATTTTACAGGAAAATTGTTGGAAGATTTTGAAGCAGAATATTATTTAAATAGAGCTCGTGACTAAATAAATAGCAGGGCATTTATTGCCGAGTAATGGGCGACTTGCTGTCCGACCATAGACCATTCCCGGGTCGACGGCGTGTTGTGTTCCACGCGCGCCTCAAAGAGTGTCAGCATGATGACGGGGCCCCCCTCTAGAGGGCCAAAGCCTGCCGTGGTCGCGGGACTTATCTTATTACCGTGACCCTGGAACGTAAAGGGCTATTGAAGAACACCGTGGATTTTAGTCAGTACGAGTCTGACAGTCCCTCTCGCCCTGCCCTGAGCGGGCGGACTCATTTGATGATACTACCAAGATAAAAAAGGGCATTTACTGTCTGTGTACGTATTTTCTTTTTTTCGGATGTTAAAATCATGGTGTCCTCACGCATGAACGGAGTAGAAGTGACAGTTATACTCTTACTGACTAAAAACTCAGTCTGTTCTTTCTTTTGCCCTTAGTGTCCCAGGGCCACGGCATCCTGCTTTGATAGTCCCGCTACCCGGACAGTCCCTCAACACTACCGTGCTGATAATAATCAATCGTGTTACAAAAATACTTGTTGGTTTGTGCGGTTTTCAGCAGTCGAATGCTAAAAAAAAACTTAACAATTCAGTTTTATATGTTTTTAATTTATTATTTTTTAGTTAAAACAAAAAATCGATTGCGAGTTGGATTTGAACCTGTGACCTTCTGATTTAATACATCGAACGCTTAAACCAACTAAAACATCGCAATTGTGCTCGACAATGACGAATTCTGCATTCCGTACTATGGTGACGTTTCAAGTCCTTCTCGTAATCTATTTTTTGTACAAAAAAGCTTTACAATTCGTAACGAAGGCGGTAATGTGTATAAAATTCTTAAAAATGAAGATAATTCAACACAATATCTAAAGATGCTCATAAACTTAGCATTCTTGCGAATGAGAGCATTTTATCGAGCACCATCGACCAGAGCCTTCGTTAAAAATATCATGAAAATGTTCGTTCAGTCGTGTTTGGCTCTGTTCGTTGTTAAAAACGATGAATGCTCGTTGTTCTGTTACAAGGGAATGCTCAAGCACCTTAAAGCCATGCACTCCTCCATAAAAGTGTGACGCCAAAACATACAAAAGAGACCCAACAAAAAAAAAACTGGCAGAAACTGTTTATGGCACATCCACAACCATTGGCATCCTACCAAATAGACGTTGATACAAGAGATATGTTACTTAGGCCCTGCCAAATGTTTTTATGGAAACTATTAGACCAACCATTTGGTTTGTGAGTGCTTAGACGTTCTTTGGGCCAATTACTTGAAAGGATGGCTGTCGGTATTGAGGATTCTCGGTTAATGGGCTGATAGAATATGTTTTGGCGTGATTGATTTCTGGAGTCTTGTATAGTTTTTTGGCACTTTGATTGCCGACAAAGTATTTGAGTTTTTTGTGAAGAAAATATACCCGTCTAGACTGTTTGGGGTGGAGATATCCACCTCCTAATGAATTTCGGTCAAAGGTACTATATGATAGGCAGGAAACCGAAGGAATCCCTTCGGTTAGACTCGTGCTGACTAGAAGCTGCCATTTTCCTTTAGACGGTACCTGTGTTCTAAAGCTGCGGTGCCCACTGAACCTAGGCTTAATATGAAATTTAATCTAGAAATTTAACAAAAGGCCGTTAAAAAGCTAATGTATGATATAAATACATCAGTGTACATTGTAGGCGTTAATGGGGCAGAGCTCCGTACTAATATGGGCAACGTCCTCTGATTCCGAGTTAGGCTACAGTTTGAAATAACACATAGGATACCATTTACCCGGTATTTCGTTCCCATGAAATAATTTCAGAGTAAAACGAGGGAGAAACCGTTACTCTTAACTAAATATTTTGCTCATAGTGAAAAACTACACATTTTATCTATCCCAGAGTTATTCGATACGCATTTTCCAAACGACCCTCTTGAATATCTTCCATTGAATCCTCCATGGTTGACCACACAGCAATAACTGCTCCAATATTCATAAAGCCATGCCCTGACTAAGCCGGAACACTTTTAGAAGCCTTGGATTGAAGCCAAGGGGTCAGCTTCAAATTGCCATCCCTTATTATTCTCTCAAAGACCAGTATATTAGGAGCTCCTCAAAAGTTTGTCGGCGTACTTCTGAATTGGATTGTCCAAAATTCCACTTTGGCGTAAGCTGGGCCTGAATTCACGCAAGTTTATGTACAGCCGTTTTGATGTTGCTGTGAAAGTTTGAATATGATTATTACATTTTTTTTTTATAATTACAATATATCTTTGACTGGTAAAATATTAACTTGTTTTAAAAGGGCACTGCGGCTCTGGAAACCAAAGAGCAATTGAAGGAACACTGTGGTTTTTAGTCGGTCAAGTTTGAAGGTTTTTCCATTTCATGATTTTCCAACCCAAACAAAAAGGAAAAGAATTTGACCCATTGCCATAGTCATAGTCATAGTCATTTATTCAAGAACAATAAATTGTATCTGAAATTACATAATTACATAATAGAATAAAAAACAATTATCACAATTATTATTATTATCAGAGCACGTCAATCATAAAACCCTATAATCAATTTTAAAAAAAACAAGTTAAACACGACACAAAATTAGATTGAGGGATTCTATAAATCTTCAATATCATAAAGACTTGCCTTACACTTGTATACCTGTATAATATAATAATAGCCTGTAAGACCTGGAAAAATGCTTATTTGAATATTTTTTTCCATGGAGGGATCGAATCCACGAAATGTAGCGCAAAAGCCACTCAGCTGATCGCATAGCCACTGCACTAACCGTACCTATATAGTTTTTTCTGTTCCACCGATTATTTTGATGATATTATTCCCAAAAAATAAACATTTTGTTCTATTCTTAAACATTACTAGTATACAATTAAACGTTTGCATTGAAATATAAATCTAAACCATATTTTCAGAACATGTTTTCCTCCCGCTAAATCCATACTTTTACCGCAACACAACGGAACATTTATACTTATAGGTACTTAAATATATATCTTTCGTAACTCAGTCTCAAACTTCGTAAAATTATTCCGGCTGTTGAACCATGTCATACACAGGCGTATCTTCAAGCTCTTCGCTTTGTAGGCTAAGCAGACTTTCAGGTTACCAATGAGAATAACTATGTAGCTTTTTATTGTGGTAAAATCATCAATTAATGAGTCCTCCCGGCCAGAGAGGTACGGGAGGGACTGTCAGACTCGTACTGACTAAAATCCATGGTGATCCTTCAATAGCCCTTTACGTTCCAGGGTAACCTGATGAGACAGTTCAGTGACCCCGGCAGGCTAGCTATGTAGCTTGAAGTAATTAGTAGTTAATTCGCCCTTTGAGCACAAGGGTTAGACTTGATTATGTACCTATGTATGACAGCGGGACCAACGGCTTTACGTGCTTTCCAAGCCACGGAGAAAACTCGCTATGACAAATTAATGGTCATCCATCCAAAGACCAACCTCGCCAATAGCGGCTTAACCCAAAAGATTAGCCTGTGTGGCTGTAATTATTTAGCACGAGCTCCTCAAATGATTTAACATCCCAACGTGGATATTGCTTAACCGTCAGCGACTTTTAATAATTACACTATAAATTAAAATAAAGCTGAACGCTAAAAAATGTGTCACAGGAGTTTTTGGGTAGCTTGCCAAAATGGCTTAAAAACTGGTAAACAAAAATTTATAATGAAGCTGCATAGTTAAATCATTTTTATTGTTGCCCACTGAAGGAAGAATCAACGTAATTACAGAATTAAAATTAATTGTGTTGACCTGTTGAAAAATGGTCTGATTTACCTGTTTTATCGCTTTGAGCATTGCCTACAATGCCGACGGCCTTATCGGAGCTAAAGTGAAAAGGCTTCTATCTGGGAAAGCTCGCTCCATCGCACGGTTTGTCTCTGTCACTACTGATCTATACTACAGTCAAAAGCAAACCATCATCAAATAAAAACAAAGATAATAAGACATAAGACACACTGAAAGATACCTACCATCTATTGTTGCCATTGTTTCACCACCAGTTCGCACTAAGCGCTTCCAAACATTCGTAATAATACGTATAACAAAAGAGCGGAAGGTCTGTGTTTCTCGAGTGAACCGGCTTCATCTGGGTAAGCTCGCTTCATCGTCAACGTTGTCTCTTTCACGGAGAACCTGAAATAGAGTGAAGAGCAAACCCATCTCAAATATAAAAAAGTCACTTCACGATGCAATTGAAGAACACTGTACCTACTGTAACAGGTGGTACAAATTTCATGGAGGAATTCTTTTTGTGAGGGTGAAACCATTCGTGTCAGTGTTGACTAAGCCGCCTCTGGTAATACCACAAATCTCAGATATCTGTTAAGAAAAGATTTTCTCAGGAAAAACATTGTGAGAACCCATATATACATACAACCCTAATCTCTTCAAAGTTAGAGTGAAAAGGCTTCTTCTGGGTAAGCTCGCTCCATCGTCAACCTTGTCTTAGTCACTCCTGACTTAGACTAAGGTAAAGAGCAAACCCATCAAACATAAAAAAAATATACGTAATCTGGACTTCATTGACTTGATTGATTGATAATCAGCATAAGTTATAATCAGCATAAGTCTAATGCAACTCTGTTATTGATTAATAGGCTATTTGACTAAAAAATTCTTATTAATCCGTCAGTTAAGATTATCAAATAATATTTAACCCGTATTTTTTTCTTTTTTTACGCAAACCAAAATTGACGGAGATATGATGCTTTCAAAATTGCCAATACGTCACAATTTAGTAAATTTTTTACTGAATTCTGACGTCACGAGCCCCCACTCTCGAGTCTTGATGTGTTATATCTTGGTAAATATTCATTAATTTTACTTACGAAAAAATATGTGTCCGTTATTTTTCAAAACTCTAAGTAACAGACTTATTAGATTTATAATTTATTGATACTGTCAAATAGCCTATTTCACTGACTCATTTTTTTACACAAATCTTTCTACGCGATGCAGTAAACGAATGCACGATACTACGAGTACAAAAGAAAAATGACACTAAACAAAGTTTCATAAGAAAATGTAGTCCTAAAACCAACATTTGCAACAATATGCCAACCCACAAACATACGCCATACCTTCCAATCTCCAACCCAACCAATATGGCCAAACTCCCATCGTTCACAATCAAGTTACAAACCACAAGTCCGCAAGACGTTACCTTGCAATACGGTGCGGTCCAAATAGGGAGGATTGAGGATGTCTCTGATCCTTGATATGAAGTACTAAAAGATCCTTTCCTTATATTATTGGGATAAGAGCGGAGGCAAGGATAATGGTCTGATTTTTGCAATGGAGGTCTTTAAACTGTTAAGTGGGGTGGTTTGGTTGTATGGAATACGATTTTTGGGGAGATTTCAGCAAAAATCGTAAAATAATTGTGTTAAAGGTTGAAAATGAAGGTAAGTACAAAATTAACATAAAACGTTAAGAAAACTGTGCCAAACCAATGGAAACAGTCGTGTCTTATGATTTGTGGATCGTACGTTCGAACCTGGTTAGGCGCTTTAGATAAATATATAGAATATATTTTATAGTACACCATAATTGTTATACAACTGATTTACAATATTGCTAATTGGTGCAGTGGCTGAGCGATTGGACTGCCGCGCTGCGTGTCGTGGGTTCAATTCATGCATGGAGCAAATATTTGTATGATCAACAAGTAGTCGTTCTGGGTCTGGGCATTTGTGTATGTGAGTTTCTATGTTTGTAAACGCACCCACGATACAGGAGAAATTCCTAGTGTGGGGCAACTTTAAAAAAAAAATCTTCCAGACAACTCCTAAATGAACTTTGTGTAAATTATTGTAACACTCCAGAATAACGTAGTAAAATATGCAAATATTTGAATGGTAGTGAAACGCATTATTTAACTTGCCAAATAAAATATCACTTAACCAGTAAATACTCAAACCATTCCCAGTTAATACAAAACTCCCAATTTAAATCACTTGCCTCAAAAAGTTAGAGCTCATTACCTAAAGTATAAACCCGAGACTTTAAAATAAGACAATTTGATACACCAATTATTTTGAAAGGGGTCTAAGGGACCCATAGCCTTCCCACACGGTAACTTTGAAGGGTTAAAGCTGTTTGAAACTCCCCAAATTTGAGCAAAAAGTTTAGAAATGTCATTTACATACTGTTTTAGAGGTTTTTAAACAAACATTTATGGTATATTTTGCTCTTTAACTGACAATCTTTATCTTTAACTGGTGTTGTCATTTTCTTTGTAAGGCTTTTGATAATTAAGAATCAAACGAACTTACCTGTGAAGTTTTGATTCCAATTATGCGAGGGTTTCAACCGAAGACGATTACTCACATTACTAGCAGCAGTACATGGCTGGTGCTATCTGCGTCACACTTTTAGAGGAATACACTTAAAAAATAGTTAAGTTATTCCTTCTCTCACTCATCCCCGGGTGGCGCCTGCGACCTGCTCACACGAGTACTTCATTACGTGATTTTGTGTTATCGGAGTCACACGCAGTTATTTCAGTGTTATTGTTTTTTTAAGAGGTGGTTAAGTTTGTGTAAAATGCCTAGAAATATAAGATGGTCTAGGAGTGCTGATAATTATGATTTAGAAACAATACTACAAAAAGTGAAAAAGTTAGAAAATAAGTTAACAAAAAAAAAAAGGGAACGTCGTCGCCGCCGTTCTATACCATCTTCAACTTCCGAAACAGGTGATCCTGTGTTTTTCGGTAAGTGAATAATGATAATAAAAATGCCTTCATAATTATATAAATTTCATTTAAAATTCATTTATGTACTATGAGACTGAGTGTAACACCTTTTTAGTGACGTCACATACGTATAAATATCAGTGCAAACAGACCCACAAGTTTTGATAATATGTATTTTGACTCTCTTTTAGTGGTTAATTAGCACTTGGAAGTTGTTCCGTCTGTCTGTATCTCTAAAACGGATGGAATTATATGATTGCGGTTTTTTTTAATTGAAAGCAGGTTTTCTATATTGTGCAATGAGTCGTTATACTTTTATGCTTCCTTATATTAAAGTATAACTAATAGTTTGATCAAGCAGTACGATCACTAGATCCTGGTCAGGCAGCAATCACCTAATTTGTGTATCTTTTAGAAGTTATTTATCTCTTGACATTAGGTATGTATGCAGGTACTGCTCGGCTCTATGGTCCATGATCGGACGGCGATCACCCATAACTCACCGTCCATTCAACTAATCCTTCATGTTTTTCTCCTTCGTAAAAACAATGTAACTTCTTCTTATTTATAGATCAGCACATTTTTCTAAAACAAAAACACCTATGTTTCAATTTAAAAGTCGCAGGGGTCTGCACTTTGTGGCAACTTGCCAAACTGTAGCTCACGTTGACCTTATGTATCTCAATCTGTTCATCAATTCTGAGATTAATCTTATTAAAGTTTTAGATTGGATAAGTGATAGGTTCACTTATTTGAAGGTGACGTGGGCTTGACCTTGAAGGTTCTGTACTAAAATCTGATTGATCAAGGTCGCGACATTTGAATTTTATTTTCACTAAGTTTTTTTTTCTAATCTACGACAATGATGAGCAATAAATAGCCTTTGATTGCATTTAAGATGTATTAATCACGTCCAAGTGAATTCTCACTTAATAGCATAAATATACAGGGTGTAATTAAACACATCACAAAGCCGTTAACTACGCATACTGTACATCTAACTAAGTAGCTTTACGCTAAAATTATCGCTGGGAACCGACTTTTATTTTTAAGGTATCAAAAAAAAAAAATATTGCGCGCCATGTAAAGCAAACGGGTTTCGTGTCGTTGTGTGCGTAGGCGGGCGGCTTGACGCACACAAGCGCACCTATGCTGGATATTTTTTTTAGAAAAATCGAAAATTCAGGTAATGTTTGTTTGGAAAAAAGTTTTGTAATAATACTTAGAAATCGATTTCGTAAAAAAAAGTTAAAAAAAATGCAACTTTGACCTTCAATATCTCGAGAACCCGTGGAGTCCCAGGTATGGTCTAAAGGAAAAAAATGATCCAAATAATGGGTGGAATACGTGGCTTTCGGCTTCGTTAATTGTCTTCTTACACCCGGTATGTCCCATAGCGTTGGGGTGCTAAGACAGGAAACCTCCACGTGCGCCCGTGGACTGGAGTTCCCTCTTGGATACGTCCGGGGGAAGACCAATTTTTCGGGACGGTGCACCCTGGGATGCGGGCAAAAACTCTCCTTAGGCACTGTGTGCCTAAGGGGTTTCTTTGCCCGTATGCAAATAGCCTGTCGGGTGGACGCTCCAACGCGTGTCCCTCTGAACAGCAGAGGGCACAGCGGCGGAGCGGGCTTGCGGACGGTGAGTAATGGGTATGCTCGCCGTCCGACCAAGGACCAAGCCCGGGTCGGTGGCGCGTCGTGTTTCACGCGTCACCGACGGGGCCCCTTATGGGGCCAAATGCCTGCCGGGGTCGCGGATTTTTCTTAATCCAGGATACCGTGGCCCCGGAACGTAAAGGGCATCCGACGGAACACGGGTGGATTTTAGTCAGTAAGAGTCTGACAGTCCCTCCCGCCCCACCCAGGGCGGGAGGACTCATTTGATGATTTTGCCACCCTAAAAAAAAATAAAAAGAAGAATGTCCCATAGCGTTTCATACAAGCATTTAAGTCCTTTATAGGTTACGTAGCATGGGTCTAAAAAGTTATCAGAACTAAAAAACTGAAGACTGGGCAGGAAATGTCTGCCGCATACTGGACAATCTGGGCCTAAATAGCACAAAACTGGTGTCCTGAGACTGTGAGACGAGGTCGCGGTAGGTTACGTAGAAGATGGCGGGACGAACAGGACAGGTTCCGTCCGAACTGGGAGGAAGTATCGCCAGGCCTGGCGCACTCCGCGGTGTAGGTATAAAACTGCAAGCACACGTGGGCGCACCGTGGGCGGGTTTCATAGTCGGCTGTTGCCCACCGCCCGTTTCGCCCGCGCTCTGTACATTATTTTGTAAAAATGTAGAAGTGACACTTCTGTACGTAGTACTATTAAGTATTCTGCAATGGTATCGCGAAAGGTGGAGGGAGGCCTTTGCCCAGGAATAGAGCAGACCAAGCTAAGAAAAAAAATTCGTGTGGCACTCGGGGACTGCCGCGGTAAAGCTATTGCATAGCATTTTTTGCCAACTTATGCAGTTATAATTATTTATTTATTATATTTATTACTGTACTAATTAGGCTATGGTCAGCCACGTCAATCAAGTGAAACTTCAAGAAACGTTCTCCTCCCTCTCCCTCTCCCTCAATAAAAGCATGCTTTCGTGCTAGTAATGAGCACGTCTGTCCATACCCTTATGAGCACGTCTGTCCGTACCTTTATAATTGCCGAAGTCTCCCGAACTGAAACGACGCGACGTTAGACGACAGTGTCAGGTATTTTTCGTTAGATATTACGCGCCGCGCCGCGCTCAGAGCCTGCGATAAAAGCTATGCAATAGCTTAAAACTCAGTTTCTATGGAAAGATTAAAATCTTTCTATTTCAGCTATTTTGCGAAGGAGAGACCTTTGCTCATCAGTGGATCTTCTGGCTGATGGGGATAGTGATGCTGTTCTTATTTACTTCAATGTTGCTAATGTTAACTTTAACCAGAATTGTGCCACTTCAACGCTCGAACTAGAATCTCGAGAAAACAATAAAGATATATATAGCGTAAAATCCTTACTAAACTGCCGCATATCGTTTGAAGCACCCAGACCTAAGCGGGTAATCCCTCAATGCACTAATTGCCAAGATTATAATCACACACAAAAGTTTTGCAATAGAAAACCCAGATGCGTAAAATGTGCAGGTTCGCATCACACTTCACATTGTCCACGGAAAGAAAGATCGAACCAGGTTAAATGTGTCCTCTGCGAGGGAAACCACCCAGCTAACTACAAAGGCTGCACAGTTTATAAGGAGCTGTTGAAAATTCGATATCCTCCTCCCATCACTCAACATAGAAGAAACCCCAGAAATACGAGTGCTGAACAAGAGCCTACAAATAAAACAATAAACAACAGGAAATCGTATGCATTAGCCACAAAAGAACTTCCTAAACAACCTATGACCCAAACAGTTAATATTGAAGATGAAAACCAAAAAACCAATGAACTCAAAGCCATTACGGAAACACTTGTTGCCCTAATGAATCAAATGCTAATTATGACCCAAACGTTAACCGAACTAATTTCAAAAATGTCATTACATTCTCAGAACTAAAATTGGGTGTATGGAATGCTAATGGCTTGTCAAAACACTCTGAAGAGTTAAAAGTATTCGTCAAAATCCACCACATAGATGTCCTACTAATCTCAGAAACTCACTTCACTTCCAAAAGCTACTTCAGGATACCAGGATACAATATGTACCACACTAATCACCCAGACAACAAAGCACATGGAGGAACTGCTGTTTTCATCAGGTCAAAAATCAAGCACCATGTAATAAAAGATTACTGTAGAAACTATATCCAAGCAACAAACGTAGTAATAACAGACTGGATCAGTGACATAACAGTATCGGCTCTGTACTGTCCCCCAAGGTTCACTATTAAGGAATCTGAATTCAACGATTATTTTCAATGCCTTGGAGACAGATTTATCGCAGGAGGTGACTATAATGCGAAACATACGTTTTGGGGTTCCAGGATAGTCCTACCCAGAGGGCGAGAACTCTTTAAGTGCATCCAAAACGGGAATATGAACGTAATTTCATCTGGTCAACCAACTTACTGGCCAACAGATACAAGAAAAATCCCAGATGTTATCGATTTTTGTGTCAGTAAAGGAATCGCAAAGAACAATATATCGTGCCGGAGTTGCTGGGATCTGTCCTCAGACCACTCCCCAATCATAGTAGAACTACACACTGCTGCCAAAGAATGCGTCAAAAAATGCGTTCTGCATAACAAACTAACTAACTGGCCATTATTTCGAGAGCTGACCGACAAAGCATTCCAGGAACCAGTTAGTCTCAAGTCTAAAGACGAAATAACCGCCGCTGTACTGTACTTCAATAAAAGTGTACAAGATGCCGCCTGGTCTTCAACCCCACCACTACCACACAGAAGAATGGACAACTATGTAGCAAAACACATATTAGAAATAATAACCCGAAAAAGAAAAATAAGGAGGCAATGGCAACAAACCAGAGACCCTAATGTTAAAAAACAGCTCAATCAAATCAGCAGACAACTGAAACATGTTCTAGACAAAGATCGTAATGATGGATTCCAAAATTACCTCACCAGCCTGGATGCTACTGCTTCCTCAGATTATTCTTTATGGAAAGCCACCAAAAGACTAAAACGGCCTGTTAGTGTTTCTCCTCCAATAAGAAAGTCTGACGATTCTTGGGCAAGGACAGACAAAGAGAAAGCCAGGACATTCTCAGAACATCTCACAAAGGTCTTTACGCCACATCCATATGAAGGCTCTCCAGTAGATGCAGCAGAAATTGACAACCATTTGAGAGAGAGAGATACTAGTGAAAATTCAGAAGAATTGACCTTTAAATTTTCAAAGACAGAAGTTGCCCGAATTATATCAAAATCAAACCCAAACAAGTCACCAGGGTACGACCTGATTACAAACCGCATATTGCAGGAACTGCCTGAATCTGGCATAACTTTTCTTACATCATTATTTAATGCCATGACCAGACTGCAATTCTTTCCCCTGGAGTGGAAGGTCGCACTTATTATAATGGTTCTGAAACCAGACAAACAACCTGAGGAGGCAAAATCGTACAGACCCATTAGCCTGCTACCTATTCCATCCAAAATATACGAATCTCTTCTGCTGCAAAAAATCCTACCTATACTCAAAGAAAAGGAAATCATTCCAGACCACCAGTTTGGGTTTCGCAGTAAACATGCTACTGTCGATCAAGTGCACAGACTAACAAATAAGATCATGGAATCACTGGAGGCAAAATCTTACTGTGCCAGTGCTTTCTTGGACATATCTCAAGCGTTCGACCGCGTTTGGCATGCAGGATTGCTATTTAAAATAAAAAAAGCTCTACCAGATCACCTGTATGGAATACTAAAATCATTTTTACAGCAGCGCCATTTCATAGTACAAAATGGAGATGCACTCTCTGATCTTTGTCCCATACAGGCAGGAGTGCCACAGGGTAGCGTACTGGGTCCTATACTCTACGTACTGTTCACTGCAGACTTGCCGACATCTGAATCCCTAACTACTGGAACCTTTGCTGATGATACCGCCATACTAGCGGCGCATAGTGACCCAAAAGTTGCTTCACAAATACTCCAAGAAGGACTTAACGACATATCACACTGGCTTAAAAAGTGGCGGATAAAAGCAAACGAAACAAAATCAGTCAACGTAACGTTCACTCTAAGAAGAGGATCTTGTCCTCCAGTCACATTAAACAACATTGAAGTTCCACAGGCGGATCATGTAAAATATCTTGGATTGTATTTAGACAAAAGGCTCACCTGGCAAAAGCATATTTTCACTAAGAGGAAGCAACTTGGTATTAAAACAAGAAAACTTTACTGGCTCATTGGGCGAAAGTCACAACTATCTCTAGAGAACAAACTACTATTGTACAAGACCGTACTGAAGCCCATCTGGACGTATGGGATTCAATTATGGGGTACTGCATCTCACTCAAACCTAGAAATCCTACAGAGGTTCCAAAATAAGACACTGCGCATGATAACAAACGCACCCTGGTTTGTACCCAACGAATTACTACACCGTGACTTGGGAATGCCCACTGTGAAGCAGGAAATCGTACGCCATACCAAGTCCTATAAAGAACGCATCAAGGAACATCCAAATATTCTGGCTCGGATGCTAATGGAGAATCACAACAAAGCGCGAAGATTAAAGCGCAAAATACCTCAAGACTTAGTCCAACCACAGTAAATATAATAGATACTGTCTCAACAATGAGGATGTGACACAGGTCACATACCGAGCTCGCCAGCAATAGCACCAACCAACATACTGATGAATGTTCCATGAAGGAGACAGATTGCAGTAAACATAGAAATTAAAAAAAAAAAAAAAAAAAAAAACTTCAACGCTCGCCAAAAGCAAAACATTTTTATAAGCCTTTACATGTGATATAATTTATAAATGTGTTAAATAAAACTGACTGCTTTTATTCAGAATGTTCAAAATTGAAATATCAAAAATAAAAAATTCCTTCGGTCCAACAGTAAAAGCAAAATGTTATTTATATCGCACTATTAGTGACTAGAACAATTGCGATACCTTTTGGTTTTCATCATGCATATTGAATTTCCATTTCATTCTGTAGTTATTATTTTAAAATGTTCTAAAAAGTAATACTGGCAGCTATTTTAAACACAGTTTAATTTCCACACATATTTCGTGGGCTCAGGCGCAAAATGACTCCTGGTAGTAAAATGTCTCTCTCTCAAAATGTCGCGTTCGCATAATGTCGCTTTCGCGGAATGACTCCTTCTCAAAAGTTCGCTTTTTTACCATGCCTCGCATAATATCTCCTTCGCAAAATGTCGCGTTAGTAACTTAGAAAAAAGTTAGCCAGGTTTAAAAGGAAGGTCGTTTTTTTTTTCGGTCTTTGTTAATATTGTATGGCAACCTTATAAATTCGATTTTTCGAGTAAAACAAAAAAAAGAGTTTTATTATAAAATTAATTAAAATCGAATTTACAACCTGGCTAACATGCCGCTTTCCTCACGATGTTTTCTTTCTCCGATTTGAGAGCAGAATAAATGAATGTGACCTCGCTCATCGCTATCCGCTCTCCCTGGCACCTCAACTGATCCCATAACACATATTCCGCTAACACGGACCACCTTCATACCTCGGGCAAATTTATGTTTTGAGAACAAACCAGCAAGTTTGAGGGCCTGATTATGCCAATTAAACGTGTTTTCGTAGAATTACCCAAATTAAACTTCATTTTGAGATGTTCAAGGGTTTTCTTGAAGGATTTTTCTGGGAGTTCAAGTAATTAGTTAAAAAAATATATATACTTAGGTACATAAAGAAATAAAATATGTTATATAACATATTTTTTACATGGTCTGAAGCTCTATTGTGATGTAAAGTAAACGGGAACTTTGACCATAATTCGATGGAAAAATTAGTTCCTTGTTTGTACACTAGAGCGTTTTTCAATTTTCTATACAATAAACGCAGTTAATACTTTAAAGTACGCTGTCAATAAAATACATAAATCATGTGATAATGCTTCTGTTCTCACTTCTTTATCTTAGTTTACTTTTGTTTAATAAAATATTTAATTTGTTTTCTATTTCAGGTAAGCTGCTAGACATTTTGGCGTTATATTCAGTGAGTCTATAAATAGTACCTATTACAAAAGAGTAGTTTACTGCATAAATAAATTGAAAATCTGTTCAGTCCGTCAGTTAGAGTATTGAAAAATACTCAAAAACTATTGATAAAAACACGTGTTTTTTTTTTTAATCAATGTACCTATATTGACAAAGATGAAACGCTTCGAAATTAGAGAGTGGGGGTCTTGTGACGTTATAACGACTGTAAAGTTATAAACACCGAGCAATTTTGGCTTACGTAACAATAGAAAAACCACAGATCTCTTATTTTTTGAAAATCTAACTTTCGGACTTATTATTTTTTTTGTGTTACAGTCCTATTTGTTTGTCATGGAAGTCATGGAGAGAGGCCTTTTTTTTTTGGGTGGCAAAATCATCAAATGAGTCCTCCCGCCTTGGGCGGGGCGGAAGGGACTGTCAGACTCTTACTGACTAAAATCCACCCGTGTTCCTTCGGATGCCCTTTACGTTCCGGGGCCACTGTACCCTGGATTAAGAAAAATTCCGCGAACCCAGCAGGCATTTGGCCCCATAAGGGGCCCCATCGGTGGCGCGTCGTGTTTCACGCGTCCGTCGTGACACGTGAAACACGACGCGCCACCGACCCGGGCTTGGTCCTTGGTCGGACGGCGAGCTTACCCATTACTCACCGTCTGCAAGCCCGCTCCGCCGCAGTGCCCTCTGCTATTCAGAGGGACACGCGTTGGAGCGTCCACTGACAGGCTATTCGCATACGGGCAAAGAGACCCCTTAGGCACACAGTGCCCAAGAAAGAGTTTTTGCCTGCATCCCAGGGTGCACCGGCCCGAAAAACTGGTCTTCCCCACGGACGTATCCGAGAGGGAACTCCCGTCCACGAGCGCACGTGGAGGTTTCCTGTCTTAGCACCCCATGGAGAGAGGCCTTTACCCAGAAATACGATGACACAGTCTGACAATAACAGTTACAGCCTATTTGTAAAAAACGTATAAAATAAAAAATAAAACAGTTCCGTAAAATAACGAACCCTTTTTCAGGTATTCCGAACCGAATTCTTCACCCGGATTTTTCGTACAGTTATTAAATATTTCTAAAATTTCAAACATAACCGAACATTCTGGAATTAACTCGTCGTTTTTCCATCGCGGTCGGGAATCGAATTGGATGTCAGA
Organism: Agrotis exclamationis; assembly: GCA_950005045.1. NCBI lineage: Eukaryota > Metazoa > Arthropoda > Insecta > Lepidoptera > Noctuidae > Agrotis > Agrotis exclamationis. The sequence continues at coordinate 5,813,161 of OX465441.1, read as the reverse complement.
TATTCTCGTTGCATGTGCAATATCTATGTAGAATGATTTGTGATGACAAATTTGTTTTGTCAATGGTTCGAGGAATGGCTATGTAATATCGTGTGATATTTTTCGTGACCTGAATTAGTTTGTTTAAGTTTTTACATAAACAAACGTAGCTAGTCGACGGCTCTAATTATTTACTACGACCCTAGTCGTAGTAAATAATTAGAGCCGCACAGGCCAATCTTATGGGTTAAGCCGCGCTTGCCGAGGTTGGTGTGTGGATGTGGTGAACATGAGGTTCCTTGGCAAAATGTTAAACTGCCGCTCAGTGACGGCACGGGCAGCGCAATGGCGCTGCGTGTCGCGGATGCGATTCCCGCACGGAGCAAATATTTGTAAGACCTGCAAATAGTCGGGCAACCGCCGCAATCGCGGCGGTAAGACCCCTCTTTGAGCAGTGGCTGGAGAGACGTCACGGCGTCCTGACCTATCGGATGACGCAGGTCCTCACCGGACATGGAAGTTTCGGGAGGTACCTGTGTCGGATAGGGAGGGGTAGAAACGCCCGGGTGTCACCACTGCGAAGATCGCCCGGAGGACACAGTAGAGCATACGGTGCAGGACTGCCCCAGTTGGGCAGAGCACCGCCGTGTCCTCACGGAGGCGATAGGCGGAGACCTCTCGCGCCCGACATTGGTCGAGGCCATGCTGCGGGGCGAGACGGAGTGGGAAGCGGTCGCCTCCTTCTGCGAAGCAGTTATGCTCGCGAAGGAGGAGACGGGCCGCGAGAGAGAGAGGACAGCGTCCTCCATCCGCCCCGGCCGCAGTGGTAGACGCCCACGGTGTCGGACGTCGCGGGACGATCTCCGGCCGCCGTAGGCGCGGGCATGCGGGCGACGAGAGGTCTGGGCGTCTGTGTATGTGAGTTTATATGTTTGTAAAAACGCACCCACGACACAGGAGAAAATCCTAGTGTGGGGAAACGTTAAAAAAACTATATTGGCGACGACTTCCAGTCGAACCAGATGCAGCTGAATATCAATATTTTACATGGAGCAATAACTGGTTAATACGATACCCCATGGTAAGATTTGGTTGCCAGCCTTTTAGAGCTAGACTAACGACTGTGGTAACGACTGTCAAAGATCTACAAATGACAGCCAGGACCAACAGCCTTACGTGCTTTCCTACGCACGGAGGAAACTCGCTATGACAGATGGCCACCCATCCACAGACCAACCTCGGCAAGCGCGGCTTAATCCGGAAGATCGGTAATTATTCAGACACGAGCCCCTCAAATAATGTTGTAAAGGTACATACTTCAAATACGCTGTATATAAAATACATAAATCTTATGATAAGGCTTTTGACCTCCAAAACCTAGATAAAAGTGTTAAAAATAAAACGGACACCTTTTCGCTAGAATACCTCTTTGTATTCTATCCGTAGCGTGACAATAACTCACCTTTTAGAATTCTTACCAGACAAAGCGCACACTCAAATTTCTTGAGGTTGTGCCAAACCGTGCTGTCTAGCTTTACCTAGCTAGGAAGAATCGATTGAAGAGCCCTGATCACGAGTTTTCAGTATTTTACTTTACAGCGTCTTTCCAGTACCCTGCGCACGATTTTTCAGTATTTGAGACGTAAAGTAAACTGGAACTTTGACAATTTCAAATTGACAATTTTCAAGGAAAAAATTAGTTCCTTCTTCGCACACCAGAGGCGCTGTTCCATTTTTCATACAAGAAACACTGTAAATACTGAAAAGACGCCGTAAAGTAAAAAAGTGAAAACTCGTGCTAAGAGTACTGTTTTACAGCGTTTCTTGTATGGAAAAATGTAACAGCGCCTCTGGTGTACGAAGAAGGAACTAATTCTTTCTTTGAAAGGAAATGTCAAAGTTTCAGTTCACTTTACGTCACAATAAATGAAAACTCATGAAATGGGGGAAAATGAGGAAGATTTTTGGCGAAGACAGGTGAGCATTTTTATCATCGTGTTAAAATCGTCAAATGAGTTCTGCAACCCAAAGAAGGACTCTCAGACTCGTACTCACTAAAATCCACGGTGAGTCTCAGGGTCACGGTTACCTGATGAGACAGTCCTTCCAGATTGGAGACAGCTCTTTGACGCGCACGTGGAACATGATGCGCTGTCAACCCCGACATGGTCCATGATCGGAGGGCAAGTCACCCATTACTCGCGATCATGCCCGCGGCCTACGGTGGGTGGCGGGAAATCGTTTCGCGACGTCCGTTGCCGTGGGCGTCTCCCAAGGTGGCTGGGTTGTGAGATGGAGGCTGTCCTCTCCCTCACTCGTCCCGCCGTTGTTTGACAGTTAAATAAACCCGTCATCATCTTTCTTTACTTACCTATCCCATTTTACTTTGGATCGGTGATAAGTTTTCTTCTTTGTTTTTACGTAAAATATCGATTCAACAGCTTGTTGTTTTCGACCATAGAATGTTAGATATTAGCGTTCCAACTTAACTTACCTTTTTATATGTATTACGACCAATATTTGATGATAAATCATTAATAGTTAAAGTTGAAGATCACTATAGTTACGATAAACTAAAAATGATTCTCAGCAAAATTCCCAATAGACGAAAAAGTAATTAACATATTTTTAAACCTAAATCCCATTGTTTTCCACCATGTTATTGCACCCACCCATTCAGCCATCAAGCATTGAAAAGCGCTGCCACAATCCCGAACCTTTAGAAATTCAGCGGTGCAGCGCTGACCCGAATTTTTCCATCTCAGAACATAAATCACGCAAGCGGCTGAATGGTGAAAAACCAATATTTTGTAGGGAATATATATGGGTTTTCTGGCACGATAGTGAATTCCTGATAGCATTCTCTGAATGTATTTCGTGTTGTACATAATGTGAGTACGCTTTATACAGATAGATAATACACATAGATTATGGCTTTTTTTTATCGTGGTAAAATCATCAAATTAGTCCTCCCACCCCTTACTGTCAGACTTGTACTGACTAAAATCCACGGTGTCCTTCGATAGCCCTTTATGTTCCGGGGTCACGGTAATGAGATAAGTCCCGCGACCCCGGCAGGCTTTGGCCCTCTAGAGAGGGCGCCCCGTCATCATGCTGACGCTCTTTGAGGCGCGCGTGGAACACAACGCGCCGTCGACCCGGGCATGGTCCATGGTCGGGCTGCGAATTGCCCTTTACTCGCCGCCCGCATGCCCGCGAGGACATTGTTCTCTCTCACGCGGCCCGCCTCCTCCTTCGCGAGCATGACTTCTTCGCAGAAGGAGGCGACCGCTTCCCACTCCGTCTCGCCCCGCATAGATTATGGCTTAGGAGAAGTAAAGTCACGTAGAAAAATAATTTCTTTATGTTTGCCCTATATCAATACTTTCCAGAATTTGATCTTTATTCGCGATGCTATTGAATGGTGTAATAATACAGGTTGTGTTTTTTTTTCAAAATCAGCTGGTTTGATTCCTGGCCAGGATTATTGCATTTTCTAAAATCCAATGATGCAGTTTTAGTTTTCGTCAAAATCGGCCTCCAGACTCCTTTCAGCATTTTTCAATATTCCTCATAGTTTCTGATATAACCATCCACGCTCAGTTGAAAAATTCACCCTGTGTACCTGTGTTTTCACAATAGTGAATTCCTGATAGCATCCTTTGAATGTTTTTCGTGTTATACATAATGTGAGTACGCTTTATATGCTTTACCTTCAAGATTTATGTCATGAATCATACTAAAGAGTTTTCTGAAATATGTTTGTTTCCGTCATAGATATGAATAAAAGCTTCTTACTATCTGAAATCGTGTTTGTTTTGGGGAAGATTCCATCTTTATCTGCAAGGGAAACAAGACAATATACGTTAGAAGATTAGACACAGTTTTGTTTGTGATAAATTAACTAGTAACCCCTTTTATCTTATCTTAAACATCGTGACGATTGCGTCACGTCTGATCCAATAATTCAAAAAGACATTTGTGACATCCAATAACACGCGCAAGGACACATTTTTAAGTAAAAAATCGAGAGAATAGAATGGAAGGAATTTTACATTTTACGTAACAGTCGAAAAATTGAGGTCATTGACATTTTCGTTCTCACCGGGATCGCACAGTAACATGTTTTAAGCCTCCTGCAGACACGCGATTAATCGCGCAGGGCGACATGTCGCGGTCCATTCGCAGTATTTTTAGAGTGGAAATTAGCTTGGCTCGTTGTCGCAGCGCGATTAATCGCTTGTGTCTGCAGGAGGCTTTAATCTAGCTCTTAATCACAATAAAAGTAATATAATTGATCTTACGTAGTTCAAGAAGGCCCCTTACCAACAATGGTATCTAAATTTTTGCGTTATTTCGGGGGTCAATTCGACCCGAGGTAATTTGAGGTAGGTCCCTCGAGGGTCAAACAATGTCTTATAAGGTTTTTTTGCCAATATTGCTTGGGAATTTGGTAAATAGGGAAATAATAAGAAGATGCCTACTTATTTCAACGGTATTGTGTTACTATGTCCGAACAATGATCAGTTTTAAGTGAACTAGCGGCCCGCCCCGGCTTCTAACATAAAATATTGCATTTATAAACAGCTGATCTTTTGATTGAGTTGGCTTAGAAGTTTGATTTTTCACAGCTCCAAGGGAAAGTAGACCTGAGTATTTGAAATTTCAACTTGATAACTCCACGCCTTCCTGAGAAAAAGAGCCTTGAGAGACGGACGGACGGACAGACAACAAAGTGATCCTATAAGGGTTCCGGTGTTTTCTTTCGAGGTACCGCACCCAATATAAAGAAATATCTAATCCCTGGAACGCAAATGTTTTAAGGAACAGGGTGGTGTTTAGTTTGTCAAGTCTAAAGGACTTTACCCATACCGCGATGCGACGCGATTCGACCGATTCCAACCACAAGTGAAAATCAACCTTACCACTACTAAGAAATAATGATGCAATTCGATTGAGTTGACGTCGTCGTAGTGATCGTGTTTTGTTTTTCAGGTACCCGTAGATATCAACGTGTTTTATGTAACAGGTATGTGAAAGAAAGAAAGAAAGAAAAAGATTTATTGACACGCACAGGACAGGACAGAACAACATTAATTATACAATAAGTACGTATATATAAGAAAAAGAAACACAAAGGAAATTCAAATTTATACATAGGTATATATAAAAAAAAAAGATAAACGTAACAAAAATAACATGGATATTTAGTCCTGCTGTGCGAGGCCAAAAGGCTCCTATCTCAGCATGTGCTTTTTTTTTTTTTTTTTAGGGTGGCAAAATCATCAAATGAGTCCTCCCGCCCTGGGTGGGGCGGGGCGGGAGGGACTGTCAGACTCTTACTGACTAAAATCCACCCGTGTTCCGTCGGATGCCCTTTACGTTCCGGGGCCACGGTATTCTGGATTAAGAAAAATCCGCGACCCCGGCAGGCATTTGGCCCCATAAGGGGCCCCGTCGGTGACGCGTGAAACACGACGCGCCACCGACCCGGGCTTGGTCCTTGGTCGGACGGCGAGTATACCCATTACTCACCGTCCGCAAGCCCGCTCCGCCGCTGTGCCCTCTGCTGTTCAGAGGGACACGCGTTGGAGCGTCCACCCGACAGGCTATTTGCATACGGGCAAAGAAACCCCTTAGGCACACAGTGCCTAAGGAGAGTTTTTGCCCGCATCCCAGGGTGCACCGGCCCGAAAAACTGGTCTTCCCCCCGGACGTATCCGAGAGGGAACTCCAGTCCACGGGCGCACGTGGAGGTTTCCTGTCTTAGCACCCCTGCCACTTCAACTTGCAAATTTTATGAGCTATGTCGGTGACTTTGGTTCTTCGCCGAATATCCATGTTCCGGATTTTATCCCGCAAAGAAACTCCGAGCATAGCTCTTTCCATCGCTCGTTGAGTGACTCTTAGTCTCTCTAAAAGGCCAGCAGTTAGAGACCACGTTTCGGAGCCATATGTCATCACTGGCAACACACACTGGTTAAACACCCTTGTCTTGAGACACTGTGGGATTCTCGATGAGAAGATATCACGTAGCTTCCCAAACGCTGCCCATCCGAGTTGGATTCTTCGGGCGACCTCTTTCTCGAAGTTGGACCTACCTAACTGAACTGAACGTATCTCAGCATGTGCTGCGACATTTATTAAAATGTCACAGCGCTGGTTTTCTGATAGGGCCCAAAGTGATGTCACGGTCAGATACGATATAATATACGATAATACAAATTAAATGAAAAGGAAGCAAATATAAAAATATATACTAATGTATGTCGTAGTGGTAAGGTTGATTTTCACTTGTAGTTGGAATCGGTCGAATCGCGTCGCATCGCGTTATGGGTGAAGTCCCTAACAGTCCCTTGCAGAACAGTTCATTCGATAATTTTCCACTTCCAAAGAAGTGCTTAGCAAGTATAAGATACCTAGCGAATGTCATACAAGACGCTCCAAATTTTAATTCCTAAAATGTAGTGTAAACCTATTCTCACGAATTTTTGGGTACCTATTGCCTCATGGCCCTCATGTAATCAACGTGGATTTTAGATTGGCGTTCCTAAAAAAACTCTTTTTTTAAGTTGTACGGAATACTAAAATTAAAAAACACGATTTTAACTCCTAAAGTTCAGCTTTGTTTTAATACGCTAAGCTGCTCGAAAGGTAACAAAAGCTCTGCTCTCAATTCTTGAATAAATACTAGAAACTGTTGCAGTGCCTGTGCAAACGCAAAATCAGATTACGTAAGAACAATTCTACTGGCACTAAAGCAGGGTTCTCCGGCGACCCACTTTCTAAATTTCAACTACATAGTTCCTAATAAAAGCATATAGGTATAGTCCTTTGTTAAACTAACTTTTTTAGACTAATAACAATATCCTAAAGCTCTAAAACTTCTAATTCCATCCGCCATTTTAGTTTCAATTGCAGCTCGTACGAAACATAATCCCTATTCCAACATTTATTCAAACTGAACATTCGAACGTGAGAGCTTCGTGTCGGCGTAATATGTCGGTCTAATGCGACGTACGCCGACAGCATTGTCGGCGAAACGCAGGCAAGGCCGACATGTCGAACAAACGCATTAATCCCTTTGCATTGTCAGCAAATGGAATTGTTTGCCTGTTTTGAAAACCTCTGATTTATTAAAATTTAGGAGACTTGAAATATGGAGCGCATGTGTTATGATTCCGCTTGCAGATTTTCTCATGCAAAAGGCGAAACGTAGCGAGAAAATATGCTAGCATATGTACGTAATATCCACTAAATAAAAATACCCATTCAAAGTGCCATTTGAACGTGTGAATTGCGCGTCGGCGAAATGTGTCGGTTAATGGCTCTCGGACGCCGAAAGCGGTGTCGGCGAATTCTGAATGTCGACATGGGAACAAGCTCGCCAATCCGGGCGCATTGTCAGCGAGTGTCGAAATGTTTGCTGTGTGTTTTGAAGTTTTTGTAAATTTTTCATCATTCCTAGTAACCCCTAGCTTGGAATTTGAGATCGTTTTTCATAAACGTTTAGGTTGATTATTGTTTGAATGCACCATTGTTTAATTTTTGTTTTTATTTGACCAATTTCTATTGTGTCGTGTAATAACGAAATAGTGTGGAATTATTAATTACATAAGTGTTCGTAAATGTTTGCAATGAACGTTTACTTTTGGGAGAAATAACAAATAAATTGAATATTATTTTAAGCCGAAAATAGGCTTGCCCTGGGATCTGGAGGCGACCGCCCTCCAGCGCGTCTATGAGTGGCGCGTGGAGGCGCGGCGCCGGGGAGAATTCCCGCTGCCCCGACAAGTCAAGGCGCGGCGGGAAGAGGTCCGGCGCGATCTCAGGGCAGTATGGAGGGAACGACTGTCGCAACCGAGGTTCGGGCACGCCGCAATCGCGGCGGTAAGACCCCTCTTTGAGGAGTGGCTGGAAAGGCGTCACGGCGTCCTGACCTATCGGATGACGCAGGTCCTCACCGGACACGGATGTTTCGGGAGGTACCTGTGTCGGATGGGGAAGGAAGAAACGCCGGGGTGTCACCATTGCGAAGATCGCCCGGAGGACACAGTAGAGCATACGGTGCAAGACTGCCCCGCTTGGGCAGAGCACCGCCGTGTCCTCACGGCAGCGATAGGCGGAGACCTCTCGCGCCCGGCATTGGTCGAGGCCATGCTGCGGGGCGAGACGGAGTGGGAAGCGGTCGCCTCCTTCTGCGAAGCAGTAATGCTCGTTAAGGAGGAGGCGGGCCGTGAGAGAGAGAGGACAGCGTCCTCCCTCCGCCCCACCCGCAATGGTAGACGCCCACGGCGTCGGACGTCGCAAGACGATCTCCGGCCACCGTAGGCGCGGGCATGCGGGCGGCGAGTAAAGGGCAACTCGCCGCCCGGACATGGACCATGCCCGGGTCGACGGCGCGTTGTGTTCCACGCGCGCCTCAAAGAGCGTCAGCACGATGACGGGGCCCCGCCCAAGAGGGCCAAAGCCTGCCGGGGTCGCGGGACTTATCTCATTACCGTGACCCCGGAACATAAAAGGCTATTGAAGGACACCGTGGATTTTAGTCAGTACAAGTCTGACAGTCCCTCCCGCCCTGCCCGGGGTGGGAGGACTCATTTGATGATTTTGCCACACCAAAAAAAAAAAATACCGATATGGTAATTAAGTAGTTAACTTTGGTAAATAAACAAAGGCATAAAACACCAATTATGATTTATTACATTACATTTATGAAAAATAATTACTTAATAGTAGAACGTTTAATTTCAAATAGTGCTATTAATTTCGTTTAATTGGTGACTTCCTGTACTTTAGTTAATCAAATTACTACACGCTTGTTTTCCTCGTGGGGTCAGCAGAAGGGTGTTATGATACATTTAGTTAACATCAGTTGAAACACATTAAATTGACGAACTGTATTTTTGTTAAGGCTTATGAACACAGAATAGTTTTGTCTTGCCCAAAAAATTAAAAATACATGTGGCACTCGGAGACTGTGACGATGACGGGGCCCCGCCCAAGAGGGCCAAAGCCTGCCGGGGTCGCGGGACTTATCTCATTACCGTGACCCTGGAACATAAAAGGCTATTGAAGGACACCGTGGATTTTAGTCAGTACAAGTCTGACAGTCCCTCCCGCCCTGCCCGGGGTGGGAGGACTCATTTGATGATTTTACCACGCTAAAAAAAAAAAAAAAAAAAAAGCCGAAAATAGGCGAATATTTAATTAATTTCAGTACCTACCTATGTCGATAACTGTACTGTTTAATGAATTCAATTCAAGCCCCATCGATTTAGAAAACATTTGGTAACCACCGGTTGATGGCATTAGGCTCGTTCCCTTTTTACATGGGAATTTAACTTAGGTTCCTACTACATTTGACTTACCTAATCTTGAAGGAAACAGGGATATTATATTATTGATAAAAACACTTTGCTCACCTGTCTAAACAAGGAAAATCCAACCCCACCATACACTGAGTAGCAGCCGATGTACTCGTATTATGTGATTTGAACCGCATTAGGATTTAAACACAAAAATAAAAACAAAACAAATTTTGGGGGTACGTGTTGGCTGTATAGCGTTTAGATCCTTGCCTGTGTTTCAGTTTTTAAAATGACTGCTTTCTCTTTCGCACACTTAGGTCTCTCTCTCTCTGGCTCTGTACTCGCGACGGCTCACGACCACTGCGTATATTTAAATAATAAATTCTGCTAAACCAAGTAATTATTGTTTTACTGGCCATATCCCATCAGGTTATGGGCCCAGTATCTTGCACAAGTAAAGTCGCGAGTCAATCGAAAGTTTATTTCGCATTAATCTTATCCAAAGATTTGTCAGCCACGCGGTCGTTGCTAGACAAAGGAAAGTGCAGGAAAGATGGACGTCGCTTCGCACGTAATTGCTGCCCGGCGTTTCGACGGTCAAGGATTCCGCCAATGGAAGTTCATGATTAACTGCGCGTTAAGAGCAAAAGGATTGAGCAATCATCTCACTGAGGAGAAAAGTGACGATAACACAAACGATGTGAAGACAGAAGGAAGTTTGTCCGTGCTTGAAAAATGGCGTCAAGCGGATGCGCAAGCGATGTTCATAATAACATCAGGACTCGATATGTCTCTAATTAGTTTGGTTGAAACGTGTACTACTGCAAAGCAAATGATGATTAAATTAGAATCCATTTACGAGCAGAAAAGTGAAAACACGAAAATGTTATTATTGGAAAAGTTCCACAACATAAAGATGGCGGAAGGCGATTCAATTGCTAAACATATTACAAAAATCGAAAATATCGCACAACAACTTCGAGATGCTGGTGAAGTGGTTTCGGAGATAAGCGTGATAACCAAAATATTGGGATCGTTACCCGAAAGATATCGAAACCTACGTCAAGCCTGGTTGTCACTGGACGAAAAGAGACAGACAATTATCAACTTGACAGCTCGACTGATAGATGAGGAAGCAAGTTTTAATCGTGCTGAAGAGCAAGAACCCGCTGCTTTAGTTTCAACACAAAAAACTAAAAACAAGCAGAACACACGTTCCCGAGCAAAATGCTTCAAGTGTTCAAAGCGCGGACACTAAGCGCGTGATTGTAAACAAAGTGTTCCCGTCACTGCCACTGTCATGCCGGCGCCAGCGAGTAACCGCACGGAACGCACTCAAGCGTCACCGTCTCAAAAATCTGCGTTTTTCAGTGATAACAACATAAACATTGATAGTAAATACGTGTGGATATTGGATAGTGGAGCCTCCGTACATATGTGTTGTGCTCGAGAATGTTTTGCGAACTTAATTCCCTTCGAATCAACAGTGCGTATAGGCAATGGAACTGAGTTACAAGTGTGTGGAAAAGGGACAATAAATGTAAACAAACTACTCGGTGGTCAGTGGTACGAGTCTACTATAAACGATGTTTACTTTGTGCCAAAACTATGTAAGAACTTGTTCTCAGAAGGTGTTATAACCTCAAAAGGTTTTAAAATAGTGAAAGAACAATCCAGTGCCAAAATATACGATAGTTCGGGAATGTTAGTTGCGGTCGCAAACAAAAGTAGCAACAATAACTTATATAAAATGCAATTCAGTGTTAAAATATCTCAAGAGGCGAATGTATGTGACATTGAACTGTGGCATAGGCGTCTTGGACACATCAGTGTGCACACTATACGAGAAATGGTGCGAAGTGGACTTATTCCAGGTATAAAAGTAGAAGAAATAGACAGTTTTCTCTGCGAACCGTGTATATTAGGGAAACAGCACCGTTTACCCTTTAAATCATCACAAGGAAGTGCTAACCTTGCTGGAGCAAAGGTGTATAGTGACATTTGTGGACCCATGCCTGTCAGGTCAATAAGTGGCAAGAGATATTTTGTGACCTTTATCGATCAAGCAACAAGGTACTGTAAGGTGTACTTATTATCTAAAAAGAGTGAAGTTTTTGAGTGCTTTAATTAAAGACTATTATAAGCAAATACTCAGTCAAGGTGTCAGGCTCAGTGCCCTTCACTCAGACAACGGTTGTGAATACACAAGCAGTCAGATGAAGCAGTTTGCATCAGAACATGGAATTCAGTTGTGTCGGACAGCTCCCTATACCCCTCAACAAAATGGTTGTAGTGAGAGAATGAACAGGACACTGATGGAATCTGCGCGTGCGATGCTCTTCGACAGCAAGTTACCTGCAAGTCTCTGGGCAGAAGCGGTGAACACTGCAGCTTATTTGTACAACAGAAAAGAAAGAGATGGCATAACTCCATTTGAAAAATGGGTTGGAAGAAAGCCTAACCTTTCTCATCTCAGGACATTTGGCTGCACAGCCTACGTTCATGTGCCCAAGGAGAAACGCAATAAACTTCAGCCGAAAAGTATAAAAATGACACTTGTAGGTTATGACAATAACTCGGACAACTACAGATTGATGGATCTGCATACCAAGAAAGTGGAGATATCTCGAGATGTAATATTCGATGAAACTACTACCTGTGATGAACGAAAAGTTGAGGAGAGCTTGTTCCAGCTGCCCCTAGATGATGAAGATAGCTTGGTGTGTCCGCTATCAGAAAAGGGAGCAGAATCAACTCCGCAGGCCTCGATGCATACACCGGTCAGCACCGTGTATGATGCCAAGGAGACTCCGCAGGCCCCGATGCATACGGTGGAGTGTGGCCCATCGTGTGATGCCAAGGAGACCCGTGCACTTCCAACTCCGCAGGCCACGACGCATGCTGTGGTGAGTCCTCAGCGTGATGCCAAGGTGTTCGGAGGTGCTACCAGCAGTGGTGGTAAGTCGTCGACATCAAGCAGGAGCCGACATGGTAGTAAGTCACTATTTGACAAGAACGTATTTGAAAATTTCCTGAATAAAGCCCTGGGTAAGCAGTCCTCGGAAGAGTGCTCGGAACACCCAGAGGAAGACACAATGACCTATATAGCAGAGGCATTGATAGCAGATTTTGAAGTCCCAACAACATTCCAGCAAGCCATGGTATCACCGGATGCTGAGCACTGGACAAAATCAATCAACGAAGAGCTGGAAGCTCACAAAGAAAATGAAACGTGGGAGCTTGTGAGTTTACCTACTGGTAAGAAACCCATAGGATGTAAATGGGTATTTCGTGTAAAAGAAAATTCAGATGGTTCTATTCGATTTAAATCTAGACTTTGTGCTAAAGGGTTTTCACAAACAAAAGACATAGATTATTCTGAAACATTTTCACCTACAGTAAGGTATGATACCATTAGAGTCATGTTGTCACTAGTTACCCATTTAAAACTTAATGTTAAACAATTTGATGTTAAAACCGCATTTTTGTATGGTACAATTTCTGAGGAAATTTACATGTCCCCTCCTCCAGGTTTAAAAGCAGGTGATAAAGTTTGTAAACTAAAGAAGTCACTATATGGTCTTAAGCAAGCACCAAGGTGCTGGAATCAAACTGTAACTGAAATATTGAGAGATTTTGGTTTTACAGCTTGTGAAGTAGATAAATGTGCATTTATATCAAATAAATACAGTGATGTAATGTATTTACTTTTGTATGTAGATGACGGACTTTTGTTTTGTAAAAGTAACACATTAATGAATAGATTTCTATCTGAGTTACAAGAAAAGTTTCAAATTGTAATTACTGAAAATGTAAAATGTTTTGTTGGTATGCAAATAGACATGAGTGAAAATTCAATTTTTGTACATCAAAGAAAATATATTGAGTCATTGTTGAATAAATTTCAATTGGAAGATTGTCATCCGGTTTCAGTGCCTGCTGACCCAAATATAAAATTGTGTAGACCTGAATTTCCTGAAAATAAAATACTGTATCGTCAGATGGTAGGTGCACTCATGTTTCTTGCAATAGTCTGTAGACCAGATATAATGTTGGCAGTAAATATTGTAAGTAGGTACATTGAATGTCATGATCAATCACATTATAATGCTGTGTTGCGAATTTTGAAGTATTTAAAGGGTACCAAAGACTTAGGTATTTTGTATACACACTGTGAAAATTTAAATATAGAAGCATACTGTGATGCAGACTTTGGTTCTGATATAGACTCACGTAGATCAACCAGTGGTTATGTAACAATGATTAATAATAGTGTTGTAACTTGGGCAAGTCAGAAGCAAAGTTATGTAGCATTGTCTACCTGTGAGGCAGAATATATTTCAGCCTGTAATGCGACAAGAGAAATTATTTGGCTTAAATATTTACTAAATGAATTGTGTAAATTTAATGAAACTGTTGCTTTGTTTATAGACAACCAGAGTGCTATAAAGTTAATTAAGAATGAAAGTTTACATAAGAGAAGTAAACACTTCGATATAAAATTGCATTATGTTAGAGAAAAATTTAATGATAAAAGTATAAGTGTACACTATGTAAACACTAAAGAACAAATTGCTGATATTTTGACAAAGCCGATAAGTAAGTTTCAATTTATGTATTTAAGAAAAAGTTTAGGTATTATGTAAACCAAGCTATGTATTTACATAATAATTTTTAAGTGTAAATATAAACAGTGTGTAAAGGAATAGAAAGTTGTCATTTCGTGGGAGTGTTGGCTGTATAGCGTTTAGATCCTTGCCTGTGTTTCAGTTTTTAAAATGACTGCTTTCTCTTTCGCACACTTAGGTCTCTCTCTCTCTGGCTCTGTACTCGCGACGGCTCACGACCACTGCGTATATTTAAATAATAAATTCTGCTAAACCAAGTAATTATTGTTTTACTGGCCATATCCCATCAGTACGGTCCCCCATAGGTACTTAGAATTGAAACTCAAAAAATTTTTTTTCACCAAACCCATACGTGTGGGGTATCTATGGATCATCATCATCATCATTTCAGCCTATTGCAGTCCACTGCTGGACATAGGCCTCTCCCAGTGAGCGCCACAGCGCACGATCTCCAGCTTTTTTCATCCAGCCACTGCCAGCCACCTTCTTCAGGTCATCGGTCCATCTTACCGGGGGGCGTCCCACCCTACGCTTACCTACACGCGGTCTCCATTCGAGACCTTCCTACTCCACCTATCGTCGGTTTTGCGGCAGACATGACCAGCCCACTGCCACTTCAGCTTGCTACAGATTTGGACAATATCTGTAACTTTGGCCTTATGCCGTAAGACCTCATTCCGTATTTTATCCCTTAGTGAGACCCCAAGCATAGACCTATCCATAGCACGCTGCGTGACATGAAGTCGGTGGGCCAGCTTGACTGACATGTTCCACGTTTCGGCTCCGTAGGTTAGGACTGGAAGGACGCACTGATTGAACACCCGGCTTTTCAGGCACTGCGGCAGTGGCGACGTGAGGATATGACGCATTTTTCTCTCTATCTATGGATAGGTATTTAAAAATGATATTGAAGTTTCTAAAATCATTTTTTTCTAAACCGAACAGTTTGCGCGAGAAACACTTTCAAATTGGTAAAATGTGTGTCCCCCCCCCTTTAACTTCTAAAATAAGAGAATGATAAAACTAAAAAAAATATATAATGTAGACCTCAACAAAAACTTCCAAAGAAAATTGGTTTGGATGAGATATAGTTGGCAGTTTTTGAGAAATAGTAAATTTTCAAAAACCGCAAATACAAATAACTTTGCCATTCATACAAAAACTATGAAAAACAAAGTTATTTTTATTGTTTGTGTATATTACCTACTAATCTCAATATAATTATATCCCTAATCTATGCTTGCTACTACGGAACCCTTCATGGGGGAGTCCAACTCGCACTTGGCCGGTGTTTCTTTTGAGATTGGTTCTCTTGACTAGGTCACAGGTGAAAGAGACAAAGTCTACGAAGGATTGAGCTTAACAAGAAGAGCTTTCTCACTCTAACTTTGAAGAGATTCGGGTTGTATGCGTTCGAGAGGTCTGTACTTCTTTCATATCATACGACCACAGGTGTCTACTATCCATAATGCTACCTACCCATTGCAATCCCTAAATCTTATTTTACGAGACCCTGGAGAAAACGGACCCGACCCACATGTGAAAGTTACCCTCTACAAAAATGAATTTAGCAACCATTTTACTACCCTCACATAGAACCACGATTCCTTTGGTGGTAGGTACTCCTTCAGGGTCCAAATGGCTGGTCACCGCATTCGCATAGGTCCCGGTCCCGGTAAGTAGTTCCTCATTTCGTTCTAGAGCCCAATATACAAACTGAACAACTGTCTCATGATTATAATTCAGTTTCAATTAAAAAAAGATAATTATATAGATCACCATAAGTTGATTAAGCATCAGATTGTGTTAAAATCATCATATAACTTGCTTAGGAGGCCTCATCCAGCAGAAATATTTAACAGACCTACCAGAAAAATGATAATAAACAGAGCAGAGCAAAAAAGCTTTCTTTTTCTCTCTGATATATTTTAACGTCTTCACCATATACATAAACAATATTAAAAAAAGCAACAAAAGGAAGGCATATAATACCCGTTATATGCTCCTAATGTGCTTTAATTTAAATTCTCGCTTGCCGCAAATAAATCAGCCACAGCTAGTGTTGGCAGGCGTCTCGGATTCCGGGATCCCGGTTCCCGGGACGTCTCTAAGGAAATGCTACGTGGGAACACCGGTTCCGCATTTTCTTTTTTGTTAAACGTTACCTGCCAATAAGGGTTATACATTGCGTTTTAAAGGCACTATGTTTTAGAAGAGGAATGTGCCCGTAATAAAAATGCCTGGCTTTTCGATGCGGTTATAATATACTTTCTTTTAGAAAAATGTTCTCCAAGAATTTGTGCTGTTTGGCTTAGTTGATGAATTAATGATAAAAAAAATGTTGATTAGGTAATTTTTTAACACCTATCGATTTAAGTTGACTAGACTTTTGACACATTTTGTATATTTTTTACTTTATATAACTTACTAACTAGACTAAAAAAAATAACTCTCAAAATCACAGAAGTTCTAAGTGAATTAATAAAATGTCAAAGCTTAAGGATACTGGATATGTCTCATTATCGCAGATAACCTAAACTCGCGACTCGACGCGACGTAGAGAAAACCCTCATGCATTATACGCTAAAATCCAAGTTTAAATTAATCAAAGTGAATAATCTTCCACACCGAAAAACAGAAAACATGTAAAATTATTCCAGCGGGATTTACACTTCTAGCCCGATGCTTGTAAGTAAATATGACATAACAACGAAAATCCCGGGATTTTCACCACAATTCCCGTATTTTCCATCCCGATGAATTGCATAACCACGCTAGGTTCGTTTGCAAACGGATGAGAAATATATCCCAAATACAGAGTGTAAAGTAAAAAAAATACAGCCGGATTGCCTTTGTTAAATGACCTGAGTGACAAATAAACAAATATGGGATTAACGGGTGACTGCTCGCGGATGTGGCTTGTCACTTTTTTCGGGGTCTGTACAAAATGCAGAGGTTTTTATTGCTTTCATTCAGTTTATTTTGTTAGAATACTTGTTTATTTTACTTATAATTAATGAAACCTCGCGTTTTGAAAAGGAAAACGCTGATTATAGTCATGGTGACAATGCATGGTTAGGAGGCTATCCAGCCAGCGCAGCAGTTGTACACAGTAATTAAAATGAAGCATGATTTAACAAATATATCAGAATGGGTGCGTCTGACAAATTGTTCATGAAAAAAGCTTTGCTCTTACAATCATCCTCGCGTCTACCCAAATTCTGATATCCTGGCTTCAATCTGGCTCAGAGGCAAAGATGAGGCCTTTTTTTTACTTGGTAAAATCATCAAATGGGTCCTCCCACCCAGGGCAAGGCGGGAGGGACTGTCAGACTTGTACTGACTAAAATCCACGGTGTTCTTCGATTGCTCTTTACGTTCTGGGGTCACGGTTACCTGATAAGACAATTCGTTAACCCCGGCAGTCCTTGGCCCTCTAAGGGAGACCCTGTCAGATTGCTGACAGCTCTTTAAGGCGCGCGTGGAAAATGACGCGTCGTCGACCCGTGCATGGATCATGTTCGGACGGCGAGTCGCCTATTATTCGCCGTCCGCATATGAACAAGCGAGCTCACTAACAACAGACAAGATAGTAGTCGCAAGCCAGCCGCCACATAAGGATCACTCAATCGTCACCGCAAGTTACAGGATACCCTCAAAAAATACTGAACCACGTTCACATCCTCATAAACATCGGTTATCGTTATCGGTTTCCGCGGAATGGTGAGAAATTGTTTTTTCAAGTCATTGCTGGCACCCGGCGCTTTGGTAAAAGAGTTTAAAATACCATATTTGGCTGTTACCCAAGTGCTACAGTGTTAACTGCCGATTGGATCCTCGTTATTTTACTCGTGTTCGACTAATTATGATAGATTTACTTGATGTAGTACCAGCATATGTTTCTGAAGTGAAAACTTCTTTAGGTACAATTTACTTTGCATTTTATTTTTTGGATGTTGAATGAGAGTCAGCCGTCAAGTTAATTCGGTTTGAGTCTATCAAGGGAGCGAGAGAAAAGGTTGGAGGGCGCAAGGCAACATGAGAAGCAGTCACCTCCTTCTGAGAATGGTATTGATAGCAAAGAATGCGGTGGACTGCGTGGGGGAGAACCAAGCCTCCTCCGCACGCCCGCAGGAGACGCAGTGGGCGTCGACGGGCCACACGAGACGATCTTTATCGCAGTAGGCGGAGACTTACCCACCAAGGACTTGAGGACCAGGCCCGAGTTGACGGCGCGTCGTATCCACGCGCGTGTTACGTAGCCAGCAAACTGACGGAGCCTAATAGGGCCAAAATATCTTAAGAGGGTAAAAAGGCAAAGGGCAACCGAAAGAACAGAGTGGTTTTAAAAAAATCAAGCCTGACAGTCTCCTCCGCTTCACCCAAAGCAGGAGAGACTTAGGTATTTGAAGATGTTCGATCCAATATAATTATAATATTCCACAACTATCACACAACGCCATCTAGTCCCAAGCTAAGCAGAGCTTGTGTTATGGGTACTAGACAACTGATAAACATGCTTATATATTTCTTCTTCTTCTTCTTCCTGCCCTTATCCCATTCTATTTGGGGTCGGCGCAACACGTTTTCTTCTTCCATTCTCCCCTATCAGACAAAAAACATAAATATAAAAACATAAATATTGTAGATAAATTACACCCAGACACAGAACAATCGCGCTCATTACACAAACATTTGTCCTGGGTGGGAATCGAACCCACGACCTCCGGCATAGCAGTCAGGGTCACTAACCACTAGACCAACAGGCCTGTCGAATATAAAAAAAGGGATTTGAAAGGCTGACAACAGCAAGGTATTTTTAGAGCTAGTTAATTTTTCGACGCAGGCATCCATTAAAAATTTGCCGTTACATTAAATAACCAACTTCAAAGGCAATCAGTATTAAAAATTATAATCAATCTTCAAAAACCAGCTACGAATAAAAATATCCATCAACCCTTCCTCGCCTGAAAATTCCTGGAAATTCCTGAAATTCATAAATTAAACGAACATCTGTAGTCTCGTTTGCTTTTTAACGAACACTTTTAAAGGCTGTTTTTACATAATTATGCGGAACCCGACCTATGTGATTACGGTCTACTCTTGACGTTGTAATCAGGGACCCCAAAAGGTTTTAAAAGGCCGTTTTAATTCCGGAAGGTGAAAGGGTGCGTTTGTTTACAAAGGAAAAGTAAAATTCTGAGAATAAGGAGGTTGCGTTTAATTTTGTAAACGTTAAAAGAATAATTTTTGGCCTGTGAGAAATTATTATAGCTAATTCACAGTTCTTTTGTTTTAGTTGTTTCAAAATATCACGTTGAAAATGGAACGGAACAGTTATGATGGTGAAGGATAAAATATGTGTTCACTATCGAATTATGACCATTCCATTTGATTGAGGACTTCATGGCTTAATAATAAGGCCCTTCGTACACAACGCGAAGCAAGTCACCGATAACTTACGACTTTAATATCCATTGACGCGTGCCTGTGTACGAACCTCTATGGATTTGTATTGTGATAGTCGCCTGGATACCAAAGTCGTAGAGAATCGGAGACTTGTGTCGCGTTGTGGCCGAAGGGGCTAATAGCCACACAGGTCTTCAAGGTAAAGCCGCGCTTGCTGGCCTCTGTCTGTGGATGGGTGACTATCGATCATAATAATATCGAGTTTCCTCCGTGCTTCGGAACAGAAGTCGGTTGGACCCAGCTGTCATTTGTAGATCTTTGACAATCGTTACTGATAGAAAGGTGCTCGAAAGTATGACAACGAGTCAAATCTGACATTATAACGGCAAATCTACAATATTTGGAAGGAAAACATACCTGTACCCTGAGCACGAGTTTTCAGTATTTGAGACGTAAAGTAAACTGGAACTTTGACAACTTCAAATTGACAATTTTCAAGGAAAAAATTAGTTCCTTCTTCGTACACCAGCGGCGCTGTTCCATTTTTCCATACAAGAAACGCTGTAAATACTGGAAAGACGCTGTAAAGTAAAAGAGTGAAAACTCGTGCTCAGGGTACTGTTCTTTCTAAAAACGGTAAAAAGAAACATTCTTCTTGAAAAAATATTAATCTTTAATGATTTTTCCTAAATCATTCTTATTATGATTCATGGTTCCGAATTAACCCCTTTCCATAACTGATTTCCTGATACATTTCATTGTAATGCGGTAAGTAGGGCAACCAGTACTCTTTTGATTGATTACTCGCTGTTTTTTGCTCTGTTCCTAATATTACAGACCGACCATTGTTGGTAAGTGCAAACGATCAGGCCGTATTGTCAGTTTTGACTGAAGAGATTGCTTGTAAGGAAAATGTAGGGCTTTTAACTCTTTTTGTTTATTTTGCAATAGACGATTGTGTCATAATTCTATGAAGTAAATACCGATTAGGCACCTAGGTGAGATAGATTTATTCTTAACTTGATATAATGAACTTATTTTCGATCTTTCTTTCTTGCTAGGAAAGTCCTACGACCGTGCCAATCGTACCGTCAGAAAAGAATAAGTCTAACAAAGAATATTTGGAATAACCTTAAATAAAAATATAGACAGGTAATACACTTATTCAAGTACAAGTTACAACCCATAATACATTAGTATCACAAATATTAACAATTTAGTCCAACACTAAACAGAATAATGTCTGTCAAACTATGAATACAATTCTAGAAACGGTTGACATTATAATACAACGGTAAATAAACTACTGAATAAAACATGATCTATTACCTACCGTGTGTTTACATTAACGTATAAAACATTTATAGACACAACGGGTAAATGTCATAGGTATCATGTTCGATGTTTTTTTATAGTGTAGTTTCGTTTATACCTAGGAACTAGTTGCTAATGGTAAACATTAAATAGTATTTCCAGGTCGGGCGAAGTATTATTGTGCCAATTCTGACTGATTCTAAACGGCCAGCTACAAAAGGAGTTTTCACAATGAAACCTACTTATAAAATTAATTTACAACAAAACAGTTCTTTATTACACTAGTGCACCACGAACATTTTAAATAAATAATATTCTCGTTAAAAAAGTATACGCGGTAGGCCGCTCACAACCGGTCCTATTGGAAGTCTAAAGGGGAGGCCTATGTTTAGCAGTGGACGTCTTACGGCTGATATGATGATGATACGCGGTAGGCGATTTTTTCTTAAAAAAATATGTTATGCAATAGCTTCAACGTAGCAGTCTCCGAGTGACACATGTATTTTTTATTTTTTTGGGCAAGACAAAACTATTCTGTGTTCATAAGCCTTAACGAAAATACAGTTCGTCAATTTAATGTGTTTCAACTGATGTTAAGTAAATGTATCGTAACACCCTTCTGCTGACCCCACGAGGAAAACAAGCGTGTCGTAATTTGATTAACTAAAGTACAGGAAGTCACCAATTAAACGAAATTAATAGCACTATTTGAAATTAAACTTTCTACTATTAAGTAATTATTTTTCATAAATGTAATGTAATAAATCATAATTGGTGTTTTATGGCTTTGTTTATATACCAAAGTTAACTACTTAATTACCATACCGGTATTTTAAGCAAACTGTTTACATTATTTTGTTATTTTAAATATTATTTTATTTATTTTTCTGTTCACCTGACAACGGATATTAAAAATTTGAGGATTAGTGGTTCAGTGGTTTTTTTTACGTGGTAAAATTCTCACTTGATGATCTCTAGGACAGGCCGAGAGGAACTGCAGATTTGTACTGACTAAACACATTGTCGTTCAATAGTCCTCTACGTTCCGGGGCCACGGATAACTGATAAGACAGTGCCGCAACCCCGGCAGGCTTTGGCCTTCTAGAGGCTGTCGTATTGCTGACAGCTCTTTGAGGTGAGGGTGGAAAATGACGCGCCGTCGACCCTGGCATGGTACACGGCGAATCGCATAATACTCGCCGTCCGCGTGCCCGCAGCGCTTCAGTGGTTAAGGCGTAAAAAGGTAACAAACAAACTTACTTACGCCTTTTTATTATTAGTAAGGATTCTCAAAAACAGCCAACGGCAACATGGTGGGAAAACCGTCATGAGAGTCTTAGCGAGGTTGCTCATAAACGAACAAAATGAAAATCGCCTTTGCTACTACGTTATAGTGATGAAATTCGATTGACTTACGTCGTTGTGGCGAGCGTGTTTTGTTTTTCATCTACACGTTTTATGTCAAATGTCGTAGTGTTAAGGATGATTTTCATTTGTAATTGAGATCGGTCGAATGTCGTCGCATCGCGTCATCAGCAATCTTTCTTAGAAATAAGAACCAAACATTCGAGAAGTTGTGACATTCGTCAACCTGTTCTGGATCCGTCTGGTTGATTACGATCCAATTTCTCTCTCATAGAAGATATCCATATTCCAACATTGGAGCGTTTATGTAGTCTATTAATGCTTAACGATCGCTTAGGTATTCCATATTACGGGAATATAATCGTCTTCAGGCAACACTGACAAGAAAGTTTGTCCGTGCATAGCAAACATTACGCGCAGAATATGGAAATAATGAACTAATTTCGTGCGCAATTGCCCATGTATTGCTCATTTGTTCAGGCCAACATTGCCCGCAATTTGCTTAGGTCATTCCGGGGTATTTTCTTCAGCAAAGATTTGTAGATGGAAAGAAAATGTGGTCGTTAGTCCAGTATTATTTTGTAAGCCTTTGGGATAATCATTACTAGGTACAACAGGATAGTTACAGAATATAAACTCCATACAACGAGTGAAAAGGCTCGTACACATAGACACGCTTCACGTAGAGCGAGTGGAAGCGCACTCACGACTGTCATTTGTTTGAGATCTCCACGCACACATAGACACGCTTCACGTACAGCGGGTGCAAACGCACTCGCGACTGTCATTTGATTGAGATCTCCACGCACACATAGACACGCTTCACGTACAGCGGGTGCAAACGCACTCGCGACTGTCATTTGATTGAGATCTCCACGCACACATAGACACGCTTCACGTACAGCGGGTGCAAACGCACTCGCGACTGTCATTTGTTTGAGATCTCCACGCACACATAGACACGCTTCACGTACAGCGGGTGCAAACGCACTCGCGACTGTCATTTGATTGAGATCTCCACGCACACATAGACACGCTTCACGTACAGCGGGTGCAAACGCACTCACGACTGTCATTTGATTGAGATCTCCACGCAAACATAAACACGCTTCACGTACAGCGAGTGCAAGCGAACTCGCGACTGTCATATGTTTGAGATATCCACGCACACATAGACACGCTTCACGTACAGCGAGTGCAAGCGAACTCGCGACTGTCATATGTTTGAGATCTCCACGCACACATAGACACGCTTCACGTATAGCGAGTGCAAGCGAACTCGCGACTGTCATATGTTTGAAATCTCCACGCACACATAGACACGCTATACGTACAGTGAGTGCAAGCGCACTCACGACTGTCATTTATTTGAGATCTGATGAGTTTGTGTGGCCATACTTTCGCTCCTTTTAGAAGTCGACCTTTTATACTTTATTTTTTAAGGGTACACATTATCTAGTAGTTCTATTAAATACTAAGTTTAGGGCACGTTAGTTCTTGTAAAAGGATCCTAAGAATCCAATTAGGGTCTAGTCTGGTTTCTGAGAAATTTCTACACGTGGATTTGTGTAAGAAGTTTAATTATTTTGTTTTGTTCCTTGTTAATTGAAGATTTTGTGTGTAGGCTGTATTTTTTTCTCAATTAAGATTTGTATTTTCTTCGGCATGTTTTTTGTCATGAAACACAAAACATATGTAAAGGAAAATTACACGACAATAATAAGATTCATTTATTTTATTCTGTTGTTTGTTATTATTATTGTATTGTATAACGGGCTAATATCCGCAACTCCACGTCTAAAGCCTCGAGCAGACACACACGATTAATCGCGCGGGGCGACTTGTCGCGGTCCATTCGCAGTACATTTAGAGTGGAAATTAGCTTGGCTCGTTGTCGCAGCGCGATTAATCGCGTGTGTCTGTTCGGGCCTTAATGCGCGTATTTTGCGTGCGGTTTGTTATTATTATAATGTTGTTTGTGAGTTCCTATGTTTCTGAACGCACCCACGATGCAGCAGGAATTCCTGGTGTGTAGGCAATATTTAAAAAATAAAAAGATTTAGAAAATTGGACAGACACAACCGCCCGACGACGTGAGGAGATCGAGGCTAAACAACCAGGCAAGCCTAAATTCTACTATATTTTCAGAATGGAATATTTTGAGCTGACTTACGTAAATAAAATTCTTTATTTACGTAAGTCAGCTCAAAATATTCCACAAGCAAAGTTTTAATTCAACCATACACGTATACACCTAGGAAGCTAAAATATTTCCACACATACGTCTCATTTTAATAAACGAGCCAGAATTCAGCATATTCGTCGAAATTAGAGTATACACCATGTTTTCATACTACAAAGAGAATATCTCAACTGTAATCTAAACCCGGTTTTGCTTGCACAGTTTTAATTATCACAGAGTTTGCTTTATTCTAATTAAAAATAAAAGAGTAGGTGTTGTTTGATCTGAGCAGGTTTTAAATACGTTAAATTTGAAATGCGGGCACGGTTTATTATTTATTTATATTTATACACTACAATAGTGCTAGAGTTTAAATACTGTAGAAAAACTATTTTAACAAAAGGAGCTTTTTTTTACGTAGCAGGGCGGGAGGGACTGTCAGACTTATACTGACTATAATCCATGGTGTCCTTAAATAGCCCTTTACGTTCCGGGGTCACGGTAGCTCGTTAGTCCAGCGACCCCGGCAGGCTTTGGCCCTCTAAGGGGGCCATATTCGGACAGCGAGTCGCCCATTACTCGCTCTCCGAACAATAGGAGCTAATTTTTCCGAAAGAAAAATCTCATTTCGTCTCGTTTTAAAGGTAATAATATCAATCTCTGTTGCAATCTTGATCCTATAACCAATCAACGACCAAATTTTCCTAAACGAATCTTAAAGAAATACAAATGGATTTGGATTTATATAGAATATTAATTTAGGGCGATCGTCGAGAAAAATAAAGGATTGACTGAGACTCCGGTTTTTTTTTTAAGAATTGACACTGTCTTCTGTAATAAGTAAATACGTATGCAAAAGGTTACAAAAAACCCTCAACTGAAGCTGTGCTGTAAATTTTCACGAAAAAATCTCCCTAATACCGCCTAATGAGAACAAACTGACAACACCTAAAGTCAAATTAGGGATCGTCCCAAAGACGGCGGATTATACTTTATCCCACGTTATCCTGTCCAATAAGCCCAGCCGTGGGACGAACATGGCATAGCTCTCCCTTATTTCACCTCGAATTTTACGAGGAATTCGCTTGTGATCATGTATGAAGTTGTAAGTATAAGACTGCAATTCGTGTTACATTGTACTTGCGTGTCGCTTCGCTTAGGAAAAGTCAAAGATTAACCAAAGAATTGTGTTATTGTGTTTTGTTTTTTTTGAAGTTTCTTCTTTATTTTAAATTCGAGCTTAACTTACTTTTTAGGGTTCCGTATCCAAAGGATAAAACGAGACCCCATTACTAAGAGTCCGCTGTCCGTCTGTCATCAGGCTGTATAAGAAATATTTAAGAGGCTCCTATACAACAGATTTTTTTTGCCTTCTCCAGACTATGGTTCGGAACCCTTCGTGCGCGAGTCCGACTCGCTTTTGGCCGATTTTTCGTACCCATAGCAACTGTCCCAACAATTGATCATGGGTGTTATTCACTGAGTTACATAAAAAACCATTCCTTTTCATCCTGAAAACATATTATTTCGATCTCAGCACATTTTCCAAATAACCTAAGTATTTTTTCCTACAAAATATTTCCAAGGATTTTTCCCACAATCATTTTTCCCCACACTTATCGGAAATATCTGTGGACCTGTCATAGCTGTCATTTGGACGTGTCAGCCAATCAGTAACCGTGTGCGGGCCAAATTGGGTAACTAGGGAAAAAGTTAGGAGAGTTCATCTGCTTATATGTTTGATAAAATAAGCTTATAGCCTTGACGGCTTTTGAGCAACTGTATGTAATAAAATGAATATTTACAAAAATAAAACACATTAAAACTCGGGGGCGTGACGTCAAAACCCATTAGAAATTATATTAGCATGTGACGTATTGTGAATTTTAAAAACGTCGTATCTTCGTTAATTTTGGTTTACATAACAAACGAAAAAATACGGGTCAAATATTTTTGATATATAATCTTACTGACGGATTAATTCGTTTTTTTTAGTAAAATTGCTTGTTATAGATAAGCAAATTTGGAGTTTACCAATTTATATTTTCATTTCGATAAGCTTTACTGACAGATTTAGTAATCTCAGCACAACTCTATTTTAGAATAAAGATTTATGTCTATGTCCTAGAATTTGGGTCTGAATCGTAAAACGTTATCGTTACATTATTTTATTTCCCTGAGGGGTATTTGTCCCACACCCACATTCCGCTATCTATGTTATTTTATAATAGAACATAAATCCCGACTTCGGGCAGTAACCGAGAATTTCCTAAATAAAATAATCAAGAACATTACGAACCTTGTTCTTGGAACCCAGTATCTATAATTAGAATTTAATACCAACATACATTTACATACTTTTTTTAATATTGAGATAATAATGCTCTAGACTTCTAGAGGCAAGACTTAGACTCTGACTCAACACTGACTTAGACTATTCTAAGTCAGAGGAAAGAGACAAAATCGAAGATAGAACGAACTTACACAGAAGAAGCCTGTTCTCTCTAACTTTGAGGAGAATAGGGTTGTATGCGTTCGGAAACACAGACGCAAGTATCTACATAGTTCCATTTTTCACTATGTGAATTTTAAAAGACATTTAGTGCGAATTGGTAGAATTGTTAACAACTAGGATACCTAAGTTTTTTTTAGCTTGGTAAAATCATCAAATGTTTCCAACCCAGGTCAGGGCAGGAGGAACTGTCAGACTTGTAATGACTAAAATCTCCGGTTTTTTTAATAGCCTTTTAGGTTCTGGGGCCGAGTTATCCGTTAGTCCCGCGACCCCGGCAGTCTTTGGCCCTCTAAAGGGCCGTCATTTTGCTAACAACTAGGTATGGATGATAATTTGCTGGGCAAACTGTTTGATGCCAGAAGGAGGCCGGTAGGACGAGTTCGATATATGCATGAATAAACTAACGACTTTTTACCATGCCAGTAAGCAGAAACCATTAATATGTGACTGTGTGCCATCTGCTACAATCCTTACATACTCGTTTCGCCTCATCCATTTTCATACATCTGTCATACAAGAACGCGGATTGCGAGTACTACGCACCTTTCTGACACGCCTTCTTAGGGCGTAAGTCGAGTGACTCACGAAGAAGGCGTGAAGGTGAGTACGTTTTCTGCCTTATAGATTCAATTTGTTAGTAGCCTTTCATCCATCCTACCAATATTAATACCAACATAATGTAACAAATTACAACTATTCACGTCCTAAGCCCTAACACTTCTAATAAAGACCTTCTTTCAAACCCGTTGATCCCTATTTTGGGGTTCAAAGAAGGAATACAGTCCCCAATAAAGATAATCTTAATTAGATTAAACACGGCCATATAATAACGCCCCTTATTTGATTAGAAATCTAACGTATATTCAAGACGTGGGCAATACAAATCATAAGTACAGAAGTACCATTCAACGAGCAAAAAATAAGTACACACACACGCTTAGGTACGTGTGGCGATGGCGATCTAAAACAAATGACAGTCGCGAACTCGCGAGTGCGCTTGCACTTGTTGTACGTGAAGCGTGTCTATGTGTTCGTAGAGATCTCAAACAAATGACAGTCGCGAGTTCGCTTGCATTCGCTGTACGTGAAGCGTGTCCATGTGTGCGTAGAGATCTCAAACAAATGACAGTCGCGAGTTCGCTTGCATTCGCTGTACGTGAAGCGTGTCCATGTGTGCGTAGAGATCTCAAACAAATGACAGTCGCGAGTTCGCTTGTACTCTTTGTACGTGAAGCGTGTCTATTTGTGCTTGCATTAATTTACCATCGTTGTATGCAAACCAAACTTCTTCACCTTTCTGGTTTGTGACATTAGGGGTCAAATTATACTCGTTCCTACTACGTATGTAACAAGAAAATGTCTTCCATTGATGTTTTGTAAATGTAATGGTGATTGAATATTCTTGTGTACATAGGTGGTTATTAATGTCAACCTTTCATGAAAAGGAAATGGTGTAATTACTGCTTTATTTGAGGAAATTAATTATTATTTCTAAACGTTCTTAGAATTGGTCTTGAATATGTGTAATAATGATTCCGTTATAAGCTTACTTATAATTGTAATCAAAATATAAGGAACGAAACGGAATCTTTGTTTAAGATAGCAAAGCGAGTTAGCAGACTTAAAAAAACTATTCAATTTCCACTCTTCCCAAAAGTCCCTTTGAGAAGAGTCATGTTTTTTTCTTTTAATTTTTGCTGGGATGTGGCCACCCTCAAATACAAGAGTTAATTAGGCCGGCTCTGGGGAACACCCACAGGCCATGGCTCTCACATAACTTTTAGTTTTAAAGGTACTCAGGTGGTACACCGGGAAGGAATTACATTATACACATCAGCCTAACTCTTAACTCTATCTATCAAATTTTCCCAAACGAATATGAACGTTCTGTTTTGAAAAATGATTTTTGAGGAAAGACAAATTCAGCTGCGAGTGGGATTTGAACCCACGTCTTCTGGAGAATTACTCCAGACGTCTTACCAATTAGACTACCGCAACTCACACTGAGAAGCTTAATCTTCTGTTCCCTCGTTTGAAAGTTTCATGGTAACGTTGCGCCATCTCTTCTATTAAAGAATTTTTCACAGATTGGGGTGGGTTGATATTTATGATGTTTATTTTTTTATTATTTTCCACGAATCAGCAATCCCATAGACATACACTACCCGACAAGATCACTAACCTTGTGGATAAAAAAATCCATTAACTCCACAGTTCAATTAATTTCTCCTCATTCAGTGACAGGGATTAATTGAAAACTTTTTCCATTGAAATGATCAATTATTTTTTATCACAACGGCTTTCATACTAAATCTTATCGGAAAAGTTTCGCAAAGATTTCTAGATTATTACAAGTCCTAAGTTAGAGCCTAAGAGAACAACTTGGTATTGTTTTCCTGTTTTTGATGAAACTTCAAGATTTCAAGTTGTTTCTATGAATTTGGAGATATTAAGTTAAGAACTTGAGATTAACAAAGCTTCTAGTCTTAATTTGTTGAGCCTTGTCTTAAAACTTGGCTCTCAAAGGAATGATTTATAATGCTTTGGAGTATTATTAATAAAATAGATGAAGTTTCTAGTACTTAGTAGGGCTCTTACACTAATATTCGAAGACCATTCAGACATGTTAGTGTAAATGTTTGTATTAACAGGAGAAATGTCTTTTTTATTTTTTTGCGTGGTAAAATTATCAAATGAGTCCTCCCACCCCGGGCAGGGCGGGAGGGACTGTCAGACTCGTACTGACTAAAATCCACGGTGTCCTTCAATAGCCCTTTGTGTTCCGGGGTCACGGTAATGAGATAAGTCCCGCGACCCCGGCAGGCTTTGGCCCTCTAGAGGGGGGCCCCGTCATCATGCTGACACTCTGAGTAGGAGGACTCTTTTGTTGAATTTTGCACGATAAAGAAAATGTTGATGACTCATTCTTTGGTTCTTTGACGCCTTTATATTAAAAAGTTTATATTCAGTAGGACACTCATTTTATTCACAGTATAAAATTTTTATGCTTAGTAGGTACTCTATCTCAGTAACTCATTACACAAACTACGCCATTTTCAAACTACGCAGCCTCCAGTTTAATGAGGTTTTTGACTGAAACTGTGGTTGAGCGTACATCCTTAATTTAAAGATCAAAGGGCAGGAGTTTGTCGAATGTTCGGGTAACCTTCAAATAGGATTAGTTTAGGATCCTGGCCGCTGGATATGTGAAGTTCAGAAGGTAAATATAACATATTTTCTACTAGAATCAGCATAGCTATCAATGGCATAGTATTACCAGGCTATTATGTTCCCGTGAGAGCAGTGGTGGCCCAGTGGTATCGGCCTCGACTTACGAGTTGTAGGTCGTGGGTTCGAACCCCGTCAGGCGCAGCGCATGTCCTAGAACCAAAAATTCGAAGACATGTGACATCTACCAATCCGCACTGGGCCCGCGTGGTAGATTACGGCCCTCTCAGAGAGGAGGCCTGTGTCCCAGCAGTGGGAACATTTATAGGCTGATGATGATGATTATGTTCCCAATGCTGGGACACAGCACAGGCCTCTTCTCTGTGAGGAGTGGGGTGTAATCTACCGCATGCAGGTTAGTTCATGTCTTCGAATTTTTGGTTCGAAGCTCGTGGCTAAAATAATTATAGCCACACAGGCCGATATTTTGGGTTAAGCCGCGCTTGCCGAAATTTTCCTGGTGACCATCTGACATAGCGAGTTTTCTCCGTGCCTTGGAAAGCACGTAAAGCCGTTGGTCCCGACTGTAATTTGTAAGTCTTTGACCGTCGTTACTGTTAGTCAGAAGCTCTAAAGTCTGACAATCAGTCTTACCATAATTCTGTTACCCAGTTACTGGGTTGTGAAAGTCGATAGGCAGTCGCTCTATTAAGTAGTGATATTCAGATGCATCTGGTTCGACTGGAATCCGACCCCAATACATATTATAGCTTTTGTTTTCTTGATAAAAACGTTTATTTTTTAAAATTAATATAATTTTTTTTTTTCTGTTTTCGCTACTGGGACTACTGAAAGCTATTTTTCAATGAAAAATAACATTTTCCGGGCAACATCAAAAGACCTCTATTGCCCAAGCTAACACTCGTTCGTATTTGTTTTGGGCAACAGATCTGTCAAATATAAACTTTAATGTGGTTTGGGATTATAGTATTTATTTGTATTCTCTTAGGGAACAGTATTAGTTGTGTGGTTTCCGGAGGCGATAGACTACTGATTTTCAAATTATTTTTAACTTTGAACGGCTGAACCTGAACTGCTTCGATAGCATAGTGATCAAACTGCGCTTCTGAACATAGGGTCGTAGATTCTATTACTAGGACACCTAAATCATAAATGGTAAACTGTCGGTAGCTACCGTATGGGATCTTCTTAGTGAGTAAAAATTCTCACCCTTTAATTTAGACTCTTTTTGAAAATGAGAATCTACTTACACTACACCTTTTTACCTGCGCCTGTATTTCCGAATGCATACAACCCCAATCTTTTCTAAGTTAGAGTGACTAGGCTTCTTCTGGGTAAGCTCGCTCATTCTTCGACTTTGTCTCTGTCACTTCTGACCGACATACTACAGTCAAGAACAAAAAATCAAACAATAATTGTACAGTCGCCAATAATAAAATTCTTCACAAAAACCATCCATCTCTTTTTTAATTTCGATTTTCTCATCCATCAAAATATATATACCTATCCATTAGTTTAAAGTTTATTTTAAGTTACAACATTTTTTCAAAGAAACAAGTCTAGAACACACATCTTCGTCTTTTAAATCCGCCATCTTATTTTTCAATCCCTCTCTCTCAATTCCTTCCTTTCAGTTTTTCTTCAACAAATACCAGTATTCAAAACTAGCCTTTTTCACGGAAAAAAGTTAACATTATGGTCTGTAAGATTTTCAAAATACCAAGCTCCTTACAAAACTTGGTAAGAATGCCCGAAAAATTCCCCTTAATAAAATTTCTGTCCCAACAAACGTAACCATGAAAGAATTTTTAAAGAAATAACTTTTCTTGGAATCTTCTAGACGGTTCTACGGTATGTGGGTGAGTATAAATTCAGTCTTCACGTAGGATTTCTTCGAAAATGTAGGTAAGCTTTTAGGAAAGTCCTTAGTGGATTGTACGAACAAACTTTTGAGTGTAGGGTGACCATGCGTGAAGGATTTGAGACGGATATTATGTAAATAATTCAATGTGTCTTAAGTGAAAAGCTTGTGGGTCGCGGGACTTATCTAATTACCGTGACCCTAGAACGTAAAGGGCTAATGAAGGACGCCATGGATTTTAGTCAGTACGAGTCTGACAGTCCCTCCTGCCCTGTCCTGGGTGGGAGGACTCATTTGATGATTTTACAACGTAAAAACAAAAGTGAAAAAGCTGTTGGCTGGATATACCCCAAACTAACTAAATAAAAAGTCGCATAGTACTTACCTCTAACCTACACTAGAGTCAAGAGCAAACAAAACACTAATAAGAAAAAAGTATGAAGTTCAAAATTGAAACGCGCTTGTCGAGATGTGGAATAGATAAGGTGCCTGTAACTCAGGTGCCATTGTCAGCAGATGCCCTAAGTGGAATACCTCATCGTGGATGAGTGAACAGTGAACACCCTTTCAATATTTATTTTCTAATTTAAGCTTGACATGTCTTTAAGTTTGGGTTTCGTAGGATCCACCTCCTAGCGGCCCTATCCGGCAGCTATCGTACCACAGGCAAGCTGTAACCTGTAGTGACGGCTGAGCAATCCCACTACTGGTGGTAGAACTCACGAGAGCCGCTTAGCTTGTGACCATCATGTCGGAGATCACCACCAAATAGTCTTTTCTGTGTTTCATGGAGCAGTGGCGGCCCAGTGGTATTGGCCCCGACTTCGAGTTGTAGGTCGTGGGTTCAAACTCAGCCTGGTGCATTACTTTGTGTAATTTATTTCATCACCACTGCTCTCATAACGGTAAAGGAAAACAGAAAACATCACGAGGAAACCGACATGTACTTAGAACCATCAAATTCGAAGACATGTGACCAACTACCAACCCACACTGGGCCCGCGTGGTGGATTACAGCCTCTCACAGAGAGGAGGTCTTTGTCCCAGCAGTGGGAACATTATAGGCTGATGCGCAGGAGTTCCAGTTTCTACTGGGTGAGCTCGCTCCATCTTAGGTCTTGTCTATGCTTCTGGACTAGATTAAGGCCAAGAGAAACCCAATTTATTTAAATAAAAATAAAAAAGCAAGAATTTTCCTCCAGAAAATCGTCGAAGGTAAATGTTAGAAATAGATTTTATTTTATAAGTACACTTCAATTTTGATGTCACGGCCAAGTAGACAAAGGTTGAAAGAAATTAGATTTCATGTTTTGGTAATGAAGTGGAGCCTACGTATGACAAGTTGACGAGATGACCTTCGTATATTAAGTAGATGTCAACCTTGCTTATTGTTTTTAGCATAAGGTTTCAGCATAATGAAATATCTTGAAATATATTTATGTTAAAAAGTCTAGACTCAGGCCTTAAAATACTCCAATGAAAATATGCTTTGAATTTGTCATTTTTTTTAGAAATTCATTCGGAGTGGGTACTCTCGTAAATTCTAGACTGCCTCTAAACACTCTGTTTCGAGAATAGATTCTAGAATGTGTATGTTTATGTGGTTTTCACTAAGATAAGGAAACTTTACTTGGATTATAATGAAGTAATTTCTTAAGAGTGTCAAAGTAAAGGGCAACTCGCCGCCCTACCATGGACCATGCCCGGGTCGACGGCGCGTTGTATTCCACGCGCGCCTCAAAGAGCGTCAGCACGATGACGGGGCCCCGCCCAAGAGGGCCAAAGACTGCCGGGGTCGCGGGACTTATCTCATTACCGTGACCCCGGAAAACAAAGGGCTATTGAAGGACACCGTGGATTTTAGTCAGTACAAGTCTGACAGTCCCTCCCGCCCTGCCCGGGGTGGGGGGACTCATTTGATGATTTTTCCAAGCTAAAAAAAAAAAAAAGAGTGTCAAAGTGCAGTGCTAATAAAATCAAAGTATAAGGAACTGAAGATAAAAAATAACAAATTGAATCTTGTACCATACCATATTACCATAGTAGAAATATTTTACCAGAATATACGATCAAAAACCAAATTGTAAAACTACAATTTTAGCCGTACTATGGCAAAATAAATCTACCCAAAATAAGAAAGATAAATCCATGAAACCATTAAAAACATGTTCCCCCTAGTTTCTCGTGTCAGACATGCAGTTTCATTTGTTGTTGCAGTTACGAACTCTGGAGCATTCACGATGTAAATAACATTCTTCAGATTTATTTGCGTCAACACTTTTGTAGGGAAAGTTTATTGTTTTACGGAGAGGAAAGAAAGTAACAACTAAGGAATGCGTCTATTGGGATAATTTAAAAAGTCCTCTAAAATATAAAAAAAAAGACATGCATACACAGACACACACACAGAAATACACATAAATATAAACATTTATAAGATTGAATGCTAAAACTTAATAGCGACAAAAGCGATCTAATGTATCTATTAATTATCATAATAGCGATATCTTCCAGACAACCTTTGGATGAACGGTACGAATCACATCTACACTAATATTATAAAGAGGAAAGATTTGTTCGTGTATTTTTTGTGTGTGTGTATGTGTATGTTTGTAATGAATAAAATCAAAAACTACTGTGACGATTTCAAAAATGATTTCACCATTATAAAGCTACATTCACCCTGAGTAACATAGGCTATAATAAATATCATGTCACGGGACGGACCTCTAGTTTAAAATTAAAAAGGTAGAGGTAGTCAGTGGCACGCTGTATTTTTCATACTCTATGGCGTACAAGACGAGGACTAAAATACGGCTATATTTCAGCAGTATAAAACTCCCTCGAAATAGAGAACAACTTTCGAAGCTCCCAATTATATAAGACTTATCCCAGTATCCTACTCTGGACCACTTACACACAAGTGGAAAAATCCGAAAACACTTTGAAAACTTTTCATCCTACTTCCTACTTAAGTTACTTTTTCAAATGATAAGATATACGTTTCCGTTTCCTTGTTTGGCTTTAAGCAGATATCAGACGCTTCATTTTATTTTTACATTTTTTTATGAAGAAGAAATGGTAAACAATTCTTGTTATGTAACGACAATGTATTTGTAAGTGTTTGCTCATCTGATAAAGTTATAATCCGGTGTCAATTTCAACCGTGTGTAACCTGTCTCAAAATTGTAATAAATTAGTTTGATATGATTTGTTTATCACTCTTACACAATGGCAAAAAAAATGAGTTAGAAAATCAATTAGAGACACATTCCGTCCTTTTATTTAATTGATCTTAATCTAATGATTAAACAATTATTCACTCCTCCTCCACTCGCCGCGTGAACTTGAAACATCATCATCATCATATCAGCGGCGGACGTCCACTGCTAAACATAGGCCTCCCATTTGGATCACCAATGGGACCTGTAAAAAACGGCTTGCATCCAGTGCGATCATAGGATCGACCATACAACAAGACCATAGGGTCTTCTTCAGATCGTATTTCAAATGAAAAAAAAAGTGAAAATTAACTCAAGTGAACAATTCACTGAAATGAAACGTCTGATATAAACTTAACAAACTCACTGCAACTATTTAACAATAAGCAAGCACTTGGGAATTTCAATGTAAGTCGCATTCCTTAGTTTTCCGGCAACATGGCTGTTATTGCATTTTGCTGACAGTTTAAAGGACTGTTTTACGTAATAAATCCGTTTTAATAGCTAGATAATGTTGTTGAGACAATATTGTTGAAATGTTTTAAGTTAAGTTTAAGTAAGATGCTTGTGGTTACTTAAGTTAGTGGAACTGCTCCTTTATCTGTAGTAGACTTGTTACAAGATATAAAAGATTTATTTTCAGATAAACAACGCAAATGCACTACAAAATTCACAGTTTTAGTGTTTAACTTTGTACTAAATGGTACCATAATTATCGTACTATCACTATAATGCCTGCCAGGATTGCGGGCATGTCTTAATAGGTTAACGCGGCCTTGGAAAGCACAAGGCGATCCAAGAAACTGAATAAATGGTTTATCTATCTATCTATGTCTGCTTTAACCATTTAAGAAAACAGCCGTGAAGTTAAAGTACGTATATGTATTTTTTCCGCCACATTGACAGTTACAAAGTTCTTACGCAACGCTATCCTATACTTATGTAACTGTTACAAGTACTACCAAAAATGTATCGTAAATCTAAAGCCCTTCGCTCACAGTGGGGCAGTGTGGTATCGCTGCTATCGCGCGTTCGCGTGAAGCCGCTTTTTAGCGTGTAACGTGCAAACGCGCGACTGTACGACGTGTCGTGGTAAATTTAAGCACGCGTAGCAAGTCATCGTAGAAACAACTTTTGTAGTCGAAAGAATTTACAAAATGACAGACTGTCCAAAGATTTCTTTTGTCCTAAACATGTTGATTTTGAAAATGTAAAAAGAAACGTGGCATGCATGGGTAAAGAAAAAAAACCCATAGATATTGTAAAGAAATGACTTTAAGATGATTTTTGAGGGAAGAAAAATTCTGTTGCAAGTGGGTTTCGAACCCGCGTCTTCTGGATAAGTAGGTACTCCAGATGCCTTAACCAACTAGGTCATTGCAACCCATACCTGCAAGCTGAAATTCTCTATTCCTCGATGAACGCTTTACGGTAGCGTGGCGCCATCTCTTGGATTAGTGTGTTTAACTACTTCCACCCAACACGTTGACATTACAGCCAAATCAATGTTGTATAATGAGATAGCGTCTACCATTTTATTAATTATTTTTAAACGCACTAACGCATGCGACGCGCATCTTAAAGATGCATTTAAAAATAATTAATAAGAAATGACTTTGTCTATTCTTCGTAAAATAGAGATAGTATTAGTCATGCTACGCGTCTGTACCTATCGATGTTGAGACGATTTTCCGAACACATAAAAACGAGGACCAGAGATAAATGGAACTGCAGTGTCGATGTAGAATCAATTTTATTCGCGACTGAAACGCAACATCATATTGGACTGATGTTTACATAGACCACAGCTTGCGACATTCAAACTGATTCGTTCGCGGTTTACGTCGCCGCTGTGCGGTGTTTGCTTGATGAGAGCGAATTCTAGTGACCTAACACAAAACCTACATAGAAAGGTTGTGGTGCATATTAAACTTGATACGTAATTCACCCCGCAGGTAAAGCCTTAATTCACATCCCTGCCAAATCGCGCGTCGCGATCGATTTGCTAGTCCGCACCACAGACTTCGCACATAGCGTATCATCATCATCATCAGCCGGAAGACGTCCACTGCTGAACATAGGTCTCCCCCTTAGACCGCCACGCCGAATGACAATTCGCCACTTGCATCCATCGGTTGCCCGCGACTCTCACGATCGTCGGTCCACCTAGCGGGAAACCTGCCTACGCTGCATCTTCCGGTCCGTGGTCGCCACTCGAGAACTTTTCTTCCCCATCGGTTGTCAGTTCTACGAGCGATGTGGCCTGCCCATTGCCACTTAAACTTGCAAGAGCTATGTCGGTGACTCTGGTTCTTCGCCGAATATCCATGTTTTTATCCCGAAAAGAAACTCCGAGCATAGCTCTTTCTATTGCTCGTTGAGCGAGTCTTAGTCTCTCTAAAAGGCCAGCAGTCAAAGACCACGTTTCAGAGCCATTTGTCATCACTGGCAACACACAATGGTTAAACAAATAAACACCATTGTCTTGAGACACTGTTGAATTCTCGATGAGAAGATATCACGTAGCTTCCCAAACGCTGCCCATCCGAGTTGGATTCTTTGGGCGACCTCTTTGTCGCAGGCAGCGTATAGTATCGTAATAAAAAGTCGCAGTAGGCGAGGGCCTTTAGCGTTAGTACGAAAAAGGTATCGTAATTCGTAAAGGCTTACGAACAGCGCGTAGTAAGTACAAGGTGCGTATCGTAATTCTTGAGCGCGTATCGTACAGGAACAGCGTCGTGTAGTTTTATGAGATGTCGTTCTTATTCGTCTTTAGGTGTGTTGTGGGGGACAGAAAAATTGGGTCACTATCTAAAATACAAGTACCTGAATGAGGAATAATTTATTTGGCATAGAAGAAACTAAAACACAATGCATGTTTTGCTAAGCAAAGTAAGCACAAAAAACAGGAATATGTGTTACCGTTGCCCTAAATATGTAGCACCCAATTGAGATTAGTTTGGTCTGATTTAAAAGTAAGTAATAAAGTTAATTTGGCAAAGTGTAACTTATGATGGGGTGCTAAGACAGGAAACCTCCACGTACGCCCGTGGACTGGAGTTCCCTCTCGGATACGTCCGGGGGGAAGACCAGTTTTTCGGGCCAGTGCACCCTGGGATGCGGGCAAAAACTCTTCCTTAGGCACTGTGTGCCTAAGGGGTCTCTTTGCCCGTATGCAAATAGCCTATCGGGTGGACGCTCCAACGCGTGTCCCTCTGAATAGCAGAGGGCACAGCGGCGGAGCGGGCTTGCGGACGGTGAGCAATGGGTAAGCTCGCCGTCCGACCAGGTACCAAGCCCGGGTCGGTAGCGCGTCGTGTTTCACGCGTCACCGACGGGGCGCCTTATGGGGCCAAATGCCTGCCGGGGTCGCGGATTTTTTCTTAATCCAGGATACCGTGGCCCCGGAACGTAAAGGGCATCCGAAGGAACACGGGTGGATTTTAGTCAGTAAGAGTCTGACAGTCCCTTCCGCCCCACCCAGGGCGGGAGGACCCATTTGATGATTTTGCCACTAAAAAAAAAAAAAAAGTGTAACTTATGATTGTGTCTTCTAGTGGACTCCAGTACATTGAAGTGCTGAATCTCGAGAATAGTATATTCAGTAAGCAATGAGAAGTAAAATTGCTTTGTGCTTAGGAAGATACTGATAAAAGTGGTGACTTTAAGTAGCCCATATAATTTCAAACTTTGCTACTACATTTATAAACCAGAGTTGTTCTACGAAACATGGTTTTTATTTATATTTTATGTCTAAACTTTCTCGCTAGTCGACACATAGATGTAGATTTCCCTGTCCACCTAGACTCCAGAGAATATTAAAAACATCACAACTTCTGACCAACTTATCCTGCACTCCAGTACACAACACAAGATCGTACGTAAACGTAACGTGCAGAGTTTTTCCCATTTTTTTGCTCTGACGTGCAAAGTTTAGCAAAATGGCGGACAAAGTTCGGCCTACTTTAGTTTTTGTTACTCTTAATGACTTACACGACGAATTGGGAAGAAAAAATCCGTCATGGATTGTGAGGTAGGTATCTACTTACCTACCTATACCCTATTTCTTATGTATTGTTTTATTTGTTGGAGTGTTGGTATGTATGGGTTGGTATGATTTTCCTCAAACCTGTTATTTGGGGTTGTGGCGGTTTGTATTGATTGGTGGAAAGTCACACCAATCCGCTAAGAATTAATGATATTACTATTTGACAGATATCTCCTTTGAGTTCGCGACACCTCTTGTGACCTGCGGAAAGTTTTACTACATTGTTTTTAATGCAATTTGATGTAATGACATGACATGGACACTAGCGCCGCGTCACAATTACTTCAGTCGTGGCCGTATTATCCGTCCGCAATTTGATTTTTTCGTTAGTTACGTTCGTACATCCTGTATCCGTTCCCGTGTTTTCATTGACAGACTATTTATTTAGAAAGTAGACATCTAACATTATTTTCCCACCAAATCCATACCACCCAAGAGTTAACAACATTATAATAAGACAACAATTCATAATAAATTCTATACAAGAAACAGTTTCAAACTACAAAATCAGAATGAATTGTCAACTCGAATCTCAAGACTAGCCCAGTTGCAATTTACATTTTGAGCACCAAGTAAATAATGTAAATATCTTTATACTTCGTTGCACTATATTTGTTGTATCTTTGTTTGTGACAGAATAAATAGCTTTTCGACTTAATAAAGAACTTGCCAACAGGATCTAGTCAATTGGTGCAGCTTAATATTTTATGTACTATAGTGTTTCTGCCAAGTGTTCATACATTTTGTGTCAATGTATGTTGTTTATTGGGTAACTGGTTAAGCTCTGTTGAGTTTCAAAGGCCAAATATAGTTGATCGTTGGATTAAAATATTGTTTATTCCATTCAAGCGACTCGCACCGATTCGTAAGGGTTAAATTCAACCCATCCCGATTTTCCGTAAACTCTTTTCCTGATAACAGACAAATGAAGAATTATCTAATTAAGTGCAATTGTTTGGACATGATGTGCGTACAAAACGACATAAATTACTTCGATGTTATATTGTGTAAAGACCAGCGATTCACTCCTGCTTTGGATGGCGTACCTACGTACAACATAGCCACACTCGCGTGTGGTGGCGAGAAGTAACTTTAAATACTAGAAAGATGGGGCGTTTTGTCAACTACAGCGTAGATACGCCCTCCTTCCTCCTTTTTTAACGAGTACCTAAAATCATCGAATGAGTCCTCCCACCTACGGCAGGGCAGGAGGAACTGTCAGACTTGTACTGACTAAAATCCTTCAATCGCTCTTTACGTTCTGGGGCCATGGTTACTCGTTAGTTCCGCGACCCCTGCAGGCTTTGGCCTTCTAAGGGACAACATAGCCCTAGGCCTCGGCAATGTCATACAGCAACAGCGACCACATTCGAGTGTGGTGGCGAGCAGTAAGTTTGATAACCAGAAAGATAGGGCGTATCATCAACTAGGGCTAGACTAATATTACTTAGTTTTAACCTAATTACATTCTAAGACGCACAAATTGCTTCAGTGTCACAAATATGCCATCTCTGACATTAAAGTAATCAAGCCTTCCGGATGCAAACATGGAAATCTGAATTCGTAATTGGAATCGCTATCAATTTGTGTCTGTAGTTGTGTCACGTCGGCTGATGCTACTTAATTTCTAGAGTGACGACATATGTTGGGAAGTCTTCCACAAGACCTGGACCAGGCCAAGACTTCTGCTGGATTCAAGAAGCTCAAACCTGGTCAATGTGAAGTTCAGCAGCAGAATAGCTATGAAACTACCGTCAGAATTTGCCATTATTGTTTACACCGCCAAAAAATGTTCTTAATCTGCTAAATTCATAGTCGATCAATGGTCTCGTAATTTAGTTCGATTAAGATGACACTTGTTTAAAGCAATTTGAAGTTGTAATAGAAGTTCGTAAATAGCAAAAAAAAAATGTACAAGATTATCATTCTGTGCCGTTTCTTTCAATAGAGCGTCAATTGTATAATAAGATTTGTTAAAATCAACAATTTATGAAATCGATGATGAACTTTTTTGACACTATTTTAATGGCAGACCTGACAGACCCATGTTGTAGTTGTTTGTACACCATCATCGTGTTGGTATATTAACAAACTACCATAGTGTTCCACAACTGACCAATTTTCTCGACGGAAAAACGTGTATGTACAAAAGGTCTAAACGAACTAAAGCGATGCAAAATTGACGGCACAAACCGTTAGTCTCGAATTCCAAAATCGACCGCTCTAACAAGCCAGCTTTAGTCACTGACTGTACTTCAATTTCTTTTACAAAATAAAAGTAAAATCACATACTAGCTCGCTTTGCTAAAAGTCCTTCCTTTGTTGCACTAAAACATCTCTAAACTTTTTATTTTCATTCGATCCTTCTAGCATTTTGATCCCTAGGGATTTCATCGGCTATCTCAAAATGTTTAGCCGTACCAATACCTCGGGATTTTTATTTTCATCAAATAGTTATGATGTTACTATGTATCTAATACCTATAGAGAATGCCTATGTTTTTTTAGGTTATTGTATTGTCTCTCTAAACAGCAAAAGCGAGGGAGAGTGATTTAGTTTACAGTAAGAGTGTTTTATGATATTGTAAACAGAAGATAAATGTCGGTCTAGGAAAAATGTTGATTTACAATCTACATCGATTACTTACTCTAAAACACGATATAACAATAGCAAGTTACCCAACCCTAGGGTAGAAAGTAAAAACACAGATTCAATAAAACTACGCATCCACCGCAACGATTTTATCTCCCCGTGAAAATTTACGGATGAACATTGCGCGCAACCGTTTTTGTCAGTGGATATACATTTTATTGTAAAAACTGTCGTAAAAATAAAGCACTTTCAAGTTAATGCTTCCTTGAATTTTATACAGTTTTACGGAGTTTTTAGCTATAAATACAATGGATCTTAAAAGTAATGTTTTACGTTTATATTGAGTTATTCTTTTAGCGCAAAAATGCTTTACAAGCTTTTGTGACATTGTTTCTTTTTTAGTTATCGCAATGTGGATGTGTATTTCAAAATGTTTCAATATTTATAATAATAATAATAATAATAATAAAGCCTTTATTAACAATCTAATAGGTTACATTTCATTATATAACTACTTAGTACTCTATGAAAAACTTTGATTATGAAAGTAACTGTATAATATTGTTTTTGTTAGACACCGGTTTCTGGATTGTCTTGCTTTCCAGCATAGGCCTCCCCAAGTGTTCTCCACAACGATCTGTCCCTTGCTTGTCTAGTCCAACATGCTCCTGCTACCTCCTTTATATCATCTTCCCATCGTCGATATTGTCTTCCTTTACCTCTCTTGTTGTATCTAGGGCACCATTCTGTTACCTCTCTGGCCCACTTGTCAGTCTTGCTCCTTATTAAGTGCCCTGACCATTTCCACTTTAATTGTTTGATTTGGTATTTTATGTCGGTTATCTTTGTCTGTTTTCTTATTGTTTTTAACTGAATTTTATCTTTTAATTTAATTTTTAGTATGCTTCTTTCCATTCTGTGCTGACAAGTTTCCAAGGATTTCATATTTTTCTTTGTACAACTCCATGTCTGACATCCGTAGGTCATGCTTGGTAGAACGCATGAGTCAAATATTCTCTTTTTTCCTTCAATTGGTATATACGAATTTTTCATTACGTCTTTTAGGGCCCAATATCTCTTCCATCCTATGTTTATTCTATTTCTGATTTCTTTTGTTGTAAGGTC
Source organism: Agrotis exclamationis (assembly GCA_950005045.1). Lineage (NCBI taxonomy): Eukaryota > Metazoa > Arthropoda > Insecta > Lepidoptera > Noctuidae > Agrotis > Agrotis exclamationis. The sequence goes on along the minus strand of OX465441.1, from coordinate 5,770,422 downwards.
TGTGGGAGATATTATTTGGCCTAAATATGTGTACTCCTTTACATATTCCAGCATAGTAGCATTTTCAAGTTTAATAGGAGTTTCAACGCTGTTTGTCATCAATTTCGTTTTACTTTTGTTCATCAACAATCCTACTTTTTCGCTTTCGTATAGCAGCTGTTCGATCATAACCTGTAATGTCTTTGGATCTCCACTTATTAGTATGAGGTCATCGGCAAATCGTAAATGGTTAAGTAGTACTCCATTAATATTTATACCATATTCGTTCCATTCCAGCTGTCGAAATACATGTTCTAGGGTTGCTAAGAAAAGTTTGGGTGATAAAGGGTCTCCCTGTCTAACTCCTCGTCTAATGGGGAAATATTCTCCTATCTTTTCTGTTCGTATTTTGGCTTTCATATTTCTGTATATACTTTTAATTATTCGGACGTATTTATTCTGGACACCTTGAGATGTTAGGGCTTCCCATATTTTCTCATGTTTAAGCGAGTCGAATGCTTTGTTGTAGTCGATGAATGCCAAGTAATATTTGATTTTGTATTCGTTACATTTCTGTATAATTTGTTTAATGGTATGAATATGGTCTATGGTTGAGAAACCACTTCGGAACCCTGCCTGTTCTTTTGGCTGATTTTCGTCTAAGGTCTTTGTTATTCGCCCTAGTATTATCTTAGAGAAGACTTTATATATATTAGACATTAACGAGATAGGTCTGTAGTTTGAAACATCATCTGTTCTTCCTTTCTTGTGTAGTAAAGTTATAGTGGACGCGGTCCATTGAGCAGGTATATATTCAGTTATAATGATCTCGTTAAAAATGTCAGTCAATGTGTTCAAAATAGTTCCAGATACTCCAATTAATAGTTCATTCGAAATGTTATCTTCTCCTGGTGATTTCCCTCTCTTCTGTGATTTTATGGCTTTGACAACTTCTTCTTTTAGTATGCTTGGAACTCGATTTTCTTTTATAATTGTAACAGTCTCATCAATTATATTTGGTGCGATTTGTTCATCATGATAAAGATCTCGAAAGAAATCGGTCGCTATATCTAATATTTCGTATCTTTTGGATTTGTGTTTTTTTGTTTTGTGGTGTGTCATGTTGGTAATCCAATTTCTACTTTCTTCAAGTTCCTTCCATGCATTCTGGATTCCTCCTGATTTTGTTATGTGGGATTTTATTGATTCTGTTCTCAGTGTTTTTCTGTACTTTCTTATTTCTAAATTTATTTCTTTACTCAGTTTGGTTATATTTTGTCTATTATTTTTTCTGTTTTCAAATAGCAGTGCTCTTTGTTTTATTAGTTTTCTTGCTTCGGATCCCAATCTATCCTTTGGTGGTTTGTTATCCCTTCCTAGTTTTTTATTGATTTCACTAATTTCTTTTTCTAAAATATCGTATTTTTCCTGAACTGTTCTGTAATCATGTATTGGTATTAGCTTTGTTTCTAGAGATTCTAAGATCTGTCTTGGTATTGGTAGTACAATTGGTTGTCTGCTATTTTTTATATGTTTCCTTGATTTCTTTGGCGCTAGTATGTGTAAGTGGCCTCGGAGTAGTCTATGATCAGTAAAATAATTAAAGTTGTTAAGAACTTCTACATTTAAGAAAAGATTTGGTTTATTTGTAGTAATGAAATCTATCTCATTTGTTGTTTTGCCGTTAGGAGATTCCCAAGTCCATTTCTTTTTAGGTTTTCTTTTGTAAAAGGTGTTCATAATATGCAAGTTATTTTCTAAGGCATAATTTATCAGTCTTTGTCCGTTATTGTTCCGTTTACCAGTTGTGTAAAGTCCAAGAATTTTATCTTCGTTTTTCTCTCTCTGGCCAATTTGACTGTTGAAGTCTCCCATGACAATAATGGTGTTATGCAAGGTTTCCATGTTGTTATTAAGGGTTTCGTAGAAGCTATCTTTAATTTCCTTCTTTGCTACCTCCGTAGGGGCATATATTTGAACTATGGAAGTCGGATGTTTGTGATCAGGAAAAATGATGTTTAATACTGCTATTCTATCTGAGATTCCTTTAAATTCAATTATGTTATTTTTCAGATACTTTTTAACTAGGAAACCCACACCGTATATTCCTGGTATTTCGTTTTTATAATAAAAAATGTAATCTTCGTGTTCTTCAATTTTTTCCACAGATCTCCGTACATCACTTACTCCAAGAATATCCCAGCTAATATCATTCAGTGCTTGTTCTAGTTCTGTTAAAGATTCGTTAGACTTTAATGATCTCGTATTAAGTGTTGCTATGTATAGCCTCATTTTCTTTCTTTTTATTTGTTGACTTTTTTTCGTTAGTGTGAGATTTTGGGGGGTTTGGTCAATAACCCCACGGTGACCAACCGTATTGGGGCTTTTGTTGTTTTTTCTATTTCTGTTGTTTATTTTGTTTTTTGATATTTCGTTACCGGTGTCTGACAATTTCTATGCATTATATTGTTGCGATGGGTTTTCAGTTAAAGACAAAGATCTTGCTTTCATATACTCAAATGCATTTGTTTTATGTAGTTTAGGGGGTGCCATAATAGTATTTGAATCGTTCGAGGCTTCTGATGTATGCATGCTGTTAGGTGACGCCGAAGCTTCTCACTTCCTTTTTTCTGGTTCTGATGTTTCTCTTATGACTATTTTGTTATTTCGAATAATGGCATCTTTTCCACTCTGTTTTTCTTCTTTAAGTTGTTCCTGTAGGTTTTTGCGCATTTCCAAAGTTTCTTTCGAAAAATCTTCAGTAATATACGTGTGCATCGGCATTTTCATCTTATTTTTCATTATTTGTATTTTCTTTTGGTATGACGTAAACGCTATAAGTATTGGTCTTACTTTTTTTCCATCTTGTTTCTTTCCTAGTCGGTAGTAGTTATCTATTTCAAAGGTGTCGATGTTTACGTTTATTTTTTCTAATGTTCCTTTTATTATGTTAAACAATTCTTGGTGGTTATTTTCTGTTTCTTTTATACCATGTATTATCAAATTATTCTTCCTGTTCTTATCTTCTAAGTATTTCACTTTTTCATTCAATCTTTGTATTTCATTTTTCAGATGTTTATTTTCTTCCAAAAATGGTTGCATTTTGTCATCAATTTTTTGCACGATACTTTCAGTTAGGCTCTTTGTTATTGTTGTTGTTTGTTGGTCTAGTTGAGATTTCAACATTTCGAACAGTCTTACTATTTCTTCTGACATTCCAGTAGATGACATGTTGAAAAAACAAAACGTTTTGCTCTGCGTATATTGGAACGAAGCTTGCTGTCGCTGTCAGATGCAATTGTCCGTTGTCACTGTCAGATGAAATTGGCAGCTGTCACTGTTAGATTTTTCTGTTTGCTTGTCAATTGATAGTGAAATATTTCTAACCTCAATGCCTCAATGGAATGTTTTAGCAGTTTTATCGTTTTAATCGGTATTTTTGTGTACCTTGTTTGTAGTATCCGCGTTGATATTCCTGTATATTCGATATTTTGCAATACAAGGTTAATAATAGTTGATTTTCACTGAGTTTCGATAAAGAAAACCGGGAGCACTTTGGCACACACTGTTGTTGCTTTCAATATTTGGTTTCAATATTTAGGAATAATTAAATGATAAACTTAATTTTATTTGTTAAATAGAAAGTTTCCAATCGATAATGTAAAAACGTTTGTAAGTAATGTAAAATGAACGACGAAATTTGACCGTTTCAAACCTTTCACTTAATACGCTAACATATCGCTAAAAACATAAAAATCCTGATAATGGCTACTAAAAATATTAATTTTATGTGTAACCCCAGATCTTTCCAAGTGTTCCAACACCTTTCAAGTACCTAAAACCTGTGCCAAGAATTTTTAATATTCTATTCAAACATTCTCGCTTTTAAAATTGCAACCGCAACGTTCCCTGTCCTTTTTCATCCCGTATGTTTTCAACACCAGTCCATAGTATGAGTCAGCGACTTTATTGAGTAGGTAGTCTGTGAGTTGACATAAAGTAGAGATATAGTTCGAGTAGTCGCATTAGGGTGACAACGGCTTGTGTTCACTGATTATGCGTTTTAGATTAGAACTAGGTTTAAGTGGTTATGCTTTGGTTTGTAAGTTTATGACAGTTATGTCAATTTATGTCAGTACTTTATACCAGCAAACCTGTGTGGTTGAATAGTAATTGCTTATCAATTCATTTAACAGTAGATAGTCCATTGAAAAGTTACATTTGGGGTTTTAAATTTTCAGAGCGCACAATTTTTCTTTTTAAATAGGAAGGGTTGGTTAGTGTAAAGTTAAGTCCAAGTTTGTGGTTGCTGTTGTGTCACTCGTCGCCGCCATCTTGGAAAAAGGGATGCAGGCCTAAAATATAATAATTATTTGGATACACTAAATCTCCTGTAAAAACTTTTGATAAGCAGTTATTATTCTGATAAAATATTTTCTCCGGGTTTGATAAGAAAAGTTATGAAATATTTCACATTTAGTTTTCCTCATCATTTTTGTTTTTTAGCAGTAAAAAAAATGCAAAGGTTTTTTCACAGATCCAGCTGTTTATTTATTTTCTTGGACACATATTTAACAACTTGAACATACACTGATAACTTAGATTTCTTTAAGTGAAATAATTTTGATAATCGGTCCAGTTGTAACGTTTATTCAGCACAAACAAAAACACAAATCTTTTGTTTTTATAACATCATTGTTCTTAGATTTGCCACTCACCCATACTGTTATTGCCATCACGAACACATGTGTACCACGCCTAAGGGCGAGTTGTTCAATCAGTAGTATTAATGTTTAACCATTAGTTAAATAATGTATGAGATTTTAACAAATAGTTAGCTTAACTACTGATCAATCAACTCACCTTAAGATCGCTTTAGTTTAGTTAAATTCTGCTCCTTGAAACAATTCCCAAGAATTTGTAAAATAAATGTTATTATAACAAGAAACGACCTTCTCGCAAAGTAAACATAATTGGGTAGACATCTTATTAAATCCAATTAATTAGTAATAAACTGTTGATGAAGCTCAGGGCTCCTGAGATTGTTCCAGAATTACTCTTCCACTTGATTGGTTGTTTGTATAGTAAATTATAAATACTTTAGTAATTAGATACCTACTTGAAAGGTTGTGGAAAATTGCCTTTAGTAATCGACTACGGCGAAACACAGAGGAGTATTAACCTCTCTGTATATTTTTGACTTAAATCATAAGCTGATGAATAGGACACGCAGAGAAATGTATACGAGAACTTCTGGTTGCAATCGTGACAGCAAGACTCACTAGTTGACTTTACAACATTTCTTTATCTCTACTACTTACTCGCTAGAAATGTTGTAAAGTCAACTAGTGAGTCTTGCTGTCACGGTTGCAACCAGAAGTTCTCGTATAGGTAGCCACACATTTCTCTGCGGGGGTAGTTAACAGCATAAATAAATTGAAAAACTGCTTCGTCTGTCAGTTATATTATTGAAAAATCATCAACATGTTTTTTTTGTTTATTTTTTTTAATCAATGCATTTTGACCAAGATAAAACGCTTCGAAATTCGGGAGTGGACTTGTGATTGTGACTTCTTAACGCCTGTAAAATTATACAGACCGAGTGACGATAAGCCTATTGTAAGAAGAATGAATATGAATATTTTCTTCTTTCATTTTTTCAGTAGTCGGTTTTTTTTAAACTAACGATACCTAATAATGTTCACGTTTCACCACTATTTCACCTGATAGTAAGAACCTAACATTCTGACTATCATACATTGGAAAATGATTAATAGTATTTTGTTTTTTGTAAAATCGTGCATGTTTGTAAAAACAATGGTTTTTACAAACATGCACGCGTCTGTGGCACCTCATTTACAATTTCTAAAGAGAGCAAACGTACCTGGGATTTAACTCTCTTAGTTTGTCAACGAAAACACGAGGGTGGGCTGAAACTTTTAAGTGACAAACCCCACTCCTTATTAGTTTTGAATTAATAAATACTGACAACATATCGGGAGTCGGGACATTTGTCCAATCATGTCACCATTTTTTAGTTCGCATCAATAAATAATCTTATCATCATCAGCCTTTAAATGTTCCCACTGCTGGGACACAGGCCTCCTCTCTGTGAGAGGGAGTGGGCCGTAATCTACCACGCGGGCCCAGTGCGGATTGGTAGATGTCACATGTCTTCGAATTTTTGGTTCTAGGACATGCCGGTTTCCTCACGATGTTTTCCTTCACCGTTTTGAGAGCAGTGGTGTTGAAATAAATTACACAAAGTAATGCGCCTGACTGGGTTCGAACCCACGACCTACAACTCGTAAGTCGAGGCCAATACCACTGGGCCACCACTGCTCTAATCTTAAAAATAATCTTATACTTATTCGTAATTGACAAAGAGTGAGAAACCCCGATGCTACGGATTTCGTGTATCTGTATAGATAGTCGTATCCTATATATCCCCAACATTTTATTTTACGTAATAAATCGATTTGCCACAAAAACAAACCTGCTTTACAACCAAACATTTTCAAAACCATAAAAAATAGCTCACATATAAAAAAATCTATTCAAAAAACGTTAATTGCGATATTCAGCTTCTGTGATCAGTGGCTGACTGCTAATGACGTGCCTGTGTGGCTCGTGGCTCGTAAGCACGAGCACTCGAGCACTCTCGGCTCGTGTGTGCATAGGCAGAAAGTAAATGGTTGGACGTATGTGCGTAAAGATTCTTTTTAATATGAGGGAGCAGAAAAGCGTCTGGTGGGGTTCTAAAAGAAAATGTGAAGAAGTAAATAGACTTAAAGACAGGTAGCACTAAAAGTACCATTTTGAATTTTAGTTCCAGTTGTTTGAGGAATTTGTTAAAGGTATCCATAAAGCCTCCTGCAGACACACGCGATTAATCGCGCGGGGCGACATGTCGCGGTCCATTCGCAGTATTTTTAGAGTGGAAATTAGCTTGGCTCGTTGTCGCAGCGCGATTAATCGCGTGTGTCTGCAGGAGGCTTAATTCTTAAATATTAAAACAAAAAACACAGCAGAGCAGATCACTCTCACAAAATTAAAATTTGGTTCTGAAATAACCTTTTTGAAAAATAAATATGCGAGTAATTTATCTATACTTTTATACTAATAATATTGTGAAGAGGAAAACTTTGTTATGAATAGGGTCAAAAACTACTGGACCGATTTCAAAAATTCTTTCACCAGTTGAAAGCTGCTTTGGTCCTGAGTCACATAGGCAATTAGGGGGGGGGGGGGGGGGCGAGCGAAGCCGCTAGGAAAAGCTAGTTTAATATACATTGGCCAATCGTTTTCGTGATATAATGCGGAGTTATTCTTATGTAGGTACTAACCACCTTTTACCCGGATTTTCGGACGAGTAGGTTTACAATTTTACAATAAATTCAGATCGAATATATGGCGCCTCAACTATTTATTATATGAACGTTATTTTGTTTTGTTTGTTTTCGAGAACAGTACTTTTTTTCGGAATGAATAGTAGGTACCCTATATTTGTCTTCCGGTGTATCCACACCGCCGGCAACATTTGTAGCTCAACGTTTCCAAATGTTGCTCGGTAACATCCGCCAACAAAATGTTAATAAGTGACGTTGACGTGTTACTGTAAGTCGAGCACGGCAACATTTGTTGTCGGATGTTACTGCGGTGTGGATGAGTAACAATCAACAAATAGTAACAAGGAGCCACAAAAGTTACCGAATGTTACCGTGTTGCCTTTTGTTGCTCCACAAATGTTACCGGCGGTGTGGATGCACCGCCTGATAACGTAAATCCATTTTAGAGTGGTCGATTGTTTAGGCGTAAAAAATTAACAAACAAACTTACTTTCGCAGTTATGATATGGTTTTCCAGCTTAAAAAAGAGACCAAAAAATCTCTAAAACACCCAAATACAAGACAAATAGAAAGTTCCCTCCCAGAATTTACAACTGGATATAAAGTAAGCCATTTTATGTTCGTTCCCTGAGTATGTAATGAATCGTGCTCGTAAAATTAGGACCAGGCAGGCTTTGAGATTAGCGGTAAACTCTTGTATATTGGGTCGCTTTAGTTCTTTGCGTATAAATTCTTATCTGGGCTAAGTGAATTATAAGGATTATTTGACTCTTTTATTTGAATGACCTCATGGTCAGCCTGCATTAGTTTACTGCTGGACAAAAGGCTGTGCCACTGACCCAGAGGATTCCACAACCAGTCTCTGCCGGCTGCCTTTCGCAGGTCCTCGTTCCACCTGTCCAACGGGTGCCTTAAACTGCGTCTTCCTAATTGCAATCTCTACTCAAAGTCACGTCTACCCCAGTGAGAATTGTTCTCCGGACTCAAACAGGATCGTGGTCATGAGCCAATCGGTTGTGGTGAGTCCTATCACCGCCAGTGGGATCTCCCAGCCGTCACAACAGGTGGGGCGTGTGGTGTCGCCCAGACTGGACCGCTAGAAGTGGGTTCTCACTCACCAGAAGACGCTGCGAAAATAATCTGGAAATATCATTAGCCGTTTCTCCCACATTATCAAAGACCCCGTAGATATCAGAGAGATCTTATCTGCGCGGGCATGTGGACGGCGAGTAATTGGTGACTCGCCGTCCGATCATGGACCATGCCCGGGTCGACGGTGGCGCATCGCGTTCCATGCGCGCCACAAAGAGCTGTCAGCAAGCTGTCGCGGGATTGTCTCATCAGATAACTGTGACCCTAGAACGTAAAGGGCTATTGAAAGAGACCGTGGATCTTAGACAGTACGAGTCTGACAGTCCCTCCCGTCCCGCCCTAAGTGGGAGGACTCATTTAATGATATTACCACGATAAAAAAGAAAGATCATAGCTATCTTTCTAACATTTACTATCAACATCCCCTTAAAAACAGAACAACACCATAAACCAACACGTTTCCCTAATAAATAAAGACACCTGGTACTAAATAACGGACATTTGTCACTAAATGACTTCACACGTGGTACCTATAGTGTTATGTGACCCAATGCCATGAAATTCAGGAATCTTTTGTTTTATACGAGACCTTTTTTATAGGACCCGTTTGGCGGGTCCACGCCCGCCTTTTTGCAACGCAATTCGTTTGTCACGTTTTAGTGATGTGACATGTGACTTACGAGTTATCGATAAAATACGTGTAAGAATGCCTGTGAATATTTATATTTGAAGAAAAGCTTCTTTGCATTAGGACAGCTCAACATGCGTTACGATAATAATGCTCCGTTCACGTCCTCATTTTTTGTGTTATGCGGAGATATATTTACGAAAATTAATAAATTTAGAAAAGTATGGTCTACTACTAACGTTTAACTATAGAAAAAAAAAATTTAAAAAAGTACCCTGTGTGTACTTTTTTTGTTGAACAAGCGTTAACATCTGGCTCACAGCTTCAGGTCTTAACTTTACGATACATAATTATTTTCCAGTTTCTTTTGAGAAAACTAATTGTAATTTAATTATGATTTTAACAAAGAAAAACTGAAGGTTCAATCAAATATTTTTAGGTGTTCATAATAGCTTTTTTATAACAAAACTCATTATATTCCGAAACTACAATAATTTAACTTCGGCATTGAACAATCTTCTCACAGTTTCAACGAAACTCCATTCGAATTTTTCAGTCACAGATATTTTGCTAGAATAATATTTCATTTACTTATTCAACTTCTCGAAAACAAATGTCGAAAGTTTAAGTTTAAAATATCGATAGTCGATAAGTCACGTCACTAGCTGAAGTTTACGCAAGGGTATCTTCTATAGAAGAACATTTACATACAAATGTCGAGTACTACTGCGAGTGACATAACATTATTGTCTAGGAGTCAACGTTTTGGGATATGACTCATCTTTTTCCGGGTGTGTGGAGTATTTAAAGATTATTAGCTTACCGTATCATCCTGACGGTAATCCTCAAAGGATTGGACAGAGTTGTACGTATAGTATACCTAACCGTATTTTCCTAGTTAATTTTAGTTGATGTGATATGGACGAGCCTATTGCCATTAACCTGACATAAATCCTGACTTTTAGTTGAAATTTTTACTAATATCATAACGTTTATATTAATTTTTGTTTCAGGTAATTGTTGCTGATATCTACACAACCCAGTGAATATTTAAAGGTACTTCTTTCTGTATTCATTTATAAAATAACTCGAAGGCGTGAAAATAATATTCAGTGACACATAGATATGGGTAAAAGATGTTTAGTGCCAAACTTAGGCTATATACTTCTCCAACCAATAGATATAAGAACCTAATGCCATAGCAAAAATCACCCTTATCCAGCCGGATTAGCGTTCTATTTTACTATTATTACCATAATCTTCAATAAAATACACCGAATTTTCGGCTTTCGGCTACATTGACTGTCAAAACAAATAACTCCGAGATATTTCGAAGTTTAGCTCCTTGACTCCTCGCCTAAGAAGAAAACAAGCGGAAAATGGCGGACTATTAACTTAACGTTTTATGTGTTTTATGATCGATACAATATGAGTTTTGTATTGTGCAAATAAGGTTCAATTTCTGTTGTTACGTCTTTGACAATGGCTGTCACAAACATCGGGTTACAATGGCTGGACCATTTATTGATGACAGTTTTCGTTGAATTATGTTCAATTTTTTGGAGCATGTAATGGCGTTTTGTTAGTGTGTACTTGCGTATTGATACGCCGTTTGTTAAAAATCACTGTCTACAGGGGTTACTGTCGGCTTTTATTTTTATTTCGTGCGTGTAATACGATTTTTCTGTGGAGTCACGACTTTTACGAAATTTTGATCGGGAAAAGGATAATTGGATCGTAGATCAAGGATTTTGATGTTTTGTCAATGATGTGAAAAAATGTTATGGCAAAGGAACATCATATTGTTACGTGAAATCTTTTCAGTTATTGTTTTCAGAATAATCAAAAAAACAAATAATTTAATCTTTTTAGACTGACGACGATGTAATGCGGAAACTTTAATGTCTTCGTTTACATTTATCAAAGAATTGCGGTGATAAAAATGTAGATTTATTATTAAAAAAAAAAACAAAAATCTTTTAAAGTATTCAAATATTTAATAATCAAGACTCGTCGAACCCTAGCTCTTATACTACATCGATCACCGCAGTGACGTCAGACATAAAACGTCTATAAACGTCGACGTTCACGAGCAGTCGGCACGCAACGGAATACAGACACTGATAACAGTTGTTACAGGTGCGTACGGAAAATTCCTTTAGAATGGGCTAAGTAAATATCTGAAAATATCAGTTTAGATAACAGAAGCCTGGCATGACTTTTCATGTTTTGTGACGTAACCTGGGAGTTTGATGTTAATTTGATGGAAAAAAATAGTTTTTCATTCGTACACTACAGGCCCTTTTTCAATTTTCCATACAATAAACGGAGTAAATACTTCAAGTACGCTGTGAATAAAAAAAAATATTGTAATAAAGAGAGGCCTAATAAGGCCTATGTTCAGCAGTGGACGTCTTACGGCTGATATGATGATGATGATGATTGTAATAAGGCCTCAGAAATAATTTTTATTAAAAAATCTTTGCCCTACCTTCATTGGTCTCTTGGACCGTTAGTATTTACTTAAAAAAAAAAACATTTATTAACACACGACGCGATCAACAGACCGAGTGACACACTCGCACGTCGCTGGACACTAGTCGCATGTGAACAGACATAAAACGTCTATAAACATCGACGCTTACGCATTCACCATCACCAGCCCTGAACCCTCATAGAGGATCTTATACAGCCTATTCATTTTCTCAAAGAAGCCTATGTCCCAGTGTCCACAAGCCTTTCTCCAAAATTAGTTGCAAATCAGGCCATACGTAACATCCTAGCTCTTAGACTACATTGATCACTGCTGTGACGTCACACGACATGAAACGTCTATAGACGTCAAAGCTTACGACTAGTCGACACGCAACCGTTGATAAAATAGGGCCTAGCACGAAGATGCGACAAACACTCGTACGATTTTTAAGTAATGGTGTAGTATATTGTTAAAACAAGTGTTATGAACAAGGGTGTTGTAACTGAATCGCTGAATCGATTTCGATGAATTTTGGTACCTACAAAGATTGATGACACAGGCTGCGAGCTGTGTGGAGATGATTACAGATTATTTAGAAAACTTGAAGGGGGAGAAAAAGGAAGAAGCCACGGGCAATAGCTGGTAAAGCTAAGTAACGGTCATGTCGATCGCAGAACCGATGAAATGTGGATTAGAAAGGTTTCCGAATGGCAAGCGCGCGTTAGTAAACGGAGTGGGACGCCGGACGCCCGCTGTCAAGATAGACAGACGCCCTGAAGAAGGTAGCTAAACCTAAGGATGTGAATAGTGGACTGCAATATGCCGAATAACTGAGTAATTATTTATTGTATGTGAAGCAGTATTAGTAACATTTACCTATCATGGAAAAATGCACCAATTAATTTATGAAATAGTTATGATTCCTAATTTGAAGACGTCCGAATTCTCATTTACTCCGCACATTTGTGCAGAGCCCACAGTTGTCACCGGCGCGTACATAATGTTCCTTTAGGGAATCGAACCGGTGCTGGATAGCTACCTGTCTGTGCAGATTCCAATTAGACGCATCTGTGTTACCTTGCGCTACACTAAATGTGGAAACAGGGATATTGGTTGGAATCATCTGATACAGTAAGTCAATTTACTTTGCATGGTCGCATCTTGCGCCACTATTTCTCACATGTATTTGTGATTTAATTAAAGTCTTACTATTATTATAAATGCGAAAGTGTGTATGTTTGTATGTATGCTCCAATTTTGATGTTTTTTAAAGTGAAAACTTCTTTAGTGGCGTTGTACACTTTTTTTGTAAAAAATGTTAAACTCGCGTCAGGACACGTGACCTGATCGAAAATTCGTAAGACTAAAACTTCGTTAGCGGCACGAAAAGCGTACCTGAAGACAAAACACATGAGTGTATGAAGGTTGTCGAATGGAGGCAAGAACAGCGTACCACGTTCACCTACAGGGTGGACAGACAATCTGATGAAGACCATAGCATCGCACTGGATGCAAGCCGCTTGCAACCGGTCCTATTAGAAATGTATAATGAAGGCGTATGTTCAGCAGTGGACATCCTGCGGCTGATATGATGATGATGATGACATGAACTCATAAAATGGTGCTAATGCAGTCCTATTCTTAATTCTAACGTAAAGCATGCATCATCAATCATCTCTTTTAAATTAAATTCTTTCAAAGAAAAACGCTGGCCACTTGTAATGCAAGTAAGGAAGGCCATGCATCAAACGTTATGTGGCAATAAGGAAGTTTCCAATTTTTTTTATTTATTTTTAAATAATAGTACTAAACTTGCAATAAAGCCCATTGAATTTTTTTTTCAATTATCTTCATAAATGACGAAGTTATAATACTTTTCCCGTCCGCTTTAAAACTTCTCGGCGCGCGGCCGGTCAACAATCTCATGACGTCACAAGTCTCATCACTCGCTCGAGTCGAGAAGTCGTCAATGCGCGGTCACCTCAGACGGTTATTACTTTTGGTTTAAACAAGACTGAACAAATATTATTGTTGTGGAATCATTATGGAAACCGTGCAAACTGATGTGAAAGTACATTATAAATATTGTATCGTTCCCAAGTGTACAAATACAACCATAACTCTCTGTAACCATAAATCTGTAAACTACATCAAATCAAATTCAACCTTACACGCATGTTAAAGGCTCATAACGCACTGTCGACTGGTCGCCGGCGACTCGGTCGACATCGACTGTGACTTTAATTAGTTGAAATAGGTGTTTACGCACTTGGTCGCCGGTCGCTCACCTATGTTTCGGTCGCCGAGGAACTGAGTCGCTGGTGACCAGTCGACAGTGCGTAATGGGTCTTAAGGTCAGAATTACAAAGTGTCGTTAAAAAGCAATAAAACCGGCCAAGTGCGAGTTGGACTCGCCCATGAAGGGTTCCGTAGTAGCAGGCATAGATTAGGGATATAATTATATTGAGATTAGTAAGTAATATACACAAACAGTAAAAATATCTTTGTTTTTCATAGTGTTTGTATGAATGGCAAAGTTATATTTGCGGTTTTTAAAAATGTACTATATATCAAATACTGCTAACTGTATCTCATCCAAACCAATTTTCGTTGGAAGTTTTTGTTGAGGTCTACATTATATATATATTTTTTTTAGTTTTATCATTCTCTTATTTTAGAAGCTACAGGAGGGGGGACACACATTTTACCACTTTGGAAGTGTCTCTCACGCAAACTGTTCAGTTTAGAAAAAAATGATATATGAGTAATCTCAATATCATTTTTAAAGACCTATCCATAGATACCCCACACGTATGGGTTTGGTGAAAAAAAAATAGAGTTTCAATTCTAAGTATGGGGGGCACCCCCAAAATTTGTTAATTTTGTTTTTATTTTTGCGTGAAAATCCTAATGCGGTTCACATAATAGGTACATCTACTTACCAAGTTTCAACAGGATAGCTCTTATATTTTCGAAGAAAAGTGGCTGTGACATACGGACGAACAGACAGACAGACATGATGAATCTATAAGGGTTCTGTTTTTGCCATTTGGCTACGGAACCCTAAAAATTAACGACCGAACCTCGTCGCTTCAAGGACAAGGAATGATATGTAATACCTACGACTTATTAAAAAAAAAATTGTTTTCCACTATTAGACTGTCCACGCACAAATCCACTCTCCATCGTCAAAATTTTACTTTAATCTAGTTTTTACTTAGCTAAAAGATAGTATATTATACGAAATATATTAATATGGTTACTTAATACTTCACACAGACACTCAAACACCGCATTCCATGTACTTACTGTGAGCAACAAACCACGAAATACTCGAAACAGCCGCTAAGCGCTACTCGCCCACCCGCGCGTAAAGACTTGTGACGTCACAGACCAAATGCTCCGCGTGCATTTCAAAATTAATTCTGGATTCAGTAAAAGTGAATTAACTTTGTCATTTTTCAAGTTATTAAAATAATTCTTTCACCATTTATATTATAATTTCTTTGCCTTACAATTTTAATAAGTATTTTTAATTTTTGTTAAAATGGAAACTTCCTTATTGAGTTTAACGCTGAGCTGCATACGAGGTCGCAAATGAAGGGGCGCTTTACATATATGCGGGACTGTTCGGGGGTTGGTAGGGAATGTGTTGGGGGGACGATGTTCTTATATCTTATTTATGTTTTAAAGCTGAAGAAATTGTTTGTTTAGTTTAACGCGCAAATCTCAAGAAATACTGGCCCGAATTGGGTTTTCTGCCTACGTTTTTTTTTTTTAGGGTGGCAAAATCATCAAATGCCAGTCCTCCCGCCCTGGGTGGGGCGGGAGGGACTGTCAGACTCTTACTGACTAAAATCCACCCGTGTTCCGTCGGATGCCCTTTACGTTCCGGGGCCACGGTATCCTGGATTAAGAAAAATCCGCGACCCCGGCAGGCATTTGGCCCCATAAGGGGCCCCGTCGGTGACGCGTGAAACACGACACGCCACCGACCCGGGCTTGGTCCTTGGTCGGACGGCGAGCATACCCATTACTCACCGTCCGCAAGCCCGCTCCGCCGCTGTGCCCTCTGCTGTTCAGAGGGACACGCGTTGGAGCGTCCACCCGACAGGCTATTTGCATACGGGCAAAGAAACCCCTTAGGCACACAGTGCCTAAGGAGAGTTTTTGCCCGCATCCCAGGGCGCACCGGCCCGAAAAACTGGTCTTCCCCCCGGACGTATCCGAGAGGGAACTCCAGTCCACGGGCGCACGTGGAGGTTTCCTGTCTTAGCACCCCTTTCTGCCTACGTTGCTAGAAATACCTCAAATCCACTTTTATGATCCCAAAATTGTTATGTCAGTCTTTTTATGGAAAGAAAGATTCGATCGCGACTAGCATTTGAACTTGATTTCTAATTCAGTACACTAGACTCTGCCAGTCGCTATCGCTATTGCTCAAGAACGTCGCATTCTTCATTTAATTCCCAATGTTTTTACAGTATTTTACACAAAGCTGCTTTAATTTGCGATAGAAGCATAAATGCGTATCGATACTTAAAAATTATTTGACAAGTACCTACACGATTTTCTGAATAAGCCATAAGTGTACAGTCCTAAAAACAATTGCTGTCGTACCACAAAAAGTTAAACATCTGTTGAACACTTGTCTAAAAAAAGTGTAACTGCAAAAGGACCCTTATATCAACATGAAATGTTGTTTTGCAATTGACAGTTTTCTTAGACGAAGTGTTCAGCAGATGTGTAGCTTTTTTTAGTAAGACGGTTGCTCTTTAAAATACATGACCAAAAACAATGGCTCTTTAAAATAACCATCTAGTATTCTAGTAGAACACCATAAACATTTCTCCAAACAAATAGAACATTCAATTAAAAGCTGCTTCACTTGAAGACTAGAAACTAGCAAGTTAGCATAAATTAAGCGACGCAACATGTGCTTCTGACTGTCAAGCATGTAGCTTTGTTCAGCAGTAAGTCACTGATACCGCTTTATACTTGGACAAGTTACTACTAAGATACGAGCTTTTGGGAGTAATTGGATGTAAGTTACACTGGCGAAACCGAAATGTAATGTGGTATCCGATATTTCAAAAAATAAAATCGATTTACAAAGGTTGTCTTGAAAAGATCGCTGTTTGCGATAAGAAAAAGCACATATGGACGGACATTCATAGATAACAGAGATCGCATTGGTACAGATCATATCGCCAGAAGGGATCACGCTCTGTTGATGAAAGCCTTCTTTTACGTGGTAGGTACAATTAATAAATGAGTCCTCCCATCTAGGACAGGACGGGAGGGACTTTCAGACTCGTAATAACTTAAATCCACGGTGTCCTTCGACAGCCCTTTACATTCCGGAGCCACGGTTACCTGATGAGTCCTGCCAGGCTTCGGCCCTCTAAGGGGGCCCCCCTTAGGGCCGAAGCCGTAATAAGGCCGTCATAAGGCCTAAACGCTGCATTGGATACTTAAAAATCGAAATATTTTACGTATACATAGACAAAACGTTGTACGGGAAGCAACACAAAGAGAATAAGCTGGCGTGGATTGTAGAGGCGACCTCAGGAACTTCCCAAAGATACTCCCAATTCAACCTGGCTATTATAACTCAAACTCCTTGAATAATGGAGCGCAGAGTAGCTCTGTTCGCTTGGCACATATTATGCAGCACTCCATTTCCCACTGACGAAATTCAGAACTGATGCACTGAATATGGTAGACTACAGAGAAAGCTCACCCCCTTTGGTAGTGATGTGACTACCAAAAGGGTTGAGTTTTCTCTGAAGCTGACTGTACAAGTTCTTTCGTCACTCATGAATGAGGTTCTACGAAGCTATGATCTCTGGCTCTCTCTAGATCACTTTGAGTTCTTACCTTCCTTTTGGTCGCACGATGGTAACATTTTTTTTTGCTTAGCCGTTAAATCCCGCTGCTGGGCAAAGGTCTCCCCCATATCCTTCCACCTACTCTTTTTAAGCGCCACCTCGTACCAGCCGTCGCATTAAGTGTTCAGGTCATCTAGCCACCTCTTGGGCCGGCCTGGCGTCGTCCATCTTCAGGCATTCATTGCGTCGATGTTTTTGGCTAGCGGTCGTTATTCATTACTTGTTAATAAAAAAATATTCAAGACAAAGTACTCATCAAGAGTCAAACGATTCCAAAGTCGATGGGGTTTCGTCGTTTCATTACAGAGCTCCTTCCAGTTTCATCATCAGATCAGCTCCATGTCATCTTAACATTGCATTGTCACGCGATATACATATGCGTGCAAAATTCCAGTTCAATCGGAAATCGGGAAGTGCGTCAAACTTCCAAGATTTGATTACAGACAGAAAATGGGACAAGTGAAACTAAATAAAACCTTGTAAAGATGTGTCCGATCCTGGGAGCTTTGACTTGAAGTTCCGTTCAAACTTTCCATAAAGTTCTGTCTTCTGTCAGGCAGCCTCAATTCAGAACACAATGAATTATCGCTCAGTATCAACTGAAGTGTTTAATTCACTGAAATGAATGACAACCGATTTTCTCTCGCTATTGTGTTCTATGTAATTGACATCCTCGATAAAGGCTATTGAAGTTCTAGACCGTCTTTCAAACTCTTTAACGGAATTTGAACGACATTATTTCCCAGATTAGTTAACCAGAAGTTCAATTGCTGAGGGTGGACTTATCATAGGCCACATTTAGGAAAATGGTTTCAAAGTTAGAGTGAACAAGCTTATACTGGGTAAGTTACTCCATCGGAGACTTTGTTTCACTTCTGACCTAAAGTATAGTTAAGAGCACACCCTTAGCAAATAAAAAAGAACGTAAGCTTTGGTACAGTCGTGTCTATTAGAAAGCTAGAAAAACAATTAGAAATACTCGTAAATTAGAACTACTTAAAACAAAAAAATAATTGTTTTTTTTTCACATTTACTTTTTCACAAACTTTGTTTACACTTAGGAATTTATCGTGTATGTTTCGTGGATGCATTCACAAAAATTGATTGAAAAAATAACCATAAAAAACGGTAAAAAAACCTACAAAATAACTTTTCGTTCGGAAGTCGGTGTCTTTGTTTTCTTTATTTCATTGTCTTTTTTTTGCCACCGACTTCCAAAAGAAAAGTAATTTTTTTACCGTTTTTTATGGTTGTTTTTGAAGGCGGTTACATTTTTTTGAAAAAGTTTTTATTTTACTACTCTTTTTAGTTTAAATATTCAACCCGAATTCTTGTCAAATACAACATGTGCACTAGAATTTTGTAATCCATAACACCGGTAATAGCATCGCTCATGTACCTACACAATAAGCTAATAAAATTCCCTATCTCAAAAACTACTGAACCGATTTTGATGAAACTTGCAATATTCCCTAAGTTAAATGATACCTAGTACAACAAAAAAAGAATTACTTAAATCGGACTTGTAGTTCCAGAGATATGCGAACTCAAACTAAATCAGTCGATGCCTACTCCTTACTATTAAGGAATTCTACCTTCCATCATCAGCTCAGCTACATGAAGTATGATTACCATACACAAGTACTTAAATTACTTCATAAAATTTGCGAAAAACGGTGTGTCGGCCTATAAAATTCGAGGGTTGCCTTCGATTTCTCCAGGATCCAATCATCAGATCCCAACTTGGTGACTATGGGACCTCCTCAGAAGTACCTCCTTTCGAACAAAAAAAGAATTTTAAAAATCGGTCCACAATTGGCGGAGTAATCGCGTAACAAATATACAAAAAAAAAAACATACCGTCGAATTGATAACCTCCTCCTTTTTGAAGTCGGTTAAAACAAACACAAATGTTTGTAATCAGGGTCAAGTCAAAATTTAGTCAGTAATTTGCTCTAAAACGTAGAAAAAAATTTTTTTAGTGTATTCCTCCTAATTGAAATCTAGTTTATATTGAAGCTTACCTAATATCACAAAGAACAAAAACAATCAGCTGACTGTACCATGATGGAAAACACGTCAGCTGGTAAAAAATTACATGTTTGAGTGACCAGCGTATTTGAACGGCTTTCGCTGCTTATCCCACCAACGAGACCGCAGCTGATTTTGGTCGTGAAATTGGTCACGTAAATCTGTCATTGGCTCCCGGGCCATTGGCAATCATAAAATATTATAGTTACCAAACTAAAACTAACGCTTTTCTTCCATACGATGAACTTATCCCGATTTAGAAAACAACGCCTGAAAATCATCTACTTGTTATTAATTCTTTGTACAATTGTGATCATTTAAAACTGACTGCTATCTAATCGTTGTATTGCAAACCTCCAAAATATACCACCAAATTGACAGCATTTGATGACGGCGCTATCTCCGACATCATCAAATCATCAAAATAAATCATCAAATACCTTACACACATATCTAACAGCACGACATTCAATTTAACTCACCCGCTGGATGCAGCCGCTGCAAACAGCGGAGTTAGCATAAAATAGCGCTGCATGGACGATTAAGCGAACTACGGTACAATTGTTGTTTCTGAACACATATGCTGTTTCTCGTGTATGCATTAAAGTTATGTTTGAGTTGATTGAGTGTGTTTTGGAGTCTTTGTGGGGGTATCATTTTGGAAGTGCTCCTAGCATTCATATTTTAGTTGTTGCTGTTACAGCAAATCAGTGCGCAGGCCGTATACAGAAAGAAAGTTGGTAGCCGACGTCTATCTACCAGCGCTTTTGTCGATTCTGGTAATAGTTACACAAGCAGATTGAAGGAAAGTTGTTCATTAATTTTACATGGCAGGTGGCGCCAGCGCTGACCGGCGCGTCTCGAAGATTTTCGGAACTTGTCGGCGACGTTCGGCCCTTGTGGCTTGTTCATATAAATGCCTGCGCCGGTTACCTGCATGGACCGGTTCCTATAAGCGCTGGTAGGTTGTCAGCTTTCTTCCTGTATACGGCCTTATGCTAGGTCGCTGTGTTCGAGGAGTATCGTGTTACCCAGTTGCTGGGTTACAGCTCATTCACGGCTTTTGTTTGAGCGGTGAGCGGTGCGGCGGGCGGCGCGAACAAGACAATTACTTTGTAAATACGCGAATTCGCCACTAAAGTCACCTCGTGCCGTGTTTCAAACATTTCTATATATTTAATCTTACCACTCGCCACAACGCGCTAAGTGACCGCTCACAGCGACACGGTCCTGACGAGCTGCAATGGAGGTCAGACACAAGTTGCTTTATGTAAAATAGTGTCTGAATTAGGTTCATGTGGGAGCCGACCCTAACATATTTTGAAAAAGGCTATATGCAGATGATGATAATGCTGAAAATAAAAAGGCAAATCAACAAATCTTTAATAGATTTGTCTGCTCATAAGCATCCACCCGCAAAAACTCCAGTTCATCTGTGATCATGGCGCTTGTAACAGTGCCGAAATATCGTAAACACAAAACAAATAAAAAACATGGTAAAAATTAGTAATAGTGACCGTGTCAGTCTAAAATTTTATAAATGTCTAAGCGTTTAGCCAACTCCAAGTGGTATAGAGCAGAAAAATGATGATGCCGAGGTGACTGCCAGCAAGCCAGAAACGTTAATATTCCTAAACTCCAGGATCCTATTGTACATTAAATCCTAAGCGAAGCGCTGCCAAATCTCCATGCATAAAAATGTCAACAAGCTTTGATTAAGACAGGCTTAGGTGGAGCCACGATGTTGACAGGATGGCTGGTTACAGCAGATTATGAGAGAACATCAAGTTAAAGGGAACAGGACTATTTCCAGCAGTTGATCATACACTGTGAACTAAAGACAAGTTAATAAAAAGTAATAGTTTACTATTAATCAATTGGCTCTAAAAAATGATAAGACTTAAAATAGTTCGACTTCAAACTTGTTGGGAAAACTAGGCAAATCCATGCGATTAGAGAAAAATGGCGGCTCATGGTGAAGCGAGTTTCAGAGAAAACCACACGTGGCTCTGGAAGACAAAGGGCAACCGACAGGGTGAACTTGTAGTCGAGAGTCTGACAGCCCCTTTCTCTCATCCCAGGGCGGGAGGGCTCGTTTGACGATTTTACTAACAAAAAAAAATGATAAAGCAACCAAAACCCCAGATGTGACGACCACGAACACCTGTCAGGAGTATTACGACGAAGTAGAAGAGGCAAATCCTTTTTGATAAATCATTGCAGGAAATATTCTGGCAGTAAATACCAGTAGCAGTTATAATACTCCCAAAACACTAGGATCTGCCATGTGCATTAAATCCCAAGTCAAGCGATGCCAGCTCTCCATACATTACTGTCGACACTGCATATTTATGTGAACTGCGCTGCATCGCGCTATATATCTTGTAAGTTCAAACGCCAAGACAATCGCAAATGTAAGTGACTTTGTGCAGGAGGAAATATACGGGACGAAGTTTGGAGCGGTGACGCTTGGCAGGTTTAATCCATTCATGTGTAGAAGGTGAATTTTGAAATAAGAAAGGTATAGTTAGTCTTTTGTTTTTATTTGCTCTTCGCCTTAATTTAGCTTTGAAGATGAGGCGTACGATAGAGCGAGCTTACCCAGAAGACCACTAGAATCTCTTACTACAAACCTTCTAGAAAACATTTTGGCTGGCACGAAAAACTGATTATTTAAAACAGAATTGGATACGTATGTTAGCTTTGATAAGGAAAGAAACGTGGGATGAACTGCTAATAGGTTTAAAGTGAAATAGAGTGTTATCATAATATTCTTTGATATGCATCATGCATCGCATGTTTGTGTTTATCAAATCGGTAAACCATGTTTATGTACCTACTAAAATTTGACTAGGATTACGTTTATGATAATTTATCTACACTAATATTATAAAGAGGAAAACTTTGTATTTTTGTTTGTTTGTAATAGATAAACTCAAAAACTACTGGTCCGATTTCAAAAATTCTTTCACCAGTTGTAAGCTGCTTTGGTCCTGAGTGACATAGGCAAAGGGAGCGAAGCCGCTGGGAAAAGCTAGTTAAAAATATAAAGGTAAGGGTGTTACCACACCAATCGATCGACGCCATCGATCGATTGTAGAATGGACTGGTCGACGTCGATCGATAGTTTCTACTACACCAATCGCAGCTCGATCGACGTCGACTTATCCATTCCACCATCGATCGATCGTCGATCGACTATCGATCGATTGGTGTTTAACACCCTAAGGACAGTATACTGAACGATATTAGGGGTCGTAATGTACCATTCGCAGCGAGCATTGAACCGATAGTTGAACGTTGGGAGCGCCTTCATCCACGCGGTGGATGGAGGATGCACTGTACTGACTGTGTAACATGTTATGTCACCTCGTAGCACACGTCAGTGCCTGTCATGACAGAGAAAGTTCCGTTTTTTTTTTAATTTTGCACGCCTCTCTAGGTATTTCCCCTGTATCGTCGGTGCGTTTACAAATATACAGGGTGAAATCGAAATCATGGGCAATATTTTAATCTAAGGCACTACTCACGATGCCGATTGCATTACGGCTAATAAATCGCAAATCAAAATATTATTAATGCAATTATAGACACCTTTAAAAATGTAGTATGTCACATTGCAAAGACTTATTATTGCAAATAAACACTAAAAATAATAATAAAAAAAATAAACCCCAAAAGTCCTAACGTATCAAAATTTTAAAGCGCAGTACACCGCGCGCGGAACGAAAAGTAAACAAACATCAAATAATATTACTTAAGCGAAGATACTTGTAATAATAATGTTTTTGAGTTCCGTAATACGATTAAGTATGGTTAGTAATGCCCAAACTAAAAATTTAAAATATTGCTCATTAATAAAATTTCATCCTGCAGAAACTCATATACTTACACAAACGCCCAAACCCGGAACAACTACTTGCAGATCATACAAATATTTGTTCCGTGCGGAGATCGAACCAGCAACACGCTGCTCCGCAGTCGATCACTCAGCCACGGCGCCAAACTTGCCGTCAAAAAAAACTTCGTCTTTTTAAAGTCTGCCTGGTTAATCTCATTCTTCATCATAAGCCACAACGCGGCCATGTGGACGGTGAGTAGAATGGGTAACTCGCCGTCCGATCATGGAACATGCTCGGGTCGACGGCGCGTTGCGTTCCACGCGCGCCTCAAAGAGTTGTCAGCAATCTGACGGAGCCCCCCTTTGAGGGCCAAAGCCTGTCGTGCTCCCGAGACGGTTTCATCAAGTAACCGTAACCCTGGAACTTAGTCAGTACAAGTCATCCCGCCCTGGGTTGAGGACTCATAAGAAAAATCCTAAGCCATAAGCCACCGTAGGCGCGGGCATGCGGGCGGCGAGTAATGGGCAACTCGCCGCTCAAGCATGGAACATGCCCGGGTCGACGGCGCGTTGTGTTCCACGCGCGCCTCAAAGAGCGTCAGCAAGATGACGGGGCCCCCCTCTAGAGGGCAAAAGCCTGCCGGGGTCGCGGGACTAATGAAGGACACCGTGGATTTTAGTCAGTACAAGTCTGAGAGTCCCTCCCGCCCTGCCCTGGGTGGGAGGACTCATTTATGATTTTACCACGCTAAAAAAAAAGCCATAAACGCTTCGATCCTATACACAGTTCTCCCCCGTATATTCTCAAATATGCACAAAGTAAATGCAATGCACTAGCAACTGCTGCAAATGAATATCAACTACCAGATGTAGGAGACGGCTTAATGCTATATCTCCGTGAATTATTATATTCTACACACTTTAGTTTATTATTTTTGTGACATTTTCTACTTTCTTGCAAAGAATAGTTCTTGGCCTGCACGTGTAGCACACACTCATCTCTATTCTACCAAGAAAAGACAAAGTTGACAGTGCGTTTTGTTAGATGTCACATGTTCTCGAATATTTGGTTCTAGGGAACGCCGGATTCCTCACCATGTTTTCCTTCACCGTTTTGAGAGCAGTGGTGATGGAATAAATTACACAAAGTAATGCGCCTGGCTGGATTCGAACCCACGACCTACAACTCGTAAGTCGGGGCCGATACCACTTGGCCACCACTGCTCACGTTTATCATAGGTAAATGTAAATGTTATTTTCATTATGTACTCGTATGATTATTGTTTATTTAAGAGCGTGCAAGTGTTAGAAAAACGTGTATGACGTAACAAGATGGCGCCATCTCGGATTTGTTCTTATCGTAGGCGCTCTACCTGTCTGTTCTTTGAGTATTTTCGATATGAATAAACAAAAGCGTTTCTCCGACATCTACCTTGAGTTGTGTAACAAAAGATTGCCTTGAAATTAATACTTCTGTTTTTGAATTATATTACGTAAACTTTTGAGTGGGAGGAAAGTTATTACAGAAAAAAAAAACTATAATGCCACCAAAAATATTTATGTGTAAAACTATCTGTTGCCCGCGACTCCATTCCCTCTAGCGTATCAATTGTTCGTCGTAGTTTTACCCCATTGCTAGGATTTTTTTGGTCGTGGCGTGTTTTATAGCCTAATAGGTAGCATTCCTCGATAAATGGACTATCCACCTCAAAAACAATTTAAAGCAGACGTTCCAGAGATTAGCACGTTCAACCGAATAAACAAAATTTTCAGCTTGATAATATTAATTACATACATTCATCATTATCAGCCTATAAATGTTCCCACTGCTGGGACACAGGCCTCCTCTCTGAGAGAGGCAGCGGGCCATAATCCACCACGCGGGCCCAGTGCGGGTTGGTGGATTTCACATAATATCTTCGAATTTTTGATTCTAGGACATGCTGGTTTGCTCACGACGTTTTCCTTCACCGTTTTGAGAGCAGTGGTGATGAAATAAATTACACAAAGTAATGCGCCTGACGGGGTT
This sequence comes from Agrotis exclamationis, assembly GCA_950005045.1. Lineage (NCBI taxonomy): Eukaryota > Metazoa > Arthropoda > Insecta > Lepidoptera > Noctuidae > Agrotis > Agrotis exclamationis. The sequence goes on along the minus strand of OX465441.1, from coordinate 5,745,106 downwards.
CGAACCCACGACCTACAACTCGTAAGTCGAGGCCGATACCACTGGGCCACCACTGCTCTTTAATACATTATGTATAAATTAATATTAATTTATACATATAATAACCGTCTCTAAAGTGCCATCTATATCTGAACTACAATTCATAACAATCTGTTCAGCCGTTGTCTCGTCTCAACAGAATATACATACACACTATCGCATTAATAATAATTATAAGTAGGATATCCCCTCTTAACAAATCTTCACAAAGACGTTTCACCACGTTGTTTAGTCTTGAGCTCAACACGCGATCGCTCTTAATGATTATTACCGTATCACATTCAACTCGACGTGTAATGGCGTGAATTTCGACTTTATGCTCTTGGAGGAGACTGGAGTGTACTCCTAATGACACTTTATGTGGGTAGGGGACTGTTTCTTGGAGATATTGAAGATACGAGTGTTATATCTTTGTATTTTTGGGTTGGTATGTGAAAATACTGAGCTGTGGTGGCCCAGTGGTATCGGCCCGACTTACGAATTGAAAGTCGTGGATTTGGACCCAGCCAGGCGCATTACTTTGCGTATTTTATCACCACTGCTCTCAAAACGGTGAAGGAAAAAATCGTGAAGAAACCGGCATGTCCTAGAACCAAAAATTCGAAGACATGTGACATCCACCAACCCGCACTGGGCCCGTGGTGAATAATGGTCCACTTCTTATCACAGAGAAAAGCACTATGTCCCAGCAGTGAAAACATTAAAGCTATTGTCAAACAGACAGGCGAAGCGAACGCGAAGCGTTTTTGTTTGTAATGTATGGAATTGTTTGAAGCCTGTCACATAAACATCGGACCGCTTTCGCTTTTCTTTATGACAGGATTCGGATCGCATTCGCTTCGCCTGTCTGTTTGACAATAGCTTAAAAAACATTATTGAATGTTACTAGCTGTTATCCTGGCTATATATGCTCACGTCTTTAACCCATTTGGTAGGCATAAACTACAGACAATCACCTACTATGGTTCTAACATATACTTTTTTCGCCTAGTCCAGTCACACTACCATATCTTCTTCTTCTTCCTGCCCTTATCCCATTCTATTTGGGGTCGGCGCAACACGTTTTCTTCTTCCATTCTCCCCTATCAGTCGTCACAGTATCATTTACTCCTTTTTCTTTCATATCATTCCTTAGACAATCCATCCATCTTTTCTTTGGCCTTCCTCGTCCTCTCCATCAATCAACATTCATACTCATCGCTTTCTTAGTCACATGGGTGTCATCCCTCCTCATCACATGTCCATACCAAGATAGACGATTCCCTTTCATTTTTTCTGTAACTGGCGCCACTTTCAAACTTCCCCTTATAAACTCATTCCTTACTTTATCCGTTCTTGTCACTCCACACATCCATCTCAACATCCTCATCTCCGCTACATGCAATCGTTTCTCATCCATCTTTTTCACAGCCCAGCATTTCGATCCATACAATACGACAGGTCTAATCACGGATTTGTATTTTTCCCCTTTAACTTGAGGGGCATCCGTGGGTCGCAAGTTGTTCCGGTAGTCACACTACCATATCATACAAGCTATATGAAAATAAAACGAGGATTTATATCCCCACACACAGGAACGAAATAAATAATACCCCGACAATTCCGTTCACAATATAGGTCATCAAATATTCCTATAACACAGCCTCAAAATTTATCGTCCAGAAACAAGATAACGTTTAGCCAAACACTGTAAATTCTAAGCTAAATCGTTAGCGCTAAACTTCATTGAATTAGTTTAGAAACTCGATATTTTAATGAAGATGGAAAACAATTGAATTGTACGGAAGATAAACTAGATTGATTAATTAGTTAATTGATTTTTATGGGTTTGACCTAGTGGCGTATTTATTGCGATTTTTCAAAGTTTTTTAGGCGTGGTCGCGGGACTTATACCATTACCGTGACCCCGGAACATAAAGGGCTATTGAAGGACACCGTGGATTTTAGTCAGTACAAGTCTGACAGTCCCTCCCGCCCTGCCCGGGGTGGGAGGACTCATTTGATGATTTTACCACGAAAAAAAAAAAAAAAAGTTTTTTAGGCGTTATGAATTAATTAATTTAATTTAATTTTTTAATTTTTCGGTAAAATGTTGTTTCGGTATGGTGAAAATATGGCAAATAAATCATTTGGCAGTTGAAAAAAGTTTAAAAGAGGCTTCGGTCAATAGTAAAAAGTTATTTTGTTAATCGGCGGAACATACTTCGGTAAAATAATACTTATGGCTAATGATACTTCGATGATCTGAAAATATGTCAAATAATGCATATAGCAAACGAGATGCCGGTCAATAGTTTTCGGTATAATGAAATTCGAACAAACAAAATTCGGTAAATTGATCGGTTCCCGTTTAATAAATCCACATAAGGTGTGTGAACTTAAAAGAAACAGGAGAAATACCTGTTTATACACCTACTAGGCAATTTGACAAAAAAAAGTAATGCAACACCGCGAACTAGCGACAAACCACATCGCAAGAACAATAATAACCACATCCACAGAATGAGTTATTTCACATTTATTCACATAATTGACATAATTGTAGATGATAATTGATTGTAACGATACTACGCTCTCGCTCATTTTCCCTAGAAATGTATGAAACTACCAATCCCACCGATATCCTGTCGATATTGTTATCGTGTGTAAGCGCTCATTGCCAGGTACCACAACGCAACTGCAAAAAGCTGTACCTACTCACACAATTCACACGTAACTACCACTTGATCACCTTTTGTCATTGCGATGTGGTGCGGTTGTGGTGAGTGTAAAACAAGCCTTATTATTGAATTCAAATTACAGTAGATTTATTTTATCAATCTTTTAACACGACATGACCTTTTCTTCGGTCGAATGAATTAAACAAGTAACACGATCCCTACTCCAAGGATTATCTAACAACAAAACCTACTCAAAAATACCAAGAGCATACCTTTCGGTGCATCCATTTCGGAGATACGAACACACAGACATACTTTATTAGTAAGATAAGCCAATTTTATTCGTTTAGTTGTAGGAGTAACAATCTTCGCCTACGCGCAATAAATTGAAATGTTTTCTTCATAATAAAAAGATATATCTCTATTAGAGGTTTTATTTATGAGAACAGTTTGGAACTAGTTCGGTTTGTGGTCGAGTTTAGGCTTCGTTTAGACTGGGGGTTATTTTTGACCGCGATTTATGTGTCGCGACATTTTTTTGCGATTTTTAGGGCAAGTATGTGTAGTTAATTCATAGTTTGGCAAAATACAATGAAAGCTATTGAGAAATTTACATATTAGGGGTTGTTTCTTTTAAGAAGTATCTACAGTAATTAGTTATTTCAGTCGATACTATACTAGCGAAAACCATCTAATTAAATTGAATCTCAAAACATCTTACGCACAGCATAATGTGATCTAAATTCAATTCAAACCATAGTTCTACTTCGGCGAAGGTCATAGGCAATGTTTATTTGAAGTATTGAAAGTCGAGCTTTATCTTTTGTATCAATTTTGCAATCTTGTTTTGATATTTTCACTTTTAGCCAAAATATCACTATCCTATCTTTGGCTAAATATTTTGTATGTTTCAACATTTTCATTATATCCCCCCATACGCGACAAATATTTGTTTGATCTACAAGTACCTAGTTGTTTTAGACCTGACTGTTTGTATATGTAAGTTTAATTATTTGTCAACCCTTTATGCATCGCACCGCTTTTAGACCCTAATGTGTTCTCACCCTTACCCACAAAATACACAAACACAAACTAACAAACAAGCAAACACGATTACAAACTTTGTTTTTAACGTCTATGATTTATCTTCGTGCCGTACTACAGACAATTTAAAGTACTCAGGCACCATTATAACCTCCAAATGTTAGAGGACTAAACTTTCCAACTACTACCCTGTTTGGGCAGAAAGTTCTAATGGATAGGTACTTAGACACATTCAAATTCATGTTCAAGTTTAGGTAGGGTAATTCTAGGACATGAATAGAGGCTTATAGCCACATAACATTGTTGGTAATGGCGATTAAGCCCGTCAAATGATGTGGCTGGTCTATGTAGTGTAGAGCCTCGTCTATCGTAAATGATGTGTGCTGAGTTCGTGTGTCTTCGGCTTTAGATATTTTTAGTCCATTGATTTATTATCTGTTGATATCGAGTTTATTTGATCTAGGAAATTCGTGACGTCATCGTGCAGGACTGTTTTAAAAGGGCACAGGGTCCTGGAACGCAAAGGGTATGTAAAAAAAGTGGTTTTTAGTCAATAAGACTCTGACATTAACTCCGCTCCAACCAGGGTGAGAAAATTGAAGATTTTACCGCCCCATAATTATATTGTAATGAATGCATATTTTAATTCTAAAATGACCTTTTAGACCCTCTGAACTGTTTAAAACTATTAAATTGTTTAGGATCAAATGAAAATAATTGTCAAATAGGTGCGTCCACAAAGAGCGAGCAACCTCGCGAGGCATTTGCTTCGCGCGGCGAATGCCTCGCGAAGCTGCTTGCTCTGTGTGGATGTCTATTGTTTCTCGACCGAGGCACGAACCAATATACGCGAGCAAAACAAAAGCCGACACTAGATGGCTCGGGCGCTCGGTCGATCGCCCGCGGCAGTGCGCGCGCTTTCCTCGGCCGAGACACGTCCACACTAACCGAGCTGCTTCGCGCGGAAAATACCTGGCGTTGCTCGCTTTGTGTGGACGCACCTATTGATGACTTGATGACACTTTTGCAATACAAGTAGAGCAGTTTGTAGTTTATCAGTGGGGAATGTAAACGGCACAACTCAGTTGAACAGTTAGTTGATCAGTTGAGCAGTGGGGAAAAAGTGGCAACATTACCTAATGTTTTCTTTTAACAATAATAATATAATAAAATTAAATATAATAAAAAATAAAATAATATTTATTCTCCTTTTAAATATAATATTTATTCTCCTGCCCTTATCCATCCATTACACCACAAAACGCAATAATTAATGCCTCTGGCAACACAAATACAGGCACAACTGTCCCCAAACGATGACATACAACACAACGCTCCGAAGCATTAGGTGTCATCATATAAATTGCAGCGGATTTTCCATTCGAACGATAATTACTGTGGTGAAATCAACAATGTACGCTTACAGGGGAATAATGCGTACATTTAGTGATATTGGTAATTTTAGTAAAAGGTTGAAGTGTGTTTGTAGGTGAGTTTAGTATGGGATTATTGATTGGGGCTACGCGGCTTAAATATTGGAAGAAGTAAAGAACCAGCTTTTGTCTGCGGCTTTCGTAAATTATTATTATTTTATTTATTTCTTCAAAATGGATAGTGGCCATTATCTCGAAAGATGGCAAATATTAACGTGGTCGACAGTGTAACACGCTTGCCTAGAAATAAGTTATTTTCTTGATTTCACGACCCCACGGTGGGGTCGTGGTCAAAAAAACTGTGACCCTGGAACGTAAAGGTCAATTGAAGGAACACCGTGGCCTTCAATAAAAAAAATTACAAAAAAATATATATTTAAGATTGTCTCAACAAGACCTTTCATTTGATATGTCACACGATGCAGTTTTCAATTTTTTTTTTTTAAATTTCCCCTTCCACCCCAAAAATTACCTCCCATATACAGATATGGACTTCTTATAGGTTATCCTATAATCTATAAGTAGAAAACTAATTCCTGTATTTTTTTCAAAATTTTAGGTTCAGTAGTTTCGGAGATAAGGGGGGGGGGGGAATGTCAAGCTTCGTCTGTTTTTTTTGAATAACTTGGAAACCATTTATTTTAAAATCACAAAAAAAATACTTTTAAGTTTGTCTCAACAATACCTTTCATTTGATATGTCACACGATGCACTTTTCAAATATTTTTTTAAAAAATTTCCCCTTCCCCCCCCAAAAATTACCTCCCATATACAGATATGGACTTCTTATAGGTTATCCTATAATCTATAAGTAGAAAACTAATTCCTGTATTTTTTTCAAAATTTTAGGTTCAGTAGTTTCGGAGATAAGGGGGGGGGAATGGTCAAGCTTCGTCTATTTTTTTTTAATAACTTGGAAACTATTTCTTATAAAATTACAATAAAAATATATTTAAGATTGTCTCAACAAGACCTTTCATTTGGTATGTCACACGATGCAGATTTCAAATATTTTTTTTCAATTTTCCCCTTCTCCCCAAAAATTACTTCCCATATACAGATATGGACTTCTTATAGGTTTTCCTATAATCTATAAGTAGAAAACTAATTACTGTATTTTTTTCAAAATTTATTTATTTTATTTATTTATTTATTTATTTGGCTTCTCAACAATGAGTACACTGTTACTTTATAATTATTACATTGCAAACTTATGTCTAAGCGTCTCATCACTTACAGAGAAGCACAGCATGCACTACATTATGCGCAAAAAATTACATAATAAATTATTATAAATTATTATTAGTAGTTTGAAAAGAAAACACAGAAATAAAACATAAAATAATTATAGCTTAATTGATTACATTTAGTCAAATTAGATATAAGATTTAATAAAATTGGATTCGGTTAAATTAAATTAATTAAATTGAATAAATTAAATTGAATAAATTAAATTGAATTGAATAATTATGATTGAATTGGTTACATTTAATGTCAATTATCAAATAATATTAACAATAATTTAATTAATAGATTAAGATAAGATTCACATTTAAAATTGAAAAAATTTAGGTTCAGTAGTTTCGGAGATAAGAGGGGAGGGGGAATGGTCAAATTTCGTCTATTTTCTTGAATAACTTGGAAACTGTTCTTTTTAAAATGACAAAAAAAAATACATTTAAGATTGTCTCAACAAGACATTTCATTTGATATGTCACACGATGCAGTTTTCAAAACTTTTTTTTCATTTTCCCCTTCCCCCCCAAAAATTACCTCTCACATACAGATTTCATCTATTCACGTCACACCTCTGTGCTTGGGTCACAGGAATTGATATGTGTACCAAATTTCAACCCAATCGGTCTAGTAGATTCGGAGATAATTGACTGTAAGCGACAGACAGACGGACACACGAGTGATCCTATAAGGGTTCCGTTTTTGTATTCGGACGTACGGAACCCTAAAAAGACCCTAAGATTGTAGCTATCAAGAAACAAAGACTCCAGCAAAGAATTCTGTTCCTTAGATTTGTAGGCAAATTGACGACATTCCTCACATTAGGTATAATGAGTCACAAACCTTTTAGATCACTTTTAATTTCTCATTTAGGTCACAGACATAACATTTTATTACAAAACCACAAAATTGATTTAATACTACCTACATTTGTGACTTTTATAAACCAACCTATAAATTGTTTTAATACCTCCTTTGTTGCCTGGGTGGTATAATCTTTTTATGGGAAACTTTACTATAGAATATTGTGGCGTCGATCGATGGTACTATAAATAAGATGTTTTTATTTATTATGACTTAATTTAAGGTTGTAGTGAGATGTCTTGAAGTTGAGTGGGTTATTGAGTGAGATATTAAAGTTTTGAGGTGGGTTATTGAGCCGAAGATTAAGCCCCTTCGTTCACTAAGCGACGCAAGTTTCCGATACGTTACGACTTTGGTATCCAATAACGCGTGCCTGTGTACGAAACTATGGATTTGTGCGATAGTCACCTGTATAAAAAAAACAGCAAACAAACAGCCGCATAGCTTTATTTTAGCAAGGTTAAGCCTCGCTTGCTCAGGTCAATCCACTGATGGGTGACTGTCCATTTCATACTGAGCTTCCTCCGTGGCTTGGTAAGCAAGATTTCCGTTTGTCCTGGGTATAATTTTTATATCTTTGTCATTACACTAGTGACATTGTCTCGGCGCTTTTCTGGTGGTTGCCACTGTTGATTCATTCATGGCTCTCAGGAGTTGCAGTGGTTTGGGAATAGTGTGGTGGGTTTGTCCCAAAAAAAAAAAAAATTACACTAGTGATCTGTGACCCAAAAGTTTGAATACCGATTTTACCAAGGTGTATTGAAATAACTGGGTTGTGGAGGTCAGGCAGGAATTGGCAGTCTCTAAATCTAAAAACGGAATTTACCCAAATCCCAATTTCACTGAAAATCAACTCCCGCTTGGGAAAAGATTATTCAGAAGTGTTGCAAAAATAAATCTGAATTGAATTGTTGAATTTCACCACAAATTCAGGAATCGCTAAAATCTCGCCTTGTGATACTTATTAATTACAAAAATGTCTTTGTAATTAAAACAGTCTCAATACAAAACCATTAATTTAAACTGTCTCATAATTCTTATTTGCAAAGCCATCGCACCCGAAATTCCAATCAAAATTCTAAAATGAAGCAATAAAGTAAATACCAAATGAACACCAATTTCTAAATGAAAACCAAATGAACTAGTATCTAAATGAAAGCATTCCATTTAGTCGTCGCTGTTTCGTGAAACATTAATTACATTTTAGATCTGGTACTAAATTGTCGTGTAATTTGCACGTTTCTAGGCCGACCAATGAAATATGGAGGTATGGACAGATTAAAGTACAGTTGGGATTTTCCATCTGGAATTTCTCAGGCTAAGATCTGATAGTATACAGGTTAAAATAAATAAATCGTTATCTAGGAAATTGCACATATTTATTTTTCGGACCTTATCCATATTCTTGTTTATTACCAATGCTTTTTATCGTGGTAAAATCATCAAATGACTGTCAGACTTGTACTGACTAAAATCCACGTTGATCATTCAATAGCCCTTTACGAATACTTACCTTTTTTTTTAGCGTCGTAAAATCATCAAATGAGTCCTCCCACCCCGGGAAGGGCGGAGGGACTGTCAGACTTGTACCTACTGACTAAAATCCACGGTGTCCTTCGATAGCCCTTTATGTTCCGACGTCACGGTAATGAGATAAGTCCCGCGACCCCGGCAGGCTTTGGCCCTCTAGAGGGGGGCCCCGTCATTAAGCTGACGCTCTTTGAGGCGCGCGTGGAACACAACGCGCCGTCGACCCGGGCATGGTCCATGGTCGGAGAGTTGCCCTTTACTCGCCGCCCACGAATACTTACCTTTAAAAAGCTTTGAAATACCACTAAGTTAGTCTATTTGTTGGCCTGGTAAACAATAACAATTCTAGACCATGGCCTCAATAGTTAAAATAAACAACTGAAATGTTACTGAATTCACCAATTTAATAAATTATTTTGTTCCATTTTGAAGCCCAAACGAGTCACCGCAATACTGATTTATCCTTACAAAGTAAGTGTTGGTTACTGTAAAATATACCCCTGAGTGACGTCTGCTAGGCTTAATATTTATAAATCTTACATTATCAATCCGCACTGGGTCTGAGAGGAGGCCTGTGTCCCAGCAGTGGGAAAACATTAGGTTGATTATGATGATAATGCTATCTAGCCGATTTTGGCCATGGAAACTACATTCCAAGGCTTTCTAGAGTTGTTGAGAGCTTAGGTATTAATATGTCGCACTTTCATGTAACTGGCATTCCAACTTCTGTTGAAAAACTCGGAGCCCAAAGTTAACATGGAATATCATTGATGATATTAAAAGTTATAGATGAACTGGCCTAGATTTTAGGACGTCAGGCTTATTGTATATTGGCGACCTCCTTGTCTATACAAAGGTGTAAACCTGAACTTTAATTTTGCACCTTTGAAGTACCTATTCTAGAAACGTAGCTGTCCGTTCTAAAGGTTCAAGAATGACCACTATCATTATTGAACCTTTAGAACTGACAGCTACGTTCTTCGATCAATAATAGATTGATCGAAGGCTACGTTTCCGTTTTTTCTCAGGCTGATTATACTGCTATGCTATACATCATCAAATCATCATCCCACAAATAAGTTATAGACCTCTTCTCTGTAGGCTGTAGGTAAATTACAAGCCCCCACGCGAGCCTAGTGTGGGTTGGTGGATGTCATTTGATCTTTTGTTTCAAAGTCCGGTAGTCTCACAATATTTTCCAAAATCTATGCGGGTCACCGCGGGTGTCTCATGTCTATAAATTTATATTTCCGAAATCGACATATCTGATATCAATGTTTTCACCATTTTGGGTGCACTGGCCTACCTCTGCTCACATTGTTGTGCAAATTCCTGAATTTCAAAACAAAATGGTTTCTGGCTTTCTCATTTCACCACTTACAATTTAATATCAAAACACTTAAATTATCTTGTATGATTTGTATATTTTCATTCATAAGTAAATCCCTTTTGATGTTATAAAGCGTATGGAAACTCGAACAGATAATTATATTCCAAACTAAGTCAGCGTAACGCAATTCAACGCAGGGATTGTGAAGAGAGTTTTTAATAATTCAAAAATGTATCTTGTTTAATTATTTTATATGATTGTGCTCATGTGCCTAGCTTTTCCCAAATTTATTTATACGCATTAACTCGAATTCCACTAATAGCTGAATTTTTCCTTCCTTAAAAAATCTTTCCCAAATAAGTTAGCGTCGGCTTCCAGTAGAACTGAATACAGCTGAATATCATTATTTTAAATGAACTGTCTATTTCACCTCCTCAACCCTCTACCCGTAAGATTGGTTGGTCGAGGTTCTGAGTAACATTAACGACAGCCGAGAACAAGCAATGGCTTTACATGCCTGTGTGGCTCTTATTTAGTTACTTGCTCCTCTGCAAAGGACCCCATTCTTAGGTCAGAATATAGTAATGTTCTAAGTGTTTATAAAATCATACTATGATGTTAGATCTGTATTTTATATAAATAAACATCGCTTCGTATTTTAAGTAATAAAAGGGGCTTCGTAATTATTTTAAAAGTAATGTATACCTATTATAATGCCTCATTATTTTCAGATAGTGTTGTCGACTAAGGTTTCCCTTAACTACAACCTATTCTCTCACAAAGCGATAGCCTGTGTCCCAGATATGAGATCATTAGAATTATGCTAAAGGTTCACCAAAACAAAGTAAAAATAAAGCCCAGAATTATGTTTTCCGCCGCTTTACAAACTCATACATCTTTTACCAATTAATTCATTTTACGCGTAATACTTTACCACACCAAGGCCATAAAATATCCCAATCCATTTAGAGGCCTGCAACCGCGGTAGTCCAGGCCGCGGCCTTATATCCACAACATTCCAAAATGGCGTCGGTCGCAACCCCCGACGCGTGAAAAAGCAATTAAACTAAAATAACTCCGCCTTGTAATTTGTTTGAATTTAACTGGTAATAATTCAAAAGAACAGGAGTATTTACTTTATCCAGGCATCTGTTTGTTGGCATTAAGAATTATTGGCTTCAGTACTTTTTGGGTGCCCGCCCGCCCCGGTCGGTTTATTTTAACTTATGTTTTTGGGTGGTTAGTTAGAAAATCAGTGACCTAAAATATGATAGCAGCTGTGATTAGGTACTAAAATTTTGACTGGAATAATAATTGTACAGATGAACAAATATTTTGGGTATACAGCATTATCTTTGGCTTTATTACTAAAATTATTTAAAAGTGATAAACAACATCTTTAGTTCTAAGTTGAATACAACTTTGGCTTCCATAAGGATGGGTTTTAGAGAAAGCAACATTATACTTACCAAAAAGGTATTTTAATTTTCTTTCCGTCTAGATATTCAATTTGGTGAGCGTTTTGTTCTGTTGTCATGACGACTTGAGCCAAGCTCAACTGAACGATGGACTTGATTCAGATTTTTATTTATTTAAAGAAAAGGTCGTGTTTGACCACAATTTTGACTCATAGTAAGATCAGCAAGGATGTGGTCGACGATGAAGCACACTTGCCTAGGAGTAACATAAGTTGCAGACCCCAAGATTGTAGCTATCAAGAAACAAAGACTCCAGCAGGAAATACCACTTCTTTGCTGAGCTCACAATGAAAGTATTTGCAAAACTCAAGGGCAGGATGTCCTCAAAGTATCTATGGCGCATTGCTGTATGTCTTGTGATGAAGATGGTAAGGTTTAGGCGGAATCAAATTGTGTAGTTCCATCGTACATTCCCCGAAATGTAACCGATAAAAAACTTTTTTTAAAAAAAGTACCGACTTCAAAACAAATACAAAAAAGTTTAAAATAACTTTTCTTTCGGAAGTCGGTGGCAATAGTCAATGACACAACAAAACAAAGCCACCGACTTCCGAAAGAAAAGTTATTTTAAACTTTTTTGTATTTGTTTTGAAGTCGGTACTTTTTTTTAAAAAAGTTTTTATTTTACCCTTTTTAGTTTACTATTTATTACATATTCAACCCAAATTCTTGTAAAATACAAAATTTTCTTACATATGCACATGCACTAATCTTGTAATCCGTCACAACATAAAAAAATCTATATCTCTAGAACTACTGAACCGATTTTGATGAAACTTGCAGTGTACCCTAAGTTGAACAATACCTAGTACAACAAAAAAAGAATTACTTAAATCGAACTTATAGTTCCGGAGATATGCGTGCACAAACATAAAAACATACATACATACATACATACATACATACATACATACACTTATGAAATTTGGCACATTTGTTCAGACGCTGATATAGACTAACATATATGAAAACTGGGCAGTTCTGATAATATTACATACATACGGGTCGAATTGATAACCTCCTTTTTTTTGAAGTCGGTAAAAAAACCCAACAGGCTAACAACTCGACGTCGATGTTCGAGATTGGAGCTTTGAGTTAACCAGAGCATGGTTGCCGATAAGGCTCTTGGTCCCTTTATCAATCGACTCAAGTGCATCGAGTTGGTATCTGGTAATTCCTTCTCAGAGGTGAAAGCCATGCATGGCCGAACTTACGCGTTATACAAGTTAAGCAGCAGTTGACCCTTTTTTTTGCGTGGTAAAATCATCAAATGAGTTCTCCCACCCAGGGTAGGGCGGGAGGGACTGTCAGACTCGTACCGACTGAAATCCACGTTGTACTTCAATAGCCCTTTATGTTCCGGGGTCACGGTAATGAGATAAGTCCCGCAACCCCGGCAGGCCTTGGCCCTCTAGAGGGGGGCCCCGTCATCATGCTGACACTCCTTGAGGCGCGCGTGGAACACAACGCTTCGTCGACCCGGGCATGGTCCATGGTCGGACAACGAGTCGCTCATTACTCGCCGCCCGCATGCCCGCGCCTACGGTGGCCGGAGATCGTCTGCCGACTTCCGACGCCGTGGGCGTCTACCACTGCGGCTGGAGTGGAGGGAGGACGCCATCCTCTCCCACACGCGGCCCGTCGCCTCCTTCACGAGCATGACTGCTTCGCAGAAGGAGGCGACTGCTTCCCACTCCGTCTCGCCCCGCAGCATGGCCTCGACCAATGCCGGGCGCGAAGCAGTTGAGGCTTAGTGTATATGAGCGTAAAAGCTTTTCATAGTAACTATATATACAGGGTGAATACGTAACTACGAGGAGGGTTGTAAAATAATAAGCTATTTCTATAACGTTGAAGTACCTATAACCTAAGTCATTATTTTCTAGAATTTTAATTACTATTTATTTACACTTCTACGTACAAATATGGTACATAAGGCGGACTTAATGCCGCAAGGCATTACCTACCAGTCAACCTTTGGGTCAAAAGGAAAAACAGTTAGAATAGGTACAAAAACAATTTTCGTACTCAATAGCATTGAATTATACTGGTGGGTCATCATTCATCGTCTCATCTATTCATTCCGTATAGCTGAAATAACAAAGCTATACTAATTTGCAAAGTAATTTAACCAAGTCAAATCCTGTGTACTCAGATACTCTTCGTAAGATATTTTATTTAACTTTTCCACATATTTTTAGCTTTCTTTGATTGAAGGATCAAAGTAGCCTGTTGCTCGTTTCTGTCTGTTTAAAAATTAAGGCACGAATAGTTCCCTGAACTTTTCCTGTACGTGAAGCGACTACCGGCTTGGTTTCGCAAAAAATACTGAATAGACAGTCCTTTGCGGAAACTGCTTCGATTTAGGTTGACCGGAGTATAAATATGGAAGGTTTTTATTTCAGACTTATGTAGATTTTTGAAGTAAATCGTCACCTGCCCAGCCTTTACTCAACAATGGTGGGAAAGGATTATAGTTTGACCAGGTTCAGCTAAATACCAGTATTTTCCATGGAGTGACTGCTTATCTGACCTCCTTAACTTTAATAATGTGAAACCCCTTTGTTAGACTGTTTATCATACTTTGACTTGTAACAACAAATGAGAGCTGAAACCAAAAGCTTTACATTTGAAGTAAATATCTGTTTCAAACATACACGGGCGCCTTTGAATCCTGCTTACCCACCAACAACAACTCAACGATCTCATACACTGGGAAAACAGTGAAATCTCCTAAAAAAACAACTTTAATACCGTCCCACAAAGTATAAAAACGCCATCTTTATGGCCTATAACGTAAACGGGGCCCCTAAATCAGCTCGTTCGCGTATAATATAATCAGAAAGGTCTCGCTCTCATGAATTTTCACCACAAAAAAATATGAATCTCATTCAGCACAAGAATTAACAGAATTCCGGACATAATTCTTGGTGGCATAAGACAGGGTCATCAGAAGTATAATAGATGTATTATTTACATTATAATCTAAGTCTTCAATCAACTCAACCTATTACATTATATTCCTGGAAAGCCTCTTATTTTCCGGGGTCACGGTAATGAGATAAGTCCCGCGACCTCGGCAGGCTTTGACCTTTTAAGGGGGGGGGGGGGGCTTGGCCGTCATAACACCCTTCGCTTTACCAGAAAATTTCCGTATTTTACGGTTAATTTGAACTATTATGACGGTAATTGCATTGAAAAATTGTCAGGTTGGTCGCTGCAAATACAATATGGTCCGGTGGGGCTACTCTGATGAAGAAAGATGCGACTGCGGAGCCTCATCGCAAACGATGGCCCACCTTCTCAACTGTACTCTGTGTAACTCCATCTGCACTCTAAGAGAACTGTCCGAGGCCACCACCAACGCCGTCAATGTGGCAGAGTTTTGGTCGAAATATAAAATTTAAAGGAATCATCGACACGAAGAAGAAGAAGAATTGAAAAATGAAAGAACTCTCTAATGTACGAACGAGGATATATTATTTCCATCAAATTGGCGTCCAAATCCCTTTTACTTGACGTGAAAACTTGTGATAAGGCCTCGGTTCTTGCGTTTTTCAACAAGGCTGCGCCAAATATCGTTCTGTGGTCGACGGATCATAGAGATGGGGGAATTCCGGTGCTAGATACTTTATTTTTTATTTTAGAGTCCAAAAGTTTGACAATTCAATTGGCTTGTAAACAAAAGGAAATGGTTTATATTTATTGGAACAGCTTACCACGGATCTCAAAAACATAAACTCACAATGACAGCTGTCACTATTGAGGGTTTATCTATGGTCATCAGTACTGCCAACCAACAAATGACATTACCATTTACGTTCAAAAAATTTATATCTATTGTGTCCATTTCCCGCCGCGTCCATTTCTTTGCGTACTTACTCCTATAAAAGCTGACACAAAGTGAACCTACGGCTCTATTCTGTTTATCTGTTCATTGTCTGTACTACCAGAAAGGCATAAGCGCGGATTATGCACGTCGGTATTTTAACAAGAAGTCAGGAAGCTAAATAACTTGGATTTTTGTTTACATCCCGATTGAGCAACGTTGAAAAATTCGCCGAAGATTTTTTTTTCTAAATAGAAAAATATTCGATGAACACAGGCTTGCAATGTTTTTCAATCCAACAACAGCCGAAGTAATTTCTTTTTAAAACTGACTTCTTTTTTAAACTGTTGGCCGAAAGTCTCCCGATAACCTTAAGGTACCCATTACCTGACAAATATTTATTTTAGGGCTGATTTTTCAATAGTCAGATAACTTTTATCTGAGGAATAAAAATAGCGATTTGACATATTTTCTATAGATAAGCTGTCAAACTGCCATTTTTATTTCTCTGATAAAAGTTATCTGAGTTTTGAAAAATCAGCCCTTAGATAAATTACTTCAATATTCTCACGTCATTTACCACAATTACCACCTTATGACTGTCACTACTACTAGTTATTCTGAAATAAACTTAATTTACAACAATGTTGATATTTAATTTAGTTGTTAAGTAATTATTTTAATGCTTCTTTTCTGCAATCGCATGCTACCAAACAACTTTATTGTCTCACAGCCGCAGTTTTTAATTAGTTCCACCGCAACAAAACCAAGACATCAAAATTAATTTGACGTCATGCGGAAATACAACAAACATTCATGAGCATTGCTTACACACATCAACCACTGCCTCATTGTTATATGCTTGTAGAATTAATAATATACAAAAGGATATCCCTTTCCTATAAATATAACCACCATGAAAGTTACTCTACCGCAAATAATCTTCTACGCGGCACGTCAGTAACATTAAAATGGCGAAAACGCGGGATTATGCACGTCCGCCATTTTAACGGCCATGTTCTAAAAAGACTTCGTTCTTTATTCAAAAATGTTTCTTTTGTCAGTTAATAGGGCGTGACTGTGCTAAATCGGCGCGTCTTAGCAATTTAGCCAATAATTTTGAGCCGATTTGGCTAATAGAATGTCGTATAAATCTCTTTAGTGACGTATTTAGCACGGAGGATTCCTTTGAAGGACTTATGCCGCTGCGATGTTGGAAGTTGAATTTTAAAACTAGTTTAATTCTCTATTTACGATTGAGTTTAGATTAAGTTATGGCAGTTTTTATAAGTTTATGATATTTAGATTGTAATGGTTACCTCTACAGGTCCTCAGAATCGTTACATGATATTAAATTGTTTTATTTCTTATTGTTCATAAGGTCCACCCTTGGGACTGTACAAATAAAGAGAATTACAAAACCTGTAGTGGCTACTTTAATTTAATGTCCAATAACTCTTCGCTCCTATACATTTTTGCGGCATCGTTCAAGAGGGACATGAACGAATGCGTCACTATAAACCCTCTCTGAGCCATTCTTACTTCATTAACAAACATCCAACCATCCATCATCCAAACATTCGCATTTATAAGTGAGGATTAAGTTAGTAGCAATTCACCCACCCGGTCTTGGTCCTCGTGTTGTATTATGTCCCATTCCTTTTCATAGATACGAGGGCCGTGTCTCAACGCTGCTGGAGACTTTATAGGCAGGGATTTAAGTCCTAAGGCCCCTCATATGGACTGCTCGACCAGTTGGCAGGTGATCAACATACAACACTGCTCGATCAGTTAGCCAGTGATCAACATACACGGACTGCTCGAGCAGTTAGCCAGTGATCAACATACGCGGACTGCTCGAGTAGTTGGCAAGTGATCAACATACGCGGACTGCTTGAGCAGTTAGCCAGTGATCAACATACGCGGACTGCTTGAGCAGTTAGCCAGTGATCAACATACGCGGACTGCTTGAGCAGTTAGCCAGTGGTCAACATACGCGGACTGCTCGAGTAGTTGGCAAGTGATCAACATACGCGGACTGCTTGTGCAGTTTAGCCAGTGATCAACATACACGGACTTCTTGAGCAGTTAGCCAGTGATCAACATACACGGACTGCTTGAGCAGTTAGCCAGTGATCAACATACACGGACTGCACAAGCAGTTAGCCAGTGATCAACATACACGGACTGCACAAGCAGTTAGCCAGTGATCAACATACACGGACTGCTTGAGCAGTTAGCCAGTGATCAACATACACGGACTGCTTGAGCAGTTAGCCAGTGATCAACATACACGGACTGCTTGAGCAGTAAGCCAGTGGTCAACATACACGGACTTCTTGAGCAGTTAGCTAGTGATAAACATACACGGACTGCTCGAGCAGTTAGCAAGTGATCAACACACGCGGACTGCTCGAGCAGTTAACCAGTGATCAACATACGCGGACTGCTCGAGCAGTTAGCTAGTGATCAACATACGCGGACTGCTCGAGCAGTTAGCCAGTGATCAACTTACACGGACTGCTCGAGTAGTTAGCCAGTGATCAACATAAACGGACTGCTGGGACAGAAGCTTCTTCTTTCTAAAAACGAATGGTCTGTAATTCATTACAGTCCAGAATGCCCTGATTTTAAATGAACTTCAACTAGGAAGAAAACACGTACCTAACTCCTATTATGTCTGTCTCACAAGCGTCCAAGTAATCTATCAAAGGCATCAAAGTCCAATCATTATTGCTTTTTCGTCTATATCTAGGCGTTTCCACCCGTCTGGGCACATTGATCTTCAATAATAGACCTAATGTGACAGATATCTGACGATCCATTTTTGTTTGGCCTATCTTGACATTCGGAGACTTTTATTATGAAGTATGTAGGTTTTGCCCGCAGCGTTGCTTGTGTCGTGGAAAATATTCCACGAAAGTGTTTTTAATATAAACCCTTTTTTGAGTAACTAAAAACTTCCCCTTCCTTGACATGGTCTTCTTTTTCCAGGGTCGCGATATCCTGCTTATATATTCCTTGATATTTTCATTGAAACGAGAAGAGTTTATTTGTGATTTGTCAGCAATAGTAAGTAGTTAAGTACATTATTTTTATTTTATCGTGTGCCGTAAAAATTACCATTTAAAATTACCCTCTTAAACATGCATTACTTACTTTTCCACAACTTTTATGACCGCTATAAAACTTTTTTTAAACACACACTAAAAATGAACAAAGAACAGAAAAAATTCAAATACCCTGCGGCGCCTTTGCAAGAAAAGAAATTAATTGAAACTATGTTTAATTAATGAAAAACGTAAAAGTTATGGCGTAAGATTTCGATTATTAATTCAAAGTGTTTTGTAATTAGAAAAACAAACAAGGCAGGCAGGCGGACAGGGCGAATAATCATTGTTTATGCGTTGGTCCAAGTTAAAAGAGTTTAACTAAAAAGTTTTTTAAATATTATATTTACAAGTAATAATGTATTAATATACATTATGCAAGTAATCAACACTGCTCTAGAAATAGCATGTTTTTTTCGAAAAAAAATCGTTTTAAAAAGAGGGGGAATTTGTTCCCAACAGTTCAAAAGTTCAGATTCAGATTAAAACCCCCATTTGTTATAAACGTTATACTTTACTAGGATTTCTTTGTATTTTGGGTGCAATTACAATTTTTCAAACTCACATACACAAACAACTTTTTGTACAGTCTTCTTCAATGAATAATATCTTTACTTCCAATGTTTGTAAGATTAAATGCGAATTGTTTTTATTTTACACGTTCATTTATATTTTACTTCATTGTAATCTTTGATAAAGTAACGTCAACCTACACCAATCTCCTTTTGATAGATTTTAACTTTAGCATAAAATGAGAAGGTTCATATTCGATTGTAAAAAGTTGACGTCCTGGCCTCTACGTATATTCGAAATACAAAGTCCCGTGTGACTAACCGTTTTGAACTCCCGCTACCGCTTATACCTTACGCCCTTCTTTGATAAAATGCGGCGATAAAATCAGACCTATGTTCATTAGTATTACATTAATAAATTACAGAGTCTCACAAGAGTGTCTTGCGACAGCCAGATTCTTTGTAATTACTGCCGAGTTCTGAATTAGTAATACATAGCTAAGCTGAATTGACTCAGGGAAATTCTTAGGATGTTGAGAAGTTTTAATATTTCAAAAGGCTGACTAAGTGGCGTGATTAGCAACATAACACATAGTATCACGTCTATGCCTGTAATAAATAAAGTTTTTGTTTAATTCTTTGTTAGCACTGATATAGTCCAAGCCACCATTCATGACCTCTTGACGCAGCACTAATGTCTACGACATTACATCAAATTGATTTAAAAAAATTAAGTACCGAATTTTTCGCAGGATTTTAGTCGTGGTGCGGACTCTAGACCCGTATCTAATAATGTGTAGCTGTCAAATGACATGAATATTATAATTAAAAAACAGCGCCATAACATTATCCACTTATTTTCACTTTTAAATTTAGAATGGGCTTGCTTTTACCTCAATCCAGCTCAGAAGTAAAATGAGACCAAAGATAAAGCGAGCTCAGAGAACACAGTGAAAACTGTTTGGTGCTGACCTTGTAGGGGATGGTGGTCACAAACCTGGCAGCCTTAGTGAGAGCAGCCATCTCCAGGTAGACTGTGGTGCTGTTGCCGTGGAGGACCCAAAAACAAATCTTGCTCTGTTACATCAATAAAAAGATAATTAATGCTCTATTTTTAAAGCTAGCAACACGAAACATGACGAGACTGGCCTTAGTGGGCCAGGGCCTGCCGGGGTCGCGACCCCGTCTTTTCAGGTAACCGTGGCCGAGGAACGAAAAGGGCTATTGAAGGACACTGTGGATTTTAGTCAGTACGGGACCCGTCCCGCCCTGAGCGGAAGGACTCATTTAATGATTTTAACACAAAAAAAAAAAGATTACAGGTAGCCTGTGATGCTGTTGCCTTGGTGGACCCAAAAACAAATCTTGCTCTGTTTCAGGTATAAAAAGATAATCAAAGCTCTATTTTTAAAGCTAGCAACACAAAACAATAACCACATTTCATCCAATCGTGTTGCCAACCTAAAAAAAGTTCAAAGCTGTTGTTTCATCTACAAAGTCTTTAGCCCACTGATGATTTTCAACGCAATATCAAATGGAATGTCAAGCAAATATTCGTATTCATCCAACACCCAAATATCGCAATCACAAACACATACCGACTTCGTGAGAGCCAACAACAAAATCGGCGAGCGGCCCGAAAAATGGGCCAAGCCATTGTCGACTTTGAGAGCAAATATGTCACCGGAATAGGGTCCATTGTCACTCGAACATTGATGAATAAGTCTAAAAGGAATGAAGTTGCGTGTAATGAAGATCTTTGTAACGCTTTTGTGTATGAAATTTTGGATTTTTGAGGTCCTTTGTTGTTTGAAAGGTTAGTTGTACAAAATGTAGGTAGTTTAGTGGATAGTTCGGTCAATGTTTGACGCGATATGTTTAAGTTGTTAAGCCTCCTGCAACACACGCGATTAATCGCGCGGGGCGACATGTCGCGGTCCATTCGCAGTATTTTTAGAGTGGAAATTAGCTTGGCTCGTTGTCGTAGCGCGATTAGTCGCGTGTGTCTGCAGGAGGCTTTATTGTGTTTATGAAAAGAACTTTAAAATATGTAAAATGTAGATTTGTCTTTATCAAACACCACAGTAAGTTTGATAAAGACAAATCTACATTTTGTGTGATATTGTTCACGATAAAACACGTATTGAAAAAGATGCATTGATACTTGCCCGAGAAGAGAACTGACAACCTCAAGTTATAATGCGAAGGTAAAAGATGAAACATTTATCATAAATATCCTTTTCAGAATCATAATCGCATTCAAACTCATTACTACGAGATTTCCCGCTATCGCTCCATCTAGGTCGGCAATGAGACATTGCTTATAGCATAATGAATATAAGCCAATAAAAGGACTTAATGCTTATTGTGCCTATTCATAGAATATAGAAAAAGAGACTTAAAGGCTCATAAAAGATCTAATTAGGTGTTACAGCTATCTTCTGAGAAATGTACGTGACTTGATTAAATGAGTTTAATAATGACATTGTGATAAGTACTAATCTATGTTTAAATCGTAAGGCATTAGACTCACACGGCGAGGAAGCGAGTATCGACTATTTTCTCGCTCAAGAAACGTTTATTAAGGTATTAATTTCGTGTAAACAAAAAAGATGCATTTATTTATAGGACGTTGCTAACTGTTCACACTGCCGATGCCGGCGAAAACTCGCTCCGTTAGTTTATCGCTGTGCGAGAAAACTTTCAAAGATAATACTCGCTCAGCGATGCTCGCTTGGCGGCCAGAACACTCAGAACTCAAGAAAAGAGACGGACTATGTGAAATGCTGCACAGGTGAGCGTGTACCTAGTGTGAGTAATCGCCCGTAGCACTCGGATACTCGTTGATAGCCAGCAACCAAATTTACTGGAACTACACACTTGCTTCTCGCTAACACGTTTCAGTTGCTCGCTTTTCTCGCTACTCGCTAATCGCCTGGTAATATAGTTCTCTCATCTTCTGACCAGCTTTTATTCAACTATCAGTCGGCTTCCAGTCCTTACTAGATGGAGCTGAATATCAGTATTTTACATGGAGCGACTCCTTATATGACTTCCAAAAGCCAAATAGTTTTAGATTACGATATCTCTTTTGAATATCAAGCTCTACTATAACAAAGTTAATTTGGTTGCGTAGACCTAGTTTGTTATTTCATTATTATTATATGCTTAACTCATTCGCTTGAACTTCAACCTTACATAAAAGAGGCACAATTTAACGCTTAATAAGATTCTCATTTTGAACCACCAAAACACAGTTTCTTAAACCACTACCGGCCTATAATAAGATCCCCGAAAATCCAATCTTTTTTTATTTCCCTTCTCAAGTTCAGTCTATTATACAGCCTGGCATCGAACCTAACGCAGATGCTAACAACATGCAAATGAGCTATCGTAGTTAGAAATGTAATATCATTATAATAACATTTGTATTTGAACCACGTAGGTCCTTGGCCGAAGGAGGATGTTATGTTAGGATTTGTGCAGACGAGCAACTGTCACGACGTGAATCGAGCTACATAATGTTGCCGGCAACATAATAGAAGACCTTTTTAGTCACCTTTGCATTAGATGTGAATCGCGAGTTGGATTATCTTATACTTCCTCTCTCATACTCGTAGATTAGGCCTGTGTCCAACAGTTCGGAACTTTATATGCTGATTTTGTTTGTAGTGTTAATTTTATGTGGTTGCTGCAGTTGCAACCACGGCATCAGTTCTATATGTAGCTATAGTGATAACTCTTTCTTACTAAAGCCAACGTTTTTGTCCACTATTGATACACGTTTGAATACAATCGCACATTTAAAGACTATCGCATGTTTACCGTAGCTGTATTAAACACGTAAACTTTCAGAAACGTATAAGTGAAAAGTTGCTGTCGTTGTCCACTAAAGATGACAGCAAGTGGCTCTTGTGTCTCGATTAAAATTTTGTCAGTATTCGCATTTCTGGTTTCTCGAACAAAGTATTTGTATGGAACGGTTAGTATTCGGCACGGTTCATTGTAATGTTATGGGCATTGTATTTGGTGCATTGGAACTCAGTGCCAGAGTTGACGAATGCTGGCACTTTACAAATTCACGATAAAAGGGCTGGTATGGCTATTCTTATCGTGGTAAAATCATCAAATGAGTCCTCCCGCCCAGGGTGGGATGGGAGGGACTATCAGACTCGTACTGACTAAAATCCACGGTGATCCTTCAATTACCTGATGAGGCAGTCCCGCGACCCCAGGGCTGGTATGGCTGGCCCTAAAGTTGCCACACTTTGTTTTTGTTGTTGTAAATAAAACTAACGCGTGAAGTCAGCGATACCGTCGCTCGTATCGTAAATGCAGAATTTTTGTATCATATTTCCAAAAATGCATCGCTGGAAAAAGTTGATAACGAGTTGCCCGTGTACCTCGCCTCAATTTTGGTAATATTCGCATTTCTGGTTTCTCGAACGAAGTGTTAGTATGTAAGGGTTAGTGTTTGGCGCAATTTATGTAATGTTATTGATATTGTGTTCGGTTTATTGGTTCTCGGAGTTAGCGTTATTGTTAGGAGCACTATTAATTAAGAAGTATGTTTTGGTGTGAAGGCGAATGGTTATTGCGAGAGTTACTTTGAGATTTGATTATTTCGATGGTTATTAGTTAACGTTTATATAACGTATTTTGAACTAAGAATCTTGTGATATTTAGTTATGTAACGTTCGCCTTGAAAAATAGACCCAGTATGTAATATGTATTTAAGATGTAATGTTTTTTTTTTTTGTACACCTACAGAGTGTCATATTCGCTTTGGCGAAAAATCTCTATAAATAAAGATTAAAAAAAAAAAAAGAAATTATGGAATACTTTTAACTCTCCATGAGTCCTGAGTTAAATTAACAAGGATCATATTTATTATCGACATGACATAAACTTGATCAATAAAATGTAGGAATCAGACTCTATGCTAACTTCCTTACAAATTCCTTTTAATTCGTCTAAATTCTTAAATCTAATCTACTGGTATCCTATTTTGATTCTGCCTAAATGGCCTTTAAGACATCTGATCTTTTTTTTTTGTATGTACGCCGTAAAATCATCGAATGAGTCTTCCCATCCAGGGCAAGGCGGGAAGGACTGTCAGACTTGTATTGACTAAGGTGTCCTTTAATAGCCCTTTAGGTTCCGGGCCACGGTAATTTTTCATTTTCATTTTTTCATTCATTTTTTTTAATAGTCTATAACACTGACATAAATTATGAATATTGTACACCTTAAGGGTATGTTACAGTGATACAATTATAAAAAATTGTAAGAACTGCCTTTTAACATGTGACAAACAATAAATGAATTTGAATTTGAAAAAAAATTGTTAGTCCCGCGACCCCGGCAAGAATGTGCCTGGCTGGGTTTGAAACCGCGACCTACAACAGGGCTACTGCTACCGAACTTTACCAACAATAAACTAAAACTAGTTAAGTTACTAGTTAAGTTGAGGAACTTACTCAATTACAAAACTAAAAACGTAACGTAACTACAAAAGAGACAAACAACAAAGCGATTGCAAATAAAATCGAGCACGTAATCGAGTCGGATTCGAGTTGAATTGAGTTCAATCGACTCGGGTGTTGTTACTGGCGCCATTCTGCGTACTCGAGTTAATAATGTGGCATTCGATACTGTTATCGATTAAAAGTAATGAATGGGGAAAGGAAGTCTCAGTTTTTATTTGTTGTTGTTGTTAAAGTGGGTGAATTGTGGTAGGTTATTGTTTGGGTTAAATAAGTGACCTTTGACGGAAGAAATAAGTGGGTCGCGTCGAGGTAGTAGGTACAGACGCCAGCACATCAAGATGTCAAATTTTTGTAATAGATTTTCAACTCTATCACAAAGCACGACACAATTCACGTTCGATTGGCAAAATTTGGCACATTCGGGTAGGTTTATGTGCTGGCACATAAGTATGTCAATTTTAATGAGATTAAAAATTGTTATTGTGTATAAGATATCAACTAGTAAGCATTAGTGTGTTTGGCTATATTTTTTTTATTTGAATATTGTATTCTATGAATTTATTTAAGCGTATTAAATCTATCTCCAAAACTGTGACTCAGACGTTCTCGCAGTAAAAGGATGTAGGTCATTATGTAAGTACCTAGACACGAAACATTTTTCCTTTCTTTATGCAGTTACTTTTGCAATTAAGCGTACAATAATTGGTACATAAAATAAAAATCAGTTTCAAAGAAACTATTCGCAACAAACTAAAAATAGTCCTAGTTATAAAAATACCTATATTTATCATCAAAAGACTACAATATAAGATGTCAAGACAATAGGTACCTGTCAGTTAAGACGTAAACAATCATTGGTGCAGTAATTTGAGCGCATTCGATAATTCTAGTGTTGTTGTACCTGACATGTGATCCCTGTGATATGCTAGTTAATGAGACTGTGTTCGATGCTTCAAGTTCTGCTTGTCCTCGTCTAAAATTGAAAATCTTTTGAATTGGATTTTTTGAATTAAGCCTCCTGCAGACACACGCGATTAATCGCGCTGCGACAACGAGCCAAGCTAATTTCTACTCTAAAAAATACTGCGAATGGACCGCGACATGTCGCCCCGCGCGATTAATCGCGTGTGTCTGCAGGAGGCTTTACTCGAAATATGCATTTACATTTTTTTAATTAAGTAGGTGTGTTTGAAAACTTTTTATATTTAATGCATGTGGTATTTTTCGTGTTATTTATTCCAAACTATTATAATAACTGTCAAAGAGCTTTGTGCCTTTTGTACCAGGTGCCATCCGCCATTTTGATTTAGTACAAAGACAACTTAGCTACTTATACATGTTTGACAGCTCATAACTCGGAAACGTGACGTTTACGAGGTTTAACCGCTAACATATATGTTTGTATTGATATGAAATATCGATCTATGAATGTTTCAGACGTGCCTGCCAAAAAATCAAAATGGCTAATGGCACTTGGTACACTCCCCACACAAAAATGTTCAAACCCCTTTGCCGGCACAATTAGCGCAGTGGCTGAGCGATTGGATTGGCTGCGATGTGCGTGTCGCGGGTTCGATTCCCGGAGCAAATACTTGTATGATCTAGAAGTAGTTGTTCTGGGTCTGGGTGTTTGTGTATGTGAGTTTATATGTTTGTAAACGCACCCACGATACATGAGAGATTCCTAGTGTTGGTATTGCTTAAAAAAAACCGACTGTGAAGGAACTCTCTTGTTGTCGTGAAAATGTAACATAAACTTTATCCAAAACTATTTCCCCTTTCAAATCACAATATTATGTATTATGTACCTTTCACTACACAAACCCTCCAACACAATGCCCCATTTAAAATTCCAACAACAAAAGCTATAATTAATTTGCACACAATTATTTACCGTCCCGTCAACCCGACAACCAATCAGACCGTTGTCAAAGCGAAGTGAATTTTTAATAAACCAATGAGCATCGAATGTGTTGTCATTAACGGGAACTTGACTGGTCGAATTGACGGGTTAATTTGCTCAGCTTATTAAAGCATCAATCAGACGTTTTTTATGGGAAATTGGTTAATTGCTTAGCTACTGAGTGTGGGTAAGAATCAGGTTTTGTAGACTTCAGTTGTTTTACTCAGATCTGCCAAAATTGGTCCAAATCGATGGCCTTTCTAGTAGGTGTGTTCTTGGAATTGCACGGTGCTCATAGAAGCCATCTTCTTGCACACAATTTGTCTCACAATAGTTCTGTCATATTGCTACAGTCAATTGCAGTCGTCCCGAAAATTCTAACAGCCATTCCTAGCTATTTTTTTTTGGGTTGTCATTTCGACAACAAAAAAAAAACTTCCTCCAGTCGTGGGTGGGGCAAAAGGGACCGTTACTTACTAAGAGTCCACCCAGATCCTATAATAGCCCTATACGTTCCAGGGTCACGGTAACCTGTTTAGACCCGTGACCCTATCTATTTTTAGCATGAGATTTCGTATAACCCAGTGTAACTAGATTTTGGAAGTCAACACACACACACACACAAGGAAGTGGCGTTTTTTAGTAGGCAATCGCTCTGTGTAAAATGCTGGAATTCACCTACAAACACTGTGATTGAAAGCCGAGCTGAATTTAGTTGGGAAAAGGCTAGGTCAATGATATCATTGAAGTAGATTTACCGCCACGATTTGTGGTAAAAATAACAATTAAAAAACCTTCAAAAATTTTTAAAAGAGAACCTCAAACCTAAGAAACACTGTATATGCTTCCTATCTCATTTTCTCCCACGTTAAATCTTGTGAATTTATGTGTCTGTCTCGGTTTACTGTCGCTTTTTCGTTTCATCGACTTTCAAATCACAATGATGCTAAAGGCAGTTTTCACTTCAAAAAAAGTTCAACCCGCAATAACTTAAGCTAAAGACACAGCTACAGTCGAAACGTAAACAGATCTGAAGATTTGTTAACGATCGTTGAGGTCGGCAAGTTTGTAGTCTGGGGGACCATCTCTCAAGATATTTATTTCGGCAGACATCCAGATATAGATCTTTGCAAGTATTTGGAGTTGGGTCCAGACGAGTTTCTTTTAAGTTTTTTGAAACAGTGGTAAAAAATTGACTCCGGCACGAAGAGTATTTGTTGTAAAAGTGGCAACAGAGATACATCTGTGAAAGTTTTAACTGACTTAATAATAGGGTCTCGTTTTGCCCTTTGGGTACGCAACACTAAAAAAGCCTTACAATTTATGCGTATAAAATATTAAAAATAAACTATAAGTTGAAATGAACGCAGAGAGCATTGGTGGCCAAATCAAGTGCTAACGACCGCGACCCCGACTTACCGAGTTGTAAGTCGTAGATTCGAATACAGCCAGATGCATTTTGTGTATTTTATTTAATCACCACTCATAGAACGGTGAAGGAAATCAAAACATCGTGAGGAAACCGGCATGTCCTAAAACCACAAAAAAATCAGGCATGTGACATCTACCAATCCACACTCGGCCCGCGTGTTGGATTAAGCCCAGTCCCTCTCAGGGCTCCCTAGGGAAATCTACGACACGACGCCGACGTCGTAACGTGTCGATGCACGATACGACGTTGTGACTCACGATGCAATCCTGTGCAGTTGTTATTCGAAATTTAAAGATGACGGATGGTATTGAAGTCGATCATTTAATTACCCTAGTCGAGCAGCGTCCCGTACTATGGAACAGAATGCGTCTAAAGCGGTCCATTTTTTAGAATGAACTAAAACACCACCCCAGTGTAACGATGCTCATCGTAGATTTCTACGACCGACGTCGTATCGTGAAAAGACGCCGCATCGTTGTACCTACGACGCGACGTCGTATCGTTTTTATGTGTGGGGGCCCGCACAGAGAGGAGGTCTGTGACCCAGCAGTGGGAAAATTACATACTGATTATAATGCTGTTATTAAAACACTTTTTCTTTTGTTACAGAACCCCAAATGGATCTACGAAAGTGAAAAACTCACAAAGTGAAAAGTGCTAGTGATGTGCCATCCAAAAGTGCTTCATATCGATAGAAACAGCTAGTGTTGTTCACGATGTCGTTCTCCAAATCGCACGTGATTTCCGGGGTGTTATTCACCATTCTTCTCCAGTACTGCGTCGAAAGTCAGCAAGAAAATCTTATTGAGGAAGCAGGTAAGATATTTTTAAATAAATTAAAGATTTAGTTTGGAATATTCCATTTTATTTTTCGATTGAAATTTCGAGAAAATATCAAAAGTGGTATGAAGAATAAGTACCATAATATCGAAACGACGAAACTGTTTCTTTTTAAATAGAAGAAGATTAGAGAAGTGTTTTACCAAAATACACCCAAGTCTACGTTTCTAGTACCTATAACTAGGTTAATTACGTTGCTAGCAAAGATTGTATGAAATTGCGTGGAGTCTCTAAGTACTGGAAAACTAAAAGCTTGTTACAATACTGTTAAATAGTACCCGCGCTTTTTCGGTGGGTCCAGACAATAGATTATATTTTATTAGCCGTTGTTATCCCACGGCGGGGCATATTCTTCCAAGTATTCTTTTCTAGTGCCACTTCGGACCAGCCTTGGAAATTTTTATTCCGGAAAATTCTATCTTCGTGAAATCGTTGTCCATGCCATGACAATAGAAAAAGTAATACTTAACTGTGTTACTTTCATTTTAATAGGGGAAATGTTTATTCATTCCATCACGGCTTCACGAGGGTTCCATGGTAAAGCTAAATGTTATGGTACAGTGGTTTTAGAAAGTGGGTCACCGGTACCTAATCCTATTAGCGCCTTTTTGCAGGACTGATTTTTTAATATTTCGTTCGTTTAACTTACTTACTGTAGTGACTAAGGCTTTCAAATATTCGTTGTAATAATATTTGTTTTTTAAATAAAGAACCGTTGCCAAATACTCGGGTTTAATCTTGTATCGTAAATTTATTAAATTTTAACTAAATAAAGCCTCCTGCAGACACACGCGATTAATCGCGCGGGGCGACATGTCGCGGTCTATTCGCAGTATTTTTAGAGTGGACATTAGCTTGGCTCGTTGTCGCAGCATGATTAATCGCGTGTGTCTGCAGGAGGCTTAACGCTCTTTTATCGATTTCTCCTCTACGTATTTGTAGTCAAGCAATCTCAATTGTGTCTCGAAATACAAACCAACCTGTAAATAAAGCTGAGTACACACAACTTGAATCAAGATCTCTCGTAAGATTGCCAATGTTGCCACAGTCAACATTTGAGATCGATTGTAATCTATAATACGATTGAATCTAAATTTAAACTGTAGATCTTTGATTCGAAACGTAACCTTTTGTATTTTCAGAATAAAATTTTAATAAGAAATTAAGAATATACTTACATTTTTTACATATTCAATAATTCAATATTAAACAATTGATTTGTGAAAAAGAAATAAAAAGAATGGAAAGTAATGAGATATTTCCATTACTTAGTAAATAATATTGTTCTTGAGTTGAAAAATTGGGACTTTACTGTTTCTATGATTATTCTACCGCAATAGCGCTAAAAGACTCATGAAATACCGCTTTTGCTTTTAGTAGGGCGGTATTAGCTTTTGACTCCGGCTTTGCTCGCTTACCCACCGCCCTTCTATCTCCCACGTATAACCGTATCCAGTATCTCATCTATTTCTGTACCAAAATACATCAAAAGTGGTTTACCTGTTTAGGCGTAAAATTATTCAAAATAAACATAATTTAAAATTTAAATATTACAGTTAAATTGAAAACACACTCTCACATATCAATCAAATATTTGGAATGCGATATAATAAGCGAGAAAGGCAACAATAAATTGATAGAAACTAATATTTTATGACCCAAAAAATATGAATCTAATAAAGATTTACGACGACATAATAAAAACAAGAAGCGACACATGTTCAATTAAATTCACTAAACCTATCCCACTAATTACCTATGGACCCTCATTATTCCATAAAATAAATAATTAATGGTTACTAACAACCAATATTCAACCTTTGGCTGTAACCATATACGGTTGAAAACCGCATGTAAATAATCAACCTTCACGATCAAACGAAAATGAGCCGTGTCTAGGAAAATTTAAGGTAGATTTTCGTTTGCAGTTCATCACCCGCATAGTCCCTGATTACGTGTCAGAATGAATTTTGACATAATCATGGTAATGCCCAATTTGGCGCTGATGTTTGCGATGGTAACAGAACATAATTAAAATATGGAATATTCCACTTTTCTTTGCGAGGGATCACCATTAATCTTTGGGAAATTATTTCATTAAGGGACTGGAATTTCATTTACATTCATGGTAATGTGTAGAAGAAAATTTTGGGAAAAATATAATTTTTGTCCTATTTTGACTAATGTTCGAAAACTAGGAGATGTGACTTATGTTATTTCTCATCATTATCAGCTGATAAACTTCCCACTACTGGGACACAGGCCTCCTCTAAGTGAGAGGGATTGGGCCATAATCGACCACGCGGGCCCGGTGCGGATTAGTAGATGTCACATGACTTAGTATTTTTGATTCTAGGACATGCCGGTTTCCTCATCATGTTTTACTTCACCATTTTGAGACTAATGGTCATGAAATAATTCCCACGACCTACCTTATAAGTGGGGACCAATACCATTGGACCGCAACTGCACTCAAAATTAATATAAAATCTTTGAAATCCGCAAATTTTTAATAATAAATCTACGAATCCATCATCCGACCCAATAAACCATTATGAAGAAATAAAAAAAGTCTGAAAACAATATTTCTCCTTCAATACATGATTTGTACTTATTCAAACAAATTCAGATGTTCGCTGAAATATGCTGAAAGTTTCCAACAGAAAACAAATAGAAAGTGAATAAAAAAGTTAAACGACTTCAAGAGATTTACCGTTCTGATTTTTTTTTGGCTTTCAACAGTAACCTATAAATTTTTGAATGGACCATTTTGGTAATGGATAGAGTTTTGGTAGCTTGAAAGTGGATTAATGCATTGAGAACGTTTTCCAAAAGCCATTTGGAACACTTGATTTTCTAGCGCTGAACGCAGCTAGTTTTTGTATACAAATCGATTTAAATTTAACGGTGCATCCACACCGCCGGTAACATTTGTAGCTTAACGTTTCCAAATGTTACTCGGCAACATCAGACAACAAAATGTTATTTAATGTTACTAAGTGTTGACGTGTTACTGTAAGTCGAGTAACGTTGCTCAACATTCGGTAACATCCGCCAACAAAATGTTATTTAATGTTACTAAGTGTTGACGTGTTACTGTAAGTCGATTAACGGTGTTCAACATTCGGTAACAATGTTACCCCCATTATCTAACAATGTTACCGATTGTCGAGCAACGTTACTTGATTTACAGTAGCACGGCAACACTTAGAAACTTTTTGTTGTCGGATGTTATTGGCGGTGTGGATGCACGGGTAAGTAACAATCAACAAACAGTATCAAGGAGCCACAATAGTTACCGAATGTTACCGTGTTGCCTTTTGTTGCTCCACAAATAAATGTTACCAGGGCGGTGTGGATGCACCGTAAGATTAAAGTGAAATCTCCTTGCTAAATGCAATTTGCAATGTCACTTACCTAAGCGAACGATTACATTATCAAGCAAGAAATTAATCGAAAAAGTAAATCCTTCGTGCAGGGTGATAATTCTGGGATGGCTCAATTTAGATTATCATCTAAGAAAACTTAGATAGTGATAAGATACAATAATCAGTCCTGTTTGAAAAATTCCTACACGGTCTTAAAATCTTCGCATGACCTTGCAATTCTCCCCAAGTCTAGATGTCCCCCCACATTAAGTTTAGCAACTGTGTCATAGTTATATGCACTGGATGGATTCCTCAAATTCTTGATTGATTGAATAGCAGATGTTAATTTGTCATACAGAGATAATTCATATAAGTAATTCATTTTTGTATATTATCAATATTTGAGATGAGGGTTCAGGTCAATGTGTTAGTTAGGAACAATGGTAATGACTAATTATGGTAATACCACCGTATAATCCTAGGCATATATGTACTTAAACACAAAATGCCTTGGTGTTGGTGTGTCCAAAATCCGTATGAGCGAATAATCCCGAGGCAAGTATATTCCATATTTTCCGTCCTACCAAAAGCATTATCAAATATGTAGCGTTCTCATTTTGAATTACACCACTAGCGAAGCGCCACGTCATACTTCCCAGCGTTCGGGAGCTTTCGGCAATTTCCGCTTCTACGAACTCCACCGAAATTGAATGATTAAATTACGGTGACCGCATGGCGTGGACTAAAATGTCCGGGCTGAAGGAAAAGGGCGACACGGACGTAAATATATTTGTTTTCCTTATAATTTTGTTTGCTGTGTAATAAGAGGGAAGATTTTGAGTAAGACTGTGTCCATAAATACTGTGTCATTTTAAATGGAATATTCCAAGTGGACCGACGACGTGTCATTTTCTGCTTCAAATTATTTTACTGATATTTTTAGCTGTCTTATCGATGGCTCATCTTGTTAAAACACTAGGCTGCATGCCGACCATGCTAATTGAACGTAATGATGTTTTTATAACCCCTACGGTGTCATTCAAAAAAATACCAGCAAGAGAAATGAATTTGTCTAAAATCTGAGGTCTCCTCTTTTAAGCTGTAATACAACCTTTGTTGGGGTCACGGGACTGTCTCGGAGTCGCTGGATTGTCTCATCATGTAACCGTGACCCTGGAACGTAAAGAGCTGTTGAAGGATCACCGTGGATTTTAGTCAGTACAAGTCTGACAGTCCCGCCCGTCCCGCCCTGGGTGGGAGGACACACTTGATGATTATACCATAATAAAAAAAAAAAACATACTTTTGTGGCATTCAGATCTACAATTTTAATCTCTTTGCTATCTTTGTACCGTAGCTGCACTGAATAGTGTAAGCAAGAACTCACTCCGAAAATCCAGCAGATCCACAGTTAGTCAAAAGGCCCGCACATTCTGGAATTCCAGTTCATCTCTTTGTGTTTTGGACTGTGCAAATTGCAGGCTTCCATCATCTCTGAGTTCTACACAGAATTTTGTAAGACTACCTCTGTGGTACCGTATATACTAAATGGTTCCCAAGCTAGTGTCCATGTTAAAAACCAACAAGTTTTGGCTCCAACTTTCGACAATTTGAAAGCAGTCAAGTGCGTTACTTTAAATAATTTATGTCATTTATCGATATCTGAAAACGGTGGAGAAAAAGCTGACACGGAAATAATTAAATGTGTCCTTTTTTTTTCGTGATAAAATCATCAAATGAGTCCTCCCAGCCCGGGCAGGGCGGGAGGGACTGTCAGACTTGTACTGACTAAAATCCACGGTGTCCTTCGGTAGCCCTTTGTGAGAGGGCCATAGCCCTACCGGAGTCGCGGTATACGTATATCCCGCGACCCCGGCAAGGCTATGGCCCTCTAAAGGGGGCCTCGTCATTATGCTGACGCTCTTTGAGGCGCGCGTGGAACACAACGCGCCGTCGACCCGGGATTAAATGTGTCCTAGATTCAAAACTTTGAAAATGTGACATAGGTACTGATTGGGTTCGGGTAGTTGATTTCAGCCCCTTTGCAAAGAAATGACTTGTAGCCCAATAGTGAAACTATTGTGATTGTGATGTCATCCGCCATCTCGCACTAAGCCCGTGTGGTGTCTATTGCAAAAGGCCAGAGAATATGCCTGTATGCCCCCAAGAGTGGGAACATCATAATCTCATCATACTTGAATTATACATATTCCAAAATTCAGTTTCCAACAATACCTCTGTTAACAAAATCATTAACCATGAAGCTCTAACAGAAAAGGAGCCTAAAACAAACTTGCGTCTATTTTCGCCAACTCACTGCTTCAATATTAATCACCAAATTTTCTATAGACGAAGTACTAATCCCCTCATTCTATCTTCCGAAGATAATACCGATCCCTTATGACGTATAGTCCTCTAATTATGAACAAATATTACGTCACTCTTGGTATTAAGGAGCTTTTGATCCGAGGGTATTAAGATCTTGGAGAAATTGCTCTGGAGGATCCTAAAAATGGCGAAAGAAAGTTTTTGGGGATAAATTCTTGTTGCTAGGTGTTGTAGACTTGCTTGGATCTTGTCTGAGGTTTTATTGAAGGGTATGGGAGCAAGAAAGACGCCATTTTCTATTGTCAAACAGTAAATAACGTTAACATGCGTTGGTTTCGGATAGACCTGACAATCATACAGTTTTGTTTGTCAAACTTTCTTTGAAAACAACTGCAAAGTTTCTAATTGCTGATCCTCATTTTGAAACTGAATAGCATTGAATTTCAGCTTGACTATATCAGGGTTCGGGTAATCCGAATTATTTCTGGCTTATTCAAAATGCGCTTGCACACCAACACACCTAATTAATGAAAAATATCGTCAGTAAACCTTTTTTTTCTGCAAAGCTTGAATATTAAATCACTGGCTAAACACTGTTTCCAATTTGTTCGTAAATTAATGATTTCATGCATTTTCAGTTATTAATAGGTTTTACCGCATTTTCCGGTTCAATGGGTTACAAACTAAGTACTATGGTACCCGAGTCCTGACCCTATTGCGCCAATAATTTATTTTTGGTAGGTTAATTTATGTAGAAACAATTAATTGGTAATTTTATACCATACATTTTCAATAAATGGTTTGGCAATACTTTGTATAGAAATGCTTAACTTCACAAGAATTATTATTTAAAGGGCCCTAATTCCCGCCCCCGTATGTTTTATACGGGGAATGTGGCACGATTAAAAAGCTGGAGCATTTTTTTTTTATTTTAGTCTTTGGCACTTATTTTAAACGTGGGCTAATATTGTCTTTGTTCACCAAGACAGGGACAGTGGCACAATTGAAACAAAAAGAAATTATTAAAAAAATGTGTCTATAGAGACAAATTTTAAAATAATTAAGCAAAATAAAACATTCTACAGGCTATTTGATTAGGTACTTATTTATATACTCGAAAGTAATAAAAATATACTTCATTTCACATTTGTTCAATTGATAAAAACCGCACCAATTTTTGAATTAAAATGAACAAATCCACGCCGTAAATGAAAAAATAGTAGTTTATGAAACTGGTACATAATGAGGGGTATTATACACGAGTGTGAGTTTACAAAACGAGCGAAGCGAGTTTTTTAAAAGTATCACACGAGTGTATAATACCTAGTTATGTACAGTTTCATACACTACTTTATCTACTTTCATTAAACACGAATTTATCAAATAAAAGATAAAGATTGACACAGTATTATGGCGCCAAAATTCCCGTTATCACCGCGCATGGGCCACAGGCCCATGCGCGGGCATCTATGATCTGTATCGTAATGAAAAAAAAATTTGTTATAACATTATTTTGTTAGAGAAATAGTGTCATAATTTATTTTTTTAATTTCATTTCGATATACTGTGTGTAAAGTACAGTCGCGTTCATTAACATGTTGGCATGTCTAGACTTCAAAAATATATGAACATCAAAATAATTCAGAATATTGTGACAACTACAAACATAATTAAATTGTGATCAAGATTATAATTCATTAATATGTAACTACTTTTTTTCAGTAACATGTATACAGCCAAAGGGACATTATTATATGAACAACTTTAAGATCATAATTATGTGAACAGTGTAAGATTCACAATTATGTAAGCACACATGAATACAATAATATCTAAACAAGTAAATGTAATTCTTTTTCAACCTTATTACTACGTCATAAAGATATTTTACTAGCAATCTTAAAACTGCATGGTCAAGGAGTTTGCAATATTATTTAGGTATCACTGGCTAGTTTTCCTTCAAAAGACGTTTTTTTTTTTTAAAAAAGAATAAACTGACGCACATGTCATTCATAAAATTATAAGAAAACATGTGGCATTGAAATAAACTCATTTTCAAAGACCTAAAGAGCATTCGCGCCGAAAACAATTGAAATACTGTAATTTCTATAACAATGTAAACAGGATCTTATTTATT
This sequence comes from Agrotis exclamationis, assembly GCA_950005045.1. Lineage (NCBI taxonomy): Eukaryota > Metazoa > Arthropoda > Insecta > Lepidoptera > Noctuidae > Agrotis > Agrotis exclamationis. Next base: position 5,708,544 of record OX465441.1, on the reverse strand, counting down.
CGAGCAAATAATATACTTTCCTATGATTGTGGAGATAATTATGAAGCTTACATCATCATCATCATCAGCCGGAAAACGTCCACTGCTGAACATAGGCCTCCCCCTTAGACCGCCACGCCGAACGACAATTCGCCACTTGCATCCATCGGTTGCCCGCGACCCTCACGATGTCGTCGGTCCACCTAGTGGGAGGCCTACCTACGCTGCGTCTTCCGGTCCGTGGTCGCCACTCGAGAACTTTTCTTCCCCATCGGTTGTCAGTTCTACGAGCGATGTGGCCTGCCCATTGCCACTTCAACTTGCAAACTTTATGAGCTATGTCGGTGACTTTGGTTCTTCGCCGGATATCCATGTTCCGGATTTTATCCCGCAAAGAAACTCCGAGCATAGCTCTTTCCATCGCTCGTTGAGTGACTCTTAGTCTCTCTAAAAGGCCAGCAGTTAGAGACCACGTTTCAGAGCCATATGTCATCACTGGCAACACACACTGGTTAAACACCCTTGTCTTGAGACACTGTGGGATTTTCGATGAGAAGATATCACGTAGCTTCCCAAACGCTGCCCATCCGAGTTGGATTCTTCGGGCGACCTCTTTCTCGAAGTTGGACCTACCTAACTGAACAATCTGTCCAAGGTAAGTGTAATGGTCTACAACTTCGAGAGTATCATTCCCAACAACAACCGGTACGGGTGCCACATGGACATTCGACATGACTTTCGTCTTGTCCATGTTCATTTTAAGGCCGACCCGTTGGGAAACGATACTGAGGTCGCTGAGCATAGCATTGAGGTGCTCCAACGATTCTGCCATGATGACTATATCATCGGCAAAACGAAGGTGAGTGATGTATTCGCCATTGATGTTGATGCCGAATCCGTTCCATTCCAAGAGCTTGAAAACGTCCTCCAAAGCGTTCGTGAACAGTTTCGGAGAAATAACGTCTCCCTGTCTCACGCCTTTCTGCAATTGGATTGGTTTCGTGCTCTCTTCCTGAAGTCGGATGGACATGGTGGCGTTTCTATACAAACACTTCAACACTTCGATATACCTATAGTCGATATGACATCGTTGGAGGGACTGCAATACTGCCCAGGTTTCGATTGAATCGAAGGCCTTTTCATAGTCCACAAACGCCAAACATAATGGCCGATTATACTCCTCTGTCTTCTGTATAATCTGGCGGAGCGTGTGTATGTGGTCTACAGTACTAAAACCTTTTCGGAAACCGGCTTGTTCGGGAGGCTGGAAGTCATCAAACCTGCGTTCGAGACGGTTCGTAATGACTCTTGAGAACAGCTTACCCTGCTCAGATATTATTAAAGCTATTGTAGTATAGATACATTTTTTCAAAAGGTGATCACATATTATTGCCTAATGCAAATTATATATTATTGAACCGTTCACATGAGGATATATTTTTGATCTACAGATTCTGTAGAATTTATTGAGCTTACCAACGCTCACAATATTTTGAATCATTGACACTGCCAACATATTATTGAACTCGACTGTACGTCATTATAAACTCGTTTTGAGTTTTGTATTTTGAATTTAAAGATATGAGAGTAGATAATATATTATTTAAATTCAGAACAGATGCGCCATTTTAGTTTCGTAATTGAACCTAAAATATAATACTAGAAACTTAGTCTGTATTTGCATGATGTTACAATCGAACTCAATGAATAATAATCAGTCATATTGGCGAAGCGTCCTCTGGCGGGAATCCAAGGGATTAGTCCTATTAACAACTAATTTACGACCGTCATAACTCTTAATCCATTCAACATAAGATCTGTATTGCTTTAATTTTGAAAACGAAGAAAGTTTAATCTAAAATTGAAGGACAATGTAACAAATATAATGAATGATTTCTCTGTACAAGGAGGTTTATTGGTTCTGAAACTTTTTAGATTAAACATATTCCTTTATTTGATGTCAATATTTGTTAAGTGTTTGTATCATCGTATTTATTTAAACTGCTTTTTCAATATTACACTAGAAAAGTTGATTTCTGTTTCGTTCATCGAGCCTAAAAGTAGATGTTGAACTTGAGGTACAGGGTTCGATTCTTTTTCGCGTCCTTTCAGCGTCTGTGTTCACTGAAGCAAAAAAACAGTGAGTCTTATTTCCCTAAATACAATAATGTTAGATTTAGACACAGTATAGTTTGACAAACAAAGTAAGTAGGTACTATGACACCGCGATATGATTGAAAAGGTCAATAATCTCTATCTAAGAACTGTCACTAGAAATTCGCGTTGAAAAAAAAGTACTTTGTGCAAATTAGTTTCAAATATTTTTTATCATTGTTTTAATATTACTTTTTCTTAAGATTATTGTTAAGTACATGTAAGTGTTTGAATAGCGCTCATGACGTGATTTTTTTTTGGTGAAATTATCGAATGAGTCCTCTCACCCAGGACAGAGCGGATGGGACTGTCTATAACTAAAATCCACAGTGTCCTTCAAAAGCCCTTTACGTTCCGGGGCATTGGCCCTCTAAGAGGGACCCGTCATGTTACTGACAGCTCTTTGAATCGCGCGTGGAACACGAATGGACAGCGAGTCGCCCATTACTCGCCGTCCGCACGCCCGCTCCTACGGTGGCCGGAAATCACCTTCCGGTGCCGTGGGCGTCTCCCAACTCATGACGTGATGACGTCACAATATGGCGCCATTTTGCCAGTTTCACTATTATCGTAGTCGCTTACTAAGTTAATAGAAGAAGTTAACACCATTAACATAAGTCCAGGGTAGTATCAACCAAGCAGTAAGTCGCATAAAAGTAAAGAGGGTAATATCGTCTGAAAGGAAAATCGGTCATGTACGGACTTGACCTGAAAGAGTGCGATTTAAACCGAGAGGGCATTCAGTGTTTGTTTTTATAGTTTATGTTTAAGACGTGACAAGAAATGCGTTTATGAAACTAAGAAAAATGGTGTTAATACAGTGTTCAAAGAAGTGGAAGTGTTCTTGGAAAATGTTAGAAAAGCTTCTTTAAAAAGCAATAGTTTTCATGACAACACAAAACTTAATAAGAAAATACGATACCTACAGAAAGCTTTCAAAGTATTTCGTCAACCATATAGCTAAATAACACTTAAAATATTTCCCGTCCGTACAAAAGAAATGAGATCGTGAAAATCTTTAAAATTCCAATGAAAATGTTCATCGAATTTGATTCAATTGCTAAGCAAAGATAAAAAGAGCTCCGGGAGTCTTTGAATCAATAAATTAATAGCTTTGGCTCAATGCTCCCGAATAAAGCAATCGAAATGTTCGATAAAAAAAAAACGAAATTCGACAAAACACGGCTCCCTCGAACCGGTCAAAAAACATCATTTTAAAGCAACGTCGAATCAATTTGCTACTCAATTCCTATAATTCCGTTCTTTCGACAGAATTGCGGAGCTTCGAAATTTAATTTGGACACAGCCTGTATGTGGGTTCAGTGATATTTTGCGTGAAAATTTTCGATGAAAGAGGAGTGTTGTTTTAAGGTTGAAATATTTCAATAAGCAATATATTCGACAGGTATATTGCCAATTTGAGTGGGCAAGATCAAAATGTACTCGAAAAGTCTTGAAGAGTTATCCAAGCCTTTAGAGATAGGGGCAGTAATAGGAAGGAATTATAATGATCTGTCACCGATGTTTCAACTGACTGATTGGTGTTAAACTGGTCCAGGAACTTTTCTTTCAAATGCTAGAATAATATCATCAGCATATTCAGCCTATAATGCTTCCATAGGTGAGACACAGATAACTTATGATAGAGCATTAAAACTGTTTATTTCCAAATATGCATCATACAACTGTTAAATGCAATAACGCTCAATCTTATTGAGGCAAGATTATGTGCGCTATCAATCACAAGTCATTGTCAGGTAGTGGGCCCACCCGTATGCCCCTCCCCTCTTTTATACATTTCAATAGTGTAATAGTATTTCAGGATATTTTCACCTGTTTAGATTTTTTATTTTCTAATTTTTTGACTAACTCTTTAGGCAAATAATTAAGAATTTCTGGAAGAGTATACGAACAAACCCTTTCACCATATTCATTATTTACTCTTGGCAGTTTATACAGAGGCAAGTATGACAGGTTGCGGACAAAGTTAGGTCTACTAATTTTCTGTAACTTACTCATGTATTGTTCACAATAGTCAGAGGCAACAGCTAATTTCACTTTGTCGAATACATTTATTACTTTACAATAAATAAAAGATGAAGTAAATTATATAAAGTAAACAGCCAGTGTATGTTCATTTTACATTCAGTTCTATAAACCTCACTTATTGAATCATCAATTACTCCTTTAAAAAAGGAAAATTTAAAGGTAAAAAAATAAAGCCTCCCTTTAAAAATAAAGGTAGGTAAACAACATTAAAAAGAAGCAACAAAAATATTCATTTTCAAGTTATGAGCACCAATTCTCAAACCTTTGTCTGTGGCTGTACCAATAAATTTAAAAAATGAACTAGTATATTTTTCTGTTACAATTTCGACAACCACAGACAATACTTGCCAATAGAAATATCTTTTCGTCTGTCAATTCAACTACGGGCTCACCACAATAGTTAGTGTTTTTTGTATAAAAAACTTTGCCTTCGTTCGTTAGTTGTGCCAATTTTAAATGAATTTTATTCGTTTCGCGTTTTCGCTTTTGTGACATTGTAGTTCGATTCGATTGCTCTGGATTATATTGAGTTCCTTTGTTTATGAGTGGATTGGAGTTATTCGTATTGTTGCTTTATTTATTTATTCTTTATTAAGCTGAGCATATCCAGCAAATACCAAGCCTCATTACTAGAAGAAGTGTGTCGTAATCCACCACATAATTATGATACAATTTTTTTTGGTTCGTAAGTAGTCATAATTTTTAACTCATGATAGTATCTCCTACACCGATCACACAATGAATAATTAGGTTTAGGTTTATTAATACGCCGCCAGTCTCTTGGGCACATTACCAGCTGACAGCGTTGAGGATGAGTTTTTCGATGCTCTATACTAGTGTAATTTATTTAATTGGTTTAAATAATGTATTATTTTTAAGTTAGATGTAAATCAAGAAAATAGACAAAAACCCACTCTGTTCAAATTAAATTAAATTGTAAATAAGTAAAATTCGCCTAATTCTCAAAATGGTCAATTCTCTAAAGTCCTAAAGCCTCCTGCAGACACACGCGATTAATCGCGCTGCGACAACGAGCCAAGCTAATTTCCACTCTAAAAATACTGCGAATGGACCGCGACATGTCGCCCCGCGCGATTAATCGCGTGTCTGCAGGAGGTTTTATTCTTAAAATGGCAAAAGATCAAAATGTTTTTTTTTTTTTACATTTGGGAGTGTAATTCTTTTAAATTTAAGAATTCTTCGCATTACATGAAACAACTTAGTTACACAGAGAGAAAATTCTTAGATTTTAGAATTACGTAGAAAAAAAAATACATTCATATTCAAAAAAAAATCATTTGCCATTTCGCGAATTAGGCTTTTTGAGAATTAGGCGTTTAGAGAATTTGCCATTTTGAGAACTTGTCCTTTTACGACTAGGTTGCCATTTTGAGAATTAGGCTTTTTGCGCCTAAACCAATCATTCCTCTCTGGGTTGAGACCCAAAACCTGCACACGCAGTTTAGGAGTCTCTACTAGACAGAGGTGCACCACTGTTCTATGTCAAATTACATCATGAAAAAAAGTTGAACTGCTGAATACGAATTATCACACTTTTTCTCATGACATTATACCTATTATGTAATTATAAATGAGTAAGTGTGATAATCAGACAGTCAGCATAATACCTATTATAATGCGACTATCACACTTTCTCTTATGATTACGTAGATAAATGTAAAAGCCAATAATTCCCATAATCTAACTTCATTATAATAAGGAAAATAAATAAAAGAAAACTTGAAGAAAATATTCACTGTAGACAGAAAAGGCGCGCTAAAGTATTTTTGTATAACTTGAACTTAGCTGAGCGAACTTTGATTAAACTTTTATAGTTTCTCTTTGGTTGAGCGAAAGTTTTAATTGAATTCACAATTTCTACTTAACTCGGCCATTTTTATGTGCGTATTTAAAATGGCGGTTGATACCAACTTTTAAGTTGTCGCCAGTTAGGTTACATAATCCAAACTAATTTTTTCTAGAAAAAAAAACATGTTTACCTGTAACCCACAAAAAAATCTGATTACATTTCTTTACTTACATACTTACATTTCTAAGCAAAATTAGTGACACGCGAAATTCGTGGCCAAAATGTGGATGACATTTTAGTCAAAACTAGATTAAATCTGGGGGTCTACTCTGTTAGCCGAAAGTAACTCGAAACTTTTGAGCGAACCCTAATAGTTCTGAATTCATAAGTTCTGCCAACATATGGGGAGTCAGAACAACTATCCAATCATACTGGCACCGATTTTTAGTTAGTACCACTAGCTAATCTTATGTCTTGAGTTCTTAACTATCGGGAACATGCTAGGTAATTTTTTTTTTCCACACTTTGTATGTGTCAAACACATCCAACAAAAACATCCAACGGTAGTACTTTAGTGCATGTTCTGGTAACTAGATCGCGCTACTAAAAGACCGAAAAGGTTTGATACACCTGACACCCACTCGTTGTATCGGTTGTTGCCTAGCAACGCATAGGCTCGCATAATCGCTTGTAGCTATCGCGCTAGGCGCCCGCCTTAGTTCACTTCAGCACGGTAATATTATCATACAGTAGCGTAACTCGGCCGCATGATAGAATTAAATACCTACAGCCGCGCGGTACGTAAACATGCGTTAGGGCTGCGGGTCTCCCGTTATAATTACATTTGCCTACTTTCTGTTTCTATTTAGTTTTGTGATTATAAATATACTTTTTCTTTATATAAACAAATAAAATACTTTGTATATTGAATAGAAAGTGTTCAATAAAAATGCGTGTTTTTATTGGTAGATTTAATTTAAAAAAACATGTTTTTGTTTGAAAAACAAATCGGGCTTATAAATTAGCGACCGAAAAATTATTTTTAAAAACTGAAGAAATGATTCTGAAAACGTCGCGCGGTTATTGTTAAAAAAACAACACACCGTCCATTCGTCACTGCGGTACAGCCGTGACTGTCTGCGCCCCGAGCGCACCCCGACATCGAGGCGCGTAGGTATAGCTCGCGTTTCGTCCGTTTGTATGAAGTTGGAGTACTGATAGATAATTATACTGTGACTTCAGTGTGGGTACAAGCGGCGATTTCATACGACGCGCCCGCGGCCGCCGCCACCACCCACGCTAGGCTCGCAGAGTGTTTGAGCACTTTGAATTTCTCCTGTGTCCTGGGTGCGTTTACAAACATAGAAACTAACATACACAAAGATCCAGACCCGGAACAACTACCTGCAAGCCATACAAATATTTGTTCCGTGCGGAGATTGAACCCGCGACACGCTGCGCAGCAGTCGATCACTTAACCACTGCGCCAACCGTGTCGTCTAAATTTATGCTCAGCTTACTCTGGATTTAATCTGGAAATGATCTGCCTACCCATAAACAAAATAATCTTTTTATGGTTCAAAAGATCAGTAAATCCCTTTAACTCGCCTACGGCGAGGTAAGGTCGGCAAAGTTAATCTTTCGGATAAACCTGTAAACCGCTCGAATAACAAAGATTCTGCGAAAGATCATTAAAATGCACTAAAATAACAATTTGCGAAGACCATCCAACTTAAAAGTGACGTAAATCGTACCGCAAAGAAAAATCGGCGGGTCTACTAAAAATTTCAACTCCTCAATGAAAAGTTTTCTATAATTACGAACGTTGGACGGTAATTGGTGCATTAACCTCATTGTCTACCGTCCGACAGAGCAACTGCGGTGGTGCACTTAAATTTTTATTTCTGTTCATAACATTGTACGTTGAAACAGAAGATTCGTTCAATGGGCTATAACTTATACAAGAAGAAGTATAGGATGAAAGATAAATGATGATTATCTTTGAAACTAAGTTTAAAATTCTTCGCTTGTACGAAACCATCGTCAGCCTATCAGGCCTCATGTCTGTGAGAAGGAGTGGGCCATAATTCACCACGCAGGCCCAGTGCGGGTTAGTAGATGTCACATGTCTTCAAATGTTTGGTTCTGAGACATGCCGGTTTTCTAACGATGTTTTCCTTCACCGTTTTGAGAGCAGTGGTGATGAAATAAATTAAACAAAGTATTGCGCCTGATGGCTGGGTTGAACGAAATAACATATCTTATTTTTTAGTACGCAGTAGGTGACTGGAAGTCCACCCAAGCTTATATGGCAAAAGGTAGGCAGGTGATGGTGTCTGCTAGGGAGTAGCATTCTCGAATCGAACCCAGGACGCCACGTTCAGCAGTCGCTTTTGTGACCACCAGACCAACGGGATCACGAAACAAACTGCTTTTTCGAAGAAAAGCCCAAACTAATATCATCATCTGGTACAAATGGACCTTCTGTTTCCACCTGAAGCGAGTTGACCCCGCTTAATCTCAAACAGTAATTCCCTTGAATTCTGGGGTAAGTTATTTTAGGGTTAATTCGTTCCGATTGAAGCTACACTGGAATTATAGATAACTTTGGAATTCAGGAAATGGAAATCTACCCAGTATGAGCTGTCAGTGTCTCCTGATTATAAACTTCACTGGTATTTTTAGCTGTTTCTGTGTTGGAAATGGTAAAAGTTATTTTTGATGCCGATACTTTTTTATCTGCTTATTTTCCTGGTAAAGTTTGTTTGGATGCTACAGAAAAAGTTTATATTCAAACAAAGCTTTTGAAATTTGTAATTATATCTGTTTAAAATATTTTAGTTAAGGATTATTTTTGGAACAGGTCCCATTTGCTGTTGCTAGAGGCTTCGTTAGCTACTACTTGGAAATTATACATGTGGCACTCGGAGACTGCCGCGGTGAAGCTATTGCATAACATTTTTTTTTAAAGAATTATATCGCCTACCGCGTATATTTAACGAGAATCTAATTTATTTAAAATGTTTGTGGTGCACTACTGTATTAAGAACTTCTTTTTTGTAGGAGAATTTTGTAAATAGGTTTCATTGTGAAAACTCCTTTTGTAGCTGGCCGTTTAGAATCAGTAAGAAAAAGTAAATTGTTTTTATGACTCAAATTTTTATGATTGCCGAAGTCTCCCGAACTGAAACGATGTTAGACGATGCGTGGTGTCAAGTATTTTCGTTAGGTTTTTGGATTTTTTTTGATGCGGTCGCCGCGCCGCGCCGCGCTCAGAGCCCGCGATAAAAGCTATGCAATAGCTTAAACTACCTATTATTAACTATCTGTTTACCAAACATCCAAATCCGTTCAGTAGTTTTTGCGTGAAAGAGTACCTAACAAATATCCATTTACCTCACAAACACTTGCGTTTAAAAAAAAAAAAAAGATTCCGACGAATTGAGAACCTCCTCCTTTTTTTGAAGTCGGTTAAAAATATTAGTAAGATAAGATAATAAATCCGCGGTGGTGGACGCCCCGCGGTGGTGGACGCCCACGGCGACGGACGTCGCAAGACGATCTCCGGCCACCGTAGGCGCGGGCATGCGGGCGGCGAGTAAAGGGCAACTCGCAGCCCGACCATGGACCATGCCCGGGTCGACGGCGCGTTGTGTTCCACGCGCGCCTCAAAGAGCGTCAGCATAATGACGGGGCCCCCTCTCTAGAGGGCCAAAGCCTGCCAGGGTTGCGGGACTTATCTCATCACCGTGACCCCGGAACATAAAGGGCTATTGAAGGACACCGTGGATTTTAGTCAGTACAAGTCTGACAGTCTCTCCCGCCCTGCCCGGGGTGGGAGGACTCATTTGATGATTTTACCACTAGAAATGTATACAAGAACTTCTCGTTGCAACCGTGACAGCAAGACTCACTAGTTGACTTTACAAAATTTCTAGTAATAAATACTAAGTCCTTGTTATCTCTACTACTTACTTTGTATTTATTACTAGAAATGTTGTAAACTCAACTATAGTCCCCGCCAGATAAGTCTGGAATAAAGGTCCTAATAATGCATCGTTCGAATTTCGTAATACCATCGTTCGAATTTGGCAGGCCTGTTGGTCTAGTGGTTAGTAAACCTGACTGCTATGCCGGAGGTCGTGGGTTCGATTCCCACCCAGGACAAATGTTTGTGTGATGAGCATGATCATTTGTTCTGTGTCTGGGTGTAATTTATCTATAATATGTATGTATTAAGAAATATATAAGTATGTTTATCAGTTGTCTAGTACCCATAACACAAGCTCTGCTTAGCTTGGGACTAGATGGCGTTGTGTGATAGTTGTGGAATATTATTATTATTATTTATAAATAAAATATTAGGTCAAGGTCGCCTCTTACCACGATACGTTTGTTTTATTCGTGTTACGACACTTTCTTTACATTTTTTCGAATGGTTTTGAAATATTTTAATACATTGGTACACGGGGGTCAACGAATTTTATTCCACACTTAACTGACGGAAACTATAGTGAGTCTTGTTGTCACGGTTGCAACTAGAAGTTCTCGTGTAGGTAGCCAAACATTTTTCTCTGCGTGTACAAACTTTTATTTAGATTCACCTGTCCCGTTGTCTCTGATCAAATCAAAGCAGTCACCCGTGCGCCGCAGTCAAGGTCGGTCGGTTGTAAAGTTTGACGTGTGACGCGCTAAGTGCGCCCGCGCCGACGCAATTTGTAATAATGTCACAAGTGTTAAAATGTAACGTGTGTAATATTGTAATCGACGAATTATTAGCGTATGTGCAAAATAAAATATCAGTAATTGACGAAGAAACGCTAAAGAGAATCTGTGTATCCGCGTTCACAAGCATTGAAATCAGCAAATCTAAATCGTTATTATTCGAATCGTTGCCAACGGATCAACGAAAAATCACAAGGAAAAATAAAGGGAAGGAGGAAAGAGACCTCGATGACATCGTTAGTGTATTCAAAAGCACAGATCCCGATGTAATTCCAGTATTTGTGGCGAAGGTACTTGAAAAATTACCCCCAATATTGTTCGATCATCTTGATTGCACTAAACTGCTAAAAGATATAACTAAGTTGAACTCAGAAATTGCAAATATCAATAAAACTTATGCTACTATCAAACAACTTGAGGAACTACGAGCAGATATACAAGATTTAAAGCATGCATCGCATCGCTGCCTCCGCCAACTCGACAGGCGGGTTATGTGAACATGAGACGGGGTGCCTGGAATCTGGAGAGTGGACCTATAGGGATGACTTTGAGCCACAATTATACATCAGACGAACACGACGTGCAACAGTCGCATAATAGTATGCAGAAAACCTTCCCCGCATCGTCCTTGGATAATAATGTTCAAGATGGTTTTGTGTGTACTCCGTTGCCTCGGGTCAGGCGTAAGGATGAGTCACCAAGTGTACCGGTTGATGCGCCGGGGTCGGCGGCGGACGCGCAAGCGATCAGCTGTGTTGGTGGTGTGGAGGGGCGAGAGAGGCCGTTATCTAAGATTATGAGCCCAAGTACATTCAAACATACGACGCATGTAGAACAAAAACCCACTGACAATGGAGTTAGTACAATTAAGGGTCTACTACCTGAGCGGACGGCAGAAACTATTTGCGAAAAAGAAGATACTCCTTGGCAAACTGTAAATAAGAAAAAGAAACAAAAGTACAGGTACTTAGGCGAAACAGGGAAAATTATGGCACCATTATCTTCCTTTAAAGCCGCGAACAAGAAAATACCTATTTTCATAACAAATGTGCATATGGATACGTTGGAATCCGACATTGTGGACCATATAAAAATGCAAACACAGGAGAAGGTATTTCTTGAAAAGATAAATACGAAAAAGGTGTTGGATCATAAAGCATATAAATTCTTTGTGTCAGAGTCTAAAGTGGACATGTTTTTAAACGAAACGACATGGCCTGAGGGTATTATCTTTAGGCGTTTTGTTCATTATAAATATCGGAAGGCGGACAGAGTGTCCGCTGAAATCGGCCCTTTGTCTTCTAACGATGCATAGTACGACCTACAAGATGGCCAGTTATAATTGTAAAAACGTAAAGAGCTCCATCAGCGATATTCGACGTTTATGTGACGAGTGTGTGATTATAGCACTACAAGAAACATGGCTACTTCCAGAAGAGTTGGTATATCTGAATGGCATAGACAGCAGATTTGGGTCCTGCGGGACTTCGGCGGTTGACACGACGGCGGGCCTACTGCGAGGCAGGCCTCATGGTGGCACAGCGCTGCTGTGGAATACTAGTGTCTTTCCTAGTGTATCAGTGATTGACTGTCAAAACCATCAAAACCATATCGGTTGTCACATTGATGGCGTCTGTTTTAATAACATCAGCTACGCGGACGATATGCTGTTGAGCGCCTCGGTCTGTGGACTCAGGAAGCTGGTGACAATATGTGAGGATTATGCAGCTACTCCAGGCGTTTATTACTTGATGTCATGACCCTACACAGCATTTGTAACAACAAATTTGATTGTGTCGAACTTACGAATAAGTTGTGTTATAGGGTACCCAGAAGTGTTATCTTAAGGGGGGTGCGCGTGCCTCAGCTGTTCCACACTGATATGTGCCGGACTAATGCTGGGGAACGAGCACCTCTTCGCCGTCTTGTTGATACATACAACACACATTTTATGGACCTAGACATATTTTATCTATCCAAGCATTTATTTAAGAAAATGACTCTGGATATTTTGTCTACAGAATAGGTAAATAATTAATTAACTTATTAAGCCTGAACTATGCTAATAACAGCATTATTATGAACACGTTTCTTTTCTTTTTTATTTTTATCTTCACTTAATTTTTAGTAAGTACGTGGACAATGGTGTGGGTTGCATGTTTGACAAAACCCAGCAAATGTATTTCTCTGTATTTTGTAGCATGTAACTGTTTTTTGTCCCAAATAAATAAATAAATAAATACTCATGGTCTGCGTTATAATATTAAGAAAAGTCAGTGTATGGTTTTTCAGGGGGGGGGCAGGAAAGTGCTAGAAATGCCACACATCAAGCTGAATGGCTCACCCTTGGAAAGGGTGGACATTTTTAAGTACCTGGGACATTTCGTCACTCCTACCCTGAAGGACGATGCAGACATTGAGCGGGAACGGAGGGCGCTGTCGGTCAGAGCGAACATGGTTATACGCAGATTTGCGCGGTGCACTGCAGAAGTTAAAATAACACTTTTTAGAGCTTACTGCACTACACTGTATACGTGCAGTCTGTGGACTAACTATACGCAAAAGACGTATAGCGCCCTTCGAGTCCAGTTCAACAACGCGTTCAGGATGATGTTGGCGCTCCCCCGCTTTTGCAGTGCTTCAAAGATGTTTGCGGAAGCGCGCGTGGACTGCTTCCACGCCACTATGCGCAAAAGAGGCACGTCTCTGGTGCGGCGAGTGCGGGGGAGCGCTAACAGCATGCTGGCCACGCTCGCGGATCGACTGGATTGCCCCATCATCTCCCACTGTTGTCAGCGACACGTGTAAAGATGATTGTGACAAATTTATTGAATGATTATATTTTTATTATTATTTTTAATTGTGACTATGTAATTAATTTTAATGTAATTTGATGAATTAATAATTTTTACCCGACTACGGCGAAGCAAAAAGGAGGGTTATGATTTTGACCGGTATGTATGTATGTATGTTCATCTGTTCCCTCATAACTTCTGAACTACTTATCACTACTTGACAAATGAGGTATCGTTAGAAGCGTCTCAGTTGTCCGCTGGTTATAGGGTAGGTGACGTGTCACCAAATCCAATATGGCGCCCTCTAGGGAATGAAAAGTCGTAACCGAAAAAAAAAAATTTCGCACAGTATCGACATGGGTATCAAATTAAAGGGCTTAATGAGCACATTTGAAATATATATAAATTATATAGCTTTTACTAGCTACTTTGCCTGTTTCTGACAGTGTCAACATGGGTATCAAATGAAAAGGCTTAATGAGTACATTTTAAATTCACTCGCTGCTTTGCTTATTATATCAAATAACTCCAAAATAGTGTAAATAAAAAATAAGTTAAAATAACTTAAACCCGACTACGAAAAAATCGCGTACTAAAAAGTATAAAACAAGAACAATCCGTGTTACAGAAATTTTTAATTAATAGCCGTGGTCGTATGCCACCTGCGGTTGTTTCACACAATCTTTATTGGCTAGGTGGCATACGACCACGGCTATTAATTAAAAATTTCTGTAACACGGATTGTTCTTGTTTTATACTTTTTAGTACGCGATTTTTTCGTAGTCGGGTTTAAGTTATTTTAACTTATTTTTTTGGTATATTGGATTGATTTAGGTAATAATAATTATTGTATTTCTTATGTAATGTGACTAGCAGTGTGTTTCTCAATGTATGTATGAGTCTAATGAAACTCGAATAAATGATATATTATATTATTATTAAAATCTTGCGAGTTTTTGATCGACTTTCCAGTTTCCGATTGAGCTTAAATTTTGCACGCTTATGTATATTGTGTGACAATGCAATATTATGGCGACATGGAGCTGATCTGATGATGGAGCGGGATGGTGGCCATGAAAACTTTGTAATAAAACGACGCGACCCTATCGTGTTTGGACTCATTTGATTCGTCTTGACTAGTATTTTGTCATAAGATAGTTGTTGTATAAATTAATAAGAGTAATAAAAAAAAGTAAAAAAAAATGCAGGATTGGATCACAAGGAAAATTGAGCTTATAAAATGGTAATTACTGTTCCACTACATCTGCTAAGGTCTATATATATATCTCATTTTTTACAACTACCTACCGTCACAAAATTCTTTGCCTACCCACAGAAGATCATTTCGGAATCCCATAAGGGCAAGCACACACGACCGGAAAGTCGTATATCTGATTTATAACCCACCAACCGAACGCGTAAAAGTAGCGTAATATTTTACGCGAATGTGCGCAAGGAACAATAAATCAAAAGGGAGAATTATTAAAATGTGGTTTATATGAATTTCCGTGGTAACGGTAAGAGAGAATGGGTGAAAAACAGATAATGGGGTTCCGTATTAGGTACGAGGGATATCTCGTTGAGCACTGCGAATGGGAATATGATGAGGGTTCCGTACTAGACAATAGGAATGTATATCGTGGCCTTGACCTAATAAGATATTAACGCATTTAATAGCCTTGTGGAAAGTCGAACTTTCCGTGCGTTTAAGCGTTTTTACAATACCTATTATTGGAATCAAATATAGCAGCTCACAATTTAGGACCCAATAATATTAGTAGTAATTTTTACGTATGGTGCTAGGCAACTGGGCTTCTCCCAGTTGTAATGTCCCTTTGTGCCTATTGGCCTTGTTTTGTTCTGTCTCCTGCTTGCATGGAGGGAAGTGGAGACTTATTTTAGCTACTCCTCCACTAATCCTTTCTGATTCAAGACAGGCCCGCCCTGGGTAGGAGCACTCATTTAATGATTTTACCACGGTAAAAAAACGGACCTTGAAACAAAATACGACTAAAACTAATCAAACACACATTTTATCAAAAAAAAACCCTTACAAAATAAATAAAGAGGAAAGATAAAAGAAAACCTATAGTTACTAGAAACTACCGCAAACAAACCAAGCATATCTTTTTTATCTTTTATTCTGGAAAAGTATTGGAAAAGCCGAAATATCTTATAACTTACGTGACATGACTCAAACTAGATGTTTCTTTGTATCAAAGGATTCTAAATCGTTTTCTTTTCATGTAGCTTTTATAGAAAAGATATTTTGTGTTTGTGTGTGTGTGTGTGTGTGTGTTGTGACATATTTGATGAACGGTTCGGTATGTTTAGTGTTTTGAATTTTAGTATGCGAAGTTAAATGACTAAACAGGTGATATTTCTTTTTTTTTTTTTTTCATGTGAGCCTTCCGGGTTCTTGTCAGGTAAACTTGACCTTGGAACGTAAAGGCAAATTGAAGGAACATGGTGAATTTTAGTCAGTACAAGTCTGACAGTCCCTTCCGCTTAGGGTGGGAGGACTCATTAGATGATTTCGCCACGTAAAAAAAAGGATGTGACCCTCCCTCTGGTGTCAGAGTTACCTACATAACGATGTATCATCATTATCATCATCAACAGCCGGAAGACGTCGACTGCTGAACATAGGCCTGTCCCTTATATATACCGTTTGGGGCGCGTTCACACGACACGCGCACGCTCAGCGCACGCCACCCGCGTCAAACTCGCATTGAAATTTGTTAAATAAGAATTTGAGTCTTACAATCCATCAATAGATCTCAAATTGCATTTAACGAGGTCTACACGCGCCCCGCGCCCGCCTCGCGCCTACCCTGCCCACGCTCTGCACCCTCCCCGCGTACGCCTTGCGCCCGCGCTATGGCTAGTGTTGTGTTATTTAAGCCACTATGCCTAGTGAACAAAGTAATCCAGTCACTAGCAGTACAAGTGGGCGCGAGGCGTGCGCGAGGCTGGTGCAGCGCGTGTGCGGGTTTAAGGCGGGCACAACGCGTGCGCGGGTGCTGTGCGTGATCAGCGCGTGTCATCTGAATACGCCCTTACGTCGAACGACAATTCGCCACTTGCATCTATCGGCTGCCCACGACTCTCACGATGTCGTCGGTCCACCTGGTAACCTAACGTATAGTCAATTGAAAACATGCATTTGTCAGAGGATATTATTTTATGTTTTTAAAAGAGAAATGACTTACTGTGATAATATTTTTGGGTTTAATATTTTCATTACGGAACCCCAAAAGTAATGTCGCAGATATGTTTTTTTCTGTGTCACTCTTAATTTAGCGGTACGAATACTTGTAAGGATCAAGTGAAATCTTATTAGATATTATGTACTTGTAAAAGTATATAGGTAGAGTGGGTATGAACAAATATATAATTCGCGTTTATTATACATATACTTCTTAAAAAGGTTACCCTGACTTTTACTGTGGCTGTATCAAGATTAATTTTACTTTTGTATGTTTCCATTTCTTGGAATATTAAAATTATTTCTTGGAAGAGTTAATATCAGTCAAAGATAAGCTTTTCGACTTAATGTTTCAGTTATAAGGAGATAATTATAGAAACGTAGTGGTTCGAAAGATGTAATAACGCTCCTGTGTGTTCAGCCTTATACCACGATAAATCAAAACTATTCGATACAATATCTGACACGGATCATGTATCCGTTTCCCCCGCGCCTCCCCTAAAACTAACCCTTTGTAAAGGAAAGGGTGAAGGCGGGTCTTAACAACCATGTCGGATAGTCTTAGGCAAATAGTTTCTCTAACTTTTAGGCCTTCCATCAAAGTTTTGGGCCTAGGGCAAAGACTGATCGTGTACTATTTGTTATATTGCTGAAATGTTACAATAAATTTAGATAGTGGAATGTCTGTACCAGATTTTTTATTCTTTGAATAGCTGACATTTGTAAATGTTTTTTTTTTTTATTGCTGAGAAAAGAAACGAATTTATAAAAATTAAAAAAGGAGTAAAAAAAGAAAAAATAAAGATCAATTGTAAAAAAACTAAAGTGTCATTTCAGAAGAAACCACAGAACATATAGGTGAAGAAAGTAGAATAAACTAATAGGGTATATTAGTTTGTCAGATTATAAAAAAATATTTGACACGTGTGTTTTCTTTTGTTTCGTGAATCAAAATTGACGAAGATACGAAACATAAGAGCCTATGCACACCACGTTTATTAAACGCGTGTTTGACGCTTTGTATCGCGACAACAAACTGGTCTGTTGGAAAAAAGCGCGCCGTCGACGCGCGTTTCTAAAACGCGCGTCGACGGCGCGTTTAAAAAACGTGGTGTGCAAAACATCACTAGCAAGTACAGTTTTTACTTGCTTCTGACATTACGAGCCCCCACTCTCTCTCTCTTTGATACGTTTGTATATCTTTGTAAATTTGCTTTGGTTTAACTAAGAAAATGGACTAATTAAATTTTCTATTGATGAATGCTGTCAAAATTGCCTATTACTATAATCCTAACGTCGTAGGTCACAGATCTACTCATTACTCATGCCAATAACACAACTTGAAACTATTGAATATTCAAACAGGCACGCTATTCCTAATGTTTCTGTAATGTAATTTATTTCGCCACACTTTCGTCACGTTTTCTATTTCAAATAAGTAATAGATTTTGCAAGGAAAAGGCCAAAGAAATTATTTTACTTAGAACTGTAAATAACGTGACGTGTTGAGAAATGTTAGCTCAAAGGTATACGTGAAGTAGGAATTTTACTTATGTTTTTTATAAAGGGCATAGGTAAACCTTTATGGAGTAGCAATTCCCTAAGGCTACGTGCACGACTTCGGGCCTTGCGTCTGCGACGTGATTGTGACAAGTGACTTTATATCGATCAGAGGTGACTTGTCTAACTACGGTCGCCGTTGAAACTTGCTTTAGAATCATGGCTGTCGCAAGTTGAGTTTGTACTTTTTATTCAAACTCATTTAAACCTAAGATTTAGTCTAATTGGGGTTGGCATTAACTTCTTTTAATTAAACTACAACTTTTAATTGAAACACAGGTTTTAATCAAACCTAAATCAGGCAGATCGCTACATTACACATAGTATTATTGTAACTCGCTTCTTATAATGTAAACCTTTATTTTGACTTAATTCTATAATTTTATTTACTTCAACTTTTGCTTAAACCAAGTTCATACTTTGATTCAATCGGGCAATAAATATCTCATCTGTTGAATCAACCATGTTGAGTCATAGCAGCGGCGACTCACAGCCCCTAACTACTACTGTAAATAACAACTCCCGTTTGTTCTTTTACCTACAGTTGCTGTCGCAACACGCATGTCGCTTGAGCGTCTAGGTCGTGGCCGAAGCGTTAGGTTTAGACGATTAAGTGAGAATTTTTTGAGGTCTTTGTACTAAAGGTTTTTGATTTATAAATCTATTTATGGTTTGGGTTTAAACAAAGTCTTCTCAGGTAGTAATAGCGATGCTATAAAAATTTATTTTGTATTCCAAATAATACATGAATTTGGAATAACTGTCTTTTTGAAAATATTCACGTACTTTCTTTGTTCAATGTAATTTGTCAAAGACTTTGGTCCAATGTAATTTATGAGAGACAAACGCCTGCCGGGGTCGCTAGAGTGTCTAAACAGGTAACCGTAACCCTGGAACGTAAAGGGCTATTGAAAGAACACCGTGGATTTTAGATTTTTCACTCCCTCTCGCTCCACCCAGGTGGGAGGACTCATTAATCGATGATTTCATGACGCTAAAAAAAGGGCCGAGCTTTCAATCTGCCTAATTTCATCAATAAATCTACAAAAACTTGAACTACTTTAAATCAAACTGTAGGTCCGTATGTCACTGACTTATGCCAGTTGCTGAATTTATGTTCAGAAACTAATTACCATTTGACCTTCTTAATTAGCGACCCGACTGAATTCATGTTTATATTACAAACCTTTGATTTTCTGTCACGATTCGTTATGTAACCTAGTTTTGATATTTTGGGTATATTTGAACAAAGAAAATGACAATCAGAGAGAGAGCCTGTAGTGCTAGCAAAGCTGGAGTTAATTTATCATGGGGGTGTAAAAGGCCTGGTTAGTAGAATCATAATATGACTTTTTTTTGCGTGGTACAATCATCAAATGAGTCCTCCCACCCCGGGCAGGGCGGGAGGGACTGTCAGACTTGTACTGACTAAAATACACGGTGTCCTTCAATAACCCTTTATGTTCCGGGGTCACGGTAATGAGATAAGTCCCGCGACCCCTGCAGGCTTTGGCCCTCTAGAGGGGGGCCCCGTCATCTTGCTGACGCTCTTTGAGGCGCGCGTGGAACACAACGCGCCGTCGACCTGGCATGGTAGACGGGCATGGTCCATGGTCGGGCAGCGAGTTGCCCTTTACTGGCCGCCCGCATACCCGCGCAGGTGTGTAGTATTTGCAAAGCTTGAGTGAATGTACGAGTATGATCAGGGGGTTTAAAAGACTTGTTTAGTGGAATCATAATATGACTTACAGACTACAGTAAATTGCGGTAGATTTTTTAAATTCCATTCCAATGGAATATTCTACTTAATTTTTCAACCTTTGCGTTCCAAGGCTTTCGATAAACTTTCAAGACAATCCATCGGTTTAACCATTCATCATCATCATCAGCCTATAAATGTTCCCACTGCTGGGACACAGGCCTCCTCTCTGTGAGAGGGAGTGGGCCGTAATCTACCACGCGGGCCCAGTGCGGATTGGTAGATGTCACATGTCTTCGATTTTTTTATTTCTAGGACATGCCGGTTTCCTCACGATGTTTTCCTTCACCATTTTGAGAGCAGTGGTGTTGAAATAAATTACACAAAGTAATGCGCCTGATGGTTTAACCATTAACAAACCGAAATTCTGGAATTTTGGGTTTATCCCAACAATTCAAAAATATCAGCAGATTATAAATAAATCTGTTAGCGTCTTCCGCCATTCGTTGACAGAAACGACAAATTAATGATCGCCTAATTATGTTCTTAATTACTTATCAATGATAAGAACATACAATCTCTGAAGATTAAAGATATTCAAATTAATGAATTTAGCGTTAATTTGTCAGAATGGGCCTTGCTTTGTCAACAGAAATATGAAACAATTTATAATGTTCGCTTCGTGAATTAGGCAAATGAGGAAAACATTCCCTCTTTTCAGGATTCAGAGCAGTAGGGTATATTCTAAAAATATAACTAATTTGTCATTTGAGTATTCAATTAAGGAAAATAACCGAGCCACAAAATTAACAACTCAGCCACGAATATTACAACTTGGCAGCAATTTTAATTTTAGCGGCACCCCGAGGTTCGGTTTGGTTAGGTTCATAGATATATTAAAGAAGGAGATATGGCCCCTCCATAACGCTAATATTGCGCACACAATTCTGTCAAAACAATACTACGAACAATTGCACACACGCTCCATCGATAACTCAGTCATTTAAATATAAACCTAATTCTTTACACTACAGCGTACTTTTTCCGTATAATTTACTCACACAAACAATTATCATTGTGTGTTGTCGCGACACGGGGGGTGGATACGACTCTCCCGCTCAAATACAACGGACGCACCATGCGACATTACGGCTTGGTGAGGTATCGTTATGTCAGTTTTACATTGCTTGTCAAGTCACTCAGTAATAGACTGAGGTGGTTGTAAAAGAGCAATGTATTTAATGCAAAAACAATACAGTCGGAGTAATATAGGAAAACTAGAATAAAGTAGTACAAGTGATAGCTGACCGAAACGCTCAACACCAAGGCTTCACCGACACGCCCCCTTGCCACTTCTCCTGTTTTTAATATTTCTGTGGTTAGGTTCCTTTAAACCCTGCAGATAAGAAAAGGAGCCCTGCACGGCATTTTCAACAAAATATTTATAACATACCTATGTCATAAAAAAATCTCTGTCGAAGTCAACATAACGCATACTAAGCACTTTAGAACGACAGTAACTAATAGAACCGTCTTGTAATAAAACATTCCTTTTATACCCCGACCTCTTATCCTCCTAAAATGACCGAACCGTCTGACCATAACAAAAAGAGATCAAAATGTTTAATTCTGAGCTAAAAACCTCAAAGGTCCGTATAATATTCGGTGACCACTATACATGGGTACTATAATTTGGATCCAAACTTAATCCCCTTGGCCCAGTTTGGGTTTACTACTTCGTTTTGAATTCCGTCAATCCGACATGTCGGTCTCATTTCGGGGTCCTATTCCCGTAGTTATTGACTTAGCGTTGTTTAGTGTACGAAGTTTATTTGGTTTAGAGGTCAATTTTAGGAGTTTTGTTTCGACTAGTTCCAGAATCGATAAATTGCGGACGCGGGACTGTCTTATCAGGCAACCGTGACCCTGGAACGTAAAGGGCTATTGTTTGGAGTGGATTTTTGTCAGTAAAAGTCTAACAGTCCCATCCTACTCTAGGTGGAGGGACTCATTTGATGATTTTACCACTATAGAAAAAAAATCATCAATAAATTATAAACCTAATTAGCCCATCAAAATAATGGACAAGTTCTTTTGTTGAATTAGTGAATATTTACAAACTTATAACGTATTAAAATTCGAGAGAGGCGGCTTGTGACGTCAGAACCAAGTAAAACTGTAGTTTGCTTTTGACGTTTTGTCAATTTGGAAAGTGTCGTATCTTCGTCAATTTTAGTTAAAGTAATAAATTTTTTTTTTTGATAAAATCTAACTTCACGGACTTTCAGTCAAATATAACTACTATTGTGCAATAAAAAAAAAAAACTCAAAATACAGTTGTAATTTCACTTTATTCATTGAAGTTTTAATCCCAATGATTGGGTATCCCATCGGGCATTGTCATTCGATCCACCCTTCACAAATACCGACTGTCACGGAACTGCAAAAGTCAAAAATAAAAAACATTAAAAAAAGAAGTATTATTTCATCCGATATTAGTTCTAGCAACACAATGGTATCAGTATCGATATCACCCCATTAAACCCATTTGCGGTGTTTGTTAATTATGCAAGTAATTAATACGATCATTGGATACGGTAATTAGTGCAATTGTAACCTAATTAGTTTAAAGTAATGGGCGACCTTTTGAAAGTAAATGCATGCGGATTGCTATCGGTCTCACAGAGATATATTATAGGATAGAAAAGTCAGAGATTAAACGGTTTATTTCAATTAAATGCCTTTATAAGGGTTTTCATTGATCTTTTGAATGACAAAACAATAATTATTATAAAATAGAGAGAGACAGAGTGACAGAGAGAAATCTATAGAAAAAAAAGAGAGAGGGAGATAAGAAAGGAGAGAGAGAAAGAAAGTGAGAAAAAGATATATGCAAAACAATAACAAATAAAAAACAACTTATTACCAGCATAATATATTTTAAATAAACACATATTGTTATACATATTTAATATATTATAAATAAACACATATTGTTACCCATATTTAATTTACCGTGCTTTTAACGTCAGATTAATCTAAAAAACGGGGAAAAAATTTCACATTTACAAAGGAAAACATACCCTCTCACATTCCCTTACTTTAAAAGCTTCCATTCTTTAAAAAATCAAATTACCATAAAAGAGAAAACCCCCATGCATTACAAAAGCACTCATACCAATCTCAAACAATTACAAAAACCGAGAAAAAAAATGCAAACACACTTATCCCCGGCCTTTTTATTATTACTGAGAATTTTCAGAATAGGACCCTTTGAGAACCTTTGACCCTTCCGAAGTCGATATTAGCATTGCTTATGCAAGGGTAAAACCTTGTTTTGTCCAGCATATTGATAACAAGGTGCCTTCCTACCTTAATTTTGATGAGGATATGATTTTGTCTGGTCTGATAAGGGTTTGGGTGGTAAAATCTACAAATGTGTCCTCTCATCATGGGTGGAACGGTTGGGATTGTCAGACGCTTACCGACTTAAAATCTACCTTGTTATTCCAATTGCTCTTTACTTTGAATTCAGAAGTAATAGGAAGTAGGGTTCACTCAAAAGATTTGAGTTTCTTTACAGTCCCTATGCCCGTTTCTTCGTTGGCGGATTAAGAGAGTAGACCTCCAGGCCGCGGTAAACTGCTTAGACAGTCTCGCGACCCCAGCAGATCCCAGAAGAACTCACAGTATTTCTTTTATTACTTTCTGGAATGCAAATATTACCCCGCACTTGTTAAGTTATGCAAATATCCAATGTTAAAACCCAATTCCTAAAATCAACTTTGATGGATCAGTTGATCGGTAACAAAAATAAGGTGGACATTTTTTTACTTGTTGAAAAAATTTGAAGTACTTACTCGTTATACCGCCTAAAATGTCATCGTTTTTTAGTTTTTACACACGTGAACTCTAGTCTAGGTCAAATATGACAGAAACAAAGTCTATTGTAGAGCGAACTTAGCCAGAAGAAGCCAGTTCATTCTAACTTTGAAGAGATGCAGGAAAACTCATAATTCACCATAATAACATAACGGTTCCGAGAACGAAATTCAACATGGCGTCAAGCTAAATGTGACAAATGTGGTGTTACGTGATCGACTTTAGCTGATTCCTTGTCGATAAGTTTGGTCACTCCCTTAGAGAATCATAAATTTGATTAACTGAGAAAGTGTAAGGCTTCAGACTCGATGCCAGCGGGTAGCGAGGCAGTAGCTGCGATGCGTTCAAAGAGGCAATCCATTACCGACAAGTTGCCTCCTTCATGCACGCCGCTCCGCTGCCCGCTGGCTTCGGAACCAAGGCCTAAGGATAAACGTAATGGAAACACCTGGAAGGGGACGCCTTAAAAGGGCATAATGACAAGATGTATGAATGTGGACGAGGCGAAAGGACAACTAAGTTAAATTAAGGATCGTAGCAGGTGTCGTTCTCTCGTTTATGACTCCCCCCTGGGAAAAAGGCGTAAGTTTATGTTTGTACTTATGCATGGGGTAAAACGACAGGGCCTGACTAATTCTCCAGAGCCCAAAGACGGTAGGGAATCACCTAACTTACAAAATATGGTCACAGAGTGCACACATATCAACTCAAGATGACCGATCGTACCTAACCGTATCAACTCGAGACGTTTAGTATTCTTCGTATAAAACTCCAATACTGAAAAGCACACTAATCGAAATCGTATCGTAAACGATTTGCCTCGGGACAAGCGCACTTACGGCTCGTCGTCACCGCGCTTACGCCCCTTTTCGTCACCGTGCTTGTGCCAACATGTTCAACCAGCAGTCAGCGAGCCGTAAGCGCTGCGTCTCACCTAGCTGTAGCCGAGTCGACGTACTAAAGCTGCTGATATGCTTTGGTTACGTGCTTACGTTAAGTTGACACCTGTTTGACGTCAAGGCGAAAGGCGATATGGTGACGATTCCTTTCCGAGTTGATATGTGTGCTATGGACCCTAGTTTGCCGTATATCATTACTTCCCAGGATTTGATCCTTGTTAGCAATACTATACATCGCATAGTGTAATAATACAGGCTGTGTTTTTTTTTCCAAAATCAGCGGGTTCGATTCCTGGCCAAGACTATTGAAAACTCTAAAATCCAATGGATGATGCAGTTTTAATTTTCGTCGAAATCTACCTCGAGACTCCTTTCAACGTTTTTCAATATTCCTCATACTTTCGGAATAGCCATCCACGCCCAGTTGAAAAATTCACCCTGTATAGTCTCTTTTAGTTCCCATTTTGTACGTCCACAACAGTTTGCAGTTTCTCCTTCTACTCCGACCACGTGGGAATCATACGCATTATTTTACTACCCACATAAATCTTCAAGATTGACAAACTTTGCATTACCGCCGCTCACAACTTTATAGTTTTAGTAATAAAGTTGAAAGTTTATTGCGGAAGCTGCAGTATAAGTTTGCATTTTACAGGGGATGTAGCGTCCTTGTTTTTGGTACATTTTATTGCTGTATTTACAATGCAAATACATTATAGAGATGCTTGTCAAATGTTGTATTTTTTAAGTTTTTTTAGGTAGGTTATCGTGGGAAATCGAGTACATTTTTTTATTGTTTGCTTCAGAAGTTATGCTTCCGTTTAAGCCCAGTGACTGTTTTAATATTTTTTAATTTATTTTATCGTCCTTGGTCCAACTACGGAGTCACTTCTCATTCGAAGAATACCTAAACAAGTATTAACAATTCCTATGTGTTTCAATTAAGTATAGGACGATGTTAGCGCCATATTGTGACAACTGACAACAATAACGATAAACGAAAAATACTCTGTGAAAATTACTTTTGAGTAATATCTGTTGTAGACAATATCTTGTAAATTTTTATTAGTAGTCATATTATTAATATTTATGACTTTTGTGTATTTAATAAAAGTAATAATTAAATACTGAAGAAAGGTCGTGTTTGTAGATCCTAATTTTCATAAATTATTGCACTCTGAACTAATTGTTTATTTTTTCTATCATAAGTTTTTTAAAATTAAATAGCAATACGTATCTCCTTCAAAATCTTTCATTATTTTGACTGAAAGTTTGTTGCGCAAGTGGACTGAAGTGGAATGCATGTTCACTCACGATGTTTTCCTTTATCTGAGTAAGTTGTAGTATACATTTATGTCCTAGTTGTTTACAAAATGGACAATGCTCAAACTTCATGGACCATGTAGCTTTAACTTTAGAGAAGTTTAAACTTCTAGCTTTTCATCATAACAATGTGCAATGCAATGCTTTTAGAACATCTATGCTGAAAAGATTCACTAAAAACAATACATCCACAGATTTTTCTCAAATATGTATATGTAAAAAGGTTTCCCATCCTAAATATTACAATTAAATACTAGTGTATAGGAATTTTTGACTAAGTTCTAACAGCTGCACAAATCGATCTTCAAGGTTAAGCGGCGCCTGTCGAGGTCGGTCAATGGATGGGTGACGATCATATCATACCAAACTTCCTGCGTTTTCGGGCCACTGACTGCTTGTCAAGCATGGACCGATGACCTGAAGAAGGTAGCTGGCAGTCGTTGGATGAAAAAAGCGAGAGTTAGTAGACTGGCGCACCTTGGGTATATGACCAATTGACCAGCATTGGACTACGATAAGCTGAAATGATGATGATGAAGACTGTAACAACTGTCAAATATCTATCAAATGACAACCGGGTTCAACGGATTTGCGTGCGTACGGGCCCCGTCAGATTGCTGACCCTTGAGACGCGTGTGGGACATGACACGCCGTCGGCCCGGGCTGGGCATGGTCCATGATTGGACGGCGAGTCAGCTATTACTCGTAGTCCGCACTCCAAAACCGGCGACCGCATGCCCTAGCGTGACTTAATCTGTGGAGAAAAAAGAAAGAATTAATTAAGACAGGTATTATTCTTGGAGAGATAGATTCAAAAATACCTTTCTTAATTAATTCATTAATACTTACCGCTATAACCATTTCCTTTTAATCGTTGTGAATATTTCCTTATTGCTCGTTGGTCATTGACCTATACGAACATGTCATACGTAATGGACATTCTGATCTTTCAACCCGTGTCTTTAGTAGTCGCCTTTGAGTAACACCGACGAAATTACCGTAGTCAATTTTCAACTTTAATTATTTTGTAACATGATTGATTTTCGTTCTGTTATGCTTCTTTTGATGGCGACAATTGATTCGAGTTCGATTGTCTTGTTATGTGATACGACGCCGTTACGTGATGTAACAAAATGTATAAGTATGAAGCTACATTGATTGGCTCATTTGCTAGGGGTTGCAAGACTCGGTTTTTTTCATTTGATCTACAAATAAATGTTCTGGGATCTGGCTATTTGTGTTTTGTGTAAAAGAAAATAAAGTGACGGAACCCGAATTAATGGTAAAGAAAAACAAACGCGTGTGATATCTACCAAACCGTCTTAACCCTGGCTCTCACAAAAAGGAGTTCAAAGTCCCAGCTGCCACAACATCATAGGCTGGTTACGCATGACTGTTACTACATACTTTTACCAGCCATATAAGTGCGCGTAAAACATATGCCTTCGTCTTAAGGGAATAAAAACGTGACGTTATCACTTTATACGTATCCTGGCAACTACAAACAACTATTTGATATTCTTGGTATGTCTGTCGTAGGATACAGGGTAGGATTTCAATCAGTGTTCCCAATTTCATCGTATCCGGGGGCCTTAAATGGGCTCGTCTTTCTTTCATCTCCGTTCTTATAAGAAAAAAGCTTTTATCAATGTACGTCCGTGTGTACAAACGTTTCCTTGATTTGTCTAAACAATTGTTGATGTGTCTTTTATGGGAGCGATTCCTATTATTTGTTGCGTAATATCCTGGTCGATGGATGCGGAAGTTATGATGTTATCCGGTTGAAGGAATAATGGTATTGGAAAATAGTTTGTTCTGAATTTAAGTAGTGCTGAGATTTCAACGGACTTTTTTTTAAGCTATGATTTTCTGGACATATCTGGTACAATCTCAGACCTATGAGACCAAATATTTATTGTTGCACGCATGATAATATAGTGAACTAGAAAGACGAATCGGTTTATTTTGTACTTCATACTTTTACATTTTACGTAGAATTTTCATAAAAGAAACTGATACTCGTATAGTCATAATTTTGGCTTTGTCCCAGATTAATAAAAACACAAATCCGTGTTACATCAACGACATAAGAACTTTCAAGGAACCCATTTTTTTAACTGTAACAAAATTCCCACCTAATCAAATATGTATTTGTTTTTACTACTGTTTACAAAATATCCGGATACAATGTTTAAAATCCATTAAGCTCAAACACCGTACTTAAAAAATTTGTTAACCAGTTTAACGGTAACCCCATGCCGTGATACCCTTTCCATTGAATGGATCTGTCGCTATAAAAGCGTACCGTATAATATATGGTTACACAACACACTGCCATTCAATCTGTACCAAATATGGGATGGACCGAAAATGGTACAAAATATATCGGGTTACGAGCAGGGCTGACAGTTTTGGGGAATGATCGGGGAGTTATTGTTTTTTGTGTGGTTGGTACAACGTATGTTTTACAAGGGTTTAAGCAAAGTGATATTTATCGATACTGGAACAAAGGTGTTAATAAAAAATCTCGGTCGCAATCTTGATCCAGAACTTTGCAACTAAATAACGACTTAATTTGCTAATCAGAATATTAAATACATAAGTCTTAACATAAGCACAAAATTACATTTTAAATATGTATCATTATGAAATATGTTAATTTGGAGCAAAGGTGGTCCTGTGGTATCAGCGAGTAGGCTGTGGGTTCGAACCCCACCAGGCGCATTACTTTGTGTAATTTATTGCAATCCTAATGCTTTCAAAACTGTGAAGGTAAACATCGTGAGGAAACCGGTATGTCCTAGAACCAAAATTCGAAGACATGTGACATATGTGTCATCTACCAACCCACTCTGGGCCCATGTGGTGGACAATGACCCACTCCCTCTCACAGAGAGGAGGCCTGTGTCCCAGCAGTGGGACGGCGGAACAGAGTAAAAACTGTTTAGCGCTGTGCTCAAGAAAGAGGTCAGAGGCCTTACTACAAGCTCTTAACGCAATCCAGTTTAGGCTGTGGGAAGGAGACAGCCATCTCTTTTCCACAGCTTAAACTGGATCGCGTTAAGTCTTCATGGTAGGCCACCTGGCTGCCCTATTGAAACCTACCACAACTTTTTCAAACTTTGTTTTAAGTGATATCAACCGTCTGAATAAAACAACAAAACAGTACCTTTTTAGGCTATTAACCTACATTCCTATCCCCTATTTTACATAAAACAACTGGCCACCGGACCCCAAGTAATGAAAGATTCCCATAAAATGTTTGTGAACCATAAAGTCCTACTAAGATAAGTATTCCTAGTATTTTCTGGAACATTCTAATTGTTTGTACCGAGTTGTCATAATCTTTATAGTGTCCCATCTCTATGAAGTTGCATCGTAATCGTAAAATATTCATGCATAAGGGGTAGTTCCACGAAATATTATGGGTGATGTTGTTATTCTGTGGCCCTGTGGTTTCTAGACAATTTCTACCATATCTCCGACTGATTTGACGATAAAAGTTTTTAAATTGATTTTTTTTTATCTTGGTAAAATCCTGAAATGTGGAATCCACCCGCTTTAGTTGGGGAGAAAAGGGCTGTCAGACTCGAATTGACCTAAATCCACGGTGTTCCTTCAATAGTCCTTTACGTTCCAGTGTCACGGTTATCTGTTAAGACAGTCCCAAGACAGTCCCCAACACAAACAATCGGGTGACCCGTGATCCAACTGTCACTTATACTGTTATTAGAACTTAAGAGCGCTTATTCTGAAAGTTGGCAACGTCGCAAATACTTGTCAAATATTAACAAGTTTTAATTAATTCAGCAATGTTACTGTATGGAAATAAGAAATATCGCTCTGTAGTGCACTAGAACATTGATATAGAAATGCAATTAAAACACTGAATTTTATGTTGTAACCGTTTCAGGCAAGTTTCAGGTGTAAAAAAAGCATTTGGAAAGTTTCCAAATACTTTTTTTACATCTAAAACTGTATATTCGGGGTTAAGATATTAATTATTGCATTCCCTAATCAAGTTTTTTAGTGCACTACATAGCCATATTTCTTATTTTCATACAGTAAATTTACGTAATTAATTAAAACTTGTAAATATTTGACAGCTATTGGCGACGTTGCCAACTTTCTGGTTATGCGCCCTTAAAACGGAATATTTACCATGTTTGTTACGAGTATTTGTTTTGAGTTCCTCCTATTTTGGCACTGTTGCAAGTGCCTACTTGTTATCTTCCATTTGGGCTGAAGTAATGAAAGAAAACGCATTAAATCAAAACTGCTAATCAGAGGCTTTTCCCATATTTTTCAAAGTGCTTTTCTTGCTTTAGGTCTATATTTAAGTTAAAAATGTTACTGAACAAGCGAAATCTTTGTAATTTCATTTTGAAAAAATATGTTTTATAACCGTAGCTTTAAATAATTCTATCTACTTAGCATTTCAAGCATTCACGAGACTTGACACGTGCCAAAAACAATACGAAAAAAAAAAATGAATAAACCCAAATCTTTCTCACAAACTTTTATGTCATATTCATAAACAAAGATTGCCAAATTTAAATCTGTCATCCCTAAAATGACACACGTGTCAAAAACAGATGACAATTGACATGTAGTAAGTAGTGCTGTTTGAATTAACGGGATCACGTCACTAGTGATGGGCACTGATTGGATTTTCTATCGATACATTGCGTAATCGATGACGTCCGGCCATCATTACTAACTTGTCAACGACTGTCGGTTGCGTGTTCCGGCTTAAAGTTATTTGTAAATATTACGGTTTATTTGTTTGTTTTCTTGTTAGTGGTTCAATTAAGAGTTTGACACTTGTCATTAGCCGTATAATTTCGATTTAAAATTGTCTAATTTTCGTTTCTTTTTTGTAATCTTTTTTTTATGACAGTATTCAGTTTTAACCGTTGCGCGTTGTAATGAACTTCTCATTTGAAATATCTTCTAAAATCAGAAAAATTGCGAATTGTTTTATTCTAGCAAAGAGTTGGATTTAATTAAAGAATTCACCAGTACATCTTTAATTTAGGCCAACCATACTATGCTGCATAGATATTAGCAAAAAACAAACAAGCAGAAATGTTGTCAGGAATAGTCTAGACTTTCCTTTTGTCTCTGGCCAGGCCTGTTTATGCTCGCTTGTCTATTGCGTTTTATTCTGCATGTAAACAGAGGGATAGTTTTCTTTGGTTTTGTTCTTTTGCATTTTATATTTCCAGTCATAATTCATTTCCCTGGTATTTCAACGTTTTTTAAAAAAGAAGGTCTCCTTCATTTATTATTTCATGGAATTTTGAAGAACTAATTCATCATCATCATCATCATCTCAGCCATAGGACGTCCACTGCTGAACATAGGCCTCCCCTTTAGATCTCCACATATACCGGTTGGAAGCGACCTGCATCCAGCGTCTTCCGGCGACCTTTACAAGGTCGTCTGTCCACCTCGTTGGTGGACGTCCTACGCTGCGCTTGCTAGTCCGCGGTCTCCACTCTAGCACTTTTCGACCCCATCGGCCATCTGCTCTGCGAGCAATATGGCCTGCCCATTGCCACTTCAGCTTGCTAATCCGGTGGGCTATATCGGTGACTTTAGTTCGTCTACGGATCTCCTCATTTCGGATTCGATCACGTAGAGAAATACCGAGCATAGCCCTCTCCATAGCTCGCTGAGCGACTTTGAGCTTTGAGATGAGGCCGATAGTGAAAGACCACGTTTCGGTGCCGTAAGTCATCACTGGTAACACACATTGATTGAAGACTTTCGTCTTGAGGCACTGAGGTATGTCGGACGAAAAGACATTGCGTAGCTTCCCGAACGCTGCCCAACCGAGTTGGATTCGGCGGTTGACCTCTTTCTCGAAGTTGGACCTACCTAATTGGACTACTTGTCCTAAATAGATATATGAGTCAACAACTTCGAGTACCGAGTTTCCAACAGAGACTGGGGTGGGCACAACATTGGAATTTGACATAATTTTCGTCTTGTCCATGTTCATTTTCAAGCCCACCCGTTGTGAAACTCGGTCGAGGCCATCGAGCATCATGCTGAGTTCCTCCATCGACTTTGCCATGACTACGATGTCGTCGGCAAACCGAAGGTGAGTGATGTATTCGCCGTTGATGTTGATGCCAAGTCCTTGCCATTCCAGGAGTTTGAAGGCGTCTTCCATTGCGGCAGTAAACAGTTTAGGGGAGATAACGTCCCCCTGTCTTACGCCTCTTCTCAATGGAATCGCCTTCGTGCTCTGCTCCTGTACTCGGACCGACATGGTGGCGTTATTATACAAACACTTCAACACCTCGATGTACCGATAGTCAATACGGCATCGCTGGAGTGACTCAAGTACCGCCCATGTTTCCACCGAATCGAAGGCTTTCTCATAGTCCACAAGAACTAATTAAATAATAATAAAAACACTATGTTTGCTTATTTATGTCTGTCAGCAATGTCGCTAAAAGATAAATAGGTATACGTAAACAGAGTATTTATGCATTAGAAATTGCTACTATAAACTTTAAAAAGCTTATAATAGGAAATTCTGGTTTGTTGTGTTAAAAAAGCTACACTTTCTATAAAAGCAACCAGGAAATCAATTATTAAAAATCTTATTATTGAAACGCTTCTACGGTTTCCATTCACCAACATAGGCCAAACCTTTTATCACTAACAAACACAAGACCAAACTTCCTCATTTCCCATTTATCGTAACGCGACTCTCATTTACACAGAAAACAGCCAATATCGAACAACAACAACGCAAACTAAGTCACCTAACCCGCAGCTAATTAATCCTATCGACAATCGATAAATCGATAGTGCACGTCACTATAATCCATCACCCGTTGCCCGCACACGGATATCGGATTACAAATGCGGACCGACGAACAACACTAGATACTTTATCTTGCGTCTCTCTCACCCTCCCCATTCCCAGAATATGTGTGAGGGGGATGAGAGTAAGTAAGGATATCTCGAAAACTACAAAATGTGAGATTCAGAGAATGTTTCGGGAGTTAAAAGTTCGCTTGAATTGAGGTCAATGACTCTTTGTATGAAGGATATTTTTGGGTTCAGTTTTGTCGTGTCTAATTGACTTTTTGATGAAGGGGAAAGAAGTAAAATGATTTGGGTCAACTAATTGTCGGGTAATTGTTTTTATACAGTACAATTTTACATGTGTTGAAATTAAGTAAATAAGTTTGCTTTCTTGACTCATTCATTGATTCATCATCATTGGATATGGTTTCAAATAAAAGTACGAGTAAGTAGGAACTGGAAAAGTTTAAAAAACAAAAGAAATATTTGAAAGATATTTGAAGAAATAATTGGAAACATTTTGACAGGCATTTTACTGAAAGTCACTTTTAAATTCACGTTTGGTATCCACAGCTACTCGCATTTCTAACCTATCGCAGCCCCACAAGCGGGGAAGAATCTTTCATTCCATTGTTAAACTTCTTTTAGTAACGTTGCGCCTTCTATTGAAGAAGTGTCAAACGAAAAATCTTTATGATTCACGACGCAGACATTTTTATTTATAAATATTTATATGTCGTAATAATATATGTTTGTGGATTAGACGTCTGTAGAAGCACTAAATGTATGGATCCAAGTTGATATCAAGCCTAGTTAAGACTGATTTCGTTCTATAGATCTGAGCCTAAAAGATCGCTTGCTTGGCAAGTATGTAGCCAGTAAAATAAATCCACAAAAACCCAACACCCTCATCCATGTTTCCACCCTAATAAAGTGGAAGTCTTTTCCAAACCAAATAAAAAAAGGCTTCGTTCATCCCCTAGCCGACGACAGTAATTAATTGACAAGAATTGGAGCCATTCGTCCCAAACGCGATGGGAAATCAATCCTATAGGGAGGTATTATTGGTAGATACTGGCTTCTCGTTCCGTTGCTATGGTGTTAATTGTAATGGGAAGCTTTCGAAGTGTTGGTTTCGTATAATGTTTATGTTGTGATGAATTGAGAGACAAGAATGGATAAGGTAAGGAATGAGTTTATAAGGGGAAGTTCGAACGTGGCGCCTGTTACAGAAAAACTCAAAGGAATCGTCTGTTAGGTATGGACACGTGATGAAGAGGGATTAGACTCATGTGACTAAGAGAGTGATGAGTATGAATGTTGATAAATAATACTGTGATGAAGAAGATTAAATAAAAAACGTGTTACGCTGACCCCAAGTAAAATGAAATAAGTGCAGGAAGATGATGATGAGATGATGATTAATTGAGAAATGTAATTGGGTATATCACGCTATTTTAAAACAGAATTTCTCTTAAAATAAACTAGATTTTAAGTCAGAAAACCCGGTTAACTTTAAAAAACTGTTAAATTAGATTTTTAGTAGCACTAAAATCATTGAATTCACTTATTAGTAAGATCATTGGGTAAACTAGTTACGATTACAACGTCACAGAAAGTATAATTGCCATACAAAGTATGAATCACGTTTTGGCAGTTGAAAAAAAATATGATATATCAATTTATTGATTGGTGAAACCCATTCAAATAAACTATTGGAAAATTATTGAAACAGAAGACGATCAGCCTTTAAGGTTAATTTTTTTTTTAATATTCACTGGTAAATTCAATGTTAACAGCACACCTGCTCTACAAAAAAAATAAAAAGCCAAGTCCTAAACAGAGCTACGTAACTAAGCTCCCAAGACTCAGCACAATTACCTTGAAACCAGACAAATATTTGTTCCTCTGTGACCTGGAATCTACAGAGCAAAAGCTATTTAGGAGCTAAGCCACCGCGAAGATCCGACCGTCAAAATTGGATTTTTTGTGGTCTGCAGACTTATTCCGGGTGATTTCTTCGGCTTCCAAAGAGTAAATTGTGGTATAGGAATGATAAACGGATTATTTTTTTAAGTATAGAGGTCTTTTGAGTGAGGATTTATTGTATGTAATGTATTTAAATACACAGACATAGCTCATAAAATTTGCAAGTTGAAGTGGCAATGGGCAGGCCACATCGCTCGTAGAACTGACAACCGATGGGGAAGAAAAGTTCTCGAGTGGCGACCACGGACCGGAAGACGCAGCGTAGGCAGGCGACCACTAGGTAGACCGACGACATCGTGAGAGTCGCTGGCAACCAATGGATGCAAGTGGCGAATTGTCGTTCGGCGTGGCGGTGTAAGGAGGCCTCTGTTCAGCAGTGGACGTCTTTCGGCTGATGATGATGATCAGTGCTGTACAGTCTTTTTTTTATTTTAGTAAAATGTTGCCCTCACTAGTAATTTCTCCTGGGTCGTGGGTGCGTTTACAAACAGAAACTATAGCTCCTTATTGTCCGCACTACTAATTTTAATGAAATTTGATGTAATGACATAGACACTAGCACCGCGTCAAAATAACTTAAATCGTGGCGGTATTATTCTTCAGTAATTTTATTTTGACATTATCATCATCATCATCAGCCTATAAATGTTCCCACTGCTGGGACACAGGCCTCTCTGTGAGAGGGAGTGGGCCGTAATCTACCACGCGGGCCCAGTGCGGATTGGTAGATGTCACATTTCTTCGAATTTTTGGTTCTAGGACATGCCGGTTTCCTCACGATGTTTTCCTTCACCGTTTTGAGAGCAGTGGTGTTGAAATAAATTACACAAAGTAATGCGCCTGACGGGGTTCGAACCCACGACCTACAACTCGTAAGTCGAGGCCGATACCACTGGGCCACCACTGCTCCTACATGTTTGACATTATAAATGATATTTATTTTGTAAGTTGGTTATAAAAAAACACTTTTACACGTCACAACCAACATTTTTAAAGCTAGATGAGGCCGTGTGTTTCGTACCTGACTACTCTGAGAAGAAACAGCCGAAACAAACTCAGAGGTCACTGTCTCTAAGTCCAGACATTGTTTTGCTCAGGTCAAACGAGGACCATGCGGGTGTCTGAGATGGTCTTTTGAGGAAAGAATCACACAGATTTGAGTTGACCTGTCCAGTCAGTGCAAGCATTTGTCGGTTATCGTGTAGCTCGACTCAGAACACAAGGAGCTCAACGAGTTATGTTCATACATCTGTACCCGTCCCCGTGTTTTCGTTGAAAAACTTGGAAGGTACTCTGACCCTTACGGAAACTGGGTTTTGTGTCCCGACCCGACAGTATCAGTCCTGTAATCGTTCCAAATAAAAATGTTATTTTTCAAAACGAAACCAATCGTGCGTCTATTGAATACAACGGAAACTTTCTTCAGTTGTGCGCTCAACAGAAGTAACAGATAAATGAAATTTTGACGCCGGACAAAGGTTCCGTAGAAATTGCTGGCTCAATAAATTGTATTACGAATTCTTGTTTTCATTTCAATAAGTAAGGTTAGTAATTTTTTTTTCTTTTGCGATTTATTTCAATTTATTAAAAAGTTTCCATGTTTTTTTTTCTTTCTGTAATATTTTGATCATATTATTTAACGTTTGATATTTCATTGGTCATTGTGTATCCGAGAAAGGTCGGGTTAAAATAATCCTAAGGCGACCGTTTCTATCGAATTGAGTAAATGAGTATTTACGAGGGACTACGTGGTAAAATCATCAAAACAGTCCTCCCTCCCAGGGCAGGACGGGAGGGACTGTTAGAATTATACTGACTAAAATCCACGGTGTCTTTCAATAGCCCTTTACGTTTTAGGGCCACGGTTACCTAATAAGGCGCGGGCCACACAGAAAAGACTTAAGACGCAGACGGGGCGGAGACATATGTCTCTTCTGCGTCTCTTTCATACAAAATGTATAGAAGCGTCGCGACGTAAAACATACAGAAGAGACGGGGCGCGGGCGCGACGACTTTACGTCTCCGCCTTTTGTTCAAAACACACAGGAGAGACGGGGCGCGGACGCGGCGAGGCGAGGACCGAGCGCGGGGTTGCATTTCGCACAGTGACGTATACCGTCTTGAAGTTGAATCGCTGAAAAACGACTGCGTCGCGTCCGCGCCCCGTCTCTTCTGTATAATTTCAAAAGTCGCGTCCGTGTCTCGTCTCCGCCCTGTCCGCGACGCGTCCTCGTCTTACGTCTCTTCTGTCTGGCCCGAGCCTAAGACAGTCCCATGACGAAGCGTGTGCATGCATTTTCGCTTTCGCTCGTAGTACGAATCTTACCTTCTAAACCTATATATTTTGTCTTAAAAAATAGGATTGGACTAACGATCATATTATTTCGTTTTCACCACAAATCTTATCTAAAGAAAATAGCCTGGGATGTCCTAACCAAATCTCGGTCAATGTTAGTCTCAACAAAAAGTATTTCACGGGTGTGTTCTAGAAGAAGCGAGGTTACAGAAGTGGCTTAGCGAGAGCGTGTCAAGTTGGCGGATAATAAATAACCCAAGACCTATAATGACCCTAAAGGTATATCTACGACCTTTTTGCTGCAAGCGGTGGCGGTGGTTTAACGCGGGCTGGTGAGTAAAATTTAATGTATGGAGAACTGTTTGAAGCACGCCACGAAATGTAGCTCATAGCGAAAACGCGAGCGAGAGATTCGCGCGTTTTCACCGAGCAAAACTCCACACCAGTGTGGTGCTAGGAGCGGCTTGGAAAGTACAGTCAGCTTCAAAGAAAACTATTTCCTTTTTTATTAAATTAGCCTATTCTGTTTCCGACAAAAACGTCACTATACGCTACCGGCACACGGCCTCACCACATCTCTTCTTTCTTTCTTTCGCAATAAACGTATTTTGTTTATTTCTTTCTTTCTCTTTCTGTATAATCCGCGCCTAAGTTTATGAAACAGAGGTTCTGTTCATAACTGTTTGCTTACACGAAAAAATATAATAATCTTGAGATTTCTTGCCTCAATAATAAATTCGGACTGTTTAGGTAAATAGAAAAAGTTTTCCTTATAATTCAAATAATTGAAGTATTTTGGCGGAAGCTTGTCTGTGATATTGTATGAGGAAATCTTTTGGGTGGTATGTATATCCTGTTTGGTTATATTTGTGAAGTTATTTACTTACATATGTCCCGGAAAATGTATGCTCTTCGACAACCATCGAATATTTACCGAAATAGTCATATTTATTTAGTTAGCTTGAACATAATACAACATTTCGATAACAACAGTTAGGAGGGTTTATCTGTAATTATTAGTGATGCATCCCATACCGATACCGACATATTGTGGTACCGATATATCGGTATCGACGATGTTTTTATGGCCGATTCAACGATACTTTTTAATTTTAAATTTAGTGTAAACAAGCGTGTTGTCTCGTCTATTTCGTTGCAAACGAGGCATGAACTATGCCCAGGGAAACTTTTGCAAACAAAGACTTGCGAAATCGCCTTTCTCCGAAAAATTTTAGAATACTTTGTTTTTTAAACAAAAATCTTATTAATGTTAATTTTAATTGCTAGAATGTATAATTTTCTAATATCAACCTATGTCACTACTTTCTAAATTAATACAAAAATTATCTGACTTGTGATTTATTATTTTCATCTTAATTTTTTAATTCCCAATAAGCGTATCGGTATCGGTATCGCCGATATTTTTATAAGAGTATTGGTATCGGTATCGTATCGGCGAAAAGTAGTATCGATGCATCCCTAGTAATTATGTAGACAAGTTGTATTTCTCTTAAACTACTGAGCGTTACGACCGCGACCCGAATGCGATCGAACGAAAACGCTCTGTAGTTTTGCGACTTTATACGCTAGTGTATAAAGTGGACAATGCATTAAAGACTACTGAGTTACTAAGCTTTATTGTTTACCGCTTGTCACATGTGTAGAGGGGCTGAACATTGAGTGAAACAAAATGGCGAACTTACAGGGGAGACGTATTGCCCTATTTATAGTATCGACCACACAAAGTAAAACTTACTAGAATCAATTAGGTTTTCCTGTAATTGTAAGCTTTCATTCATTACTGTTTGAAAAGTACGTGAAATTTACTAATTACCTCCTTACTTGTACTTCCAAAATTAATACTTTCAGTGAACAAGGTATTCTGAGAATAATCTTGCTGAAAATTCCCGGTTGGCTAATTATAAATCATCATCATCAGCCGGAAAACGTCCACTGCTGAACATAGGCCTCCCCCTTAGACCGCCACGCCGAACGACAATTCGCCACTTGCATCCATCGGTTGCCCGCGACCCTCACGATGTCGTCGGTCCATCTAGTGGGAGGCCTGCCTTCGCTGCGTCTTCCGGTCCGTGGACGCCACTCGAGAACTTTTCTTCCCCATCGGTTGTCAGTTCTACGAGCGATGTGGCCTGCCCATTGCCACTTCAACTTGCAAATTTTAAATACTAGGTTGTAAATGCCCAGTTAGTTGAGTGGCTGTTGATGCGGCTGTGAAGCGGTGAGGTTGTAGTTCGATTCCGAAGTCAGACGTCAGTCGTTGTCTGTCACAATTTTTTTTTTACATAGACACCATTAACAATTCTATCAAAAATAGACGTAGTTATTTCTATACAACCAGTAGACGACATAAAAATAGAGTTTTTTTATTCCTTCGTTTTATACGTCTCTATGTTCTTTTATCCACAAAACATGGTTTCTTTCTGCCATACCACGTATGTGTGCGTCTCCTAATAAAAAGAAAAAAAAAGTAAAAAAAAATAATTAAAAAAATCTACCTTGTTATCCAAAAATAATAAAGACTAGCGGCAAGTTTTGAAATAAAAAATCTACACACACAAGTGTACTCAAGCTTAGCATATTTCATAACATAACCGTCCCTCGTAAAGTAAATAAACCATATTTCAAACAATACCCATTTGTATATAAAACAATCATTTTGCATGAGTTGGTCATTTCTGTTTATTTTCTACTACAAAATATACATATAAATGGCGGTCTGTCTTGCTTCATTCACTTCTATAAAAATATTAGCTGTTGCCCGCGGCTCCTCTTGAGTTAATTTAGAATCAGACAATCATCTCAACGTAAACAGAATTTGACAATCAATTCAGTACATATTGTCATAATTATTATGTACGTTATTGTTGTTTTCCTCGGAGACAGTCACCTTCATCTGCTGAACATTGGCCTCCCGGGAACAGTAAAAACAAAGAAAAACAAACCAAAAGATGATTAAAACGTTTACGTTTTAATCATCTTTTAGTAAAATATAAAATAAATTAATAAATGCTTAAAAATTAAAAAAAATTAAATTAAACGGAGGTTTTCTTAAAATTTTGCTCTTAAATTTTATATTTTAAATGTATGAAGTTGCTTTTAGTCCACTTGACTGTGCTGAGTGCTCCTTGTCTAAGTTTTCTAGACCACTCATTATTATAAATTATAAGTCACGTTACAAACTAGATCTTGCCGGCGTATACGCCCGTTTGACCGTTTTTTTTATCATGTTATAATCCTAAATGAGTCCCCACCCACCCACGGCGGGCCATCCATCCATCCAAACAATCGCAACACTTACATATATTATTAGAGACGTAAATCCCAAAATATATTGCAAAAATTGCAGATATTATTTTCGCTAAAATATTTAAATGAAACGGTTAAATGAATCGATTGATTGACACTTTAAAGTGTTTTCGGCGCCATCCAATTTAAAACAGAAATTCAACTGCATTCCCGTCTGAGGTTTCCAATGTAAAATAAATTATTCCATATTGGTAAACCAACGATACTGATGGAAAACATCGAGGTTGGAAAATCGGCTTACGGTTAATTTTTGGTTCCACATATTTTTGGAACGAAGTTCCTTATCGCGCGTTGCAAAAGGGGGCTAGACGGAAAAAATTAAGACGAAAAGTTGTAACGACACTTTTTGCTATAGTAAGCTATTGTAAACCGTGCGGCGTGCGCATGTTTCTCTGTCTGTCTCTCTCTCTCTCTCTCTCTTATAGAAAGCAAGCCAGATATATTCGTTTCGTCTTTCTATTTCGCATTGAACAGTGTGGTGTCGCGACGATTATTTTTGTTGAGTGTATACAGTAACTTCGTTCCATCCGGGTGTCTCTTGACACCTCTCAAGTTTTTTTATTTGGTAATGTAGAAGTAATCCAATTAGCTTTAGAGGAAAGGAAAACATTGTGAGGCAACCGACATGTCCTATAACCAAATCATCATCTGCCTTTTATGAACTACTAGCTGGCCCGGCGAACTTTGTTCCGCCTTAGAGGCAATAAATGAGCAGATTTTCGATTTTTTATTAGGATATCAAAAATAATTTAAAAAATCAAGTCAAAAATCAATAATTTATTCTTTATTAGCCATGTATTTTGGTGCAAGGGTTGCACTGTACAGTGAAGCACGTTCTGATAGATGAAATTTTTTTATTATTATCACGCGCAAGAACAAATAACGCAGATGGTCATCCGACTCGTGAACATGCCACATAACTAACTAACTGACCATGTGAAAAACATGGATTTTCTATATTCAGACCACAAACTTTCAAGCATTAGTCTTGTGATTTGTTAATGGTCATGGCGAATGCAAGACGGATCGGAAATTGAGGTCGTTTAAACTCAAACGGCAAACCTATCATATGGGATCCTCGAAATGAGAACTTCCTCAACTTCGAATTTTCCTATGAGTATCGTCGTGTAAATCACATTGTTCATCAATTTACTTACCACCAAACGCGTTCTGTTGCACAGTTTTGGTTGGTTTATGTTTCGAAGCATGACTATTACGAAGCCAACCTTTATTTTAATTGTGCGGTGGTAAGTCAGGCATATCCAAGGAGTTTTAATTCAATTGGAAAGTTGGTGGCTAAATGCAACTCACATTTTTTTTAGCGTGGTAAAATAATCATGTGAGTCTCCCACCCAGGGCAGAGCGGGAAGGACTGTCAGACTCGTACTGACTAAAATCCACGGTGTCCTTCAATAGCCCTTTACGTTCCGGGGTCACGGTAAATCGTAAGTCGGTTTTGGCCCTCTAAAGGGGGGCCCCGTCATAATCCTGACACTCTTTGCATAACCGGGAAAGGTTCAACGTCGGACAGCGAGTCACCCATTACTCGAATGAAAAAGTTCTTTCTTGCAGTAGAGATGTATAATCACGGGATAACTGAGTGAGTGAACTGACTCGTGTGAAGGATGCACGTGAACTGTCCACCAACTGCCGAGCGCGAGAGGGAGGGTTTGTAGTCTACTATAAAGTTACCATGTGTACTTACTTACTCGAAAGCGACAAAATTTAGACTTCTGCGTTAAGCGGTTTTGGCTCAGGAGAGGCAGGACAGAGGCGGGGTATTCAAGTTTAAGGGAAGGACTTTAAGGCGTTTGGCAGAATGATTGGCCCATCGGATTGGTCTGGCAGCTTACAAAAGGTCTTGAAATAGTACCATAAGTAACATCATGTAAAATGTTGGCTTGCTAAAATGACGTAGTTGATTTTATTCCACCTTCAGGTCGCGCTACCTGTGGAAGGGCCCCGCTTTCAAGATAGTAAGTACGCATACCGGTACTGTCTTAACTTTATAGTTGACTACAATCAAAATTTCAGCTTTGCTAAAATTACGTAGGTCTGGGGGCTCTGGGATCTCACTCTATAGTACTTTTTGTTCAGATCCCTTATTCAATTTCGGCACCAACACCTTCTTCGTGATCATGTTACTACGTTTTATGTCACGTGGCACGGAAACAGGATAAAAATTTGATCATCTTGGTGGCGGCATAGCATTAATAATTATGATAATATCGGCACAATAAGCTTAGAAACTCAATACAAACACATCGACCGGTCAATTGATGTTTTGACACAGGTTTTGATTGATAAATTTTTCGTTTTGCTGTCACTCCATGTCAGTTGCGTTTTATTATACCACGTTTTATGTCACGTCCCACAGAAACGGGATAAAACAAAACAAAATAAAAAAAGGTAAAAAGTATCCTATATGTTACTCCTGGTTCTAAGCTACCTCCCCACCAATTTTCAGCCAAATCGGTTCAGCCGTTCTTGAGTTATAAATAGTGTAACTAACACGACTTTCTTTTATATATATAGATAGATATTGGGGTCGGCTTCCAGTCAAACTAGAAGCAGCTTAATATCAGTATTTTACATGGAGCGACTGTCTATCTGACCTCCATAATCCAGTAATTGGGTAATACGATACCCCATAGTAAGACTGGTTATCAGACTTTTAGAGCTTCGGCCTAACAGTAACAACCGTCAAAGATCTACTAATGACAGCAGGGACCAACGGCTTTACGTGCTTTACGAGGCACGGGGGAAACTCGCTATGACAGATGGTCATTATTGGTCACCCATCCACAGACCAACCGCGGCAAGTCGGCTTAACACGGAAGATCGGCCTGTGCGGCTGGCTGTATTATTTTGTCACGAGCTCCTCAACCTATTACCAAATATTATCTAAAATTTATTTGCACAAAGTTTGTTAAATAAAAATTTTATTGTCGTTACATTATGGCGCCAAGATCGTCCTATTTTTACTTGAAAGGTATTGTACCAAAATAATACGATTTGTTTCTAAGGTTGACTCAAAGTAATTTGTGTATGACTCAGAAGAAAAATTACTAGGACGACAGAAATAGTTCATAACATTGTAATATTTCATTAAAATACTGACTCACGAAAAATCTTTTGTTACTTTTGTATTTTCTGTTTTTGTTAGAATTGTATTTTTCCTTTTTAGGGTTCCGTATTTGAAGGGTCAAACTGAACCCTGTTACTAAGACTTTGGCTGTCTGTCTGTTCGTCTGTAAACAAGCTGCATCTCATGAACCGTGATAGTTAAACCGTTTAAAATTTCACAGAAGATATATTTCTGTTGCTACTTTAACAGAAAATACTAAAAAGTAAAACAGAATAAAATAAATATTTAAGGATGCTCGTGTATGACAAACGTGTGTCTTTTGCCCGTTTTTACCCGATATTGATAACGGCAACATGAAGACGCTTGAAATATTCACAGAATATTTAGTAATATATTCACTTTGAAAATAAATAATTAAATTAAAATAAAATAAATACTTAAGACCGTGAAAAATCCCTTTTACGTGATTCC
Source organism: Agrotis exclamationis (assembly GCA_950005045.1). Classification (NCBI taxonomy): domain Eukaryota; kingdom Metazoa; phylum Arthropoda; class Insecta; order Lepidoptera; family Noctuidae; genus Agrotis; species Agrotis exclamationis. Next base: position 5,664,462 of record OX465441.1, on the reverse strand, counting down.
TTCTCGCACTTGGCCGGTTTTTTGTTATAATGAGTTTAGTACTCGCCTCGTAAAGAAGTCGTGAAATTGAAGTCATTATCACATTTCTGTTGAATTTAGTTTGTTTCGTGCTGTTTTTTTTCAGTTGGTAAACTAGGTAGGTAGACTATTTCTTTCCATTGTTAGTTTAAATACTTAAACGAACAACCTTTGATAGAGCCAGGTTTGTTATTATGTAAACACAATAAAGATAATGCTTAGAAGAAGCTGTATTGCGATTTTATCTTTTTTTTGAGTACCTGTGCCAAATTGTAAAAACACATTTACAGTAAACCTTATGGACTTCCATAACATAGTATTCAGCCTATAATGTTCCCACTGCTGTACGAACGAAGGCCTGGGATTCTCATTGTATTTTTCTTTTAATTTAGGATAGGTTTGACCTTGACTATAGTCTAGGTCAGTAGTGACAAAGTCTGCAATGGAATGGACTTACCCAGAAGAAGCCTGTTTAGTGTTTACTCTAGCTTTGAAGAGAAATATTTGCATATTCTTTTATATTCTGCAAGTTGTTGTTCCGGGTCTGAATAGTAAACAGTGTGTTTGTGTATCTCTTTTTATATTTTTGAAAACACACGCACGATACATGAGATATTGTGTGGAGAAATTGAATACTCGTAGTGTGGGGAAAAGTTTAGAAAAAAAATGGGGACTGCAGACATAAAGTTTTGGTATAAATACAAAAATGGTAATTTTTCTTTAAAAGTCTTAACAAAGCGTATCGTATTACCCAGTCTGGGTTGTAATAATATCAGTTACTTTAAGGTAAGTTCTAAAAATGCCAAAAGAATTCTCAACCTTAAAAAAATTTTCATAAATACCTTTGTATTTGTGACAAAATCCAGCAAAATACCTTCCGTACCCGGCTAATTCCGTCATATGTAACGTTTTTTATTCTAAAACACCGACATTTCTTTGCTAAGTGGCTTCCGCTCCTAATCCTATGAAGCACTCTTCGGTATAAAGTGGCTCTTTCCACTTTCAAACGTCTTTCAAGCCACGAAATATAATTTCTTTCAGGTTTTCTTCCGATCTTGAAACAAGGGCTTTTTTTCAGGAAATATTCAGTAAAAGGATGAAATAAAAAACAGTTTTACTATTAAAAAAAGGTAAAAGAAAATATTTTCGAGAAAATAAGCTGCAACATTAGCTGACGAGCAGTGGTGGCCCAGTGGTATCGGCCTCGACTTACGAGTTGTAGGTCGTGGGTTCGAACCCCGTCAGACGCATCACTTTGTGTAATTTATTTCAACACCACTGATCACAAAACGGTGTAGGAATCATAAAACATCGTGAGGAAACCGGCATGTCCTAGAACCAAACATTCGAAGACATGTGACATCTACCAATCCGCACTGGGCCCGCGTGGTAGATTACGGCCCACTCCCTCTCACAGAGAGGAGGCCTGTGTCCCAGCGGTGGGAATATTTATAGGCTGATGATGATGATGATGAAGCTGCAACAGGTGTGTGTATAAAAAAAAACAATTCGTCCGCCAGTTAGATAAAATGATTTATTTGACTCGTGTTTTTTTTTTTTAATGAACCAAAATTGACGAAGCGAGTCTTGCGTCGCGTTGTGTACGAAGAGGCTTACTGGCCAGTCCAAGTTAGCTAATAATTCAAACTCTCAATAAACAAAAGATAATCACAATTGTAACAAACCAACTTCCACCCTCAAGAGACCACTCGATCAAAAAAGAAATATCCCAAGAATATATTCCTATCTTTATCAAAAAGTCAAGTCCCCGAAGTTCACTATATGACGAGAAGAACCCCAAAAATAAATATATGACCAGTCTTTACCAACCTTTTCAAAGGAGTGTCTTTCCATGTACAGCGGTCTAAATTGTAAAAAATGTTTGCGACCCCTCATATATCTTTATCATGCTGACTTGTAAGAATACTTAGGGGGGTGATCTCATTTTAGGGGCTTAAATACCTTGATGGGGTATTTTGGTATAACAGAATATTTCTGTGATTTCACAGGATGTAGCCATCCTCTGGTGTCAGGGTTACTTGAGCCGCCTCTGGGAACACTTCAGTTCAGACCTGACATGGCTTTGGACTTACATATTTAATTAATATTAATTAATTGTACTAACACTAGTGTTTCAGCTATTCCTATTTTACTTACAATATGGATTCATGTCATCTCAATAATAAAGCGATTGATTGATTGATAAAGTACATCTGAATTGAAAAAGACACATTAGTACTTGCCTGGATGTGAACTCGCAACCTCATGCATGAGAAGCGAGGTGCTGAAACTTCGGTTCACGGCATCACGACACTGAAGAAAGATAAAGATAGAAATGTACATATACATTTAAATGCACATTTGTTGTTCAACCTCTAAAGAAATACAGGTCAAATATTAAAGAGAATTTATGAAAAACGTGTCGCTTCCTTCCTCATTCTCTGGCAGTGCTTTTAACCCCGTAGTAAGGGTTAACGCACGCACAATGACTCAAAACTGGGTTACGCAAAGCTAATAAAATCGACAGTTCCTGATATGGACGTGTTGTTCTTGGAAAAATACCTGTATCAATTTCAATTGATGTTTGGAAAATACCTGTACCTACCTATCAATCTCATAGATGTTTTACCAGCTCACCGTAAACTGGATTACATAAACTCACGCCTTCTTCTCATGAGGGTAGGCAGAAACTACAGAGCCACCTGCTATTTTTATAACTGCGTTAAAACATTAAAATTAATTTAACATAACATGGTTTTTTTTTTAAATAGTTTCGCATTTTTACCGACTTCAAAAAAAAGGAGGTTATCAATTCGACCCGTATGTATGTAATATTATCAGAACTGCCCAGTTTTCATATATGTTAGTCTATATCAGCGTCTGAACAAATGTGCCAAATTTCATAAGTGTATGTATGTATGTATGTATGTTTTTATGTTTGTGCACGCATATCTCCGGAACTATAAGTTCGATTTAAGTAATTCTTTTTTTGTTGTACTAGGTAATGTTCAACTTAGGGTACACTGCAAGTTTCATCAAAATCGGTTCAGTAGTTTTAGAGATATGGATTTTTTTATGTTGGATTACAAGATTAGTGCATATGTAAGAAAATTTTGTATTTTACAAGAATTTAGGTTGAATATGTAATAAATAGACTAAAAAGGGTAAAATAAAAACTTTTTTAAAAAAAAGTACCGACTTCAAAACAAATACAAAAGTTTAAAATAACTTTTCTTTCGGAAGTCGGTGGCTTTGTTTTGTTGTGTCATTGACTATTGCCACCGACTTCCGAAAGAAAAGTTATTTTAAACTTTTGTATTTGTTTTGAAGTCGGTACTTTTTAAAAAAAAAGTTTTTATTACATTCGTGGTTGACGTAAACTTATTTATTTGTCAAAAATATGGATTTATTTTGCCATCATCAGTATCACTAATCGAATATGCTGAAATATGGGTGTAAACGTGTCTACCTTTTGGGTTTTCAGTAGTGCCATGCTTCCCGTCTGAAATTACATTACACCTCAATCACGGTTTTTCGGATATATATATTTTTTTTACTTCTTTAAGATACATTTTATTTTAAAAAGGTAAAATGCTAGTCTAATTAAAGTCTTACTAAACAAAATTTTATTATAGATACTCGAAAATGTTCCAAAATAACCGACCTACACTCACGAGCTAAAGTGTGGAATCACTAACTCGATCGCGAGTACTTACTTAATAACTAGTTAAGAATAATAAAGGTTAACTTTAAATTGATACCAAATTCATTAAAACCACGCCAATAATTAACGTTGCTCGCTTTTTTTTTAGCGTGCTGCATCGTACTGACAAATCCACGGTGTCCTTCAATAGCCCTTTATGGGTTACGGTAATGAGATAAGTCCCGCGACCCCGGCAGGCTTTGGCCCTCTAGAGGGGGGCCCGTCATCATGCTGACGCTCTTTGAGGCGCGCGCGGAACCCAACGCGCCGTCGACCCGGGCATGGTCCATGGTCGGACAGCGAGTTGCCCATTTACTCGCCGCCCGCATGCCCAGCTTTTGCTCCCTAGTGTAGCTTCTGAAACTACCATTCAAAATCGCACTAACGCTAACTTGTAACAGTTTCAGTTAAAAGCCTGTAACTTAATATCTCTCCTGAAGATCGGCTCGTCCAATCACCGGCTGTCGGGTCCTAATTAAAGACTTCGGCACAAAGCTGATCAACTGTTAATTACGTCTGTTTTAATTAGAAGTGAACAGATTTTCGGTTGAAAATTGAGAGGAATGCCGGAAATTGATCGCGTTTAATTCTGCTGATTGATTGGTAACTGTAAATTTGTAGTTGAAGATATTGTGTCATGATTTTTGTTAAATAGTACCTATTAGGCAGTTGAGCGAGTAGCGTTGCCAGGCGTCCGGATAAAGCCGGACAAATTAGACCGTGTCCGGCCTGTCCGTCCGGCTTTTGTTAGGCTTTTTAAGTCTCATAATTGTTTATATTATGATTTGGTTAAAGAAAGGGGAGGCCTTTGCCCAGCAGTGGGACACAGAGTAGGTTATTAAAAAAAATGATTTGGTTTCCTCTCCGCCCACCTCACTTTATATGGCTAGCGCAAGCGAGCCGCGCTTGCTTTCGTCTTTGCACGGCGAGAGGAACCGTTTAGTTGAACCGAACCTTCCTTTAGTTATAAAAAAATTGGTCTTGATATATTAAGACAACAAAAAGTTAAAGGTGTCCGGACTTTTCTCCTAAATCTCCGGCTAAACCAACTAGGCTGACCGGCTTTTCAGTTTTAAGACCTGGCAACCCTATGAGCGAGCAACTGATAACGAGTTGGCGAGCAACAAGCACTTTTGTAGTGCTCGACACTGATGGTTTCGGGTTTTAGGAGTTGCAGTAGTTGAGGAATAGCGCTATCGGATTGTACCAAAAAAAGTCCTTTCCAGGATTAGTATTTTTTCCACCTTAAAAACAGGTGTCGACAGTTTTCGTTCACTATTAAATAGGTATGTATTTCATCATGCATGTGTCTAGGACATCTGCTAGATATACATACATGAATCTAACGGTATTTTTTTCAACGATTGGTTATTTAATTCTTCATTCGAATAAATAAACCATTTTAATGAGATTCATAGTGGAGTCAACTATTTTAAGTTACGTAAGTTACTCATGTTTCAAAACTTCGTCACTCATAAACTCTCTAACAAAATGACTCATATAAAAAATCCAAGAAACGTAATCACAATAAACATATCCATGCAGATATTAAAATCAAATTCCCATGACATTCTCTACCGAATTGCATTCGGAAACCTCTCAAAGACGATAAAGTTTCGACCATAAAAACCCTTGAATACATAAATCAACACCTACATGAAAGAAGGTCGGTATAAAAAACCTTATTGTTCTATGACCCGACGGTTTTTTTTTTAGATAACCTTATATTAAGGTTAAGGTACACACATTATTGGACCGCCCGCGGAGGCAGTGGTCTTGTGGTGTGGTCATAATGCAAGTGTGGTAAGAAGTTTAAGTCTATACCAAACCGCTAAAAAAAAAAAGAAAAAAAAAATTGCTTGAAATGTTGGTCGCTAAAAACGTTACCTTTTTTGGGCCTCTTACAAATTCCATTTTAATGGAGATTTTTTTCAATGGTTTTTCTCTTTTATTGAATTTGGGGTAAATAAGCAAAGATGAGACCTCAACGCAACGGGTTCACCTAGAAAGAACTAAAACTTTTAAATGTTCATGTTTCGGCAAGTGCAAGAAATAAAATATATATCAAACTTAGAACATCCTACCCTTTTTTCACTTCAGCAAATGAAATGTTTGTTATTGTATGGCAAGTGGCAGCAGAAATAAATTAATAGTACTAAACTCTCTCACACTCTCATTCACAGCTCCTTCCCAATGTGCTCGACTAGCATGCAAGTAATTTAATGAACACCATAAATTAAGGGCGTGTGTGCGAATTATGGCTATGAATTTAATTTCTAAACTATTATTTTAAAACAATGGCAATTAAGATGACGCTGTGGACTTATTGTTTGATTTTTATTGATTGTTTGCGTGAACATTTGCTCTCCCTTTTTTTTTTACGTGGCAAAATCATTTGCTCTCCCTTCGTTGCATCCCATTGCTCGCACTGTGCAATTACTTTTACCGACTTGCTACTCGTATATAAAAATTGTGGTAGGTTGGCTAAGTATGCCTAAAATAATGTAGCTTTCTACCAGGAATATAACATTCGAATTGGATTATTATTCCCGAAAATGACCCCCTAAGTAGAAACAAATAGTTATTTTAAAATATTAGTACCTTTAAAATTTTTTTTTATTGAATGATAAAAAGCTACGAACATTTTTTTTAAATTTTATAATTTAGGCCGTGAGGCAACGCTGAGAGGCAAAGATTAGGCCCAACATGGATCGGACTTACCCAGAAAAAACAGGAATTCCTGTGCACTGACGGAATACAGTAAAAACTGTTTTGCGCCCCGAACTCTGACAGGATGGTGGTCCCTGAAACGGCCCTGGTGTGGGTACCACCGACATTGTGATTGCTCAGCCGTCACCACAGGTTACAGGTAACCTGTGGTGACGGTGGATCGCTAGGAAATAGATTCCAGCCACCCCAAAAAACTCCAAAACCACATTTTCACGACATATTTTTTATATATTTATTTATCTATAATATGTATGTGTTTAGAAATATATAAGTATGTTTATCAGTTGTCTAGTACCCATAACACAAGCTCTGCTTAGCTTGGGACTAGATGGCGTTGTGTGATAGTTGTGGAAATATTATTATTATATTATATTATATTTTAAAGCCGTTTTATTATCACTGGTTCTTCTGTACTTTTCTTTAATACGCTAAAACAAACTACAATAGGGTAAAGGCTTACATCTGTTCTGTTTTTGTGAACATTATAAATTGGATTACAAAGGGAGTTAGTTGTGGATTAATATGGAGTTTGGTTCCGTACTTTTATTTTTGTTACCTTGTTTTTTAAGTTTTTTACTTTCATTGTGCGCATGATAAGAAGTGGAATTCCCTGCCAGAATCTGTGTATCCTGATAGCTATAACCATAGATATATTAAAGAAGGAGATATGGCGTGGAATTCAAAATGTATAGAAATCCGATGAAGCCCCTCCATAACGCTAATATTGCGCACACAATTCTGTCAAAACAATACTACGAACAATTGCACACACGCGCCATCGATAACTCAGTCATTTAAATATAAACCTAATTCTTGACACTACAGCGTACTTTTTCCGTATAATTTACTCACACAAACAATTATCATTGTGTGTTGTCGCGACACGGGGGGCGGATACGACTCTCCCGCTCAAATACAACGGACGCACCATGCGACATTACGGCTTGGTGAGGTATCGTTATGTCAGTTTTACATTGCTTGTCAAGTCACTCAGTGATAGACTGAGGTGGTTGTAAAAGAGCAATGTATTTAATGCAAAAACAATACAGTCGGAGTAATATAGGAAAACAAAAATAAAGTAGTACAAGTGATAGCTGAGCGAAACGTTCAACACCGAGGCTTCACCGACACGCCCCCTTGCCACTTCTCCTGTATTTAATATTTCTGTGGCTATAACCTTGGAGTCTTCAAGTCAAGAGTGAACAGGTTACTTCTAGGCAAGCGTGCTTCACCGTCGACCACATCTTTGCTTACTTATCAGGCGAGATGGTGGTGGAAAAGCGAGCCTAAAATAAACAAAAAAAAAAAAGTAATCTTATCCAAAAGAAATCATTTCTTGCACACAATTACCTCAAATATTTTTCTGAAATCTCTTCAGATATTAATAACTAGATTCCCAAGGGTCGAAAACTGGTCTATCACAAATTTAATTTAGTATAAATGATAGATCACACGCCTGGAGCCAATTGATTTGACTCGAACTGACTGATTCGAGGGTGTTTGATTGATTAGGTAGATTAATTTATTGTTTTGTTAGTAAAGTTATAAGGGATGAAATTCCAATGTTTTTTTTAAGCTATTGCATAGCTTTTATCGTAGGCTCTGAGCGCGGCGACCGAATCAAGAACATCCGTAACGAAAATACCTAAGGAAAAAAACCTAACACTCGTTTAACGTCGTTTCAGTTCGGGAGACATCGGCAATCATAAAAACATCCGTCATAAAGGCAATTTACTTTTTCTTACTGATTCTAAACGGCCAACTACAAAAGGAGGTTTTCACAATGAAACCTACTCACAAAATTCTCCTACAACAAAGCTGTTCTTTATTACAGTGGTGCACCACAAACATTTTAAATAAATGATATTTTCGTTAAATATTCGCGGTAGGCTGTTTCATTTTTTTTTTAATGATATGCAATAGCTTAACCGCAGCAGTCTCCGAGTGCCACACGTATTTTATTTTTTCTAATAGGTATGTTGACAGGATCAGTTTATTGTAAATGTAATTAGTTCATCACCTATCGGTTTTTTACGTGTTAAAGTCATCAAATGAGTCGTCTCAGGGTGAACCGGGAGAGATTGTTAGACTTGTCTGTCTTAAATCCACGATGATTCTTCAATAGTCCTTTATGTTCCAGGTCACGGTTACCTAATGAGACAGTCGCACATCCCCGGCAGGCTTTGGCCCTATATGGGGGGCTTCGTCAAAGGGTCAAACGCATAACGCCGCAATCCTATTTAATTACGATTGCAGTGCAGATATTTGACATTCTTGGACCACTTACTAAGACACCTGCATACCATAATAATAACTTAGATTACATTTGAATTGAGTAATAAGGACCAAATTCACTAGTTATGACTTACTACAGAGACATTAATAGACTTAACCTCATTTATACCAAAATGCTCCATGTTCGACTGACAAGCCAATAAAATACTAACAATCATTAAATATTTAACGATCAGTCTCTGTCCCAAGATAATAATCTAGACTATTGTACTAATTTAAGCCCTTAAAACAACGTACTTAAATAATCCAATACAATTGTCGCATTTAAACCCTTTATAACGGGAGACAGAGTTGGTAGTATACGTCCTGTATAACTCCATCTCTCTCTCACACCGAAGTGGAATTAAAGTAATACTGCTATATAAAGACAGTGCCATATAAAGACGTATTCCACGATTTACAAATAGTACACCATTACGCACATAACTCATTTCTCCCTTAAAGGTAGAAAAAATAATTATGGAACACAATGTTGGACTAAATATGGAATACGTGTGACAAATGTGGCCCAGTGGGCATTCAGATAAATAAAGGCCATATTACGTCACAATTTTAAATGGCTCCCTGTTCATTTATTTGTTATATGGCAATGCGAAATGATGTATGTGCAGTCGATTGAGATATTTTATCGTTTGTTGGTTTATTTTTGTGTTTGTTTTTGATGTGGAGTTGTTTGTTTTTGCTTTTTTAATGATATTTATTTAATGTATCTTTCAAATTGTAGCTGCATGTAGATAAGAAATCTTACGAATTCTTGTAGTAGCCCTACTCTCCTATTTTTTTTCTGACTAATTTCGTTGCAGGATCTAAGACAGTTAAATTCATTCTCCGGTACACGTCGTGCTTCATTATCTCGGCGCTTTTCTGTTGATTCTGGCTTTCAGGAGTTGCAGTGGTTTGGGAATAGCGTGGTAGGACTGTTCCAATGTAAAAAAGTTGTAGTAGCCCGTGAGCCAATTGAAAATTATCCTATACGGCAACGGAGTATAGTTATTTTAAAGCAGTAGGGATTATTTCTTTTTTAATTTCTCCACATTATGAATTATCATGGGCTCGTTTACCAAAGAAACTAGAGTAGAGCCCAGATCATACAATTATTTGTTCCGTCCACAAATAATTTTCAACAGAGAATTCATGTCTTTATGAACTGCAAGTATTACAATTCAACTTTACATTCTTGAAAGACCAATAACAACACTAAAAAAACCTCGATCATCTTTTTTCCTCAATATCTCTCGTTGTCAACCACTTCATTAAGGTACAGTCATCATTAATACTTGCAATAAACCCTCACTCGCCTCCAGGGAAATCTCTTAGCCGGATCGGCAGCGATTAATCTTTAGCAAAGTAGATTCTCCTGATATGATTTCTACTATATTCTGCCTGCCTGAGAATTTGTTCAGATTATTTGGTAAGAAAATACCTTTAAGGCGGATTTCTTTTTTTATCCCATGTGTACTGTCATCATTTTATTCGTGGCTACATTATGACAGCCGCATACTAAGTTAAGCTGCGTTTCCGAAAGTTGGTTAGCGGATGAGTGGCTGGCGATTTTTTTTCAGTTTTCTTTTCTCTGATTTATGCTTCTGGAGGTTGGAGGATAACGTGTTATTATGTCAATTATTTGACGCTGTGCGAAGCAACAACGCATCCCTCATAATTAAATAATTATGCAGATCATCGTCAGCTTCAGCTCAGACACGAACTGAAACGGCCTTAATGATTAAATCTGTTTATAATTTTAGTGATTATGATAGCATAATATTAGCAGCAGTTCTAAGCTATTCAATATCTGCACTTAATTGATATCATGTACCACTAACTAACACTTCATCGCCATAGAAGAGCTGAGCTAGGAATCATTAAGCTTAGTTCCCACAAACGGAATTGAAATTAGTAATTCTTCACCGGATCAATTTGTCGCTATTTCTAATACCTTCAGGCTTTCCTGCAGAATTTTCGTACCTAAAACATTTTGCAAATGATAACTTTACCTGTAAATCATTGGGCTTTGTACTTGCTTTTGGTTCAAACTCTTCCACTGAAAAAGTATTAAAGAGATATTTTATAAACTGGACTTTTATCCGGTGCAAATTTATTCTTCTCCACTCCATTGAACATTAAGCCTTACACTACGAATATTGATTCCAATCGAAGTTCATTTAGCAGTGAACAGGATACCAATGAATGGGCCTTGATTACTGACAAACTTGCTAACTGAATTGATGAAGCACCTTGAGGGTTTAGCCAGAATTGGGATGGTAGACAAACAAGGCGTGATTTTCATAGTAACAGGTTTATGTCGGGTTTCAGTTGAATCAGTTCTTGCAGATTTTTATCTAGCGACATGATTGCGTTTCATCATCATCATCTCAGCCATAGGACGTCCACTGCTGAACATAGGCCTCCCCTTTAGATCTCCTCATATACCGGTTGGAAGCGACCTGCATCCAGCGTCTTCCGGCGACCTTTATAAGGTCGTCTGTCCATCTGTTGGTAGACGTCCTATTACGCTGCGCTTGCTAGTCCGCGGTCTCCACTCTAATACTTTTCGACCCCATCGGCCATCTGCTCTGCGAGCAATATGGCCGGCCCATTGCCACTTCAGCTTGCTAATCCGGTGGGCTATATCGGTGACTTTAGTTCGTCTACGGATCTCCTCATTTCGGATTCGATTGCGTTTGACTACTATTTTTTTTATGAACGATGGGTTTGCTCTTGTACTTAGTCTAGGTCAGGAGTGACAAAGACAAGGTCGACGATGGAGCGAGCTTACTCAGAAGAAGTCTGTTCACTCTTACTTTGAAGAGATTAGGGTTGTATGCCTGATGGTAAGAGAAGATATGATTGACGGTCTGCCTAGAAGTAACCTATTCACTCTTGACTTAAAGATCCCAAGGTTGTAGCTGCCAGGAAATAGAGACTTCGCCAGGGAATTCCACTGCTTAGCTGTGCGCACAATAAATGCAGCTTTGGTGATCGCTATCCATCAGGCAGACCATATCATATTATGTCACAGTTTCCGCTTTGGCTAAAGGCAAAAAGATTTTATTAGTGAATAGTTTCTTATATCGGTTGCGGTTTTGGCTGAAACTAGCACCAGCGCCGAAGGTTTGATAACAGTTTCTTAAAATCAAGTTTCGGTCGGACATTGATTCATCATCTGCCAAGCCTTTTACTATTTATATTGGGGTCGGCTTCCAGTCGAAGCAGATGCAGCTGAATAACACTATTTACCCGACTGCGCGACGCAAAGGAGGGTAATGTGTTTATCAGTCTATGTATGTATGTATGTATGTATGTTTGTTTCTATGTGGCGTTCTAGAGACTAAACGCGTAGGCCGATTTTGATAATTCTTACGTCAATCGATTCGTCTTAACCTTGCGAGTGTCACTAAAGACATGACAGTACTAAAAATTCACCACAGCGACAACCAGACGCCATATTGTCAAAATGAAAAAAATAAAAGTCGATGAACTATGTCAAGTGGGGTGTCGTTGAATAGGTATTTTAAAATCATCTTTAGGTTTCTTTGATCATTTTTCATTTAAAACTATAGTTTAGGATATATAACGATTTAAAGTTGTTTAACAAAACAATCATTGTCGTTAATTTTCTTACCTATTGATTTAAGTTTTTATTTCAAGTATAAACGATATACAAACAAAAAAAACAGTGAACAATGAATCGTAACTAAAAAGTGTAAAATAAAAAAAAATAATTTAAAGAAAAACAAAAAACCCGACTGCGTAAAAACTAATTTTGAAAAATACGTGAAAAAGTTAACTTACATAAAAACTAAAAAGAAAGAAACAAGCCCAACAGAACAGCAGGAAGAAGCAGAACAGAACGACTCACAGTCGGGGCCCCTTGGGAAGATTTGATTAAGGAAGGTAAAATTTGAATGGGCCCCGACTGTGAGTCGTTCTGTTCTGCTTCTTCCTGCTGTTCTGTTGGGCTTGTTTCTTTCTTTTTAGTTTTATGTAAGTTAACTTTTTCACGTATTTTTCAAAATTAGTTTTTACGCAGTCGGGTTTTTTGTTTTTCTTTAAATTTTTTTTTTTACATGGAGTGACTGCCTATCGGACCTCCACAACCCATTAACTGGGTCATACGATACCTCATTATAAGACTGATTGTATTGACTTACGAGCTTCTGACTAACAGTAACGACTGTCAAAGACCTACAAATGACAGTCGGGACCAACGGCTTTACGTGATTTCCGAGGCACGGAGTGATAGATGACCATCTGTCATAGGGACACCCATCCACAGACCAACCTCGGCAAGCGCGGCTTAACCCGGAATATCGGCCTGTGCGGCTGTAATAATTTAGCCACAAGCTGGTCGGACACTGATTATTATGAATTTACAGGAAAAACAGACCCTCCTTTTTAATCTCGTGGTGCAGTAAAATCCGTCTTCTAATTAAACCAGGATGACGTCAAATTAGATTGTTCCGTGTTTCTTTAATAAATCTTGCGTTTATTCTTTTTATAGTCGAGGGTCTTACTTAAATTGTAACATTCAATTAATGAAGGAATGCTGTGTTGTTTCTGGCTAAGGTTTTCTCTTTTTGTGGGTACTGTGTTTTAATTTTTTTTTTGTCACTGAAACAAAAAAGGCCTTATTAACTTAACAATAGCTGCTAGCGACTTTGCCCGCGTTTAACCTGAAAATGATCCCCAAGAACTTAATATTGGAATAAAATGTATTCCATGTTTTAATCCACGTTATAAAGTTTCTGTTTACCAAATGTAATCCAAATCCGTTTTTTTTTTTATAATGGTAAAATCATCAAATGAATCCTAAAATCTACGGTGTTTCTTCAATAGCCCTTTACGTTCCAGGGGCTCTGTTACCTGATAAAACAGTCTCGCGACATCCGTTCAGTAGTTTTAGAGTGGAAAGGTAAATAACAACTATCCATCTATTTTTTGTCTTTTTCTATAGCGTAGCATAACGTGCCTAGATTCAAACTAGTGGCGATACGGAAAAACGTCAGTTCGTAGCTCGTATCGCCCGTATTTCGGCGCGCGTTTACACAAAAAGAAGGATTTTCACCGAAGTCACCTCAGGCTCACAAAAAGCAGATCACAAAATTAAATGAATAAAGGTCCTTTGACACATAATTCTACTTATCCTACGTAATGTAATTCTAGGCAGAGCATAATAATATTCGGGAGCAGGAAGTTCAACGAAAATTAACCGTCACCCGTTTCTCTTTTTGTTTTTTGCGGAATACGGGCCTGAGTTAAATGAGTTTAGCTGGGTTCATGTGTTTTGTTATTTTTTTGGATAAATATAAATGTACTTACTATGCCGCTTAATTACTAAGGTAGGTTTGATGACATCTTTGACGTCATGTACGCTCTTTTAACACGGCCCTTCACACACAATGCGACGCAAGTTTCCGATACCAAAGGCGAGACTCTAGTAGCGCATGATCAGTACACACGGCGACTAGAATCGCAGACGCAAGTCCGCCACTCTCTGCACAACGGCTACACAGTTCACACAAATCAATAAAATGTCTGACACTAGTGATAATAAGCATTATTTTGGATTACTATCTATACCTACCGGAAGCATAAGAAAATAGTCGTAACAGGATAAGTTGGGCTCATCCATGTAGTTGTGGACGAAGGGCCTAACACGCTTTTAAATAAACAATAACTTATCATTAAATTATGTTAAAATCTCTAACAAGATAATAAACAAAGTCTTCAAGCTTCATAACATTGTAGGGGTTAGTTGTAAGTTTCTTGTAAATATTTGTTTTCTTTTTATGTTGTGTGTATTTATGGCATGTGACAATAAACGTTTTTCTTTCTTTCTTTATAGTATAGAAGTAGGATGATAAGAACACCCTTGGCAAGTACGCAACTATGTGTAATAATAAAATCTCAATATCTCAGTAACCATTAAACTAAATATTATAGCGCCTGATATCACGTAGCATGTAAAACTTATAAATTCAAACTTTTGTTCAACTTTGTGCGAAAGGGTGTGGTCCCAGTTATAGCGATTTGCTTAGTGTTTCGTCCAGTGTCGGGCTTTAGCTGTCTGATTTGCTGAACTGAGCCTATTTGTTACAATTGTTGGACACGCTATTCTTATTATCTTTCATTTTATTTTGTCTATTTTTGTTTAGTTTTAAGTATTTTTCTTTTTCGGATAAAAAGGTGAGTTACCAATTGAGAAATCTCCACCAGAGCAGGTGTTTGCTTCGGTCGATTTGGGCCTATTCTTATGATAATGTTCTCAGAGATCTGACATCGAAGTCAAATGCGAGTTTTACGTACCTATTGTCATCATGTCAAAAACTTGTGTGAATAGAATTCAATATATTGGCAGACAATTTTATTACAGCTTGATATGAATAAGAATTTGCACGTAGGTAGTTTATAACCTGAGTTAGCACAATGTGCTAACTCAGGTTATAAACTAAACAGGTCACATAACTTTTATCCCGTTTTTATATGCTCGTGGGATAATTTTTGACGACAATACGGGTGAAGCCGCTGGCACAACCTAGTGGGATGTAAATGGATAGTGCCACAACATATTTTACTCTTTGGTTTATTACCTTGACGGAATAAAAATAATATCACGAATCCTTAAAGAAAACATAAACCAAAACAAATCACGAATAAACAATAAAATAAACAAAAAAACTAACACTTACCAATACTATAAGAATTGTTTCAACAACATTGTGCCTTCAATAAAATCGGGTACGCCATCTTACAATACTCGTTCGGGCTTTCGAATATAAAATTTTATTAAAATTATACCAAGAACAATAAAAGTAAAACTTCATATGGTTATGTTTGTGAGCATAGTGTGAGGAATACAGAAGGCTTACCTACTGGTATTGTCAACTAGAAGTATATTAGTGTAAATGATATACCTATGAACACTTTTACACGTCATTACAAAACTAGATGTGCCCATGTGTTTCGTACCTCTGTGAAAAAAAAAACTGTAAAAACGATCTCAGAAGCCACAGTCTCTTTTAAGTTATTGTCAAACAGACAGGCGAAGCGAATGCGATCCGAATCCTGTCATATAGAAAAGGCGAAAGCGGTCCGATAGCTTCGCGTTCCTTCGCCTGTCTGTTTGACAGTAGCATTAAAGTTCAGGCATTAAATTGGTGGACCGTGCAGGTTAATGTCTGAAATGGTCTTTTAAAGAAATAATCATACAGATTTGAGTGGAGCTGTCCAGTCAGTGCAATCATATGTCAGTTATCGACTCATAACTCAAGGAGCTTACCGACACGACGAATTATAACAATGGAGATTTGGGTAGTGTAGTTATTATATTGTAGAGAAAAATAATATGAAATGCGAAAGAAAATCAAAAGTTTTTCTTTATAGCGCTCTTCACTAGGCTACTTTTTTTTACGCGCTTGGTGGAACAGAGGGTACTGGCAGACTCGTACTAACTAAAAACTTTCCTACTCCTTTAGCCTTTTACTTTCCACGGCCGCGGTAAACTATTCATATCCGCAACATTACAGACAGGTGTGCTGTATTATAATAATAATAATAATATCATGTCTGCCTCTCAGAATGGATGTAGGAACGGGTCTCGCGGTACTAAGGAGCTCCTCCTCATTGATATGGCCATTAGCCAACAGGTTCGTCGCTCCCGAAAAGATCTGTCCGCATGTTGGATAGATTATAAGAAGGCCTATGATTCGGTGCCCCATACATGGCTCATGAGGGTGCTGGAGTTGTATAAAGTTGATATATCTCTACGTACCTTCTTGATGTCGTGTATGGGGAGCTGGAGAACAGTCCTTCGCTATCCAGGATGTCGACAGGTCCGAGGTAGCAGCGAACCGATAAGGATTGAGCGTGGCATATTCCAGGGTGATAGTTTGAGTCCCTTGTGGTTTTGTCTGGCCTTGAACCCGCTCAGCACATTGCTGGAGGGTTCGGGGCTAGGATATCGGTTGAAGAGAGGTGGTCAGGTCATATCTCACCTTCTTTACATGGATGATCTGAAACTCTTTGCCCCCAACAACTTGCAACTGATGAAGCTACTGAAGGTAACGGAAACTTTCAGTAACGCCATCAGGATGGAATTTGGTGTGGACAAATGTGCAGTCATGCATGTGAAGCGAGGAGAGATTATGGAATCAGAGGGAACTCAACTCTCGGATTCCATACACCTCAGATCCCTCTCTTCAACAGATACCTACAAATATTTGGGTATGTCGGAAGCATTAGGCATCAATAATGCTGACATGAAACAATCGTTGAAGGAGCGCTTCTTTGGCCGCCTGAATAAAGTGCTAAACAGTCTTTTGTCAGGTGGCAATAAGGTGCGCGCTTTCAACGGTTGGGTCATGCCGGTGTTGATGTATTCTTTCGGCATACTCAAATGGACTCAGACAGAACTTGACGCCCTGGATAGGAGAGTCCGTTCACTGCTGACTGCAAATCGGATGCATCACCCACGGTCGTCGGTGATGAGGCTGTATATCCCGCGGAAGTGTGGGGGTCGTGGCTTCTTAAATGCTAAGACCCTGCACAACCGTGAGGTATGCAGTCTCAGGGAATATTTCCTAGAAACCGACGTGGGGATGCACCGAGATGTGGTCATAGTGGACAAGGGTCTTACTCCGCTCTCCTTGGCTAACGAGAACTGGCGCAAACCTAAAGTATTAGACACTAATGATCGAAAGGAGGTATGGCAGAGCAAGGAGCTTCACGGACGCTTTTACCGGGCATTACATGGTCCCGATGTAGACTTTTTAGCGTCCGTATCCTGGTTGCGCTTTGGTGACCTGTTTGGGGAAACCGAAGGTTTTGTCTGTGCAATTATGGACGAAGTTATGATGACGAATAACTACCGGAAATACATTGTGAAGGATGGCACGGTTGACATATGTCGGGCATGCCACCGTCCGGGAGAATCGATCCGACACATTATTTCTGGGTGTTCTCGTCTGGCTAACGGAGAATATTTGCATAGACACAACCTCGTCGCCAGGATTATCCACCAGCAACTTGCTTTGAAGTACAATCTTGTGGAATCGGAAGTGCCGTACTATAAGTATGCGCCCGACCCAGTTCTCGAAAATGGCAATATCTCGTTGTATTAGGATCGACCTATCATCACTGACAGGACTATTGTTGCCAATAAGCCTGACATTGTGGTGATAGATCGATCGGAGCGTCGCGCAATGATTGTTGATATAACGGTCCCGCATGATGAGAACCTCGTGAAGGCAGAAAAGGATAAACAATTCAAGTATCTTGATCTGGCCCGCGAGGTTGTTGACATGTGGGACGTGAATACAGCAGTCATTGTGCCAATAGTCGTGTCTGCCAATGGCTTAATTGCCAAGAGCCTCGAACAACATCTGAGGAGGCTCTCGCTTGGCAGCTGGATCAGGCGCCTGATTCAGAAGGCAGTACTTCTGGACACGGCGCGTATTGTTAGGAGGTTCCTCTCTCAGGAGCCCTGACCACCGGCGGCCCGGACCCTGTTCCCGGTGCTGGTGAACTGCTATTTTTTATATTTTTAAATGTTTTTTATTTGTTTTTTGTAAAAATATTTAAAAATGTAATTCATAAGTAAAAAAAATGAATAAAGAAATAATAATAATATTCCACAACTATCACACAACGCCATCTAGTCCCAAGCTAAGCAGAGCTTGTGTTATGGGTACTAGACAACTGATAAACATACTTATATATTTCTAAATACATACATATTATAGATAAATTACACCCAGACACAGAACAAATGATCGTGCTCATCACACAAACATTTGTCCTGGGTGGGAATCGAACCCACGACCTCCGGCATAGCAGTCAGGGTCACTAACCACTAGACCAACAGGCCTGTCATCATTATGGGGCCGTATTAACTCTTTGCTACCTTACTACTTTTATTCACTGCTTATTTATTGAACTTGTAGGAGGCCAGGAATCATATTAACGGGGTTTCATTCTAACATGCGTCATTAAAAATACATGGAACGGCGAAAAACGAATATGCACTATTCGTTTTTGTAGCGGTACGGCCACAAAAACGAGTAGCACATTCGTTATTTTTTATGCCAATGGTATGCAGTGCACATATCGGCTTCAAAATTTCAACCACTGTTTTTCTATGGTATACCTACAATATCCACCATTCTGTTCAGCTGACTGATTGGTTCTCTAGCATGAATCTTCTGTTAAAACTATTGAATTCATGTCAGTGCCTCATATGTTTGTTGTTTTGAGTACAATGTCTGAGAAATAAAGTTTGAAATAACCTGTATTGATTTCTTTTATTAGCTCTACATTCTTACGGTGTACGGTTGCGGACTCATTTTACTTTTTACACAGACGCTATATTATACAGGGTGGAATTTTGTAATGCCACCTGGAGGGAAAGTACTCTTAATACTGCAGATAGAAAATTTTACTCAAAGGAAACATTCCTTTATTTTTGAATAGAAAGCAAACTGCATTCAAAGATTCCAAGAGAATGGAGCCCATTTCGAACAACTAATTAGTTAGTTTACCATTTTTTGTAAATAATGAAATTAATTTAAGAATTCCTGGTTTTCCTTTCATTTCATTTATCATGTTTGTTAGAGAAATTTCATCCCGATCGATGCAATAAAAGTACAGGGTATAATTATTAGGGTTCGATTCCCAGGCGTGGGAGAAGAGAATTTTCGAAAATCTTTGAATGCAGTTTGCTTTCTATTCAAAAATAAAGGAATGTTTCCTTTGAGTAAAATTTTCTATCTGCAGTATTAAGAGTACTTTCCCTCCAGGTGGCATTACAAAATTCCACCCTGTATAACGTTAAGAAATGTGTCAATTGCTTTTCAACAGTACACAATGATTTCTTGTCTAGTCAACATGGACAGCTCAACCAATAATTTAGGTTACCTCTGTGACTGCTTCTTTCTGGGATCCATTTGTTTGCTTTGTGATCTTACAATGTCACTACTACCAGGTTTCTATGTACTGCTTTCTGGGCCATTTTCAGTCTTTTCATTGTTTCATATCTTTGGTGATTTCGGTACTATAATATTAAGTTATTGAGTTAATTAAACCTCCAAGCGTTATATCATCGCTAATAAAGGCACCACGCCCCAACACAACGAAGCTACTCCCCGCCCGTATACCCATTTCCTCTTCTCATTAAGCATGCAGCGAACATGGGTAATTGAGTGCCTACTTTGTTATACTATATTATTTCAGGATGTTAAAGTACTGAAGTGTTCATAATTATTGAAATAAAAGGTGACAAAGGAGTAAGTTATCGTCGGTAGGTGGTAGGTGCATAGGGGTATGTCTAGAAGTCCGTAGGTAGTGAATAGCGCCCCGCATCCGCGCCGTGCCCTACTACCGCACGTTTGTTAAGCTGGTTTCACACGGAATGTAAGATCACGAATCATGCTCGCTTGCGAAACGCACCGTGTGGTGGCAATGATTCGGCGTGACTCGGCCTGGTCTATAAGTTTCGAAGTGAGGTTTTAGAGGTGTGGGACAAATCGCAACTTGTGATATCACGCAAAGTGAGAAGCTAGCTTAGGGTGTCAATGGTTTTCATACGGTATGCAACGTAAGACCCGCTTCTCAATCATACCTCGTTGACGAGTTCCGTCAGTGCGCAAGAGTTCTAGTTTCTTCTAGATGAACTTGCCTCACCTCAGCTCTCATCATTGCTTCTCGGCTAGATTGGAGAAGACCAAATCCATTTTAATCAATAATGATAAAAACCGGTCCATGCTAGTTTCTCTGGACGGCCATCTCTTCCTACTCCGATTCCAATCCCCCACACAACACCACGTACGCCACAATCCATTAAGCAAAACTTAAACGTTTAGAAACCCTCGTACGCCAGCCCCAATAATTTCAACTATAATAATTTCGAGTTCGAAACTGCTTATCGATATTCGCTTTCCAGATTTGCAAACTTCCGATTTCCGAACTAACATGTTATTCGAATATCTGAGTTGCTATTCGCATTAAACTGAAGAGTTATCACGGAGCTAAAGTGCTGTGTGGACGTTATTACATTTGGCATTTGTATTAAGTGCTATGATCATTGCAAATGCATGCAGATCTGCTCTATTTGGTCCATCGTGTCTCCTTCTGGATGTATCTGTGTCATTGGGAATGATGATCAGCATTTATGAGTCTACATGTTATGTTTGGGGTCACTTTGAATGTTTATGGCGCCCATTATATTATCATCAATCATGAATGATGGTTGAATGATGGAATTTTTATCGCCTACAATTTTCGCCATTCAAACGTCAATCAATGCATTAGACGATAGGTTTTCCGTCAGTCAAAATCTCTGCCAAGGTTTTGCCATGGCAAAACCTACCCTTTTAGGGTTTAAACAAGTAACAGTCACTTGTGGTTATTTGACTGAAAAATTCTAAAACATTGGCCCCAGATCTTCAGTTTCGTATGTAACGATTTTACAATTGGCAGTACGTCACAACTTAGTCAAATTTTACTGAGTTCTGACGTCACGAGCCAACTCTCGAGTTTCGGTAAAAAAGTCAAGGAAATAAGAAACAAAACTGACTTCCAATAACTTTTCATTCAAAAGTTATTTTACACTTTTTCATGTTCTTTTTTATTTTAGAAGAAGATTCCATTTTTTTTTGACGTTCCGGTTCTATTACTGATAAAGTACAATCTTTTCCTGATCTATCTGTGACTCTGTGCTACTTTTAAACGTCTGTTGAACACTTGTCTAAAAAATGTCAGATTATGTCGTTGAAATAAGGTTCGTTTTGCAGTCACACTTTTTTTAGACAACTGTTCAACAGATGTTCAAGTTTTTGTAGTAAGGCTGTTTATAAACGTGTGTTACTGGAAAATTCAGGTAACTAGAACCAGACTGAAAACGACAAAGTGACAAAGATGATTGAAAAAAAATGTTGACTGAGCGAATAAAAATACGAAAACTAAACGAAAATGGAAGCTCAAGTCAGAGGTTTATCTTTTTAGCCTCTACGATCCGATTGTCCTTTGACAATCGGTTACCTTTGTATGTTTGTATGAAAAATCTTGTTAATATCCGTGGGAAAGTTCGTATGAATCTGAACAAAAGTATTCATTTTCTATTGGATAGTTTTTACGCTTCGTCAAAATCTGCTGTATTGCTAATTTTATTCGTGATTGGGAACCTTCATTCAATTCGATATTTTATCGCGCCCTAGTTTTCAACTTTCGCTACCGAAGGGTGTCAAAAAATGTCACTGTTGTGTGTTTTATTTTTGGTTTTGAAAAGTCGTCTTTTGAAAATCGAGTAGACACGCGATAAAATCGTTGCGTTTTAAAAGAAAGCCCTCATTGGCGTTATCAAAATATATTTTTCGTACCACTTGCTCAAAAAAGTGACATTCTATGCCACAAAAAGCGAACATAACAATAGTCATTATTAATCTGTTAAAAACAGGGAAAGAAAATTGTACTGAATTTCATTCATCCTCTAGGGGGAGAATGTGATTTAAATTTGGAATACTTTATACTGAACTACATCTGTGTTTACACCATTGAGTTTGTATATAAACACATCTTCACATACATCTTTTTGAAAAAGGAATACGCATTTATCATGCAGTTATGATTATTAAATAAAATTACGAAAACCGACGAGGCCGTATGAGCTTGATGCCTTTGCTTTTCCGACAAAAAAATTTTAGTCTAAGAATTTGCCGTGTTTTTGTTTTCTTCAAATACATAAACGTTAAGTTTATTTTAATTTATTTTTATTGTCGTTATTTTTAATAAATGCTTATCTCAATATTATTATTGTGTTCATTTTTTCGCAAATGGTACGAAAAGTAGAGTATTTTCCTCGGTGATAAAGCTGTCTTAGTCTTGGGTGAACTTAAATCCCACGCTACACTCAGGACTCGTCTTAAATCCCTCGCTTCGCTCGTGATTTAAGTTTATAACACCCTCGCTACGCTCGGGAGTAAACCTCGAGTCCTTCGTTACGCTCGCGATTTAAATCGTCACCCGCGACGGAAGACACTGCTTTATCCCCTTGGTTAATAATCTACTATTTAGTACCTACACAGTGTCCACCTGCAAGTTGGACAGACGATCTGAAGAAGACCACAGGATCGTGCTGTATACGAGCCATTCCCAGCCGGTTGTAATTGCAATGTATGGAGGAGGTTTGTTCTTTGTTCAGCAGCCTACTGATATTACTATGATGATTGTGGTGATATTTCAGCACAAATCGTCAATCTTTGTTATTGCAGTCGAAGCGGAATTGACACCCGAGTGAATAAGTTGAACCTAAAGGCCGATTCACGCATAGAAATACGTGTAGAAAGAGCGTGTGTACATCGCCTTACTTACTTGCAGGGTGGTTTGCACACGTGTGTGTAGGCACAAACTCTCAAATTAATTGGCAACCGAGTCGCAAAAGGACAAGTTATCGAAATGGCAAATTCTCGAAAGGCCTAATTCGCAAAATAGATTATCAAAATGGAAGATTTTCTGCAATTGGGAGTATTATTATTGGAAATGTATGATTTTTCGCATGACATGAAGTAAGTTTGTTAATCGAAGAGTAGCAATATTTTATTATAGGAGTATTAGAAGTGCTAAAAGAGCCAGTCAAATTCGACAGCCCTACTCTTCCATTCCGATTAAACATAGTTAAAACTTACATTCTAATAATAATGAAATTTATGAGAATTTATTACCCTTCGCCTAATAGTTTGGTTCAGATTAGTTAGGGTTGGCCCAATATTGATTTATATGACGGAAGGGTCGCGAAGGTCGGGGGTCAGGGATGGCTTTATTATAATATTCCGTTTAGAAATATGATTTTGAACAGATTTGTAGATTCCTGATCTGAATGGTGTTGTCATAATTGTAGAATGGAATAGATTATTATTTTTTATTATTATTATAGAGGAGCTCGTGGCTAAATAATAACAGCCAAATAGAACGATCTTCAAGGTTAAGCCTCGCTTGCCAAGGTTGGTCTGTGGATACTGTTGGCCTTCAATTTTTTTTGATTTAGTGTCATGTCATTTTTGTAGTCATGTCATTTTTGTCACATTGTTTTCCTTCGGGGCGTTTTGAAATCAGTGAACATAAAATCAAATTCAAAAACTGCCTGTGTTCGAAGCCTCGACCAAGAACTCGTTAGTTGAGGCTGTCTTTAGAGGAGGTCTGTGAGAGAGAGTGACCCAAGCGGGTCCAGTGCGGGTTGGTAGATATCACGTCTTCGAATTTTTGGTTCTAGGATATGCCGTCTGAGTTTGAATCCATTACCTACAGTTAGAATTTCGAGGCCTGAATAACTGTACCACTGCTACATTCCTCAACACATTTAACTTAATAAATACTCTATACACCGTGACTTTTTAGTCGTCTTACAAAAAAATACCTCTAGGCGAGTTTTATTTTTTATTTTTTATTGTTAATAATAATTTTTATTATAATTAAGCATAGAAATATGAAACACCCTGTTAACATGTTTAAGTATCAAGCTGTAGAGTATACCTACCTAGCACAATAGTCGGGCAGATCATTCCATCTCCATTTTCTGAGACAAGGGTGTTTCTAACTACGCCTTGTGTCATAATAACGAATTAAAATTTTATTTTTAAATTTTTCAAATCTTTTAAATACCTATTTTTTTATTATAAACGTGTTCTAGTCATTGGATACATGAACTAGGCTGCCTTTGTAAGACGACATCACCACAAAGTACACATTCCAACCGATGACACTATCAAATAGCAATTACTATTTGAAGTGGTGTGGTTGACACTGAGTGAACAGGCACGGTGCCAAATTACTGGTAGAGTGGTAGGGAATCAGGAGTGGGTCAAAAGGGCGATAAAGTCAGAGGTCAGGAGGACTTGAAATGGACTCCTAATTATTAGAGAAAATAAGGTGAAAAGTTTCGGCGTTTTCTGGTCTAGAGGAGGAGTATTTTGGATTGCTTAATTTGAGCAGTCCTCAGAGGGGCGAAACACATGTCAAGTATTAGCTTTCTTATGCTTGTGGGCTCCCGAAGTGCTTTCTTGAAGAACAAAAACTTAATATTTTAGGAATCAAACCCACCAGTCGCGTTGAGATTACTAGCACGACGAGGCTATCATTTTGCTTCGCCCTTGCTTTGCACAGATGCAATTTGAAAATAAAATATAACCTCTGTCACCAATGAGTAATGTAGCTTCCTACTGGTAAAAGAATTTTCAAAATCGGCTTAGCAGTTTCAAAGATAACTTCCTACAAAGATACAAACTTTACCTGTTCAGAATATTTGTGTAGATTTATGGACTCTATTCACCCGGGGCTAACAATCGATCCTTTTGCTTTATGTATCGACAATGTAACTGAGAACTTAGCATAACGATATTTTATGATCGATATAATTTGCATAAAAGGAGAGATATTGAAGAGCTAATAATATCTTATACATAGAAATTCGTAACAATTATGCAAAACGCCTTAAACCATTCTGGATAAATATTGATAATATTCTTATTTTCTCTCTTAATCTTTGTTTTTGTTACCGAATTTTGATTATTTATTCAGTGTTTCTTTTGTTTCCAGGTAAGCAATCATTGAAGAACATAAGGAGTTACACAAGGCAACGTATAGAATTCCAGTAATTGACAAGTAAGCAAACAGATAAAAATACATGTGGCACTCGGAGACTGCCGCGGTGAAGCTATTGCATAACATTTTTTTTTTAATTTTAAAATAATAAAATCGCCTACCGCGTATATTTAACGAGAATATAATTTATTTAAAATGTTTGTGGTGCACTACTGTAATAAAGAACTTCTTTGTTGTAGGAGAATTTTATAAGCAGGTTTCATTGTGAAAACTCCTTTTGTAGCTGGCCGTTTAGAATCAGTAAGAAAAAGTAAATTGTTTTTATGACGGATATTTTTATGATTTCCCTAAGTCTCCCGAACTGAAACGATGTTAGACGGTGTGTGGTGTCAGTTATTTTCCTTTAAATGTTTTTTCGTTAGGTTTTTGGATTTTTATTGAATCGGTCGCCGCACCGCGCCGCGCTCAGAGCTCGCGATAAAAGCTATGCAATAGCTTAAAAAAAACCGATATTAGAATTTAAAAGAAACGATTCCTGGCCAACATCCAATTATGCAGATGTAGTTTTCGTCAAAATCGGCCTCGAGACTCCTTTCAATGTTTTTCGATATTCCTCATAGTTTCGGATAGAACCATCCACGCCGAGTTGAAAAATTCATGTATATTTGACGCCCAGCAAAGTTATCAGTATAACAATAGACGAAGACGAAGAGTAAGCCAAAACAATCGTATAACCTAATTTACAGAACCCAAGCACAGTTTCAAAATAAAACCATAATTTGTAAAGTAATTTAAGACATATTGTTATAAATCTGACGTGAATTAAGGTTAACTATCCGTATCAATCATTGAGTGATTGATGATGGACAGTCAACGTCTCGTGTTTGGGTTTTTAAATTAATTTCGTGATGTTTTTACACGATTACCCAAAAAAAGGAGTAAATAAAAGTAAATGAAATATAGACAGTTGAGAAAAATGTTTTTTGTAGGGGTCTATGTATAGTCGGGTCGCAAGATTGTTTTTTAAGGGCACAGCGGCCCAGGAATGCAAATGACACGTGAAGTATAGGATGGCTTTTACCTAGTTGGAGTCTGATAGTGCCGTCCGCTCCATCCAGGGCTGGAGGACTCATTTTGATGATTTTTAGATAAAAAAAACGACGGGTTGCACTCCGGGAGTGCCGGTAGAAGTGAAAACTTTTTTGTTACTGTGTTATATTTTAAAACTGGAGTGGTACAGATATGAAATCAACGAATTTTGTTACATCTTGTTAATGTCGTACAGATGTCAAATCACGAATGTTTTCATACATATATGCTCGATGGATGGCGTTGCACGATTAAAATGCAAGCTATCGTTTGCCTCTTCGTCTTACGAATTTTCGATCAGGGACACGTGATCATGATGCGAGTTTATCATTTTTTACCCATTACTAAAAAGTGTACAACACCGCTAAAGAAGTTTTCACTCCAAAAAAACGAATCATTCATCAATCAGTATTTATTTAATTCGTCTTCCAATAAAACTAAACAAATATGTGAAGATATGTGACATCCTTTAACCCGCACTGGGCCCGCGTAATGGATTACGGCCCATTCCCCCTCTTAGAGAGGAGACCCGTGTCCCAGCTGTGGGAACGTTGAAGGCAAACAATTACATGTTAATTTCAACACGAAATTGTTTGCTGAAAACGTGATTGCAGCCAACTTAATGAAATTTTTGTGAAACCACAGCATCTACGAACTAGGAAGTAGGTACTTACAAACCCAAGGAAATTAAATGTTGTTTTAATATTGTAAAATTCATTTAAATGATTTAATTATTGAAAGGTTTAT
Organism: Agrotis exclamationis; assembly: GCA_950005045.1. NCBI lineage: Eukaryota > Metazoa > Arthropoda > Insecta > Lepidoptera > Noctuidae > Agrotis > Agrotis exclamationis. The sequence continues at coordinate 5,637,293 of OX465441.1, read as the reverse complement.
TCGTAAAAACGTTATTTTTTTCCATACGCAAGGGGTAATAGATACACGAATTGATAACCTCCTTCTTTTTGAAGTCGGTTAAAAACGGAAACCTGTTACTAAGTCTCCACTACCCGTATGTCACCTGGTGGCCTACCATGAACTCTTAACGCGATCCAGTTTAGGCTGTGGGAATGAGATGGCGCTAGACGACTTATATAGCTCTGTCTCTTTCCCACAGCCTAAACTAGATCGCGTTAAGAGCTCGTGGTAAGGCTCCAGGCTGTATTTCATGAACTATGATAGTAAGTTAGTTTGACGGCACGTTTGACGCAGTGGCTAAGCAATTGGACTGCTGCGCTGTGTGTCGCGGGTTCGATCCCCGCACGGAACAAATATTTGTATGATCTGCAAGTAGCTGTTCCGAGTCTGGGTGTTTGTGTATGTGAGTTTCTATGTTTGTAAACGCACCCACGACACAGGAGTATTTCCTAGATTCCCCACTCTAGGAATTTCGTCAGTGTAGTGAATGCATTTTCTTTTCAAAAAAAAAGAAAAAAAACTCACTTTCGCATTTATAATATCATAAAAGGATACCTAAATTTCATTTAGTATTAATGGCATTTTGTAGCTGTACTAAATGTATTAAATAAATAATAAAGTTAGAATGGATTTTTTGAGGAATGTAACATGTTATTTTAATGAGATGAGATGTAGATGCTTATTATATGGTTTGAATAATCATGTATCCATTACATCCCTGCTGAGACTCCTTTTCGTATACGTCGTAAGCATAACAATAGGATCACCTTTTTTTTCTAATTAATCAAAATAATGAATATGGAATAAAATTATGGTGGTAGAGTAGGTACAGAACAGTTTTAATATTCAAATATTTTACTGAATTAATAAATATTTTTATTAAATTATATAACAGAGATAAACGTACCACAAAAACTTTTAAACGTCTGTTGAACACTTGTCTAAAAAAATGTCACATATGACGTTGAAATAAGGTTCGTTTTGCAGTCACACTTTTTTTAGACAAGTGTTCAACAGATGTTTAAGTTTTTGTAGTAAGGCTGTAATAATCTATTATTATTTCAATACGTCTTATAATTATATTTTAATAATCAAGCATCTTCGTGAAGAGTACAAAAATTAACATAATTATTTCGGAGACGTTGATTTATTTTATACTTTAATATTCAATTCAAATTACAGGTAATTCAATATTAACATTTTTGTTAATTAATTTTTATTATTTCGGTCACGTTCAAATTAATTTGTTTTGAAGCAGTCCATGTTAAACAGCACAAGACTAAGTGACTTTTTATCAGAGAGGACATAAGCTATCGAAAATTCTCTGCCACAATAATCATTAGCCTATAATATTCCCACTGCTGGGACACAGGCCTTCCTCTCTGAGGGAGGACCTGGGCCAAGATCCACCACGCGGGCCCAGTGCGGGTTGGTAGTTGTCGCATTGCTTCGAAATTTTGGTTATAGGACATGCTGGTTTTCTCACGATGTTTTCCTTCACCTCCACTGTTTTGAGAGCACACATTATACGATGAGACGGTTATTGTGAGTGATTTAAATTTATATAATTTTCTTTACTTACTTCATCATCATCTCAGCCATAGGACGTCCACTGCTAAACATAGGCCTCCCCTTTAGATCTCCACATGTACCGGTTGGAAGCGACCTGCATCCAGCGTCTTCCGGCGACCTTTATAAGGTCGTCTGTCCATCTAGTTGGTGGACGTCCTACGCTGCGCTTGCTAGTCCGTGGTCTCCACTCTAGTACTTTTCGACCCCATCGGCCATCTGCTCTGCGAGCAATATGGCCTGCCCATTGCCCTTAAATAACTTAATATGTTATTATTGCGCTCAAGTATCTTGATTTGGCTCACGAGGTTGTTGATACGTGGGATGTGGATTCAGTGATCATTTTGCCGGTAGTCGTGCCAGCCCATCTAAGGAGACTCTCGTTAGGCAGCTGGATCAGGTGACCTACCATGAGCTGTTATGCGATCCAGTTTAGGCTGTGGAAAAGAGATGACGCTAGACGACTTGTATAGCTCTATCTCTTTCCCACAGCCTAAACTGGATCGCGTTAAGAGCTCATGGTAAGGCCCCAGGGGTCTGATTCAGAAAGCTGTTCTTCTAGACACGGCGCGCATTGTTAGGAGGTTCCTTTCTCCGGAGCCCTGACTGCCGGTAGCTTGGACCATGTTGCCGATACCGGTGGGCTACTATCTTCTAATATACACCGTGACTTTTTAGTCGTCTTACAACGGCAGCCCAGTTCATGTATCCAATGACTAGAACATGTTTATAATAAAAAAATAGGTATTTAAGAGATTTGAAAAATTTATTAATAAATTTTTAATTCATTATTATGACGCAAGGAGTAGTTAAAAACACCCTTGTCTCATAGAAAATGGAGATGGAATGATCTGCCCGACTATTGCGCTGGGTAGGTATACTCTACAGCTTGATACGTAAACATTTTCATATTTCTCATGTACCTATTTATTAATAATAAAAATTATTTTTAACGATTAAAAAAGAACTAAACTCGCCTAGATGTATTTTAGGTCGGGTACATTAAGTGGACTTATTTTGTAAGACGACTAAAAAGTCACGGTGTATAAAAAAATCAATGCCACTTTTCGTTGTAATGTTATAACTCAAGAACGGGCTCACCTATCCAAACCAAATGTTTAGGCTTTGTTCGAACTGTTTAGTAGATGCTTTATGTGAAGTTTGCACAAAACAGGACGAGCGGTTTTTAATATACCCGTGCGAAGTTGGGACGGGCCACTAGTTGTTTATATTTTTAAATGTTTTGTTTTGTCTTGTGAACATAATTATTTAAAAATAAAGGACAAAATGATGGCGCTCACGTGTTTTTTTTTAAACAATGAATATTTAAGAAGAAAAAACGCTTTTTTTTAAGTAAAATATTTTATTGCCAGTGTTGACGTTAAAGTGCTATCTGTCCGACTACTGGGCAAATATCTCCCCATAACCTTATGCCCGGTATACAAGACAACGATTAAACTGCGCAAACGAACTGCACAGTTCATTTGCGCAGTTTTATCGAACGTATGTACAAAAATCGGCGCAGTTTTTTTGGTTGGTGCAAGCCATCGGAGCAAGGATTAAAATCTATTCGATAAATCGTTGTCGATCGCGTTTGCACAGTTTTATCGTAGTGTGTATACGGAAGTCGGGCCAATCATTCAGTTTGTTCGCAAAGTTTGTTGTAAACGGACGTAAAAACATGTTGCAAGAAGAGTTGCGGAATACGTGAGTTATTGGAAGAGTTTATCCTGTGCTATTAAAGTGAAGTTTGCTTGTGGAATAAGAAAAGTAAAGACTATCACGACCGGAAGAAGAAAAATGCTGCCTACGATAGGCTATTACTTCTCTTTTTGCACAAAATAAGCCAGGCTAGCGCAAGCGCTTCATCGTCTTCCATCGCGAATGACGTGTTTTTCGTCTGAGTATCTGCGGAGAACTGCCGATCGACGCAGATATAAATAGACGTGTGGACACGCAATGGACTTTCGATGAACTGCGCAAACCGACTGCACAGTCAGATCGCTACGATAAATCGTTGTCGTGTATACCGGGCTTTACACTCTTTTGTCAGTGCATTCTCTTACATCTTTCATGATATTGTAACATTAACAGATGTCTAGGCTTCCCCTGGTGACAACGCTCATCTTCTACGAATATAATATTATTAAAAGAAAAATCTTCAAGTTGTATCATTACCCAATGGGTGGGCAAAGTAGTCAAACTAGTCGTTAGTACATTTGCATACGAGATAATCTCAGAAACTTGACTTAAAATCTTTATGGCGCCTATTTGCAAACTTAAGTGTAATGTTTTCTAATTAGCATATTGATTAGAGAAATTACTTTATCAATTTTAATAAATTAACTTGGTTGTTGATGTGAAAACTATTAGATAGCTACTTTTTTTTTCATATCATAATATCTATACTTCTATAGTAATATTATACCTAAAGCTGAAGAGGTTCTTTGGTAAGAAATTCTTTTTGTATCCGTTCCCGTGTCTTCGTTGACGGACAGAAAGTAGACGCCCAGGCCCAGATCAGTTATTTCTGTTTCTTTGTGAGAAAGATCCATCCATCCTCCCAAATTTCGATTTTAACATTGTAGTAAGATTAGTTAGGTCTCAGAAAGAATTTAATAATAATAATCTTTTCTGTAATTTAATGAATACTTTTTTTTTTTGATGGCAAAATCATCAAATGAGTCCTCCCGCCCTGGTTGGGGCGGAAGGGACTATCAGGCTCTTACTGACTAAAATCCACCCGTGTTCCTTCGGATGCCCTTTACGTTCCGGGGCCACGGTATCCTGGATTAAGAAAAATCCGCGACCCCAGCAGGCATTTGGCCCCATATGGGGCCCCGTCGGGGACGCGTGAAACACGACGCGCCACCGACCCGGGCTTGGTCCTTGGTTGGACGGCGAGCTTACCCATTACTCACCGTCCGCAAGCCCGCTGCGCCGCTGTGCCCTCTGCTAATCAGAGGGACACGCGTTGCCGTTGTAGCGTCCACCCGACAGGCTATTCGCATACGGGCAAAGAGACCCCATAGGCACACAGTGCCTAAGGAAGAGTTTTTGCCCGCATCCCAGGGTGCACCGGCCTGAAAAACTGGTCTTCCCCCCGGACGTATCCGAGAGGGAACTCCAGTCCACGGGCGCACGTGGAGGTTTCCTGTCTTAGCACCCCATTTAATGAATACTTGAATAATTTTGAAATATAAATGAAAATTAACGCTAGTTACTGAAATTACAACTAATAACTAGTTTTAAGATCCAGGCCACCCACAGGCCAATCAAAAACCAGTCCATTTTCTTTCTCATTAAAACCATCAAAGGTCTTCGTTTTAATTACAAGAGAGCCTTCATTCTTTTTAATTTCATTACAGTTTGTATAATACTCTTATTTTTGGGCAAAAAATGATATTTACCTTTATTTTAATTGGAAGGTCGAAGTATATTATTACATTTTATGAGTGAAATTTAAATTGTAATACATTATTATTATTATTTTTGTTGAAATTACGTAACAATTTGCAGTAATAATATTTTTTTCTTTGGCATGTAAATATGTACTTTGTTATTTGAAACTTACTTTAGTGTTGAAGATTTTATTGTATCGCTATACTAGAGTCATCATCAGCCGGAAGACGTCCACTGCTGAACATAGGCCTCTCCCTTAGACCGCCACGCCGAACGACAATTCGCCACTTGCATCCATCGGTTGCCCGCGACTCTCACGACGTCGTCGGTCCACCTAGTAGGAGGCTAAGCTGAGTCTAATCTGCATAAAGTGTTCCCATTGCTGGGATACAGGCCATTTCTGGAGAGGCAGAAGAGAGAACAACAAAGAAATTGTGAAGGAAAAGAGTGTTGTTCTAATCAGTTAGAATCTGATAGACCCTTCCACTCTAACCATGACTAGAGGTTTCATTTGAAGATTTTACCCAAAAAAAGGTAGCCTAAGGTGCCGATATTCGGGGTACACCGCTATGCGCTAGGAGATGGATCTCACCCACTTCACGCCTGGCGCACTCCGCGGTATAGCCCCGTCCACGGTGCGCCCGCGTGTGCTTGTAGTATGAAACTGCAAGCACACGCGGGGTTTCACAGTCGGCTGCCGCCCGCCGCCCGTTTCGCACGCGCTCCGTACATATTTTCTTACTTTATTCTCTCGAGCAAAGATTTTACATTTGTTTTTTTTTTTTGGGAAGTGAAGCTTCTGTCCGTAGTAGGTACTATTACGTCACCTGTCCCCACTCCTGAATTTCGAAGCGTTTTATCTTAGTAAATATTCATTGATTAAAGAAAAGACAAAATACGTGTTCATTATTTAGAATATTCAGTAAACTACCTATTAGGAGGATGCCTATGACTAGGTTAGTCCCAAAGGCTCAATACTCTTCCTGTCCATAAATATTCCTTCTAAATACAAGATCTCAATGGACTTAACCTGTCTAACGGCCTAAAGTAAAACTTAACACTTGTTTACAGCCAGTTTGACATAATTACAGAGGGTTAACTCTCTATGGCACGGTGCCAAATTCAGACAAATTGTAAACACATCGAGATGCTTGTTACGCCCTGCTTCCTTCAAGATTTAACGGTTTTCCTTGTATCTGAGGGTTACATACATGTAAGTAAAATGGATTGTAAGAGAGCATTTAATTGAGCGATTTTAGTTAAAAGAAACGAGCTAAAAGCATAATTAGTATACCTACTCGTATTTCGTTCAAATTTCTCTTCTTCACTGTCTCCGTACCTAAACCATTCACATGTAAAGAAAACGTGTTTTGTGCTGAAAATGTTATAATATTCTAAGTATGTACTTAAAGATATCGTTTGTAACGAGAAGTTCGTTTTAATGAGTAGAAAATGTGTTCTCAGTACGGAGTTAATTATATTTTTAATTTATACTGCTTTGCACGCGTGTTACGAGGTTTATGGTATGAGCGGTAGCGATTACGGGAAAAAAATCCTCAGTAGTTAAAAAACCAGTAGGTAATTTAAAGAAAAATATTATGCCAAGACAGTTATGCCAAAGTATATTAGGACAAAAAACATTATGCAAAGAGATCCTTTTTAAATTCCTATTGTGTTTTGACTGATGCTTTTTAGACATTGAGTGCTGGGGACGACGTGAGTCATAGTAGACGGCGTAGTTCCTTATCCACATCCTCTCAAAACCCGAGGCCTTATCACGAGTTTTCATGTTTTTGTGACGTACAGTAAAGGAGCACTTTGACATTAAATTGAAGGATTAAATTAGTTCCTCGGTAGCGCCTTTTTTCCATTCAATTTACGTCATAATACTGCAAATAAGGTCAAATACGTAGAATTCATGGCCTCTGTTGGTTTAACTGATATTTTAAAATAAGTTTAACCGCTATAGCAACTGTCATGCCAATCCAATTTTGAACCCGCTTCTTCTCATACCCAACTCCACTTCAAACTTTATTGAATTTACCTACATTTACGGAGGCTCTTAACATTTACGTATAGAATAACGCTGCGCAATTTAGTTCCACCAATTACTGACTTAATTTTGTAAAGAAAGTGCCTAAGGCTTCTAAAGGAAAGTGTATAAAGCTTCGGAAGGGTGGAAATACCTGGTTACAGGAAAAATCTTCCTGAATGTATTGAAAAAATGTTAACTAAAATAATAGACTTTTATAAATCTTAATTCTTAAATGCGATACTTTGTGAAAATGGATTAACTTGTACAAATAAATACTAAGCTTTCTGGCACACAGTTTGAAGGTGCATAATCATCTTTTAGGCTAATTTGTTTTGGCATAAGTATAATTCGCATAATGTTAAACTTAATGACGAACGAGAAGAAGACGGTCGACGTCTCTAAATAATATTATGCGTAAGCATTATTAGGACAAATGAAAATTTGCTATTTTACTAAAATTAGAATGATAAATGATATTATTAACAAGTACTTAAATTACTTCATAAGATTTACGAAAAACGATGTGTGGGCCCATAAAATTTGAGGGTTGCCTTCGATTCCTCCAGGAGCCAATCATCAGATCCTGACTTGGTGACTATGGAATGGAACCATTTCAGGAGTATCTCCTTTCGAACAAAAAAAGATTTTGAAAATCGGTCCACAATTGGCGGAGTAATCGCTTAACAAACACACAAAAAAACACACCGTCGAATTGATAACATCCTCCTTTTTTGAAGTCGGTTAAAAACACTTTTACAAGTCAAAATATTTTTACAGCTAGATGTGGCCGGTGTTTCGTACCTGTCTACTCTGAGAAGAAACATCATAAACAAACTCAGAGGTCACTCATGTCTCACTGTATCTTTTAAAGTCCAGACATTATGCTATTATTATGTCTTAAAATTGTTTACAAATGGATAGGGACGGTTCCCTATCTATTTGTATAAATTTTTTTGGGTATGCGGTGCGGTAAATAACTCGATCTGTTGTCCCTTAGGAATAACCTTACTTTACCTTACTTATCGAGTGCCAATCAAAATTATCGATAGAGACTGCTTCCTGGACATAAAACCCTGAACCAACAATTGTATTAGCATCGATACTATTTTTGGGATCCTACCTTTTTTTAGCATGGTATAATCATCAAATGAGTCCTTCCACCCAGACCCATAGGGACTGTGTCCTATGTATCAATAGCCCTTTACGTTCCGGGGTCACGGTAATTCGTGAGTCCCGCGACATCGGCAGGCTTTGGCCCTCTAAAGGCTCTAAAGGCCCTCAAGGCCTCGTCATTATGCTGACACTCCTTGAGGCCCGCGTGGAACACAACGCGCCGTCGACCCGGGCATGGTCCATGGTCGGACAGCGAGTCGTCCATTACTCGCCGCACGTATGCCCGAAGGGGACTCCCATAAAACATTATTTTATAATCATTCGTGCGCGACTTCGACTCGCACTTGGCCGGTTTTTTTTTTTAATTAGGGTGAGGTTGGTACACAATTTTTGGTCCAGTATGTTTATTGTTTTTAGGTAGAAAGATCCTTTTTTTCTTTCTATTTTATTATTCGGTAATTGCTTACGTAAGCATTTTTAATTTTTGTTCTGTTTTTTTTTTATTGTTGTAGGCCGTTTATGTTTGGTAATTGAAAATTTGTTTCAGTTTTTTTTTCTTTATAATTTGGATGTTACCATGAAATATTGGTTTAAACACGGAATAAAATGAACGTTAAATAACTTTTCTCTTTCATTCAAGCTCTTTATGTACATAATATTTTCCAGCAAAATAGATAATAACTTTAAAAAGACTTTTTCTCTTGGATTCAAAAAATCAAAATCAAAATATTTTATTTTACATGGGGAGGCCCATGTAAAATAAAATATTTTGATTTTGATTTGAATGGGCACTTATAAAACGTCGAGAAATAAATTGGCACGGTTCGGGTAATCGGTTTGGTCGTTTCCGTGGAGAAGAACCGGCAAGAAACTCCATAGTTACTCTTTTGCTAGGCAATCACCATATTTCAGTCAATTTACACAAAACCTTAATTCATAATACATTTAAATCATTCATCATTAATCACTTCGTCTATTGGTGAAAACTTTATGAAAATCTGTTCAGTAATTTTTGAGTTTATGGCGTTCAGACACTCTCGGCGAGCGAACTTCGTTGTTATAATTATGTTGTGATTATTATATTACCCAACAATCTGGTTTCATTCAGACCTCCAGAGCAACGTACACTATTCTTATTTACATGTTTACACAAAAAACATAAATATAATAATAATAACTCATCAATATAATCAGATATCCAGAGAACTAGCGAACCGATAAGGATAGAGCGAGGTATTTTCCAGGGTGATAGTTTGAGTCCACTTTGGTTCTGCTTGGCCCTGAATCCTCTTAGCACACTGCTGGAGGATTCAGGTCTAGGCTATCGGTTGAGGAGAGGTGGTCAGGTTATATCTCATCTCCTTTACATGGATGACCTCAAACTCTTTGCCCCCAACAATTTGCAACTGATGAAGCTACTAAAGGTAACTGAAACCTTCAGTAGCGCCATCAGGATGGAATTTGGTGTGGACAAATGTGCGGTCATGCATGTAAAGCGAGGGGGGATTGTGGAATCTGTGAGCACCCAACTCACGAATTCCATAAACCTTAGACCCCTCTCAGCAACCGAAACCTATAAGTATTTGGGTATGTCCGAAGCGTTGGGTATCAATGTTGCTGACATGAAGCAATCGTTGAAGGAGCGTTTCTTTGGCCGCCTGAAAAAAGTATTTAATAGCCTTTTATCAGGTGGTAATAAGGTGCGCGCCTTTAACGGTTGGGTCATGCCAGTATTGATGTACTCTTTTGGCATACTCAAATGGACTCAAACAGAACTTGATGCCCTGGATAGGAGGGTCCGTACATTGCTGACTGCATATCGAATGCATCACCCACGGTCTTCGGTTATGAGATTGTATATCCCGCGAAAATGTGGAGGTCGAGGTTTTCTAAACGCTAAGACTCTCCACAACCGCGAGATATGCAATCTCAGGGAATATTTCCTAAAAGCCGACGTGGGAATGCATCGAGATGTAGTGGCGGTGGACAAGGTCCTCACCCCGCTCTCCTTGGCTAAAGAGAACTGGCACAAACCTGCGGTACTTGACACTAATGACCGCATGGAGGTATGGCAGAGCAAGGAGCTTCACGGACGCTTTTTCCGGGCTCTACATGGACCTGATGTAGATTTGTCAGCGTCCGTGGCCTGGCTACGATCCGGGGACCTCTTTGGTGAAACCGAGGGTTTTGTCTGTGCAATTATGGATGAAGTTATGATGACGAATAACTACCGGAGATTTATTGTGAAGGATGGCACGGTTGACATTTGTCGGACATGCCACCGTCCTGGCGAATCAATCCGTCACATTATTTCCGGGTGTTCTCGTCTGGCTAACGGAGAATACTTGCATAGACATAACCTTGTAGCCAGGATAATCCATCAGCAACTTGCTCTGAAATACAGCCTTGTGGAATCGGAAGTGCCGTACTACAGGTATGAGCCCGACCCAGTTCTTGAAAGCGGCAATATCACACTGTACTGGGATCAATCCATCATCACTGACAGGACTATTGTAGCCAATAGACCTGATATAGTGGTGGTGGATCGATCAGAGCGGCGCACAATGATTGTTGACATAACCGTCCCGCATGACGAGAACCTCGTGAAAGCTGAAAAAGATAAGCAAATTAAGTATATTGATTTGGCTCGCGAGGTTGTCGATATGTGGGATGTGGATTCAGCGATCATTGTGCCGATAGTCGTGTCGGCCCATGGCTTAATTGCCAAGAGCCTCGACCAACATCTCAGGAGGCTCTCGTTAGGCAGCTGGATCAAGGGCCTGATTCAGAGAGCAGTTCTTCTGGACACGGCGCGCATTGTTAGGAGGTTCCTTTCTTTGGAGCCCTGACCGCCGGTAACTTGGACCCTGTTCCCGATACCGGTGGGCCACTATTATTTATATTTTTAAATGTTTTTGTAAAAATATTTAAAAATGTATATAGTAAGGTGAATGAATGAATAAATGACAATAATAATAACTCATCACAAAGACGAATTTAACACAGAATTGTATTTCTACTATCCATGCACAAGAATAGAAAAAAATGTTGACCGAGCTTCTAAAATTAAAGTTGAACCTGCCTTTGACATTTCGACCCCAATTAATACAGCAGTCATAAAAACTAATTGACTTCTACCACTATTTTAACGAAAGCAATTTTCAAATCTACCCTCCAAGCCAATCTATTAAGTAAAAGAATAAAAATCACTTTTTAATTGCAACTTCGGTTTTAACTAGCTCTTTCTTGAGGTTTTTCAATAAGGGACCGTTTAATGAAGTAATAAAGTTTTATTTTGAAGAGCAATATTGTGAAAATGAATTTTATTTGTGGTATTGTTTCTGTTGAGTAAATTGAGGTTAGTTTTAGGTGTAATTTGGTGGCACGTAATTGTTGATTTAATTACTCTTGGATCATTATAACATAGACTTCTTTCAAGCTGGGTTAAAAGACAATACGAAATGACATAGCAACAAAAAAAAAACAAATTTTATATTGACTTAAAACAAAATTAACTATAGAAATATCACATACTCATATAAATACTATGTGATAACTTGATTGTCTATAAATAATTATGTTTGTGTTTGTGTCGAATATTGGCGCTTTTAGCTCTACAGTACCAAAATAATAAAATAGATTTAAACGTCAAACAGACAATGCACGTAATCCTAAAATGGATCTAATACCTGAGGCCTTAGGTCACAGATCGCAATATGACTAAAATACTAAATATAACCACAATACCTGCGTGGGCTTTTATTTGACCACAGAATGTACAACAAAGCATTTTATAAGTATTATTAAATTTAAGGTCTAAACGGGTCTCAAGCGCATATAAATGTCACTTGTTACAATGATATCAGATGGGTAAGGTCAAATGCGAATAAAATGAACACTAACTCGTAATATATGCTTAAAAATCTGAGAAGAAATTATATTCTTGATTCATTAAAAAAAAACAATGATTCTGTAAAGAATGGAATCCCTTTTTTTCGCATAATATTTTTTGCCTTAATATACTTTGGCATAATACCTAGGTATTACATTCGGTGCCGATCATGATTTGACCCGTTTGGTCATTTAAACGGCAGAATAATGTTAAAGTGGGTCAAGTAATAATGGCAATTAACTATACTTAGTCTTGTTTTCTGGCATAAAATTTGTGTTGGCATAATCATCTTTTAGGCTAATTTTGTTTTGGCATAAATTTAATTCGTATAATGTTATGCATAATGATGAACGAGGCAGACGTTTGACCCACCATAGGGCCTCGTCTGATTGCTGACAGCTCTTTGAGGAGGTCGTGCATCTCAACCTCCTCAAAGAGCAAAGAGCACGACGCACCGACTCCCAATTAACACACATATGTAATAACAATATTCCTTTTACAAACCGACTTTTATCAAACTACTCGTAACCACACCTGCGGTTTTCCCCCAAAACACTTTTTTTTTCCTAATCCTTGAAACACTGCCCAGTCAACGAATGCTCAAAATAAGGTATAGAGGGAAAGTCTTGGAACACAATTTTTGACTACGCAACTTTGTTTGGTCTATTTAGGAGGTGAACATATCAAAAGTCCCCGCCCCTAGCCCTTGAGCTTTGGGGGAGGGGAGGGTTCGAAGGTACCATTTTTTGGTTTTTTGAGGGAGATTTTTTAGCTGGAGCCCCATACCAGCTCAACATGCAGGTTTCATTTGGCTGTGTTCGTCGTAGGTGGTGAGGGAAGGGTCTGAAGAGACTGCTGCTGCTTTTTGGATATCAAATACAACTTACCAAATGTGAAAAGGTAAAAATGTTTTTTTTCCAAATTACAGACATTCAAGAGCAGATACCTCGAAAACTATACAAGATATCGAAATGCTTTCTGGTTAAAACTTATGGGGAATTTATTCAGCTCTTATTTCGTTCATACATATTATGCAGCTAGGACGCAAGGTTTCCGAGAAAAACCAAAAAATGGTACCTTCAAACCCCCCCCCCCCCTCTCCCAAAGCTGAAGGGCTAGGGGTGGGGACTTTTGATATGTTCACCTCCTAACTAGACCAAACAAAGTAGCGTAGTTATAGGGAAAGTCTTGACTTTCCCTATATAATTGTTCGTTGACTGGACTACAACCGGCCAGTAATACTTAATTTTATTTGTTTTAATAACAATCTTATTCACTTTAACGTTTTATATTTTTCTTTATAGTGGCAACAAGCCATAAAGTTCAGTTAAAAGGCCTCCTACGGTATAAGGCTTGTTACAGACTTACGACTTACGATTATGCGTGGGGTTTTGTCTTACGTAATATAAGTTTAGTAGGTCGTCTCGTAAAGCGTGCTTATATTTCAGTTACGTTTTTATTATACGATGTAACATACTGTGTATATTGTTATGTGGGGTATTTCCATTCTTAATACAATAGGTAAAGTGTTTGAAAAGCTTGTGTACAATGCTATATATCCTTGCATTCTCAAAGGTATTTCTTATAAACAACACGGCTTCTTGAAAAATCGTTCGACTATATCTAATCTAGCTTGCTTCTCAAACTTTGTCCTTGAAAACACAGATGGTGGCGGGCAGGTTGATGTGATCTACACAGATTTCGAAAAAGCTTTTGATCGTGTGGATCACAGCATCCTGCTCAGCAAATTATACAGATTGGGTATACGTGGCGATCTACTACGTTGGGTCAAATCATATTTATTCAAAAGGTCACAGGCTGTAGTATTGGGTGGTTACCGTTCTAACTTCATTGAAATACCTAGCGGTGTTCCCCAAGGATCCCATTTGGGACCTCTTTTCTATAATGCCTATTTATTCGATATTACTGACTCTTTTAAAAACTCTGAACATTTAATGTACGCTGATGACAAAAAAATATTTTACAAAATAACTTCATTTGATGATTGTACAGCTCTCCAACAAGATCTTAACAACTTACATAATTACTACAAACGAAATAAGATTACAGTAAACGTCACTAAATGTCAATGCATCAGTTACACGCGTAAAAAGAACCCTATAACGTACCCGTACCACTTTAATGGAATTACTATTAATAAAGTCGAAATAGTGCGTGACTTAGGAGTCATGTTTGATAACAAATTGGCATTTTCAAATCACATAGACCTTATTACTAACAAAGCTTATACCAATTTAGGATTTGTTCTGAGATCTTGCAAGGTATTTAAAAACATTGAAGCCCTTAAATCTGTATATTTCGCTTATGTTCGCAGCGTGCTGGAATACGCGTGTCCAATATGGTCCCCTCAATATATTATATATAAAAATCAAATGGAACGGGTTCAAAAAAAATTCATAAACCACCTTAACTATCGCCTCCGCAAACCACCAATGTCCTACGAAAATAGCTGTCGAACGCATGGATTGTTGACACTCGATGAACGACGTGTAATGTTGGACATGTGTTTACTTTACGACATACTGAATGGTAGGCTGGACTGTCCAGATTTGTTATCACAGGTAAAATTTAATGCTCCCCTACGACGCACTCGCCATACGCCAATGTTGCATGTCCCTCGGCATGCAACTAACTATGCTAGTCATTGTGTACTTACTCGTATTGCTCGAACCTACAACAATAATTTCTCTGAAGTTGATGTATTTAACTGCACTAAACCTAGTTTTAAAGCCCAGGTTAAAAAAATATTATTAAGTAATAACAACAAATAGCAAGCAACTGCGTTCCGTTCTGTTCACCATTAAGCATGTGCGCGCTCAATTCAGTTTTTTTTTTTTTTTTTTTTTTTATATAATAATATTATCATACTTTCTCTTATCAGATAGTTTTTAACCTTCGTTCCTATTTAAAATCATGGTTTTATTTTTATATTTTGTATTAAGTCCGTTCGCATGGTATTATACTATTTAGTTAAAAAGGGAAACCTATTATTAGCCTTACTAAGCTGTTTTATGTTAATCTGTAATGCATTATATGTATCGCCGTTGGTTTTCTAAATAAATAAATAAAATAAAATATTGTTCTTTATTATTTTAATCGGTTTTGTGTTGTTATTCGGTGTTGGCCGATATTTAAAAAAAAAAACACCAAAGATATACTAAATCGAATTAAAATAGACGCACGCCGCACCGGTTTTAAAATTAAATCCAAAGAACTGTGACAAAATAAAACAATAAAAATTTAAACAATAAAGATAACTATGTAAATTATAAAACGGAGTAGTCACGTTTACAATAAAACACTGAATACATTTAAAATTTAAATGTCTCTTCTCCGACTATATTTACTACCACTAATATGGTTAATGACACACGACAATCGTAAGTTTGTGAACGGCCTAAAGTTGGCTATGTAAATGGTTCGTTTTTAGGGTTCCTTGCTAACGGGGCCGTATTACAAAGGCTCCACTGTCTGTTCGTCTGTCACAGGGCTGTAGTTTTTAAAAGTAAAACGAAGTCGTTTGGATTTTTATAGTGTATGATAAACTAATAACAGTATGTAATAAATAATTAACAAATGAAGTCGGTTAAAAATAAAAGACAGTTATAATCTAGGGGATTTTTTCGTGTAGTTGACACGATAATAGTATGTAAGTATAATTATAGAGAGTAATTCATACAAACGTGCATCCAGTAAGGCATTTTTTAGGGTTCCGTAGCCAAATGGCAAAAACGGAACCCTTATAGATTCGTCATGTCTGTCTGTCTGTCTGTCTGTCTGTCTGTCCGTGTATGTCACAGCCACTTTTTGTCGAAAGTATAAGAGCTATCCTGTTGAAACTTGGTAGAAAGATGTATTATGTGAACCGCATTAGGATTTTCACACAAAAATCAAAACAAAACAAATTTTGGGGGTGCCCCCCATACTTAGAATTGAAACTCAAAAAAAAATTTTTCACGAAACCCATACGTGTGGAGTATCTATGAATAGGTCTTTAAAAATGATATTGAGGTTACTAACATCATTTTTTTCTAAACTGAACAGTTTGCGCGAGAGACACTTCCAAAGTGGTAAAAAGTGTGTCCCCCCCCCCGTAACTTCTAAAATAAGAGAATGATAAAACTAAAAAAAATATATAATGTAGACCTCAACCAAAACTACCAACGAAAATTGGTTTGGATGAGATACAGTTAGCAGTTTTTGAGATATAGTACATTTTCAAAAACCGCAAATATAACTTTGCCATTCATACAAATACTATGAAAAACAAAGTTATTTTTATTGTTTGTGTATATTACTTACTAATCTCAATATAATTATATCTCTAATCTATGCTTGCTGCTACGGAACCCTTCATGGGCGAGTCCAACTCGCACTTGGCCGGTTTTTAATGTAACTATTTTCATAAACTCACATCTTTTTCGCTTGGGTATAGGCAGGAACAGCAGTAAGAAATATAATAAGATAAATAAAAAATATATTTCTTGTGTTAAAAGTTTCAGCGGTACGGAAGTTACGGAACCCATGCCGTGCAAGTCCAACTCGCAGTTGATAGATTTTTTATTGAAATTTAAGAGGATAAAGTAGGCCTTATTGACTCATTAGAGCAGAATCGAAATTTTATCGATGCTCCGACTGACTTTAGGGAAATGAGATGTCAATGCTTCCCGGTTCAAATCGAACTGCTTTTGTTTTTTTCCTTCAGACGACCAGAATGAATAAAACATTGATTTTAAATGTTGGATTTATTGAGAATGAAATGTTGAAGCTTGAGTCTTTTGGTTTTATTACTCCATGGTAGCATTTTTCGCGCATTTATTGCATTATGTGTATTTAAAAGGGCTTTTATCGTTTAGGTCGAAATAAATCTTATTTATATTTTTAGATTAAATAAATTTTTATACTATGACATTTTGACCTTTTGTCCCTGTTCGATTGAGAAGTAAAATACACAAAAAACTTCAATATAATAATGTACTAGGGTTTAGGAAAGTTTTGTCAGGATCTTGTTTTTTGACGTGACAACGTCTTATAATTCGATGGAGCCGGCTGTGCACGAAAAAAGATGACGTCATGCGGCGTTACTTCGCTCTGAGGCGTTCTAATTTTCAATTGTTTATAGCAACGTAAGTGCAGTATTTTCTTATGACTTTGTCGCGTTCAACTATGGTCAGTAAACCGACTTTACAGACCTCCGATTTTTTCTTTCATTCTTTCACACATAAACTACTGAACGGATTTGAATGAATTTTTGTACACAAGTAGTTTATAACCTGGATTAACACATAGGATATTTTTTATCTCGATATACATTCTCCTCGGATAATTTTCGAGTTAAACGTGAGCGAAGCCGCTGGCAACACATAGTCTATAATATAAAGCTAGCGTAATGAATGCTAATTATTATATTTTACCTCAAACACAATTTCATCTCCATAATGTTCACACTACTGGGACGCGGGCCTCCTCTTTGCGAGAGGGACTGGGCCATAATCATCCACAATGGCCCAAGGCAGGTTGTTAGATGTCACATGTCCTCGAAATTTTGGTTCAAGGACATCATATCATCCTTTCACGATGTTTTCCTCCACGTAGCTGGGTCCTTTGGCTTACAACACGTTATTCGGGGCCGATACCACTGGGCCACCACTGCTAAAGTCAACAAAACAACAATACTACCACACAAAGTAAAATCAACAAAACAGAAAACCTATCAAAACGAACGTGTAAACTTCAACTCGCTTTTACGGGAGGTTATACAAATTTCAATTTAGCACCGCGTGGAGTGCTCAGATGTTCTCGTATCGAACTAGTATCGTATCTAGCTGTGTATCTACGTATCGTATCGTAACATTTTAATTCTCGCACCGTGTTTGAAGTAGCTGTGGGTTTGATACAATGATAAGTTAGGAGCAGAAGTTCTGCTTAGAATAATCGCATTAGCGAAATCTATACTAATTTTATGAAGCTGTAAAGTTTGTTTGGTTGAAATGCGTTGAAGTCTCGAACTACTGCTTCGAATTGAAAAAATATTTTATGTATTAGATAAGATAGTCGATTTATCGAGGAATGCTATAAGCTATATAAATAAAAAAGCGGGTGTAATCACAGGGAACTGCTAGTTTAAATTTAATGCATGTAGGAAAAATAAGTGATAAAATTTTAAGATCACTAACAGAGAAAATAGGGAAAAACAGACATTTTGCATAGTCTAAAAAGAATAGGTGTACTCGTAAAGGTGAAATAATGACGTTCCTAACATCACAAAAACCTCCCTAAAATGCTGATGTTGCTTGTTATGTTGTACTAACTCGTTTTATGGGGAGCTCCTTTTGCCATCAACTGGGTCTTATCCAAACAAAGATTCGCTTTCTTTTTCATTGTTCCTTTATAATTTAGCAACCCCACTCTTTCTCACAACAAAGAGGAACCTTACAAGCTGACAAGCCTCACACATTTTCAGAATGAGCCTTCTGTAATTCTCTACTCCACGCCGAAACGCATTTACATTTTGCATGCATAGCGCCGATGTAATCCCATCAAGCGTTCTATGATACCGAATGAAAAATTGCGCAGTTATAGGTTTAATACTAAATGCTTGTGGCTAAGTTTAGAACCTGTTTTATTGCCTAGGTCGATAGGCTATCAGGATGTTGAATATTTTATCTAGATTATGAAGTAGGTAGGCCATTGGTATTGGCCCCGACTTACAAGTTGTAAGCCATGGGTTCGATCCCAGCGATGTGCAATACTTTGTGTAATTTATTTCACCAGCACTGCTCTCAAAACGGTGAAGGAAAACATCGTCAGGAAACCGGCATGTCCTAGAACCTTTGAGGAAATGACAGGCACTGGGGTCTCGTGGTGGATTATGGCCCACTCCCTCTCATAGAAAGGAGGCCTGTGTCCTAGGAGAGGGAAAATTATAGGCTGATGATAGTGATGAGGTAGTTTACCATAACTTGTTGCGTTGGACGGTGATATTTGCGATGAATGGTTGGTAAAGAGTTTTTGAGGGGAGTGGAATCCACTACCTAGCGCTCCACTCCGGGCAATGGTACAGGCAACCTGTATGTAACCTGCAGTGATGGCTGAATGATCCCACAGACTGTGGTAGACTTCACCAGGGCTGCCTGGCGTCCACCATCGTGTTGGAGTCAGGCGCCATCGCGAGAACAGTTTTAACTGTGTTCCGTTGGTGCGTATAGTACGCAGTAAACAGAACACGAACGGAACTCTTACGCACGCCGTAGGAATTTCGGTTCTTTCTGGTTCAGCTCACTCCATCTTAGATCTCATCTTTGTTTCTGGTACATTGAGGCCAAGATCAAATCCATTGTTTTTAAAAATAAATGGATTGATTTAAACAATTTCTCGAAAATTATTCGTATTCGAGATTATTATGGAATATTCGGTTGAAAAATAAACTTAAGTG
Organism: Agrotis exclamationis; assembly: GCA_950005045.1. NCBI lineage: Eukaryota > Metazoa > Arthropoda > Insecta > Lepidoptera > Noctuidae > Agrotis > Agrotis exclamationis. Next base: position 5,617,805 of record OX465441.1, on the reverse strand, counting down.
ACAATGGGCTGCGTACATAATGGACTAGCTCTTGATCCTGTTAAAATGTTTATTCTGAAGGCTGTAAAGAAATGATAACAAGAAAATATTCAATGTTGCTAAATTATTAACGTCAGCTTTGGCTTAGTAGGTACGAGTAAGTACTTCCCGTCTTCATCTTTCAATTTATTTGACAACTGTGCGACAGTGTCAGGAAAAATGTTTAACCAAATCACGTGCTAAGTAACATTTATAAATCTCGGTCTTACGTTGGATATAACTAAATCACTAAATCTTTGTCTGTGGCTATCCGAGTCTGAAAGACGTCCAATGAGAAGCAGCCGTCAAAGAAAAGGGATCGGCATTTGGATTGAGATAGAATATGACTTGGTTACTTAAGGTTGACTGGTAGAGAATGCCTTGTGGCATTAAGTCCGCCTATGTACCACTTTTTGAACATGAAGTTTAAATAAATAAAATATTAATTTCCGAGAGCAATGCTCGGGATTTATCTGGTGCTTATAAATTCGTAACGAAATCATTCGCCATAAAACTAAAGTCTCCAACATTGCGCATAGAATCAGCATGCTGAAGTGGAAGTGGGCCGACTATGTCTACTGAGCAGACATATGCTACAGAATGGTGATTCTGTAGCAGGCTTGGTGAAGCCTGAGCAAACGTAGGCGGCAAGATGGATCGATGGTTTAAAGAATGTTTCTGGCTGTGGATGTATGCATACTGCCCAGAACCAGAAGAGCTGGCTCTCTTTGGAGGGGGGGCTGACGTCCAGCGTCATATCGGGCCTGAGATAACAAAATCTGACACATATAGAATTTGACTTTTAAGCCAGCCTTAATCCTTTATATTATTTAGTCATGAAAGAAATTACTCGACTAATTTCTCAAGAAATAGAGGCTATTAAAATAGCAAGCTACAGCTTAATGAGAAACGCAATAATCTTTGAGCTCAAAACCCAATTGCCGACAAAGCTCTAAGCTCAAGATTCAACCCTCCCGCGGCGCCCACCTTAAAATAATCCTGTTCAAATTTAAATCGTTAGACGTGCCCTCTGTGATACATAAATAAAATCCACGGTGTCCTTCAATATTCATTTACGTTCCGGGTTCACGGTAGCTCTTTAGTCCCGCAACCCCGCCGGGATCTCTGTAATACCTAAGGAAAAGGAATAAATGATACCCTGACGGCTGACACGAGAAAACAACAATAAAATATATATGATTATCGCTGAGAATCGAATCCGCGGCCAACGCTTATACTGCTTAACTATTCAGACAGCGGAGACCGAGGTAAAATTATGAAAGATTTTATGTGATAAATCCTTTTGCAGAATGATAGATATGATGATATAATGATATCTATCGTGCGCCGTATATTTGTTCTCTACTACGATATGAAAAGAGTTAGAATTTCAAATATTAATTAAAAATTAAAAGCTTTGCAAAAATCTTTGCTCACCAACGAAACAGAAAACGTGACCATCTTTTAACTTTGTAGAGTTAATCTAACGATTTAAATCTCTGAGACTCGTAGAACTTCCCAGCCATTCCAAAATTGAATTAAATTCAAAACCGATTGCCCGTACTTATATAAACATTATATATTATTTATGTACCTTTTGTTCGTCATTTTGTCTCAGCATGTGATTTTTACGGCACATTGTTCAAGATTGTATCTTTATTTTCCTTTGATTTTATAAAAATAAACTCTCACAAATGTTTCTTTAAAAGTATTTTTATGATATTTTGACGTTTGCTTGTTTTGTTTCGCTGTTGTATATTGTATTGCAGTATGGACGTATAAATATATTATTTGTATTTTATTTCCTATTTCTATTTTCGTGGGTGGAAAGGGGTCATCCGTTATTTCGTCAGTGGCTAGCAGATTTAACTTTTGTTTATAAGGAAATTCATCTCATAAAACATCATCATCAGCCTTCAGTGTTCCCACTGTTGGGACACAGGCCTCCTCTCTGTGAGAGGGAGTGGGCCATAATCCACCCCGCGGGCCCAGTGCGGGTTGGTGGATGTCACATGTCTTCGAATTTATGGCTCTAGGACATGCTGTTTTATTTATTACCTTCATTTTGGACTTCGCCGCACTTGAGTTTAATAGGTTCTACTGTTTATTAAAACAATGCTCCATGACCTTATTGGTGAAGTGCTTCAGAAAGGCCGGGTGTGTAGTACTAGCAATAGACTTGCTTGTATGACCAGATGTATGAATGTGGATGAGGTGAAGGGAGTATGCAAGGATCGTAGCAGGTGCCGTTTGTAGTTTCTGCCTAGCCCCATGGGGAGAAGGCGCGATCTGTGTATGAAAGGCCCAATTTGGACTGACTGCGAGGACAAGGAACTGTCTCGAAGGAATAGGATGGATTTTTTTGTCAGTAATCATTGACTTAAGTATATCGTAAGGACAGGCCCAACCAAACAACAAAAATGGCTTCAGTTATTTGGCCCCCAGCTGTCATTTCTGGGCCAAAGCACTCTGTCAACTCAGGTTACGTCTTCGACTTATGCAAAGTAGTTCGCATGATTTATCATAGATGGCGCTACTTTTTACTTGTATGAAGAAGTTTTAGGCAAAATGTTCTGATGGTTAGGCGGAGACCTCTCGCGCCCGGCATTGGTCGAGGCCATGCTGTGGGGCGAGACGGAGTGGGAAGCGGTCGCCTCCTTCTGCGAAGCAGTCATGCTCGCGAAGGAGGAGGCGGGCCGCGTGAGGGAGAGGACAATGTCCTCCCTCCGCCCCACCCGCGGTGGTGGACGCCCACGGCGACGGACGTCGCAAGACGATCTCCGGCCACCGTAGGCGCGGGCATGTGGGCGGCGAGTAAAGGGCAACTCGCTGCCTGACCATGGACCGTGCCCGGGTCGACGGCGCGTTGTGTTCCACGCGGGCCTCAAAGAGCGTCAGCATAATGACGGGGCCCCCTCTCTAGAGGGCCGAAGCCTGCCGGGGTCGCGGGACTTATCTCATTACCGTGACCCCGGAACATAAAGGGCTATTGAAGGACTCCGTGGATTTTAGTCAGTACAAGTCTGACAGTCCCTCCCGCCCTGCCCGGGGTGGGAGGACTCATTTGATGATTTTACCACGCTAAAAAAAATGTTCTGATGGTCGTATCCTTCCTTTTGAAATCATTGTCACTAAGAGTCTGAAATTCCTCCGGTCCACACAGGACTAGTCCTCCCGTCCATTGATGATTTTACCACCCTAAAAAGGGCTCAATTAGTTCTAGTTTCGTTACTGCCACGGTATCTCAGTAACACGAATGAAACTTCTCGCATATTTCCCGTCACCACGCCGTGCCTTGCGTCAAATATGCAAGGAGATGAGAACATGCAAGTTTGCAGTTTGCAACAATCTGTGGTTCGCGTCGTGACGTAATTACTTTACGTTGCTTAAGAAAATGTTTGAAAGTAATAACGTAGATAGAAATGTAAAATATACTCTTTATTATACACAAATTACGGATATCGCAAGATACATAGATATATATTGCTGGATAGATGTGAGTTAGTTATTAATTAAAGTGCCGTCAGATTTTTGAACGTAATTCTCCAGGGTATAAAGTTGAAAACTTACTAAAGATTACAGAGCGTTTTCGTTTTTCTTGTAGTGCTCAATAGTATTTGATAGATTTTTAATTTTATGCTGCAGTTTATAAAGTTGAAAATCAAATAATGACTACGAAGCGTTTATGGTTATTATTTGTTATCGATTGCAACTTGTCTAGAACCCTCTTGAATCTCTTAATGGCAGAAATATTTTAAATACGCAACCACATTTTACATTTGAATCTCATTTAATAAAGGTCGAATTATTGCCTTTAAACTTGCCACCTAAATCACATAGGCATACAACTTAAAATTCATTGCACAAATAAATAACCAACTGTATTTAAAATCTCGTATCATACATCTGAATAATAGTAATTTTAACCATAATACTTTATAAGCCAAAGATTAGAAATTACACGACCCCAATTGCCGTGGGCGTCTACCACTGCGGCTGAGGGAGGACGCTGTCCTCTCCCTCGCGCGGCCCGCCTCCTCCTTCGCGAGCATGACTGCTTCGCAGAAGGAGGCGACCGCTTCCCACTCCGTCTGGAGATAGCTTGACCGTACCAACCGCCCGAAACAGTTTGATGGCTGGAACTGTCGATGTTGACTCCTTCAAGCAGTCCATGAACCGTGGGCCTTAGGTTTTTTGTATAACAATTTTTGAGAATTTCACCAATACAGCTAGATAAAGGAATTAATGCTTGATGATTCTTAATTTTTTTACGAGCAGGTACTATAAATGCGAATATTTCTGATGATGGATGGATATTTCTTACTCATTAACACAAAGTACTGAAAGGATTTGGTTGATATGTACTCAGATAGTTTTACCCACCCGGGGATTTGTAAATAGGACTTCATGGATATTGCACATGCACTAGCTCCGCAGTCTCGCTAGCGATCACTCGCCGATTTTTTTTTTTTGTTTCATAAATACTATCTTTTATACAATTAAAGTAACAGTAATTTGACAACCCTATCGAATCGTAACTTCGTTATTAATGTTAAAAAGCTTTCGCTCAACCATTATATTGGAAATAATTATTGTTCTTCGAAATGCTCATTAAAATTTATTCATAATTATAATATAGTTAAGTAGATATTACATTCAAAGGTCTAGGTATTAAATAATAATGTTTGGGTTGAATCTAAGTCCTAGCGGTCCACTCCTGGCTACTTCACCGCAGGTGGCCTTCCTTTTGAAACGCAATATGTACACTGGGTTTGCTCTTGTCCTTAGTCTAGGTCAGTAGTGACTAAGACAAGGTCAACGATGGAGCGAGCTTACCCAAAAGAAGTCTGTTCACTCTAACTTTTAAGAGATTAGGGTTGTATGCGTTCGGAAACAGACGCAGGCAGAGAGTTCCACTCCTTCGCTGCTCGCTTTACAAAAGACGTTTGGAAACGTTGAGTGCGAATTGGTGGAACAGCAACAAGTTAAAGATGATAAGTTGCCGAGCGACTAGAAATGCGATGATAGAAGGGGGCTGGTGAGATCATTCATCTAATAAAATGATGGATGGAGGTTGATCAACTAATCTCTGTCTTTTTCTTTAGGTATCAACCAGAATCCCTAAAGTACAATGAAATGAACACCTATGATACAGTCATAACTAAGGCTGAAGCTACACTAGGCAGCGATTTGCGATGCGAATGGAAGAGCGAAACGAGATAAATATGGTATGGCTACATTATAAGCGAGAATCCGGCGATTCTACACAAAATCGAAATCGTAGCCATATATCTATTCGAGTATTCATTTATTTGCGAATCACTCACGTGTTGTAAATCGCGTTGTGGCCAAATGTAACCCCAACCTAAAACCTGATGATGATGATGATGATTCCCGCTCCATAGAGTCATGTGGGGTAACTGTACGTAGTTTTTAATAAATTGCTTCAAAAATAAAAGTTTTAGATAACTGAAGAGAAATCAACCTTTATTATAAAATAACAATCCTTTGGCCACAATAACAAAATATAAAATTTTAATTCTAGTAATTATTTTTACTTTTATTGAAACTTTTAATCAACAAGGGAAATGCGGACAGTTACCCACATCAGTGGGAAAGTGTCCGCACGCCTTTTTTTTTTTTTTTTTTGCGTGGTAAAATCATCAAATGAGTCCTCCCGCCCAGGGTGGGGCGGGAGGGACTGTCAGACTTGTACTGACTAAAATCCACGGTGTTCCTTCAATAGCCCTTTATGTACCAGGGTCACGGTTACCGAGTGAGACAATCCCGCGACCCCGGCAGGCTCCGGCCCTCTTAGGGGGCCCCGTCAGTTTGCTGACAGCTCTTTGAGGCGCGCGTGGAACACAACGCGCCGTCGACCCGGGCATGGTCCATGATCGGACGGCGAGTCACCCATTACTCGCCGCCCGCATGCCCGCGCCTACGGTGGCCGGAGATCGTCTTGCGACGTCCGTTGCCGTGGGCGTCTCCCGCGGCGGCTGGGTCGTGAGGTGGACGCTGTCCTCTCCCTCACGCGTTCCGCCTCCTCCTTTGCTAGCATTACTGCTTCGCAGAAGGAGGCGACCGCTTCCCATTCCATCTCGCCCCGCAGCATGGCCTCGACCAATGCTGGGCGCGAGAGGTCGCCGCCTATCGCCTCCGTGAGAACACGGCGGTGCTCTGCCCAAGCGGGGCAGTCCTGCACCGTATGCTCCACCGTGTCCTCCGGGCGATCCTCGCAGTGGTGACACCCAGGCGTTTCTTCCTTGCCTATACGACACAGGAACCTCCCGAAACATCCGTGTCCGGTGAGGACCTGCGTCAGGCGGAAGGTGAGGACGCCGTGACGCCTCTCCAGCCACTCCTCAAAGAGGGGTCTTACCGCCGCGATTGCGGCGTGCCCGAACCTAGGTTGCGACAGTCGTTCCCTCCATACTGCCCTGAGATCACGCCGGAGCTCTTCCCGCCGCGCCTCGATTTGTCGAGGCAGCAGGGATTCGCCCCGGCGCTGCGCCTCCACGCGCCACTCATAGACGCGCTGGAGGCCGCACGCCTTAGGTTAAGTGTACGCATCGACGACAAAGTATACGCACGTCACAAACTTAATCTAAAAAATACATAAATCACAAGTAAATATGCCAATTTCGTAACTGGTGCAGGCTTCATGCCACCAAGACTTACAAACTGCACACTCTATCCACACTTCCGTCGTGTCTCCGTATTTTTCTCTACATAACGGACAGTAGTACTCTTGCTTTGAAGATTTTTTCTTAATGTTTTCTTTTCTTTTCGTTTCTATATTTATCTTTGATTTTCTAGGTTTCTGAGATTTTTTGTCTATTTTCTTTTCTTTCTCTTCTAACATATTTTTAAATGGACTATTAGTTATTATTTCTGACTTGCTAGAATTTTTGCATCGTGTCTGAATGTGGGTTGCCTTTGGTAATGGGCTTATATTTTTTATAAGGGAATGTGAGGTTTGTTCGAATTCGAAATGTTACGGAGAATATTAGAATATTAAGTATACGCATCTATCGATACTGCGGACACTTACCCGCGTACAGTTTCCCCATTCCGTCAAAAAAAAATAAAAACGATAAAAATATAAGTATGACTCGCCTCAGGTAGAATACGTGTTTTTGCACAAAAACTTGAATAATTTCTCCTGTTCCGCGTCACTTTGTTTACTTAGTCAGACTAATCGTGAAAGCTTTACCACGTAAATGAATTTGAAGTAAATAAATAAGAAACCGGCGCAAAAACAATATTGTCGTGTATCCATCGATAGCTTTGCGCGAGAAACCTGTGACGCAATACTCTCGCTCGGCGGTCAAATGCGACTAAATTTCACAGGTCGCGACCAGTTGTCAACATCGCTGTTCGTACAATGTTCACTGCGTACACTTACACGCTGCGTACGGTTACCCCACATGGCTCTACATTAAAGCATAGACAATTACATAAACTAAACAACATGTCGGCCAATACAGAACGTTCACACACATATCTGAGTGTTGCCACCCACAAATTGCGACCCGAATTCATCCCAGTGAATGGGTAAATATGGCACTATTAACAAAGTCTCTTCATTGCGATGCAGGCAGTTGCGGAATATGGATATGGAATGCAGAAGGTTTATTTCGGTCAACCAATATTGCGTTTATCGGAGTAATCTGGAGACTGTAGTAGCTTTACCACTGAACATGTGGACATACTATAGTTCTCGAGCACACACAGCGAACAAGCGTAGCCTAGCCTATAATGTTCCCAGTGCTAGGACACAGGCCTCCTCTCTGTGTGTAGAAGTGGGCTATTATTATCCACCAACTGGGCACAGTGCGGGTTGAAATTTCACATTTTTATGTCATATTCTATGACACAATGGGATATTACCTATATCCCGCGCAGATGGTGGCATCGCCTGGCCTTATGTCAGTTTACCTTACCTTACAGATTTTTGCGGTCTTCAATAAAGAAAATGTCTACCGCAACGGTCATACTTTTTTTTGGGGTTGAATGATCAATTTCTCTTAATCTAGGTGGAGTGGAAGGGGACATAGGTTAGGGTCATAGGTTCTGTAGAACCTATGACCCTAACCTATGAGCTAATATGGTCTTTTCAATATCACTTCACCTTGTTCTTTGAATCTCACAATAACTATTAGAAATACGTTTTGTTTGAAGATGCGAATGTTGATTATGCTTTACTTCTTTTTCTTCTTCTGCCTCGCCACGTCTCGTTATTCGGGGTCGGCTTTCCTTATCATGCGTCGCCATTTACTGCGGTTTTCGGCATCTTCTTTCGCCAGGTTTACCATCTTCATGTCCTTCTGGACAGTCGTTAGCCATGTTGCTAGAGGTCTCCCTTTCCCCCTCTTGTTGAAAAGTGGAAGCGGAAAATCAAAGGAAAGATGGATGGATTGTGTGAGGAATGATACGAATGTTAAAAGAGTAAATGATGCTTTGACGTCTGACAGGGGAGAATGGAAAAAGAAAACGTGTTGCGCCGACCACAAGTAAAATGGAATATAGGCAGGAAGGCAGGTCGAAACAATATTTTGTACTTCGTAAGTTTTAGGAAATGGTACTTCTGTATTTTTCCATATAATGGCAGTCCTGTTAACTTTTGCACTTTATCCTCCCCCAGCGGGTTAGTTATTAAGGTTAGAATATATTATTGGTGATTTCACTAAAACTGAATTTTAATTCGGTTACCGTTTGAACTGTCGACATAGTTTTGGTGCCGTTCATTAAAGTTTTTAAGAGTGTTCTAGATTTTTCGAATTCTTTGAATTTTAAATGGTTATATTCCAGAACTATTGGTTTTAATTCGTTTTTTCCTTATTCTATTATTTTTGTGAAACAATAAAGTGTTGTTGGTTTAGTCTAGAAGGTTCTATGGTATGGTTTAGTTATATTCTCAGCCTAAACTCTAGATTGGGTTGGATTTTAGCTTAGTGAAATAAAATTAGCTCAGACTTTTTTTTAGTGTTGTAAATTCATCATATGAGTCCGTCACCCAGGGCAGAGCGGGAGGGACTTTCAGACTTGTACTGACTAAAATCCACAGTCATCCTTCAATAGCCCTTTGTCCAGCTTTGGGATAGTAAAGGTCACCAAAAGCGAACTGTATTAAAATGAGTATAAATATTGTAAACTAGCTGACCGGGCAAACTTCGTACCGCCTCACCGTTTATACCTTCCCTGGACTTCCAGAAGTAATTCAAGACCAAAATTAGCCAAATCGGTCCGGCCGTTCTCGAGTTTTAGCAAGACTAACGAACAGCAATTGATTTTTATATAATAGAGATATAATATTAAACTTAGATTTGAAACAAAAAAAAACCACAGATTTTCAATAAGAATACATAAAACTTTGTAAACTTGTTGACCCGTGCCGAATTCGTTTGGCGTCAATCTTTATATGACCAGAGAAAAGAAAAATATACAATTCCCAAATAGAACCAAATTTTAATAAATATCGAGGACAAATAAAGTCGGCTTTCATTTAAATTATTCCCGGTATTCAATTTTCTGGTACAAAAGCTTAATAATATTCGTAACTTTGTTTAAGTAAATAACTATTTCGGTCAAACTTTCAGGTCGCTATTTACTATTTAGCCTTAGGCAGTTGCCCTACCGCAAGCGATTATCGAGTGGAGCGGGCAACTGAATACGAGTTAGCGAGTAAGTGTTTAGTTATCAGCGGGTATCCGAGAGCGACGAGCGATTACTCACATTACTCACTCACCTGCGCAACACTGCCTTTTGTCTTGGCGTGAGTTCTCACCGCCAAGCGAGCATCGCTTAGCGATTATATCTGTGAAGCTCTTGTCGCTCATCAATAAACTAATGTAGTGGGTCTTCGCCTAAACTGTCAGCGACCAAGTGTAAATACTGTTTACACGGATCGGATATCATATTGTAGGTTTCCTAAGCTGGCTTAAAGCGTAGAGTTTGTCGATTCTTCGCAGGTGGCAAGACAACTGCCTTAGGTTCGTCACATTCGGACACCCGCTGACAGTTCAATGACAAAACTATTGGATTGTTGCTCGCTACTCCCCTTACTCGTTTCAAGTCGCTGGTTTCTCTAGCTAATCGCCGTCAGTGGGACCACAGCCTTATACTGAAACTTACGTTCCTACAAAACCATTTTGATTCAATGTAAATGGGACTAGTTTTAATTTACTAAATTGTGTTTAGAGCATAGCTTTTAGATTTTCGGTATTGGGTTCAAAATCCTGAATCTAATAATGTGAATTTTCTGTGTAATTTTTATCTTAATGTGTAATTATATACCTAGTCCGTTTAAGGGCGTGATCAAGATACCGTATTTTTTAATTTGTGTTCCAGCCTAGGGCGGTCTTTTTTTTAATAAGTATAATAAACTAGTGCCACAATCATTTTGAAAAATAAATAACTACCTATAAGTTTGTGTAATTTTTTGGTCAAATCAAAATACTTATAACAACATTTTCTGTTCTTTTTCAGGTAAGTTCAGCGGCACATAATATCAAGCAAGAGGCGTGAAGGTTTATTTTGAAAACATAATATATTATAGCTATTTATAACCTTTCTACCCTTTAGAATAATAAGTTCGTATTTAAATACGTCGTTAAAAGTCAGATTTTCAATGTACGTATTTATATTGGGTATACCTAACGTGGAGTGGAGACCGCGAATCGGCAAACGTAGTGTAGGACGCCCTGCGACAAGATGGGTCGATGATTTGAAGAATGTGGTTGACCGCGGATGGATGCGGGCTGCCCAGGACCGGGAGGGTTGGCGCTCTTTGGGGGAGGCTTACGTTCAGCAGTGGACGGCAATAGGCTGATGATATATAATACCTAATGTTAAAAAAAAATGAGTTTTTAGGTAAAATATATTCAAGAACATTAAAAAAAACTATTTTCAGAGACTTGAAAACTAGGTAAATTAATATAAGGGGAGCAAACAAACTTGTATCATCTGAAAATCTATTCCTAATATATCTCAATACTCAATACATTTATTGCATTCCACAATGTGAACTTAGGTGGTAGGGTACATCTTTATATACATACATTAGTTTAGGAGCATTGTGGGCCCTGTCGGGCATAACAAAATAAAAATTAGGAGGAGGGCTGTTATAAATACTTGTTTATAATTTTTAATCTACTCTTTCGTTTTTTAGGTAGGTAGGTAGGCTTATAACTAATTGAATACATATAACTTTTACTACTCATAATTATTAGATTAAGTATTAACATTTATTTAAATTATACATGTATCATCATTGGTATTATAAATTATTACATATTGTGTTTTTTTTTGGTATTATTGTTTATTTATTAAATTTATCATTTAAATATTCCTGTACATTATAATAACATTTATGGATTAAAAGTTGTTTTAATTTATTTATAAAGATATTAAATTTTTGTTCATTTTTAATTTCATCTGGTAATTTATTATATATTTTAGCTGCCATTACTAAAGTGCTTGTGGAGTGTATTTTTAGCTTAGAACCTATTCACTATCTATTCACTATAAGCAAATATATTCTCAAGATTTTGTTCTATACCTATTATATACATTCTAAAATGTAGGTATATATGTATTGGGTGACAAAATGAATGCTCATTAATTATGAAAATTACAGTGTTGTTAGTTGTTTTAATCGCAAAACTATGCTGCGTGGAGGTTCCCTAATACTAATAAGAAATTGTTTAAAATGTAATCAACGTAATGACATAGTAGGTCTCTCGGTTGAACATTGCGTCGAACTGTCCTGTGTTGAGCTGGATAAGCATGTAATAGTGTGTGTTTATAGACCCCCTAACTATCAAAATTTTTCCTTATTTGAATCAATAATGGAAGATGTTCTGGCAAAGCTTTCAGAAAGCAATAAAACAGCAATTGTTTGTGGTGATTTCAATATCAATATTTTGGAAGAAAATTGTAATAGCAGTAGGTTATTAAATCTTTTTAAATCTTTTGATTTAACCAACATATTTGCAGAACCTACTAGAGTAACTCCAACATCTGCTACTTGTATTGATAATATTTTCTGCAATTGTGATTATTTTGAAAAAGCCATAGTTAGTTGTCTGCCGTCTGATCACAGTGGACAGACGGTAACTTTTAGGTGTAGTACAATTGAACAACAAGTTCAGATTAAATTTAGACCTATAACGACAGATAAATTAAATAAATTTAATAGTTCCTTAGACAACATGTTAAGTGTAATGAGTCCTAATATAGACGAAATGAATGCCAATCAATTCTATGAACATTTCTTTTCAATAGTTCATAGTGAATTCAATAAACATTTTGAAAAGAAAATAAAGAATATTTGCCCGAAATTTATATTTAGTGACTGGGCAACTAGAGGTATTAGGAAAAGTAGGGAAAGACTTTTTGAACTTTATGGCCTTAAGCCTTACATTAATACTGTAACTTTTAGCAAGCATGTCGCCACTTATTCTAAAATTTTCAGAAATACTTGCAAGGCTGCTAAAGCCATGCACATTAGTAACAAGATAAAAACAGCTGAAAATAAAATAAAGACAGTTTGGAAAGTCATAAATAACGAGACTGGCAGAAAAACAATGCGTAGCAGTAACTATACGTTAGATACAGATTGTGGTACTATAAGTTCTAATCTAGAAGTAGCTCAAGAATTTGTAAATTTCTTTACAGATATACCGTTTAAGACTACGGAGACTCTAAATTCCTCACCCGATAAATCAATTGCTTTTTTAAAGGCGAACGTATCTGGCTGCCCGGCTGATTTTAAATTTAAATACATAAGCCCGGCGACAGTTATCAAAGCATTCCGGGAAATCAAAATTAAACAGACAGAAGATTTATGGGGAATGTCTGTTAAAGTTTGTACATCCATAGTGGAGACTGTAGCACCTTACCTAGCTCTAATTTTTAATATGTGTGTAGATCAAGGAGTTTTCCCGGATTTGATGAAGTTCAGTAAAGTCGTGCCTCTTTTTAAATCTGGGGACTCTAAAGATACTAACAATTATAGACCAGTATCCGTGTTGCCTGTCTTTAGCAAGGTATTTGAAAAAGTAATGCTAAATCAGATGCTCAATCACTTTAACACCAACAGAATCTTACACGATCAGCAGTATGGTTTCACCAAGGGACGTTGTACAACTGACGCCGGTGTCACCTTATTAAAGCACATATTTACTGCTTGGGAAGAGGCTCAAGACGCGATAGGAATATTTTGTGACCTCTCCAAAGCATTTGATTGCGTAAACCATGATACATTACTTTTGAAACTAGAGCATTACGGACTAGGTAAACTTGCACTTAGTTTGGTAAAGTCATATTTGTGCAATAGGCAACAGCAAGTTCAAATAAACGGCGTAAATTCACAGAGCTCAATGGTCAACATCGGGGTTCCGCAAGGCTCAATATTAGGTCCTTTCCTCTTTTTGGTATATATTAATGACCTACCCTATCTATTGGATAACCAACCTCACAAAATGGTGTTATTTGCGGATGATACTTCCTTAATTTTTAAGATTAATAGACGGGCTCAAAATCTAGATGACCTAAATAAAACCTTATGTCAGATCCACAACTGGTTTACAGCAAATAACTTGGTATTGAATGAAAAAAAGACTAAATGTATACGATTCGCTCTTCCAAATGTCAAAAGTACTAATAATGTCATAGTATTGAATAATGAGACACTAGAATACGTCGATAAAACGGTTTTCTTAGGGATTACGCTTGACTCAAGGTTACAATGGGGTCCTCATTTAACATCTCTAGCAGGGCGCTTAAGCTCAGCAGCATATGCCGTCAGAAAGATTCGTCAGTATACTGACGTAGATACTGCGAGACTTGTATATTTTAGTTACTTTCACAGTATAATGTCATATGGAATTTTATTGTGGGGACGGGCTGCAGACATCGAATCTATTTTTATTCTGCAAAAGAGAGCCATCCGAGCTATATACAATCTCCGAAGACGCGACTCTCTAAGAGAACTGTTTAAGGATATTAACATCATGACGGTAGCTTGTCAATATATCTATGAAAACATAATGTACGTTAGAAAGAATCTGCATCTTTTTGGTAAAAGAGGTGACAGACACAATTATAATACTAGAAGTAGGGACCAATTAGTTCAGCCGGGCTTCAGACTCGCTAAAGTAGACTCATCTTTTATGGGGTACTGTTTAAAATGCTATAATAAAATTCCACAAAGTATTCTTGAACTAAATGAGACAAAATTTAAATCATGCATTAAACGCACACTATGTAAGCAGGCATATTACAAATTGGGCGACTATATCGCTGATAATAATGCTTGGCTCCATGCTGGTCCTGCTCCATAGGACAGGGATATATTCATTGATAGCATATTTAATAGGTACTATTTTCGGAGCTGCAGAAGATTATAAAACTATAATTGCATTGTATAAATTCATATTTCTTTGAATTATATAGCTGCATTATATTGTGTGAGTTCTATGTGCACAAAGCTATTCACCAGATACCTACTTCTTAATTATTATTTTTTTGACATGAATGTGCTCTGGCAGTTGGGAGTATGTCATGCTCACTTAAATGTCTCGCTGATGGTGGCGCGTGTGTCGGATCATTTAGTTCCCTTCAAAATGGTTGAGCTGAATGGTGCTGATATCATGCGTCATGTTCGTGAACGGGCGCTGTCAGTTGAGACTGGTCATCTCTTAGCTGCCATGGTTTATTTTAATTATCAATAATTTTGTCTTTGAATTGTCTTTTTTATATTTCCTATGGACACTTTTTACTTGCTACATCGTTCTCACATAATGTACCATCTCAAGTTGAATGATGTAACAAAGGTTCTGTAATCATTTTGGCGATTGAAAAAGAGTGTCCATGGAGTTTCTTGCCCTTTCTTCTCCATGAGATCTACGCTTTGGAATGGGCACCTACAGTACTTTCACAGTTTTTATGTCTTGTGACTGGGACTGTAGCACCGTAACTATTTTTTAAACTATTTTATTTTACTTTTGACAATTCAAAAGTGCCTGTAACTGGCTTATTTGAAATAAATGATTTGATTTTGATTTTGATTTTGATTTTGATTTTGAATGATCGTACCGTATGTAAACCCGGTAGTGGGTGCAACTAAAAATCATCCCCTACAAATAACATTTATAAGAATGGCTTATAGCCAAAAAAAAACTTTTAAATTCTTAAGCCGTAGTGAAAACCAATTATTCAGTCTACCATTGTATTTAAATAAATTCTTTTTAAATATTACTAAATTTGAACCTTCAAAGGATATAATTTTACCACAATTCCGAAGCTAATAATATTGGATTACGGATCAGAAACTCGATTGAAAACCACAAATTCATTGTCGTTTGAATTCCTTTGACATAGACGGTTTTTAATATATTTTAAACTCTTTTTCATTTATTAGACGACTTTTTGTGTAATTTTATTGAAATTGTATTGGATATTGTATAAATTAGGATGAATAAAATTGGTATTATTTATAGATTGAAAACAGAATAAGTATCTGTTTTGCGATTTTGGCGGTTTCTCCAGTCCTGTGCCCATTACTCTTGCAGGAACGCCCATACCAGTCTGTTCCGACTTTCGGTACCTCGGGTCGCTTGTCCAAGGAGACGGCGATGTAGACCGGGACATAACACACCGAATCAACTCGGAACAACTTGCGACCCACGGATGCCCCTCAAGTTAAAGGGGGAAATATACAAATCCGTGATTAGACCTGTTGTATTGTATGGATCGGAATGATGGGCTGTGAAAAAGATGGATGAGAAACGATTGCATGTAGCGGAGATGAGGACGTTGAGATGGATGTGTGGAGTGACAAGAATGGATAAAGTAAGGAATGAGTTTTTGTTTGAAAGTGGCGCCTGTTACAGAAAAAATGAAAGGGAATCGTCTTTCTTGGTATGGACATGTGATGAGGAGGGATGACACCCATGTGACTAAGAGAGTTATGAGTATAATATGAATGTTGATGGATGGAGAGGAAGAGGAAGGCCAAAGAAAAGATGGATGGATTAGGCGAGGGTGACCTTTTTCTTAATCCGTGTAGCAGTGGGTTTGTTTGCCATTGTCATTTGTCCTGCCTTAGGAATGATATGAAAGAAAAAGGAGTAAATGATACTGTGACGTCTGATAGGGGAGAATGGAAGAAGAAAACGTGTTGCGCCGACCCCAAGTAGAATACGGGCAGGAAGAAGAAGATTTATAGATTGAAGATCAATCTATTATGTTCATTATGCTTTTTTATCGTGGTAAAATCATCAAAAGTCTCCTCCTTTTTACTCGAAAATCTCTAAGAACATCATCATAATGATCTTTAAGAACAGTTTAGTCAAATACTAACGATTCATTACCATTGCAATTTAATTTAGAAACTAATTTTAGCCTTAAATCCTTAAAAATATAATTGAAATTAAAGCTGTTCGCTCAGCGTTACTTTTTAACGACCTATTTAACTGAAAAAGCAACAAAATTTATTTTTAAACCTGAAAATATGTAGAAATACTTAGGCAGCTCGCCAACTGTAGCACTAATCGGCACTTGGCTCTGTTTTCACTGTTTAAATCACGCCTAAGTAAGAGTAATAAAGTGAAAATACATTGTTCAGGAACAATGTTCAACCGTTTTTCAGGAAAGCTGAAGTTTTTCTTGGCACGTGCCTTTTTTTCAGGCCTCTATTCAATAGCGTCTGAATTTGAATTGCTTATATCTGAGTTTGATCATCAAATGAGTCCTCCCACCCAGGACAGGGCGGGAGGAACTGTCAGACTTGTACTGACTAAAATCCACGGTGTCCTTCATTAGCCTTTTACGTTCCAGGGTCACGTTAATGGTATAAGTCCCGCGACCCCGGCAGGCTTTGGCCCTCTAGAGGGGGGCCCCGTCATCTTGCTGACGCTCTTTGAGGCGCGCGTGGAACACAACGCGCCGTCGACCCGGGCATGGTCCATGGTCGGGCGGCGAGTAATGGGCAACTCGCATGCCCACTTATATCTGAGCTGGTAAAATTATCAAATAATCCTCCCATCCTAGGTGGACCGGACAGATATTCTGACAGACGCTGTTAGAATCTTACTGGTTAATAAAGTTCCTGTGCGTTTCAGGGTCACGGTTACGGTTAGTTAGTTACCTTTACAGATGGTCCCGTGATTGCGTTTTTAAGCTATTGCATAGCTTTTATCGCAGGCTCTGAGCGCGGCGGGCGCGAAAAACCTAACGAAAAAACCTGACCACATTTGACAGCACGTCGTTTCAGTTCGGGAGACTTCGGCAATCATAAAGGTACGGACAGACGTGCTCATAGAGGTACGAAGAGGGATTTACTTTTTCTTACTGATTCTAAACGGCGAGCTACAAAAGGAGTTTTCACAATGAAACCTACTTATAAAATTCTCCTACAACAAAGAAGTTCTTTATTACAGTAGTGCACCACAAACATTTTAAATAAATTATATTCTCGTTAAATATACGCGGTAAGCGATTTTTTTCTTTTAAAATAAAAAAAATGTTAGCTTCACCGCGGCAGTCTCCGAGTGCCACATGTATTTTTTTTTTCTACGGAATGTTACTTCGTTTCTAGCTTCCTAACAGTTTTTATTTATTTCATGTTTCTATAATAATTTAATTTCTACAAATATGTTCACAGGATATTAAATTAAGACTAAAATATGTTAATTAAACCTAAATATTTACAACTAAAATATTTACAAAAATAACTAAGTTAAAACTAAAATTAAAAATTTACATGGCGTCAAAAAATTCATCCACATCGCTGTCAATGGGGAAAGTGCCCAGAACGCTGGCAGCATTGCCACGTTGAATGGCAATGCTGATCCTTTGACCGAGAAATAGGCCAGCCCTCTGGTCACGAGAGGCGTCGACTATACGCTTGGCGATGTCTTTGAAGACTCGGTGGGCACTCGGACCCCATGGCCCTAGTGTTTCAACCCCAAACGGCTCAAACACATAGCTAGAAGTCAAGCCATTGTATTTGCGCCGTTTGAGGTTTTCGGCACTTGCAGCAGCCGCACCAGCACAGCATGTAGTACCGGGAAGATGGGATGGCGCAAGGGTGTCGACACATGTTGCATCCCACACCAAAGGTCTACCCAACTTCCAAGGCATTATAGTCATCCCATCTGGTCTCTTCCCATCGTCGCGTGCCAAGCCACTGGGTTCTAAAACGGCTGGCACCCCGGCGGTGACAAGAGCACGACGGATAATGTCATTTATACTAGCGTGCCGTGCTAGCCGACCTGCACTCTTGCTGCAGGAAAGGCCATGGTGCCCGAGGCAGTCGACGCCTTCGCCACACTGACAACGATGTGGAGCCCCGCAAGGAGCGCCCAGCCCAGACGCAGGCATTTCATGTTATATAAAATAAATATTTTGTCTGGTTTTAATTCCGAGAAAAAAAGATAAAGATACTTTTAACATTCAATTTGCAAAGTAACGCCTGACGTAATTTAGTTTTTAATTATATTTTATTGGATCGTTTAGTTCCCGAATCTAGAGATTACCTCATTCATACAAACAAACAAATATTTATTATGACCTCCTTATAATATTAATAATATAGACGTATTAACATTAATTACTTAACATTGCGGTTTGGAAATATCGAATGTTCTCGATTTTCTGTGACATGAAAGCGACATGGTCGCGTGTGGTTTTATTAAAAGTTGGAATCGCAGAGAAGTTGGAAAATGAGTTCATTATGAGGGGAGGCAGTTAGAAATTGTATATTTGTATTTATATGAGAAGTTTGTTGGTAAATAACAAGTACTACACGTGTAGATATTTAAATGTCAAATATGGGTTTAAATGTTAGTAAACACACACACCCAAATTCCTAAAGGGCCAACATTTAAAAAAGCCGGAACTA
Source organism: Agrotis exclamationis (assembly GCA_950005045.1). Lineage (NCBI taxonomy): Eukaryota > Metazoa > Arthropoda > Insecta > Lepidoptera > Noctuidae > Agrotis > Agrotis exclamationis. Next base: position 5,598,877 of record OX465441.1, on the reverse strand, counting down.
ATCTTAAGAATTTCATTTCTAAGGCAGTCGTCGAAACATCTTTGTCTTTCGGTGTTTCTGTACAAACGGTATCGATAGAAATACCGAAAAATCGGTAGATTCGAGATTACTAATCTGCGCATAACAATAAATGTATTGTACGTAAAGATATATACAAAATAGATGGTAGGCATAACACAAAGCAAGAAAAATGGAATATTTTTGTGTAGAACTAACATTAATAAATCATGGCTAAAATTTTTCGGTGAAATTCGTGACCAATTTTATAATAATTAAATTTGGCCAAAGAGACTGAAATGAATATGAAAACTTTGAAAACACAAACTAAATTATAACTGTCTTGAAACAAATGTTTCTTAGAAATAGTCTTTTGTACTAAAATGGACTCGTCCGAATCATATAAAATTTACTTCATTTAATTATCACTTTGTAACTAGCTTTGAAATTAATTTTATGCGACGATATACAGGGTGGTTTATTTTTTGTAACAGCTTATTTATTTATTTTTGTGTTGAATACAGCTCGTGGACAAATAATAACAGTCGCACAGATCGATCTTCATAGTTAAGCTGCGTTTGCCGAGGTTGATCTGTGGATGGGTGACCCTTTATCAAAGTGAGTTTCCTCCTTACCTTAAAAAGCACATAAAGCCGTTGGTCCCGGCTGTCATTTGTAGATCTTTGACAGTCGTTACTGTTAGCCAGAAACTCAAAATCTGACAACCAATCTTATCAAGACATTTAGACAATAATAATAATAATATCTTATTTAAACAATAGCATATAACAAAGTTCAAGAAGTGTTAGAAAATTGTGTTTTAATCGGTGGTCATGATGCTTACGAATGAGGACACTGCGGTGAAGAAAAGAATGAATGAATGAAAGACTATCCTCATTCATTCTTTCCTTCACCACAGTGTGTATGTAATAGTTGTGAGTGTAGTTTATACCTATGTATAAGAGTAGACGAAGACCAGAAAAATGATGAGTAGTTTTTGTGATGGACGATATGGCTGGAAAAGAAGTAATTGTTGAGACGTAGTAATAGCAAATTTGTCTAAATAAAAGAAATACTGCATTGAAACTATGTAAATTAGGATAAGGACAGGTTCATTTGGTTATGTCTGCCGCAGAACCGACGAAAGGTGAAGTAGGAAGGTTCTCGAATGGAGACCGCGTGTAGGTAAACATAGGGTGGGACGTCCCCCGGCAAGATGGACCGATGACCTGAGGAAGGTGGCTGGCAGTTGCTGGATGAAAAAAGCCAGGCCATGTCCAGCAGTGGACTGCAACAGGCTCAAAATGAGGATGGTGATGATGACAAGCTCATTTTAATTGACGACAAGTAAATTAATGACCTAACGCTACCAATATGCGATAATCTTGTCTAAATAAATAGCTGTTTAAAAAGAAAATTGATAAGTTTCGTAACATTTCAAAGACTTACGAACAAGTTTCAGCATTAGATCATTACCTTCCAACATAATTATAAAACATAATCACAACGACTAATTAATTCGAACCTCAAATTCAGAAACACCCTGTATTTAATCAAAACGCTGGCAGGCGACCCTATTAACAAAGCGCAAACTTGGTTCCGAACAAAAGTTTTAATTTAATTATATTAATGTTCAATTTCATCCGGCTTCTCTGTTTGAGAAGTACGAGTACGACAGGAGACGAAACCAGTCCAATAAGAAATTTTAGGAAAGGAGGGTGAATGCTCGAAAAAACTCAGCTCTGGCAGAAACGTGTTGTATCTCAAATTACCAATAATAAAGTGTAATAAAATAATAACCGGGTATAATCGTGATCCTTACTGGCAAACAAAAAAAATTGCCAGTACCGGAAATCCTGCAGGACTGCCCCGCTTGGGCAGAGCACTGCCATGTCCTCACGACGGCGATAGACGGAGACGTCTCGCGCCCGGCATTGGTCGAGGCCACGCTGCGGGGCGAGACGGAATGGGAAGCGGTGGCCTCCTTTTGCGAAGCAGTCATGCTAGCGAAGGAGGAGGCGGGACGCGTGACGTAGAGGACAGCGTCCACCTCACAGCTCAGCCGTTTGGCACCGTGTCCCCGTCAGATTACTGACCTTTGGCCTAGACTATAGTCAATAATAAATTGACACAAAGTAAAATATGTCAGGGTTCGAACCCACAATCTACAGCTCGTTAATCAGGGCTGTTACCACCGGGTCAGCACTGCTCACTCGACCAATAACAGCATCCAAAATGACATCTTTACAACAATAATTACGATTCATAAAACACCATTAGACAATGCCCCACAAAATCACAGATAAACCCATAACCCCATGTCCTGAAACCCCATGATCGTATCCCATAAAATCAGTAGGCGTTATCTAGCAGCCATCTTGTAATAAAAGCCAATAGAAACGCTTCGTTTGTTCTCTTATGGCACGGTCCCACCGCTGACGAGCGTTTTTGGTTATCCACTGTTATTAAAATCAGATTTTTGGCTCTTACAATTCGCGTGTCTTTTTGGTCAATACAAACCTATTGATTAAAAAAGGGCATACCGTTTCATAAATATTTGAGTCAGTGTTTCATAGTATTTTAGATGACAACTCGACGTAACATCTGATGATAAAAAACGTCTTTTGAAGACCTAATTGACATTGCTGCGGGCAAAATATAAGTCGCGTTTATGGACCGGAAAAAAATTTCATTAACCAATTTTTTGTACAGTAATAGTAGGTTGTTCACTGTTCAAACTTTACTTAGGACTCCGACAAAGAAACAGCTCATTTTTACTTGCTACTTCTACTCGCTAATCGCTAGTAATGGGACCTTCATAGTCCGCTTTTCCCATGATAGTCTTGTCCGTGCTAGTTTATAGGGGAATTATAACATAAAACGGTATGGTTTGGATTTAATGGAGGTTCACGATCGGTAGTCGAATGATCTTGGGTATATGTAAAGTGGTCTTTACAGGGGTTTCTTTTTTTAATACCTATAATGCTGCTTGTGGTCGATCTGTTTAAATTTTGAAGTTTTCGTTTTTAAACAGGGAAACTATTAATATTACTAATTTTAAATACATATAAACTAAGGAATCAACTTTTACTCCTTTTATTTACTTAGGTACCTTTTTTACTTTGAGTAAATCCATGACATCAAAATGTTAGGAAATCATAATTTTAATTTAGTATATTTTGTAAATATTTAGATATAGTTATGTATAATTTAATTCTATTGTATAGTTTTATTGTGTAATTAAAATATTTTATTTAAATATGTGTCGTATATCTCAATAAAACATAGAAAATCATATCTATTTTTAATTAAAACTAGAATTTTTTTTTAACACTTAAAGTAAACAATTTACAAAATAAGTTCCAAAAAAAATTTAAGCTTATTAATCTAGGTACCTACTCAAAATATTTTGTAGCATAATTATTTACAAAGTTACGATTATAATAATATCAGGCTGTACTGATATTGACCCACTTCTGGACAAAGCATCCCTCCATTTCTTCCACAACGAACTGTGCGTCAACTCTTTAAGATATTTTGCAATAAGATACTAAGTACTCTCTTTATTCAAGCATTTATAAACCAACCCTTCGATACTTTTTCTACCAAATTATAAAAAAGTTAATTCATAAAAAGATTTACTATAAAAATACGCAAAAAATAAAACCAGCCAGCAAACATTATAATCCAAGCTTTACCACAGACAAAAAAAAACGTTCTAAATCGATACCAATAGTGAGTCGATAACAAGGCCATTAAATAAGACGGGGATTTACTACCACGCCCTAAACAACCCTTTCTTTATTCAAATTACTACCTGTAATCGAGTCCAATTTAAAGGAATTCGAATCGATTTTGAAATATTACTGCGATACGATCGAATCGATTTTATTTTCTCACTCCGTTGTGTTGGTAATACAGATGTTTGGATTTAGAATTGTGATTTATTTATGTTTATTTTTTATTGGTTTAAGGCCCTGTTGAGGTTGAGTTTGTTTAATGTAGGTCGTTGTGGGTTAAGTACCGTGATCTTGAGGCAAATACGCAGGTGGTGGCAGGACCAGTATTAAGTGCCACGCCACAAACATGTTCTGCGAAAATAAAGTCTAATCCTTTATGCCCCGATCACGACCTCGCGAATTGCGTCGAGCCACGCGGGATTCAATTGTTTCCTTCGTGTGAATTCAATGACTCATGACCTCTCCTAGTAAACTTCTTTCATTTAATTTTCCAAAGTCACCGGCAACACGTTTTATGTACATACATTTATATTTCACATCATCATCAGCCTATAATGTTCCCATTGCTGGGACACAGGCCTCGTGAGAGGGAGATGGCCACCACGCGGGCCTAGTGCGGATTGGTGAATGTCACATGTCTTCGAATTGTTGGTTCTACTACATGCCGGTTTCCTCACGATGTTTATTTACGGCCAAGAAGGTAGTCATTTACGGCCTCACCGAGTACTACAAAGAACCTGAAGCTAATCTTCATAACCGAATCATCGCAATGTTTCGTGATACTCTACAGGTGGACCTGACGGGTTACGTAGAAAATATGTATAGATTAGGGAGAAACAACAACAACACCAATACCCGACCACTAGTTGTAGAACTGATAAGCAAAAGAATGGCAACGTACATAAAAAACAACAACCACTATTTCCAAGGAACACGGTTGTCCATATCTGAATTTTTGGACGAGAACTCACGTAAGGAGAGACAACAAATGAGAGACGAAATGATAAAGGCAAGAAAGAAGGGCTTATACGCAGTAATACGAAATAATCAGCTATATGTGGATGGCAAAGTCACTACTTTCAGAGATGAAAAACCAAAAACACGAACAAGCTACACGGCAAATGGTAATTTTAAAACCAGCCAACGAGACTCAACAGACAGAAATGAAGACACAGACAATAATTCCTTTCGCAAACACAGACCAACTATTTAAAATTCTGTTTCAAAATATTCAAAGTCTCTATAATAAACAACACATACTAGAAGCCTTCATCGTAAATAACCCGATTTATAATGCAATATGTATAACAGAGTCTTGGTTGTCAACTGAAAAATTAAGCATGCTACACTTTAGTGGATATAAAATAGCAACGTCATACTGCCGCAGCACGCGAGGAGGAGGCGGCGTCTGCATCCTCCTGCAAGATCATATCGACTTCAAAGACAGAAATGATATAACGGAAATGTCTATCGAATACATTTTGGAAGTATGTGCAATTGAGCTACCCAAAGAAAACCTTTTATTAGTAACAATATATTGGAATAGAAGAGAGGAAGAAATATTTACTAGTCAGTTAAAACGTATCGTTAATTATATAAATAACAAATACTTTAAATTTAATATAATAATAGGTGGAGATTTTAATATAAATATCTTAGAAAAAAATGCAAAAACTAGTCAATTCATAGACTTAATGTTAGAATATAAATTAACACAACACATAAAAACACCCACACGAATGACACAAAATACATCTACTTGTCTAGACTTAATATTTACAAACACAAACACAAAACAAATATATACAACAGTAGAGGAACTAGGGTTTTCAGACCACAGCGGAACAATTATACACATCGCCATACCAACACCAATTACGCTGGCGCAAAAAAGTTGGTATGTTAAGAAAAGATTATTTAACGACAGGAACATCTTAAAGTTCAAGTCTAAATTAAAAGAACACAATTGGAAAAACATTATCACTGAAGACAAAAAGTTAAATGACAATTATAAGGCATTTCATGACACACTAACAAATATCCTTAACACCTGTATACCTATCTGTAAAGTAAAACTGAAAACCAACTCTAAAAAATACTGGTTGACGAGGGGTATCAAGATATCTTGTAAAAACAAGAGATTGTTAAAAATGCTCGCACTGAAAACAACAAATCCCATCATTATAAATTATTATAAAAAATATGAGAAAATACTAAAAAATCTAGTTACTACATCAAAAAAGATTCAATACGTAAATAAAATTAAAAAATCTAACAATAAAGTCAAAACCATGTGGAGTATCATAAATGAGAGAACAAACAAAAAACAAAAAAAGGACCAAAATAACATAAAATTACAAATAGATAACAACCTTATAAATGAACCCAATAAAATAGCCAACATTTTTAATAAATTCTTTGCGTCCATTGGAGAAAACAGCGCCAATTCGTCTAGTTGCAGATCGAAGAACACTTCTGTTCCTAATCCTACAGAGAACACAATGTTTCTTAGCCCAGTAGATGCTTGGGAAGTAAATAAAATAATTAAAAACTTAAAAAATAAATTAAGTCATGGGATAGATGAGATACCACCTATGCTTTTAAGACGGTGCGCAGATGAACTTACGCTACCGTTTTACTTGCTACTGAACCAATCATTTGACGAAGGTACATTCCCTGATTTATTAAAAATATCCATTATAAAGCCAATACACAAAAAGAATGCAAAAACAGATCCAAACAACTATCGTCCAATAGCTCTCTTCCCATCAGCTTCAAAAGTCTTTGAAAAAGCCATGTGTGATCGAATTTATGCTTTTTGTGAAAAATATAATATTTTTGATGAATGCCAGAATGGCTTCCGAAAAAACCGTTCTACCACCTTAGCAGTTTACAAGTATATTCAAGAAGCCCTAAATATAATTAATAACAAAAAATACGCAATAGGAATATTATTAGACATGACCAAAGCCTACGACAAAGTTCAGTTTGACATATTGCTAAACAAATTGTATGATATAGGTATACGCAGAAAAGCTCACGAATGGATAACATCTTATCTAAACAACAGAAAACAATTAGTCGAAATAGAATACTTTAATCATAAAAATAATGAAATTGAAAAAATCCGATCACATAGCAAAGCAATAAACGCTTCAATTCCTCAAGGAGTCGTCATAGGATGTATCTTCTTTTTACTTTATATTAACGACCTACCTAAGACCATAGAAGAGCCTTGCGTTTTATTTGCGGACGATATATCAATACTAGTCTCATGTCAAAATAATGAAAATATAGAAGAAACTCTCAATTCCACACTCACTAGAACATGCAACTGGATGAACGAACATAACCTAGAGATAAATTATTCCAAAACCAAATTAATAACTTTCCACCCGTACCAAAAAAAACCTTTGACTTTAGATTTTACTTTCGATAACTCAAAATTAGAAACCGTTCATGAATTTACCTTACTCGGTCTAACTATAGACACTCATATAAACTGGAAATCACATATACAAAAAACGCACTCAAAAATTTCAAAATTCTCTTACGCCCTTCGAGAAATAAAAAAGACCACCGACTTACAGACAGCTCTCACCACCTATTATGCTTATGCCTATGCATGGCTTAGCTATGGGGTAACGCTTTGGGGAAACAGCACAGATGCACAAAAACTCTTCACCTTACAAAAGAAACTAGTTAGAATCCTTGTAAACATCGAGCAAACTGATAGTTGCAAACCTTTTTTCCAAAAACATAACATGTTAACCCTACCCTGTATATATATATTAGAAACATGCAAATTTGTCCGAAAGCATCAAGAATTTTACTCAAAACGCGAAGACATTCAATCACGCTATCTACTCAGACACGGCTCTAGACTAAACATACCAAGTTCTCGATTAAAAATGCACTCAACAAGTCCGTACGTAATGTCCATTAAAGTATATAATAAACTACCCGCACTAATAAAACAAGAAGAAAAAATAAACATATTTTTAAAAAAACTTAGACAATTTCTGATAGAAAAAAGCTATTACTCAGTAAATGAATATCTAAACGATAAACTTATAAAATAATGATTTTAATTCTCTAGATTTTATTTTGATAATATCAATGATATTTAAATTAAGTATTACTATAAATAACCATGCAATAATTAATTACCTAAGTAAATATAATAAATAATAAAATATAACTTTATAATAATAACAAAAACTATAATAATTTTAATCACTTAATAATGTCAATATAAAATGCACTACTTACATAATACTACACTATACATAAAATTTCATTTTTATTTAAAATATGTACATATATATATTTATATATAGATACATATTATTCTATATTTTAATGTTAGTACTTAAATATTAAAATAGCCCATCTAATGTTAGTACAAATTATCCTACACACAACTATTTATCATCATTTACTATACATAATATTATCTATTACCACACCGCTCAATAAATATCTGACCACAATTATTGTAAACATATACTAAATACTAATTTGAAAAGTAATATTCTTATAATAAAGATAATAACTATGATCAATGATATGCTTCCTCTCTCCTAAACTCACTTATTTGCTGTGCCCGACAGGGTCCATGTTATGATCTAATTATAAATTTTACCACCTAAGAATACATGTGGAATGCAATAAAAGTATTGAGTATTGAGTATTGAGTTTTCCTTCACCGTTTTGGGAGCAGTGGTTATGAAATAAATTACACAAAATAATGCACCTGGCTGGGTTCGAACCCACGACCTACAACTTGTAACCACTGCTCTACATTTATATTTAGTTAACTTTATTTTAAAATGATAAGCATTTTATATTGTACCTACAGTGTCATATTCGCATTGGCGAAAAAACTCTTTAAATAAAGACTTAGAAATATCACTTTTGTAGCTAAAGCGTGTAACTCGTGGCCAAGTAGTTATTCCTTCAAGTAACTTGTACTGTGTAAGTGTGTACTCAATTTTATTAGGATAATAATGCCGTTCCAGTTTAATGACGTGATGTATCGATATTTATTTTTAGTGTCGATAGGGTATCGATAGTATACTGGACAATTAATTACATAGACATGTATCGGTGATTATAAATTGTTAGTGCTGATTTTAATACTTTAACAAAGACAAATGATATTATTGATATTCTGTATCTGTTTGTTTGAGGTGGACGTACACTCGTACAGACCTCAAAAATATATATTCGCGGAAAGACTATTCCTGCTTACCGCGTTATAACTTTCACTTCCTTGGTCCTTTGTTTCAACCATTCATCCTATTCATAAAAAAGGTCTATTCATGAAAAAGGTGGCCGGTTTACAGATGTGGGATAGTGCGCGCGCGATTTTGTTTTAAAAGTGAAGAGTACCCTTAGCACGACTTTTCACTCTTTTACTTTACAGCGACTTTTCAGTATTTACAGCGTTTCTTCTATGAAAAAATGGAACAGCGCCTCTGGTGTGCGAAGAAGGAACTAATTTTTTCCTTGAAAATTGTCAATTTGAAATTGTCAAAGTTCCAGTTTACTTTACGTCTCAAATACTGAAAACTCGTGCTAAGGGTACAGTTATTAATTACATTGTTCGACTGTACCATTACTTCTTTTATATGCAGAAGTATAATCAACCTATAGTGTTCCCACAGATGGGACACAGGCCTCCTCTCTGTCTCTGTGAGAGGCAGTAGGCTGTTAATCACGCAGGCCCAGCGCGGTTCGGTGAATGTCACATGTCTTCGATTTTTTTATATATTAAGACATTCCGGTTTCTTCGTGATGTTTTCCTTTACCGTTTTGGGAGCAGTGGTGATGAAATAAATTACACTAAGTAATGCACCTGGCTGGGTTCGAACCCACGACCTACTCGTTAATCACATTGACTGGCCTGTTGGTCTAGTGGTTAGTGACCCTGACTGCTATGCCGGAGGTCGTGGGTTCGATTCCCACCCAGGACAAATGTTTGTGTGATGAGCACGATCATTTGTTCTGTGTCTGGGTGTAATTTATCTATAATATGTATGTATTTAGAAATATATAAGTATGTTTATCAGTTGTCTAGTACCCATAACACAAGCTCTGCTTAGCTTGGGACTAGATGGCGTTGTGTGATAGTTGTGGAATATTATTATTATTATCTATACATATAATAAATCTGTAGAAAATTCATTTTTGTACATTGAAGAAATTGAAACAAAAAATAGCCAGCGTGTGAAAAGATAAGTAACAGAACCCATTTCCATCATTTTTGAAATTTTTGTCTGTTTGTCGGTTTGTCTGTTTGTTTGTGCGCACATCACGTAAAATCTACGAATTCAATGCTGACAATGTTTATATACAAAAATTATACGCAACTTGAGGTTTAACTTAGTTTTTGTTTCATCGAAATCGGTTCAGTCTATCAAAAGTTATTTGAATTTAAAGTGTTTCAGAAGTAAAATTACGGTCAGTTCACACCAAGACGTGTAGTTTAGTAGCGCGATCTAGCTTAGAATAGCAAAACTACATATTCAAATAATTCATCTAAACATAAATGTACTTCAACGATAAAACGGTAGATGGCGTTAAAATAAAACCTGAAATAGAGGTGTTTAAATTGAAGTAACATTGTTTTTTTTTTTCATCGTAATCAGTTTACATCTTATAAAAAACGTAATTTAATTATAGCGATTTTATGGAATCATAGGATAGTCAGGACGGGACAGGACGGGACAGTACGGGACAGGACGGAACAGAACGGGACATGACGGGACAGGACGGGACGGGACGGGACGGGACGGGACGGGACGGGACGCGACGGGACGGGACGGGACGCGACGGGACGGGACGGGACGGGACGGGACGGGACGGGACAAGAAGGGACAGGACGAGACAGGACGGGACAGGACGGGACGGGACGGGACGCGACGGGACGGGACGCGACGGGACGGGACGGGACGGGACGGGACGGGACGGGACGGGACGGGACGGGACGGGACGGGACGGGACAGGACGAGACAGAACGGGACGGGACGGGACGGGACGGGACGGGACGGGACGGGACGGGACGCGACGCGACGGGACGGGACGGGACGGGACGGGACGGGACGGGACGGGACGGGACAGGAAGGGACAGGACGAGACAGGACGGGACAGGACGGGACAGTACGGGACAGGATGGGACAGGACGGGACAGGACGGGACGGGACGGGACGGGACAAGACGGTTCAGGACGGGACAGGACGGGACAGGACGGAATATGACGGGATAGGACGGAACAGGACGGGACAGGATGGGACAGGATATTTATGTACGCTCCAGAATGATGGTTCACAGCTGTGTTAATATGTTCACAATATTGTTAATATTAAATAAGCACTATAGTTCCGCCAGATAAGTATGGAATAAAATAAAATAAGATACGTTGACCCCCGTATTTTGCAATATTTCAAAACCATTCGAAAAAATGTAGAACGACCAAAAGCAACGCATCGTGGTAAGACGCGATCTTGACCTTATATTTTATTTTGTTTGAACGATGGTGGTATGAAATTCGAACGATGCATTATTAGGATCAATGACCTTTATTCCAGACTTATTTGGCGGGGACTATAGCTTATATAAAAGATTGTATCGGTATCCTCCAACACCGCTTCGCACTAAAAATATAGATTGTTAAGTTCCGACATCCACGCGAACGAAGTCGCGGGCACAGCTAGTTATATTAATATAATCGGGGCTCTCATCTCTGGACCACTAGATAGTTTTTTTTTTTTTTTGACTTTGCTCTACAAAAGGATTTTCTCATGTGTCGTGGGTGAATAAACTACTCTACCAATTGAAAATCAATGTACCAATACCAATATAGAGATCGTGAAATCGTGATGAAACACAAAATCAGCGTTACACACACAAATAAATCTCATTTCAGTCTGTTTGTTCGATTTAATCTGCAATACTGAGTAGTAGGGCGACCATAATTCAAAAAACTACCGGACTAGTTTGAATTTACGTGGAAACAGAATCATTAGAGTTCATGTAAGTTACTTATTCGAATATTGTAAACAAAAGGTGTTAAGGGTGTGTCAAATAAGGTTTCCAAAATTGCCTGCAAATGAGTCGAGAAACAGTGCTTTGGGTTGCCAGATACTGAGTTACAAAAAACAGTGGTTTATAAAACAGTAAATAAAATAATTAAAAGAAAAGTGAGTGTATAAAAACGTGGGAAAAATAAGCACTTTAAATAATGTAAGTAAGCTAATATGTCCATGATATAACTGTAATCTTCGTGGGATTAGGAAGGTGAACTTCTGTCTATAGTATACCTGTACCCTTTGATTTGCCAGTTATTTTTAAGTCCCATACAGAAAGCGGTGTATTGCCATTAGTCAGTGACTAATGATACCATTAAAACTATACAATATTTTCTTCGCAAGCATTCTTATGAATGCTTCAAAATATATTGCTATGCGATTTATCATAATCAATCTGGATTGATGATTTCCCAAAATTATATCCCAGGTAAATCTCCCTCATAGTCGCCCTACTCCCCATAGCTGCGGGCAACCGATCATACCGATTTGTTTATCTTTTTGTCGCTTCAAATTGATATTGATGTGATATCCACCATACTATTAAAGTACCCACATCACCACATGGTTGCTATGATACTAATGTACCGTTATGATATCATCAACTTACTATTTTCCCCGGTATGCGGGAAGTTATATTTTTTTTGTCTTTAATGGAAAGAACATATATTTGTTTCTTAACAAACTGTTTTTAGTTTTTTTGCTCTAATTAAGAAGTTATATTAAATTCAAAATCATTATTTAAACTCCGAGCTGAAAACACGTCGACAGTGCCCGGCGGGGCGGTGCAGCGGTGTGACGTCACTATCATATCAATTTATATACATCGATAGTACGTGTTCCAACTTCGAAATTGTTATTGTAGTTGACACAGTGCTAAGGAAATTCTTTATGATCGTGACGTCACAACCGAGGCGAGCAGTTGGGGCGCGTTTGTGTTCACGTCAATTTTGATCGAATTTTATCACTTTTAAATTGGTCACAATTAATTATTAAAAAAGAATTAAGATTTTTTCTCTTCCATAAATGTTCTTATTTGTGGTGGATTTATTAATTGTGTAAAATAAATTTTTTTTTTTCTAAATTCAAATACTTACCTAATTGTCTTGTTTTAACTCTCTTCCTTTTTTCATTGAATTTAGTTTTGCAATTTTTTGTTCACTCTTTAGAGCTTTCTCTACTTTACTAAATTTTTCTTTAATGAAGGTGGCAGAGGTAAAACCCCTAATTAATTTAGCATTTTGTGTATTTTGATACCTGTAGTGCATGTGGACCAAAATATCAATCATGCTGTGCAATAATTAGTATGTTGGTCACGTTGATAGCAGGGTACTACCAACAATAAGCGCTTTGTTTATTTGTATCTATTTGCCTTTCAAATTGTGATTGATGGCAGATTTACATTGAGTCAGTAACTGACGTCAGTGCTGGCGCCGAAAATAGACTCATGCTATTTAGACGAGGTCAGTATTTCAAGAAATCAATTTACATTATGGCAGTGCCAGGTCAGCACTGACTCGTTAGTGGACTGACGTCAGTCACTGACTCAATGTAAATCTGCCATTCGAGATCTCTTCCATACATTACAATAGTGTGCGACAAAATAATCCTGTCACCTCTTTTTAGGGCCAAACTCTAAAAAAATTGTAATTCATAAATACTAGAAAGTTTCTCAATTTGTAGACAACAAAGAAAAATATTAGATCCAGTCTTAGTGTGTCTCGTTGTTGAAAATAAATTGGTACAAAATTAAATTACTTACCTCTGGGCTAAATTATTGTAGTTTTTCTAAAGCCTATTCTGTCTACAATAAGACCGTCTAACAAGCTTCTGAAAGATTTCTTAAAAAAAAAAACTTTTTTTTTTGAACAAATAAGGCTTATCCTTTTTTTATTCTTTATTTCGCAGTCTGTGGACTTATTTGATTGATTGAGTGAATCAATCATGTCCTAGGATTATTTGTGATATTGTCACCCTTAATTGTATTGATCTATGGTTTCTGTTTGTTTGTCACGTGGATTGATTTATAGGACCGTTATTTTATATAGGCTATACATAATTATATGGTATATAGAAGGGGTTTTGTCTTGCCATTAATTTTGACATTTTTACTTCACAATACGTTGTGGGCTGCAATATTATAATATTTTCTAATTATTATGTATTTCTTGTTACTATGTTTTATATTGTAGCTGTTTGTTGTTCCATTTGAATAAAAAAAAAAAAAAAAATACCAGCCAAAATGAGGCTGTAACTAAAGAACTTGGATCATTTCTGTCAAATGATAATATGAGCTAAATGAAAACGAATCACTAAACAATACCAGCCATAATGAGACTGTACCTACCACAGCACTTAGATAATTTTTATTGATAATGATTATTATTATTTCTAATGTTTTGTTTATGTTTGTAAGTTTGCATGTCAGTATGTCTAATTTGTTATTTTTAATAATATAATAATAATAATATTCCATCACTATCACACAACGCCATCTAGTCCCAAGCTAAGCAGAGCTTGTGTTATGGGTACTAGACAACTGATAAACATACTTATATATTTCTAAATACATACATATTATAGATAAATTACACCCAGACACAGAACAAACGATCGTGCTCATCACACAAACATTTGTCCTGGGTGGGAATCGAACCCACGACCTCCGGCATAGCAGTCAGGATCACTAACCACTAGACCAACAGGCCAGTCAAATTAATTATAATAGCTTATGTTTAAAATTTTAATAGCTTATGTTTATTATGTACAGACCTATAACTTGTGTGTGTGGTTTTAAACTGTTAATTTCAAGTTGGTTATTATAAATAAACAAATAAAAAAAATCTGTTAAATGATAATACTTATCAATAAATTCTACAACGAGAGGTGTTTTAAAACAAAACTATAAAAATCAGCCTATTGTGTTCCCACTTTTGGGACACAGTGAAAAATAGGGGATAAAAATAGGGGGCTATATTTATAAATTACAAAATTCTAGTGCACATAAAGGAAATTATGTATTTGACAAGAACTTGGGTATGAATTTTTAAACAATATTTGGATAAAACAAAAACCTTTTTTTTTATCGTGGTAAAATCATCAAACGAGTCCTCCCACCCCGGGCAGGGCGGGAGGGACTGTCAGACTTGTACTGACTAAAATCCACGGTGTCCTTCAATAGCCCTTTATGTTCCGGGGTCACGGTAATGAGATATGTCCCGCGACCCCGGCAAGCTTTGGCCCTCTAGAGGGGGGCCCCGTCATTATGCTGACGCTCTTTGAGGCGCACGTGGAACACAACGCGCCGTCGATCCGGGCATGGTCCATGGTCGGGCAGCGAGTTGCCCTTTACTCGCCGCCCGCATGCCCGCGCCTACGGTGGCCGGAGATCGTCTTGCGACGTCCGTCGCCTTGGGCGTCCACCATGTTCATTCTAACTTTGAAGAGATTTGGGTTGCATTCTTTCAAGTTTCAACACAGATGCTTGAGTTCCACACATTTGCTCTGTGTATTAAAAAGGAAGATTGAAAGCGTTTAATTTGAATTAGCGGAAGAAACTCATGAAATAAAATTGAAATTACTTGAATTGAACCGGGTATGATTACCTAACCTCATTGTTCCAATTGCAGAATTCAAAAGATAAGGAAAACCAGTGCAAGCTTAGTAATATCTCAAAAACTTGGAATAAAAACTTAAAAACCGATTTATAATAATAACACATGATACAAAACACGCTTGGGGTCCTTTATGCCGCATAACTTAAACATATTTTTTTCCAAAAAAAACTTCCCTAATCCGTACGCGCCATAAACCTTGTGTAATAAATTTCTTACTCAGCCCGTAGTTACTTCGCACAATAACCGGGCATTACCCGAAATGCCTGCACACAAACGTTGTGAATTGTTCTTTATTAATGTATGACTGTTTTGTGTGCATTCGCCAGCAAAAGTGTTGAATTTTTTATTGAATTTTAAATGTAGTGTAGCAGTTTTGGTTATGGTTTTGTAACGGTAGTATTTCTATGAATTTTAATTGTACTTGTATGTAAAATATAAATATCGTAAGGTTGGTCTTATAAAAGTTATAATAAAGCCATCATTACGCCTTTAAGGCTCCTGCAGACACACGCGATTAATCGCGCTCCGACAACGAGCCAAGCTAATTTCCACTCTAGAAATACTGCGAATGGACCGCGACATGTCGCCCCGCGCGATTAATCGCGTGTGTCTGCAGGAGGCTTTAATAGTCGAAGATTTATTGAGGGGTACATAATTTTAGTATATCTCTATAGTCATAAGAAATATGGAAAGCCCTTATTGCCATAGCCGGACAAAATTTCAGCCCCCCGTGGCTCTACTGAGCAATTCGGGGCTGAAAATAATACTGGCCGACTTCAGAAGTAAGAATATCGCTTGCGATCACGAGACTAAGGAAGCACCTAATTATAGACATTTCTCAATACCTACCTAAAACACGAGAAAATTATAATTTTAAAATGTAGTAAATATAAGCTTGAACATAATACATAGGTACAATGTAAACCCAGGTGTATGTTTTCGTCATTCATCATTTTATTTTCCCACTATAAGACCCAACAATCGCTAGTCGAGATTTAGCTTTAATACAAAAGGACAAAATCGAAATGAATTCCGGATAACCGTCATAGGCATACACTGGCGAATTTAATTTTCCTACAAACTTAACTTTTTTTAAATTTGTTTAATTAAATTTAAATTAAATTAATTTAATTTAAACATATGTTATGTATTGTTTAAGAAATTATTTACTTTTTTTTTTTGCTTATTTTATAAGAACATTGCACCGGACTGTACACACACTCTCGTGTGTGGCCGTTAAATAAGCGATGTTCCCCTAAAACGCAGCTGATGTATCGCTCTGCGATTGTCGTAACGTAAAGCGGCAGTAAAAATGCACGTTCTAACACTGCGACAAAATAATAAAAGCTGTTTGTTATGACTCCGAAGTTAGGAATGATTGAGTTATTTACAATGTTGTTCGTTGTTTATGAT
This sequence comes from Agrotis exclamationis, assembly GCA_950005045.1. Lineage (NCBI taxonomy): Eukaryota > Metazoa > Arthropoda > Insecta > Lepidoptera > Noctuidae > Agrotis > Agrotis exclamationis. The sequence goes on along the minus strand of OX465441.1, from coordinate 5,582,020 downwards.
GGGGTATTTTGTGCCCCACACCTGTAGCGTTATTGCTGTATGTTTGGGTGTAAATTTATTTACCCATGATTAGTGACAAATTATTGATTTCTGTTACAAAAAAACATGAGAAACGGAACTAAGAAGGTATTGTGTAGTCGTGATTTATTTGGCTAATAAAGCAAAACCTGAGTACCTTTTTGATGTTTTGGGGTTGTAAGAGCGAGTGCTAAGTATAAATAAATCCCCACGTAAAATTTTTTCATTACATATATTTTCGTTACGATTGGGGCAATCCCACCACACTACTCCTAAATGGTCACGGTTAACTGATGAGACAGTCCCGCGACCCCGGGAATTAAATAACAAACATTCATATTATCTAAAAATTATTTTAACGTATCCGATAGACCGACATTTATTTACTGTTCTTTTACTCGTTTTTTTTTTCTATTTTAATATCATTATGACATAGAAGAATTTCCATGACAGAGAAGTGAAGAAGAAGAAGTTACCATGGCAACCTTTCAAAATATCAAGTTGAGTTAGTAAGCTCGATCGAGCGTAGCTTTAATTGGTGTTCACAAAGTTTCTGATATATTGACATTTAGTTTGGAGAAGTGTCTAACTTCGGGGCCCTACTTTTTGCGCAAAAATGTCTGGGAAATATTTCAAAGGGGGAGCTAATTTTAGGGAAATCGAATGTGCTAGAATAAGATTTTCTGCGTAGGTGTGTACTTGATTTTATTCATAAAAATCTTTTGGTAGGATTTAAAAGCTATAAGTATTTTCCAACTTTTCCAGAAATCTGTTTGACGGCACGCTTAGCTCTCCCCTTCCCTCCGCCTATAATCGTCTCTAAAGTTAAATCTAACTCTGAATCAAAATTCGTCCTTCACCTGTTTTGACGTGTAAACGGTACATACATGCAATATTAGTAGGATTTAATCAAAACAATACCGTATTTATCACCACATTATTCAGTTAACCACAAAACATATAAACAATAATATTTGTACAATTAAATCACAATGTTTGTGGTCATCAATTATTATTATTTGCTCTGTCCATCTATTAATACGAAAACAAAGGTTTTGCTAACAAAATATTATCAATAATCTGTTTGACGTCACAATCGCCTATTCAACCGATTTGGTTACCGTTACAGAATGAATCAATCGATTCTTTGAATAAAATTAGGCAATTTAGCATACTAATTGTGTAACAATTTTTGATGTGAAAGTTTATTATCGCTTCTGTGGGAATGTAGATATTCTTAATCTTGAAATGTAACTGAAGTGTGTAGAGGGCTGGATTGGTTAACATGGGGCACAAGCAAAAGCGCACGTTTTTTAATTAGGTCAAAGAGCGCGCGCGGTTGCATAGTAGGTATTGCCCATCATCTTTTCAGCCTATAGCAGTCCACTGCTGGACATAGGCATCCCCGAAGGAGTGCCACAGCGCACGATCTCCCTCTTTTTACATCCAGACACTATCTTCTTCTAGTGATCGATCCACCTTGCCAGGGGCGTCCCACGCTTCTACCTACGCGTGGAATCCATTCGAGAACCTTCCTACTCCACTTCTGCGACAGACATGACCGGCATCCGAAGCATAGCACCTTTCTTTAGCACGCTGCGTGAGATGCAGTTGCGAGTCACCGCGACGTCACGTCGACGTCTCGGCGCGACTATCGCTCCGCGGCAACGTGCCAGGCTAATTTCTACTCTAAATGTACTATTAAATCGTAAAGTCGCTCGGGCGTTTTATCGCGTGTGTCTACTCGACGCTTAATTAATACATGACCACGGGTTAACTCTCGTAGGTAACATTAACTTCACGGAACCCAATAAACAAAGTTAAGTAATTCATTTTAGTAACTTTCGGCACCATTAATTATTTGACTAACTGAACACAATGTAGTTGGCTCAACTCTGTGGAAACTGATTTTTAATAGTAGGAAGGAAATGTGAAATTATTAAACTAGGAATTTGAATGAAGATGACCCTTTTTTTGCCAATTCAGCCAATTCTTTGTTTTGTGGTGGTTAAATCATTTACCGCCTTAGCGCAAAAAGTTAAACATCTGTTGAACACTTTTCTAAAAAAAACTGTCAACTGCAAAATGGCATTTGACGTTGATATAAGAGTCGTTTTACAGTTACACTTTTTTTAGACAAGTGTTCAAGAGATGCTTAACTTTTTGTGGTACGACGGCAAATGTTTAAATAATGTCGTATAACCTTTCGCCCTATGTGAAGCGGGAGCAGTGGTGGCCCAGTGGTATCGGCTCCGACTTACGAATTGTAAGTCGTGGGTTCGAACTCAGCCAGGTGCATTATTACCCGACTGCGCGACGCAAAGGAGGGTAATGTGTTTATCAGTCTATGTATGTAAGTATGTATGTATGTTTGTTTCTATGTGGCGTTCTAGAGACCAAATGCGTAGGCCGATTTTGATCATTCTTACGTCAATCGATTCGTCTTAACCTTGCGAGTGTCACTAAAGACATGACAGTAATCAAAATTCACCACAGCGACAACCAGACGCCATATTGTCAAAATGAAAAAAATTAAAGTCGATGAACTATGTCAAGTGGGGTGTCGTTGAATAAGTATTTTAAAATCATCTTTAGGTTTCTTTTATCATTTTTCATTTTAAGTAATAGTTTAGGATATATAACGATTTAAAGTTGTTTAACAAAACAATCATTCTAGCTAATTTTCTTACTTATTGATTTATGTTTTTATTTCAAGTATAAATGATATACCAACAAAAAAAAAACAGTGAACAATGAATCGTAACTAAAAAGTATAAAATAAAAAAAATAATTTAAAGAAAAACAAAAAACCCGACTGCGTAGAAACTAATTTTAAAAGATACGTGTAAAAATTAACTTAAATAAAAACTAAAAAGAAAGAAACAAGCCCAACAGAACAGCAGGAAGAATCAGAACAGAACGACTCACAGTCGGGGCCCATTCAAATCTTACCAATCAAATCTTCCCAAAGGGCCCCGACTGTGAGTCGTTCTGTTTTGCTTCTTCCTGCTGTTCTGTTGGGCTTGTTTCTTTCTTTTTAGTTTTTATTTAAGTTAATTTTTACACGTATCTTTTAAAATTAGTTTCTACGCAGTCGGGTTTTTTGTTTTTCTTTAAATTATTTTTTTTTGTGTTATTTTTTTCAACACAACTGCTCTAAAAACGGTGAAGGAAAACATCGTGAGGAAACCGGCATGTCCTAGAACCAAAAATTCGAAGACAAGTGACATCTACCAACCCGCACTGGGCCCGCATGGTGGATTATGACCTACTCCCTCACACAGAGAGGAGGCCTGTGTCCCAGCAGTGGGAACATTATAGGCTGATGATGATGATGAAGCGGAAGAGACTGACACTTACTGCCTGGAAATCCACCCTGTTTGTCCGGTTGACCTTTGTGTTCCAGGGTCACAGTGCCCTTTTAAGACGGTCCAATGAGAATCTTATATACTCGTAGCTACTGCAAATAATAAGTTTTCTAACCCCTTAATCCACATTCATTTATTCCCAGATAATCTTGTAAAATATAATCCTGATATCACAAAGAATGTCCTCTCATAAATAATAAGGGTAAAACCGAGGAAAACCAACAACTTATCAAGGAATAAATTGTAAAAGCAATTAAAATGGGACAACAGGCGAAAATTTTCAAAAACTAATTAGTCATTTTAATTAATTTCTTTGAAAATAGAAAGACAGCGCGGGGTTAAATATAAATTTTTGGCGGGTTTTGGTGTTTTACAATATTTTTGTTTAAAATAGGTCGTCTTAAGGTCCTGGAACCAAAAATAGAATATAAGACCTGTGACATTAATCAAGTGACTATAAACTTTTAGTTTAGCGAAACGCGACGCACTTTTCATTAAAACGAATCTAACTTTATTCACTACACGGAAAGAAATACATTTTTGTATCGTCGCGTCACGTCGCCTCGCGTCTCGGTGTGAACTGTTATTTACTTTCAATTTGTTAGAAAACCCATAAACTGCTTTACTCACAGATACATATTCCAGAAATACACTCCTGTTCACAAGATTGTTTTTTTTTGGATGAAACAACAATTTTTATGACGTTATTTTTAGACCAAAATCAACCCACGGTTGTCAGCAGTAATGTTGGGTTTCTCTTGGGCTTTTGTTGAGACTGGTTGCCGGACTTTTGACCTTCTGACTAACAGTAACGACTGTCAAAGATCTGCAAATGACAACCGGGACCAATGGCTTTACCTTTACGAGCTTTCAGAGGCACGGAGGAAAGCTATGATAGATGGTCACCCATCCATAGACCAACCTCGGTAAGCGCGGCCTGGAAGAACGGCCTATACGGTTGTAATTAAATGGTGATATGAGAGTGGAGGAAAGAAGAGCTTGTGGCTAAATAGCCACAAGCTCACGCTCACACACTTTATTACAGTTATAAATAGAACCTTATCACTGTACCAATAAAGACTACATAAGAGAGTGATGGAGTCTCTCTCTCCGTGAAGGAGGTAAAGTGCATCAGAAACGGTAGCTATTACACGTTGTTATAATTAAAGAGAAATGTCACGATCAATCAGGGTAAATTGGCTTATCAGACCGAGAGCCGACTGTAGGGTTGGCAGAAAAACTTAAAAATATTGCGTTTTATGTTTTCTTTTTTGAAGAATTTTTGCTCCAGCTTCTACTTCTACGTTTTTTTTTTGGATTTTACTGTCCAATCTAGTAGTACAGCACTATTATAATTATGAGCGCGTACGCCGAAAGACATGAATTTCATACAAGCTTTCAAGTGCTTATTTTTCGAAATAACTGAATGGTTTTCATGAGTTAATTCCCTTAAGAAAGATACATAGTCTAAAAAGTGAAAAGTAAAAATGGAATTACAGTAAATAATACCGATTTCAAAATCTCAAAAAAACAAAGAAAAGATTTATTTATTTTAAATAAGACATTTCGATTTTGAAGCAGCACCTCATTGAGACTCCTTAGCAGAGTCATCAATAAAACACCTCCACGTGGTGTTCTTTGCTTCTATCGTTTAGCTAAGTACTAATTAGCTAATTGGCCATAAGCTGTTTGTTCAGTATGGAGATCAGGTATGTAGCATGGACCTCACGTTATGTTAAAGGAATTTTATTCAAAACTCAAAATTTTATCCGACTTTTTATGCACACCGTACAATCAATTACCGTCATACGAAACTGCTGTAGCTCGTACAGCTAGCAGAACAATTCAAGCGTTCCGCTCGTTCAATAATCAGTCAGGTGTGGCAGTGTGCCAAATAATTGCCAGTTTGCCACCCATGGCACTTTGGCAGTGGCAATATGAGGCATGGCTTCATGTGTTGACGAGCGCCGTTTGTGGGTTAGAATCGGCATTTGGTGGCGGAGAGAGGGTTAGTAACTATGCGGTTTCTATTGACCAGTTTACGGTTAATTTTCGGCAGTGTTTAGTAGCTTAAGGACAGCTGAAATTATAAAGCTCGTGGCTAAATACTACCACAACCTACTGTGAAATTCAGCGCATAAACTGTATACTTCAAAGGAGGGGGACCTAATCTCAGGAAACACAGGCCCCGAGTCTAGCTTAGGCCAAGAGACCAGTCTCCCACAATACGAAGATACATAAACTTTTTGGTGTACAAATCGGAGTAATTTCTAATCACACTTATTTCGTCACCACTGCTTCTAAAGCGACGAAGAAAAACGTCGTGTTGAATTATGTATAGTTATGTATTCCACAAAGAAGAGGCCTGTGTCCCAGCAGTGGGAACATTATAGGCTGATGATGATGATGATGATGTATTCCACCTCCCCTATACCGCGTATGCTGACGATGCTCAACGCGCTCGTGGAGACCAACCCTGGATTGGACCTGTTTCCTGATGAATGGATGACGATAATGTTGGATTGTTTGAGGTTCTGTGAGACGACACAGTGACAGGATATATTAATTTAGTTTTAATGGCAAACGCTGTTAAATGTTTATAATAAATAAATAAATGTCCATGAACCAAAAATGTTATAACATGTTATAATCCCCTTACACAAATAGGGGTCTTGTGGTAGATAGCAGTTTGTTTTCGAAGGGAATGATTATTATACTATTTTAAAGTCAGGGAGATGATATTCCAAAGTGAGAGAGAGATAAATATTAAAGAGGGTAAGGGAGGGGAGGAAATTCTAAACTCCAACGTTATTGTAAAAAATAAACTTTAAATGTTTGTGAAAATGTTGTTAGTTATTAACATAGTTACATCCAGACAACCTTAGTAGCAGTCGGTTTAAAATCAGTAAAAACAAAAAATATTTTTCTGAAAGTCCTTTGTAGGACTAAATCCATTTGCAATTTCAATTAGCAATTTATTTTTTCGGACCTAGCTACTTGAATATTAAAACATTAAAAATATTTCATAAAAATAATTTAAGATAACAACATTCCTAGTGGGGTGACCATAACATTTCCACAATATTGAAGACATTCCCGCAACTGTAATTATAGCACAGACATATAATGTGTTTGAAGAATGCGCACAATAGTTCAAGATTAGGGTCCCCATGGTATTTCATTAATATCCTCAATAACCGTTTTGGGGTAGTTTTATTTGTTTCTGCTACCCCCTGAACGTCATTATGACAAATGTGTTCTGTTATTAGACATTATTACCAGCTATTTGTTTGGACTTTGATAAATCCGTTGTATTTCGCTTCGCATTTACAGAACCATCAAAAAAATTGAAGTTTTTATAGATAAAATGCCCTGATTGCGAAGGTACTAAAACAAAATTGGAACGGTTACAAGTTATGCTTCGTAATAGCAGATAAACTGTTGAGTTTAAACTACAACAAAGTTGCAAAAGTTAGCGGTTTAGTTACTGTGTAGAACTAATTAGATACATTTTAGTTTATATGGATGAAATAGTTGCTGAAAAGGGGTGTTATAGAGAGGGGTGGAACGGGGTGCAAACTAAATGTTTTGCAATTCTGCATCGCTTTGAAACGCGAGGTTTCTCTGAGTTGACTGATGTTTTGTCTGGTTGTAAACCGCCGGATATTGCGAAGCCAATCAACCAATCCTTATTTAATCTACCTATATCGATTTTAGTTGAAACATACATATAATTTCAATTTCTATGGGTAGGCAGCCACTACGTTACGCCATCTGTTGCGATCCTGACATAACCCTTTTGCATCTGCCATGTCTAAATGTTATAAATTCTATCATATACCTACGCCATTTGTGAATCCTATGCACGTGATGCTTCAAAAAGAGCTTAAAACTTTCAATTTAAACCAATAAAACAAATAATATTATCTATATCATTCGAAACCGTTTTATCATAATCAGTAAATTAATTAACATTGTCATAATAAAATAATAATGTCCCAATATTGTGACGTCCAATAATACAGTGACCACATGTTCGGATTACCGCGGACTTTAATATTAGTGCCTTCGTCGATAATTTATTACTTGGTATTAAATTGACATGTTGGATAAATTTATTTGGACGACCGAATAATTTATGGGCTATAATTGAATTTTGGGTAGTTTAAGGTAACTATTTTGTGAGGGTTTTACTTTTAAGCACTAGTGTTATAAAGTTATATTGACATTTTGTTAAGTAAGGGTCTTATGGAGATGTAATAACGTTATTTATGATGCTTAAATTAAATTGGTGAATATTTATGAGCTGTCGTAAAAATATTTATTCTCTTTTTGAATTCTAGAACCAGTTTATAGAAACAGCCCGATTTTTATTTTTGTAATAGCACTCCGGTGTACAAATCCTTTGTTCATAGTTGTACGCTATGTCTATTGCAGGGTTTCGACCTAAATTAAAACAGAGAGGTATTGTCTTTTACAAGTACCGAGATTTGTTCTAAAAATGCGCTATCAAAACCTTTGCATAACTTGCTTTTGCCTGCGGCTTCGCTCGTGTATAATTGAGAAATAATTCTACGGGAACTTTGATAAAAGTATCCTATACGTTCATCCAGCTTATAATATATCTGTGTACCTGCATTCATCTACATCTGTTCTGTTGTTTTTGTGTCAAAATGTATCAATCATCCAATCTCACAAACTTTCGCATTTATGTTATGTGGAGGCACCCTTCTTTTACGGGCGGTAAAATCATCAAGACCTACCGACTTTGGTGGAGCGAATGGGACTGACAGACTCTTGTAAAAATCCACTCTGTTCTTTCAATTGCCCTTTGCGGACCTTAACAGACGGTCTTGCAAGCCGTGTCGACACACCCATAGATATTTTTATTGACAAAATATCACGTCGTCTAGAACTCTCTAGCATCTTCTCTACCTTTAAAAGTGCCGTCCTAAAATTAACCACAGAAAAAGAAAAACATAACAAAGATTTAAAATAGCCCCTTAATTTTCCACGTGGCCAAGTACCCACTGGTCTGGAAATGCTCATGTCCAAACAGCAATGATGTCTCACGACGGGAAACCAATAAGTCCTCGGTAATTTGTACTTGTGGTCACCGGGTGATGTTTCGCAAATAAAATAATGTTGAGGAACGTATTAATTTCTATCTCATAGAGGTGGATGTCGATTCGCATTAACATCTAGAGTATGTGGTAAAGTTTAGTTATTTTTCTTTGCTTTTTTTGTCTTGGTAAAATCATCAAATGAGTCCTAACTCAGGGTGGGAACAGAGGGACTGTCAGACTTGTACGGACTAAAATGGTGATACTTCAATAGCCGTTTACGTTCCAGGGTCTCGGTTACCCGATGAGAGAGTCCCGCGACCCTTACAGTCCTGTGACCCCATTTTTCTTTACTTGAGTTGTTCTTTGATTTAGCTAGGTTTTGCTAGCAGCGTAGCAGACGAAGGAACAGTTAAAACTACAGAAGTGATTCGTACCTGACTACTCTGAGAAGAAACATCCAAAAGAAACTCAGAGGTCACAGTCTCTTTTCAATTCCAGACATACTGATCAAGGGATATGAGAACTATATTAAGACCTCAAAGATGAAGTCACTAGAATCTGGCGGCAAGAAAAAGTGTATGTAGTCCCAATAGTTCTTTCCACAACAAGCGTATCATACCTAATCATCTCCTCCATAGCTTAAAATTATTAGACCTAAAATAATCCCTATGTATTACACTACAAAAAGCTGCTATCTGAAAAAGCTGCTATATGAAAACACTGTAAATAAAAATAATTGTTGATTTGTAAGGAATTGTCTAGTCAGTACAAACATCTGTCAGTTATCGTTTTATAAGAATCTTATGTATTCCTATGTTTTGTTATAAGAATCTTTAAGAAACCAATTTATGTTGCCAGCTCTTGATCGCCATTTCTTGTCTCTCATTTGTAACTAATACTTCGAGGCAGAGTTAAACAAATACTGGCAGAGTTAATATCAGCCAAGGGCATTATTCTTCAGCCTTCCTTTCCACTTAATTCATACGTCTCCTCATTTTTCGCGACAATGTTTAACAGCCTACCCCATCCGTGTTTTACTGCCCCAATATTTTACACCATGACGCGACTCCATGTATCTTTGCTGGGTGGTATTGGTATTCCGCCGTCGGCCTTCCAAGGACAACATTTTTAAAGGACGGGTACGTGATCGGAGTTCCAAGAGGCGTTAAAGGCGTATTTTTATTAAATTTCTACTTAAGAGGCTGTTTTATGTTGGTCGTTGATGAGGTATTGATCGTGTTTCTGTTTTTATTTTTATCTTGCTCCCTGCTGCCTAGAAAAAGATGGGTAGTAATATGGGCTGGATTGCGCCATTCTTAAAAGAAGATAAGTAAAAAAAAAATAGTAATTTTAAAAAATCTATGTTTCGTTTTAAAAACGAGCTTTTATTGTTAAAACAATACTTACGGTAGACAAAGTACTCGTCAAGACGAATCATACGAGTCTAACCTCGATGGGATTGCGGCGTCTCATTACAGATTTACTATGGCCACCTTTCAGTTCCATCGTCAAATCAGCTCCATGTCATGATAATTGCATTGTCACGCGATATACATATACATGCAAAATTTCAGCTAAATCGGAAACCGGGAAGTAGATCGATCGATCGATCGATCGAATATGGCGATCTTCAAAAAGTATCTAAAACAATTATCCAACAACGATGTTCTAGAATGCACAGATCCGAATAAAGCTTTTGACAAATTCCACGAAAACTTTCTTTTGCTCTATGACCTATGCTTCCCATTAAAAAGAATAAGATTATACTCTAAAGCCAAACCGAAATGGATGTCTCGTGGTATTAAGAATAGTAGCAAGCGCAAATGTGAATTATTGTGGCAATATAGGAAAAATCCAAGTCATGCAAACAAGAACGCATTTAAAACATATGCAAAGCGATACAAGGCTATTATTAACCTCACAAAAAAGTCACAGAATGACTATTATATTCGGTCAGCAATAAATAAAAGTAAGGCGACATGGAAATTAATAAATCAAATAAAAAATAATTATCCTAAAGAAAGCATTGATCAACTTTATAATAATAATAATATTTTAATAAATGACCCCACAGATATTGCACAAACTCTTAATGATTTCTTCCTTGACATAAATATCAACAAAACTAATTCTAATAAAAATGAACAAATACTCTCAGACAAAGTGACATTAAATTCTAACTCAATTTTCATGATGCCTGTAACACCTCTTGATATACATCAAATTATAAAAACCTTAAAGAACACAAATAGTTCAGGTTACGATGGCATTATGACCAAAATAATTAAAGACGTCGGTGAAATTATTTGTGAACCACTTAGCTACTGCATTAATTTATGTATTGAAAAAGGCGTATTTCCCGATAAACTAAAAATATCTGTTATAAAGCCAATATTTAAAAAGGGGGACAAAAGAGATATGAATAATTATAGGCCTATCGCATTAATCCCTATTTTTGCTAAAATATTTGAGAGCGTAATTTACAAGTGTCTATATACATTTTTCGAAAGTAACAATATATTAACTCCTAGTCAATACGGCTTTAGAAAGAATAAATCGGTAAATTTGGCGATTTATAACTTTTTAAATAAAATAATGACCAACCTGGACAAGGGACTCCCTGCTGTAGCACTATATATGGATATGTCAAAGGCTTTTGACCGTGTAGACCACAACATCCTCCTGAACAAATTGTACGCATATGGTGTGAGAGGAAATATTTATGATCTGATAAAATCATACCTTTCTAACAGAAAACAGTTTACAGAATTAAAAAAGCTAAATCCAATAACAAAAACAGAAGAAGTTTATTGTTCCAAAATTGGACTTGTTAAGTCTGGTATCCCACAGGGGACTTTAGTTGGGCCCTTGTATTTTCTTATTCATATAAATGACATGCCTTCTATTACAAACCATGACATTACTCTTTTCGCGGATGACAGCACCATCTTATTTACCAATAATCTAGAAACTGATATAAATCAAACTTTGCAAACTATTGTGAACTGGACAAATAAAAATCATCTTGTGATAAATTTTGACAAAACTACAATAATGAGTTTCAAAATAAGGTCTAACCGCACCGCTCCCTTGAGAATACAGTACTTAGACAATGACATCGATGAAACTGAAGGAACTAAATTTCTAGGGTTACAAATTGATAGCAAAATAAATTGGAAATCACATATAGACCATTTATGCAAAAAATTAAGCCAATTCTCGTATGCACTTTATAGACTGAAAAAAGTTGTAAATACTTCAGCTTTGTTAACTGCATATCACGGTTACGTTAGCTCTACCCTCAGATACGGAGTAATATTTTGGGGAAATAGTACTGACAAGGAACGTGCATTTAAGGCACAAAAGCGCTGTATTAGAGCAATGTTTGGTTTACACCAAACTGAATCCTGTAAAACATTTTTCAAAAACCAAAAAATACTGACATTGCCTTGTCTATATATATCCGAATGCGCAATATTTGTAAAAACTAATATTAATTTATTTGAGTATCGCTCACGAGTACGTCATCAGGATAAACTGTGCACAATCGCTAGTAGAACACATTTCCTTCATGAAAGTATATTTTGCATGGCTCCGTGTATATTTAACCAGATCCCATGTTCTATTAGAGCTATCTCAGAATTAGCAATTTTTAAAAAAAACTCTTCACGAAATGTTGGTGGAAAAATGCTATTACTCAGTGAAAGATTTCTTAGCTGACAAATCACTTTTAAAAAAATAGCCATGTTATGTTCAGTATTGCATGCATACTTCTTTGTGTTTTAGTTTTGTTTTTTTAAATATTTTATTAATTCTCAAAATGTATTGTAAAGCATGTTAATGATTTGAATTTAATATATTTTGACATTTCTTTATTAACTAAACTGACAATTTAATGATTATAAAATATTATTTTAAAGTTTTAGTTTTGATAACACTATTGCATGCCTATTAGGCGGGACATAGCCGAACTTCATTGTATATAAGATCTGTATTTTTACTGTACCTGTGATCCACAATAAATAATAATTTGATTTGATTTGAGATCAAATGTAACTTGCAAGATTTGATAACAGACGAGACAAGTGAATGAAAATCACTGACCTCTATAATTACCACTGGACTGGCTGTTCCATACGTTTGACAGCTATTGAAAGTGTGCCTATTTGAAGCGCCACTAGCGGGTGTTCACAGAAATAATTTTGACGTATAATTGCAAATGGCTGCGAGAGAGAAGGGCTGTACCAAATAATGTAAACGAAATATCGATATCGAAGCAATGTTTAAGGTACATAGGTTTTGTAATTAGGATCTGAAACGTAAATACGTTTCAGTTTCGTTAGTCTGTTTAAAAAAAAAATGAAAAACATTGACTGAAGAAAATGAATAGATAGATTTTAATCATTATTTTTAGTATTATATTTACATAAAGTTAAGCAATTACTAATGATTAGTAAATGTTTTGTAAATCTAATATATAAAAATCAATGCCACTTTTCGTTGTAATTTTATAACTCAAGAACGGGCTAACCTATCCAAACCAAATGTTTAGGCTTTGTTCGAACTATTCAGTAGATGCTTTATAAATGTGAAGTTTGCACAAAATCGGACGAGCGGTTCTTAATATACCCGTGCGAAGCTGGGACGGGCCACTAGTTGTTAATCTATACTAATATTATAAAGCTGAAGAGTTTGTTTGTTTGTTTGTTTGTTTGAACGCGCTAATCTCAGGAACTACTGGTTCGAATTGAAAAATTCTTTTTGTGTTGAATAGACCATTTATCGAGGAAGGCTATAGGCTATATAACATCACGCTATCACTAATAGGAGCGGAGCAGTAATGAGAAATGTTTCAAAATCGGGAAAATGGATTCCATTTCGAGAGCTTCCGTTGCGTGCGCTGCGTAAACGGTTAAAGATACGCAAAAATAATGAACTACGGAATTATTCCTGATAAAAAGGTTAAGTCATTATAACCTTTTTTATGGAAATCAAATTTGATTTTAAAGTAATGCATTACTTGCGAAGGTATTTTCATTAACACAATATTAATCCTAATAATAACCTAATATTATAGGATGGGATAGGATGGGATGGGATGGGATAGGATGGGATAGGATGGGATAGGATGGGATAGGATGGGATAGGATGGGATAGGATAGGATGGGATAGGATGGGATAGGATGGGATAGGATGGGATAGGATGGGATAGGGTGGGATAGGATGGGATAGGATGGGATAGGATGGGATACGATGGGATACGATGGGATACGATGGGAAACGATGGGACACGATGGGATACGATGGGATACAATGGGATAGGATGGGATACGATGGGATACGATGGGATACGATGTGATAGGATGGGATATGATGGGATACGATGGGATACGATGGGATACGATGGGATACGATGGGATACGATGGGATACGATGGGATACGATGGGTCACGCATAGGTACGACCTGTTTCCTTGAAAGAATGACTTTCGCCCATGTCTGCTTACGTCCTGGGGCTGCCAACGCCGGTTAAGGCAGGAACGGGCAGGCTCCGGAGTCCGCCTATACTACTCAGTTAAACGCCTCTGGGAAGAGGCGTTTAAACGTAGATTTTTCTCTTGCACGAGCATGCGGGCGGCGAGTATGCCTGGGTCGACGGCGCGTTGTGTTCAACACGCGCCTCAATGTGTCATCACAATGACGGGCCCCCCCTTAGAAGGCCAAAGCCTGCCGGGGTCGCGGAACTATCGAATTACCTTGACCCCGGAACGTAAAGGCCTATTATAGGATTTATAGGACACCGAGGATTTTAATCAGTACCTACAAGTCTGACAGTCCCCCTTACCCTGCCCTTGGTGGGAGGACTCATTTGATGATTTACGTACGCATATTTATGTATGCTCCAATGTTGTTAATAAAGAAGCACTAAAAAAATACATTGTTGAGTTCCGACCTCCACGCGAACGAAGTCGCGGGCACAGCTAGTATAATATAGTAAGTAATTATGATTATACATTTATTTATTGTAAACACTTATTAAAAAGACTTATCGATATTTGTTCCCTGATATCGATATCACTAGTACCAAAAACACCCGCTACGTCCGACAGCGCCAAAATGGCGAATATCAAACGGGCACAAAAGCACTTTGACAGCAGCCAGTCCAGTGGTAATGGTAGAGGTCAGTGATGTAAATAAAGGCTTGTAAAATACAAAAGATAGTATAACTTTATAACATTTTACACAGTCCAGTTTCTCCCGAAACAATCCAATCAAAAATCTCTTTCATAGGGACAAAGTAAAATAACAAGCCAAAAATATCTGACTCTTCAACCATTACAGCCGTTCGAGCATTACTTTAATTTGAAGCTCTATGCTCGACCAACTTAGCTTTGAGTCCCACTCTTTGTGAGCACTGAAGCGAACAAATGAATTAAATAGATATTTTGCCATTAGTACGTAAAATACCGACTTTGATATTATTTTAAATGGGTGAATTTGTTGTTCAATTTTGAGTTAGGGCTTTAAACAATGTAATAGGCTGGAGAGCGGTGGCGGCCCAGTGGTATCGGCCTCGACTTAAGAGTTGTAGGTCGTGGGTTCGAACCCCGTCAGGCGCATTACTTTGTGTAATTTATTTCAACACCACTGCTCTCAAAATGGTGAAGGAAAACATCGTGAGGAAACCGGCATGTCCTAGAACCAAAAATTCGAAGACATGTGACATCTACCAATCCGCACTGGGCCTGCGTGGTAGATTACGGCCCACCCCCTCTCACAGAGAGGAGGCCTGTGTCTCAGCAGTGGGAACATTTTAAGGCTGATGATGATGATGATGAATCGGCTGGATCAAAAAACATGTATTCCCAATTTTCGTTGAAATACTAACATGTCAGTAACAACCCTAATTTTCTGGTCAGACACTAACTAAACGTGGGTACTGTTGCACCATTTCAAAAACGTACTGAGACAAGTAAGTTTTTTCTGTATTTTGCCAACTTTCATACATTTATTTTGAGAAATATTCTTTGAAAAACAAGAGATGTTTTAAGAAAACTTCAATACAGGAAGTTTGTGGCACTTAATTCCTTAAGATATGATTAGTTTTGTAACAAAGTTGTATTCACTAAATTCAGTCGTTTATGTTCCATCAGAAAAGTATAAATTCAAAGGGGTGACCTTCTTTGATTACTCGCAATAAGCACTTAGGCCCGTATAACAGAACTTCTCTCAAAACTCAAGCGTTACTTAAAATTAGTTTCAACCATTCAAATAGCTTGAATCTAGTTTTAAGTAATGCTTGAGTATTGAGCGACCGACGTTCTGTAATACGGGCCTCAGTGAGACAGAGGTTTTTTTTTTCGAAAAATATTGTAAGTTCGAATACCAGTCAGTTTGGACCTCATGTTGTCGGGGTAAAAATTGTTGCAAATAAGGTCTAGGATCACCCATTTAGTGTATATTTTAGTATCCCGCTGACAGAGAGGAGGCCTGTGTCCAAGCAGTGGGAACATTAATAGGCTGATGATGATGAATCACCCATTTCAAGAAATGCACCCGATTACAAATTACCCTGTATAAGGCCGTACACTTAAAACTTTTATTGGACAAACTGAGTCAAAATTAGTAACAAATAAACACATGAATCAGTGCATGTAGAATATACCAACAAAATATTGTAACCATAAATCTGTTTTCCCACAGGACAAAGTTTCCACCCCGTATATTTAATGTACTGCCCTCATTCAACTCAAATTCAAAACAAAATACAGTCCTGATTTTCTCTCCCATAGAATTTCCCGTAACACACAAACCGCGGTACAAGCCTAAATTAGAAATGAAAGGGGTTGAATATACCCCCCCTTTTGGTACAGTAAAATTTAATTATACTCTATTTTGCAGGAAACTGTTACCGTTTGATATTTAATAAGATGTGCTAGAGTTATGGGGTGATAAAATTCTTGATGTGTTGTGATACAGACTACAGTTATCTGGTTTTTTGATAATTTTATGTTTCCTGCTCAAGAACCCAGTATGGGTACTTTCCCTGGGGTATTGGATGAACTGATTTAGTGTTGAGGGGGTGAAAAGAGAATCGCCTGTGCTGTCATTGAGATCATCAAATCACAAACCAAGAGAGGTATTCTGTTTATTAAAATGATGTATGATATCTTCCAATATCAAGATGAATCTATCATATTTTTTTCGTATTTTTTCTTTTTTGTATGCTTTTTGTTAGAGTCTTCTGACATGTCAGAATAATATGTTGATTTATTTACATAAACGTCTAGGTTTCTTCACGATGGTTTCCTTCACCGATGTCAGTAATATCCAAGATCAGTATAGAAAAAACACAATGTCACCTATGATAACAAGCCAAGATGTTGGCAAATGTTTGCATTATGGCTAAGCTAGAGATGAGGCTTTTTTTTTTTTTTTTTGGGACAAACCCACCGCACTATTCCCATACCACTGTAACTCCTGAGAGCCAGAATCAACAGTGGCAACCACCAGAAAAGCGCCGAGACAATGAAGCTCGACGTGTCCCGGAGAATGAATTTACCTGTCTTGGATCCTGCACGAAATTAATCAGAAAAGAATAGTGGAGGAGTAGGAAAAATATGTTTCCACTTCCCTCCATGCAAGCAGGAGACAGAACAAAACAAGGCCAATAGGCACAAAGGGACAATTACAACTGGGAGAAGCCCAGTTGCCTTGCACCACGGGTAAAAATAGAATAGAGATGAGGCTGTCATTTATAGATCTTTGACAGTCGTTACTGTAGTTAGAAGCTCTAAAGTCTGACAACCAGCCTTACCATGAGGTATCGTATTACCCAGTTACTGGGTTGTGGAGGTTCGATATGCAGTCGCTCCATGTATAATGCTGATATTTAGCTGCATCTGGTTTGACTGGAAGCCGCCCCTAATAAAGCTGGGAAAAGGCTGGGCAGATGATGAGGTATTTTATTAATTATAAACCAGCTACATCAGTCTAGTCTTGAAGCCGTCCCAATCATGATAATAGATAATCTTCTTAACTTTACCTAAGTAAAATTCTTCAGACTCGAAGCCAACATGAACTTCTAGATCTAAAAACCCACATTTAACTTTCAACACAGAATTATTATCATGTTGAACTTTGAAGTTATGTGAGCTGAACGTACAAACTTCAGCATATCTAGGATTACTAGTACCAGGAGATTATGAAGTTTCAGAGCTTCGGTATTACTCGTACGTTACGAATACGTTCGTTAAAACTCTGACGATCATTTATCTTTCACGACTGCTTTTGGGGTGGTGTAAATTTTTGAATGATTTTCAAAAGTCAGTTACGGCTTTCAACCTGCACTGGACCCGCGTGGTGGATTATAAACCACTCACTTTCACAGAGAAAGGGCTGTGTCTCCGCAGTGAGAACATTACAGGAAGTTTATCATTTTAAGAGTGGGGAGCGGTTTTGGTATCCAAGGCCAAGGACAGTTAAAAAATGAGAATGGAAGATGAATATGTAACGCGGCGACTCTAAGTTACGTGCAATAAGATTAGAAAAGTGATGGCAGGAAGTAAGTCACGCTATTTTAACGTTGAAAATTATAATTTTTATGCTAGTTAGGGGCAAGTAGCCTTTTTTTCCAATAATTTCTCTATTATAGACTATAATAAAATAACCCTTGGGGTATAAAATATATTTAAATCAACCTTGTACTTATTATTGCAATCAAACATGTTTCTGCTACTTTTTCTCAAATATTTTCTAAAACGCTGTTCACTTACAAATCTGTTCACTGAGCGCTGTTGTAACTGTATTCTGTCTGATTGTAATAATTATTTATACATTATATTAACAGCAAAGCGCCTATAGGCTAATGAAACGACTGCCTATATTTTCCAATAACTCATACATGGAAAATTCTCCACAAGTACATTGAACCGCAATAAAACAAGAAATAAGTGGCAAATAGCAATCGAAGTAGCAATAAATAATAATTGCTATCGAGATCATTATTGCTATCTACAATCTTTATTGGTATCTATAAATACTGTGTGGATTGATCGCAATTACTTCGGCGCCAGGACTGTCTCGGGTCCTGTTAAAATCATTGTCACACTAGTCGTGTAATTTATTGTTATTGGCATCATAGACAAACAGTGTGCTTTTTGTTTTTGTTTATTTGTTTATGTTGTTATCTTTTGTTTTTATTGTTTGTCATGTGTTTCTTTTTATGATCATGAGATATTGTGTTAATGTTCTAAATAAAGGCGTTTGTGTTCTTACTTGACTGTGATAAGATGTTATTGTTTCGAATAAGGAAGATTCTGTTATTATTTGTAACATAATGGTTTCATGTAGCTCACACTTTTTTTATCGTGGTAAAATTCTTATATCAGTCCTCCCACCCAGGGCAGAGCGGGAGGGACTGTCAGGCTTGTACTGACTAAATAACACGGTGTCCTTCAATAGCCCTTTACGTTCCAGGGTCACGGTAGTTCGTTAGACATTGTGTTGACACTCTTTATGTAGCGCACTCTCGGAAGGGACTGTCAGACTCTTACTGACTAAAATCTACCCGTGTTCCTTCGGATGCCCTTTACGTTCCGGGGCCACGGTATCCTGGATTAAGAAAAATCTGCGACCCCAGCAGGCATTTGGCCCCATAAGGGGCCCCGTCGGTGACGCGTGAAACACGACGTGCCACCGACCCGGGCTTGGTCCTTGGTCGGACGGCGAGCATACCCATTACTCACCGTCCGCAAGCCCGCTCCGCCGCTGTGCCCTCTGCTATTCAGAGGGACACGCGTTGGAGCGTCCACCCGACAGGTTATTCGCATACGGGCAAAGAGACCACTTATGCACAGTGCTTAAGGAACGGTTTTTGCCCGCATCCCAGGGTGCACCGGCCCGAAAAACTGGTCTTCCCCACGGACGTATCCGAGAGGGAACTTCAGTCCACGGGCGCACGTGGAGGTTTCCTGTCTTAGTACCCCATGTAGCTCACTCTTGGGAAGAGATAGGTGTGGCCAGCTGTGGGGATGGTTAATCGCTGCGCAATTGTAGATACTTATTTGCCGATACGGCACGTAAACGTAGTTCATGAGTATGTGTTAAGTGGAAGCAACTGGACACAAAAAATGTTTACGTATGCGGCAGGGAGTGGCTGATTTCATAGAAATCAAATATTCATTGGGAGCTGGTATCTGACTCTGACACAAGACACAAAAGTGTCCAGTTGGTGCCCTGTCTTATCAGCTGATTTTGTTTTGTTTTACTGTCCAATAGGTTTTTTTTTTATTTTTTTTTTTTTTTTTTTTTTTTTTTTTTTTTAGGGTGGCAAAATCATGAAATGAGTCCTCCCGCCCTGGGTGGGGCGGAAGGGACTGTCAGACTCTTACTGACTAAAATCCACCCGTGTTCCTTCGGATGCCCTTTACGTTCCGGGGCCACGGTATCCTGGATTAAGAAAAAATCCGCGACCCCGGCAGGCATTTGGCCCCATAAGGGGCCCCGTCGGTGACGCGTGAAACACGACACGCCACCGACCCGGGCTTGGTCCTTGGTCGGACGGCGAGCTTACCCATTACTCACCGTCCGCAAGCCCGCTCCGCTGCTGTGCCCTCTGCTAATCAGAGGGACACGCATTGGAGCTTCCACCCGACAGGCTATTTGCATACGGGCAAAGAAACCCCCTTAGGCACACAGTGCCTAAGGAAGAGTTTTTGCCCGCATCCCAGGGCGCACCGGCCCGAAAAACTGGTCTTCCCCCCGGATGTATCCGAGAGGGAACTCCAGACCACGGACACACGTGGAGGTTACCTGTCTTAGCACCCCTACTGTCCAATAGGTACGGATTTCGTTTAATCCTTGCCTAATATTACAAAAAATCCTTCTTGCTAGATACGATAGCTAAATAAAAACATAGCTGACTACAAAACAGTAAAAAGAAGCTATCCCTGTATCAGAAAAACAACACTATAGTATTCATTTTAATCAGAAACGTTATAAACATTTAGGAAGAGCATTGCTCTTTCCCATTTTAAAATTAGCAGGAAAAATAAATTAATTGGCAGCGGGGTTTGTATCCGGGCTATGTAAAAATGTAAAAGACTGGCAATGCATTAAATTATTATAAAAGTAAGTCTCAGGAAACTCAATAAAGTTGTTTACTGAACAATAATTAACTCGAAGTCAGGAGCGTTAGCAGAAAAGTTAATCAAATGGTGAAAAAGAGAAATAAAGCGAGTTGTCTGTTTTGGTATTGCCATATGGAGATAGGTCGTGGCTAAATAATAACAGCCGCACATAGGGTTACCACATCTCAGGATTTGTCTTGAGAACTCAGGATTCTTACGGTTTTCTCAGGATTGCGGCCGGATTTAAGTAATCTCAGGAAATCTCAGGATTTTTTTCACTTTTCACAAAGAATAATATTTGCATATTTTTTATTAGACAAACAAATAATAATCTTCTATATACAATAACATTATTATCATATTGATTGCACATATAAAATCGAGCCTTAAAATCTATGAAACCTATGGGAGAGATAGATGGTAGAAACCTATCCGCACGCACTGCGCATACGACAAAGTTGTAAAACTCGAGAATTTCAATCATTAAAAAACTTTGCATTTTGAAAAATTTAATAAAATTGATATTCAGACTTTATCTCCAGACTTTTGAATTTTCTATCTGGTAACCCTATGTGCAACGCGTGAGCGAAATCCGCAGTGTATGAAAAATTAAAATTTTACGACAGCGATTGATAGAAAATTTTCAAACTGTAATAAATCTCAGGATTTTTCAATGGATATCAGGCCTTTTCTCCGGACTTTTGATTTTTTCATCTGGTAACCCTAGCCGCACAGGTCTATCTTTAAGGTTAGGCCACGCTTGCCGAAGGTGTCTCGGAAAGCACCTAAAGCCTTTGGTCCCGGCTGTCATGTGTAGATCCTTGACAGTCGTTAATCACAGACAGTAATTCGAAAGTCTGACAACCAGTCTTTTCAAAGGTTTCGTATAACTTAGTTACTGGGTTGTGAAGGTCAGACAGGCCGTCGCTCCATGTAAAATACGGAAATTCAGCCGCACTTGATTAATCATACTACGTGTTTAAACAGGTACCTTCGAGTAAGATTATTGGGACCAAAATATTAATGTAATTGTCACGTTATTTCTGCTATCGCTACAAATTGTGCCGACCAATCCGTCTACCAATCAGTTGGCCAACAAGCTGTGTAAAACAACGACATAATATCCAGTTACCGACGAGTTTATAGATTGAATAATTGCTGCTGTCTTTACTTTATACAGGATGATACGAATCATGTGACCATGATTATAGTCATCGAACTTGGGAGTTAGGAGACACATTTGAGTAGGTGTAATGTGTATCCCAAATACTTCTTCTTCCTCGGTCCCTCAATGCTGAGGATCGCGACCACAACAGCGAGCTACATTTTTTTTTTTTTTTTTTTTTTTACCGTGGTAAAATCATCAAATGAGTCCTCCCACCCCGGGCAGGGCGGGAGGGACTGTCAGACTTGTACTGACTAAAATCCACGGTGTCCTTCAATAGCCTTTTATGTTCCGGGGTCACGGTAATGAGATAAGTCCCGCGACCCCGGGGCGAGCTACATTTGATTAAATTACGCAAACAATTAATTACACATATTCAATAAACCTTTGTCTATCATTCTTGGCCTTTACCCACAGCATCCGATCCGTTCCGCCGTTACGATCCTAGAAAGCATCTCGAAAACGGATCGATCGTTGGATCAGACAGCAAGGATAAGGATACTGGCTCCAATCCTGAGACTTAAAATAATCCTACCATCAGATTTGTAGAATGGGTTTTTTTTAGATACGTGGTAAAATCATCAAATGAGTCCTCCCACCTAGGCCGGGACCGGAAGGACTGTCAGACTTGTACTGACTATGACTAAAATCCACGGTGTCTTTCGATAGCCCTTTACGTTCCAGACCACGGTTACCTGATTAGATAGTCCCGCGACCCCGGCAGACTTTGGCTCTCTTGAGCCCCGTCATATTGCTGACAGCTCTGGGAGGCGCGCTCTAAAACGACGCGCTGTCGACCCGGGCATACACCATGATCGGACGGCGATTCATCCATTACTCGCCGTCCGCATATCCGAGACGGTTGCCGGAAATCGCCTAACATTGTCTAAATCAAGGAACATAGGCATATTTATAAAAAAACAGTGGAATTGGCGGAGAAATGGAGAAAAAAAAATGTATTGAAAACCTCCTGATTTTTATAAGTCGTTAATTTAACACAATATTTTAAGCTTATCATATTTTTACCACCTTTGGAAATTCTCTTTGGGCTGTTACAGTTTTACAAAAATACCACTAAACAAGTTATTCGGTAGCTGGTTTAAAATTCTTTCACCTACAAAGCCACAAAGGCAGAAGTTTATTAAGCGACCTAGTTCCCCAATAACAGTATTAGGTTTCAAAAGATTAGGCAGTACCGCATCCTATATCCGTCGACTCTACTGCCCAGGTATTGGGAATTTAGTTACAGCGTGGCCTTATCCGAAAAGTCCTTTGTGTTCTCATAACTAGGTTTTAGATTAGGTTTAGGTTCGCAGAGATGAGGCCTGTGTTCTAACTACGTTAGTTACAGAAACCCAGTCCTGTGTCTCAGTGTGCAGTCCGTGATCACCCAGTTTGGTTAAAATATGACATTACTTTACTATCTTTTGTATGCTTTTTGACAGGGCTACTTCTGACATTAATCAAGTTAAAAAGTAGATTTTTGTAAACACAAATCTTCGGGTATAAAACTATTGTACAAAGGTAAAAGGTCACATTTAATGGGGGTTGATTTAATGATTCCCCCCTCTCCAAAACATATATCACCTCGAGCCCAGGCTCTACCCATTTTTGGCAAAAATAATTAAAAACACACCTTTTTAACCGTCTGTAGAATGGATGAAAGAATTTGATGCTAGCAGGTATGAACCTCGGTGGCTCAGTTAGTAAAAGCATCGGATGAACTTAATCCTACGTTCGCAGGTTTATCTTTTTGTGCCTTCTAGTCACGGTTGGGATGTAATTTCGCATTGATGTATGATGTGAATGTTCTATTAAATTGTATAAAATCTTGGTTCTTCTAACCGTACAGACAGACGTGTTGCTGGGGAGTTTGTTCCGCCACTTCTTCTTCCCAGCCAAAACACTAGGAAGTGTCGAAGGGGGGGCGCTTTGGGGGACTGTCTTTTGTAAAAAATTGACCTTCAAAAAGTGCTGATAAATCAGCCTAATTTGAATAAATGACTTTTGATTTTGATTTTGAAATTACCCTCGCGGTTCGAATTTTTCTTTCATTGGAAAACCTTTGATAACGTTTTGCTTGCCCAAAAAAAAAATGCAATCATTTTTATCATACACAAAGAAAGAAACAAGAACTTCCATGTTTGTAACAGCTGATCAAGCGTTCGTTTTACCGAAGATTGAAGATGACTCCCGAAATAAAAACTTATCCTGTGAGATCTAAACCAAAGTGTTAAGATGATAATTATCGCTGGAAATGGGGTGACTCGTAAGAGGACCATGGGAAGAATAAAAGAAGACGTGCTATGGCTATTCTAAAAAAATAGCATCAGGGATAGATGCCAATATCTCTTAAAGACTGTTTTCAGTCCATAATGATTAAAAACAAATGACACAACAAGGTAAAGAAATGGTAGGACGATTCCAAAAAAAATGAGAAATAGTGAGACCATGACTCGTTAAGGTTGCTTAGCCAAAATGATTAAAAACACTCAGCTTTATGTTGCACGAGTATCAAAAAACGTAGATTGATTGGCTCCAACGCAACGGGTCGAATTTCGTGCAAAGCAAATATTTGTAAGACCTACAAACGAGTATAGTTGTTCCCCATCCTGCAATCCAACTTTTGGTTCAATTGAGATTTTGGATACGCATCAATGAAAGTTAATTCCCTAAGGGAGGTAGTTATTAAACCCAGGTTTCGCCAGTTTAAATATAATGCTTGGCTAGATAAGGGTGTTCTGTAGTATGCATAATTATGTCCCATGGGCGGCGGGCGTGAATTTATATTATAATGATTGTGTATGTAGGATCAGCTTTGATGTACTTCATCATCGTTTCAACCAATTGACTAGAGACTATGCTTTTTTTCTTTCTATCTTTTCTTTTTTTTTAAGTTATTCTGCTCTTTTTTTAAATCCTTCATCATCATCATAAGAAGCCTATAATGTTCCCAATGCTGGGACTCAGGCCTCCTCTCTGTGGGAGGGAGACGGCTGTAATTCATCACGCGGGTTGGTAAAAATCACATGTCTACGAATTTTTGGTTCTAGGACATGCCGGTTTCCTTACGATGTTTTCCTTCACCGTTTTGAAAGCAGTGGTGATGAAATAAATTACACAAAGCTATGTGCATGGCTGGGTTCGAACTGTGAGACGGTTCTGTTTTAATTGGGCGACCTCTGCTCTTTTTCACATCCCAGCGTATTGCTATTATCTGATCAGTAGTGATCGGAATAGGTAGGTTGAATGGGGGTCGAAAAATCCGAAACGACTTATCCTGATGACAATATTAAATAACCAGAAAGACACTTGGATTCAAACCCATGGCTTAGTAGTCGACTCAAAAATTGCGTTTACGATAAATTTAGAACACGATGCCGTAAAACCACCCCGTAAAAACTGTACAAGTTAAAATTCTTCCGCAAAGTCTTTGTTTGTTGAACTAGATTGTACCCGTGTCTTCGCTCGTGAGGTGCTGAAAAAATATAAAATATTTACATAAGCGGAGTATTGCGGCTGTTGGGGTGTAATTTCAGAAGTGCGACAGACCATGATTGTTGATAGATTAATTGCATTTTCTTATCCCAGTATTGTTGACCCTTTGTGTCTGTTGGCTTTGTTTTTCCTATTTTTTGCTTGATAAGGAGGCAAGTGGAAGCTGTGTTAAGTTCTAGTCATCCGCTATTCTTTTCTGATCCATTTCGTTGCGGTATCCAAGACAGTTAAATTAACTAAGTGTTTTTTCTGGTTGTCGCCACTGTTGATTTTAGCTTTCGGGCTTTGCAGGCTTTTCGATAAAAAATTGCACAAACATCCAGGAATAACAACCTAACTTAGGTCTATCTGTGTGTTAAATTTAATAGAAATCCATTCAGCCGTTTAGGCTTGACTGATAGACAGAAAGTCCTATGCATTTTATTAGTATGGCTATGGATTATTATATTCCATTGACTTTTACTGCCAAGTTTATGCAGTATCAGTATAAAACAGTGAACGAACAACAGCGAACATTATCCAGCTTATACCCAAAGGAATATAATAGCTTTAGACGCGGAGTATGAAATAATGGAGCGCTAACTACATGTGCGTTAAAGAACTGGAGTAACCGACATAGCTGGCAGATTAAACAAATTCAAGTAGCATGGCATGGTCGTCGTAGAACTGACAGCTGATGAAATGAGATGAGATGAAGTAAAAATACCGACTGAAGCGGAGGCTGGTTATCGTTACTGCCCTGGGCGCCCTGAAGCTAAACGACCTTAAAAAGTTTAATGGGACTTTTTTTGGTTGGGAGATTGTACGCAAAATACATATCAGAAGAGGAGTAGCAGTAGATTGCGATAAGCTGATTTAATTAACTCGCAAGCCAACCGGTGTTAGTTACAAGAGAAAAAGAAATTTCATAGAGAGTATTAGTTTTGTTACAGCACTATCTATTCCGTGTGCATTACCGGCCACGACTAATTGAAACAATTGTAACTACTGTCTTATTGCTTGGCTTCATAGGTAAACATAAAGTTGAAGTAACTATGACAGCGTATACAAAATGTTAGTGACACCGACGCGCAATCTGTACCTATCTACGAATTCAGTACATGAATTTAAACCCCGATGTTGATATATTTTATTACACAATTTTACCACGTACACCATTTATCGTAATGACAAACACCTTAACCGTTTTATTACATTTCAGAAGTCTGCATGTAAAGTACTTTAATGAAAACTTTATCATGTAAGAAACACATTCAAAGGAATGTCTGCATATAAAATTTTAGAACAGACTAAGAAACTCCGCACAAATTACCTCAAGATGTCGCATGATTTTGCTCGATCATATTCGGAATATTACCCATCTTATGATTAAAAGTAATTCATATCTTGGGAATATTTCAGAGTTCCAGCCTAGAATATGTTAATCATTAGCATGTTTATTACTCATTACCACAAGTTACGCTGTTGTCCCAACAATGTTAACTTTGTCAGTTGATTTTATTTCCATAGAGTTTCTTCTCATTTCTTCTCCACAGACATCTACGCTTTGGGATTATTAACTAAAATCAATTTTCAAATACTTTACCTTGTGGCTGGACATAACCTTCACTTTTTTTATAGTTCAAAAGTGCTCAAAACTCGTATATTTCTGTAATGAGTACTCCATTCCTTAATACTCCGCGTCCCAACGTAGCTATGACCTAAATTATCTTCGAAGCATGTTTCTCCCGGCTTCAAAGTTTTTAGAGCGTTTTAAATGGCTCTAACGTGGCGTGACGTAAGACCTGTTTTATGTTATGACTTGAAACTGAGATATTTATAAATAATTTTCAAGGAAGGAAGCTATTTTTATGCCCGGAGGTAAAAAACATGAGTCATGTACCTGGGGATACGAAAAAAACAAAAGTAAGAGTAAGTTATAAGATGTGACGGTTCCGAAATTCGCTTCCTCTTTTTATTACAACGTTTTTTTTATACATATAAGCGTTGCCCCCTCTAGGTATTTCTCCTGTGGACATAGAAACTCACATGCACAAACACCTAGATTTATTCCGTGCGGGAATCGAACCCGCAACACGCTGCGCAGCACTCCAATCGCTCAGCCATTGCGCCAACCCTGCCGTTATTTGAGTCTTGAGTGACGTCATTATTAAGACGTAATCTCGATGATGATTTTCCTTTAACCACTTTTAATAAAATAAACTATGAAATAAATAAAGGCATACTTACCGTCTATTTAATACAAACATACAGGTTACTTTATAAAGAGCCATTCGCTTAGTCACGTTGACGCGGTATTTTTAGATGACAACCTCGTTTTTGTACATGATTTGGTCAAAGAATGTGATCGATACCTTACTGGAGTAAAAATATACCTTGAAGGAAACAATTTTTATTGAGTAACTTTTAGATGACTTCAGAGAGGAATTTAGGCTGATGTTATCAGTCTACTATCCTTACTTCTCCACCTTTATCGATACTAATAATATAAATGCGAATATGGGTTTGATTGTAGGTACTTTTGCTCGGTTTTCACGTCAAAACAACTGAACCTATTTTAATGAATTTTGACACAAAGAAAGATACCCTAGATACCGCTATTTAATAACACATAGGACATTAGAACACAGTTTCATGTGATACCGATTATAAATTATAATTTAACGGAAACAAAATATCCCGATGGTTATTTTTAAACCCATTAACGCATGCGACGCGCATCTAGATGATTTCAGCTTGCAAGTGTGGTGTTGCAATGGCCTAGTTGGTTAAGGCGTCTGGAGTACTTATCCAGAAGACGCGGGTTCGAATCCCACTTGCAACTGAATTTTTCTTTCCTCAAAAATCATCCCGATGGTACTTAAAAATTGGCGAAATATCAGATTACCTTTGGTTCATGCCGCTGCCCAACCCCTCGGAGATTACAAGCGTGATGTTATGCAAAGTAGCTACCAAAAAAACAATCTCACTAACACAAAAACCGTTTTAAATAAAAACCGTAATCCACACGAGAACCGTAAAGGGATCATCCCTAGAGGTTTTAAATGTTGAAAAAATCCCTTTCATAGTCCTTGAAGTAGCATTTTATCGTTCCCACTGGACCCCCCTTACTTGACAAAACCGTAAATAAACGAAACTGGCCATTATTTACCAGAAAATATTTAGTTAAATGTTTGAACGGTATTTCTTCATTAGTTTTACGGTGTTTTGTTGGGCATAAGTCACGGAATTACCGAGTTTTACGGTTTACGGTTAAAGTTTCCGGTTTTTGTTGGTGACTGGCTGTGAAGTTTTGGGTTGTGTTTGTAATTTTATTGCTGGGATGATAGATGCTATTGTTTGTCTTTTTGGGTCTGTTTTGTTGTATTTTGGAGTCTCCGTTCTAACTTAAATGATCGTCGCGTTCATTTTGTGTGCCGAACCAGTATACCAACCTAAAGCCTCCTGCAGACACACGCGATTAATCGCGCTGCGACAACAAGTCAAGCTAATTTCCACTCTAAAAATACTGCGAATGGACCGCGACATGTCGCCCCGCGCGATTACTCGCGTGTGTCTGCAGGAGGCTTTTTTTTATCGTGGTAAAATCATCAAATGAGTCCTCCCACCCCAGGCAGGGCGGGAGGGACTGTCAGACTTGTACTGACTAAAATCCACGGTGTCCTTCAGTAGCCCTTTATGTCCCGGGGTCACGGTAATGATATAAGTCCCGCGACCGTCTGCAGGAGGCTTAAGCCTTAATATTCAACGGACGCTTGAGTTAGACGCTGATTAAGAAATTAATAATAATAATATTTAACAACTATCACACAAAGCCATCTAGTCCCAAGCTAAGCAGAGCTTGTGTTATGGGTACTAGACAACTGATAAACATACTTATATATTTCTAAATACATAAATATTATAGATAAATTACACCCAGTAATTGAAAATAGTATTGTTATCACAATCGCATATTGCTAAAAACATCCTTAATATATTACCTACTCTGATAGCACCATACCTACTTTGGATATCGTCTGTACTGTATGTTAATTTAATTTTTTACTTTATGTTAGGCTACTACGAGTAAAGGTACAGCCAAACCGAAATTGTTGGGTTGTTTTTAGTCAATAAGAATCTAAATGTCCTTTCCGCTCCAGGGCAGAAAAACTCATTCAATCCTAGAAAAAAGATTAAATATAAAATGAGTCTGTAATTTGAACTTAAATCTAGCGTAGAATAATTAAACTAGAACAGTCAGTGACCTGTATTAACCCTCCCCCCTCCGTGACCTCTCTTCCCCTCTTTTTCTTTGTAATAGGGGCCAGTCAGACAATGTAGGGCACTGACTTTTGCTAGGTACTTACTATTACCCTCTAGTAAGGTAATTTTTTAGCGTTTCTGCAAAAATAAAACAAGTAGTACATTCTTTTTATATCGTGGTAAAATCATCAAATGAGTCCTCCCACCTAGGGCGATGCAGGCTTTATGTTCCAGGGTAACCGTTACTTAAAGTGACAGACCCGCGACCCCGGCAGGCTTTGGCCCTCTAAGGGGGGTCGTCAGATTGCTCACAACTCTTTGAGGCGTGTGTGGAACACGACGCGCTGCCGACCCGGGCATGGTTCATGATTGGACGGCGAGTCACACGCATGCCCGCGCCGATGATGGCCAGCGTGGAGAACCTTATAATACGAGTGGATGGAAGTCGAAGCAATAAAATAAACTAGGCTTCAGTAAGCGCGTTGTCGTCTTCTATCGCGGATTATATGTTTCTACTGAGATCTAACGATCGACATTTGTGTCACCGGCCACTTCTACGATGTTTGCATCGTATACGTACGTGGTAGGTACGTGCATAATGAGAGTATTAAGTCTTGTCATAATTTGCGGTCAGTGGGTCGTCTTAGGGGCGGAGTGTAGGAGTTGGTGTATACGCTTAGGGGCACTATGAGCAGCAAAGAAAACACAAAAAAAAAATTTGGTTAAAAAAAAATTTTTGGGACTTTTTTTTTTCCGAATCTTTACGATTTTTTTGCAGAATCGGGTTGACCTCGTCTGTAGCAACCATTTATCCTCTGAGAAGCATAGCCCTACGACGCACCGTTTCCGAGTTATGAGCCTTTTTATTTTTCTTTCTTTTAAATAAAACGATTTATATTTCCGAAATGGTAGGTCGGATGAGATTGTTTTCGGGAAAGAAATTGTAGGTCTACTACGGTACGGTAATAAGATCCTAGCAGTCTGATGATATTATCCTAAAAAAACATTTACTGTGCCAGTATACCATCCCCTAGGTCACGATTTCAGATTATTGCAAGAAGGTACCATGACACCAAGGTCCAGTTATGGTCCTGTCGGGCAGTATCCCACCAGACATAATCACCGGTCGTAGGATCACACCTCTTCAATTATAGAAGGGAAACTTGCTCATCGTACCCCCAAAAACAATGATATTATTATTAAAAGTTCTGTGTGGTGTGCCCCTAACCCAAATATCAACTAACATCTTAAACTCAGTGACTGAACAAAGTACTAAACATTTGTTTTTAATATCAACTGAAGCCAGTATTATCATATTATGGCATCGTTAAGTTAAACCCGGTTAAAATAACAAGGATCAACTTGATCCCAGTTCGTTAACCGATAGTGTTATGTGGGTGATTTTAGCTTGATGCTGTAATCTGAGATTAGTTGATTAGGGTTATGTTTGTCTTTATTCGAGTGGTGTCACTCTTCCCTTGATCCCATAGAGTACGGTCTCATCATAGTCTCTGATAGGTAGTGCAACATTATCACTCATATTTATATCTATCTACACCGTGACTTTTTAGTCGTCTTACAAAAGTCGTCCACTTAATGTATCTGACCTAAAATACCTCTAGGCGAGTTTTTTTTTTTTTTAATCGTTAATAATTATTTTTATTTTTAATAAATAGGTACATTAGAAATATGAAACACCCTGTTAAAATGTTTACGTATCAATCTGTAGAGTATACCTACCCAGCGCAATAGTCGGGTAGATCATTC
This sequence comes from Agrotis exclamationis, assembly GCA_950005045.1. NCBI lineage: Eukaryota > Metazoa > Arthropoda > Insecta > Lepidoptera > Noctuidae > Agrotis > Agrotis exclamationis. The sequence continues at coordinate 5,550,763 of OX465441.1, read as the reverse complement.
CATTTCCATTTTCTATGAGACAAGGGCGTTTCTAACTACGCCTTGTGTCATAATAACCAATTAAAGTTTTATTATTAAATTTTTCGAAATCTCTTAAATACAATTTTTTTTTTATTATAAACGTGTTCTAGTCATTGGATACATGAACTGGGCTGCTTTTGTAAGACGACTAAAAAGTCACGGTGTATAATTATAAAGCTGAAGAGATTTTTTGCTTGAACACGCTAATCTCAGTGATTACTGGTTCGAATTGAGTAATTATTTTTGTGTTGGATAGTGCATTTATCGAGCAAGGCTAATTAATAATTTAAAAGTTAAAACTAGAAAAGTTTTAATAACTTCTGAAACGTTAGAAATAGCACCGTAATATCTCAGGAATAATAAAAAGATAGGAAATTACCTCATCCGTGCCCTTGTTCAGTTTGATCCACACTTCCCCGGACATGTATATAAAAATCAATGCCACTTTTAGTTGTAATTTTATAACTCAAGAACGGGCTCACCTATCCAAACCATATGATTAGGACCTATTCGGAATATTTAGTAGATGGTTTATGTGAAGTTTGCACAAAATCGGTCGAGCAGTTCTTCTTTTTTAGGGTTCCGTACGTCCGAATACAAAAACGGAACCCTTATAGAATCACTCGTGTGTCCGTCTGTCTGTCGCTTACAGTCAATTATCTCCGAATCTACCAGACCGATTAAGTTGAAATTTGGTACACACATCAATTCTTGTGACCCAAGCACAAAGGTGTGACGTGAATAAATGAAATCTGCATATGGGAGGTAATTTTTGGGGGGGGGGGAAGGGGAAATTTAAAAAATAAAATTTTGAAAACTGCTTCGTGTCACATATCAAATGAAAGGTCTTGTTGAGAAAATCTTAAATGTATTTTTTTTTGTAATTTTAAAATAAATAGTTTCCAAGTTATTCAAGAAAATAGACGAAAATTGACCATTCCCCCCTTATCTCCGAAACTACTGAACCTAAAATTTTGAAAAAAATATAGGAATTAGTTTTCTACTTATAGATTATAGGAAAACCTATAAGAAGTCCATGATATTAAAATAACATGGTAAATCACTCAATATTGTGCGTACCAATCTTCAATTTATTCGTAAATTTCAATTCATCTATTATTTGCGGTTAAAATTATAGGTAGGCAAACTATAAATCGTACGGAACCCTTTTCACGCGAGTCCAACTCGCACTTGGCCGGTTTTTATTATTTCACTTTATACGCAACGAAGCACACACCGCTAGTTCTGTATAAGTAGACTAGCTTTTTCCTACAACACTTCAATATATTTGATGGAGAACGCAATAATTGAAAATGTTATACAATGAAAACAAACAACCCCATTTCTTCATATAAAACTCAAGATTCGCAAACCAAAATAACCATTTAAAAACTCATTTTCCTCCATTCAATTTATCCACCACCACAGAATAACATCCTCAGACATTTAACAGTCTACCATTACTCCAGAATTGTCCATAATTTTCCCATAACGTCACCATATCTTCCTACGACGCTTCTTATTGATCATAAGGAGATATTTGCATACGAGACTTGTTCAAACAGCTATTAAGATATCCTAGGAAACTTTGGACACAGAGCAGATAGTTGTACAGAAGGCCAGGTCGGTATAAAGTGTGAAGACAGCCGCATAAGTACAGTGATCTTGCCGCTGAGCTGAGACACGGGCTTCACTATCAAGTGAGACACACGTTATTGAAACTGCGAGAAATGCAACTGGATGAAATTGCTTTAGGCTACAGAAATTTGAGTATCAAATTATCCAACAAAAATCCTCGGTCTTATGAACAATTTAATGGACGTTGCAGCCAAGTGTGCAATTTTATCTCCTGCCCAAATCATGATCCCGATTAATGTCCATGATGATACGTCATGTTCTTCAAACTGTCTTAATCGAATATCACAAGGAGGTACAGGGAGTGCAAGCGTGTCTATGATTAAGTGTGTGTGTGTGTGCGAGTGTGTGCGTTGAAATCTCAAACAAATGACAATCGCTATAGGTACGTGAAATATGTGTGCGTGAGACTTCACTCGTTGTTTGAACTAGACCTTCTGTCTCTATCTGCTCAGTGCTAAGACATTTTAATGAAATTCCTTCAAACTCTGTATCCTCCAAAACGTTACGTTTTCCTCCTTCCTTAACGTCTTTTAATAGATTGTTAGGATTGTTTACCGACTTCCGTGAAATGAAGACTGTTAGCTACTACCTTTATGCATGTGTGCGTATGTGTGGGTTTTTGTAATGGTAGGACGCTAAGAAAAGTGAAGGTTGAACTGAAGAAATGCGTATGTATGGAGTAAATAAATAAAATAAACACCGAACTACTTTTTTTTAGCGTGGTAAAATCATCAAATGAGTCCTTCCACCCGGGGCAGAGCGAGAGCGACTGTCAGACTCGTACTGACTAAAATCCACGGTATCCTTCAATAGCCCTTTACGTTCCGGAGTCACGGTAATTCATAAGTCCCGCGACCCCGGCAAGTTTTAGCCCTCTAAAGGGGGGCCCGTCATTATGCTGACGCTCTTTGAGGCGCGCGTGGAACACAACGCGCCGGCATCGACCCGGGCATGGTCCATGTTCGGACAGCGAGTCGCCCATTACTACATTACGCCGCCCGCATGCCCAAATGCTACATAGCATGAATTAAAACTTTGCTCGACCTATAATTCAAAAGTCAAGACCTCATGGTCCACACTAGCGACTTGTGACCACTAAAACCACGATGTCATTATTACCAGCCTATAATGTTCCCACTGCTGGGACACAGGCCTCCTCTCTGTGAGCAGGGGTGGGCCATAATCAACCACACGAGTCCAGTGCGGGTTTGTAGATGTCACATGTCTTCGAAAATTTGGTTCTAGGACATGTCGCAAACGGCGAAGGAAAACATCGTGAGGTAATCCTCACGATGTTTTCCTTCACCGTTTTGAGAGCAGTGATGGTGAAATAAATTTGACCAAGTAATGCATCTGGCTGGGTTCGATACCACGACCAACAACTTAAAAATTCGTAAGTCGTGGCCTATATCATGAGGCCACTGTACTATTCACACACACTGGCCGTAATCAATATGATTAAAATCTTGTACACTCCATTTGTTGTTCAGTCCTTTTAGAGCAAAATGCTAGGATTGTGTATATGTTTATAATATGTATTCAGAATTAGGAACAGTAATAACTTAATTTATCTCCACTTACAGTAATTTGTGACGCCTTCGTGGGTAATTTAATTAAGATTCCGTGAAATTTGGGATTGCTACTTGATTGCCAACGAGTTGATGTGTGGTCCAAGTTAGTAGTTGAAGCGGATAAAATAATTTGACCATATCCTCGTAATGAAGGAATAAATAAGGTATTCGTAAGACAAAAATTGTAGTCTATTGCATAATTATCACCATTTGTGAATAATATAGATCCGTAAGGCTATTTTTCTTTAATGGCAATATCAAATATGTCTTCCCACTCTAGATGCAGCAAAAGGGACTGTCAGACTCTCACTGAGTAAAAATCCATCCTGCTCCTTTAATTCTGTACCCTTAGTGAAAAGTGATACAACTCGACTGCCTTCTTTAAGCAAAAAAGGCACATCTGCGCAAAAAAAAAATGCAAAGAAAAATAAGCCTTACGTAGTAGTAGTAAGGCTTATTTTTCCATGCATTTTTTTGCGCAGATGTGCCTTCTTCGTCTTTACAGACTCCTCGAGCCATCCATAATAAGGCCAGCGCATTGATTTAAGGCGCGGACTGACTACGATTTTAATCGCTTATGACCGCGTAAACTATTGTCACCACTATGGAGCGTCAATAAGATTGAAAATTGAAAAAATGATATTTGTGTTGAAATGTGACGTAAGCTGCGAATGGGCATTTATTTTACTGCTTTTCTTTAGATTATTTAAAATATAGACATAAAATTAAATAATGGTTTGGTTAAAGTTTAAAAAAAATGGAAAACCTACTAAATTAAACCTTATTAAGCATGGTATATTGATAATCTATTATTATTTAATTATGTGTAAATTTTGCATGCCCATGTGATGGCAGAGCACGGAGAACATTATCAAAATATGTAAGATCTATTTATACCCCTACCCATGTTGGCAAAAATAAATAATTTGATTTGATTTGATTTAAATTCTTAAAAAAAAAACTGTTGTTATCGCTGGAAATACAGAGATCTTCGACGTCAAAGTTTATTTTTGTGCTACAACTTCCCAATTTTTATTGGGAATATCAAACTCTTATTTATTATTCTGTTCGGTTTAAATTCTTCTTTATACCCTTCTCTGTTCACTGTATTTTTCGCGTTGCTTATTTTTATTACATTACGTCATACTCGACGTTCTAAGAAACCAATTTTTGGGAATATTGAGATAAGACCGCGCCTTAACGTATAATTATATTAGATCTGTGGAAATACATTTCAATCTAAATACCTAGCGTCTCAGTTTTCCACCTAAATCCCGTTGCCAATTTTAATGCCTACTTCACAATTCCTTCTTAAATCCTCAACTCCTTAACTCAAACTTTGACGTTATAACAATAATGCTCAGCTATCATGAAATAATTATTCTGATCGCTGAATAAAATACATAAAATTCACCGGCATTCTGCCAACGGAAAGATGAAATTGCTAAAGTTTTGAGGCAGCGATATTTTGAATCTAGTTATATTCTATCTGGCTTGCTTGCCAGATTTGGCTAAGATATTGATTTTGGGGTTACACGACTACACGTGCATGCTTTTATTGGAAATAAAGTTTCATATTAAGGGCATATGATATGAGATATGCATTTGCACATCTCGTAACCAGGAGTTATTTATTTTGACAGTGTTAACGAAAATGATTTGATGTTCAAATGATAGTGAGTCCTAGCAGTACTGGTAACGCCAGAAAAGGGGAGAAATGCTTGGAGGATGTCTTTCCCTAGCTGTAGCACGAGCCAACGAAAAACAGAAAGAAAAATGCCGACAAATTCAGCAGTAGGTATTTCAAGGCTGATATGATAATTACTTAATCTTTTTGTGCCCGGAACTTTGGTATTCAGGTCGCAGAAATAGTAGCTACAAGTTACACTGACTATTAATATAATTAATAGTTAGTTTTTGTAATTACCAAAATTATTTCACAATTTGAAGCTAATTAAACTTTAAATGCCTCATATATTTTTTTCCGGTCAAATCGCAAGGGAAGCCACCTGACATAACTAGGGATAAATGTTATTTATTTCAGTTGGTTTCTAAAAACACTTTAACACGTCAAGATATTTTTAAACGAGATGAGACCGGTGTTTCGTACCTGACTGCTCTGAGAAGAAACATCCGAAACAAACTCGAGGTCACAGTCCAAACATTACATTGGTCAAGCATTATGAGAACCGTTCAAGTGTCTAAGATGGTCACTTAAAAATAGAACCATAAAGTTTTGAGTGGACCTGTCCAGACAGTGCAAGAATTTGTTAGTTATTGTGTAGCTCAACTTAAAACTCAAGAAGATCAACGATAGTGAACCTAATAGTTACGTATATGGTTAGTCCCTTCGTACACCAGGCGACGCAAGTGTCCGATACCTTACGACTTTGGTATCCAGGCGACTGTCGCAATGCAAATCCATAGAGGTTTGTGGACTGGCACACGTCAATGGATGCCAAAGTCGTAAGGTAATGCGATACCTTGACTTGTGTCGCTGTCGCCTGGTATACGAAGGTGTTTACTATTTAAGGTTACAACTTAGACCATACGTCATGTCCTGTTGATTTGATTTACCCCGACCTTTACTGACTGGGTTCCTAACCCTCGAAACACTTTGAATATTTCTTTTTATCTTCAGTATTCAACCATTTGAAGGTTTGCCATTTGGTCGTATCCTGTTATATTTGATGTTGCCTTTTTTCATTCGTTACGTTTTTCTTGGAAATTATTTATTTGGAAGGTTTGTCGATAACATTTCGTTTAGCGATTTAGATTGCTGTGTCGTGTTTCTTAAGCAAGGGAATTTAAGTTACACCCTAATCATCCACATTTGAACTTATATTATAAGTAAGCATTTTTTTTCGTTTTCATTAAAGGCCCACTCGCCCTGGAACTGGCGACTAAAACCACCTGTTCCTTCATGCTCTTGGCATTCCAGGGCCGCAGTATTCTGCTTAGACAGTCCCGGGACTTATAGTGCTCCATGTATACAACGAATCAAATACAATTTGTCTTTTCTTTTATGTATACGGTTGATAAAATGTCCTCTAAGACGGCCTACACAAAGTGACATTCCACTATGTCAATGCATTCCACCCATTTATCATTACCACGCCGATCATGCTCTAACAAATGATTCCACAAAATCGTTGTTGACAACTTTATCAAATAATTATCACATTGAGGTGGTCCTTTTGGTACCTTTACCCTAAGGGTCAATTACACCGAGACGCGACGTGACGCGATGATACGGGAAATGTATATCTTTTCGTGTAGTAAATAAAAGTAGATTTTGTGTCACTATTGAAATGAGCGTGAGGCATCGCGCTGCGTCATCCGTGAAATGTGTATCTTTTCGTGTAGTAAATAAAGTTAGAGTTTGAGTCGCTATTAAAATGTACACGCGGCACCGCGCTACGTCGCGTCATCGATGAAATGTGTATCTTTTCGTGTAGTAAATTTTGCTCTATTGAAAAGTGCGCTTAGCGTCGCGTCATGGTGTGTATTGACCCTTAGTCGTATGACAATCACAGGTGTCGATAGGGTGGTCCTGTGTACGTTACGAACAAGTCAAACTAGTTTCTTTGAGATTGTTATTGAAAGTTGGATCAAAGTGATGTTAAATTATATAAAAATTGGATGACAAGGCAATGGAGCAAGTTTTAATGCTGTTTGAGGTGTTCTGTTTTGGTCCTAAGAAATGTGTGTGTAGCTTAAGAAAGATCTAACGCGACTTCGATTCATATACAAAAAGATAGATTGGTTCTTCCCAAGTTGTAAATAATTTAAATTTTGTGATTAAGTTTTTATACTGACATCGTTAACTAAAACTACCATTACAGTTTGTTTTGTTTGAAATAATTGATAAAATTTGTTTTGAGATTCCGTAAATTCGGCGTTGCTGCAAGCACCATGAAAAAATAAAACTACTATTAGTCTTCATCTGCAGTAAGGCATTGTTCGATCAGAAATTAAAGCAGCTATTATTAAAAGTTTAAAAAAATGATTTAAAAAAATGTATAGGATTTAATTAATTTCTAATTTAACTACTGATCAAACAACTCATCCTTAGCTATATTGGATGCTGCCAGTAACATAGTTAACAAAAGGCTGGTTGATATATAAAAAAAAAAAATCTGTTACACCACCACCACCACACATAAAATGTAGGTTTTACAAAACATTTGAAAATGATATCATGCCAATGGATGATGTAAGTAATCTAGTATCACCAAATCTTCAATAGGTGCGTCCCCATAAAGCGCGCAGCCTCGCGAGGCATTTTCCGCGCGAAGCAGCTCGGTTGGTGTGGACGTGTCTCGGGCGAGGCAAGTGACAGCGCTACCGCGATCGAGTGACCGAGCGCCCGAGCCATCCAGTGTCGGCTTTTGTTTTGCTCGCGTATATTGTTTCATGCCTCGATCGAAAAACAAAAGACGCGTCCTCACAGAGTGAGCAGCCTCGCTTGTCAGTTTCCTCGCGCAGCAAATGCTTCGCGAGACAGCACGCTCTGTGTGGACGCACCTAATGAAAACTGTCTGTAACAGATGAACATACACGACAGAACAAGATTGACATCTCAACATCTTAACATGCATATGAACACACACGTCACATTATGTCAATTGTCATAAACATACGTTTCCTCCAACATCTATACATAATATCTTGATAACCCGTCATTGCCGCCTACCATCACAGTCTGTGTTCCTCATGTTGTATTAATTTGCTATTAATTCAGTCATTAGTAGAAGTTAGGGTTACATTGTCAGTACTAATGGTTAGTTAAATTGTTAATAGTATGTTTGACATTGCCTGTGATGTGTTTTAGTTAGAAATGCTCGTTTATGTTCTCATTCCTGGGAAATAGGTTTTATCTCAGTAAGAGCTGGTATGGTGAATCCAGGAGTTGGTAGATACCTTATATCTTCATTTTTTCTTACTTATTCAGTGTTATCACCACCAGTTTTAACAGGGGGTATCGTATTGCCCAGTTACTGGTTTGTGGAGGTCCGACAGGCAGTCGCTCCATGTAAAATGCTTATATTCAGCTGCATCTGGTTTGACTGGAAGCCGACCCCAATAGAGTTGGGAAAAGGCTAGGCAGATGATGATTATTCAGTAATCACTATGTTTTCTTTAACTATTTTAGAAATATTTGTTGGTGCACAAAAAAAACGAGCTTGCAAAACCTCGTAGGAGAAATATAAAACAATCAAAAATAATTACTGCAACTTTGTCTCGTTTAAAACTATTAAAAATACATTTATAAAAGTGTTCATCACAAGCATAAAAAAGAGTGCAATAAAAATGTCAGCTGATGAAAATGGAACCGTTTAATTCAAACTGCTGTCACACATAAATAACTTCCCGGAACATCACAACAACTGTGAAATAAGAGCAAATAAACATTCCTGACTATCCAAAAATGTTAACTTAATAAACCCATTTCGAAATCCATGACACAATCAAGACACATTTCTAACAAAATCACAGAAAAAAAACAACAAACACAAATGCGCGGGAACGCACAAAACGCCTTTGACGGGCGGCCATGTTCCTTTTTACTTTTTTTTGTGACCGGCAGGCGTCAATGGCACCTCATTATTATTCCACAAAATAATCGAATAAAGGATCGATTTTACGTACTCGATTATCTCAGTTTCGAGGAACGATCGCTAGATTATACGAGAAATGAACAGGCTCTTTGTCGAGAAGGAATCTGGACCAGAGATTGGGAACACCTGGCGTGGCTCGTTTGTAGTTGTTAGTGGTGGGCTGAGGGTGGTTTATCGATATTTTATGTCGATATAATTGATTTGAGTTATGGGTTTAGATTTTTATTTGGTCCTTTGTGCGATCTGTTTTAAGAAGGTATTTTTTATAATACTTGTTTTAGAAATTATATATGGCGGAATTTGCCGTAGGTTTTTTCTATCAGTCAATCTTAGAATGATCCAGAGTCAAAGTTAGTGGTAGGTGAGGTGCAAATCCGAGAACTGTAGACTGAATATTATTTTTATTTAAATACAAAGATAAGCAGGGTTATTATTGTTTTTGTATTTAATTAAATATCGCTTTGTAAGGTTCCAAGATATTTTGTGAATAATGTAAGTGCTATTATTTAATTTTAACTCCAAATACGTTACATTTTTTATAAAGTTTATAAATAGCCTATTATCTTTCGTTAAAATTTTGAACCTATACAATTAAAATTTGAAAGCTTTCGTGTACTAAAATGTAATGTAAGGCTTAATTAATAAACTTCACAAGCCTAAAATCTCAGTTATTATGTAACTCCTTCATTAGAACGTTATATCGTTTAAATTAATTAAGCATATACCTAAAACCTAACTAGTACTCATGTGCTTACGTCTACGAAATTACAAAATATAATATTTCAAAGAACTTGAAACAGTAACATAAAGTGTTGTAATATATTCAAGCGTACATTTTCTTAATAATGTTAAAGTTAAGGCACAAAATAAAATATGAATAACTTTAAAACAAAACATGCCATGACTTGCGTTTTATACACGCTAAATGAAGCTGCAAAAATTAACTTGGAGAATTGTGATGTTAATTATAATGAATAAGCAATAATTTAACCTGTAAAAGTGGGTATAACAGTTCTTTGTTCTTCTGTGACTTTTAAAATGGTTACAGACACGGGTAAAATTAGAAAAAAAAAGAAAAACAATGAGAAGCTTCCGCCACGCCAAAAATCAGAAGCTTCCGCACGTGAATGACAAAATACTCTTACAATGGCAAGCTTTAAGGCGGCTTCAATACCGAAATAAATTATATCCACTTTGACTTACTAAGGTAATCTTACAATTTTAGGGTCTCAGCTTAAAAGTTATTACAATTAACATTTAGGAATATTCAGCATTTTTAACAAAAATAAAGAAATAGAATTCTATCGAAATCGACAATCCAATTCCTAATTACCATCCCATCCCTATACAATAGACCGTAAGATCGTAAAATTGAACTACAAAGGCATTCCTAACAGGACGCTTAACTCTGAATAGGCACATATGCACAAAATATCGTTGAGAACACAGACTTAGTCCGTATGGAAGGGGCTTAAACAATACCCCTTTTCACCCCTTAGTTTGGTTCACAATACATTTTGATGTATGTCATGAGCCCGTTTATATCCGTTTTGGGGGAATTAGATCCGGGTTGGGGGTTTTCGAGGATTAGATTTGTATGTCTTTGTTTTATGGTGTTCTGAGACTGAATAGAATCAAGGAAAAGGGCTGTGGGATTTTGTTGTGGTTGAGACGTAAACAGAACCAAGTATTTGCACCGATTTGGTGAGATCATAGATATATTAAAGAAGGAGATATGGCGTGGAATTCAAAATGTATAGAAATCCGATGAAGCCATAATTGCCCCTCCATAACGCTAATGTTGCGCACACAATTTTGTCAAAATAATACTACGAACAATTGCACACACGCGCCATCGATAACTCAGTCATTTAAATATAAACCTAATTCTTTACACTACAGCGTACTTTTTCCGTATAATTTACTTACACAAACAATTATCATTGTGTGTTGTCGCGACACGGGGGGCGAAACGACTCTCCCGCTCAAATACAACGGACGCTCCATGCGACATTACGGCTTGGTGAGGTATCGTTATGTCAGTTTTACATTGCTTGTCAAGTCACTCATTAATAGACTGAGGTGGTTGTAAAAGAGCAATGTAGGTATTTAATGCAAAAACAATACAGTCGGAGTAATATAGGAAAACAAGAATAAAGTAATACAAGTGATAGCTGAGCGAAACGCTCAACACCACGGCTTCACCGACACGCCCCCTTGCCACTTCTCCTGTTTTTAATATTTCTGTGGGTGAGATTCTTCAGAATGGTCAATTGGTCTTGTATGACAAGATGTAATAAATGATAAAGTATATTTGTTTTGCAAGTTGGTTAAACAATATTTTGAAAGCTAGATGAGGTCGGTGTTTTATACCTGACAACTCTGAGAAGAAACATCCGAAACAAACCCAGATGTCACGGTCTCATTTAAAGTCCAGACATTATATTGGTCAAGTCATACGAGGACCATGCAGGTGACTGAGATGGTATTTTAAGAAAAGAAAAGAACTACACATATTTGAGTGGAGCTGTCCAGTCAGTGCAAGCATTTGTCAATTATCTTGAAGCTCGGGTCAAAAGTAAAGGAGCTCAACAAAATGACGAACAATATCAAAGACATTATGAATGTGGACGAGGCAAAAGAAGAATGATACTAGTAGGGGTCGCGGGACTGATTTAAAAGCACCGCGTCCTTGGAACGCAAAGATCAAAAAAGAAGATAGTGGTTATTCGTCAGTCAAGTCTGACAGATCCCGGCTCTTTCGTTATGTTTGAAACTTGGAACCTTGATCTTTTATTAGCAGGTCTACGAGTAGATATGTCACACCAGAATTTAGCTACGATTTGTAGCCTTCAGCAGAGTGCACCAGTTCCTGCAATGTGCTAACAATAGCTTACAAAATGCATTTATAACGCACTTTATCCGGAGTAACTCATGTGATTTATGAACGTTTACGTTAACAAAAAACAAGCTTTTATCACAGGTTAACTCTCTCTAGTTAAAAATAAATCCCCGATCTATAAAGTGCATTAAATTGTGAAACCGATCCACATTTAAACGTTAGTCACCCACTTAAGGCACTTCAAAGCGCAATGCCCCATTTAAAATTGGCACAATTGAAAATTATTACTCATCTTTAAAAGTACTATATTTAGACATGCCGAAATAACAGCACTTGATATTTGTATAGCGAAAATTATAGCGCTCTTATGAACGAGGTAATTTGGGAAATTGCCTATTAGGAAAACATGATTTTCTTAATCTCAAGTTTTTTTAATGGTTTACAGTAGGTAATATAATAAGAAAAACATCATGAAAACATAATCTCCGGTCTCAACAAGGCGACATAGTAAAATGACATAGGTAAGTACATCTTAAGGCGAGCTATTTGATCAGTAGCTTTCTATTACATTTGCTTAACAGTGTAGATCAGAAGGAAAAACAGCCACTTAGCAATATTCCAAATGATTCACTTCGTGAATGAATAGCAAAATTAAATGACGTTGCTGGAAATGCACAAAGTGAATCATTTCAAATATTGCGTAAAGTGACCGGTTTAGACCCGCAGCTGTAAATTTTAGTATGCTTTGTTGTGTATTGAGAAAATAAATTTCAGTCAACTTTTTATTTTGTGCTTACAGAACGGTAACAGAAAATAAAAATGCAATTTCATTGAAAATTTCACAAAATTTGCATGAATGCGCTCGTAAATTGCAAAACCCTGTTTACATTGTTGGCAATATAAAAACTACGCTCAGAATTAACACAATAGTACACTCAATAACTCATCCATTCGTTCCCAATCTTTGTTGAAAAAAAAAATATACTCCAACTTCACTCAACGTGGGTGATTCGAAAAAAAAAATAAGAAAAAGTAAGGAGTTTTTTGCCTGCCAGCCTTTTATGTGAAACCGTTGAAAATTACGTTCAAGTTCACCCCCATTGTTGATGGCGTGAACATATTGTTGTACCTAAATCCTTGGTAACTGCATGTTATTTTTACGCTTTTATGTCTTCGATTTAGAATTTTATGTTGTGGAAAGAAGAGCGACGTTATATTTTAAAACAGGTTATACGCTTCTGCGATACTGCTATACTCGGATCTTTTCACACATCAGAGTCACGCGACCCTAGATAATCTTGCGATACCAGACAGTCCCGCAACCCCAGACAGTCTTATGACCCCAAACAATCTCGCGACCACACCACCCTCCTGTCAAACTATTTATTCGAAACGCTGCAAAATGCTTCAAATTATAACACTGCAACAATTATTTTGCCAATCAAACATAATGTTTGTGATATTATTATTATTATTATTGTAACAAATAAATGTAACATAAGATACTTAACGCTTTCACATAAGCTCACCCTCCTATAAATTCAGCCTATTGTTAATAATCCATCGCAATAAATACTCAAAAAACATAATTAGCAATCGTCAATTCCAATAATTACTGTGATGAGAATATAATCATGATAAATTGGCAACGTTATTGTCCATTCAAAACACCAATACACAACACAACAGTATTGTGTTCTTTCGTCGTTCTTTCTAACAATATAATCTCACCCTATAATTTAAATGCATACAGTGTAGCCGCGGGTGACCAAGGGAAGTTATAAATAAGGACAAGTAACAAGCAAAGGGATTTAAATTAAAATAAAACGTATTGTTATCATGAAGACGATCGAATACATCACTTTGATCGAGATTAACATGTTGAGGTTACGTTAAGTGGGGAATTGTGACGTCACTTTAACGATCCGATGATATTAAGATTTTTTTTACAGAAAATACGATACAAATGTTTTACGAGTTCATAATTAAAATATATTTTTAGAAACTCTATTAATATAATTATGTTATAAGGTAAATTAAAGTTATACTTATTAATAGACATAAAGTAACTGTCATGGCTGCGTATGTTTTATGATTTCATTTTTTTTGCGTGGTTGGCTTTGTCTATCAAACTAATAAACTAGAAATTGTTGAAAAATGTCTGTTTAAAGCCATTTTTTTTTAAATTTCCACAATTTTTCAGTTTTTAAAGTATTGATTCTAAACGTAGATTGAATAAATGTTTATTTATTACAACACTCGTTTATTCGTGGTATTTTCTATTATGTTACATAGTAGTTAAGTGACACAGAGACCTAATAACAATAAATTAGAAGAGAAAAAAAAAAGGAATTTTACCATTTAATTTGCAACGAAAGAGCTGCAACACAAAAACTGTCACCATCCGTCTTCAAGCTAGGAAGTAACTTCGTTTCTTTTTTACTACAGCGTGTGATAATTATGTTGTTTTTCTTTTTATAAAAGAAAGATAGTTATACTCCGTCTAGGACGCAGTTAAATAGGAGTATTACTATCTTTTTTTTAAAATGTAAGTTTTAGGTCTTGGTCCTTAGTTAAGTGTTTTCTTAGGTGTTTTAATTAATTATAATAATATATCCCTTTTCGAATGTCTTGAAATTTTGGTTCCACAGCATTCAACCATCGTCTTTTAAAAAAACGACTATTGTAGTCGTCAATGTATTCAAGGCTTTCTTTTTTGTTATCGTGGTAAAATCATCAAATGAGTCCTCCCACCCAGGTCAGGGCGGGACTGTCAGACTTGTACAGACTAAAATCCACGGTGTCCTTCAATAGCCCTTTATGTTGTAATGAGATAAGTCCCGCGACCCCGGCAGGCTCTGGCCCTCTAGAGGGGGGCCCCGTCATCATGCTGACGCTCTTCGAGGCGCGCGTGGAACACAACGCGCCGTCGACCCGGGCATGGTTCATGGTCGGACAGCGAGTTGCCCTTTACTCGCCGCCCTCATGCCTGCGCAATGTATTCAAGGCTACGGTAACAGTGACTCTGGAACGCAAAGGTAAAGGAATAGCGTAGATTTTTAGCCAGCAAGAGTCTGACAGTCCATTACGGTATCCACTACGAGAGAACTCATTTGATGATGTCACCAACCAAACAAAAAATGGGCAACCGTCCTAAAATCTTATGGCCAGTTTCCACCTTAGAAACTAAATAGTAACATACAAATTAATTAACATCTCCCATTACCCGTAAATCAAGTAATTAGTTAGCAACGGCGTTAATTGATACTTTGTAGCTATGGTAATTATTTAACACCTGCTAAATTCTACGAGGCGTTGTATGAACAATTAGCGGTAAACTGGTGTAACTGATATAGACATTGTATCGTGTTAATATGTTAATTAGCTTGCGAAGTATTATAATGTGTACATTATAAGTTTATAACCTTATCATCGTATTTCCTGGAATGTCAGGTCGGAGGTTTAGTCTTAGGGTCAAAAATTACTTGTTTGAAAAAAAAAAACATTTATTTCATTAGAAATTGGAGGAAATACTCTCCTAGAATGCCAGCTCTGGGGTTTAGTCTTAAAGTCGAAACTACTTAATTTAAAAAAAAAAACAATGTTGTGTAATTTTGTTATAAAGAATTTAAAAGAAACGGTACCTATAGTTGGTGCCAGTTAAGATGTCAATAGCGGACATTGACCCCTAACTACCAAGTCCTCGTATAAATGAAATAATTTATTGAGATTTATTTATTTATTAATTTTATCCAGATACAATTTGACAAAAGTAAATAAGTATGTTATATGCATTTTTGCATAATAAAATACCGAATAAATCAGTAAGCATATTGTAAGGATATAAGTATCTAAGTATTCATAAGATACCAAAATGATAAAAACATTTCACCTATACCTAAGATTTTATATTATTTTTACATATAAGACATCACAAATACTACACATCACAGAAAAATGCTAATTCTGATCTTATGTCATTATTCATTATCCGAGAACTTGATAGTTAGGGGTCAATGTCCGCTATTGACATCTTAACTGGCACCAACTATAGTACCTACGTAATTCGAGTCAGGATTTTCGTCCCGCTGATAGCAAGGCTAACCCTTGTGGCATAACACCTTAAACCTAAAACCAAGGCAATGTGTGGTAGGTTTCATGAGGCTATGTTTTGGAAAGAAATTGGTATTTTTTTCTACATACGGAATTTTGTAATGGAATTTTATTTTCTAATTTCCTCCTTCTACAAATTATAAATATAACATAACATAACATTAAATTAAAATAGGCTTCAATGTAACAAAACTAACACGTAGACGTAGCAAAACGTTTCCCAAACAAAAAAAAATCTACATAAAAATATCAGCACACAAAAAATTTAAAAACCGGCCCGTCGCGTAGCCTCAATATGTTCCCTTTATTGATATTCAATCTATGAGAGGGGTAGGCCGGCCGGCAATTAAACAAAACATATTTTTGTTTCTTTTTTCCACCATTGCTTTTGGACCAGCAAATTGGTTTTCGTGGTAGGAATCCTTAATTGTTCACACATTAACATATCGAATTGTGATCAAAAAGATACATTTAATTTATGTTCAGTTTCGTATTACATTTAAATAGGTGTCCGATACAATTAAATGAGTGTTGCTTCATTTGCATAGCAGGAATTTTCAGCTGCAGTAAGTTATCCTTTTTAATGTTGCAGTGTATTGCGAAAAAATAAAATTAAAATGATAATTTTACTGATAAAGAGGTTCCCTTTGTGAATTATTATGACGAAGAAGATTGGTTACGTCACAAGCGAACACACGAACGATAACATATAGCGGAACAATCGCATTGACCGAAGTCGAACAGATCACATCACATCCTTATTGAGATGCGGACGGCTACTAATGGGTGACTTGCCGTCCGATCATGGATCACGCTCGGGTCGACGGCGCGTCGCGTTTCACGCGCGCCTCAAACGGCTGTCAGCAAGCTGACAGGGCCCTCCTAAGCATGCCGGGGTCGCGGGACTGTCTCATCAGGTAACCGTGACACTGGAACGTAAAGAGCTATTGCAAACATTCCGATATTGGTTTCTAAGAACCTAATTAAGCATTGATCGTTGCTGTTTTGTTGAGGCTGTATAAACCGGATAGTTAAAACAATTAGAATGATTTTCGCGCAAATCGTGGACATGTATAACAAATGTAGGTACAAGTTTTATGATTACTGCTGGATCGTGGTGTACAATTGATTGTGGGCAATCGACATATAACAGCTTTTGATTAATACTAATAAAACTTCAATCTCCTGATCTCAATTACTTTATTTACTACATTATTGCATTAAGAGCGCTTATTCTGAAAGTTGGCAACATCGCAAATAATTGTCAAATATGAAAAAGTTTTAATTAATTAGGTAAATTTACTGTATGAAAATAAGAAATATGGCTCTGTAGTGCACTAAAAAACTGATTAGGGAATGCAATAATTAATATCGTAACACCGAATATATAGTTTTAGATGTAATAAAAGTATTTGGAAACTTTCCAAATGCTTTTTTTACACCTGAAACGGTTACCTACAAAATCAAATTCAGTGTTTTAATTGCATTTCTATATCAATGTTCTAGTGCACTACAAAGCGATATTTCTTATCTCCATACAGTAACATTGCTATATGAATGAAAATTTGTTCAAATTTGACAATTATTTGCGACGTTGCCAACTTTCAGAATAAGCGCTCTTAAGTCTGTACGTCATTCTTAAAGGAAATTGGCAGCGTTTTATATACAAATGTGTATAGTTAAAAATATAGTTATAATAATAATGAAGGATGTGGATATAAAAACTTCTGTTGAAATTATTTTATTCTTCACTGTTACAGTAAAACATGGTATTCTTATTTGATATTGTCATCAAATGAGTCCTCGTACTGACAAAAATCCACGGTGTTCCTTCAATAGCCTTTTACGTTCCAGGTTCACGGTTACCTGTTTAGACAGTCCCGCGACCTCGGAAAAAAAGGTTATCGCTGCACTTAAACTGATGAGTACGGTAGCAGTAATTTAGTGCAGAAAACAAGTAATAACAACCACATTACATTTTTCCAGTTCAGTAACAGTTATTATTAAAATAACGCAGCGAAAAACCCAGCTGAAAAAGCACCAACATTACAGGTAAAAATCTGCATTTTCATTTCACTGAAAAAAGGACAGAATTTTCGTCGACTGAATATTTTGTGCATTACTCTTGCTTGACCTTTGAGCTTAATTAAATTAAAAGTACCTACCCTTCAAACTGAATTATATCAATATAAACTTTTTAACCAGAATTAAAACTTCGTTAAAACCGATTCGATTTAATTTCATGAGGGTAGTTTTAACAGGAAATGACGTCACATGCAATCTGCTACATTGCCATACTTTTGGCAAAATGCCAGATGGGCGCTTAAATAAAAGTTGCCGTCTAGTGAATAAATATGCCAGCGCTTTTTTTAAGCGGCTTGATTTTTTGCAGCGGACTTGTCAAGTTTTTGTTAGGCGTTTCTTCGGAGTCTGTGCCAAAAATGGCTTGGTTAACGAATTACAGTTTTAAAAATAGTAAAAATTAAGAAATGTCTACTTCGTGTTGGATCTGGGTCAGAAATGACCGTTCTTCTTTAATTATAAAAAAAATTAGTTACAAAGGGAAATGATAAGAATTTCAATTATTGAACAAAAAAACCGACTAAATTGAGAACCTCCTCCTGTTTGAAGTCGGTTAAAGAGCGTCGCTCCTTTTCGAAGTTGTTTAAAAATAATCTTTTTTATTTATTTATTAATATTGATTTCAATTACAAAAACCTTTACACTTGTTTTAAACCATAAAAAAAGATATAAAAATTGAAAATTCCATTACACAGGCTACCTTAAATAATGATGTTTAAACCCAACACCCAATCAATTGAACCGTATAATTTCAAATACGCTCATCCCACTATAATAGTAATGACTAGTAAGATGAGCATGCATTAATCCAACATGGGAGGCTGCGTAAAGATGAGCCGGATTGATTAGCATGCAAATTGATGTTCATCTCAGCAATATACCTCTGAGACATAGAGTAGATACCTTTCAGAAGGCACAATATGTTTTAAACTTTGACATTTACTAAATTTTTTGTTCTAAAAAATTTTAACCCCCTTATCGTAAGACTTTGTAGGAGAGAATAGAGAAGCCTTAATATAATTGTCATTTGTCTAGGTGCTCTGTGTCATACAACGAACGAAAAACGTACGCACACATAGACAAAATTCGCCTACAGCAAGTGCAAGAGCAGACTGTCATTTTGTATGAGCACTCCACGCACACAAAGATACTTTTCACGTATAGCGAGGGCAAGCGAGCTTGCGACTGTCAGTTGCTTTTAAATATGGCGCACAACTTTTTAAATGCAGAGAAAAGAAAAAAACTATGGGTTCACTCCGGGAGTGGCCGGCAGAAGTGAAAACTTTTTTATTACTGTGTTATATTTTAAAACTGGAGTGGTACAGATATGAAATTAACGAATTTTGTTACATCTTGTTAGTGTCGTACAGGTGTCAAATAACAAATGTTTTCATATATTATGCTCGATAGATGGCGTTGCACGATTAAAATGCAAGCTATACTTTGCCTCTTCGTCTACCAATTTTCGATCAGAGTCACGTGATCTTGACGCGAGTTTAACAATTTTAACCCTTTACAAAAAAGTGTACATGAAAGCCCCGCTAAAGAAATTTTCACTTCAAAAAGTACAAATAGTTTGTTATAGCCGGGCCACATTAACGTCATTTCCCGTTGAATTTCGCTATAATAGTCTTTAAATGTTCGTATAAACGTCCATTAACGCAATAATCTACGGCATTTTCCGTTAGTGTGGCCTTAGTGTTACAAAACGTAGAAGTAAACGATGAAATGTAAACGAATGTAATCTTTCAATTTCATCATCATCATCATCTTCTCAGCCATAGGACGTCCACTGCTGAACATAGGCCTCCCCTTTAGATCTCCACATATACCGGTTGGAAGCGACCTGCATCTAGCGTCTTCCAACTTCTTTCCATATACCACAAAAAAATCAAAACACAAATTACTACGTCAAAACAGCATTTCACAACCCATTTCAGTTTGCTTACTTAAGCTATGTACAATAAACATCCGTAACTATAGTTACTACCAATTAGCTGAATCCAATCAACAAAACTAATAATCGGATTAAATACTCACGTGATCACACCCGGTACTAAGTCGAGGCCCTTACACAGAACATATAATTTACTACTCTAATTAATATTTGATCAGATGTATTTGCAATATCCGTATTACCTACGCAATGTTTCAAAGTTGTGTTGAAATTAAATTCATGCTAAGAAGTACAGAGGTTTGGACGAAGAAAGGGGAGGCCTTTGCCCAGCAGTGGGACACAGATTAGGCTTATAAAAAAAAAAGAAGTAAGTACATCGGGGTCAATCTTCAATACTTGATACATCCGTCGAGGATAATGACGCCCGATCTTTTACTACTAGTGCAACCGTCCACTGACAAAAAACAAAAATATAAATTATTATAAAATTTCATTTAAGACGCGGACTGACTACGATTTTAATCGCTTATGACCGCGTAAACTATTGTCACCACTATAGAGCGTCAATAAGATTGAAAATTGAAAAATAGTATATTTTGCAACTAGTGAATAAAGAGCGGATTTAAAGCGAGGGCCATTATATGAATCACGAGCAAGCGAAGGATTTTAATGACTGAATCACGACCGTAGGGAGTGATTCATGATGATTGAATCACGAGCGGAGCGAGTGATTCAAATATTTAAATCCTGAGCGACGCGAGTGATTCAGGCCCTCGATTTAAATCCGTTTTATTCAAGAGTTGCAAACGATACTTTATACCATGACTACGAGAAAAAGAAAGATTTGAGCGATAATATTTATATGTAACGAAAAAAAAAAGTTTTTTTTAAATTAATACTGCTCCACACACACGTGGGTGCGTTTCCAAACATCTAAATTCACAATACACAAACACCCACACCCGAAACAAATAATTGTAGATCATAGTACGAATATTTGCTCCGTGCGGGAATCGAACCCGCTTCACGTAACGAAGTAGTCCAATCGCTTAGTCAACAAATTAACATTCAAATCGGAACAATGACTTAAATTAAGAGTAATATTTTCCTAATAACACGGGGGTCGACCGCATCAATGTGTTCTAAATTCAAACACCAAAACAGTGAGTAAAAGAGCTTTTTATTCACTGTTTTCAGTGAGTAAAAGTAACTTTTTAGAGTAGGAATGGTATAAATGACATTTGTGTTGAAATGTGACATAAGCTGCGAATGGGCATTTATTTTACTGCTTTTCTTCAGATTATTTAAAATATAGACATAAAATTAAATAATGGTTTGGTTAAAGTTTTAAAAAAATGGAATACCTACTAAATTCTTAAAAAAAAAACTGTTGTTATCGCTGGAAATACAGAGCTCTTCGACGTCAAAGTTTATTTTTGTGCTACAACTTCCCAATTTTTATTGGGAATATCAAACTCTTATTTATTATTCTGTTCGGTTTAAATTCTTCTTTATATCCTTCTCTGTTCACTGTATTTTTCGCGTTGCTTATTTTTATTACATTACGTCATACTCGACGTTCTAAGAAACCAATTTTTGGGAATATTGAGATAACACCGCGCCTTAAGTTAGATGTAATTAAAATAATTTATATTTTTGTTTATTGTCAGCGGATGGTTGCACTAGTAGTAAAAGATCGGGCGTCATTGTCTTCAACGGATGTCTCAAATATTGAAGATTGACCCATCCACATATCCCAATTTCGGTTAAAATTCAGAGTCTGCTACCTATGGACATTTTGCGAAAGGAACATTTTGCGCCTGAGCCATGCTTTTAAGTTGGACATCAGGGGGAAATCCAAATCCAGATGAGATACGGAGAAACTTTTAGGACAGTAGCTCGGTCGCGGATCTATCGGATAACCGTCGCCCCGGAACGTAGAGGGGTATTGAAGGACACCGTGGATTTCCCGGACAGTCCCTCCCGTCCTGCCCTGGGTGGGAGGACTCATTTGATGATTTTACCACGTAAGAAAAAAAAGGGACTTTTTTTGGTCAAGTGTGAGAGACACGTTTTATGGTCGAGCTTTTTGTCTTCAGCTGGGCACGAATCCAGGACCTGATAATCAAAATTTACTACTCGTGTACTATGAGTTATACCTAAACAATCGCTAGTAAAAGTATGGAATCACTTCTATTCCTCGAGATTTTGAGTACTTAATTACTAGTTAAGAATACTAATAATGGTAGGTACCATTTTAAAGGTTTCACTGCTTTTGCTCACTAGTGTAGTTATATAGAATACTCTTTATTATGCGTACCTTACAAATAACAGGTACTTACAAGTATATCTTATAAATAGGGTAGACATAATGGGCGGTCTATATATATCAGCCCAAGGCTGAGGCTACACTAGGCCGCGATGCGATCTGTGACACATGAGCGATTAAAACAAACAAATGAATGCTCACGTATGTGACTACCGTACATCAGCGATACATCGTCGCATCGTAAATCGCTGCTCAATGTAGCCTCACCCTAATACTTCTGGACAAACAAGGTTTGCTACTCACCTCTGTGATTCTGTGACCTATTTAAAATTCGTTTTCAGCCAGAATTTTACTCTGAAAATAAAATCCAGTGAAGCAGAGTGAGTTTAAAACAATCAGTTTTGTCGTATTTTGTTTTATATAGAATACGATAAAGCTTTTAATAATAAAAAATGTACCCAGATGGTTTGTATTGCGAATGTTTATGTAATTATTATGCAAGATTAATTAAATGTATAAAAAAAAGCTTATCGTTTATTGATAGATCGAAATATCGAAGATATTACAGATTTAAAAAATGCGGGGACATAGCGGTTGCGGCGGTACGCTATAATATTATTTTATTATATAGGAATGACGTCTTAGCAAGAGTTGTTCAGCCTGATGAGCACACTCTGTTCACGTATAAAAATTGAAGATTTGGAACACCTGTTGTGGAATTCCAAGCGCCCAGCGACACTAGCATATTATAATGACGTCATAATAAAAGTTGTTTAGTCTGATGGGCATTTCCTGTTGACTTACACAAATTAAAGGTCGACGTCTCGAATCGTCTCGCGCATCCCGTTGTTTTCCCGTCCCCGAGCTCTTAGAATTCGACATCAGACGTTTCAGATCTTCGATTTTGACGACCCCGTTGCCGCTGGCATAAGCAACAGGATCCGCGTACGAAGTCGCGAGCAGAAGCTAGTAGTATACATATAAAAGTCGCTTATATCTGTCCGTATGAGCATAACTTCTGAACGACTGCACTAACTAGTATAATTTTTTCTTTGTTATTTTCATGACAAAGTTTGTATGTAAGAAAATTTTCAGAAAATCTGGGGTCGGTAGAAAATTTGATCTCATATGAAGTTGGGATGGCTTGCTGGAACAACTTAATAAAAGATCAGAAGCATTAAAGTCTGACGATCTGTCTTACCTAGAGTTGGTGTGTAAGTGCGTTGTGGAAGTCAGATTAGCAGTCGCTTTATGTAAAACACAGGAATTCTTCTGTAATAGGTTTAACTTAAAGCCGACTCCTACAAAGTTGAGGCTAAGATACGTAATTTACACACTTTAAATCATCGTCAACTAACACATAATCCAACGATAGTCGCTGCGGGACACAAACAAAAAAAAAACGCATAAAGCGCTTCGTTACCGCGTCGTCGGTTAAGCATAATACAAAATTCGTACATCCAGAATTGTGCCCGAAAGCAATCATTAAAATAATAATGCTCCTTGCTCACTGGTATATCATTTTAGCCCAATAATTCTTCACGGATCGCAATTTTATCGCGATACAAAATAACAGTTATTTAAAAATGGAACTGTTTTTTACCTGTTATTATTGCACATCGATCTGCTAACGGCTTGGGGGAAATTCGATAAATGATTACTGTATTTTTTTATCGTTGATGATCTGAAAACGGTAAGATATTAAGTGTCAAGTGATTGGCTGGTTGTAATTCAGTAGTTAAGGTAAATAAGTTATTATTGGCAGTAGTCAGTTTTCCTTTGCCTTCAGGCGGCCATCTTTGGGGAGGCTTCCGCCATTTTGCCTCCAAATTGGCTTGTCATGCGCTACTGTAATCATGGCGTATCTTTTTATCTGTGTTTATTTTACCCTGTGTTTATCTCTGTACATCGATTCAAATAATTTTGAACATTATTTATTGATAACAAGGGAAAAAGATGTTCAGTAAAGATAAGATGCTTGTTTAATTTTTTTTTTCTCATAATGAGACAGCTTGATATGCAGCTTGATTATTCGTATCTAAGGTTCAATGAATGAGGTGGTTTTTAATAAGAGTCTGACAGTTCCTCACACTTATTTCATGTTTTGAGCAGTGGTGGCCCAGGGGTATCGGCCTCGACTTACGAGTTGTAGGTCGTGGGTTCGAACCCCGTCAGGCGTATTACTTTGTGTAATTTATTTCAACACCACTGCTCTCAAAACGGTGAAGGAAAACATCGTGAGGAAACTGGCATGTCCTAGAACCAAAAATTCGAAGACATGTGACATCTACCAATCCGCACTGGGCCCGCGTGGTAGATTACGGCCCACTCCCTCTCACAGAGAGGAGGCCTGTGTCCCAGCAGTGGGAACATTTATAGGCTGATAATGATGAACTGATTTATAACAGTTATACTTTTAACAGGAAATTACTGTTATTTTCTTTAAAATCGTTCCCTAGAATTTGAACATCAAAATATTTAAACTGCCTTTCTTTTGTTGCAGCATCAATCGAGTCCCTCCACGCTCCGACAGGGGGTGGGGTGGAGCTCCCCTGTGACGTCACACCGGCGTTGCCTGACGACCGTATGGGGCTCGTCATCTGGTACAAGCAGGGGCATGAGTCGCCGATTTATACGTAAGTATCTACTCATAACTTCAATAGGTATTTATTTCGACGACGATTTACAATTTAAAGCATACTTACAGTGTAATACGAGGAACAGTTGGTCAATTAATGCTGGCCACTGACAGTATTATGAGGTATGGTAAGCTTCAGAAAAAACACACCCTTTTTGTTAATGACATCACTACCAAAGGAGATAAGATTTCTCTGAAGCTCACTGTACTATCCAGTAATACCAAAATCGCTAACAGCAACAGTAAAGCTTTTGGTGGAAAGAAAACGTTACCTTAAGACGAAAAGAATGTAATGAAAAAATTGACCCTGCCAAGCATGATTGCGATATCCTAGTTGGTAAGACATCTAGAGTACTGAATCAGAAGGTCGCGGGATCAAGCCCTCCTCGCAATAGTTAAGCTTATTGCGATACCTCTTCGTAATATGACTGTTTTCTAAATAACTCTATCGAAAAAAAAAAAAACCAACATTATGAAATGAATTAAGAAAAATCTTCTCAAAAACATCTTGATTAAAATGTCCGAAATCATACTCTTATGACCGTTTAGTCCATAATCCTATAAGCCTCAGTTTAACAAAACCCACTCTCAACCACTCAGACCTTTTAACCGCCATATTGCCCCGTCATTAAAACAATAAATAATTACTAATCATCCCAAGAAGTACTTCAGACTGACAGCTGAGTACTCCAGCCGTACTCGTCACGATTGAAATCAATATGTTTTGCTACGAGTAAAATACCTGTTATAAGTACTTATGGTTGATAGAGTATTTATTGTGTTGACGTTTTGTGATCCTTATGGTGTGTGAGAGGCTTTATTTTGACTTTTGATTGACGTTTTTCACACAATAGAATTTTTAACCTTTTTTTGTCTTTTTTATACTGGTTTATAAACTGGTGGAGGTCCCGACTGACTTTGTAGGTCATAGGTTCGATTGGTATTAAGGCTCATTACTTTGTGTAATTTATTTCATCATCACTGCTCTCAAAACGGTGAAGAAAAATATCGTCAGGAAACCGGAATGTCCTAGAACCAAAAATTCGAAAACATGTGACTTTAACCAATCCGCACTAAGCCCACGTGGTGTACCCCACGTCTTCTGATTCTCACAGAGAGAGGGTCTGTGTCCCAGCAGTGGGAACAGCATAGATTTTACTATGTAATACTGGTATTTTGCACCATCAACTGCTTTGTTCAGCGTATTAAAACATCTCAAACTCAGACTTCTAACCATCCGTTACAGCACTACCAAAGATGTACGTACAACTTCGAAACTTTCAACTAACTTTTCGAAGTTTGGAGGGTTCTTTATACGTAATGGATAGTTGCTGACCATCCATGAATCTACCTCGCCAAGTGTAGCTTAACATTTCTTACCGATTAAGTCGTAAATTATCCCACGGGAACAATACATCCGGATGACAACTGTCCTATGTGTAAAACAGGTTATAAACTACCTCTATACCAAATTGCATCCACATCGTTTCTGTAGTAGTTTTTGTGTGAACATTCATCCATCACATAAACTTCACGCTAACCGACAATTCATGCTTGCG
Source organism: Agrotis exclamationis (assembly GCA_950005045.1). Lineage (NCBI taxonomy): Eukaryota > Metazoa > Arthropoda > Insecta > Lepidoptera > Noctuidae > Agrotis > Agrotis exclamationis. The sequence continues at coordinate 5,524,512 of OX465441.1, read as the reverse complement.
CTGACTGGTCAGGTCCACTCAAACTGGGTGGTTCTTTCTTCAAAAGACCATCTCAAACACCTGCATGGTTCACGTAAGATTTTACCGATACAAAATGTCTGGAGTTAAAGACTGTTTAACATGAACAAAAATATTTTGTTGTTTTTAACCGACTTCAAAAAAAGGAAGAGGTTCTCAATTCGGTCGGTAACCTCTGAGTTTGTTTCGGCTGTTTCTTCTCAGAGTTCCCCAAGAGAGAGAAACCCAGGCTTCATCCAGTTTTTTTTTAAAAGAAAATTTTTTTGACGTGTAAAACAGTTTGTCAAAACCAATTTGCAAAATAAATATCATTTATCATAGGATTAAACTAAGCAAGTTACAAAAGTAATCTCCAAAATTCTTCAAAGCCTTGACGACACACCTAAATAACTTAGTCAAGCTTAAATACAACATTATGAAAGTACTAATAATGTCAACTACAAGGACTACTTACCTTCGTTAAGTAAACAAACCTTGATGTTCAAAAACTAGACTTAGACTTAATTAATCCTGTGATGTTACCTACGCGACTATAACTAAATAAACGTCAAAATTAGACATGCCTGCTTTCACATCATAGTCGTCGTGTGTCACTATGCAAGAAAGAAGCAGAAGATTCAACGATTTTTCGTTAGCCTGCTCTACCTGTCCCACTTCTAGGCAAAGACCTCTCTTGCTTCCTTCCACTTTTGAATCTTTCTTTTCTTTTCATATTAAGCTGGGTACTCACTTAGCAGTGTTGCATGTAACGTATCAGATACTGTATCAACTTTCAAGTGGGTACGGCTCGTCCATGGTCAACCGCGTATCTAGTTACGAGCTGCCGGATCCGCAGTGCTCGCGACGACGTCACGCCGACAGCATTTTATCTCAAACCTTAATTAGATTAAATATTTTTTCTTCCGTTCGTTGCTCGCACCTACGTACTCACTATAGTCGCGGTCGTGTCACCGTCCACGAGCACACTGCGAGCCCCCTTTGTGTTCGCAGTGATACCGCCACTCGGCGGGTCACTGCGAGCTTACAGCGAACCACGCGCGAACTGCTCGCAGCGGGCTCGTGCCTACGTACTCACTTGATACTGTATCTGATACGTCACATGCAACACTGCTAAGTGAGTACTCAGCTTAACGTTACCCCACACTAGGAATTTCTCCTGTATCATGGGTGCGTTTACAAACATAGAAACTCACATACACAAACACCCAGACCCGGAACAACTACTTGAAGGGCATACAAATATTTGTTCCGTGCGGGGATCGAACCAGCGACACGCTGCACAGCAGTCGATCGCTCAACCACTACACCAAACGCTTAACGCGCTTCCTCCGTCGAATTCGGACGGAACCTTTCCAGCACGCGCAGCATGGCGCCGAAGAAACGGGTTTTGTCGGCGGGAGAAAAGACAAAATGTCAGAAGATTTTTATGTTTCAAATATACAAAAAATATGTTTCTATTCTTTAATAGTGTAAGAATCGTGTCATACTTGTGCAAAAAAAAAACAGTCGATTTGTATAGAAATAACGATTAAATAACTTTGTCTTTTCTTGGTAGAATAGAGATAGAATCACCATGCTACGCGTGCTGTTCCTCCCGCCATCTCGTTCGTGGCCTGTCGCAACTCCGCCTCACTGTCTCAGGGCACCAATGTTGAGCCATTTTGTCTGCCTTGCTTTCGACATATGTCCTGTCTAGTAGTCCCAATTGAGTTAGGCAGCCTTCTGAGCCACGTCAGCTATACATATTTGTTTTGCGCCGCGCAGTCAAAAGGGAACATAAAAAGAGGTGAGGGTAAAGGTCGGGTGCGTAGTACACGCAATCGGCGTGCTTGCATGGCCAGATGTATGCTTGTGGATGAGACGAAAGGGGGAATGTAAGGATCGTAGCAGACGGCGCTCTGTGGTTTCTGCTCACCCCCATGAGAAAAAGGCGTGGGTTTCTCTCATGGGGTTTCGGCTCACAGAAACCATAAATTATGTGTATAGTTTGTTTGTCGCGCTGAAGATGTCATTCCCAAGGTGTTCCAAAGTTGATTTTCTGATCTTCTCTTGTCATTTGACTCCAAGTAACGAGCACTGCTAATGTGTGACGACAAGATGAATACCAATTACTAGTGACAGCCCAGATACTGATTGGTAGCAACGTAATACGCGGATAGGGTTACTGAGCGTATATTATACGTTTAGAAGCTACGGAATGATAGTAGATGCTCTATTTGAGTACAGATATTTGTTTACTTTGATTAGTAGATTGATATCAAATACTGATTGATATTTACTTGTTTGTTTATGAAGGAAAATTATATTTATCTTTGTAAGTTAAATCGCAAATTATTACTGAGGTACTTGCTTTGCTTTAGCCCGCAGCTACGGTCTCGTTCATTTAGAATTTGACTACCAAGTCAGAGCCAGAGTATGTTTACACTTTTTTTGTGGACCACTGATCGTTGGTTTTATTCAGCTCATCCCGCCATCTTCTACGAGCTCTGTCGTGACTTAGATAGATGATCCCTTTATTAAACAAAGGCGTGCAAGTCGAATCTTTTAGCTTAACTTCTTTAACGACTGCCTCAGATTCTAATCTGCATGGTTCTCAAACGACTGGACCCACATATCTAGACTTTGACTTTTTTTTTTTTTGCGTGGTAAAACTAAAATCATCAAATGAGTCCTCCCACCCCGGGCAGGGCGGGAAGGGATTGTCAGACTTGTACTGACTAAAATCCACGGTGTCCTTCAGTAGCCCTTTATGTTGGGGTGCTAAGACAGGAAACCTCCACGTGCGTCCGTGGACTGGAGTTCCCTCTCGGATACGTCCGGGGGGAACACCAGTTTTTCGGGCCGATGCACCCTGGGATGCGGACAAAAACTCTTCCTTAGGTACTGTGTGCCTAAGTAGTCTCTTTGCCCGTATGCAAATAGCCTGTCGGGTGGACGCTCCCAACGCGCGTCCCTCTGAATAGCAGAGGGTACAGCGGCGGAGCGGGCTTGCGGACGATGAGTAATGGGTAAGCTCGCCGTCCGACCAGGTAAAAAAAAAAAGAGCCCTTTATGTTCCGGGGTCACGGTAATGAGATAAGTCCCGCGACCCCGGCAGGCTTTGGCCCTCTAGAGAGGGGGCCCCGTCATGAGTATGTTTACACTTGGCGCCTTTTATTTATTACATTTTATTGAACGTTATTGTCGTTTTCCTGGAAAAAATAGTACTTGTTTTCGAGATGAAAGGTACTCTACGTTCATTTCTGTACACCTGGCAACGTGTATGCATAATTTCAGGATGATCGCTTTAGTGCTTTAAGCGTGAAAAGGTAACAACTAACAAACATACATTCGCATCACAATACTAGTTAGGATTTGTTATTTCTCTCTAGGAAAAATCCTTAAAAAAAAGTTTTATTGATCTTTCAGCGTTAGTTTTATAGTAAAAGTTGTTCACAACCATACGTATGTACGTTCAGTCCATGAAAAGTTGTTAATGTTTTACAAACAACCTTGTATAAGGATCATATTATACCAGTACCTTTGTTATTAAGCTCAGAAGCTAACCACAAACCGTTAAACATAAAGACACTAAGGATATACAATCTACACCCATTCCTTTGAGTCACCCGTTCGTATGATGAGCTTAAGATACGTCAACTAATACTGTTAATAGGGATTGATATCGATATACTATCGGTAGGAAAAAGTATCGATATTAATTTCTGTTCTAGTGTTTTGTGTTTGACGTTTCTCTAGTAAAAATTCATGTGATTATTCTAGATTTGTTTTCCAATAATAATATTTTTAGGTAGCTTCGTTATTCAGAGTACTTTTTAAGATATAAATTGTATTTATTGTGCATATTAGTCGAGCCATTACATGGATGCGACGCGGTAGGTCGGGGCCAAAACCTTACAGGTCTTGGGTTTGATTCTCAGATCCAGCAATTTATTATTATTATATTATAGTAGTAGCCACAGGGTCTGGATTTGTGCCGGGTTGATAATAGGCTCACCCCCTGTCACATAGAATTTAAACATAACTAGCGAAATGTGAGTGTACCTATGTATAATTAGGGTATGCCTCTGATAACAAGCTGTTAAGCCTCCTGCAGACACACGCGATTAATCGCGCTGCGACAACGAGCCAAGCTAATTTCCACTCTAAAAATACTGCGAATGGACCGCGACATGTCGCCCCGCGCGATTAATCGCGTCTGTCTGCAGGAGGCTTTATGTTCACAACTAAAAGTACTTCATCGATACTATTATCAGTATCGATACTTTAGTATCGATACTTTAGTATCGATATGAAATCCTTATTAAACTAACTTATGGTATATGCTCTAATGCCGTTAATATTCTATTAACCTGGTTCGTGCATCAAAAACGCCGCAGCGTTATACGCTTACTGGAGCATTAGTCCGCTTTAAGATGGTGTCTGTTTTCATTGTGCCACGAGTTTTGGAGGTTTTTATTCTTGTGGCTTTTCTCGTGTCAACATAGATGAGGTTCTGTAGTGCTTAACCGGACAACCTAGTGCTGTCGTGAACGTAAAAACTTATTCAGCAATCTGACGGGGATAGACATAGAGGGCCAAACACCTGTCTAAACACATAACCCTGGAACGTAAGGGGTAATTGATGGAACACGGTGGTTTTTAGTCAGTACGAGTCTGAAAGTCCTTTTCGCCCCACCCAGGGCGGGAAGACTCATTTGATAATATTACCAACTAAAAACAAGTTTTGTTTTAATGTAAAACGTTGTCTCACACTAGGAATCTTTCCTGTGTCTTGGGTCATTTGATGATATTACCACGTTTAAAAAAAACTTTTTCAAAAAAAATGTAACCGCCTTCAAAAACAACCATAAAAAACGGTAAAAAAACCTACAAAATAACTTTTCTTTCGGAAGTCGGTGTCTTTGTTTTCTTTATTTCATTGTCTTTATTTTGCCACCGACTTCCGAAAGAAAAGTTATTTTGTAGGTTTTTTTTATCGTTTTTTATGGTTGTTTTTGAAGGCGGTTACATTTTTTTTGAAAAAGTTTTTATTTTACTCTTTTTAGTTTAAATATTCAACCCGAGTTCTTGTCAAATACAACATGTGCACTAGAATTTTGTAATCCATAATACCGGTAATAACATCGCTCATGTACACAATAAGCTAATAAAATTCCCTATCTCGAAAACTACTGAACCGATTTTGATTAAACTTGCAATATTCCCTAAGTTAAATGATACCTAGTGCAACAAAAAAAGAATTACTTAAATCGGACTTGTAGTTCCAGAGATATGTGAACTCAAACTAAATCAGATGCCTACTCCTTACTATTAAGGAGTTCTACCTTCCATCATCAGCTCAGCTACATGAAATTATGATTACCATACCCAAGTAAAATGACTTCATAAAATTTGCGAAAAACGCTGTGTCGGCCTATAAAATTCGAGGGTTGCCCTCGATTTCTCCAGGATCCAATCATCAGATCCCAACTTGGTGACTATGGGACCACCTCAGAAGTACCTCCTTTCGAACAAAAAAAGAATTTAAAAAATCGGTCCACAATTGGCGGAGTAATCGTGTAACAAATATACAAAAAAAAAAAAAAAAGAAAAAAAAAACATACCGTCGAATTGATAACCTCCTCCTTTTTGAAGTCGGTTAAAAAAGCACAATATTTTACAGAGAGGTATTTTATTAGTTATCTTATAGAAAACAATGGAGCATAACGTTAAAACATAACTTATTGTACTAAAGTATCGTATCGTAAGCAACATTGGAAATATCTCCCTATCTGTTTTTAAGACAATGTTGCATTTGATAGCTGTACCTTTGAGCGCTTCATCTTGAGATACTTTGCTGTTACAACTTCTTTATGTTAACGCTTTTATCTCTTATGAGATGGGCAGAGTTTTAAGCTATGTAATAAGGCGGACGTGAGTATACTTCAAGACTTATTTAACTGCTTTAAACTTTGAATGTAATCGTTTAGATAATGTTATAAGAATTTGTTGCTGAATGCGTGATTAGCGCTAAATATTATCATAACTTATTCCTTTTTTTATTTCGGTAATTATAATCCAAAGTTCCTGAGGATTGGTGGAAGTTTGTTACTCTTTCACACAAAAACTACTGAACGGATTTGAATGAAATTTGGTAGACAGATAGTTTATAACTTGGATTAATGCATTGTAGATATATTTACTTTTTATCCCAGTGTGACACTCTTCAAGGATAAATTTTTGACAATAGCTAGAAGGATTCCTAAATGGGTGATCTGATCGTGCCATAAAACCTTTGCGTTAAAGTATTTTTTTTTTACTTTTGTAATTACAATCCCACCAAAAACATTCTGTAAAAAACTAGCCAAAGTCTCGATAGAGCTGCTTATTTATCTCTAAAAAGTAATGAAATATAGACAAAGTCGTGCCACGTTTAAGGTTCATTACTGCGATTTCTTTATTATTATAGTTAATGTTGTGAGAATTTCTGCGTTCTGGTCTTATCCAGAGGTTCTCAAATAGGGCCCTGAAAATACGGCGAAATGGTTCCAGTAAAGGATGGTACGGCAGTGTTTGCTTTGCGTTCGACTTTGGCGGGGGCACTGCCGTGCCCCCGATTCCTTGAGTGAATTGGCGTGCAGAGGCACACCATTGACAGAATTGTAAAGAATAAGTGGAGACCTTTGATCAGTAGTGAGACAGAATAGTCGAACAAAAAAAATTCCTTGAGTAATTACAATTGCCTTCAAATGTTATAATTTCATTAATGAAAATAAAACTTGCCTGTTACATTTTATTCCGTTGTTCATGCCTAAGGCATTAAGGTATCTGTTGTTACTGAAGGAAAACATGAGAGTTTGAAAAGGTAAATTCCCATGTTTTCGTAATACATACATAAACTCATTATTTCTCATGAGGCCCGAGGGCTTACCATACAAAACGCTGCCTACTCAGCTACCAGAGTTTTTTTAGGCTGTTCATTTTATTAAATTGAGTCCTAAGCCATAGAACGGAAGGGATTATCAGACTCTTCATCACCATTATCAGCCTATAATGTTCCCACTAGACACAGGCCTCTTCTCTGTGAGAAGGAGTGCGCCATAATACACCACGCGGGCCCAGTGTGGTTTGGTAGATGTGGATGTCAAATGTCTTAGAATTTATGGTTCTAGAACATTTGCCGGTTTTCTCAAGATGTTTTTCTTCACCGTTTTGAAAGCAGTGGTGATGAATAAATTAGACAAAGTAATGCTCCTGGCTGTGTTCGAACTCACGACCCACATTTCGAACAAGTGGCAGCTAGGCCACTCTTCAGACTCTTACTGATCAAAATTCACCCTATACCATCGGTTGCTCTTTGTGTTCCAAGGCCACAGTATTCTGGTTAGGCAGTTCCGCGATCCTGGCAGGCGTGGCCTGTTGGGCTCCGTCAGTCTCCATCTATTTTCTGGGAAAACAACAATAAAGTTGATATGGGAATATCTGGCGCCACTTGTCTTGACTGTCATATTCTAAATTAATGCGAGCAAAGCCACGAGCAATAGGTAGTACATAATATCATAGGAAATCAAGCTAAACCAAGCTCAATTCCACTAACAAGATCCATAGGCAAGCTACTCCATAACAGACACTCAGACAGTATTGATTCTCGGATCAACCATAGACTAAGACGTCTAGATAAGGCCAGGATTAATTCTGGAGCGTCTGTGTATGTGTATCTAGAAAATCCTTTTAGGATTAGACTGAAATATTAGTCTGAAGATAGCCATAAGCTCTTGCTGGACGATAGAGTGTATTAAATAGCCTCTACGAGTAGCGATAACGGCTCAAACATAGGGCATTATTGGGCAATCTTCTTTGTTTTTTTTGGCGTCGTAAAATCATCAATTGAATCTTTCTGTCCTGAGTGGAGTAAAAAGGATTGTCATAGACTCTTACTCTGTTTGTTCAGTTGTCCTTTGCGTTGCAGGGCCACGGTCTCCAATAAGACCGCGACGTGCTGGGAGGGCTTTTTTTGCGTTATAAAATTATCAAATGAGTCCTCCCACCCAGGGCAGGGCGAAAGGGACTGTCAGACTCGTACTGACTAAAATCCACGGTGTCCTTCAATAGCCTTTTGTGTTCCGCGGTCACGGTAATGAGATAAGTCCCGCGACCCCGGCAGGCTTTGGCTCTCTAGAGGGGGGCCCCGTCATCATGCTGACATTCTTTGAGGCGTGCGTGGAACACAACGCGCCGTCGACCCGGGCAACGCGCCGTCGACCCGGGATACTGGGCAGGCTTGATGAAGACTTTTGTTATGAATATGTGAAATGTAGTTTTCATTTAAATGCTCTCAGATAGATCATTTCGTGCAATAAAATAAATGAGACTTTTATTTGTGTCATTACATTTTGTAGGATTGAAGTGCAACTATGACTTTACATTGCAGTACTAATATTAAAAAAAAAACCGGCCAAGTGCGAGTTGGACTCGCCCATGAAGGGTTCTGTAGTAGCAAGCATAGATTAGGGCTATAATTATATTGAGATTAGTAAGTAATATACACAAACAATAAAAATAACTTTGTTTTGCATAGTGTTTGTATGAATGGCAAAGTTATATTTGCGGTTTTTGAAAATGTACTATATCTCAAAAACTGCTAACTATATCTCTTCCAAACCAATTTTCGTTGGAAGTTTTTGTTGAGGTCTACATTAAATATATTTTTTTAGTTTTATCATTCTCTTATTTTAGAAGTTACAGGGGGGACACACATTTTACCACTTTGGAAGTGTCTCTCGCGCAAACTGTTCAGTTTAGAAAAAAATGAAATTAGTAACCTCAATATCATTTTTAAAGACCTATCCATAGATACCCCACACGTATGGGTTTGGCGAAAAAAAAAATTGAGTTTCAATTCTATGTATGGGGGGCACCCCCAAAATTTGTTTTGTTTTTATCTTTGTGTGAAAATCCTAATGCGGTTCACATAATACATCTACTTACCAAGTTTCAACAGGATAGCTCTTATACTTTCGACAAAAAGTGGCTGTGACATACGGACGGACAGACAGACAGACAGACATGACGAATCTATAAGGGTTCCGTTTTTGCCATTTGGCTACGGAACCCTAAAAAGTAAAAGTAACTCCTGTTTCTCTATAATATTTTCACGTTTTAACCAAATCCAGTTCACCCGGAAATGAGTTTGGGCTCCCAGGATTTTGGATTTATTTTACACCGGTGTTAAAGTTCCCGTAACATCAGTTTATAAACGAGTACCTACTAAGTAGATACTATTGGATCGAAACCGGGGGTAAATAAATATTTCTACAAAGAAATGAGTTAAGTCACTGGCACCAGATAGTTCTAAATTCAACTAAAACTTAGACCATCATTTAGATCCTGAAAACTCCATGGTCTGACTCAATACGCACCATAAAAGTAACTTTAGGCCACCAAATAAAAACAGATTGAAAATTCAAAGGATAATGATCAGAAGTTAGTACATTAAGACAAAACAAAAGAGCGCTTTTTGTTTGTTAGTTTGTATGTTGTTAGTATGTTGCCAAGAATGAGAGGAATTGAGGGTAGTATCACGCTATTTGTCAGTTTTATGGTAGGTAGTGATGTGGGTGCAGTTAGTGTTGTGTTGATTACTTTTGGGCTATGTGCTCTATTACGAATATAAATAAAAAATGTTGAATGTAAATAGTTAATGTATAAAACGGGTACCTTATATCTTTTTCAAAGTATGGCTCATTTTTCTACTTTCAAAATATGTCGTAAATATTATTGAATAAGTACATTACAATCGTCCTCCATTTCAAAAACCAATGACACAGTTTTAATTTCATCGAAATCAACCTCGAGACACCTTTAGGTATTTTCCGCAGTTGGAAACTTCAACCCGTATAATTAATTTTATACAAAAAACAATAATAATCTCAATAGTTAATTTAAAAAAACATTAATTCCACAAAAAAAAAGAAACAAAACATTGTCCCAAACGAAAAAACCGATAACAAAACTCAAGTAGCGCCGCGGGGCGGTACAAACTTGTCAAAGCTAATCCTTATAATCTGTCAATTTGGATCCCGTGTCTATGGTGTCAACCGTTTCCTGCCGCTGTCATAGACATGTTTTGTTTTTTTTTTTTTTTGACAAACAAAGCCGCGAAGGCTTATATCGTGATCAAGTGATTTGAATTTCGAATGACGCCGCCATTTTAGGGTTAATGAACGTATGGGGATAATTGGTTGATGTGAGGTTGGTATGTGGAACATGGGTTTAAATGGGTTCAATCCGGAGTGGTGTAATGGGTATGTGCTTCTTTGTTTTTCATCTGTAATACTTGTTTGTAAGCCTCGATTCATTTACCAGAAGTTTAACTAGAATACTGTCGCATTTCCCCTTTTATGTTTTTGTCATTGTTTTATGTTTTTAGGGTTCCGTAGCCAAATGGCAAAAACGGAACCCTTATAGATTCGTCATGTCTGTCTGTCTGTCCGTCCGTATGTCACAGCCACTTTTCTTCGAAAGTATGAAAGCTATCCTGTAAGTAGATGTATTATGTGAACCGCATTAGGATTTTTACACAAAAATAAAAACAAAACAAATTTTGGGGGTACCCCCCATACTTAGAATTGAAAGTAAAAAAAAAAATCCACCAAACCCATACGTGTGGGGTATCTATGGATAGGTCTTTAAAAATGATATTGAGATTACTGATATCATTTTTTTCTAAACCGAACAGTTTGCGCGAGAGACACTTCCAAAGTGGTAAAATGTGTGTGTGTGTGTGTGTGTCCCCTGTAACTTCTAAAACAAGAGAATGAAAAAAATATATCATGTAGACCTCAACAAAAACTTCCAAAGAAAATTAGATTGGATGAGATATAGTTAGCAGTTTTTGAGATATAGTACATTTTCAAAAACCGCAAATATAACTTTGCCATTCATACAAACACTATGAAAAACAAAGTTATTTTTATTGTTTGTGTATATTACTTTCTAATCTCAATATAATTATATCCCTAATCTATGCTTGCTACTGCGGAACCCTTCATGGGCAAGTCCAACTCGCACTTGGCCGGTTTTTTTACAAGGTGTACGGCAATGCACCATAGGTTTTTGTCTTAAAGATTCCAGGGTAGCTACACTATCAGGAAATACAGACACCGACAGGGAATTTCACACTTTAGCTGTGTGCTTAAAAAAATATTGGCGAAATGCTTTGTACATAAGGGTGGGATGTCCACCGTGTACTGATGGCGCATTTTGTAAGAAAATTTCTCGAAACTTCATTCATTAACTATGATTCTCAGTATATTTACTCATTTTCCCTCACAATTCCATGAAATTAACCACCAAAAATCAAACAAGGTTGAAAGCCCGCTATTTCCTGAAAAATCTTTTAAAAGAAACTGCCAAGCTAGACAATATTAATTGCGTTACGGTTGTTACTGAAAACTTTGAGTGAAAACAGTTTCAGTAAGAATTTCGCGAAGGAAAAATACTTAGGACGCCGAGAAAAACTTTTAGGCGAGGAAACAATTTTAAGTGCTTACCTAATTTCTTTTTTTATAATATAGACTTGCTTGTTTATTTTTTTAACTGAGTTTTTGGAAGTTTACATTCTGTTTCTCAACAGGTAAAATATAAATTTCAGGTATAAATGCTCTAAAACTAAATAATGTTTATAATCGCATCTTCTTCTTCCTGCCCTTATCCCATTCTACTTGGGGTCGGCGCAATACGTTTTCTTCTTCCATTCTCCTCTATCAGACGTCATAGTATCATTTACTCCTTTTTCTTTCATATCATTCCTTAGACAATCCATCCATCTTTTCTTTGGCCTTCCTCTTCCTCTCCATCCATCAACATTGTTTATAATCGCATCACATCATAATATAGTGGGTTAAGTAGTAGTCAAATAGACCGCGAGGCGATTTCTGTAGGTGAGGGCTTGCGGACGGCGAGTAGCGGGTCGCTCGCCGTTAGATCAAGTACCAGACAAGACGGCTCGTCATGTTCCACGCGCGCTCAAGCAGCTGACAACAAATTGACAGAGTCCACTCACAAAGTCGATAGACGATCTTATGAAGACCACAGGATCACGCTGGATGCAAGCCGCTTACAACCGGTCCTATTGGAAGTCTATAGGGAAAACCTATGTTCAGCAGTGGACGTCTTACGACTGAAATGATATAGCAAATGCCTGCTGTGGTAGCCGCAGTGTCTTAACAGGGTACTGCGGCCCTTGAACGCAAAGAGCAGTCGAAGTCACAGGGTGGTTTTTATCCAGGGTAGTTGGACACGTTTAATGATTTCCAACCCAACAAAAAGTGGTCACAAAGAAACAAAAAACTTTTTTTTACTATGATGAGAAAAACAATGAAATTCGATTAGCTAAGCAATAATTGGGGTGCTAAGACAGGAAACCTCCACGTGCACCCGTGGACTGGAGTTCCCTCTCGGATACGTCCGGGGGGAAGACCAGTTTTTCGGCCCGTGCACCCTGGGATGCGGGCAAAAACTCTTCCTTAGGCACTGTGCCTAAGGGGTCTCTTTGCCCTTATGCGAATAGCCTGTCGGGTGGACGCTCCAACGCGTGTCCCTCTGATTAGCAGAGGGCACAGCGGCGGAGCGGGCTTGCGGACGGTGAGTAATGGGTAAGCTCGCCGTCCGACCAAGGACCAAACCCGGGTCGGTGACGCGTCGTGTTTCACGCGTCACCGACGGGGCCCCTTATGGGGCCAAATGCCTGCTGGGGTCGCGGTTTTTTCTTAATCCAGGATGCCGTGGCCCCGGAACGTAAAGGGCATCCGAAGGAACACGGGTGGATTTTAGTCAGTAAGAGTCTGACAGTCCCTTCCGCCCCACCCAGGGCGGGAGGACTCATTTGATGAATTTGCCACCCAAAAAAAAAATGCTAAGCAATAATTTAGAAGGTATTTGTATATCTATTCTAATTTAATGTTACTAAAAATGGGCTCAATTTTAAATGTTCATTCCGAAAATACAAAAGCTTGACATTATAAAGCATAAACTACAAACACTATAGCATTTTAAATAAATAACTAAAACTATTAATTTATTTAATGAGCTGTTGAAATTTATTAAAGCCATACATTGAGAGTTACTATGGTTTTAATAAGCATTTAACTATATTTCTGGATATTTTATCGATATATTTAAGTAATCTGACTTTTTGAAATCATGATAGCAAGATAAAAACATCTCTAGCATACGCTAAGTAAGTTAGTAAGTTAGTAACATTCAAAAAGTAGGTCTTGCTGCGAATCAAAATATAGAGAATTCCTTTTTCGTGACTGAGTTTTCGTAAAGAGGGGTAGAAATTAAATGCAAGCTATTTTAATTAATATTCAGTAAGTTAACAGAGAATAAAGCCTCCTGCAGACACACGCGATTAATCACGCGGGGCGACATGTCGCGGTCCATTCGCAGTATTTTTAGAGTGGAAATTAGCTTGGGTCGTTGTCGCAGCGCGATTAATCGCGTGTGTCTGCAGGAGGCTTAAAATATTCTTTAGCCTTGAGGACGCTGATGTTTTACTTTTTGAGTGAAACAATTAGAGAGATCCATCCATCCATACATTAATCCATAGTTTTACACATTTATAATAGTAGATAAAATAAGACGTTCCTCATGAAAAAATATTGGTAAGGGCTTCTGATACGTATGCGAAATCAAACACAGCGGTCCGGTATAAGATTGGTTTATTACTGAAGTAGCGGCCGGCGCAGCGGCCGGCGCGACGCGCGCGGCGGTTGGGGGGGGGGGCCGCGCCCCTCTCACAACGCGGAAAGAGGACACATATACATCATTCCTCCCCCTTTAGTTTTGAACACCTGGAACACGGAGGGTTAAAAGTATTTTGAATAATCGACCACCTTCCTTGGACGCTTCTGGCGTGAGGATGTGGGTGATCTCCGTGAAGGTACCTCAACATTGAGCGTCTCGGGTTGTGCCGCCGGTGGCGGTGATGCTATTGTACCCTCAGCCGTCCTTCCCTCATCCTCAATCACCTCACAATCGCGCCCTTCCTCCTCCTGACCATTTTTAACATTTTCCGCGTCTGTTGCTACTGGCACATTATCATTATCACTCGCCACGGCTGAACTAATATTATTGGGAACATTCAGCGGTTGTTCCTGATGGGGCGAAGTAACAGTATAAGTAGTTGTGGGCTCAGTGCTGCCGGTATACTTCCATAGCTGATCAACATGTCTTATGCCGTCAACACCTAAGTCGCTTATATATATTCGGTACATCTTTTTGCCTATTCTATCTTTTATTATGCCTAACTGCCAAGTTTCTTTATGTGCGCTGTACCATCGGGTCCAAACGACATCGCCAATCGTAAATTCTCTTTTCGATTTCGTAAGTGCTTCAACGTAAGTAGATTTCCTAGAAGGAACAACTAAATCTAGTCGAGAACGTAGATTTCTACCAAACATTAGCTTAGATGGCGTTTCCCCAGTGGTACAGTGCACTGTATTCCTATAATTAAACAAATAACCAAGTAATAATTCGTTTACTTTATATAACGGCAGATTATCGTTTAAAATACATTTTAGCATTTTTTTACAATTTCTTACGGAATTTTCGGCTTGTCCATTGCTGGGCGGATGATAAATGGGTGATGTCATATACTTTATACCGTTTGAAGAACAAAACTTCTTAAACTCAGCCGAATTTATCTTCACATCATTATCTGATACTAACACATTTGGTATACCAAAGGTTGAGAATACTTGTTTGAGTTTAGTAATCAGAGCTTTCGTAGAAGTTCCGTCATTCATGTACAGACACTCTACCCATTTACTGTAGGAATCAACTACCACGAGATATACCCTCTGCCCCACAGTCATATAGTCTATGTGCACGCGCTGCCAGGCGGCGGAGGCGGCGGGCCACGGCGAGGGCGGCTCGCGCGGGGGCGCTGCGCGCACACTTGCGCACGTCTTACAAGATCCTATCCAACGCTCGATGTCGCTATCTATGCCGGGCCACCACATCCTACTCCGTGCGTTGCTTTTTGTTTTTATTATACCTAAATGTGTATCGTGCAATTCTCGTAACATTTTATTCCTAAGTACAAACGGGATTACTATTTTATGTCCCCTAAAGAGGCAATCATTTTCGTACTGTAAATCCAACTTGCACTGGAAGTATGGTTGAATCGATTTACAGTTTATTTTTCGTGGCCAACCCCTGTGCATATAATTACGGACAGTCTGGATAACTTTATCGTTCTGCGTAGCTTGTGTTATCTCGCGAATCGTAGTAGCTGGTGACGCTTCGTCTAGGAACTTGAGCGCGTAGACCGTATCATTGTTGTCGTCTTCCGACACGTTTGTGGATTTAATGGGTGCGCGCGAGAAATAATCGGCCACTAAATTATTGTTACCGGTAACATAACGAACTACAAAGTTATAAGCAGATAACGTAATAGCATATCTCTGTAAACGCAAGGCTGTGGTTACCGGTATACCTGTCTTGGTGTTAAAAATAGACACCAATGGCCGATGATCCGTTTCTAAAATGAAAGGATCGCTTCGACCGTACAAGTATTGATGAAACCTTTTCACCCCGAACATTATAGCGGTCGCCTCTTTTTGAATTTGACTATAATTGCGTTCGCTAGCGGTCAGGGAGCGCGACGCAAAAGCGAGCGGGCGCCTCTGCGCATCGTCGTCCCCCTCCCCACGCTGCGACAGCACCGCGCCGAGACCGTCCGGTCCCGCGTCCACCGTGAGCACCAGCTGCGCCGACGCACGGTGGGCTGAAAATCGGCTTTCATAGACTTAGGCATTTTATTTTGCAAGTGCCAGTTTTTATACCGGATATCACTTCTATTAGTTATAAAAATATACAAAAATGACACCAGAATTGATTCTGCATAAAAACGAAGGAATTATAATTTTTTTACGAAAATTTTGTATGGAGCTAGTATGAAAAATCGAAATATCTCTAAAACGGCAGGGATAACCGTAATATCCTTATAGGGCGATATAGTACTAATTATTTATGATTTTTTGACATACGTTACATAATGGTTGTAGATGCCGTTTTTTTTTAAAAAAATCGTCAAAATATTTTTATTTTTTTTTACATATGAAACGTTCGTTTTAGTGTTTAAGTTGAAGAATTCAGAGCTTTAACAACTCTTAACATAAAATAGCATCACCCCTATAGACCTGAAGGACTAGACAGAGCATCTCCATCTGTCAGTTTCAGTGGCACCAAGGAAGTCATGAAAATGCTTGAATCATCATGCTCGCCGTCCATTTTCTGCTTGTATCGGCTTTGGTTGGAAGCACCATCAAATCCCTACTTCAATATCAGTTTTAACTGCTTATTTTCCACATTATCAGAAAGACTTTGAAGAATCCGCTTCACCGTGATGTCAAGTAAAGCTTGAAGTGTAATTCTAGCTGATCAATCCGTAACTGATACTGATTGATTAGGAGGGTAGCATGCAAGCTTAGTTTGTTGCAGTTTATAGTAGGATGGGTAAATATCCTTAGATCCTTCCCGAATGGCAGTCTCTCGCAACGTAATATATTGCCATTTTGAAAGTTTAAGTGATAGAAGCAATCCAAGTGCTTTCTCTGGTGTAAATATTACTGTTTCACTGGTTTCTTAATGCTCTCATTGATTTTAACGGCAGTTTCTGTTTTTTTTTTGACCATATATTCGATTACAGATGCGATATCTTCATACCCTTCTTCTTTTAAACGTGCTGCAGCTGCATATGCCAATTCAAAGGAATCGTCGCCTATGTGCTCACTAGATCTTCTCTTTTTCTGTTTGCTTCACAGATCTTTTAATGGTTTTCGGGACCTTTTTGTCATTGTTCCAACAGTCGATGATGTCGAAGGTTCTGGAGAGACAGAGCATGCTCTTGCTATCTCATCAACAGTTGGTTCTTGATTTATTAAAGGTTGCACGCAACTTGGCCAATCAATATTTGCTTGCAGCCACTCTCCGTACGCATTTCTAAACTTATCAAAGAATCGTTTAGATTTCTGCCACCTGTTTAAAGCAGCTCGCGTGAATCTCCGGCAAAATTCTTTGAGAGTTACTTGATCTTCGGCAAAAAGGCAATCGCCTATGCGGGACAGAATTGTACTAAACAATACTTCATGATTAAAAGAAGGACACTCACTTTTTAGAAGAACAGACAAGTCTAAATGTTTGTTCTTCTAAAAAGTGAGTGTCCTGTAAGTTGAGTGTTCTTCTAAAAATTAGTTAACTACCCTCGTTAAATTTATAAAAGATACGATAATGAAAATTTATAATCGTCAAAAACATTTCGTAGAACCCATAGTACAACTAATCAACAAATTAGCTCACTAATTATAAAAAGTTGAATGCGGTTCTTAGTTGGTATTGTTGCGAGATATTTCAAATCATTTAATCACATATTAGGCTCATTAACATGAGAAGACATCATTCTAATTACTTAATTACTTGTCATCAGACTCATTAGATGACTACACAATATGTTATTTTGTATTTTGATCGTATGCAAGGTTTTAAAATTCCTTTTGTGTCGATATTTTTTATGTGTCCGGTTATGTTGTAATCATACTTTTAGGGTGTGATCAATTAACAATTTAATTCCCCTATCTTTCAAAAAGAAGCGACAACATGGGCACTTTGACATTGATATTCAACTATTTGGTATTGTTGGAAGTCTTACAAGATTAACAAGATACTACACACCTCTGTCTAGTCCTTCAGGTCTGGTCGGGGTGATGCTATTTTATGTTAAGAGTTGTTAAAGCTCTGAATTCTTCAACTTAAACACTAAAAAGAACGTTTCATATGTAAAAAAAAATAAAAAAATTTTGACGATTTTTTAAAAAAAAACGGCATCTACAACCATTATGTAACGTATGTCAAAAAATCATAAATTATTAGTACTATAACGCCCTATAAGGATATTACGGTTATTCCTGCCGTTTTAGAGATATTTCGATTTTTCATACTAGCTCCATACAAAATTTTCGTAAAAAAATTATAATTCCTTCGTTTTTGTGCAGAATCAATTCTTATGTCATTTTTGTATATTGTTATAACTAATAGAAGTGATATCCGGTATAAAAACTGGCACTTGAAAAATAAAATGCCTAAGTCTATGAAAGCCGATTTTCAGCCCACCGTGCGACGGCTCGAAATGCGCCAGCACGCGTTCCGATGCTAGTTCTCGGCGCACTGCCGCCATAGCCTGCCGTTGCCTGTCACCCCATTCCCAGGCCGCATTGCATCGTAGTAATTCGTGGAGGGGACTTAGCAATGACGAAGCATTAGGAATAAAATTCCTATAGTAATTTACGACGCCTAAGAATCTTTTTACTTCGGTGACATTAGTTGGCTCGGGGGCGCTTAATATTGCCTTTACTTTATCCGGGCTAGTCATTAGTCCCGCTTTACTAATCACGTAACCTAAGTAAACAACACTTTGTTTGAAAAAATGACACTTGTCTTTTTGAAGACGTAGACCGGCATCGCTTAATCTACCTAACACTTCCGTTAGCCTTTTAATGTGTGTGTTTCTGTCAGGTCCTGTAACACATATGTCATCAAGCCAGACACTAACGCCGTCTATACCTGATAATAGCGTTTCCATCGACTTTTGAAAAATAGCGGGTGCGTTGGCAAGGCCGTAAACTAAACGGGTATATTTGAACAGACCTTTATGTGTGTTTATGGCCGTGAGATTCTGTGATGATTCATCTAGTAGGAATTGATTGTATGCGTTTTTTAGATCAATTTTACTATACAACTGACCCCCTCCAATCTTAGCAAAAACTTCTTCAATTCTGGGCAATGGATATTTTTCTATAACAAGGTCTTTATTTAGTGTTACTGAGAAATCTCCGGCTATTCTAACTTGATTATTTTCCTTCAACACCGGCACTATTGGGGTGGCATACTCTGCGTGATTTATTGAGACTAAAATACCTAATCCTACTAATCGATCTAATTCTTGTTCGACCTTATCCTTTAGGGCAAAGGGTACAGTTCTGGGCTTAAAAAACTTGGGAACAGAGTTTTCTTTTAGTTTTAAGCTTACTTTAAATTTATTAAATGAACCTAGCTCATCTCGCCACAGGTCCGGATATTTTTCGACCAAATCCCGTACGTCATTATCGCTACTTATTAACGAGTTAATGTTAGTTGTGATAACTAAATTAAAGGCGGACATGAAATCCCTACCCAGTAATGGCGGGCCACCGTTCTTAATTACGAATACTTTAATGTTCTTTTGTAACTTATTGAAATTCGCTCTAGCGGTGAAATAGCCCAGTGGAGAGATTTTATGTCCATTATACAAACACATTTTTAAGGTACAATTTTGTAACTGATAATTCGGGAACTTTTTTTTATATAACTGATCGGAAATAACCGTGCTACCAGATCCTGAATCCAGTTCCATTTTAATGGGTTGATCACCCAAAACTAAGTCGACCTGAATAGGCTTATCTGCCACGTACCTTATGTTAAAGTTCTGGCACTCGTCACAGTCCTGGTCTTGGGGCTGGTTATCAGTACCCCCTTCACTGGAGTCCACATGGTAAACACGTGTTGCCCCCTTTTTATTACCGCACACTTTTTTTAAATGCCCTTTTACCCCGCACTTTTGACACTTGTAACTTCTAAACCGACACTTAATAGCACTGTGATTCTTCATACCGCAGACCTCACAGATATCGATATCGCCACGAGCTGCTGCATCCGCGCCGTCGCCGCCGCCGGCGCCGCCGCCGCCGGCGCCACGTGCACGGCTCGCTTGACCTTGGAACTTTGCACGGAATACTGGTTCCTCCTTAATTGATAAAGGTTCTGAACTGCCTATAAGGGCCTTTGCCTCTTTGGCACACGCTGCCTGCTCCGCCATTTCAATAGCCCGTGACAATGTGAGCGTCGACGGGTCCTGCTCGAAAAGTTTGTCGCGTTCTGGTCCTGCATTCAAGCCTAGGACGAAACGATCTCTCAAGTTCGTTTCGAGAGCGGTGCCGAAGTCGCAATAGGTTGCCAAACCTCTCAATCGCGCCGCCCATTCTCCAACGGTTTCGCCTGATTCTCTGCGGGCCCCAAAAAACTTCGCCTTGTCCACAAAAGTGCACTTCCTCGGCTTGAAATGGCCGTCGAGTAATTTAACCAAATCTTCGAAGCTCAATGTTCCTAACTCGACTGGATAAGCTAGATTGAGCATCAGCCGGTACGTTTCTTCTGTGAGATGGCACAATAATATTCCACTTTTGTTTTTTTCATCAATGTTATTTATTTTTAAAAACTGTGTTAATTTCCCTTTATATATTTGCCACTCGTTGTTTCTGTGGTCAAATGTAGACAGGGTTCCTAGGAAACTCATCTTCGTCGCCAATGATACGTATGCGAAATCAAACACAGCGGTCCGGTATAAGATTGGTTTATTACTGAAGTAGCGGCCGGCGCAGCGGCCGGCGCGACGCGCGCGGCGGTTGGGGGGGGGGGCCGCGCCCCTCTCACAACGCGGAAAGAGGACACATATACATCAGCTTCTCTACTGGGGAACATCTTCTTTTTTCATCTAATCTTACATACATCGTGCCGTTACGTATACTAGAGCTATTTTTTTTAAGATCATCGTAATCATTTAACGGTCATCTCAATGCTTATGTAACTTAAAGACGGGTCGGCCTGTTTGTTCTCAAACTATACCGATAACCGAATCGATAAACGTTATCGTTATTTAAATATTTTATTAGTCGTTATTTTAACGCGTTATTTTTAATGTTATGGAGTAGCGTGCTATTAGTTTCGGATTTCAAAATGATTGTAGGTTCGTTTCTTAAAATTACCATAATTTAAAAATGGAGTAGGTTTTTCTTTCCGTTAAGAATAGTGTTGCAAGTTGAAGTAATGAATTATAATTAATTAAAAGTATAATTTCGTTAATGTTATGTTAGTAGAAAATTACAGAGAAGTGTGACTACGTAGCCTTATGTATTTAAAATGTACCTACCCACATACTATGAATAACTTTATATAAAAAAATACCAAGGGTACATACACGTAAAAATCTTTTGCGTTAAATAGGGTGTTTGAATAAAAATCTAATTAATCCGTCATTTCATCATCATCAGCCTTTGAATGTACCCTCTGCTGGGACTCAGGCCGCCTCTCTGAGTGGGCCATAATCAACCACGCGGACCCAGTGCGGGTTGGTGGATGTCACATGTCTTCGAATTTTCGGTTCTAGGACATGCCGGTTTCCTCACGATGTTTTTTCCTTCACCGTTTGCGAGCAGTGGTGCTGAAATAAATTACACAAAGTGGCTGGATTCGAACCCACGACCTACAACTCGTAAGTCGGGGCCGATACCACTGGGCCACCACTGCTCAATTAAATTATCAAAAGTCAGTAAAATTATCAAAACATATTTAACACGTATTTAATCTTTTGTCACGTAAACCAAAATTGACGAAGAAATGACACTTTCAAAATTGTCAATACATCAGAAGCAAGTACAGTTTAACTTGACGTTACGAGCCCCCGCTTTTTTTTTATACGTTTTCAAATCAAATCAAATCAATTTATTAGTGTGATTTTTGGTACATTTTACATGAGATCTTAAAAATAAATATTAGTTCCACAAAAATCTACCTTAAAGGTGTACACTCTTTAACTTATAATTAGATGTCTCGGTAAAGGAATAATCAATAAAATTAAATAATAACAACAAAACACGACATAATTTAAGATAGAGAATAATAATAACAATAAGGCAAGCAAAGAATTAAACAATAAAATTAATACATGTAAATAAAAATAATGTCAGAATTAAATACAATGTTAAAATAAATATAATGTCAAAAATTAAATACCTACAATGTCAAAATTAAATTATTGGCAATGTCGAATAATTAAAATTTATCATAACGAAATTCGTCTATGGAGTAATAACATTTATCAACTAATAGATGCCTTAATTTGTTTTTAAATTGAGTAATATTTAAGTCCTTAATTTTATTTGGAGTTTTATCTTTGTAAATATGCATTGATTTATCAAATGAAAATATACGAATCCTATTTTTCAAAAATTACTAACGGACTTACTAGAATTGCAATTTATTGATTTTTTCAACATGTCTAATAACATAAATTATTATGCTTTATTTTGTAAACTTTTATTATCAGTCAGAAACCGACGTCTATAATTTTTGGATTTAACCTCAAAATATAATAACGTTTCTAAGTCTCCTACGGCTTGAGGAGGCGGGCCGCGTGAGAGAGAGGACAGTGTCCTCCCTCCGCCCCAACCGCAGTGGTGGACGCCCACGGTGACGGACGTCGCAAGACGATCTCCGGCCACCGTAGGCGCGGGCATGCGGGCGGCGAGTAAAGGGCAACTCGCTGCCCGACCATGGACCATGCCCGGGTCGACGGCGCGTTGTGTTCCACGCGCGCCTCAAAGAGCGTCAGCATAATGACGGGGCCCCCTCTCTAGAGTGCCAAAGCCTGCCCGGGTCGCGGGACTTATCTCATTACCGTGACCCCGGAATATGAAGGCTATTGAAGGACACTGTGGATTTTAGTCAGTACAAGTCTGACAGTCCCTCCCGCCCTGCCCCGGGTGGGAGGACTCATTTACTTATTTATTAGTTAAAAAAAAAAGTCTCCTACGGCTTTATTAAAAACTTAGATTGCTCTGTGAGTGTTTGAAACCTTTTCATACTAGTGCTGAGTACGTTATTACTTTTAATATTAAGTTTTGAAGATTTTGCGGCTTCATCTTGGCTTAAATGAAGTTTTTGAAAACTTTGAAAATGCCTTTTTTGTTCGGAAAAGCATTCAAATTATTTTGCATTCAGCCTTCAAGTGACATTTTCGTTATCTTTATTTAAATTCAAAATATTGACATAATTGTGAAAAATAAAAACACTTCTTTTCAATAATGAACACTGAATTTTATTGTTGATACAGAATAAAATTAAGGTAACCATTATTTGGGAATTCCTCTCCCTATTACTAAGTCTCCACTATCCGTCTCACCCTCTGTCTGTCTGTCCGTCTGTCACAAAAGTTTGACAGTTGAAAACACAGATGATTTATTTCTGTTGCCGCTATAACAACAAATACAAAAAAAAAACAATAAAATAAATATTTAAGGGCAAAAATAGCATGGCAAACTGTCAAATTTATCATGATATTTTTGCCAGATTTTTTTAAAATAAATTGTCACCCATTCATACACCACCCATCTTCTACTACCACCCTAAAGCTTTCCTTTTTGTTCTCAGACTGGATACTCGAGAGGGAGTCACCTCACACTGGGCGGACTCCACCTTAGGAGTCAGGGCAACCTTCAGAAGCGACACCAGACCTGCTGTGCTGGTCCTCACCAAGCTAAGGTAAGAGTTGCTTCCATTATTATTATTTACTTTTTCAGACACCTGCGATAAGTCTACACATTTTACCGTAGAAGGAAAGTAACGTAAATAGCTTAGGTGTAACAAACACTAAAATAAAAAATATAAAAGTCGTAGTAATTTGTTAATAGACAAAACAAAGTACAGAATAATTAATAGTTTAGTCCATTTTACTAGTAGGTGCACACTTGACGGTAGGTACACTGTAAAAAGACTGCATTTTGTACGCTAACGTTTAAATTAAGAGCAAGCCACATCCATAGACTTTTATGGTCTCTTACATTAATGTGACAGCACAAGATGATACAATGAAAAAAGCATTTTAGCATTCATAACACCACGCCTCCTTTAAGGTTTACACACAGTAATACGTTACGTCTCATGTAATAAGGGAAGAAAAATAAGAAACTCAAGAATAGTTTTTTACTAATGGTTTCCCAGGAATGGCCCACAAGTTTCCCAGGTCTAGTCCACAAGTTTCCCAGATATGGTCCACAAGTTTCTGCAGAAAGGAACACGTTAGTAATACAAGTTTCGCGTTAGTTAAGGGTCTTCTTACCCTTTTTAATTATGCCTATTTTGTAGACTAATGTTCAAACATTTTTCATGTAACTGAAGCCTAGCTATTCTTATAAGTGGTAGCATTACAGTAAAACATTACACGAGTCTAAGCTTTCTAGGTTACCAGGTCATTAGGCGGCGGCCATATTGCGTCGTTGTGTTCTAGCCTTAATTAATACCATGTTTTGGGCTATAAAGCTCTGTACATACGAGCGGAGTTATGTCCAACTGGGTTTTAGTTTATCTTTGTGTTTTATTTATGTGGTTTATGTAATCTAGGCACATTAATGAGAGGATTAGCTTTAGTTAGATAGTTTAACGTTCGGATGAAAGGATTGTTTCTCATCTGTAATTAACCTTTTCAGGAAAAAAATACTGTAGATTTTTGCTAGGTCCCAATTTCTCCTACTATACACTATACAGCTCCACCTAAAGGGGGAGGACTCATTTGACGCCCGATATGTATACAATAATCTAGGGGCCTACCTACCACTACACCACTACTGTGGGAACGAGATGGCTTACATGGCTCTGTTTCTTTCCCACAGTTGGAACTACTCTCGTTTTAAAGCGTCATGGTAGGTGATCTGAGACAGTTATCAATATAATAATGTAATAGTATTCAATGTAATAATGCATTCAAGTATTACTTAACGCAATTTTTGAAGATTTTTGACCCCTCCCTCCCCCCTGTAACGCATCGTAACGTTTTTCTGTACCCCCCCTCCCCCTCTCATCAAGTGATCACTGTTTTACCCTAAATTCACAAAAAGTTATGTATGTAAATAGTTAAATATGTATATGTAAATTGTTTTTATCCTTGGTATAGTTTTCATAGCCTTTGATATTACTAAAAATATGAAAAGGTTTGCCAATTTGGGAGTGGAATTTCCTTAATTTTTTATTTAAAAAAAAGAAACCATGTTACGTAACGTATTGTAAGGATGACCCCCTCCCACCCCTGTAACGCATCGTAATGTTTTGCGAGACCCCCCCCCCCCCTCCCCCCAAATTGCGTTACGTAATACTTGAACGCTCCCATACAACAAAATCAGCCTATAATGTTCCCACTATTGATACACATGCCTCCTCTCTGTGAGAAGGAGTGGATATAAACCATCACGCGAGTCCAGTGAGGTTGGTATAGATATGTTACAGCTAATACCCGAAGTGCGGTTACATCTAGTTGTAACCGGTTAAAACTAGGTGTAACCGACCACATGCCGTTAAACCTAGATGTATCCTACTTATCTTCGTTCGGTTAGAACTAGGTGCAGCCTCGGGACTTGCTGGCGCCCCGACTCGGATAATTTAGGTTACAAGAGACCCCGCCATCCCCTTCGTGGTTATTTTTATTTAAACCAACCAGAAGTAGGAACCCCGCGAAGCGGGGCTCCATCGACTTGCTCCTGTGAAGGAAGAATACATCTTGGTTTAACCGCATGTGGTCCGTTACACCTAGTTTTAGCCGGTTAAAACTAGGTGTAACCGCACTTCGGGAATTAGCCGTAACAGATAATCATATCATCGAATTTTTGGTTCTAGGACATATCGGTTTCCTCACGATGTTTTCCTCCACCGTTTGAGGGCAGTGGTGATGAAATTAATAATTATATACATAATATGTTCGAACCCACTACCGACAAATCATAAGTAGACCATTACCACAGCGCCACCACTGATCTCCGGGGTCACCAACGTTATTATTGTAAGGAATCTCAATCTCAGTGGCAGTGTAAGAAAAATCATATTTCTATTATGTAAAACGCCTTGAAATATGACTGCGATGCCGCGATGGTTCAAAAAACTTGCTACACTATTTTTTTTCTATAATACAGCGTTGTCGACACCTTACATTTTACTACTGCACAAACTTACCTCCATTCTTCTCGATACTAAAGAAGCCAATTTGTTCTCTCTAAAGACAAATGCATCGTCTAATACTGTTGATTACATTACCGTACCCCTTAGGGGCTAAGCAGGTGAGATATATCGGCCACTCGGCGAGTGCGCTACAGGAAAATGTATTGCGGCATAGAGAAACTAAAGTAGTAGCTATTTTTTGTGGTGGTAGCTTCTTGAATATACGGTTTTTTGTGGCTTTTTTTTGCAAGAAAGGTATGAAAAAATATGATAAAAGTTTGCGAAGACAATTTTGAACGAGAGTGGAAACTTGTAATTGGAAGAAACGGCCCTTTTTATTTATCGTTGTAAAATTTAAGATCTTTGGCAGTTGTTACTGTTACGAGCTGGGTAGGGGATAAATTAATCAACACCAATTAAAACCAAATAATCTTTAATGGCATGTCTTAGAACCAAAAATTCGAAGACATGTGACATCTACCAATCCGCACTGGGCCCGCGTGGTAGATTACGGCCCACTCCCTCTTACTGACAGGAGGCCTGTGTCCCAGCAGTGGGAACATTTATAGGCTGATGATGATGAATCTTTAATAACACACAAATCACTAATTAAAACACTACTCAACACTGTTCACCAGACACTTGAACACACTAAAAAGTCGCTTGTAGATTTTCACTCCGAGTTCACTTTCGAGTCGCCTCGATCGTAGTCAAAACCAGACTGACTCAGGTCGCCAATCGGCGCCCTATTTACCTATACCCCGGCCAGACCCACTAGATGTTTCTAGAAAATGGTTGAAAGTTCTGGAAACATCCATGTACTTCTACACAGTCCTAAACCTTCTGGAACATTCCAGAACCATCTCGAAACATCTAGATCAGGTTAGAATTTTCGAGAAACTTCCAGACCAATCTTCAGTAGAATAGTGAACCTTGTGGAACCTTCGAGAAGCCCGTAGATTGGTCTCGCAATACGATCGACGTAACATTACTATAAGTCAGAAGCTTCAAAGTCTGACTACCAGTCTTACCATGGGGTATCGTTTTACCCAGTTACTGGGTTGTGGAGGTCCGATAGGCAGTTGATCCATGTAACATACTGATATTCAGCTGCATGCCGACCCCAATATAATTCGGAAAAGGCTATGCAGATGATGAACGCAGTAAAATTATCAAAGTCCTTCCGCCCTAGGTGCAGCGAAAGGGACAGTCGAACTTGTACTGACTAAAATCCAAGGTGTTCCCTTTATAGCTTTACGTCCCAGGGTCACGGTTAGTTGTTTAGACAGTACGAACAGTACCCATACCATGAGTTGTCATTACGATACTCGATCATCGATATCGACCGCGTTTGGCGCTCTCATTGGCCCGCTCCAAGTTGTATGAACTCTCAACCAATGAGAGCGCCAAACGCGGTCAATGCGTATGATCGAGTATCGTAATTACAACTCATGGTAGAGGTTCTGAATACCATCCTTAATTGTCGTTGCTTTAGTCGGACTCCAAGCAGGGAACATAACCTGACTATTTTCTAATAAAAATTTGACACGCCACTTTAATTTTTCACAGCAATATCTGTAACGTATATCAGCAATCGACATATTTTTATAGCTATCGATACTTCAGCGTATCGATTTCAAACGTATTGCTCTGAGCAATATTCCACCGATTCCACATATTGCCCGACGTTCCGATTAGTTTCGTCAATTTATTGCTTCAAAATGCTTTGCACGATTTATAGTATCAAACTATCGATATGAGATATCTGTTTCGCTTCGATGACAGCGTTGTTATCGATAAAATCGGTTCCAGTTTTATAGTTCATCGATTTGACGTCACTATTTTTGTAAAAGAATTTTGTAATTCTTTGCTATTGATATTTTTTTTTAAACTGTGTTCTTTAATTTTATCTGTGTTTGGATTAATTTGAATGGCCGCTGTTAGTTCAGTGGTCGAAAGTATTACCGCAACGTATGATATACTGGTTTCGATTCCCGTGTTGGTCGTAGTTTTATTATGTTATTGCATAATAAATTTGTCAGAGTAACTATGGATTGTGAAAAAAAAATACCGTTTGCTCTCATCAAAGATGAAACCTAAAATGGATGGAGAAAAACTTTAACTCATACGCACTGAAATATACTTAAATAACAACTGCTCATTCTTGTCAACATCAAATGAGTTTTGATAGTCTACCACAGACAAATCTTCCATCTTCTCTTCATAATATCAATGTATTTCTGGTGGAATTAATGGTACTATTTCCTTACACTAATTAATAATTCAACTCAGACTCTCGTAGTCCATCAAAATAGCCTCGAATTGGATAGTAAAATACATCTGCCTCGCCTAAGGATTACATTGGGGTCCCGCATACATTAAATTGGCCTCTAAGATTGACGATATATACGTATGTATGTGAGGAGCTCGTGGCTAAATAATTACAGCCGCACAGGCCGATCTTACGGGTTAAGCCGCGCTTGCCGGGGTTGGTCTGTGGATGAGTAAACATCTGTCCATAGCGAGTTTCCTCCGTGCCTCGGAAAGCACGTAAAGGTGTTGGTCCCGTCGTTAATTTGTAGATCTTTGACAGTCGTTACTGTTAGTCAGAAGCGCATAAGTCTGACAACCAGTCTTACCATGGGGTATCGTCACAGCACAGTTACTGGGTTGTGGAGGTCCGATAGGCAGTCGCTCCATGTATAATATGGATATTTAGCTGCATCTGGTTCGACTGGAAGCCGACCCCAATATAGTTGGGAAAAGGCAGGCAGATGATGGCAGATGATGTATAGTTGTTTGTCTGAGGTACCCTGGTCAATAAAATCTACGCTATGCTAAATTAAATTAGATGGATTGTGCCAAATGGATTTTGAGAAAATTAAACCCGAATTTAAAAAAAAACTCTGCCCCACACTAGGAATTTCTCCTGTGTCGTGGGTTCTTTTACAAACATAAACATCACATCAAACACCCGGACTCGGAACAACTACTTGTAGGTCATGTAAATATTTTTCCTTGCGGAAATCGACCCCCCACACGCTGCACAGCAGTCCAGTCGCTCAGCCACTGAGCCGTCATAATTTACCCATAGGTGACAGAAAATAAAAAATCTCTCCCGCCGTGATTAGAAAAAGCCTGTCAGATTCTTGCTGACTAAAAACCACTCTGTTCCATCACATGCTCTTTGCGTTCCAGGATCGGAGTGCCTTTTTAGGACAGAAGGAGACCTATGTCTTCTTCAACTTTTGGCTACCCAATGCTGCTCTCGCCCTGGCTGGACTGAAAGGGATTGTCAGACTTGTACCCACTAAAAATCCAATCTATTCCTTTGGATAAGAGGGTCAAAGCCTGCCGGGGTCGCGGGACCGTGTTTTCAGGTAACCGTGGCCCCGGAACGTAAAGGACTATTGAAGGACACCGTGGATTTTAGTCAGTACAAGTCTGACAGTTCTTCCCGTCCTGCCCTGTGTGGGAGGGCTTATTGGATGATATTAGCACATAAAAAAAAATCCTTTGGTTGTCCTTAATTTTCTAGGTCTTTCTAGGTCCCTTCTCCTTTTAACTGCCTCTAGTCTTAACACCAACTATTATTTTACGACTAAAGTTATAACGAAACCTCTTTTTTTTCAGGCCCGAAGACAGTGGACAGTACAGATGTCGAGTGGACTTCATTAAATCGCCGACTAAGAACACAAGGCTAAACCTCACTGTGCTTAGTAAGTATTTAAGTTAATCTAAGTGACGCTAAGTAGAACCTTTATATCTCTCAGGAGAATCTAAGTTAGCCGTTTATAGAGATAAGAGCGTACGCGCTGTAATGAAACGAGTTTTGTAGATGAAAGAATAGACAAAATGATGGAAGAGTAAACAAAATGATGAAAGAATAGACAAAATGATAGAAAAATAGACAACGTGACGGGAGAATAGACACAAAAAAATATTATCTTAGTACCCTCTGGTCATTTTAGTTCTTTCATGTTCTAACCTTTATTATTTTTTTCCAGTACCTCCAGAGCGACTGATAATCTTGAATCATGAGGGTAACGAGGTCCGAAACGGTATCCTGGGTCCTTATGATGAAGGAACTGAAGTCAACTTGACCTGCATTGCTGTTGGAGGTAAGATATTCTTGCTTTTTCTTGGATTCGAGTCTTCTGGGGGCATTTACAAGGCGCACCTTCGGTGCAACAAAGTCACAACAGCTCATTTTTAGGGTTCCGTAGCCAAATGGCAAAAACGGAACCCTTATTAGATTCGTCATGTCTGTCTGTCTGTCCGTCCGTATGTCACAGCCACTTTTTGTCGAAAGTATAAGAGCTATCCTGTTAAAACTTGGTAAGTAGATGTATCATGTGAACCGCATTAGGATTTTCACACAAAAATAAAAACAAAACAAATTTTGAGGGTGCCCCCATACTTAGAATTGAAACTCAAAAATTTTTTTTACCGAACCCATACGTGTGGGGTATCTATGGATAGGTCTTTAAAAATTATATTGTGGTTACTAATATCTTTTTTTTCTAAACTGAACAGTTTGCGCGAGAGACACTTCCAAAGTGGTAAAATGTGTGTCCCCCCCCCCCCTGTAACTTCTAAAATAAGAGAATGATAAAACTAAAAAAAATATATAATGTAAACCTCAACAAAAACTACCAACGAAAATTGGTTTGGAACAGATATAGTTAGCAGTTTTTGAGATATAGTACATTTTCAAAAACCGCAAATATAACTTTGTCATTCATACAAACTCTATGAAAAACAAAGTTATTTTTATTGTTGTGTATATTAACTAATCTCAATATAATTATATCCCTAATCTATGCTTGCTACTACGGAACCCTTCATGGTTGATGCACGGCTAACCTAAATTGACTCGTTTAACCGGTGTTGCTTAAGTCTGTCTGTCCGCTCATAACTTCTGAACGACTAAACCAAATTGGATGCTTTTTTTCTGTTCTTTACTAATAGGACAAACTTTGTATGTAAAAAGTTTTTTAAACATTCACAAGGGTAGGTTTAAAATATAAGTAAACTTGTGTTTAGTCGGCACGGGTCGCTTGATTCAACTTTGTTCTATGAAACACAAATGTAGTATAATTGTGTATAAGTAATATATTACTTACGGTATAAAACATAATCACCCCTATAACATCACTATTCACTCACTATTTCTTCCCGTACCTCCCCTCTACTTAACCTGAACATTTTTTACCTCAATTTCACCCCCTACAAACGCATTACACGCTTAACATGTCAGGGGTTTGTTTTCAACGGCAGTTTATTTTAACGCAATGGGAACATGCAACGTGTGTTAGACAACCCTATAGGGGTGATGTTTAACCCCTTGGCCACGAGCTATACGCTCAAAAGACGCGCATCTTTACAGCGATTGCAGACAAAACATTTTTGTTTTATTTTCTACCGTATCTCCTCGTATTTCTCCTGAGCAAATAATGGTAATTGCATTTTTATCCTGTAAATTATCTCAATCATATTTTTCGCAAGTCAAAGTCTAAATATTAAAAGGGTCCAGTTGTTTGAGAACCATGCGGATTAGTATCTGATGCAGTCGTTACAGAACATAAGCTAAAAGATTCGACTTGCACTAAAGTGATCTATCTATCTACGTCGCGGCAGACCTTGTAGAAGATGGCGGGATGAGCTGAATAAAACCAACGGTCAGTGGTCCACTTTGGCCCTGGATCGTGAAAACTGGAAATCATGGGGCCTTTGCCCAGCAGTGGGATGAAGGGTAACAGTATCAGTTTCTGTAAAACATCTAAAGAGGTTGCTTAAGACATGCGCGATTCTTTTGTCAAAAGTCGAATTACCTGAGGACGTGTATTCAGCGTTCTTCGCTCAAAATGTCAGGGGTGTGTTCTGTGCAGTAATTTGTCATAACGCAATAGGAACATGCAAAGTGTGTTAGACAACCCTATAGGGGTGATTCGTTGACGTAAGCAAAGCGCTGTTTAAGGGAGTATTAAATATTTATGAATGAGAATAATACGGGTATGGGTTTATTAGACGTCATGAGGTAGTTTTTCTTGTCTAATAAAGTGAAAATAATAGGTGATTACTGTTTTCAGTTTGTCACAATCTATTTGAAGAAATCCGTTAATAGATAGTAGGTATATTATTATATATCGTAATGGAATTGCCATTACGATTTAACTGCAATGGAACTAATGAGACTAATTTTAGAGGTATTCCAGGAAGGGCACCCGCTGAAATGGCTCCTGAGCGAATGGCTCCTCAGCTATTCCATAAACGGCACCTATCAAATTTTTTTGCAGGTGCCCTTAGTGGAATAGTTTTTCATCTAGCATTTTATTCCACTTAGGGCACCTATGGATTAATACGTACTAGTGATGGGACGTTTATTTTTTAGGATGTCAAAATAATCGATTAAAACTAGTTTCGAGCTTAATAGTAGCATTATAAAATTATATCTTTATAATTTATTAAGGAGTAAGATAAGTACCTAACATTTGTCGCGGATAAAAATCTTCACGTTGTTGGCGTTATTGTTTTTATCCCTATCTCAGTTAGTAAGATTTGTATGAGAGTACCTACATGTGTGTTCTGAAAAGTAAATACATACTTAGAGAACAACTTGGTAATAGAGAGCGTAAGTAAGTAGTCATCAGACTGATATGTTTTGAATTTATGGGTGGTGACGTATCCGTTAACACACAAAAACTTAACTTTTACAATGTTTAGAAAAAAATCTAGGTACTTAGTTTTTCCTTCTTTATTACAAACTAAAAATTAACTTGTCCTGTTAGTTTATTAGATCGTTGATATCTTCCTAGGCTGGATCGGGCTGAGGCCACCTTCAAGCGGCTCCTACCCAATCTTGGTAGGAAAAACGAACACCTCCTGCCGAAGGCTGCACGCTAGAGTCATGCGGTCCATGGCATAAAAAAGATAGGTCACAAAACGAAAATAAGTAAGGTCAACATTTACATAATAAACTAGTCATCAGACT
The DNA here is from genome assembly GCA_950005045.1 of Agrotis exclamationis. Lineage (NCBI taxonomy): Eukaryota > Metazoa > Arthropoda > Insecta > Lepidoptera > Noctuidae > Agrotis > Agrotis exclamationis. Next base: position 5,491,658 of record OX465441.1, on the reverse strand, counting down.
GATACGTTTTGTATTTTTACGTATTCTTATACCTACTTAAATACGCTCTCTTATAGGTAAAGTACCACCTTGATTTTATGCATGTCTACAGGGGCGGATCTACCTATGGGCTATTTATAACCTAGATCAGGGCCGGACGCCACCGCTGATCACCTCACGAGAACAAGGCGGAGCAAGAACTACCCGAAACAACCGTGTTCGGTGAGGCGCCATCACATCACATCATCCGCACTTTCTGCGTGATATTAGGTATATCAAGCAGCTTCAACGAGTGAGTCGTTACGAGTTAAAATGACAGCGATTACGCTGCTGCCGACAGCAACTTGGTGAGGAACCCGAGGTCCGAAACGCTGGTTTAACTAAAAAAAGTCAAGTCCTAAAATAGCGTTTAGTTAATTAAGTAGAGGTATAGGCAGGGCCCCCAAGTAGTATTAGCCCAGGGCCCCACAAACTCTCGGTCCGCCCCTGCATGCCGAGTACATTAATTTGTTGGCTACTCTAAACTCGAAAAAAAGAAAATTAAAAAAATCGATTAAAATCAGTCATTTTAATAGATTTTTTCATTTTCTTGTCCTAAAAAAAATGTCCCAGCACTAGTAGGATCCGTGGGTGCCCTAAGTGGAATAAAATGCTAGATGTAAAACTATTCCACTAAGGGCACCTGCAAAAAATTTTGATAGGTGCCGTTCGTGGAATAGCTTAGGAGCCATTCGCTCAGGTGCCATTTCAGCGGGTGCCCTTCCTGGAATACCTCTAATTTTATATTGCATGAACAGAACGCCAGTTGCATGGAACTACTGGGAAAAAAAATCTCAGTAGCTCCATAATAGAACTAGACATTGGAACTACAGGGATACGGTGGTTATTTCTACTAGAGCTACACCATAATAATATTACTAGTCATTTGAAATTCAAAACCAAAACACACAGTTTTCTTGCCCTATCATCATCATCATCATTAGCAGCAGCAGCCTTGTTCCCAACGACCATTTATATCTAGACGCCTCATGCACGATCTGACTAACGAAAATTTTCTGCCAAGTCGCTGAGGTATGACGTAAGCGAGGGGGACGGGGTACTGCGTTCTGATTGGCTAACTCAAGGTCAGTGCGACGAGGGGACTCACAGGAGTGGTCGAAACTAATACGAACTTAAGACTTTTTTGCCTAATGTGTTGACAGACATCGGTCGCCTGTGAGTAGGAGTCTAGATATAAATGGTCGTTGCTTGTTCCACTGTTAAGTATAGACCTCCCCTTTAAACCATGCGTGCCTGTGCTGTGCAAGTCGAAACAAAATTTTACTTGCGACCTTCTAAATATCTTTATCTGCCTACACTTCCTCTAACCCCATTGTTATATAAAAAAAAACATCGTATATTTTCGAATTTCTGGCGTCCCAAATCACGCGTGTTGGTGTAAGCCCGGCCCCACACATTTGCTAACAACTTCAGCTGACACTTTCTTGTAAGCAAGGAACAGCGATCTGATAAAAAGGTTGTCTTCGTAAGAAGTTCCTCCTTTTTTAGGGTTCCGTAGCCAAATGGCAAAAACGGAACCCTTATAGATTCGTCATGTCTGTCTGTCCGTCCGTATGTCACAGCCACTTTATGTCGAAAGTATAAGAGCTATCCTGTTGAAACTTGGTAGGTAGATGTATTATGCGAACCGCATTAGGATTTTCACACAAAAATAAAAACAAAACAAATTTTAGGGGTGCCCCCCATACTTAGATTTTTGAAACTCAAAATTTTTTTTTCACCAAACCCATACGTGTGGGGTATCTATGGATAGGTCTTTAAAAATTATATTGAGGTTACTGGTACAATTTTTTTCTAAACTGAACAGTTTGCACGAGAGACACTTCCAAAGTGGTAAAATGTGTGTGTCCCCCCCCCTGTAACTTCTAAAATAAGAGAATGATAAAACTAAAAAAAATATATAATGTAGACCTCAACAAAAACTACCAACGAAAATTGGTTTGGATGAGATACAGTTAGCAGTTTTTGATATATAGTACATTATCAAAAACCGCAAATATAACTTTGCCATTCATACAAACACTATGTAAAACAAAGTTATTTTTATTATTCGTGTATATTACTTACTAATACAATATAATTATATCCCTTATCTATGCTTGCTACTACGGAACCCTTCATGGGCGAGTCCATCTCGCACTTGCCCGTTTTTTTTGTTTTTTTTTTACTGTTTTTTCGTTTACTTTTGGACACAGGTTACGGATTCTATAATTTATTTGCAATAGGAGTTTTGGAATGATATCTGAGGCTTTACCACGAGGTCTTAACGCGATCCAGTTTAGGCTGCGGGAAAGAGACAGAGCTATACAAGTCGTCTAGCGCCATCTCTTTCTCACAGCCTAAACTGGACCGCGTTATGAGCTCGTGGTAAGGCCTCTGAACTAGTTTTTCGTTCTTGTACGAGTATGTATAAATCCTAGAATATTCTATCTGTCCAAAGATAATGAATATATTTTTTGGTAAATACGTGTAAATAGAATATTTTATACTTATTATTTTATTTAATTTATTATTTACTACCTTCACCCCCACTGCTGGGCTCTTTTTGGTCGTGGCGTGGTTTTATATAGCCTATAGCCTTTCTCGATAAATGGACTATCCAAAACAAAAAGATTTTTTCGATTCGGACCATGGGTTCATGAGATTAGCGCGTTCAACCAAAAAACCTGTTTAGCTTTATAATATTAAGTATAGATTTATTATTTTGATTGAAATAGAAAACATGACCTACGGGAAAATGATGACGTCGAAACGCATAACGAATGTTAAAACAATAGTGAATAAAGAGCGGATTTAAAGCGAGGGCCATATATGAATCACGAGCGAAGCAAGTGATTCCAGTATTTAAATCCTGAGCGACGCGAGTGATTCATGGCCCTCGATATAAATCCGTTTTATTCAAGAGTTGCATACCATACTTTATACCATGACCACGAGAAAAAGAAAGATTTAAGCTTTAAATAATTTAGAAGGTATTAAAGAACAACAAAAAAAGTTTTTTTTTATTAAGACTGCTCCACATTATTAATTTCTCCTGTACCGTGGGTGCGTTTAAAAACATCTAAATTCACATAGACAAACACCCAGACCCTAAAATCATAAATGTAGATCATAATGAATATTTGCTCCGTGCGGAAATCGAACCCGCGACCCACAACGCAGCAGTCCAATCGCTCAGTCACTGCACCAACAAATCAACATTAAAATCGGAACAAAGTTTTAATTTAAGAGTAATATTTTCCTAATAACACGGGAGTCGACCGCATCAATGTGTTCTAAATTCAAACAACAAAACAGTGAGTAAAAGAGCTTTTTACTCACTGTTTTGAGTGAGTAAAAGTATCTTTTTAAAGGGGGAATGGTATAAAACGTTTTTTTAAACGATCTTTAAAATCCAGTCTAGTTGAAAGACTGTTACGTAAAAATGAACCCTATTACTAGCCTTTTGATCTTTCCATTGAAAACCTTAGGAACGATATTTTCACAAGTATTTTAACACGTCATATCGCAAAAACGCTCACAAATAGCGTGAACAAAGTGTGATGTCGGCACAAGACTGCAGCACCCTGTATCAGACGTCAACAGAGGGTGTTCCGTTTTCACGAAAAATGTCCGTTTCACGCACACGATTTAGTTGTGGTATGGGTTATAGGCGATAGCGAGTTCCCATGAAACTAAGACTTTGAAATGCAAGATTTGAAGTTCTACAATGATATGATCGGAGTAGCAGAAAAAAATTGTGTGCTTGAAGTATATTTATTATACCTACTCAATACATTTGTCATCATCTATTAAGCCTTTTTTTTTTTTTTTTTTTTTTTGCGTGGTAAAATCATCAAATGAGTCCTCCCAGCCCGGGCAGGGCGGGAGGGACTGTCAGACTTGTACTGACTAAAATCCACGGTGTCCTTCAATAGCCCTTTATGTTCCGGGGTCACGGTAATGGTATAAGTCCCGCGACCCCGGCAGGCTTTGGCCCTCTAGAGAGGGGGCCCCGTCATTATGCTGACGCTCTTTGAGGCGCGCGTGGAACACAACGCGCCGTCGACCCGGGCATGGTCCATGGTCGGGCAGCGAGTTGCCCTTTACTCGCCGCCCGCATGCCCGCGCCTACGGTGGCCGGAGATCGTCTGGCGACGTCCGTCGCCGTGGGCGTCCACCACTGCGGGTGGGGCGGAGGGAGGACACTGTCCTCTCTCTCACGCGGCCCGCCTCCTCCTTCGCGAGCATGACTGCTTCGCAGAAGGAGGCGACCGCTTCCCACTCCGTCTCGCCCCGCAGCATGGCCGCGACCAATGCCGGGCGCGAGAGGTCTCCGCCTATCGCCGCCGTGAGGACACGTCGGTGCTCTGCCCAAGCTGGGCAGTCTTGCACCGTATGCTCTACTGTGTCCTCCGGGCGATCTTCGCAGTGGTGACACCCAGGCGTTTCCTCCTTTCTCCTTAGACACAGGTACCTCCCGAAACTTCCGTGTCCGGTGAGGACCTGCGTCATGCGGTAGGTTAGGACGCCGTGACTCCTATCCAGCCACTCCTCAAAGAGGGGTCTTACCGCCGCGATTGCGGCGTGCCCGATCTATTAAGCCTTTACCCAAATATATTGGAACTAGTGACTATGCTCGCGACAAGTCCGGTAAAGTTAATAAATTGTCTGCACTATGCGTGTTCATCCAGCTTTTAAACTATGTGTCATCTAAAACCGTTCTGTTGTTTTTGTGCAAAAGATTTACAGACATCCATCCATCAATCCTCACAAGATTTTGTATTTGTAGTATTATGGTGGAAATTAGATGGCTTCCAGTTTAAAAAGAGCCAGATGAATATCGCTATGTTTATCTGCTTTGGCCAATAAAGGCATTTATTTGTATTGATTTGAGCCCTACATATGCCGATCGGTATAATTACAAGTATAGGTGATATTTAAGCTTAATATCTGTGATTCAACAAACCACTGTATTCTCCATAAAAATCTCGCTATTTCTCCCAACTTGTACCACACCTCGCACCCTTACTTGACATGGGTACACTGGGGTACTACACTGTGGCCATTGTTTTACACGATTTTTTTATTCACTCAAGCCATTCAACGCTCACAATGTAAAGTATACAATTATATGTCTGGCCTTTTGTACCCCGCTTGTAATTATGTGGGCGCCAAAATGGTTGGTTTTTTGAAAGTTTTTTGGGACTGAATAGGTTTTTTTGTTGGCATAGAGAAGAAATGGCGTTGCAAGGCCTTTGTGGAGACGAGTGTGGGGAAAATTATGTAGTACTTGCTTGTGGAAAATTGTTTTTGATATTTTAAAGAGATAGGAAGATATACCTAAATTATACGTGTAATCAAGTAGGTGTTAATTTTCTTTTTAAAATTACATTACGTTGGCGCCCGAACAGGGACAATTGTACATTGGTCTCTGTTTGGGCGCCAAAAACTAATGGATACTTGCTGAATTTACTGTTTTGAAAGAGGGAGCAAATACCAAAAGCTCTCTTCCTTGTTGTTGAATTGAAGAGCATCAATAGATCATTCATTTGTTGGGCTGTAGTCAAAGGAAAGTAAATTTTCCATCATATCATATCAATATAAGAAGAAGCATACGAAAAAATAACTACACTCTGTTTTAAAAACTTTATTAATTTTGACGGCATTGTTAGCGCAGTGGCTGAGCGCTTGCGATTGACTGCTACGCTGCTTGTTGCAGGTTCGATTCCCAAGAACAAATATTTGTTTGATTTGTAAGTAAATATTGTGGATCCGGGTCTTTGTGCTTGTCAGTTATTCCAAAATTTCAAAACCAATCGAAGAAAGTGTCGTAACACGATCAAAACCAACGTATTGTGGTAAGAGGCGTCCTTGACCTTATACAATTTTATTTTGAAATTTGAACGATGGTATTGTGAAATTCGAACGATGCATTAATGGGATCAATGACCTTTATTCGAGACTTATTTGGCGGTGACTATAGATTTACTCGTAAATTAGGCTGCCGATTTGTCAAAATCTTCCTTATGTTATCTTTAATCCTATCTTCATTGTTTGTCCAGGTCGACCAACGGCCAGGGTATCCTGGTGGAAGTCTCATGCACTCCTCGCCAATTCAGAAGCCAGGGCTAGCGTCTCCTTCAGGCTCCAGAGATCGGACTACGGCACTGATGTCACTTGTCAGGTAAGTTACTAATGCAATAATTTTTCACGATAAAAAACCTAAAAAAAAATGTTCCCGCTACTGGGACACAGGTCCTGGGCCATAATCCTCCACGCGGGCTCAGTGAGGGTTGGTGGATGTCACATGTCTTCGATGTTTGGTTCTAGGACGTGCCGGTTTCCTCACGATGTTTTCCTTCACCTGACTAAGTTCGAACCCACGACCCACAACTCGTAAGTCGGGGCCGATTCCTTTGAGCTACCACTGCTCCAAAAAAAAATACTGACTACATATAATAATAATTATGTAGAAATAACAATTCGTCTCCGAGGAGAATTGGAATCTACGACCTTCCAGTCCTGTACATCGGACGCTCTTACAAAGCTAACACGGTTCTGTTTTTTTTTTTACTATGTATTCTTTGTACACTATTTTGTCTACAATATATTAGGGCCATGATATCCAGTTGTTGAAGGATCATTGTGACAATAGCTGGTCTGCCTTCGATAAATTTTTCATGGGACCATTTGGGAAGTATACCCTTTCCAACAAAAATATAATTTTTCAAATCGGTTGGCAAGCGACGGAGTTATGCGTGAATAAACATTAAAAAATACAGATATCGTATATGAAAAGCTCCTCCTTTGTTATAAGTCAGTTAAAAATCACAAGTTCGTCAATTCGTCAGTGTTACAGGCGGCCATAGGATATGGTGACAAAGCACCATCAGGCGGAACATATAGCCACCTTTATGATATAAAAAATAGACACTGAAATACACCGTTTTTAACTCAGTTGTATTTTTTTCACAGGCTGTAACAGATCCGCTGATAGCTCCAGTCTCAGAAAACATATCCATTGATGTCAACCGTAAGTAATCTTAATCATATTTTTATTGTATCATCATTATCATTTAGACTTCTAAAGCAATGATCCTCTGCTGGACCTAAAAAGAAAAATATGAAAAAAAAAAACATTTTTTTGTAAATTAACACAGAGAAAATAATTTCACTAACCCATTTTAGCCTTTTAGTTGAGATATTCAACAAAAATCTTCGTGTTTTCGGCGTCTTTGAAAATCCGCCATCCAAGTAAGCAATACCGGATCCATGCGGACAATTTCACGGGATATCCAATACTATTGTATACTAAAACCTTCACCAGAATGTTACAAACACTTTTCCGAAAACCGCATAAAATCGCTTCTGCCAAACGCGAGATAATCGAGGACAAACATACAAACATTTGGGGCGAACTGAAAACCTCCTTTTTTGAGGTCGGTTAAAAAGAAGATCACTAAGCGTGGCACCTGCAATGTGTACTTTGCCTTACCAAGGCACCAGACAGTGTGTATGTAGCTTAACCAACTAGGCTTTAAATCCTCAAAGTTATACATACATATCACAGGTATACATAAACAAACAAAATCTTAACTTAAACAAAACTTAAAGCTACAACATCAGCGCTAAGCACATCGCTATCCCAACTTTAATCTCAAGACAAAGTCTTAAGAAACGTTGATTCAACGTACGGTAACTTAACTCCAACTTAACTTAAGAAGACGGGCGCTTATTAGACATTCATTAAACTGAACTTTAACTTAGTCAGGTCGGAGTTTCTTATTATTGGAGAGTATAGTTTTAGTTAAATGTTTAAGTTAGATTCAAGTTGTAGGGGTTATGATGTGCCTTGGTTACGAGACTATCTAAGCAGGGTATTGTGGAACGCAAAGGACAAACCATAAAGAATTGGCTATAATGTGTGCTTAATTTGTAATTTATAGTTGATTTATCTCTCGAGGTGAGCAGTGGAGCTGAGGAGAGCAGTGGTGGCCCAATGGTATAGGTCCCGACTTACGAGTTGTAGGTCGTGGGTTCGAACCCCGCCAGGCGCATTACTTTGTGTAATTTATTTCATCACTACTGCTCTCAAAACGGTGAAGGAAAACATCGTGAGGAAACCGGCATGTCCTAGAACCAAAAATTCGAAGACATGTGACATCTGCCAACCCGCACTGGGCCCGCGTGGTGGATAATGGCCCACTCCCTCTCACAGAGAGGAGGCCTGTGTCCCAGCAGTGGGAAAATTATAGGCTGATGATGTGATCTCTCGAGGTTGTCGTTAGTACTACTTTGAGCTTGAAGTCTTGGGTGCAACTCCTAGATTGGGCAATGTTAAAAGATGTTACTGGGCATTTTCTTACAAAAAAAAAAAACAGTTTGCCTTACCGTAGTTACAATAAATTTGACTGATTTTGGGTGTAGTTGCCCTGATTCAACCTTCGAGGACAACTTACTAACACTTCAAATTATTAACACACGTTGGTTACGCTGCGCAGAAAGAACGGTTAGGTCTTTTATCTATAACTTCATGTCATTGAACGACTAATCTGATTGGCTGTGAAGGGTCCTATCTCTATCCTATTCCCGCACATATCTTCTCGCTTTAGTACGAGAGAGACCGCTTAAAAAGCGGCCGCAGTTGAAACTCGTGGCCAATCGGTTACTCACAACGCGCACCTCACGTCAGAGCGCTCAAAGTTGCCTGCTGTCGACAGCCGCCCCTCAGCCGCGAGGACGTCTCCGGAAAATTAAGGTATTGTGCAATCCTTCCTATATTTCGATCTGCATTCTGTCTTGTGTTCCCGGCAGAACGTAATTTCCATGTTTTATTCACAGCCAATTAGCAATTAGAAAAATTTAGCATAACCCGCGCTTCCATTTGGTCCTAACGAGCCTGGATAGTTATTGAAATCAGTGATAACCATTCGCCATTCGTAGTCGGTAAAAATACTCGTATTCTAATTAGTTTTGTACCAAACACTTGTCTCGCCGACAGGTGTAGGTATATCGTTAAATTCTCGGTAAAACCGTTGTATATTCGTAACACCAGCTAGTAAATCGTTGCTATAACTGGTTATTTCGCTTAATCCCGCATTATTTTAAAATATTACCGTTGAATTACCGCTTCGCGCTCAATCACCGACGCATTATTGTAAAAATAAATACCCACTTAGGTAAATTATTCGCTCACATCGCTTTCACAACGTATTTCGTTTGTTACATATTTATTTAATTATCGTTATTAGAAGGTTGCTAGATGGCGCCTACAGATATTACTCTTAAACGATTATTAGGAAAAAAAGATCGAATATTTTCTCGTATGCAACGTATTTGCGATAAATTGAAAAATATTGATTCGGAGGAATTCGATAAAGAATCGTTCTTGTGTGACTGTGAAACAATAGATTCGTTGCGTACTGATTTTGAATGTGCGCTGGACGATATAATCGCTCATGAACTTAAATTAAATCCTGATTATGTCGTCGACTATCAGGCACTTTCTTCATTCGAAGATTTACTGGGTAGGGTGAAGCGGGCAGAGAAGAAATTGCAGGTTCAGGCACCTAGTGAATGTAAGAAATCTCCTCGCTTGCCCCCGATTGAAATACCCGAATTTAATGGGGATATTAAAAATTGGCCGCTGTTCATCGCCAGTTTTCGAAATGCCGTGCATAATAATAGTTCGCTAACAGCATGCGAGAAATTATATTATTTAATTGGAAAATTAACAGGCAAAGCTCGTTCGATATGTGCAGGAATTACTCCGTCAGCTGATAATTACCCTCTTATATTCGATTCACTTTGTGAAAGGTATGAAGATAAACGGCAATCGGCAACTTCATATCTAGACCAATTATTTGAATTTAAATCTATTTCGTCAGGTTCGCCGGCTACTTTAGAATCATTTCTCGATAAATTCGCAACGTCGGTAGCCGGGTTTAAAAACATAAAGGTCCATGACCACGCTGATTTTATTTTATTGCATATCGCTCTTAAAAAACTCGACATAGACACTGTACGGGCATTCGAATCTAATCATCAATTAAAATCAAGTAGTTCCGAAATTCCATCTTTTAGTGAATTAGTTGAGTTTGTTCGTGAGCATATAAAGGTGTTAGAACGAACTTCGTCAACGGTCTCTAACAATAAATCACCTGCAAATCGCAAACATACTAATGCATACACCTGTATAGCTAATAACGAACCTACCGCGTGTGTTTTGTGTAAGGAGAAACATGATCACGTATATAAATGTAAAGTATTTAATAGTTATAAACCCGATCAGAGATTTAAGTTTGTGAAATCAAACAATTTATGCATTAATTGCTTAAGTCCAAAACATCGTGTGTCCGCTTGTGGGTCAAAGTCCACTTGTAAAAAATGTAGCTCTAAACACCATAGTTTGTTGTGTTTCGGCAATAAATTGAGCGACGCGCACGGTTCAAAGTCGACCGGCGCTCGCACGCCCTCTGCTGAGAGACTTACGAAGCAGACTGATATATCGTTGTGCGCGACTGATGAAAACCGTATTAATTCTTTATACCGGGGCCCAACCACCATATTGATTGCTACCGCGCAAGTTATTGTAGTAGATTCTTTTGGCAAAGAACATATTGTTCGCGCAATATTAGACAGCGCTTCTCAAAGTAACTTTATCACGCGGGATTGTTGTCAACTTTTGGGTTTGAACATAAATAATAAACCTGCCTGTTCAACCGTCAGGGGCATAGGAGGTGCTAGTAAACAAATACAGGGTTCCGTACAAATTAAATTTTATTCTCGTTTCAATCGTAATATAAACTATAATATTGAGTCATTCGTAATAGATAAAATTACTGAACGTTTGCCAACTGCCACGGTTGACGTTTCGCTTTTGCATAATTTTAAAAACTTACAGTTAGCAGACGATACATATTTTTCTTCAAATCCGATTCAATTATTGATCGGTGCTTCGACTTTCCCGCACTTACTCTTATCTAACAGAGTTCAAGGTCAGCCTACACATGCGTCTCCAATCGCCTTGCAAACTGTACTCGGCTATGTAATTGTCGGTAAGGCGCCGATTCTCATCGATGACAATTCGACCGTTTCGTATTGTTGCACCGCGGAGCCGTTAGACGTAGCGATACGAAAATTCTGGGAATTGGAAGAAGTAAATGTTCCCCCGGTACTCAGCCTAGATGACAAATTATGTGAGGAGTTTTATGCCCGCACTACCACTCGAAATAGTGACGGACGATACGTAGTCGCTTTGCCTTTCAAGGGTGATGTCGAATCCCTGGGCAACTCACGTCAAGCAAGTGAACGCCGGTTTCTCTGCTTGGAAAGGAAGATGCAAGCTTCTCCTAATTTAAAGGCCGCGTACGACAACGTCATCCTAGAATATTTAGAGAAGGGCTATATTTCACCTACAATTCCTGATCCTTCGGAACCTTCGTACTACATTCCGCATCATGGTGTGATCCGAGATGATAAGGTCACAACCAAACTTCGTGTCGTTCTCGATGGTAGTTGTAAAACTACTACCCGCGTTTCGCTTAATGATCTCTTGTATGGTGGACAGAACCTACAAGGGAATTTGTTTAACATTATAGTTAATTTTCGTTTGTTTTCGATCGCGCTTTCATCAGACATTCGTCAGATGTTTCCCAGCATTGGAGTCCGAGAACCTGATCGGCGTTTCCAACGCATCTTGTATCGTTTTTCGCCGCAGGAACCTTTGCAAGTTTATGAGTTCAATCGTGTCGTTTTTGGACTCAAATCTAGCCCCTTTCACGCGCTGCGAACTATTAAGCAGCTGGCGGAGGATGAGGGTGACTCGTACCCTCAGGCTAAAGCCATTGTCGCCACGGGATTGTACATGGACGATTTTGTCCATTCCGTCCTCACGGAAACCCAGGGCATTTCTACCGCTTCAGAGATGATTGGTCTCATGAAGGCGGGTCAATTCGAGTTGGTCAAGTGGACCAGTAATTCGCAAGTAGTATTGAATTCTATCCCGCTTTCGCATCGTCTGCCAGCTGACAAGGAGTTCGACGGGTCCGACCAACATAAAGTACTTGGTTTGTGTTGGTCGCCCACGTCAGATCACTTCGCCATGAGAGTAAACACTCCCACTCAGACTTGTACTAAGCGTACAATATTATCGTGCATCGCTAAAACATGGGACGTCATGGGATTTGTCGCGCCTGTCGTCTTGCATGCCAAGCTTCTTATCAAGAAGCTTTGGCTATGCAACTGTGACTGGGATGAGACACCACCTGAAGATATAGTCAGGCTGTGGACTCGCTTTAGGGAAGAGCTTCCTTTGCTCTGCAACATAAAAATCCCACGCCACGTTGGTATTGTCGCTGATAGTGTGGTCACACTCTTAGCTTTCGCGGACGCTAGCGAGAAAGCATACGGGGGAGTGATTTATTTCCACGTCCACAATAGCGATGGCAATACAGTCAATTTGATAACAGCTAAGTCTAAGGTCTCTCCCAAAAATGTAGTTTCTCTCGCTCGTCTTGAGCTCTGTGCTATTCTTGTGTTATCCCAGCTAATAAGAAATGTCGTGGTCGCTTGTCAAAACCGAATAGTTTTCCGTGACATATTCGCATTTTCGGATTCGACGGTCGCGCTCTGTTGGGTACATTCGTCGCCCCATCGTTGGAATACCTTTGTAGCCAACAGAGTTTCGAAAATACAAAGCGATTTGTCACCGCAAAATTTATATCACGTGTCCGGTGCGGACAATCCAGCAGATTGTCTTTCACGCGGACTCACACCCTCACAAATTATAGACCATCCGCTTTGGTTCAGGGGACCCCCGTGGGCTCACTTGGACATTTCACAATGGCCTGTCGCTCCTTTCAATCCCTCCTCAGTGTCTGAAGCACCTGAAGAGAAGAAAAATTCGTTGTTAGTCGCTGCACCTAACGAAAGATCTTCTATTCTTTGTTTAGTCGATCGTATCTCGTCTTGGAGTAAATTACTTAGAGTGGTAATTTACGTTTGTCGTTTTGCTAAGTTGTTACCGGTTAATAACCGCATGTCAGCATCGGATTACGATTTCGCTGAACTACTCATTCTACGTGAAATTCAACGCTTCTATTTCTCAAAGGAAATTGCCAGACTCAGAGAAGGCAAGGATTGTAGTCATTCTCTTCGGCACTTGAAACCTTTCCTCAAAGACGGACTCATTAGAGTCGGAGGCCGTTTAAGAAATTCAGATTTGGGTTATGAAGCGAAATATCCAATTCTACTCCCAAGAAAAGATCCTATTCTGAATTTGCTTGTCGAATACCATCATAAATTGAATTGCCACGCGGGTCCCGACCTGCTGATGTCACTGTTACGTCAAAGATATTGGATACTTTCTGCACGCAATTTAATTAGGAATAGGATTCATAAGTGTCTTCCCTGCTTTCGTCTCCGTCCCAAGCCAAGTTTCCCTGAGATGGCAGATCATCGGTCTTGTCGTGTAGTTCAAGCAACTAAACCGTTCGTTCACACGGGCACGGACTACGCTGGTCCCTTCAAGGTTACCATGTCTCGCGGCCGAGGCATTCGTTCTACCAAGGCATACGTGTGTCTGTTTTCTTTAACTTTGGTATTCAGGTCGCAGAAATAGTAGCTACAAGTTACACTGACTATTAATATAATTAATAGTTAGTTTTTGTAATTACCAAAATTATTTCACAATTTGAAGCTAATTAAACTTTAAATGCCTCATATATTTTTTTCCGGTCAAATCGCAAGGGAAGCCACCTGACATAACTAGGGATAAATGTTATTTATTTCAGTTGGTTTCTAAAAACACTTTAACACGTCAAGATATTTTTAAACGAGATGAGACCGGTGTTTCGTACCTGACTGCTCTGAGAAGAAACATCCGAAACAAACTCGAGGTCACAGTCCAAACATTACATTGGTCAAGCATTATGAGAACCGTTCAAGTGTCTAAGATGGTCACTTAAAAATAGAACCATAAAGTTTTGAGTGGACCTGTCCAGACAGTGCAAGAATTTGTTAGTTATTGTGTAGCTCAACTTAAAACTCAAGAAGATCAACGATAGTGAACCTAATAGTTACGTATATGGTTAGTCCCTTCGTACACCAGGCGACGCAAGTGTCCGATACCTTACGACTTTGGTATCCAGGCGACTGTCGCAATGCAAATCCATAGAGGTTTGTGGACTGGCACACGTCAATGGATGCCAAAGTCGTAAGGTAATGCGATACCTTGACTTGTGTCGCTGTCGCCTGGTATACGAAGGTGTTTACTATTTAAGGTTACAACTTAGACCATACGTCATGTCCTGTTGATTTGATTTACCCCGACCTTTACTGACTGGGTTCCTAACCCTCGAAACACTTTGAATATTTCTTTTTATCTTCAGTATTCAACCATTTGAAGGTTTGCCATTTGGTCGTATCCTGTTATATTTGATGTTGCCTTTTTTCATTCGTTACGTTTTTCTTGGAAATTATTTATTTGGAAGGTTTGTCGATAACATTTCGTTTAGCGATTTAGATTGCTGTGTCGTGTTTCTTAAGCAAGGGAATTTAAGTTACACCCTAATCATCCACATTTGAACTTATATTATAAGTAAGCATTTTTTTTCGTTTTCATTAAAGGCCCACTCGCCCTGGAACTGGCGACTAAAACCACCTGTTCCTTCATGCTCTTGGCATTCCAGGGCCGCAGTATTCTGCTTAGACAGTCCCGGGACTTATAGTGCTCCATGTATACAACGAATCAAATACAATTTGTCTTTTCTTTTATGTATACGGTTGATAAAATGTCCTCTAAGACGGCCTACACAAAGTGACATTCCACTATGTCAATGCATTCCACCCATTTATCATTACCACGCCGATCATGCTCTAACAAATGATTCCACAAAATCGTTGTTGACAACTTTATCAAATAATTATCACATTGAGGTGGTCCTTTTGGTACCTTTACCCTAAGGGTCAATTACACCGAGACGCGACGTGACGCGATGATACGGGAAATGTATATCTTTTCGTGTAGTAAATAAAAGTAGATTTTGTGTCACTATTGAAATGAGCGTGAGGCATCGCGCTGCGTCATCCGTGAAATGTGTATCTTTTCGTGTAGTAAATAAAGTTAGAGTTTGAGTCGCTATTAAAATGTACACGCGGCACCGCGCTACGTCGCGTCATCGATGAAATGTGTATCTTTTCGTGTAGTAAATTTTGCTCTATTGAAAAGTGCGCTTAGCGTCGCGTCATGGTGTGTATTGACCCTTAGTCGTATGACAATCACAGGTGTCGATAGGGTGGTCCTGTGTACGTTACGAACAAGTCAAACTAGTTTCTTTGAGATTGTTATTGAAAGTTGGATCAAAGTGATGTTAAATTATATAAAAATTGGATGACAAGGCAATGGAGCAAGTTTTAATGCTGTTTGAGGTGTTCTGTTTTGGTCCTAAGAAATGTGTGTGTAGCTTAAGAAAGATCTAACGCGACTTCGATTCATATACAAAAAGATAGATTGGTTCTTCCCAAGTTGTAAATAATTTAAATTTTGTGATTAAGTTTTTATACTGACATCGTTAACTAAAACTACCATTACAGTTTGTTTTGTTTGAAATAATTGATAAAATTTGTTTTGAGATTCCGTAAATTCGGCGTTGCTGCAAGCACCATGAAAAAATAAAACTACTATTAGTCTTCATCTGCAGTAAGGCATTGTTCGATCAGAAATTAAAGCAGCTATTATTAAAAGTTTAAAAAAATGATTTAAAAAAATGTATAGGATTTAATTAATTTCTAATTTAACTACTGATCAAACAACTCATCCTTAGCTATATTGGATGCTGCCAGTAACATAGTTAACAAAAGGCTGGTTGATATATAAAAAAAAAAAATCTGTTACACCACCACCACCACACATAAAATGTAGGTTTTACAAAACATTTGAAAATGATATCATGCCAATGGATGATGTAAGTAATCTAGTATCACCAAATCTTCAATAGGTGCGTCCCCATAAAGCGCGCAGCCTCGCGAGGCATTTTCCGCGCGAAGCAGCTCGGTTGGTGTGGACGTGTCTCGGGCGAGGCAAGTGACAGCGCTACCGCGATCGAGTGACCGAGCGCCCGAGCCATCCAGTGTCGGCTTTTGTTTTGCTCGCGTATATTGTTTCATGCCTCGATCGAAAAACAAAAGACGCGTCCTCACAGAGTGAGCAGCCTCGCTTGTCAGTTTCCTCGCGCAGCAAATGCTTCGCGAGACAGCACGCTCTGTGTGGACGCACCTAATGAAAACTGTCTGTAACAGATGAACATACACGACAGAACAAGATTGACATCTCAACATCTTAACATGCATATGAACACACACGTCACATTATGTCAATTGTCATAAACATACGTTTCCTCCAACATCTATACATAATATCTTGATAACCCGTCATTGCCGCCTACCATCACAGTCTGTGTTCCTCATGTTGTATTAATTTGCTATTAATTCAGTCATTAGTAGAAGTTAGGGTTACATTGTCAGTACTAATGGTTAGTTAAATTGTTAATAGTATGTTTGACATTGCCTGTGATGTGTTTTAGTTAGAAATGCTCGTTTATGTTCTCATTCCTGGGAAATAGGTTTTATCTCAGTAAGAGCTGGTATGGTGAATCCAGGAGTTGGTAGATACCTTATATCTTCATTTTTTCTTACTTATTCAGTGTTATCACCACCAGTTTTAACAGGGGGTATCGTATTGCCCAGTTACTGGTTTGTGGAGGTCCGACAGGCAGTCGCTCCATGTAAAATGCTTATATTCAGCTGCATCTGGTTTGACTGGAAGCCGACCCCAATAGAGTTGGGAAAAGGCTAGGCAGATGATGATTATTCAGTAATCACTATGTTTTCTTTAACTATTTTAGAAATATTTGTTGGTGCACAAAAAAAACGAGCTTGCAAAACCTCGTAGGAGAAATATAAAACAATCAAAAATAATTACTGCAACTTTGTCTCGTTTAAAACTATTAAAAATACATTTATAAAAGTGTTCATCACAAGCATAAAAAAGAGTGCAATAAAAATGTCAGCTGATGAAAATGGAACCGTTTAATTCAAACTGCTGTCACACATAAATAACTTCCCGGAACATCACAACAACTGTGAAATAAGAGCAAATAAACATTCCTGACTATCCAAAAATGTTAACTTAATAAACCCATTTCGAAATCCATGACACAATCAAGACACATTTCTAACAAAATCACAGAAAAAAAACAACAAACACAAATGCGCGGGAACGCACAAAACGCCTTTGACGGGCGGCCATGTTCCTTTTTACTTTTTTTTGTGACCGGCAGGCGTCAATGGCACCTCATTATTATTCCACAAAATAATCGAATAAAGGATCGATTTTACGTACTCGATTATCTCAGTTTCGAGGAACGATCGCTAGATTATACGAGAAATGAACAGGCTCTTTGTCGAGAAGGAATCTGGACCAGAGATTGGGAACACCTGGCGTGGCTCGTTTGTAGTTGTTAGTGGTGGGCTGAGGGTGGTTTATCGATATTTTATGTCGATATAATTGATTTGAGTTATGGGTTTAGATTTTTATTTGGTCCTTTGTGCGATCTGTTTTAAGAAGGTATTTTTTATAATACTTGTTTTAGAAATTATATATGGCGGAATTTGCCGTAGGTTTTTTCTATCAGTCAATCTTAGAATGATCCAGAGTCAAAGTTAGTGGTAGGTGAGGTGCAAATCCGAGAACTGTAGACTGAATATTATTTTTATTTAAATACAAAGATAAGCAGGGTTATTATTGTTTTTGTATTTAATTAAATATCGCTTTGTAAGGTTCCAAGATATTTTGTGAATAATGTAAGTGCTATTATTTAATTTTAACTCCAAATACGTTACATTTTTTATAAAGTTTATAAATAGCCTATTATCTTTCGTTAAAATTTTGAACCTATACAATTAAAATTTGAAAGCTTTCGTGTACTAAAATGTAATGTAAGGCTTAATTAATAAACTTCACAAGCCTAAAATCTCAGTTATTATGTAACTCCTTCATTAGAACGTTATATCGTTTAAATTAATTAAGCATATACCTAAAACCTAACTAGTACTCATGTGCTTACGTCTACGAAATTACAAAATATAATATTTCAAAGAACTTGAAACAGTAACATAAAGTGTTGTAATATATTCAAGCGTACATTTTCTTAATAATGTTAAAGTTAAGGCACAAAATAAAATATGAATAACTTTAAAACAAAACATGCCATGACTTGCGTTTTATACACGCTAAATGAAGCTGCAAAAATTAACTTGGAGAATTGTGATGTTAATTATAATGAATAAGCAATAATTTAACCTGTAAAAGTGGGTATAACAGTTCTTTGTTCTTCTGTGACTTTTAAAATGGTTACAGACACGGGTAAAATTAGAAAAAAAAAGAAAAACAATGAGAAGCTTCCGCCACGCCAAAAATCAGAAGCTTCCGCACGTGAATGACAAAATACTCTTACAATGGCAAGCTTTAAGGCGGCTTCAATACCGAAATAAATTATATCCACTTTGACTTACTAAGGTAATCTTACAATTTTAGGGTCTCAGCTTAAAAGTTATTACAATTAACATTTAGGAATATTCAGCATTTTTAACAAAAATAAAGAAATAGAATTCTATCGAAATCGACAATCCAATTCCTAATTACCATCCCATCCCTATACAATAGACCGTAAGATCGTAAAATTGAACTACAAAGGCATTCCTAACAGGACGCTTAACTCTGAATAGGCACATATGCACAAAATATCGTTGAGAACACAGACTTAGTCCGTATGGAAGGGGCTTAAACAATACCCCTTTTCACCCCTTAGTTTGGTTCACAATACATTTTGATGTATGTCATGAGCCCGTTTATATCCGTTTTGGGGGAATTAGATCCGGGTTGGGGGTTTTCGAGGATTAGATTTGTATGTCTTTGTTTTATGGTGTTCTGAGACTGAATAGAATCAAGGAAAAGGGCTGTGGGATTTTGTTGTGGTTGAGACGTAAACAGAACCAAGTATTTGCACCGATTTGGTGAGATCATAGATATATTAAAGAAGGAGATATGGCGTGGAATTCAAAATGTATAGAAATCCGATGAAGCCATAATTGCCCCTCCATAACGCTAATGTTGCGCACACAATTTTGTCAAAATAATACTACGAACAATTGCACACACGCGCCATCGATAACTCAGTCATTTAAATATAAACCTAATTCTTTACACTACAGCGTACTTTTTCCGTATAATTTACTTACACAAACAATTATCATTGTGTGTTGTCGCGACACGGGGGGCGAAACGACTCTCCCGCTCAAATACAACGGACGCTCCATGCGACATTACGGCTTGGTGAGGTATCGTTATGTCAGTTTTACATTGCTTGTCAAGTCACTCATTAATAGACTGAGGTGGTTGTAAAAGAGCAATGTAGGTATTTAATGCAAAAACAATACAGTCGGAGTAATATAGGAAAACAAGAATAAAGTAATACAAGTGATAGCTGAGCGAAACGCTCAACACCACGGCTTCACCGACACGCCCCCTTGCCACTTCTCCTGTTTTTAATATTTCTGTGGGTGAGATTCTTCAGAATGGTCAATTGGTCTTGTATGACAAGATGTAATAAATGATAAAGTATATTTGTTTTGCAAGTTGGTTAAACAATATTTTGAAAGCTAGATGAGGTCGGTGTTTTATACCTGACAACTCTGAGAAGAAACATCCGAAACAAACCCAGATGTCACGGTCTCATTTAAAGTCCAGACATTATATTGGTCAAGTCATACGAGGACCATGCAGGTGACTGAGATGGTATTTTAAGAAAAGAAAAGAACTACACATATTTGAGTGGAGCTGTCCAGTCAGTGCAAGCATTTGTCAATTATCTTGAAGCTCGGGTCAAAAGTAAAGGAGCTCAACAAAATGACGAACAATATCAAAGACATTATGAATGTGGACGAGGCAAAAGAAGAATGATACTAGTAGGGGTCGCGGGACTGATTTAAAAGCACCGCGTCCTTGGAACGCAAAGATCAAAAAAGAAGATAGTGGTTATTCGTCAGTCAAGTCTGACAGATCCCGGCTCTTTCGTTATGTTTGAAACTTGGAACCTTGATCTTTTATTAGCAGGTCTACGAGTAGATATGTCACACCAGAATTTAGCTACGATTTGTAGCCTTCAGCAGAGTGCACCAGTTCCTGCAATGTGCTAACAATAGCTTACAAAATGCATTTATAACGCACTTTATCCGGAGTAACTCATGTGATTTATGAACGTTTACGTTAACAAAAAACAAGCTTTTATCACAGGTTAACTCTCTCTAGTTAAAAATAAATCCCCGATCTATAAAGTGCATTAAATTGTGAAACCGATCCACATTTAAACGTTAGTCACCCACTTAAGGCACTTCAAAGCGCAATGCCCCATTTAAAATTGGCACAATTGAAAATTATTACTCATCTTTAAAAGTACTATATTTAGACATGCCGAAATAACAGCACTTGATATTTGTATAGCGAAAATTATAGCGCTCTTATGAACGAGGTAATTTGGGAAATTGCCTATTAGGAAAACATGATTTTCTTAATCTCAAGTTTTTTTAATGGTTTACAGTAGGTAATATAATAAGAAAAACATCATGAAAACATAATCTCCGGTCTCAACAAGGCGACATAGTAAAATGACATAGGTAAGTACATCTTAAGGCGAGCTATTTGATCAGTAGCTTTCTATTACATTTGCTTAACAGTGTAGATCAGAAGGAAAAACAGCCACTTAGCAATATTCCAAATGATTCACTTCGTGAATGAATAGCAAAATTAAATGACGTTGCTGGAAATGCACAAAGTGAATCATTTCAAATATTGCGTAAAGTGACCGGTTTAGACCCGCAGCTGTAAATTTTAGTATGCTTTGTTGTGTATTGAGAAAATAAATTTCAGTCAACTTTTTATTTTGTGCTTACAGAACGGTAACAGAAAATAAAAATGCAATTTCATTGAAAATTTCACAAAATTTGCATGAATGCGCTCGTAAATTGCAAAACCCTGTTTACATTGTTGGCAATATAAAAACTACGCTCAGAATTAACACAATAGTACACTCAATAACTCATCCATTCGTTCCCAATCTTTGTTGAAAAAAAAAATATACTCCAACTTCACTCAACGTGGGTGATTCGAAAAAAAAAATAAGAAAAAGTAAGGAGTTTTTTGCCTGCCAGCCTTTTATGTGAAACCGTTGAAAATTACGTTCAAGTTCACCCCCATTGTTGATGGCGTGAACATATTGTTGTACCTAAATCCTTGGTAACTGCATGTTATTTTTACGCTTTTATGTCTTCGATTTAGAATTTTATGTTGTGGAAAGAAGAGCGACGTTATATTTTAAAACAGGTTATACGCTTCTGCGATACTGCTATACTCGGATCTTTTCACACATCAGAGTCACGCGACCCTAGATAATCTTGCGATACCAGACAGTCCCGCAACCCCAGACAGTCTTATGACCCCAAACAATCTCGCGACCACACCACCCTCCTGTCAAACTATTTATTCGAAACGCTGCAAAATGCTTCAAATTATAACACTGCAACAATTATTTTGCCAATCAAACATAATGTTTGTGATATTATTATTATTATTATTGTAACAAATAAATGTAACATAAGATACTTAACGCTTTCACATAAGCTCACCCTCCTATAAATTCAGCCTATTGTTAATAATCCATCGCAATAAATACTCAAAAAACATAATTAGCAATCGTCAATTCCAATAATTACTGTGATGAGAATATAATCATGATAAATTGGCAACGTTATTGTCCATTCAAAACACCAATACACAACACAACAGTATTGTGTTCTTTCGTCGTTCTTTCTAACAATATAATCTCACCCTATAATTTAAATGCATACAGTGTAGCCGCGGGTGACCAAGGGAAGTTATAAATAAGGACAAGTAACAAGCAAAGGGATTTAAATTAAAATAAAACGTATTGTTATCATGAAGACGATCGAATACATCACTTTGATCGAGATTAACATGTTGAGGTTACGTTAAGTGGGGAATTGTGACGTCACTTTAACGATCCGATGATATTAAGATTTTTTTTACAGAAAATACGATACAAATGTTTTACGAGTTCATAATTAAAATATATTTTTAGAAACTCTATTAATATAATTATGTTATAAGGTAAATTAAAGTTATACTTATTAATAGACATAAAGTAACTGTCATGGCTGCGTATGTTTTATGATTTCATTTTTTTTGCGTGGTTGGCTTTGTCTATCAAACTAATAAACTAGAAATTGTTGAAAAATGTCTGTTTAAAGCCATTTTTTTTTAAATTTCCACAATTTTTCAGTTTTTAAAGTATTGATTCTAAACGTAGATTGAATAAATGTTTATTTATTACAACACTCGTTTATTCGTGGTATTTTCTATTATGTTACATAGTAGTTAAGTGACACAGAGACCTAATAACAATAAATTAGAAGAGAAAAAAAAAAGGAATTTTACCATTTAATTTGCAACGAAAGAGCTGCAACACAAAAACTGTCACCATCCGTCTTCAAGCTAGGAAGTAACTTCGTTTCTTTTTTACTACAGCGTGTGATAATTATGTTGTTTTTCTTTTTATAAAAGAAAGATAGTTATACTCCGTCTAGGACGCAGTTAAATAGGAGTATTACTATCTTTTTTTTAAAATGTAAGTTTTAGGTCTTGGTCCTTAGTTAAGTGTTTTCTTAGGTGTTTTAATTAATTATAATAATATATCCCTTTTCGAATGTCTTGAAATTTTGGTTCCACAGCATTCAACCATCGTCTTTTAAAAAAACGACTATTGTAGTCGTCAATGTATTCAAGGCTTTCTTTTTTGTTATCGTGGTAAAATCATCAAATGAGTCCTCCCACCCAGGTCAGGGCGGGACTGTCAGACTTGTACAGACTAAAATCCACGGTGTCCTTCAATAGCCCTTTATGTTGTAATGAGATAAGTCCCGCGACCCCGGCAGGCTCTGGCCCTCTAGAGGGGGGCCCCGTCATCATGCTGACGCTCTTCGAGGCGCGCGTGGAACACAACGCGCCGTCGACCCGGGCATGGTTCATGGTCGGACAGCGAGTTGCCCTTTACTCGCCGCCCTCATGCCTGCGCAATGTATTCAAGGCTACGGTAACAGTGACTCTGGAACGCAAAGGTAAAGGAATAGCGTAGATTTTTAGCCAGCAAGAGTCTGACAGTCCATTACGGTATCCACTACGAGAGAACTCATTTGATGATGTCACCAACCAAACAAAAAATGGGCAACCGTCCTAAAATCTTATGGCCAGTTTCCACCTTAGAAACTAAATAGTAACATACAAATTAATTAACATCTCCCATTACCCGTAAATCAAGTAATTAGTTAGCAACGGCGTTAATTGATACTTTGTAGCTATGGTAATTATTTAACACCTGCTAAATTCTACGAGGCGTTGTATGAACAATTAGCGGTAAACTGGTGTAACTGATATAGACATTGTATCGTGTTAATATGTTAATTAGCTTGCGAAGTATTATAATGTGTACATTATAAGTTTATAACCTTATCATCGTATTTCCTGGAATGTCAGGTCGGAGGTTTAGTCTTAGGGTCAAAAATTACTTGTTTGAAAAAAAAAAACATTTATTTCATTAGAAATTGGAGGAAATACTCTCCTAGAATGCCAGCTCTGGGGTTTAGTCTTAAAGTCGAAACTACTTAATTTAAAAAAAAAAACAATGTTGTGTAATTTTGTTATAAAGAATTTAAAAGAAACGGTACCTATAGTTGGTGCCAGTTAAGATGTCAATAGCGGACATTGACCCCTAACTACCAAGTCCTCGTATAAATGAAATAATTTATTGAGATTTATTTATTTATTAATTTTATCCAGATACAATTTGACAAAAGTAAATAAGTATGTTATATGCATTTTTGCATAATAAAATACCGAATAAATCAGTAAGCATATTGTAAGGATATAAGTATCTAAGTATTCATAAGATACCAAAATGATAAAAACATTTCACCTATACCTAAGATTTTATATTATTTTTACATATAAGACATCACAAATACTACACATCACAGAAAAATGCTAATTCTGATCTTATGTCATTATTCATTATCCGAGAACTTGATAGTTAGGGGTCAATGTCCGCTATTGACATCTTAACTGGCACCAACTATAGTACCTACGTAATTCGAGTCAGGATTTTCGTCCCGCTGATAGCAAGGCTAACCCTTGTGGCATAACACCTTAAACCTAAAACCAAGGCAATGTGTGGTAGGTTTCATGAGGCTATGTTTTGGAAAGAAATTGGTATTTTTTTCTACATACGGAATTTTGTAATGGAATTTTATTTTCTAATTTCCTCCTTCTACAAATTATAAATATAACATAACATAACATTAAATTAAAATAGGCTTCAATGTAACAAAACTAACACGTAGACGTAGCAAAACGTTTCCCAAACAAAAAAAAATCTACATAAAAATATCAGCACACAAAAAATTTAAAAACCGGCCCGTCGCGTAGCCTCAATATGTTCCCTTTATTGATATTCAATCTATGAGAGGGGTAGGCCGGCCGGCAATTAAACAAAACATATTTTTGTTTCTTTTTTCCACCATTGCTTTTGGACCAGCAAATTGGTTTTCGTGGTAGGAATCCTTAATTGTTCACACATTAACATATCGAATTGTGATCAAAAAGATACATTTAATTTATGTTCAGTTTCGTATTACATTTAAATAGGTGTCCGATACAATTAAATGAGTGTTGCTTCATTTGCATAGCAGGAATTTTCAGCTGCAGTAAGTTATCCTTTTTAATGTTGCAGTGTATTGCGAAAAAATAAAATTAAAATGATAATTTTACTGATAAAGAGGTTCCCTTTGTGAATTATTATGACGAAGAAGATTGGTTACGTCACAAGCGAACACACGAACGATAACATATAGCGGAACAATCGCATTGACCGAAGTCGAACAGATCACATCACATCCTTATTGAGATGCGGACGGCTACTAATGGGTGACTTGCCGTCCGATCATGGATCACGCTCGGGTCGACGGCGCGTCGCGTTTCACGCGCGCCTCAAACGGCTGTCAGCAAGCTGACAGGGCCCTCCTAAGCATGCCGGGGTCGCGGGACTGTCTCATCAGGTAACCGTGACACTGGAACGTAAAGAGCTATTGCAAACATTCCGATATTGGTTTCTAAGAACCTAATTAAGCATTGATCGTTGCTGTTTTGTTGAGGCTGTATAAACCGGATAGTTAAAACAATTAGAATGATTTTCGCGCAAATCGTGGACATGTATAACAAATGTAGGTACAAGTTTTATGATTACTGCTGGATCGTGGTGTACAATTGATTGTGGGCAATCGACATATAACAGCTTTTGATTAATACTAATAAAACTTCAATCTCCTGATCTCAATTACTTTATTTACTACATTATTGCATTAAGAGCGCTTATTCTGAAAGTTGGCAACATCGCAAATAATTGTCAAATATGAAAAAGTTTTAATTAATTAGGTAAATTTACTGTATGAAAATAAGAAATATGGCTCTGTAGTGCACTAAAAAACTGATTAGGGAATGCAATAATTAATATCGTAACACCGAATATATAGTTTTAGATGTAATAAAAGTATTTGGAAACTTTCCAAATGCTTTTTTTACACCTGAAACGGTTACCTACAAAATCAAATTCAGTGTTTTAATTGCATTTCTATATCAATGTTCTAGTGCACTACAAAGCGATATTTCTTATCTCCATACAGTAACATTGCTATATGAATGAAAATTTGTTCAAATTTGACAATTATTTGCGACGTTGCCAACTTTCAGAATAAGCGCTCTTAAGTCTGTACGTCATTCTTAAAGGAAATTGGCAGCGTTTTATATACAAATGTGTATAGTTAAAAATATAGTTATAATAATAATGAAGGATGTGGATATAAAAACTTCTGTTGAAATTATTTTATTCTTCACTGTTACAGTAAAACATGGTATTCTTATTTGATATTGTCATCAAATGAGTCCTCGTACTGACAAAAATCCACGGTGTTCCTTCAATAGCCTTTTACGTTCCAGGTTCACGGTTACCTGTTTAGACAGTCCCGCGACCTCGGAAAAAAAGGTTATCGCTGCACTTAAACTGATGAGTACGGTAGCAGTAATTTAGTGCAGAAAACAAGTAATAACAACCACATTACATTTTTCCAGTTCAGTAACAGTTATTATTAAAATAACGCAGCGAAAAACCCAGCTGAAAAAGCACCAACATTACAGGTAAAAATCTGCATTTTCATTTCACTGAAAAAAGGACAGAATTTTCGTCGACTGAATATTTTGTGCATTACTCTTGCTTGACCTTTGAGCTTAATTAAATTAAAAGTACCTACCCTTCAAACTGAATTATATCAATATAAACTTTTTAACCAGAATTAAAACTTCGTTAAAACCGATTCGATTTAATTTCATGAGGGTAGTTTTAACAGGAAATGACGTCACATGCAATCTGCTACATTGCCATACTTTTGGCAAAATGCCAGATGGGCGCTTAAATAAAAGTTGCCGTCTAGTGAATAAATATGCCAGCGCTTTTTTTAAGCGGCTTGATTTTTTGCAGCGGACTTGTCAAGTTTTTGTTAGGCGTTTCTTCGGAGTCTGTGCCAAAAATGGCTTGGTTAACGAATTACAGTTTTAAAAATAGTAAAAATTAAGAAATGTCTACTTCGTGTTGGATCTGGGTCAGAAATGACCGTTCTTCTTTAATTATAAAAAAAATTAGTTACAAAGGGAAATGATAAGAATTTCAATTATTGAACAAAAAAACCGACTAAATTGAGAACCTCCTCCTGTTTGAAGTCGGTTAAAGAGCGTCGCTCCTTTTCGAAGTTGTTTAAAAATAATCTTTTTTATTTATTTATTAATATTGATTTCAATTACAAAAACCTTTACACTTGTTTTAAACCATAAAAAAAGATATAAAAATTGAAAATTCCATTACACAGGCTACCTTAAATAATGATGTTTAAACCCAACACCCAATCAATTGAACCGTATAATTTCAAATACGCTCATCCCACTATAATAGTAATGACTAGTAAGATGAGCATGCATTAATCCAACATGGGAGGCTGCGTAAAGATGAGCCGGATTGATTAGCATGCAAATTGATGTTCATCTCAGCAATATACCTCTGAGACATAGAGTAGATACCTTTCAGAAGGCACAATATGTTTTAAACTTTGACATTTACTAAATTTTTTGTTCTAAAAAATTTTAACCCCCTTATCGTAAGACTTTGTAGGAGAGAATAGAGAAGCCTTAATATAATTGTCATTTGTCTAGGTGCTCTGTGTCATACAACGAACGAAAAACGTACGCACACATAGACAAAATTCGCCTACAGCAAGTGCAAGAGCAGACTGTCATTTTGTATGAGCACTCCACGCACACAAAGATACTTTTCACGTATAGCGAGGGCAAGCGAGCTTGCGACTGTCAGTTGCTTTTAAATATGGCGCACAACTTTTTAAATGCAGAGAAAAGAAAAAAACTATGGGTTCACTCCGGGAGTGGCCGGCAGAAGTGAAAACTTTTTTATTACTGTGTTATATTTTAAAACTGGAGTGGTACAGATATGAAATTAACGAATTTTGTTACATCTTGTTAGTGTCGTACAGGTGTCAAATAACAAATGTTTTCATATATTATGCTCGATAGATGGCGTTGCACGATTAAAATGCAAGCTATACTTTGCCTCTTCGTCTACCAATTTTCGATCAGAGTCACGTGATCTTGACGCGAGTTTAACAATTTTAACCCTTTACAAAAAAGTGTACATGAAAGCCCCGCTAAAGAAATTTTCACTTCAAAAAGTACAAATAGTTTGTTATAGCCGGGCCACATTAACGTCATTTCCCGTTGAATTTCGCTATAATAGTCTTTAAATGTTCGTATAAACGTCCATTAACGCAATAATCTACGGCATTTTCCGTTAGTGTGGCCTTAGTGTTACAAAACGTAGAAGTAAACGATGAAATGTAAACGAATGTAATCTTTCAATTTCATCATCATCATCATCTTCTCAGCCATAGGACGTCCACTGCTGAACATAGGCCTCCCCTTTAGATCTCCACATATACCGGTTGGAAGCGACCTGCATCTAGCGTCTTCCAACTTCTTTCCATATACCACAAAAAAATCAAAACACAAATTACTACGTCAAAACAGCATTTCACAACCCATTTCAGTTTGCTTACTTAAGCTATGTACAATAAACATCCGTAACTATAGTTACTACCAATTAGCTGAATCCAATCAACAAAACTAATAATCGGATTAAATACTCACGTGATCACACCCGGTACTAAGTCGAGGCCCTTACACAGAACATATAATTTACTACTCTAATTAATATTTGATCAGATGTATTTGCAATATCCGTATTACCTACGCAATGTTTCAAAGTTGTGTTGAAATTAAATTCATGCTAAGAAGTACAGAGGTTTGGACGAAGAAAGGGGAGGCCTTTGCCCAGCAGTGGGACACAGATTAGGCTTATAAAAAAAAAAGAAGTAAGTACATCGGGGTCAATCTTCAATACTTGATACATCCGTCGAGGATAATGACGCCCGATCTTTTACTACTAGTGCAACCGTCCACTGACAAAAAACAAAAATATAAATTATTATAAAATTTCATTTAAGACGCGGACTGACTACGATTTTAATCGCTTATGACCGCGTAAACTATTGTCACCACTATAGAGCGTCAATAAGATTGAAAATTGAAAAATAGTATATTTTGCAACTAGTGAATAAAGAGCGGATTTAAAGCGAGGGCCATTATATGAATCACGAGCAAGCGAAGGATTTTAATGACTGAATCACGACCGTAGGGAGTGATTCATGATGATTGAATCACGAGCGGAGCGAGTGATTCAAATATTTAAATCCTGAGCGACGCGAGTGATTCAGGCCCTCGATTTAAATCCGTTTTATTCAAGAGTTGCAAACGATACTTTATACCATGACTACGAGAAAAAGAAAGATTTGAGCGATAATATTTATATGTAACGAAAAAAAAAAGTTTTTTTTAAATTAATACTGCTCCACACACACGTGGGTGCGTTTCCAAACATCTAAATTCACAATACACAAACACCCACACCCGAAACAAATAATTGTAGATCATAGTACGAATATTTGCTCCGTGCGGGAATCGAACCCGCTTCACGTAACGAAGTAGTCCAATCGCTTAGTCAACAAATTAACATTCAAATCGGAACAATGACTTAAATTAAGAGTAATATTTTCCTAATAACACGGGGGTCGACCGCATCAATGTGTTCTAAATTCAAACACCAAAACAGTGAGTAAAAGAGCTTTTTATTCACTGTTTTCAGTGAGTAAAAGTAACTTTTTAGAGTAGGAATGGTATAAATGACATTTGTGTTGAAATGTGACATAAGCTGCGAATGGGCATTTATTTTACTGCTTTTCTTCAGATTATTTAAAATATAGACATAAAATTAAATAATGGTTTGGTTAAAGTTTTAAAAAAATGGAATACCTACTAAATTCTTAAAAAAAAAACTGTTGTTATCGCTGGAAATACAGAGCTCTTCGACGTCAAAGTTTATTTTTGTGCTACAACTTCCCAATTTTTATTGGGAATATCAAACTCTTATTTATTATTCTGTTCGGTTTAAATTCTTCTTTATATCCTTCTCTGTTCACTGTATTTTTCGCGTTGCTTATTTTTATTACATTACGTCATACTCGACGTTCTAAGAAACCAATTTTTGGGAATATTGAGATAACACCGCGCCTTAAGTTAGATGTAATTAAAATAATTTATATTTTTGTTTATTGTCAGCGGATGGTTGCACTAGTAGTAAAAGATCGGGCGTCATTGTCTTCAACGGATGTCTCAAATATTGAAGATTGACCCATCCACATATCCCAATTTCGGTTAAAATTCAGAGTCTGCTACCTATGGACATTTTGCGAAAGGAACATTTTGCGCCTGAGCCATGCTTTTAAGTTGGACATCAGGGGGAAATCCAAATCCAGATGAGATACGGAGAAACTTTTAGGACAGTAGCTCGGTCGCGGATCTATCGGATAACCGTCGCCCCGGAACGTAGAGGGGTATTGAAGGACACCGTGGATTTCCCGGACAGTCCCTCCCGTCCTGCCCTGGGTGGGAGGACTCATTTGATGATTTTACCACGTAAGAAAAAAAAGGGACTTTTTTTGGTCAAGTGTGAGAGACACGTTTTATGGTCGAGCTTTTTGTCTTCAGCTGGGCACGAATCCAGGACCTGATAATCAAAATTTACTACTCGTGTACTATGAGTTATACCTAAACAATCGCTAGTAAAAGTATGGAATCACTTCTATTCCTCGAGATTTTGAGTACTTAATTACTAGTTAAGAATACTAATAATGGTAGGTACCATTTTAAAGGTTTCACTGCTTTTGCTCACTAGTGTAGTTATATAGAATACTCTTTATTATGCGTACCTTACAAATAACAGGTACTTACAAGTATATCTTATAAATAGGGTAGACATAATGGGCGGTCTATATATATCAGCCCAAGGCTGAGGCTACACTAGGCCGCGATGCGATCTGTGACACATGAGCGATTAAAACAAACAAATGAATGCTCACGTATGTGACTACCGTACATCAGCGATACATCGTCGCATCGTAAATCGCTGCTCAATGTAGCCTCACCCTAATACTTCTGGACAAACAAGGTTTGCTACTCACCTCTGTGATTCTGTGACCTATTTAAAATTCGTTTTCAGCCAGAATTTTACTCTGAAAATAAAATCCAGTGAAGCAGAGTGAGTTTAAAACAATCAGTTTTGTCGTATTTTGTTTTATATAGAATACGATAAAGCTTTTAATAATAAAAAATGTACCCAGATGGTTTGTATTGCGAATGTTTATGTAATTATTATGCAAGATTAATTAAATGTATAAAAAAAAGCTTATCGTTTATTGATAGATCGAAATATCGAAGATATTACAGATTTAAAAAATGCGGGGACATAGCGGTTGCGGCGGTACGCTATAATATTATTTTATTATATAGGAATGACGTCTTAGCAAGAGTTGTTCAGCCTGATGAGCACACTCTGTTCACGTATAAAAATTGAAGATTTGGAACACCTGTTGTGGAATTCCAAGCGCCCAGCGACACTAGCATATTATAATGACGTCATAATAAAAGTTGTTTAGTCTGATGGGCATTTCCTGTTGACTTACACAAATTAAAGGTCGACGTCTCGAATCGTCTCGCGCATCCCGTTGTTTTCCCGTCCCCGAGCTCTTAGAATTCGACATCAGACGTTTCAGATCTTCGATTTTGACGACCCCGTTGCCGCTGGCATAAGCAACAGGATCCGCGTACGAAGTCGCGAGCAGAAGCTAGTAGTATACATATAAAAGTCGCTTATATCTGTCCGTATGAGCATAACTTCTGAACGACTGCACTAACTAGTATAATTTTTTCTTTGTTATTTTCATGACAAAGTTTGTATGTAAGAAAATTTTCAGAAAATCTGGGGTCGGTAGAAAATTTGATCTCATATGAAGTTGGGATGGCTTGCTGGAACAACTTAATAAAAGATCAGAAGCATTAAAGTCTGACGATCTGTCTTACCTAGAGTTGGTGTGTAAGTGCGTTGTGGAAGTCAGATTAGCAGTCGCTTTATGTAAAACACAGGAATTCTTCTGTAATAGGTTTAACTTAAAGCCGACTCCTACAAAGTTGAGGCTAAGATACGTAATTTACACACTTTAAATCATCGTCAACTAACACATAATCCAACGATAGTCGCTGCGGGACACAAACAAAAAAAAAACGCATAAAGCGCTTCGTTACCGCGTCGTCGGTTAAGCATAATACAAAATTCGTACATCCAGAATTGTGCCCGAAAGCAATCATTAAAATAATAATGCTCCTTGCTCACTGGTATATCATTTTAGCCCAATAATTCTTCACGGATCGCAATTTTATCGCGATACAAAATAACAGTTATTTAAAAATGGAACTGTTTTTTACCTGTTATTATTGCACATCGATCTGCTAACGGCTTGGGGGAAATTCGATAAATGATTACTGTATTTTTTTATCGTTGATGATCTGAAAACGGTAAGATATTAAGTGTCAAGTGATTGGCTGGTTGTAATTCAGTAGTTAAGGTAAATAAGTTATTATTGGCAGTAGTCAGTTTTCCTTTGCCTTCAGGCGGCCATCTTTGGGGAGGCTTCCGCCATTTTGCCTCCAAATTGGCTTGTCATGCGCTACTGTAATCATGGCGTATCTTTTTATCTGTGTTTATTTTACCCTGTGTTTATCTCTGTACATCGATTCAAATAATTTTGAACATTATTTATTGATAACAAGGGAAAAAGATGTTCAGTAAAGATAAGATGCTTGTTTAATTTTTTTTTTCTCATAATGAGACAGCTTGATATGCAGCTTGATTATTCGTATCTAAGGTTCAATGAATGAGGTGGTTTTTAATAAGAGTCTGACAGTTCCTCACACTTATTTCATGTTTTGAGCAGTGGTGGCCCAGGGGTATCGGCCTCGACTTACGAGTTGTAGGTCGTGGGTTCGAACCCCGTCAGGCGTATTACTTTGTGTAATTTATTTCAACACCACTGCTCTCAAAACGGTGAAGGAAAACATCGTGAGGAAACTGGCATGTCCTAGAACCAAAAATTCGAAGACATGTGACATCTACCAATCCGCACTGGGCCCGCGTGGTAGATTACGGCCCACTCCCTCTCACAGAGAGGAGGCCTGTGTCCCAGCAGTGGGAACATTTATAGGCTGATAATGATGAACTGATTTATAACAGTTATACTTTTAACAGGAAATTACTGTTATTTTCTTTAAAATCGTTCCCTAGAATTTGAACATCAAAATATTTAAACTGCCTTTCTTTTGTTGCAGCATCAATCGAGTCCCTCCACGCTCCGACAGGGGGTGGGGTGGAGCTCCCCTGTGACGTCACACCGGCGTTGCCTGACGACCGTATGGGGCTCGTCATCTGGTACAAGCAGGGGCATGAGTCGCCGATTTATACGTAAGTATCTACTCATAACTTCAATAGGTATTTATTTCGACGACGATTTACAATTTAAAGCATACTTACAGTGTAATACGAGGAACAGTTGGTCAATTAATGCTGGCCACTGACAGTATTATGAGGTATGGTAAGCTTCAGAAAAAACACACCCTTTTTGTTAATGACATCACTACCAAAGGAGATAAGATTTCTCTGAAGCTCACTGTACTATCCAGTAATACCAAAATCGCTAACAGCAACAGTAAAGCTTTTGGTGGAAAGAAAACGTTACCTTAAGACGAAAAGAATGTAATGAAAAAATTGACCCTGCCAAGCATGATTGCGATATCCTAGTTGGTAAGACATCTAGAGTACTGAATCAGAAGGTCGCGGGATCAAGCCCTCCTCGCAATAGTTAAGCTTATTGCGATACCTCTTCGTAATATGACTGTTTTCTAAATAACTCTATCGAAAAAAAAAAAAACCAACATTATGAAATGAATTAAGAAAAATCTTCTCAAAAACATCTTGATTAAAATGTCCGAAATCATACTCTTATGACCGTTTAGTCCATAATCCTATAAGCCTCAGTTTAACAAAACCCACTCTCAACCACTCAGACCTTTTAACCGCCATATTGCCCCGTCATTAAAACAATAAATAATTACTAATCATCCCAAGAAGTACTTCAGACTGACAGCTGAGTACTCCAGCCGTACTCGTCACGATTGAAATCAATATGTTTTGCTACGAGTAAAATACCTGTTATAAGTACTTATGGTTGATAGAGTATTTATTGTGTTGACGTTTTGTGATCCTTATGGTGTGTGAGAGGCTTTATTTTGACTTTTGATTGACGTTTTTCACACAATAGAATTTTTAACCTTTTTTTGTCTTTTTTATACTGGTTTATAAACTGGTGGAGGTCCCGACTGACTTTGTAGGTCATAGGTTCGATTGGTATTAAGGCTCATTACTTTGTGTAATTTATTTCATCATCACTGCTCTCAAAACGGTGAAGAAAAATATCGTCAGGAAACCGGAATGTCCTAGAACCAAAAATTCGAAAACATGTGACTTTAACCAATCCGCACTAAGCCCACGTGGTGTACCCCACGTCTTCTGATTCTCACAGAGAGAGGGTCTGTGTCCCAGCAGTGGGAACAGCATAGATTTTACTATGTAATACTGGTATTTTGCACCATCAACTGCTTTGTTCAGCGTATTAAAACATCTCAAACTCAGACTTCTAACCATCCGTTACAGCACTACCAAAGATGTACGTACAACTTCGAAACTTTCAACTAACTTTTCGAAGTTTGGAGGGTTCTTTATACGTAATGGATAGTTGCTGACCATCCATGAATCTACCTCGCCAAGTGTAGCTTAACATTTCTTACCGATTAAGTCGTAAATTATCCCACGGGAACAATACATCCGGATGACAACTGTCCTATGTGTAAAACAGGTTATAAACTACCTCTATACCAAATTGCATCCACATCGTTTCTGTAGTAGTTTTTGTGTGAACATTCATCCATCACATAAACTTCACGCTAACCGACAATTCATGCTTGCGCTGACTGGTCAGGTCCACTCAAACTGGGTGGTTCTTTCTTCAAAAGACCATCTCAAACACCTGCATGGTTCACGTAAGATTTTACCGATACAAAATGTCTGGAGTTAAAGACTGTTTAACATGAACAAAAATATTTTGTTGTTTTTAACCGACTTCAAAAAAAGGAAGAGGTTCTCAATTCGGTCGGTAACCTCTGAGTTTGTTTCGGCTGTTTCTTCTCAGAGTTCCCCAAGAGAGAGAAACCCAGGCTTCATCCAGTTTTTTTTTAAAAGAAAATTTTTTTGACGTGTAAAACAGTTTGTCAAAACCAATTTGCAAAATAAATATCATTTATCATAGGATTAAACTAAGCAAGTTACAAAAGTAATCTCCAAAATTCTTCAAAGCCTTGACGACACACCTAAATAACTTAGTCAAGCTTAAATACAACATTATGAAAGTACTAATAATGTCAACTACAAGGACTACTTACCTTCGTTAAGTAAACAAACCTTGATGTTCAAAAACTAGACTTAGACTTAATTAATCCTGTGATGTTACCTACGCGACTATAACTAAATAAACGTCAAAATTAGACATGCCTGCTTTCACATCATAGTCGTCGTGTGTCACTATGCAAGAAAGAAGCAGAAGATTCAACGATTTTTCGTTAGCCTGCTCTACCTGTCCCACTTCTAGGCAAAGACCTCTCTTGCTTCCTTCCACTTTTGAATCTTTCTTTTCTTTTCATATTAAGCTGGGTACTCACTTAGCAGTGTTGCATGTAACGTATCAGATACTGTATCAACTTTCAAGTGGGTACGGCTCGTCCATGGTCAACCGCGTATCTAGTTACGAGCTGCCGGATCCGCAGTGCTCGCGACGACGTCACGCCGACAGCATTTTATCTCAAACCTTAATTAGATTAAATATTTTTTCTTCCGTTCGTTGCTCGCACCTACGTACTCACTATAGTCGCGGTCGTGTCACCGTCCACGAGCACACTGCGAGCCCCCTTTGTGTTCGCAGTGATACCGCCACTCGGCGGGTCACTGCGAGCTTACAGCGAACCACGCGCGAACTGCTCGCAGCGGGCTCGTGCCTACGTACTCACTTGATACTGTATCTGATACGTCACATGCAACACTGCTAAGTGAGTACTCAGCTTAACGTTACCCCACACTAGGAATTTCTCCTGTATCATGGGTGCGTTTACAAACATAGAAACTCACATACACAAACACCCAGACCCGGAACAACTACTTGAAGGGCATACAAATATTTGTTCCGTGCGGGGATCGAACCAGCGACACGCTGCACAGCAGTCGATCGCTCAACCACTACACCAAACGCTTAACGCGCTTCCTCCGTCGAATTCGGACGGAACCTTTCCAGCACGCGCAGCATGGCGCCGAAGAAACGGGTTTTGTCGGCGGGAGAAAAGACAAAATGTCAGAAGATTTTTATGTTTCAAATATACAAAAAATATGTTTCTATTCTTTAATAGTGTAAGAATCGTGTCATACTTGTGCAAAAAAAAAACAGTCGATTTGTATAGAAATAACGATTAAATAACTTTGTCTTTTCTTGGTAGAATAGAGATAGAATCACCATGCTACGCGTGCTGTTCCTCCCGCCATCTCGTTCGTGGCCTGTCGCAACTCCGCCTCACTGTCTCAGGGCACCAATGTTGAGCCATTTTGTCTGCCTTGCTTTCGACATATGTCCTGTCTAGTAGTCCCAATTGAGTTAGGCAGCCTTCTGAGCCACGTCAGCTATACATATTTGTTTTGCGCCGCGCAGTCAAAAGGGAACATAAAAAGAGGTGAGGGTAAAGGTCGGGTGCGTAGTACACGCAATCGGCGTGCTTGCATGGCCAGATGTATGCTTGTGGATGAGACGAAAGGGGGAATGTAAGGATCGTAGCAGACGGCGCTCTGTGGTTTCTGCTCACCCCCATGAGAAAAAGGCGTGGGTTTCTCTCATGGGGTTTCGGCTCACAGAAACCATAAATTATGTGTATAGTTTGTTTGTCGCGCTGAAGATGTCATTCCCAAGGTGTTCCAAAGTTGATTTTCTGATCTTCTCTTGTCATTTGACTCCAAGTAACGAGCACTGCTAATGTGTGACGACAAGATGAATACCAATTACTAGTGACAGCCCAGATACTGATTGGTAGCAACGTAATACGCGGATAGGGTTACTGAGCGTATATTATACGTTTAGAAGCTACGGAATGATAGTAGATGCTCTATTTGAGTACAGATATTTGTTTACTTTGATTAGTAGATTGATATCAAATACTGATTGATATTTACTTGTTTGTTTATGAAGGAAAATTATATTTATCTTTGTAAGTTAAATCGCAAATTATTACTGAGGTACTTGCTTTGCTTTAGCCCGCAGCTACGGTCTCGTTCATTTAGAATTTGACTACCAAGTCAGAGCCAGAGTATGTTTACACTTTTTTTGTGGACCACTGATCGTTGGTTTTATTCAGCTCATCCCGCCATCTTCTACGAGCTCTGTCGTGACTTAGATAGATGATCCCTTTATTAAACAAAGGCGTGCAAGTCGAATCTTTTAGCTTAACTTCTTTAACGACTGCCTCAGATTCTAATCTGCATGGTTCTCAAACGACTGGACCCACATATCTAGACTTTGACTTTTTTTTTTTTTGCGTGGTAAAACTAAAATCATCAAATGAGTCCTCCCACCCCGGGCAGGGCGGGAAGGGATTGTCAGACTTGTACTGACTAAAATCCACGGTGTCCTTCAGTAGCCCTTTATGTTGGGGTGCTAAGACAGGAAACCTCCACGTGCGTCCGTGGACTGGAGTTCCCTCTCGGATACGTCCGGGGGGAACACCAGTTTTTCGGGCCGATGCACCCTGGGATGCGGACAAAAACTCTTCCTTAGGTACTGTGTGCCTAAGTAGTCTCTTTGCCCGTATGCAAATAGCCTGTCGGGTGGACGCTCCCAACGCGCGTCCCTCTGAATAGCAGAGGGTACAGCGGCGGAGCGGGCTTGCGGACGATGAGTAATGGGTAAGCTCGCCGTCCGACCAGGTAAAAAAAAAAAGAGCCCTTTATGTTCCGGGGTCACGGTAATGAGATAAGTCCCGCGACCCCGGCAGGCTTTGGCCCTCTAGAGAGGGGGCCCCGTCATGAGTATGTTTACACTTGGCGCCTTTTATTTATTACATTTTATTGAACGTTATTGTCGTTTTCCTGGAAAAAATAGTACTTGTTTTCGAGATGAAAGGTACTCTACGTTCATTTCTGTACACCTGGCAACGTGTATGCATAATTTCAGGATGATCGCTTTAGTGCTTTAAGCGTGAAAAGGTAACAACTAACAAACATACATTCGCATCACAATACTAGTTAGGATTTGTTATTTCTCTCTAGGAAAAATCCTTAAAAAAAAGTTTTATTGATCTTTCAGCGTTAGTTTTATAGTAAAAGTTGTTCACAACCATACGTATGTACGTTCAGTCCATGAAAAGTTGTTAATGTTTTACAAACAACCTTGTATAAGGATCATATTATACCAGTACCTTTGTTATTAAGCTCAGAAGCTAACCACAAACCGTTAAACATAAAGACACTAAGGATATACAATCTACACCCATTCCTTTGAGTCACCCGTTCGTATGATGAGCTTAAGATACGTCAACTAATACTGTTAATAGGGATTGATATCGATATACTATCGGTAGGAAAAAGTATCGATATTAATTTCTGTTCTAGTGTTTTGTGTTTGACGTTTCTCTAGTAAAAATTCATGTGATTATTCTAGATTTGTTTTCCAATAATAATATTTTTAGGTAGCTTCGTTATTCAGAGTACTTTTTAAGATATAAATTGTATTTATTGTGCATATTAGTCGAGCCATTACATGGATGCGACGCGGTAGGTCGGGGCCAAAACCTTACAGGTCTTGGGTTTGATTCTCAGATCCAGCAATTTATTATTATTATATTATAGTAGTAGCCACAGGGTCTGGATTTGTGCCGGGTTGATAATAGGCTCACCCCCTGTCACATAGAATTTAAACATAACTAGCGAAATGTGAGTGTACCTATGTATAATTAGGGTATGCCTCTGATAACAAGCTGTTAAGCCTCCTGCAGACACACGCGATTAATCGCGCTGCGACAACGAGCCAAGCTAATTTCCACTCTAAAAATACTGCGAATGGACCGCGACATGTCGCCCCGCGCGATTAATCGCGTCTGTCTGCAGGAGGCTTTATGTTCACAACTAAAAGTACTTCATCGATACTATTATCAGTATCGATACTTTAGTATCGATACTTTAGTATCGATATGAAATCCTTATTAAACTAACTTATGGTATATGCTCTAATGCCGTTAATATTCTATTAACCTGGTTCGTGCATCAAAAACGCCGCAGCGTTATACGCTTACTGGAGCATTAGTCCGCTTTAAGATGGTGTCTGTTTTCATTGTGCCACGAGTTTTGGAGGTTTTTATTCTTGTGGCTTTTCTCGTGTCAACATAGATGAGGTTCTGTAGTGCTTAACCGGACAACCTAGTGCTGTCGTGAACGTAAAAACTTATTCAGCAATCTGACGGGGATAGACATAGAGGGCCAAACACCTGTCTAAACACATAACCCTGGAACGTAAGGGGTAATTGATGGAACACGGTGGTTTTTAGTCAGTACGAGTCTGAAAGTCCTTTTCGCCCCACCCAGGGCGGGAAGACTCATTTGATAATATTACCAACTAAAAACAAGTTTTGTTTTAATGTAAAACGTTGTCTCACACTAGGAATCTTTCCTGTGTCTTGGGTCATTTGATGATATTACCACGTTTAAAAAAAACTTTTTCAAAAAAAATGTAACCGCCTTCAAAAACAACCATAAAAAACGGTAAAAAAACCTACAAAATAACTTTTCTTTCGGAAGTCGGTGTCTTTGTTTTCTTTATTTCATTGTCTTTATTTTGCCACCGACTTCCGAAAGAAAAGTTATTTTGTAGGTTTTTTTTATCGTTTTTTATGGTTGTTTTTGAAGGCGGTTACATTTTTTTTGAAAAAGTTTTTATTTTACTCTTTTTAGTTTAAATATTCAACCCGAGTTCTTGTCAAATACAACATGTGCACTAGAATTTTGTAATCCATAATACCGGTAATAACATCGCTCATGTACACAATAAGCTAATAAAATTCCCTATCTCGAAAACTACTGAACCGATTTTGATTAAACTTGCAATATTCCCTAAGTTAAATGATACCTAGTGCAACAAAAAAAGAATTACTTAAATCGGACTTGTAGTTCCAGAGATATGTGAACTCAAACTAAATCAGATGCCTACTCCTTACTATTAAGGAGTTCTACCTTCCATCATCAGCTCAGCTACATGAAATTATGATTACCATACCCAAGTAAAATGACTTCATAAAATTTGCGAAAAACGCTGTGTCGGCCTATAAAATTCGAGGGTTGCCCTCGATTTCTCCAGGATCCAATCATCAGATCCCAACTTGGTGACTATGGGACCACCTCAGAAGTACCTCCTTTCGAACAAAAAAAGAATTTAAAAAATCGGTCCACAATTGGCGGAGTAATCGTGTAACAAATATACAAAAAAAAAAAAAAAAGAAAAAAAAAACATACCGTCGAATTGATAACCTCCTCCTTTTTGAAGTCGGTTAAAAAAGCACAATATTTTACAGAGAGGTATTTTATTAGTTATCTTATAGAAAACAATGGAGCATAACGTTAAAACATAACTTATTGTACTAAAGTATCGTATCGTAAGCAACATTGGAAATATCTCCCTATCTGTTTTTAAGACAATGTTGCATTTGATAGCTGTACCTTTGAGCGCTTCATCTTGAGATACTTTGCTGTTACAACTTCTTTATGTTAACGCTTTTATCTCTTATGAGATGGGCAGAGTTTTAAGCTATGTAATAAGGCGGACGTGAGTATACTTCAAGACTTATTTAACTGCTTTAAACTTTGAATGTAATCGTTTAGATAATGTTATAAGAATTTGTTGCTGAATGCGTGATTAGCGCTAAATATTATCATAACTTATTCCTTTTTTTATTTCGGTAATTATAATCCAAAGTTCCTGAGGATTGGTGGAAGTTTGTTACTCTTTCACACAAAAACTACTGAACGGATTTGAATGAAATTTGGTAGACAGATAGTTTATAACTTGGATTAATGCATTGTAGATATATTTACTTTTTATCCCAGTGTGACACTCTTCAAGGATAAATTTTTGACAATAGCTAGAAGGATTCCTAAATGGGTGATCTGATCGTGCCATAAAACCTTTGCGTTAAAGTATTTTTTTTTTACTTTTGTAATTACAATCCCACCAAAAACATTCTGTAAAAAACTAGCCAAAGTCTCGATAGAGCTGCTTATTTATCTCTAAAAAGTAAT
The DNA here is from genome assembly GCA_950005045.1 of Agrotis exclamationis. NCBI lineage: Eukaryota > Metazoa > Arthropoda > Insecta > Lepidoptera > Noctuidae > Agrotis > Agrotis exclamationis. The sequence goes on along the minus strand of OX465441.1, from coordinate 5,450,460 downwards.
GAAATATAGACAAAGTCGTGCCACGTTTAAGGTTCATTACTGCGATTTCTTTATTATTATAGTTAATGTTGTGAGAATTTCTGCGTTCTGGTCTTATCCAGAGGTTCTCAAATAGGGCCCTGAAAATACGGCGAAATGGTTCCAGTAAAGGATGGTACGGCAGTGTTTGCTTTGCGTTCGACTTTGGCGGGGGCACTGCCGTGCCCCCGATTCCTTGAGTGAATTGGCGTGCAGAGGCACACCATTGACAGAATTGTAAAGAATAAGTGGAGACCTTTGATCAGTAGTGAGACAGAATAGTCGAACAAAAAAAATTCCTTGAGTAATTACAATTGCCTTCAAATGTTATAATTTCATTAATGAAAATAAAACTTGCCTGTTACATTTTATTCCGTTGTTCATGCCTAAGGCATTAAGGTATCTGTTGTTACTGAAGGAAAACATGAGAGTTTGAAAAGGTAAATTCCCATGTTTTCGTAATACATACATAAACTCATTATTTCTCATGAGGCCCGAGGGCTTACCATACAAAACGCTGCCTACTCAGCTACCAGAGTTTTTTTAGGCTGTTCATTTTATTAAATTGAGTCCTAAGCCATAGAACGGAAGGGATTATCAGACTCTTCATCACCATTATCAGCCTATAATGTTCCCACTAGACACAGGCCTCTTCTCTGTGAGAAGGAGTGCGCCATAATACACCACGCGGGCCCAGTGTGGTTTGGTAGATGTGGATGTCAAATGTCTTAGAATTTATGGTTCTAGAACATTTGCCGGTTTTCTCAAGATGTTTTTCTTCACCGTTTTGAAAGCAGTGGTGATGAATAAATTAGACAAAGTAATGCTCCTGGCTGTGTTCGAACTCACGACCCACATTTCGAACAAGTGGCAGCTAGGCCACTCTTCAGACTCTTACTGATCAAAATTCACCCTATACCATCGGTTGCTCTTTGTGTTCCAAGGCCACAGTATTCTGGTTAGGCAGTTCCGCGATCCTGGCAGGCGTGGCCTGTTGGGCTCCGTCAGTCTCCATCTATTTTCTGGGAAAACAACAATAAAGTTGATATGGGAATATCTGGCGCCACTTGTCTTGACTGTCATATTCTAAATTAATGCGAGCAAAGCCACGAGCAATAGGTAGTACATAATATCATAGGAAATCAAGCTAAACCAAGCTCAATTCCACTAACAAGATCCATAGGCAAGCTACTCCATAACAGACACTCAGACAGTATTGATTCTCGGATCAACCATAGACTAAGACGTCTAGATAAGGCCAGGATTAATTCTGGAGCGTCTGTGTATGTGTATCTAGAAAATCCTTTTAGGATTAGACTGAAATATTAGTCTGAAGATAGCCATAAGCTCTTGCTGGACGATAGAGTGTATTAAATAGCCTCTACGAGTAGCGATAACGGCTCAAACATAGGGCATTATTGGGCAATCTTCTTTGTTTTTTTTGGCGTCGTAAAATCATCAATTGAATCTTTCTGTCCTGAGTGGAGTAAAAAGGATTGTCATAGACTCTTACTCTGTTTGTTCAGTTGTCCTTTGCGTTGCAGGGCCACGGTCTCCAATAAGACCGCGACGTGCTGGGAGGGCTTTTTTTGCGTTATAAAATTATCAAATGAGTCCTCCCACCCAGGGCAGGGCGAAAGGGACTGTCAGACTCGTACTGACTAAAATCCACGGTGTCCTTCAATAGCCTTTTGTGTTCCGCGGTCACGGTAATGAGATAAGTCCCGCGACCCCGGCAGGCTTTGGCTCTCTAGAGGGGGGCCCCGTCATCATGCTGACATTCTTTGAGGCGTGCGTGGAACACAACGCGCCGTCGACCCGGGCAACGCGCCGTCGACCCGGGATACTGGGCAGGCTTGATGAAGACTTTTGTTATGAATATGTGAAATGTAGTTTTCATTTAAATGCTCTCAGATAGATCATTTCGTGCAATAAAATAAATGAGACTTTTATTTGTGTCATTACATTTTGTAGGATTGAAGTGCAACTATGACTTTACATTGCAGTACTAATATTAAAAAAAAAACCGGCCAAGTGCGAGTTGGACTCGCCCATGAAGGGTTCTGTAGTAGCAAGCATAGATTAGGGCTATAATTATATTGAGATTAGTAAGTAATATACACAAACAATAAAAATAACTTTGTTTTGCATAGTGTTTGTATGAATGGCAAAGTTATATTTGCGGTTTTTGAAAATGTACTATATCTCAAAAACTGCTAACTATATCTCTTCCAAACCAATTTTCGTTGGAAGTTTTTGTTGAGGTCTACATTAAATATATTTTTTTAGTTTTATCATTCTCTTATTTTAGAAGTTACAGGGGGGACACACATTTTACCACTTTGGAAGTGTCTCTCGCGCAAACTGTTCAGTTTAGAAAAAAATGAAATTAGTAACCTCAATATCATTTTTAAAGACCTATCCATAGATACCCCACACGTATGGGTTTGGCGAAAAAAAAAATTGAGTTTCAATTCTATGTATGGGGGGCACCCCCAAAATTTGTTTTGTTTTTATCTTTGTGTGAAAATCCTAATGCGGTTCACATAATACATCTACTTACCAAGTTTCAACAGGATAGCTCTTATACTTTCGACAAAAAGTGGCTGTGACATACGGACGGACAGACAGACAGACAGACATGACGAATCTATAAGGGTTCCGTTTTTGCCATTTGGCTACGGAACCCTAAAAAGTAAAAGTAACTCCTGTTTCTCTATAATATTTTCACGTTTTAACCAAATCCAGTTCACCCGGAAATGAGTTTGGGCTCCCAGGATTTTGGATTTATTTTACACCGGTGTTAAAGTTCCCGTAACATCAGTTTATAAACGAGTACCTACTAAGTAGATACTATTGGATCGAAACCGGGGGTAAATAAATATTTCTACAAAGAAATGAGTTAAGTCACTGGCACCAGATAGTTCTAAATTCAACTAAAACTTAGACCATCATTTAGATCCTGAAAACTCCATGGTCTGACTCAATACGCACCATAAAAGTAACTTTAGGCCACCAAATAAAAACAGATTGAAAATTCAAAGGATAATGATCAGAAGTTAGTACATTAAGACAAAACAAAAGAGCGCTTTTTGTTTGTTAGTTTGTATGTTGTTAGTATGTTGCCAAGAATGAGAGGAATTGAGGGTAGTATCACGCTATTTGTCAGTTTTATGGTAGGTAGTGATGTGGGTGCAGTTAGTGTTGTGTTGATTACTTTTGGGCTATGTGCTCTATTACGAATATAAATAAAAAATGTTGAATGTAAATAGTTAATGTATAAAACGGGTACCTTATATCTTTTTCAAAGTATGGCTCATTTTTCTACTTTCAAAATATGTCGTAAATATTATTGAATAAGTACATTACAATCGTCCTCCATTTCAAAAACCAATGACACAGTTTTAATTTCATCGAAATCAACCTCGAGACACCTTTAGGTATTTTCCGCAGTTGGAAACTTCAACCCGTATAATTAATTTTATACAAAAAACAATAATAATCTCAATAGTTAATTTAAAAAAACATTAATTCCACAAAAAAAAAGAAACAAAACATTGTCCCAAACGAAAAAACCGATAACAAAACTCAAGTAGCGCCGCGGGGCGGTACAAACTTGTCAAAGCTAATCCTTATAATCTGTCAATTTGGATCCCGTGTCTATGGTGTCAACCGTTTCCTGCCGCTGTCATAGACATGTTTTGTTTTTTTTTTTTTTTGACAAACAAAGCCGCGAAGGCTTATATCGTGATCAAGTGATTTGAATTTCGAATGACGCCGCCATTTTAGGGTTAATGAACGTATGGGGATAATTGGTTGATGTGAGGTTGGTATGTGGAACATGGGTTTAAATGGGTTCAATCCGGAGTGGTGTAATGGGTATGTGCTTCTTTGTTTTTCATCTGTAATACTTGTTTGTAAGCCTCGATTCATTTACCAGAAGTTTAACTAGAATACTGTCGCATTTCCCCTTTTATGTTTTTGTCATTGTTTTATGTTTTTAGGGTTCCGTAGCCAAATGGCAAAAACGGAACCCTTATAGATTCGTCATGTCTGTCTGTCTGTCCGTCCGTATGTCACAGCCACTTTTCTTCGAAAGTATGAAAGCTATCCTGTAAGTAGATGTATTATGTGAACCGCATTAGGATTTTTACACAAAAATAAAAACAAAACAAATTTTGGGGGTACCCCCCATACTTAGAATTGAAAGTAAAAAAAAAAATCCACCAAACCCATACGTGTGGGGTATCTATGGATAGGTCTTTAAAAATGATATTGAGATTACTGATATCATTTTTTTCTAAACCGAACAGTTTGCGCGAGAGACACTTCCAAAGTGGTAAAATGTGTGTGTGTGTGTGTGTGTCCCCTGTAACTTCTAAAACAAGAGAATGAAAAAAATATATCATGTAGACCTCAACAAAAACTTCCAAAGAAAATTAGATTGGATGAGATATAGTTAGCAGTTTTTGAGATATAGTACATTTTCAAAAACCGCAAATATAACTTTGCCATTCATACAAACACTATGAAAAACAAAGTTATTTTTATTGTTTGTGTATATTACTTTCTAATCTCAATATAATTATATCCCTAATCTATGCTTGCTACTGCGGAACCCTTCATGGGCAAGTCCAACTCGCACTTGGCCGGTTTTTTTACAAGGTGTACGGCAATGCACCATAGGTTTTTGTCTTAAAGATTCCAGGGTAGCTACACTATCAGGAAATACAGACACCGACAGGGAATTTCACACTTTAGCTGTGTGCTTAAAAAAATATTGGCGAAATGCTTTGTACATAAGGGTGGGATGTCCACCGTGTACTGATGGCGCATTTTGTAAGAAAATTTCTCGAAACTTCATTCATTAACTATGATTCTCAGTATATTTACTCATTTTCCCTCACAATTCCATGAAATTAACCACCAAAAATCAAACAAGGTTGAAAGCCCGCTATTTCCTGAAAAATCTTTTAAAAGAAACTGCCAAGCTAGACAATATTAATTGCGTTACGGTTGTTACTGAAAACTTTGAGTGAAAACAGTTTCAGTAAGAATTTCGCGAAGGAAAAATACTTAGGACGCCGAGAAAAACTTTTAGGCGAGGAAACAATTTTAAGTGCTTACCTAATTTCTTTTTTTATAATATAGACTTGCTTGTTTATTTTTTTAACTGAGTTTTTGGAAGTTTACATTCTGTTTCTCAACAGGTAAAATATAAATTTCAGGTATAAATGCTCTAAAACTAAATAATGTTTATAATCGCATCTTCTTCTTCCTGCCCTTATCCCATTCTACTTGGGGTCGGCGCAATACGTTTTCTTCTTCCATTCTCCTCTATCAGACGTCATAGTATCATTTACTCCTTTTTCTTTCATATCATTCCTTAGACAATCCATCCATCTTTTCTTTGGCCTTCCTCTTCCTCTCCATCCATCAACATTGTTTATAATCGCATCACATCATAATATAGTGGGTTAAGTAGTAGTCAAATAGACCGCGAGGCGATTTCTGTAGGTGAGGGCTTGCGGACGGCGAGTAGCGGGTCGCTCGCCGTTAGATCAAGTACCAGACAAGACGGCTCGTCATGTTCCACGCGCGCTCAAGCAGCTGACAACAAATTGACAGAGTCCACTCACAAAGTCGATAGACGATCTTATGAAGACCACAGGATCACGCTGGATGCAAGCCGCTTACAACCGGTCCTATTGGAAGTCTATAGGGAAAACCTATGTTCAGCAGTGGACGTCTTACGACTGAAATGATATAGCAAATGCCTGCTGTGGTAGCCGCAGTGTCTTAACAGGGTACTGCGGCCCTTGAACGCAAAGAGCAGTCGAAGTCACAGGGTGGTTTTTATCCAGGGTAGTTGGACACGTTTAATGATTTCCAACCCAACAAAAAGTGGTCACAAAGAAACAAAAAACTTTTTTTTACTATGATGAGAAAAACAATGAAATTCGATTAGCTAAGCAATAATTGGGGTGCTAAGACAGGAAACCTCCACGTGCACCCGTGGACTGGAGTTCCCTCTCGGATACGTCCGGGGGGAAGACCAGTTTTTCGGCCCGTGCACCCTGGGATGCGGGCAAAAACTCTTCCTTAGGCACTGTGCCTAAGGGGTCTCTTTGCCCTTATGCGAATAGCCTGTCGGGTGGACGCTCCAACGCGTGTCCCTCTGATTAGCAGAGGGCACAGCGGCGGAGCGGGCTTGCGGACGGTGAGTAATGGGTAAGCTCGCCGTCCGACCAAGGACCAAACCCGGGTCGGTGACGCGTCGTGTTTCACGCGTCACCGACGGGGCCCCTTATGGGGCCAAATGCCTGCTGGGGTCGCGGTTTTTTCTTAATCCAGGATGCCGTGGCCCCGGAACGTAAAGGGCATCCGAAGGAACACGGGTGGATTTTAGTCAGTAAGAGTCTGACAGTCCCTTCCGCCCCACCCAGGGCGGGAGGACTCATTTGATGAATTTGCCACCCAAAAAAAAAATGCTAAGCAATAATTTAGAAGGTATTTGTATATCTATTCTAATTTAATGTTACTAAAAATGGGCTCAATTTTAAATGTTCATTCCGAAAATACAAAAGCTTGACATTATAAAGCATAAACTACAAACACTATAGCATTTTAAATAAATAACTAAAACTATTAATTTATTTAATGAGCTGTTGAAATTTATTAAAGCCATACATTGAGAGTTACTATGGTTTTAATAAGCATTTAACTATATTTCTGGATATTTTATCGATATATTTAAGTAATCTGACTTTTTGAAATCATGATAGCAAGATAAAAACATCTCTAGCATACGCTAAGTAAGTTAGTAAGTTAGTAACATTCAAAAAGTAGGTCTTGCTGCGAATCAAAATATAGAGAATTCCTTTTTCGTGACTGAGTTTTCGTAAAGAGGGGTAGAAATTAAATGCAAGCTATTTTAATTAATATTCAGTAAGTTAACAGAGAATAAAGCCTCCTGCAGACACACGCGATTAATCACGCGGGGCGACATGTCGCGGTCCATTCGCAGTATTTTTAGAGTGGAAATTAGCTTGGGTCGTTGTCGCAGCGCGATTAATCGCGTGTGTCTGCAGGAGGCTTAAAATATTCTTTAGCCTTGAGGACGCTGATGTTTTACTTTTTGAGTGAAACAATTAGAGAGATCCATCCATCCATACATTAATCCATAGTTTTACACATTTATAATAGTAGATAAAATAAGACGTTCCTCATGAAAAAATATTGGTAAGGGCTTCTGATACGTATGCGAAATCAAACACAGCGGTCCGGTATAAGATTGGTTTATTACTGAAGTAGCGGCCGGCGCAGCGGCCGGCGCGACGCGCGCGGCGGTTGGGGGGGGGGGCCGCGCCCCTCTCACAACGCGGAAAGAGGACACATATACATCATTCCTCCCCCTTTAGTTTTGAACACCTGGAACACGGAGGGTTAAAAGTATTTTGAATAATCGACCACCTTCCTTGGACGCTTCTGGCGTGAGGATGTGGGTGATCTCCGTGAAGGTACCTCAACATTGAGCGTCTCGGGTTGTGCCGCCGGTGGCGGTGATGCTATTGTACCCTCAGCCGTCCTTCCCTCATCCTCAATCACCTCACAATCGCGCCCTTCCTCCTCCTGACCATTTTTAACATTTTCCGCGTCTGTTGCTACTGGCACATTATCATTATCACTCGCCACGGCTGAACTAATATTATTGGGAACATTCAGCGGTTGTTCCTGATGGGGCGAAGTAACAGTATAAGTAGTTGTGGGCTCAGTGCTGCCGGTATACTTCCATAGCTGATCAACATGTCTTATGCCGTCAACACCTAAGTCGCTTATATATATTCGGTACATCTTTTTGCCTATTCTATCTTTTATTATGCCTAACTGCCAAGTTTCTTTATGTGCGCTGTACCATCGGGTCCAAACGACATCGCCAATCGTAAATTCTCTTTTCGATTTCGTAAGTGCTTCAACGTAAGTAGATTTCCTAGAAGGAACAACTAAATCTAGTCGAGAACGTAGATTTCTACCAAACATTAGCTTAGATGGCGTTTCCCCAGTGGTACAGTGCACTGTATTCCTATAATTAAACAAATAACCAAGTAATAATTCGTTTACTTTATATAACGGCAGATTATCGTTTAAAATACATTTTAGCATTTTTTTACAATTTCTTACGGAATTTTCGGCTTGTCCATTGCTGGGCGGATGATAAATGGGTGATGTCATATACTTTATACCGTTTGAAGAACAAAACTTCTTAAACTCAGCCGAATTTATCTTCACATCATTATCTGATACTAACACATTTGGTATACCAAAGGTTGAGAATACTTGTTTGAGTTTAGTAATCAGAGCTTTCGTAGAAGTTCCGTCATTCATGTACAGACACTCTACCCATTTACTGTAGGAATCAACTACCACGAGATATACCCTCTGCCCCACAGTCATATAGTCTATGTGCACGCGCTGCCAGGCGGCGGAGGCGGCGGGCCACGGCGAGGGCGGCTCGCGCGGGGGCGCTGCGCGCACACTTGCGCACGTCTTACAAGATCCTATCCAACGCTCGATGTCGCTATCTATGCCGGGCCACCACATCCTACTCCGTGCGTTGCTTTTTGTTTTTATTATACCTAAATGTGTATCGTGCAATTCTCGTAACATTTTATTCCTAAGTACAAACGGGATTACTATTTTATGTCCCCTAAAGAGGCAATCATTTTCGTACTGTAAATCCAACTTGCACTGGAAGTATGGTTGAATCGATTTACAGTTTATTTTTCGTGGCCAACCCCTGTGCATATAATTACGGACAGTCTGGATAACTTTATCGTTCTGCGTAGCTTGTGTTATCTCGCGAATCGTAGTAGCTGGTGACGCTTCGTCTAGGAACTTGAGCGCGTAGACCGTATCATTGTTGTCGTCTTCCGACACGTTTGTGGATTTAATGGGTGCGCGCGAGAAATAATCGGCCACTAAATTATTGTTACCGGTAACATAACGAACTACAAAGTTATAAGCAGATAACGTAATAGCATATCTCTGTAAACGCAAGGCTGTGGTTACCGGTATACCTGTCTTGGTGTTAAAAATAGACACCAATGGCCGATGATCCGTTTCTAAAATGAAAGGATCGCTTCGACCGTACAAGTATTGATGAAACCTTTTCACCCCGAACATTATAGCGGTCGCCTCTTTTTGAATTTGACTATAATTGCGTTCGCTAGCGGTCAGGGAGCGCGACGCAAAAGCGAGCGGGCGCCTCTGCGCATCGTCGTCCCCCTCCCCACGCTGCGACAGCACCGCGCCGAGACCGTCCGGTCCCGCGTCCACCGTGAGCACCAGCTGCGCCGACGCACGGTGGGCTGAAAATCGGCTTTCATAGACTTAGGCATTTTATTTTGCAAGTGCCAGTTTTTATACCGGATATCACTTCTATTAGTTATAAAAATATACAAAAATGACACCAGAATTGATTCTGCATAAAAACGAAGGAATTATAATTTTTTTACGAAAATTTTGTATGGAGCTAGTATGAAAAATCGAAATATCTCTAAAACGGCAGGGATAACCGTAATATCCTTATAGGGCGATATAGTACTAATTATTTATGATTTTTTGACATACGTTACATAATGGTTGTAGATGCCGTTTTTTTTTAAAAAAATCGTCAAAATATTTTTATTTTTTTTTACATATGAAACGTTCGTTTTAGTGTTTAAGTTGAAGAATTCAGAGCTTTAACAACTCTTAACATAAAATAGCATCACCCCTATAGACCTGAAGGACTAGACAGAGCATCTCCATCTGTCAGTTTCAGTGGCACCAAGGAAGTCATGAAAATGCTTGAATCATCATGCTCGCCGTCCATTTTCTGCTTGTATCGGCTTTGGTTGGAAGCACCATCAAATCCCTACTTCAATATCAGTTTTAACTGCTTATTTTCCACATTATCAGAAAGACTTTGAAGAATCCGCTTCACCGTGATGTCAAGTAAAGCTTGAAGTGTAATTCTAGCTGATCAATCCGTAACTGATACTGATTGATTAGGAGGGTAGCATGCAAGCTTAGTTTGTTGCAGTTTATAGTAGGATGGGTAAATATCCTTAGATCCTTCCCGAATGGCAGTCTCTCGCAACGTAATATATTGCCATTTTGAAAGTTTAAGTGATAGAAGCAATCCAAGTGCTTTCTCTGGTGTAAATATTACTGTTTCACTGGTTTCTTAATGCTCTCATTGATTTTAACGGCAGTTTCTGTTTTTTTTTTGACCATATATTCGATTACAGATGCGATATCTTCATACCCTTCTTCTTTTAAACGTGCTGCAGCTGCATATGCCAATTCAAAGGAATCGTCGCCTATGTGCTCACTAGATCTTCTCTTTTTCTGTTTGCTTCACAGATCTTTTAATGGTTTTCGGGACCTTTTTGTCATTGTTCCAACAGTCGATGATGTCGAAGGTTCTGGAGAGACAGAGCATGCTCTTGCTATCTCATCAACAGTTGGTTCTTGATTTATTAAAGGTTGCACGCAACTTGGCCAATCAATATTTGCTTGCAGCCACTCTCCGTACGCATTTCTAAACTTATCAAAGAATCGTTTAGATTTCTGCCACCTGTTTAAAGCAGCTCGCGTGAATCTCCGGCAAAATTCTTTGAGAGTTACTTGATCTTCGGCAAAAAGGCAATCGCCTATGCGGGACAGAATTGTACTAAACAATACTTCATGATTAAAAGAAGGACACTCACTTTTTAGAAGAACAGACAAGTCTAAATGTTTGTTCTTCTAAAAAGTGAGTGTCCTGTAAGTTGAGTGTTCTTCTAAAAATTAGTTAACTACCCTCGTTAAATTTATAAAAGATACGATAATGAAAATTTATAATCGTCAAAAACATTTCGTAGAACCCATAGTACAACTAATCAACAAATTAGCTCACTAATTATAAAAAGTTGAATGCGGTTCTTAGTTGGTATTGTTGCGAGATATTTCAAATCATTTAATCACATATTAGGCTCATTAACATGAGAAGACATCATTCTAATTACTTAATTACTTGTCATCAGACTCATTAGATGACTACACAATATGTTATTTTGTATTTTGATCGTATGCAAGGTTTTAAAATTCCTTTTGTGTCGATATTTTTTATGTGTCCGGTTATGTTGTAATCATACTTTTAGGGTGTGATCAATTAACAATTTAATTCCCCTATCTTTCAAAAAGAAGCGACAACATGGGCACTTTGACATTGATATTCAACTATTTGGTATTGTTGGAAGTCTTACAAGATTAACAAGATACTACACACCTCTGTCTAGTCCTTCAGGTCTGGTCGGGGTGATGCTATTTTATGTTAAGAGTTGTTAAAGCTCTGAATTCTTCAACTTAAACACTAAAAAGAACGTTTCATATGTAAAAAAAAATAAAAAAATTTTGACGATTTTTTAAAAAAAAACGGCATCTACAACCATTATGTAACGTATGTCAAAAAATCATAAATTATTAGTACTATAACGCCCTATAAGGATATTACGGTTATTCCTGCCGTTTTAGAGATATTTCGATTTTTCATACTAGCTCCATACAAAATTTTCGTAAAAAAATTATAATTCCTTCGTTTTTGTGCAGAATCAATTCTTATGTCATTTTTGTATATTGTTATAACTAATAGAAGTGATATCCGGTATAAAAACTGGCACTTGAAAAATAAAATGCCTAAGTCTATGAAAGCCGATTTTCAGCCCACCGTGCGACGGCTCGAAATGCGCCAGCACGCGTTCCGATGCTAGTTCTCGGCGCACTGCCGCCATAGCCTGCCGTTGCCTGTCACCCCATTCCCAGGCCGCATTGCATCGTAGTAATTCGTGGAGGGGACTTAGCAATGACGAAGCATTAGGAATAAAATTCCTATAGTAATTTACGACGCCTAAGAATCTTTTTACTTCGGTGACATTAGTTGGCTCGGGGGCGCTTAATATTGCCTTTACTTTATCCGGGCTAGTCATTAGTCCCGCTTTACTAATCACGTAACCTAAGTAAACAACACTTTGTTTGAAAAAATGACACTTGTCTTTTTGAAGACGTAGACCGGCATCGCTTAATCTACCTAACACTTCCGTTAGCCTTTTAATGTGTGTGTTTCTGTCAGGTCCTGTAACACATATGTCATCAAGCCAGACACTAACGCCGTCTATACCTGATAATAGCGTTTCCATCGACTTTTGAAAAATAGCGGGTGCGTTGGCAAGGCCGTAAACTAAACGGGTATATTTGAACAGACCTTTATGTGTGTTTATGGCCGTGAGATTCTGTGATGATTCATCTAGTAGGAATTGATTGTATGCGTTTTTTAGATCAATTTTACTATACAACTGACCCCCTCCAATCTTAGCAAAAACTTCTTCAATTCTGGGCAATGGATATTTTTCTATAACAAGGTCTTTATTTAGTGTTACTGAGAAATCTCCGGCTATTCTAACTTGATTATTTTCCTTCAACACCGGCACTATTGGGGTGGCATACTCTGCGTGATTTATTGAGACTAAAATACCTAATCCTACTAATCGATCTAATTCTTGTTCGACCTTATCCTTTAGGGCAAAGGGTACAGTTCTGGGCTTAAAAAACTTGGGAACAGAGTTTTCTTTTAGTTTTAAGCTTACTTTAAATTTATTAAATGAACCTAGCTCATCTCGCCACAGGTCCGGATATTTTTCGACCAAATCCCGTACGTCATTATCGCTACTTATTAACGAGTTAATGTTAGTTGTGATAACTAAATTAAAGGCGGACATGAAATCCCTACCCAGTAATGGCGGGCCACCGTTCTTAATTACGAATACTTTAATGTTCTTTTGTAACTTATTGAAATTCGCTCTAGCGGTGAAATAGCCCAGTGGAGAGATTTTATGTCCATTATACAAACACATTTTTAAGGTACAATTTTGTAACTGATAATTCGGGAACTTTTTTTTATATAACTGATCGGAAATAACCGTGCTACCAGATCCTGAATCCAGTTCCATTTTAATGGGTTGATCACCCAAAACTAAGTCGACCTGAATAGGCTTATCTGCCACGTACCTTATGTTAAAGTTCTGGCACTCGTCACAGTCCTGGTCTTGGGGCTGGTTATCAGTACCCCCTTCACTGGAGTCCACATGGTAAACACGTGTTGCCCCCTTTTTATTACCGCACACTTTTTTTAAATGCCCTTTTACCCCGCACTTTTGACACTTGTAACTTCTAAACCGACACTTAATAGCACTGTGATTCTTCATACCGCAGACCTCACAGATATCGATATCGCCACGAGCTGCTGCATCCGCGCCGTCGCCGCCGCCGGCGCCGCCGCCGCCGGCGCCACGTGCACGGCTCGCTTGACCTTGGAACTTTGCACGGAATACTGGTTCCTCCTTAATTGATAAAGGTTCTGAACTGCCTATAAGGGCCTTTGCCTCTTTGGCACACGCTGCCTGCTCCGCCATTTCAATAGCCCGTGACAATGTGAGCGTCGACGGGTCCTGCTCGAAAAGTTTGTCGCGTTCTGGTCCTGCATTCAAGCCTAGGACGAAACGATCTCTCAAGTTCGTTTCGAGAGCGGTGCCGAAGTCGCAATAGGTTGCCAAACCTCTCAATCGCGCCGCCCATTCTCCAACGGTTTCGCCTGATTCTCTGCGGGCCCCAAAAAACTTCGCCTTGTCCACAAAAGTGCACTTCCTCGGCTTGAAATGGCCGTCGAGTAATTTAACCAAATCTTCGAAGCTCAATGTTCCTAACTCGACTGGATAAGCTAGATTGAGCATCAGCCGGTACGTTTCTTCTGTGAGATGGCACAATAATATTCCACTTTTGTTTTTTTCATCAATGTTATTTATTTTTAAAAACTGTGTTAATTTCCCTTTATATATTTGCCACTCGTTGTTTCTGTGGTCAAATGTAGACAGGGTTCCTAGGAAACTCATCTTCGTCGCCAATGATACGTATGCGAAATCAAACACAGCGGTCCGGTATAAGATTGGTTTATTACTGAAGTAGCGGCCGGCGCAGCGGCCGGCGCGACGCGCGCGGCGGTTGGGGGGGGGGGCCGCGCCCCTCTCACAACGCGGAAAGAGGACACATATACATCAGCTTCTCTACTGGGGAACATCTTCTTTTTTCATCTAATCTTACATACATCGTGCCGTTACGTATACTAGAGCTATTTTTTTTAAGATCATCGTAATCATTTAACGGTCATCTCAATGCTTATGTAACTTAAAGACGGGTCGGCCTGTTTGTTCTCAAACTATACCGATAACCGAATCGATAAACGTTATCGTTATTTAAATATTTTATTAGTCGTTATTTTAACGCGTTATTTTTAATGTTATGGAGTAGCGTGCTATTAGTTTCGGATTTCAAAATGATTGTAGGTTCGTTTCTTAAAATTACCATAATTTAAAAATGGAGTAGGTTTTTCTTTCCGTTAAGAATAGTGTTGCAAGTTGAAGTAATGAATTATAATTAATTAAAAGTATAATTTCGTTAATGTTATGTTAGTAGAAAATTACAGAGAAGTGTGACTACGTAGCCTTATGTATTTAAAATGTACCTACCCACATACTATGAATAACTTTATATAAAAAAATACCAAGGGTACATACACGTAAAAATCTTTTGCGTTAAATAGGGTGTTTGAATAAAAATCTAATTAATCCGTCATTTCATCATCATCAGCCTTTGAATGTACCCTCTGCTGGGACTCAGGCCGCCTCTCTGAGTGGGCCATAATCAACCACGCGGACCCAGTGCGGGTTGGTGGATGTCACATGTCTTCGAATTTTCGGTTCTAGGACATGCCGGTTTCCTCACGATGTTTTTTCCTTCACCGTTTGCGAGCAGTGGTGCTGAAATAAATTACACAAAGTGGCTGGATTCGAACCCACGACCTACAACTCGTAAGTCGGGGCCGATACCACTGGGCCACCACTGCTCAATTAAATTATCAAAAGTCAGTAAAATTATCAAAACATATTTAACACGTATTTAATCTTTTGTCACGTAAACCAAAATTGACGAAGAAATGACACTTTCAAAATTGTCAATACATCAGAAGCAAGTACAGTTTAACTTGACGTTACGAGCCCCCGCTTTTTTTTTATACGTTTTCAAATCAAATCAAATCAATTTATTAGTGTGATTTTTGGTACATTTTACATGAGATCTTAAAAATAAATATTAGTTCCACAAAAATCTACCTTAAAGGTGTACACTCTTTAACTTATAATTAGATGTCTCGGTAAAGGAATAATCAATAAAATTAAATAATAACAACAAAACACGACATAATTTAAGATAGAGAATAATAATAACAATAAGGCAAGCAAAGAATTAAACAATAAAATTAATACATGTAAATAAAAATAATGTCAGAATTAAATACAATGTTAAAATAAATATAATGTCAAAAATTAAATACCTACAATGTCAAAATTAAATTATTGGCAATGTCGAATAATTAAAATTTATCATAACGAAATTCGTCTATGGAGTAATAACATTTATCAACTAATAGATGCCTTAATTTGTTTTTAAATTGAGTAATATTTAAGTCCTTAATTTTATTTGGAGTTTTATCTTTGTAAATATGCATTGATTTATCAAATGAAAATATACGAATCCTATTTTTCAAAAATTACTAACGGACTTACTAGAATTGCAATTTATTGATTTTTTCAACATGTCTAATAACATAAATTATTATGCTTTATTTTGTAAACTTTTATTATCAGTCAGAAACCGACGTCTATAATTTTTGGATTTAACCTCAAAATATAATAACGTTTCTAAGTCTCCTACGGCTTGAGGAGGCGGGCCGCGTGAGAGAGAGGACAGTGTCCTCCCTCCGCCCCAACCGCAGTGGTGGACGCCCACGGTGACGGACGTCGCAAGACGATCTCCGGCCACCGTAGGCGCGGGCATGCGGGCGGCGAGTAAAGGGCAACTCGCTGCCCGACCATGGACCATGCCCGGGTCGACGGCGCGTTGTGTTCCACGCGCGCCTCAAAGAGCGTCAGCATAATGACGGGGCCCCCTCTCTAGAGTGCCAAAGCCTGCCCGGGTCGCGGGACTTATCTCATTACCGTGACCCCGGAATATGAAGGCTATTGAAGGACACTGTGGATTTTAGTCAGTACAAGTCTGACAGTCCCTCCCGCCCTGCCCCGGGTGGGAGGACTCATTTACTTATTTATTAGTTAAAAAAAAAAGTCTCCTACGGCTTTATTAAAAACTTAGATTGCTCTGTGAGTGTTTGAAACCTTTTCATACTAGTGCTGAGTACGTTATTACTTTTAATATTAAGTTTTGAAGATTTTGCGGCTTCATCTTGGCTTAAATGAAGTTTTTGAAAACTTTGAAAATGCCTTTTTTGTTCGGAAAAGCATTCAAATTATTTTGCATTCAGCCTTCAAGTGACATTTTCGTTATCTTTATTTAAATTCAAAATATTGACATAATTGTGAAAAATAAAAACACTTCTTTTCAATAATGAACACTGAATTTTATTGTTGATACAGAATAAAATTAAGGTAACCATTATTTGGGAATTCCTCTCCCTATTACTAAGTCTCCACTATCCGTCTCACCCTCTGTCTGTCTGTCCGTCTGTCACAAAAGTTTGACAGTTGAAAACACAGATGATTTATTTCTGTTGCCGCTATAACAACAAATACAAAAAAAAAACAATAAAATAAATATTTAAGGGCAAAAATAGCATGGCAAACTGTCAAATTTATCATGATATTTTTGCCAGATTTTTTTAAAATAAATTGTCACCCATTCATACACCACCCATCTTCTACTACCACCCTAAAGCTTTCCTTTTTGTTCTCAGACTGGATACTCGAGAGGGAGTCACCTCACACTGGGCGGACTCCACCTTAGGAGTCAGGGCAACCTTCAGAAGCGACACCAGACCTGCTGTGCTGGTCCTCACCAAGCTAAGGTAAGAGTTGCTTCCATTATTATTATTTACTTTTTCAGACACCTGCGATAAGTCTACACATTTTACCGTAGAAGGAAAGTAACGTAAATAGCTTAGGTGTAACAAACACTAAAATAAAAAATATAAAAGTCGTAGTAATTTGTTAATAGACAAAACAAAGTACAGAATAATTAATAGTTTAGTCCATTTTACTAGTAGGTGCACACTTGACGGTAGGTACACTGTAAAAAGACTGCATTTTGTACGCTAACGTTTAAATTAAGAGCAAGCCACATCCATAGACTTTTATGGTCTCTTACATTAATGTGACAGCACAAGATGATACAATGAAAAAAGCATTTTAGCATTCATAACACCACGCCTCCTTTAAGGTTTACACACAGTAATACGTTACGTCTCATGTAATAAGGGAAGAAAAATAAGAAACTCAAGAATAGTTTTTTACTAATGGTTTCCCAGGAATGGCCCACAAGTTTCCCAGGTCTAGTCCACAAGTTTCCCAGATATGGTCCACAAGTTTCTGCAGAAAGGAACACGTTAGTAATACAAGTTTCGCGTTAGTTAAGGGTCTTCTTACCCTTTTTAATTATGCCTATTTTGTAGACTAATGTTCAAACATTTTTCATGTAACTGAAGCCTAGCTATTCTTATAAGTGGTAGCATTACAGTAAAACATTACACGAGTCTAAGCTTTCTAGGTTACCAGGTCATTAGGCGGCGGCCATATTGCGTCGTTGTGTTCTAGCCTTAATTAATACCATGTTTTGGGCTATAAAGCTCTGTACATACGAGCGGAGTTATGTCCAACTGGGTTTTAGTTTATCTTTGTGTTTTATTTATGTGGTTTATGTAATCTAGGCACATTAATGAGAGGATTAGCTTTAGTTAGATAGTTTAACGTTCGGATGAAAGGATTGTTTCTCATCTGTAATTAACCTTTTCAGGAAAAAAATACTGTAGATTTTTGCTAGGTCCCAATTTCTCCTACTATACACTATACAGCTCCACCTAAAGGGGGAGGACTCATTTGACGCCCGATATGTATACAATAATCTAGGGGCCTACCTACCACTACACCACTACTGTGGGAACGAGATGGCTTACATGGCTCTGTTTCTTTCCCACAGTTGGAACTACTCTCGTTTTAAAGCGTCATGGTAGGTGATCTGAGACAGTTATCAATATAATAATGTAATAGTATTCAATGTAATAATGCATTCAAGTATTACTTAACGCAATTTTTGAAGATTTTTGACCCCTCCCTCCCCCCTGTAACGCATCGTAACGTTTTTCTGTACCCCCCCTCCCCCTCTCATCAAGTGATCACTGTTTTACCCTAAATTCACAAAAAGTTATGTATGTAAATAGTTAAATATGTATATGTAAATTGTTTTTATCCTTGGTATAGTTTTCATAGCCTTTGATATTACTAAAAATATGAAAAGGTTTGCCAATTTGGGAGTGGAATTTCCTTAATTTTTTATTTAAAAAAAAGAAACCATGTTACGTAACGTATTGTAAGGATGACCCCCTCCCACCCCTGTAACGCATCGTAATGTTTTGCGAGACCCCCCCCCCCCCTCCCCCCAAATTGCGTTACGTAATACTTGAACGCTCCCATACAACAAAATCAGCCTATAATGTTCCCACTATTGATACACATGCCTCCTCTCTGTGAGAAGGAGTGGATATAAACCATCACGCGAGTCCAGTGAGGTTGGTATAGATATGTTACAGCTAATACCCGAAGTGCGGTTACATCTAGTTGTAACCGGTTAAAACTAGGTGTAACCGACCACATGCCGTTAAACCTAGATGTATCCTACTTATCTTCGTTCGGTTAGAACTAGGTGCAGCCTCGGGACTTGCTGGCGCCCCGACTCGGATAATTTAGGTTACAAGAGACCCCGCCATCCCCTTCGTGGTTATTTTTATTTAAACCAACCAGAAGTAGGAACCCCGCGAAGCGGGGCTCCATCGACTTGCTCCTGTGAAGGAAGAATACATCTTGGTTTAACCGCATGTGGTCCGTTACACCTAGTTTTAGCCGGTTAAAACTAGGTGTAACCGCACTTCGGGAATTAGCCGTAACAGATAATCATATCATCGAATTTTTGGTTCTAGGACATATCGGTTTCCTCACGATGTTTTCCTCCACCGTTTGAGGGCAGTGGTGATGAAATTAATAATTATATACATAATATGTTCGAACCCACTACCGACAAATCATAAGTAGACCATTACCACAGCGCCACCACTGATCTCCGGGGTCACCAACGTTATTATTGTAAGGAATCTCAATCTCAGTGGCAGTGTAAGAAAAATCATATTTCTATTATGTAAAACGCCTTGAAATATGACTGCGATGCCGCGATGGTTCAAAAAACTTGCTACACTATTTTTTTTCTATAATACAGCGTTGTCGACACCTTACATTTTACTACTGCACAAACTTACCTCCATTCTTCTCGATACTAAAGAAGCCAATTTGTTCTCTCTAAAGACAAATGCATCGTCTAATACTGTTGATTACATTACCGTACCCCTTAGGGGCTAAGCAGGTGAGATATATCGGCCACTCGGCGAGTGCGCTACAGGAAAATGTATTGCGGCATAGAGAAACTAAAGTAGTAGCTATTTTTTGTGGTGGTAGCTTCTTGAATATACGGTTTTTTGTGGCTTTTTTTTGCAAGAAAGGTATGAAAAAATATGATAAAAGTTTGCGAAGACAATTTTGAACGAGAGTGGAAACTTGTAATTGGAAGAAACGGCCCTTTTTATTTATCGTTGTAAAATTTAAGATCTTTGGCAGTTGTTACTGTTACGAGCTGGGTAGGGGATAAATTAATCAACACCAATTAAAACCAAATAATCTTTAATGGCATGTCTTAGAACCAAAAATTCGAAGACATGTGACATCTACCAATCCGCACTGGGCCCGCGTGGTAGATTACGGCCCACTCCCTCTTACTGACAGGAGGCCTGTGTCCCAGCAGTGGGAACATTTATAGGCTGATGATGATGAATCTTTAATAACACACAAATCACTAATTAAAACACTACTCAACACTGTTCACCAGACACTTGAACACACTAAAAAGTCGCTTGTAGATTTTCACTCCGAGTTCACTTTCGAGTCGCCTCGATCGTAGTCAAAACCAGACTGACTCAGGTCGCCAATCGGCGCCCTATTTACCTATACCCCGGCCAGACCCACTAGATGTTTCTAGAAAATGGTTGAAAGTTCTGGAAACATCCATGTACTTCTACACAGTCCTAAACCTTCTGGAACATTCCAGAACCATCTCGAAACATCTAGATCAGGTTAGAATTTTCGAGAAACTTCCAGACCAATCTTCAGTAGAATAGTGAACCTTGTGGAACCTTCGAGAAGCCCGTAGATTGGTCTCGCAATACGATCGACGTAACATTACTATAAGTCAGAAGCTTCAAAGTCTGACTACCAGTCTTACCATGGGGTATCGTTTTACCCAGTTACTGGGTTGTGGAGGTCCGATAGGCAGTTGATCCATGTAACATACTGATATTCAGCTGCATGCCGACCCCAATATAATTCGGAAAAGGCTATGCAGATGATGAACGCAGTAAAATTATCAAAGTCCTTCCGCCCTAGGTGCAGCGAAAGGGACAGTCGAACTTGTACTGACTAAAATCCAAGGTGTTCCCTTTATAGCTTTACGTCCCAGGGTCACGGTTAGTTGTTTAGACAGTACGAACAGTACCCATACCATGAGTTGTCATTACGATACTCGATCATCGATATCGACCGCGTTTGGCGCTCTCATTGGCCCGCTCCAAGTTGTATGAACTCTCAACCAATGAGAGCGCCAAACGCGGTCAATGCGTATGATCGAGTATCGTAATTACAACTCATGGTAGAGGTTCTGAATACCATCCTTAATTGTCGTTGCTTTAGTCGGACTCCAAGCAGGGAACATAACCTGACTATTTTCTAATAAAAATTTGACACGCCACTTTAATTTTTCACAGCAATATCTGTAACGTATATCAGCAATCGACATATTTTTATAGCTATCGATACTTCAGCGTATCGATTTCAAACGTATTGCTCTGAGCAATATTCCACCGATTCCACATATTGCCCGACGTTCCGATTAGTTTCGTCAATTTATTGCTTCAAAATGCTTTGCACGATTTATAGTATCAAACTATCGATATGAGATATCTGTTTCGCTTCGATGACAGCGTTGTTATCGATAAAATCGGTTCCAGTTTTATAGTTCATCGATTTGACGTCACTATTTTTGTAAAAGAATTTTGTAATTCTTTGCTATTGATATTTTTTTTTAAACTGTGTTCTTTAATTTTATCTGTGTTTGGATTAATTTGAATGGCCGCTGTTAGTTCAGTGGTCGAAAGTATTACCGCAACGTATGATATACTGGTTTCGATTCCCGTGTTGGTCGTAGTTTTATTATGTTATTGCATAATAAATTTGTCAGAGTAACTATGGATTGTGAAAAAAAAATACCGTTTGCTCTCATCAAAGATGAAACCTAAAATGGATGGAGAAAAACTTTAACTCATACGCACTGAAATATACTTAAATAACAACTGCTCATTCTTGTCAACATCAAATGAGTTTTGATAGTCTACCACAGACAAATCTTCCATCTTCTCTTCATAATATCAATGTATTTCTGGTGGAATTAATGGTACTATTTCCTTACACTAATTAATAATTCAACTCAGACTCTCGTAGTCCATCAAAATAGCCTCGAATTGGATAGTAAAATACATCTGCCTCGCCTAAGGATTACATTGGGGTCCCGCATACATTAAATTGGCCTCTAAGATTGACGATATATACGTATGTATGTGAGGAGCTCGTGGCTAAATAATTACAGCCGCACAGGCCGATCTTACGGGTTAAGCCGCGCTTGCCGGGGTTGGTCTGTGGATGAGTAAACATCTGTCCATAGCGAGTTTCCTCCGTGCCTCGGAAAGCACGTAAAGGTGTTGGTCCCGTCGTTAATTTGTAGATCTTTGACAGTCGTTACTGTTAGTCAGAAGCGCATAAGTCTGACAACCAGTCTTACCATGGGGTATCGTCACAGCACAGTTACTGGGTTGTGGAGGTCCGATAGGCAGTCGCTCCATGTATAATATGGATATTTAGCTGCATCTGGTTCGACTGGAAGCCGACCCCAATATAGTTGGGAAAAGGCAGGCAGATGATGGCAGATGATGTATAGTTGTTTGTCTGAGGTACCCTGGTCAATAAAATCTACGCTATGCTAAATTAAATTAGATGGATTGTGCCAAATGGATTTTGAGAAAATTAAACCCGAATTTAAAAAAAAACTCTGCCCCACACTAGGAATTTCTCCTGTGTCGTGGGTTCTTTTACAAACATAAACATCACATCAAACACCCGGACTCGGAACAACTACTTGTAGGTCATGTAAATATTTTTCCTTGCGGAAATCGACCCCCCACACGCTGCACAGCAGTCCAGTCGCTCAGCCACTGAGCCGTCATAATTTACCCATAGGTGACAGAAAATAAAAAATCTCTCCCGCCGTGATTAGAAAAAGCCTGTCAGATTCTTGCTGACTAAAAACCACTCTGTTCCATCACATGCTCTTTGCGTTCCAGGATCGGAGTGCCTTTTTAGGACAGAAGGAGACCTATGTCTTCTTCAACTTTTGGCTACCCAATGCTGCTCTCGCCCTGGCTGGACTGAAAGGGATTGTCAGACTTGTACCCACTAAAAATCCAATCTATTCCTTTGGATAAGAGGGTCAAAGCCTGCCGGGGTCGCGGGACCGTGTTTTCAGGTAACCGTGGCCCCGGAACGTAAAGGACTATTGAAGGACACCGTGGATTTTAGTCAGTACAAGTCTGACAGTTCTTCCCGTCCTGCCCTGTGTGGGAGGGCTTATTGGATGATATTAGCACATAAAAAAAAATCCTTTGGTTGTCCTTAATTTTCTAGGTCTTTCTAGGTCCCTTCTCCTTTTAACTGCCTCTAGTCTTAACACCAACTATTATTTTACGACTAAAGTTATAACGAAACCTCTTTTTTTTCAGGCCCGAAGACAGTGGACAGTACAGATGTCGAGTGGACTTCATTAAATCGCCGACTAAGAACACAAGGCTAAACCTCACTGTGCTTAGTAAGTATTTAAGTTAATCTAAGTGACGCTAAGTAGAACCTTTATATCTCTCAGGAGAATCTAAGTTAGCCGTTTATAGAGATAAGAGCGTACGCGCTGTAATGAAACGAGTTTTGTAGATGAAAGAATAGACAAAATGATGGAAGAGTAAACAAAATGATGAAAGAATAGACAAAATGATAGAAAAATAGACAACGTGACGGGAGAATAGACACAAAAAAATATTATCTTAGTACCCTCTGGTCATTTTAGTTCTTTCATGTTCTAACCTTTATTATTTTTTTCCAGTACCTCCAGAGCGACTGATAATCTTGAATCATGAGGGTAACGAGGTCCGAAACGGTATCCTGGGTCCTTATGATGAAGGAACTGAAGTCAACTTGACCTGCATTGCTGTTGGAGGTAAGATATTCTTGCTTTTTCTTGGATTCGAGTCTTCTGGGGGCATTTACAAGGCGCACCTTCGGTGCAACAAAGTCACAACAGCTCATTTTTAGGGTTCCGTAGCCAAATGGCAAAAACGGAACCCTTATTAGATTCGTCATGTCTGTCTGTCTGTCCGTCCGTATGTCACAGCCACTTTTTGTCGAAAGTATAAGAGCTATCCTGTTAAAACTTGGTAAGTAGATGTATCATGTGAACCGCATTAGGATTTTCACACAAAAATAAAAACAAAACAAATTTTGAGGGTGCCCCCATACTTAGAATTGAAACTCAAAAATTTTTTTTACCGAACCCATACGTGTGGGGTATCTATGGATAGGTCTTTAAAAATTATATTGTGGTTACTAATATCTTTTTTTTCTAAACTGAACAGTTTGCGCGAGAGACACTTCCAAAGTGGTAAAATGTGTGTCCCCCCCCCCCCTGTAACTTCTAAAATAAGAGAATGATAAAACTAAAAAAAATATATAATGTAAACCTCAACAAAAACTACCAACGAAAATTGGTTTGGAACAGATATAGTTAGCAGTTTTTGAGATATAGTACATTTTCAAAAACCGCAAATATAACTTTGTCATTCATACAAACTCTATGAAAAACAAAGTTATTTTTATTGTTGTGTATATTAACTAATCTCAATATAATTATATCCCTAATCTATGCTTGCTACTACGGAACCCTTCATGGTTGATGCACGGCTAACCTAAATTGACTCGTTTAACCGGTGTTGCTTAAGTCTGTCTGTCCGCTCATAACTTCTGAACGACTAAACCAAATTGGATGCTTTTTTTCTGTTCTTTACTAATAGGACAAACTTTGTATGTAAAAAGTTTTTTAAACATTCACAAGGGTAGGTTTAAAATATAAGTAAACTTGTGTTTAGTCGGCACGGGTCGCTTGATTCAACTTTGTTCTATGAAACACAAATGTAGTATAATTGTGTATAAGTAATATATTACTTACGGTATAAAACATAATCACCCCTATAACATCACTATTCACTCACTATTTCTTCCCGTACCTCCCCTCTACTTAACCTGAACATTTTTTACCTCAATTTCACCCCCTACAAACGCATTACACGCTTAACATGTCAGGGGTTTGTTTTCAACGGCAGTTTATTTTAACGCAATGGGAACATGCAACGTGTGTTAGACAACCCTATAGGGGTGATGTTTAACCCCTTGGCCACGAGCTATACGCTCAAAAGACGCGCATCTTTACAGCGATTGCAGACAAAACATTTTTGTTTTATTTTCTACCGTATCTCCTCGTATTTCTCCTGAGCAAATAATGGTAATTGCATTTTTATCCTGTAAATTATCTCAATCATATTTTTCGCAAGTCAAAGTCTAAATATTAAAAGGGTCCAGTTGTTTGAGAACCATGCGGATTAGTATCTGATGCAGTCGTTACAGAACATAAGCTAAAAGATTCGACTTGCACTAAAGTGATCTATCTATCTACGTCGCGGCAGACCTTGTAGAAGATGGCGGGATGAGCTGAATAAAACCAACGGTCAGTGGTCCACTTTGGCCCTGGATCGTGAAAACTGGAAATCATGGGGCCTTTGCCCAGCAGTGGGATGAAGGGTAACAGTATCAGTTTCTGTAAAACATCTAAAGAGGTTGCTTAAGACATGCGCGATTCTTTTGTCAAAAGTCGAATTACCTGAGGACGTGTATTCAGCGTTCTTCGCTCAAAATGTCAGGGGTGTGTTCTGTGCAGTAATTTGTCATAACGCAATAGGAACATGCAAAGTGTGTTAGACAACCCTATAGGGGTGATTCGTTGACGTAAGCAAAGCGCTGTTTAAGGGAGTATTAAATATTTATGAATGAGAATAATACGGGTATGGGTTTATTAGACGTCATGAGGTAGTTTTTCTTGTCTAATAAAGTGAAAATAATAGGTGATTACTGTTTTCAGTTTGTCACAATCTATTTGAAGAAATCCGTTAATAGATAGTAGGTATATTATTATATATCGTAATGGAATTGCCATTACGATTTAACTGCAATGGAACTAATGAGACTAATTTTAGAGGTATTCCAGGAAGGGCACCCGCTGAAATGGCTCCTGAGCGAATGGCTCCTCAGCTATTCCATAAACGGCACCTATCAAATTTTTTTGCAGGTGCCCTTAGTGGAATAGTTTTTCATCTAGCATTTTATTCCACTTAGGGCACCTATGGATTAATACGTACTAGTGATGGGACGTTTATTTTTTAGGATGTCAAAATAATCGATTAAAACTAGTTTCGAGCTTAATAGTAGCATTATAAAATTATATCTTTATAATTTATTAAGGAGTAAGATAAGTACCTAACATTTGTCGCGGATAAAAATCTTCACGTTGTTGGCGTTATTGTTTTTATCCCTATCTCAGTTAGTAAGATTTGTATGAGAGTACCTACATGTGTGTTCTGAAAAGTAAATACATACTTAGAGAACAACTTGGTAATAGAGAGCGTAAGTAAGTAGTCATCAGACTGATATGTTTTGAATTTATGGGTGGTGACGTATCCGTTAACACACAAAAACTTAACTTTTACAATGTTTAGAAAAAAATCTAGGTACTTAGTTTTTCCTTCTTTATTACAAACTAAAAATTAACTTGTCCTGTTAGTTTATTAGATCGTTGATATCTTCCTAGGCTGGATCGGGCTGAGGCCACCTTCAAGCGGCTCCTACCCAATCTTGGTAGGAAAAACGAACACCTCCTGCCGAAGGCTGCACGCTAGAGTCATGCGGTCCATGGCATAAAAAAGATAGGTCACAAAACGAAAATAAGTAAGGTCAACATTTACATAATAAACTAGTCATCAGACTGATACGTTTTGTATTTTTACGTATTCTTATACCTACTTAAATACGCTCTCTTATAGGTAAAGTACCACCTTGATTTTATGCATGTCTACAGGGGCGGATCTACCTATGGGCTATTTATAACCTAGATCAGGGCCGGACGCCACCGCTGATCACCTCACGAGAACAAGGCGGAGCAAGAACTACCCGAAACAACCGTGTTCGGTGAGGCGCCATCACATCACATCATCCGCACTTTCTGCGTGATATTAGGTATATCAAGCAGCTTCAACGAGTGAGTCGTTACGAGTTAAAATGACAGCGATTACGCTGCTGCCGACAGCAACTTGGTGAGGAACCCGAGGTCCGAAACGCTGGTTTAACTAAAAAAAGTCAAGTCCTAAAATAGCGTTTAGTTAATTAAGTAGAGGTATAGGCAGGGCCCCCAAGTAGTATTAGCCCAGGGCCCCACAAACTCTCGGTCCGCCCCTGCATGCCGAGTACATTAATTTGTTGGCTACTCTAAACTCGAAAAAAAGAAAATTAAAAAAATCGATTAAAATCAGTCATTTTAATAGATTTTTTCATTTTCTTGTCCTAAAAAAAATGTCCCAGCACTAGTAGGATCCGTGGGTGCCCTAAGTGGAATAAAATGCTAGATGTAAAACTATTCCACTAAGGGCACCTGCAAAAAATTTTGATAGGTGCCGTTCGTGGAATAGCTTAGGAGCCATTCGCTCAGGTGCCATTTCAGCGGGTGCCCTTCCTGGAATACCTCTAATTTTATATTGCATGAACAGAACGCCAGTTGCATGGAACTACTGGGAAAAAAAATCTCAGTAGCTCCATAATAGAACTAGACATTGGAACTACAGGGATACGGTGGTTATTTCTACTAGAGCTACACCATAATAATATTACTAGTCATTTGAAATTCAAAACCAAAACACACAGTTTTCTTGCCCTATCATCATCATCATCATTAGCAGCAGCAGCCTTGTTCCCAACGACCATTTATATCTAGACGCCTCATGCACGATCTGACTAACGAAAATTTTCTGCCAAGTCGCTGAGGTATGACGTAAGCGAGGGGGACGGGGTACTGCGTTCTGATTGGCTAACTCAAGGTCAGTGCGACGAGGGGACTCACAGGAGTGGTCGAAACTAATACGAACTTAAGACTTTTTTGCCTAATGTGTTGACAGACATCGGTCGCCTGTGAGTAGGAGTCTAGATATAAATGGTCGTTGCTTGTTCCACTGTTAAGTATAGACCTCCCCTTTAAACCATGCGTGCCTGTGCTGTGCAAGTCGAAACAAAATTTTACTTGCGACCTTCTAAATATCTTTATCTGCCTACACTTCCTCTAACCCCATTGTTATATAAAAAAAAACATCGTATATTTTCGAATTTCTGGCGTCCCAAATCACGCGTGTTGGTGTAAGCCCGGCCCCACACATTTGCTAACAACTTCAGCTGACACTTTCTTGTAAGCAAGGAACAGCGATCTGATAAAAAGGTTGTCTTCGTAAGAAGTTCCTCCTTTTTTAGGGTTCCGTAGCCAAATGGCAAAAACGGAACCCTTATAGATTCGTCATGTCTGTCTGTCCGTCCGTATGTCACAGCCACTTTATGTCGAAAGTATAAGAGCTATCCTGTTGAAACTTGGTAGGTAGATGTATTATGCGAACCGCATTAGGATTTTCACACAAAAATAAAAACAAAACAAATTTTAGGGGTGCCCCCCATACTTAGATTTTTGAAACTCAAAATTTTTTTTTCACCAAACCCATACGTGTGGGGTATCTATGGATAGGTCTTTAAAAATTATATTGAGGTTACTGGTACAATTTTTTTCTAAACTGAACAGTTTGCACGAGAGACACTTCCAAAGTGGTAAAATGTGTGTGTCCCCCCCCCTGTAACTTCTAAAATAAGAGAATGATAAAACTAAAAAAAATATATAATGTAGACCTCAACAAAAACTACCAACGAAAATTGGTTTGGATGAGATACAGTTAGCAGTTTTTGATATATAGTACATTATCAAAAACCGCAAATATAACTTTGCCATTCATACAAACACTATGTAAAACAAAGTTATTTTTATTATTCGTGTATATTACTTACTAATACAATATAATTATATCCCTTATCTATGCTTGCTACTACGGAACCCTTCATGGGCGAGTCCATCTCGCACTTGCCCGTTTTTTTTGTTTTTTTTTTACTGTTTTTTCGTTTACTTTTGGACACAGGTTACGGATTCTATAATTTATTTGCAATAGGAGTTTTGGAATGATATCTGAGGCTTTACCACGAGGTCTTAACGCGATCCAGTTTAGGCTGCGGGAAAGAGACAGAGCTATACAAGTCGTCTAGCGCCATCTCTTTCTCACAGCCTAAACTGGACCGCGTTATGAGCTCGTGGTAAGGCCTCTGAACTAGTTTTTCGTTCTTGTACGAGTATGTATAAATCCTAGAATATTCTATCTGTCCAAAGATAATGAATATATTTTTTGGTAAATACGTGTAAATAGAATATTTTATACTTATTATTTTATTTAATTTATTATTTACTACCTTCACCCCCACTGCTGGGCTCTTTTTGGTCGTGGCGTGGTTTTATATAGCCTATAGCCTTTCTCGATAAATGGACTATCCAAAACAAAAAGATTTTTTCGATTCGGACCATGGGTTCATGAGATTAGCGCGTTCAACCAAAAAACCTGTTTAGCTTTATAATATTAAGTATAGATTTATTATTTTGATTGAAATAGAAAACATGACCTACGGGAAAATGATGACGTCGAAACGCATAACGAATGTTAAAACAATAGTGAATAAAGAGCGGATTTAAAGCGAGGGCCATATATGAATCACGAGCGAAGCAAGTGATTCCAGTATTTAAATCCTGAGCGACGCGAGTGATTCATGGCCCTCGATATAAATCCGTTTTATTCAAGAGTTGCATACCATACTTTATACCATGACCACGAGAAAAAGAAAGATTTAAGCTTTAAATAATTTAGAAGGTATTAAAGAACAACAAAAAAAGTTTTTTTTTATTAAGACTGCTCCACATTATTAATTTCTCCTGTACCGTGGGTGCGTTTAAAAACATCTAAATTCACATAGACAAACACCCAGACCCTAAAATCATAAATGTAGATCATAATGAATATTTGCTCCGTGCGGAAATCGAACCCGCGACCCACAACGCAGCAGTCCAATCGCTCAGTCACTGCACCAACAAATCAACATTAAAATCGGAACAAAGTTTTAATTTAAGAGTAATATTTTCCTAATAACACGGGAGTCGACCGCATCAATGTGTTCTAAATTCAAACAACAAAACAGTGAGTAAAAGAGCTTTTTACTCACTGTTTTGAGTGAGTAAAAGTATCTTTTTAAAGGGGGAATGGTATAAAACGTTTTTTTAAACGATCTTTAAAATCCAGTCTAGTTGAAAGACTGTTACGTAAAAATGAACCCTATTACTAGCCTTTTGATCTTTCCATTGAAAACCTTAGGAACGATATTTTCACAAGTATTTTAACACGTCATATCGCAAAAACGCTCACAAATAGCGTGAACAAAGTGTGATGTCGGCACAAGACTGCAGCACCCTGTATCAGACGTCAACAGAGGGTGTTCCGTTTTCACGAAAAATGTCCGTTTCACGCACACGATTTAGTTGTGGTATGGGTTATAGGCGATAGCGAGTTCCCATGAAACTAAGACTTTGAAATGCAAGATTTGAAGTTCTACAATGATATGATCGGAGTAGCAGAAAAAAATTGTGTGCTTGAAGTATATTTATTATACCTACTCAATACATTTGTCATCATCTATTAAGCCTTTTTTTTTTTTTTTTTTTTTTTGCGTGGTAAAATCATCAAATGAGTCCTCCCAGCCCGGGCAGGGCGGGAGGGACTGTCAGACTTGTACTGACTAAAATCCACGGTGTCCTTCAATAGCCCTTTATGTTCCGGGGTCACGGTAATGGTATAAGTCCCGCGACCCCGGCAGGCTTTGGCCCTCTAGAGAGGGGGCCCCGTCATTATGCTGACGCTCTTTGAGGCGCGCGTGGAACACAACGCGCCGTCGACCCGGGCATGGTCCATGGTCGGGCAGCGAGTTGCCCTTTACTCGCCGCCCGCATGCCCGCGCCTACGGTGGCCGGAGATCGTCTGGCGACGTCCGTCGCCGTGGGCGTCCACCACTGCGGGTGGGGCGGAGGGAGGACACTGTCCTCTCTCTCACGCGGCCCGCCTCCTCCTTCGCGAGCATGACTGCTTCGCAGAAGGAGGCGACCGCTTCCCACTCCGTCTCGCCCCGCAGCATGGCCGCGACCAATGCCGGGCGCGAGAGGTCTCCGCCTATCGCCGCCGTGAGGACACGTCGGTGCTCTGCCCAAGCTGGGCAGTCTTGCACCGTATGCTCTACTGTGTCCTCCGGGCGATCTTCGCAGTGGTGACACCCAGGCGTTTCCTCCTTTCTCCTTAGACACAGGTACCTCCCGAAACTTCCGTGTCCGGTGAGGACCTGCGTCATGCGGTAGGTTAGGACGCCGTGACTCCTATCCAGCCACTCCTCAAAGAGGGGTCTTACCGCCGCGATTGCGGCGTGCCCGATCTATTAAGCCTTTACCCAAATATATTGGAACTAGTGACTATGCTCGCGACAAGTCCGGTAAAGTTAATAAATTGTCTGCACTATGCGTGTTCATCCAGCTTTTAAACTATGTGTCATCTAAAACCGTTCTGTTGTTTTTGTGCAAAAGATTTACAGACATCCATCCATCAATCCTCACAAGATTTTGTATTTGTAGTATTATGGTGGAAATTAGATGGCTTCCAGTTTAAAAAGAGCCAGATGAATATCGCTATGTTTATCTGCTTTGGCCAATAAAGGCATTTATTTGTATTGATTTGAGCCCTACATATGCCGATCGGTATAATTACAAGTATAGGTGATATTTAAGCTTAATATCTGTGATTCAACAAACCACTGTATTCTCCATAAAAATCTCGCTATTTCTCCCAACTTGTACCACACCTCGCACCCTTACTTGACATGGGTACACTGGGGTACTACACTGTGGCCATTGTTTTACACGATTTTTTTATTCACTCAAGCCATTCAACGCTCACAATGTAAAGTATACAATTATATGTCTGGCCTTTTGTACCCCGCTTGTAATTATGTGGGCGCCAAAATGGTTGGTTTTTTGAAAGTTTTTTGGGACTGAATAGGTTTTTTTGTTGGCATAGAGAAGAAATGGCGTTGCAAGGCCTTTGTGGAGACGAGTGTGGGGAAAATTATGTAGTACTTGCTTGTGGAAAATTGTTTTTGATATTTTAAAGAGATAGGAAGATATACCTAAATTATACGTGTAATCAAGTAGGTGTTAATTTTCTTTTTAAAATTACATTACGTTGGCGCCCGAACAGGGACAATTGTACATTGGTCTCTGTTTGGGCGCCAAAAACTAATGGATACTTGCTGAATTTACTGTTTTGAAAGAGGGAGCAAATACCAAAAGCTCTCTTCCTTGTTGTTGAATTGAAGAGCATCAATAGATCATTCATTTGTTGGGCTGTAGTCAAAGGAAAGTAAATTTTCCATCATATCATATCAATATAAGAAGAAGCATACGAAAAAATAACTACACTCTGTTTTAAAAACTTTATTAATTTTGACGGCATTGTTAGCGCAGTGGCTGAGCGCTTGCGATTGACTGCTACGCTGCTTGTTGCAGGTTCGATTCCCAAGAACAAATATTTGTTTGATTTGTAAGTAAATATTGTGGATCCGGGTCTTTGTGCTTGTCAGTTATTCCAAAATTTCAAAACCAATCGAAGAAAGTGTCGTAACACGATCAAAACCAACGTATTGTGGTAAGAGGCGTCCTTGACCTTATACAATTTTATTTTGAAATTTGAACGATGGTATTGTGAAATTCGAACGATGCATTAATGGGATCAATGACCTTTATTCGAGACTTATTTGGCGGTGACTATAGATTTACTCGTAAATTAGGCTGCCGATTTGTCAAAATCTTCCTTATGTTATCTTTAATCCTATCTTCATTGTTTGTCCAGGTCGACCAACGGCCAGGGTATCCTGGTGGAAGTCTCATGCACTCCTCGCCAATTCAGAAGCCAGGGCTAGCGTCTCCTTCAGGCTCCAGAGATCGGACTACGGCACTGATGTCACTTGTCAGGTAAGTTACTAATGCAATAATTTTTCACGATAAAAAACCTAAAAAAAAATGTTCCCGCTACTGGGACACAGGTCCTGGGCCATAATCCTCCACGCGGGCTCAGTGAGGGTTGGTGGATGTCACATGTCTTCGATGTTTGGTTCTAGGACGTGCCGGTTTCCTCACGATGTTTTCCTTCACCTGACTAAGTTCGAACCCACGACCCACAACTCGTAAGTCGGGGCCGATTCCTTTGAGCTACCACTGCTCCAAAAAAAAATACTGACTACATATAATAATAATTATGTAGAAATAACAATTCGTCTCCGAGGAGAATTGGAATCTACGACCTTCCAGTCCTGTACATCGGACGCTCTTACAAAGCTAACACGGTTCTGTTTTTTTTTTTACTATGTATTCTTTGTACACTATTTTGTCTACAATATATTAGGGCCATGATATCCAGTTGTTGAAGGATCATTGTGACAATAGCTGGTCTGCCTTCGATAAATTTTTCATGGGACCATTTGGGAAGTATACCCTTTCCAACAAAAATATAATTTTTCAAATCGGTTGGCAAGCGACGGAGTTATGCGTGAATAAACATTAAAAAATACAGATATCGTATATGAAAAGCTCCTCCTTTGTTATAAGTCAGTTAAAAATCACAAGTTCGTCAATTCGTCAGTGTTACAGGCGGCCATAGGATATGGTGACAAAGCACCATCAGGCGGAACATATAGCCACCTTTATGATATAAAAAATAGACACTGAAATACACCGTTTTTAACTCAGTTGTATTTTTTTCACAGGCTGTAACAGATCCGCTGATAGCTCCAGTCTCAGAAAACATATCCATTGATGTCAACCGTAAGTAATCTTAATCATATTTTTATTGTATCATCATTATCATTTAGACTTCTAAAGCAATGATCCTCTGCTGGACCTAAAAAGAAAAATATGAAAAAAAAAAACATTTTTTTGTAAATTAACACAGAGAAAATAATTTCACTAACCCATTTTAGCCTTTTAGTTGAGATATTCAACAAAAATCTTCGTGTTTTCGGCGTCTTTGAAAATCCGCCATCCAAGTAAGCAATACCGGATCCATGCGGACAATTTCACGGGATATCCAATACTATTGTATACTAAAACCTTCACCAGAATGTTACAAACACTTTTCCGAAAACCGCATAAAATCGCTTCTGCCAAACGCGAGATAATCGAGGACAAACATACAAACATTTGGGGCGAACTGAAAACCTCCTTTTTTGAGGTCGGTTAAAAAGAAGATCACTAAGCGTGGCACCTGCAATGTGTACTTTGCCTTACCAAGGCACCAGACAGTGTGTATGTAGCTTAACCAACTAGGCTTTAAATCCTCAAAGTTATACATACATATCACAGGTATACATAAACAAACAAAATCTTAACTTAAACAAAACTTAAAGCTACAACATCAGCGCTAAGCACATCGCTATCCCAACTTTAATCTCAAGACAAAGTCTTAAGAAACGTTGATTCAACGTACGGTAACTTAACTCCAACTTAACTTAAGAAGACGGGCGCTTATTAGACATTCATTAAACTGAACTTTAACTTAGTCAGGTCGGAGTTTCTTATTATTGGAGAGTATAGTTTTAGTTAAATGTTTAAGTTAGATTCAAGTTGTAGGGGTTATGATGTGCCTTGGTTACGAGACTATCTAAGCAGGGTATTGTGGAACGCAAAGGACAAACCATAAAGAATTGGCTATAATGTGTGCTTAATTTGTAATTTATAGTTGATTTATCTCTCGAGGTGAGCAGTGGAGCTGAGGAGAGCAGTGGTGGCCCAATGGTATAGGTCCCGACTTACGAGTTGTAGGTCGTGGGTTCGAACCCCGCCAGGCGCATTACTTTGTGTAATTTATTTCATCACTACTGCTCTCAAAACGGTGAAGGAAAACATCGTGAGGAAACCGGCATGTCCTAGAACCAAAAATTCGAAGACATGTGACATCTGCCAACCCGCACTGGGCCCGCGTGGTGGATAATGGCCCACTCCCTCTCACAGAGAGGAGGCCTGTGTCCCAGCAGTGGGAAAATTATAGGCTGATGATGTGATCTCTCGAGGTTGTCGTTAGTACTACTTTGAGCTTGAAGTCTTGGGTGCAACTCCTAGATTGGGCAATGTTAAAAGATGTTACTGGGCATTTTCTTACAAAAAAAAAAAACAGTTTGCCTTACCGTAGTTACAATAAATTTGACTGATTTTGGGTGTAGTTGCCCTGATTCAACCTTCGAGGACAACTTACTAACACTTCAAATTATTAACACACGTTGGTTACGCTGCGCAGAAAGAACGGTTAGGTCTTTTATCTATAACTTCATGTCATTGAACGACTAATCTGATTGGCTGTGAAGGGTCCTATCTCTATCCTATTCCCGCACATATCTTCTCGCTTTAGTACGAGAGAGACCGCTTAAAAAGCGGCCGCAGTTGAAACTCGTGGCCAATCGGTTACTCACAACGCGCACCTCACGTCAGAGCGCTCAAAGTTGCCTGCTGTCGACAGCCGCCCCTCAGCCGCGAGGACGTCTCCGGAAAATTAAGGTATTGTGCAATCCTTCCTATATTTCGATCTGCATTCTGTCTTGTGTTCCCGGCAGAACGTAATTTCCATGTTTTATTCACAGCCAATTAGCAATTAGAAAAATTTAGCATAACCCGCGCTTCCATTTGGTCCTAACGAGCCTGGATAGTTATTGAAATCAGTGATAACCATTCGCCATTCGTAGTCGGTAAAAATACTCGTATTCTAATTAGTTTTGTACCAAACACTTGTCTCGCCGACAGGTGTAGGTATATCGTTAAATTCTCGGTAAAACCGTTGTATATTCGTAACACCAGCTAGTAAATCGTTGCTATAACTGGTTATTTCGCTTAATCCCGCATTATTTTAAAATATTACCGTTGAATTACCGCTTCGCGCTCAATCACCGACGCATTATTGTAAAAATAAATACCCACTTAGGTAAATTATTCGCTCACATCGCTTTCACAACGTATTTCGTTTGTTACATATTTATTTAATTATCGTTATTAGAAGGTTGCTAGATGGCGCCTACAGATATTACTCTTAAACGATTATTAGGAAAAAAAGATCGAATATTTTCTCGTATGCAACGTATTTGCGATAAATTGAAAAATATTGATTCGGAGGAATTCGATAAAGAATCGTTCTTGTGTGACTGTGAAACAATAGATTCGTTGCGTACTGATTTTGAATGTGCGCTGGACGATATAATCGCTCATGAACTTAAATTAAATCCTGATTATGTCGTCGACTATCAGGCACTTTCTTCATTCGAAGATTTACTGGGTAGGGTGAAGCGGGCAGAGAAGAAATTGCAGGTTCAGGCACCTAGTGAATGTAAGAAATCTCCTCGCTTGCCCCCGATTGAAATACCCGAATTTAATGGGGATATTAAAAATTGGCCGCTGTTCATCGCCAGTTTTCGAAATGCCGTGCATAATAATAGTTCGCTAACAGCATGCGAGAAATTATATTATTTAATTGGAAAATTAACAGGCAAAGCTCGTTCGATATGTGCAGGAATTACTCCGTCAGCTGATAATTACCCTCTTATATTCGATTCACTTTGTGAAAGGTATGAAGATAAACGGCAATCGGCAACTTCATATCTAGACCAATTATTTGAATTTAAATCTATTTCGTCAGGTTCGCCGGCTACTTTAGAATCATTTCTCGATAAATTCGCAACGTCGGTAGCCGGGTTTAAAAACATAAAGGTCCATGACCACGCTGATTTTATTTTATTGCATATCGCTCTTAAAAAACTCGACATAGACACTGTACGGGCATTCGAATCTAATCATCAATTAAAATCAAGTAGTTCCGAAATTCCATCTTTTAGTGAATTAGTTGAGTTTGTTCGTGAGCATATAAAGGTGTTAGAACGAACTTCGTCAACGGTCTCTAACAATAAATCACCTGCAAATCGCAAACATACTAATGCATACACCTGTATAGCTAATAACGAACCTACCGCGTGTGTTTTGTGTAAGGAGAAACATGATCACGTATATAAATGTAAAGTATTTAATAGTTATAAACCCGATCAGAGATTTAAGTTTGTGAAATCAAACAATTTATGCATTAATTGCTTAAGTCCAAAACATCGTGTGTCCGCTTGTGGGTCAAAGTCCACTTGTAAAAAATGTAGCTCTAAACACCATAGTTTGTTGTGTTTCGGCAATAAATTGAGCGACGCGCACGGTTCAAAGTCGACCGGCGCTCGCACGCCCTCTGCTGAGAGACTTACGAAGCAGACTGATATATCGTTGTGCGCGACTGATGAAAACCGTATTAATTCTTTATACCGGGGCCCAACCACCATATTGATTGCTACCGCGCAAGTTATTGTAGTAGATTCTTTTGGCAAAGAACATATTGTTCGCGCAATATTAGACAGCGCTTCTCAAAGTAACTTTATCACGCGGGATTGTTGTCAACTTTTGGGTTTGAACATAAATAATAAACCTGCCTGTTCAACCGTCAGGGGCATAGGAGGTGCTAGTAAACAAATACAGGGTTCCGTACAAATTAAATTTTATTCTCGTTTCAATCGTAATATAAACTATAATATTGAGTCATTCGTAATAGATAAAATTACTGAACGTTTGCCAACTGCCACGGTTGACGTTTCGCTTTTGCATAATTTTAAAAACTTACAGTTAGCAGACGATACATATTTTTCTTCAAATCCGATTCAATTATTGATCGGTGCTTCGACTTTCCCGCACTTACTCTTATCTAACAGAGTTCAAGGTCAGCCTACACATGCGTCTCCAATCGCCTTGCAAACTGTACTCGGCTATGTAATTGTCGGTAAGGCGCCGATTCTCATCGATGACAATTCGACCGTTTCGTATTGTTGCACCGCGGAGCCGTTAGACGTAGCGATACGAAAATTCTGGGAATTGGAAGAAGTAAATGTTCCCCCGGTACTCAGCCTAGATGACAAATTATGTGAGGAGTTTTATGCCCGCACTACCACTCGAAATAGTGACGGACGATACGTAGTCGCTTTGCCTTTCAAGGGTGATGTCGAATCCCTGGGCAACTCACGTCAAGCAAGTGAACGCCGGTTTCTCTGCTTGGAAAGGAAGATGCAAGCTTCTCCTAATTTAAAGGCCGCGTACGACAACGTCATCCTAGAATATTTAGAGAAGGGCTATATTTCACCTACAATTCCTGATCCTTCGGAACCTTCGTACTACATTCCGCATCATGGTGTGATCCGAGATGATAAGGTCACAACCAAACTTCGTGTCGTTCTCGATGGTAGTTGTAAAACTACTACCCGCGTTTCGCTTAATGATCTCTTGTATGGTGGACAGAACCTACAAGGGAATTTGTTTAACATTATAGTTAATTTTCGTTTGTTTTCGATCGCGCTTTCATCAGACATTCGTCAGATGTTTCCCAGCATTGGAGTCCGAGAACCTGATCGGCGTTTCCAACGCATCTTGTATCGTTTTTCGCCGCAGGAACCTTTGCAAGTTTATGAGTTCAATCGTGTCGTTTTTGGACTCAAATCTAGCCCCTTTCACGCGCTGCGAACTATTAAGCAGCTGGCGGAGGATGAGGGTGACTCGTACCCTCAGGCTAAAGCCATTGTCGCCACGGGATTGTACATGGACGATTTTGTCCATTCCGTCCTCACGGAAACCCAGGGCATTTCTACCGCTTCAGAGATGATTGGTCTCATGAAGGCGGGTCAATTCGAGTTGGTCAAGTGGACCAGTAATTCGCAAGTAGTATTGAATTCTATCCCGCTTTCGCATCGTCTGCCAGCTGACAAGGAGTTCGACGGGTCCGACCAACATAAAGTACTTGGTTTGTGTTGGTCGCCCACGTCAGATCACTTCGCCATGAGAGTAAACACTCCCACTCAGACTTGTACTAAGCGTACAATATTATCGTGCATCGCTAAAACATGGGACGTCATGGGATTTGTCGCGCCTGTCGTCTTGCATGCCAAGCTTCTTATCAAGAAGCTTTGGCTATGCAACTGTGACTGGGATGAGACACCACCTGAAGATATAGTCAGGCTGTGGACTCGCTTTAGGGAAGAGCTTCCTTTGCTCTGCAACATAAAAATCCCACGCCACGTTGGTATTGTCGCTGATAGTGTGGTCACACTCTTAGCTTTCGCGGACGCTAGCGAGAAAGCATACGGGGGAGTGATTTATTTCCACGTCCACAATAGCGATGGCAATACAGTCAATTTGATAACAGCTAAGTCTAAGGTCTCTCCCAAAAATGTAGTTTCTCTCGCTCGTCTTGAGCTCTGTGCTATTCTTGTGTTATCCCAGCTAATAAGAAATGTCGTGGTCGCTTGTCAAAACCGAATAGTTTTCCGTGACATATTCGCATTTTCGGATTCGACGGTCGCGCTCTGTTGGGTACATTCGTCGCCCCATCGTTGGAATACCTTTGTAGCCAACAGAGTTTCGAAAATACAAAGCGATTTGTCACCGCAAAATTTATATCACGTGTCCGGTGCGGACAATCCAGCAGATTGTCTTTCACGCGGACTCACACCCTCACAAATTATAGACCATCCGCTTTGGTTCAGGGGACCCCCGTGGGCTCACTTGGACATTTCACAATGGCCTGTCGCTCCTTTCAATCCCTCCTCAGTGTCTGAAGCACCTGAAGAGAAGAAAAATTCGTTGTTAGTCGCTGCACCTAACGAAAGATCTTCTATTCTTTGTTTAGTCGATCGTATCTCGTCTTGGAGTAAATTACTTAGAGTGGTAATTTACGTTTGTCGTTTTGCTAAGTTGTTACCGGTTAATAACCGCATGTCAGCATCGGATTACGATTTCGCTGAACTACTCATTCTACGTGAAATTCAACGCTTCTATTTCTCAAAGGAAATTGCCAGACTCAGAGAAGGCAAGGATTGTAGTCATTCTCTTCGGCACTTGAAACCTTTCCTCAAAGACGGACTCATTAGAGTCGGAGGCCGTTTAAGAAATTCAGATTTGGGTTATGAAGCGAAATATCCAATTCTACTCCCAAGAAAAGATCCTATTCTGAATTTGCTTGTCGAATACCATCATAAATTGAATTGCCACGCGGGTCCCGACCTGCTGATGTCACTGTTACGTCAAAGATATTGGATACTTTCTGCACGCAATTTAATTAGGAATAGGATTCATAAGTGTCTTCCCTGCTTTCGTCTCCGTCCCAAGCCAAGTTTCCCTGAGATGGCAGATCATCGGTCTTGTCGTGTAGTTCAAGCAACTAAACCGTTCGTTCACACGGGCACGGACTACGCTGGTCCCTTCAAGGTTACCATGTCTCGCGGCCGAGGCATTCGTTCTACCAAGGCATACGTGTGTCTGTTCGTCTGCATGACTACACGCGCGGTACATATCGAACTAGCCGGTGATCTTAGTACAGTCAGTTTTATGAGTGCTTTCAAACGATTCCTATCAAGGCGCGGCCCGGTTAGTAGGATTTACTCGGACAACGGGACAAATTACATTGGCGCTAAGCGTAAACTTTCGGAACTTCACGACTTCCTTTGTTCGAAATATCACAACACCGAATTTGGTCACATGTTAGCTGAAAATCGCATAAATTGGTCACTTAATGCCCCGACTGCTAGTCATTTCGGCGGTAATTGGGAGGCTAATATTAGAAGTTTAAAGATTCACTTATACCGTGTAATAGGTGATACCATCCTTTCGTTTGAAGAGTTAAATACCGTTCTTACTCAAGTCGAATCAGTAATGAATACTAGACCTCTTTGTAGGACACTCTCTAGTGATCCTTCAGAACCACTAGCTTTGACTCCAGCGCACTTTCTGAATCTCACCCCTTTAAAATACTTGCCTGCCGAGGAGATAGACGAGAGAACAATTGTTTCGAGACATAAATTGTTAGACCAATTAGTACAATCGTTTTGGAAGCGCTGGAGAAGCGGATATCTTCACACTTTACAATCGCGTCGTAAATGGAACACGCCGATCGATCCAGTCACTGTCGGTACGGTTGTGATTCTCATAGTAGATAATTCGCCCCCACTTCACTGGCCTTTGAGTGTCGTGGAAGAAGTTTTTCCTGACTCCACAGGAGTCACTCGCATCGCCCGAGTTAAGACATTGACTGGATCCTACTTGCGTCCCGTCGTTCGTCTTTGCCCATTGCCTAACCAATAAATTCGGCTCTCGTCATCCAAGGTTAGGTTAGCATTAGTAATTAATTATTTGATTTCATTGATATTTACGTATAGATAATAGTTTAAATTGTAGTTTAATTTCACGAATTTCGCCTTCAACTTTTGAAGGCATCCCTTCAAGCCCGGGGGGAATGGTTACGCTGCGCAGAAAGAACGGTTAGGTCTTTTATCTATAACTTCATGTCATTGAACGACTAATCTGATTGGCTGTGAAGGGTCCTATCTCTATCCTATTCCCGCACATATCTTCTCGCTTTAGTACGAGAGAGACCGCTTAAAAAGCGGCCGCAGTTGAAACTCGTGGCCAATCGGTTACTCACAACGCGCACCTCACGTCAGAGCGCTCAAAGTTGCCTGCTGTCGACAGCCGCCCCTCAGCCGCGAGGACGTCTCCGGAAAATTAAGGTATTGTGCAATCCTTCCTATATTTCGATCTGCATTCTGTCTTGTGTTCCCGGCAGAACGTAATTTCCATGTTTTATTCACAGCCAAATAGCAATTAGAAAAATTTAGCATAACCCGCGCTTCCACACGTAGATTATAAAATATCCAGAGTCCATGTTCAAAACATAACGTTACGTTTTACATGAAGCTATTTTTTTTAATGTGTGTGACGTAGGAATCGAACGAAAGGGATATTTTTTTTCCTATTTTTGGCTTCAATTCTCAAAAGGCAACTAGGCAAAGTCAAATGAAATAGTTTAATGTAGGTATATCACAAACTATTTTCTCATTTGACACTTTTTAAAAAAAACGTTTCCCCACACTAGTATAACTTATTTTTCCCACTACAACCTCTTTAGTCCGACCTCGTTAGCTAACATGCTTCATTTTTTTCTCTCACGCAACACCGTACAAAGTCAGTTCCCATAACACGATATACTCGTAACAGAACCCCGCTTCTCCCTGATTGACGCATCATTACTGATCCAGATTATACATATTTGTCGATGACTTGCACGTACCATATCCATACCTATCTCACTCACACTCAAACCACAAAATCCTCCATCTCTTTCCCCCGAGATGGGATTATCTTGTCGATATTTATACGCATGTTATTGTGTATTGATTTGTACATGTGAGCACAAAAGTGGTTTGTTGGATTAGTTTGGATTAATATTGATGTTTGGAGTTTGTTAAGTGATGGTGAAAGTTTCGGGCGGTGTTTTTAGATGGTGCTGAGTCATGGGATTGAGTTTGTTCGTGAGGTTTTAGTTTGGAAGATTATAATGGTAAAGTATTATAATTGATAGATAGATAGTCAGAAAATGTTCATCATTATCTTCGTTTGCCACGCCTTTTTCTGACAAAATTGGGGTCGGCTTCCAACCTAAATAGTTCATGTATTTTTTGACAGGCTAAATAGTACGTTAGTGTTTTTTACTTGACTAAAAGCAGTTACATACCAATTTCTTCAAGAGCATTTGTTATAAATAGTAGATATAGCGTTTATAACAACAAAAATAAACTGTCTTTGCAGAGCAAAACAGCCTTATATCATTGTCACTTTATCAAAATCTGTCCTCAACTTTAACCTTTGTAATATATTTAGACTTCCGCGAAACCTTCCTAATGTCCCTTAAAAAATCCAATTCTCTCTCACAACAAAAATAACAAAATATTCCTCGCGAAACTCACATATTTCAACACAACAAAAATCCAATCAGAATCCCTTCTGGAAACCTTTTAAAACATAATATTGCCGCCAAAATCGTGACCTGTCGTAAATCACGGAAATCCCCGAAAAAAGCCGAACGATATAATCATGCCATACATAACTCGGAGATGATAATCTAAAGGAGTCTAATTGACAGCATGATATACTTTTGTTAGCGAATGTACCGACACGGATGGGAGTTGTATGGATGCGGCGCTTTTTGTTGTTTTGTATTTTTTCTGGTTAAAGGTGCGTTTTCATTGCTTCGTTGCTTCTGATGTTTTGTGTTAAAAAGAAGAAAGTAATGTCGTTTAATTTGCAATAAACGTGTCGTAAAGCCTCGAGCAGACACACACGATTAATCGCGCGGGGCGACTTGTCGCGGTCCATTCGCAGTACATTTAGAGTGGAAATTAGCTTGGCTCGTTGTCGCAGCGCGATTAATCGCGTGTGTCTGTTCGAGCCTTAAAGGCGCACTAAAAAAAAGATAATGAAGGGTATTAAGGTGTGGCAAAATCCACTCGAATCGGTTAACATGGGTCAAGGAGTTGCTGAAAAAACGTCTTATTTTTAGCCTTAATTATATTTTCTGTTTTCAATATTTTTGGTTAAAACAAGTTGCTTCCATTACTTTGGTTACTTAATTACGTTGTGGTACTGTACTAACAAATATATTTTGACTGGGTATAAATTCAAATCTAAATATAGCTTTTATTATTACATTTCTTTAGAATTTGACAACTAATTGCTTTCAACATATTATTATAGTAATTGTGGGAAGCATATAATAAACCTATTGAAAAATACACATAAACTTATAACTGCTAATAATGAAGTAATTTTTCTTAATTGCCAATTACATCGCACAACTCCTTATAAAGAAATTAATAAATGACTCATAATCAATTAAAAACAGTGAATTATTATCCTGTTTTCATAATTAATGTATTAGTATTGCATAATTAAGCGTTAACAATTATTTTGCAAAATTTTGCACCCGGTTTGAATCAATGTAAGTGGTAATTATTGCTATTTGTTCAATTAATGTTGTTATTTATCTTGATGATGTAAACACTTATTACTTTCACTTTATTC
The DNA here is from genome assembly GCA_950005045.1 of Agrotis exclamationis. NCBI lineage: Eukaryota > Metazoa > Arthropoda > Insecta > Lepidoptera > Noctuidae > Agrotis > Agrotis exclamationis. The sequence continues at coordinate 5,406,813 of OX465441.1, read as the reverse complement.
CATAAATGGTCTTTTGCTTTTCTTCTTTTAAAAACTCGTTTTTCAAATATTTTTTTCCCCGAGCTTTGATTTGTCAACTTAGATGAGACCGCTTTATACCCTTGTATTCAATGGACTAATTCAAAATTGATGCATGCGAAAATGAGCATGTTTACTTAAGGTACCGATTGGCGCGCGAGACCGCGACAGGAGACCGCGACACTTGTCATTACCTAATGTTAAGAAGTGTCGCGGTCTCCTGTCGCGGTCTCGCGCGCAAACCGGCACCTATACATTGCCTAATGTTAAGTAGTGTCGCGGTCTCCTGTCGCGGTCTCCTGTAGCTGTCTCGTGTCGCGGTCTCGCGCGCGAACCGGCACCTTTATTTGTATTTATGTATGTATGGACTTATTTATTTTTATTTCTTGTTTAAATTACACTTTAACCACTTTAACATACAATTACAGTACAGACACCAGCAGGTCAACCTACTCGAATCTTTAAATTTTTCTAATCAAACATTAACCTTCCGTTATTGAGGTAAGGATGAAAATCTATTAAAGGAGTTTGTCAGATTGTGGTCGGTTGGCTGGTGCTGGCGTCTGTACATAAGGCGGACTTAATGCGTTCTCATTCATGACAAAACGGCAGACCGAATTTTGATGAATAATTTTGCCATAGACATAGATGGATCCCAAGAGACGGTCAACAGATCTGATATTGATAAAGATAACATTTTAAAATTAAATTATTTATAACAAACATTATACAGGGTGTAAAAGACATCGACGCACAAATTCCAACACGGGGGCGTGTTGGAATTTTTCGTCGGATTTTTCCTATTTTTTTATTTTTTTAAGTTTGTTTTCAGAATCATATCCTGGATCCATGGTATCCGTTTGTGCGTCGATGTCTCTTACACCCTGTATACTAACAAATATTAGGGAAAAAACCAAAATGAATACCTAACAAAACTTTATAACCTTTGAAACAACGAAGGAAAGGAACCTTTTATAGCCTACTATAATCTTAGTCGACACAGGCAATTTTTCTATCTCCTAGTATAATATTTTCCAGCCTGTTTCCTCGCAGCCGGGTAAAGGGAAACCCTTTGACTGACATTTTATTTTTAGTCTACAACCCGACCTAGATTCGTCTGGAAGTAATAAATCAGCAACCGAGCGTATTAAAAAGAAATTGTTTGGGTTACGACAGCCGCACTCCGATATACAATAAAGCTAGAACGTAGCGAGACATCTGTTGTGATTTGAATAGTACAGTAACATAAGAAATATAGAGTATTGGTATTATAGATAGAATCATCTTCATCATCAGCCTTTAAATGTTCCCACTGCTGGGACACAGGCCTCCTCTCTGTGAGAGGGAGTGGGCCATAATCCACCACGCGGGCCTAGTGCGGGTTGGTAGATATCACATGTCTTCGAATTTTTGGTTCTAGGACATACCGGTTTCCTCACGATGTTTTCCTTCACCGTTTTGAGAGCAGTGGTGTTGAAATAAATTAAACAAAGTAATGCGCCTGACAGGGTTCGAACCCACGACCTACAACTCGTAAGTCGAGGTCGATACCACTGGGCCACCACTGTCATGTGGCTCTATAGATAGAATAGGTACTCTTTATTATGCACACCATACAAATTACAGATAAATCCAATTCACAAAATATTTTAAATAGCTAAAAGCGATCTTTTCAATGATGACATACGGCTCCGAAACATGGTCTTTCACTATCGGCCTCATCTCAAAGCTCAAAGTCGCTCAGCGAGCTATGGAGAGGGCTATGCTCGGTGTTTCTCTACGTGATCGAATCCGAAATGAGGAGATCCGTAGACGAACTAAAGTCACCGATATAGCCCACCGGGTTAGCAAGCTGAAGTGGCAATGGGCAGGCCATATTGCTCGCAGAGCAGAATGGCCGATGGGGTTGAAAAGTACTAGAGTGGAGACCACGGACTAGCAAGCGCAGCGTAGGACGTCCACCAACTAAATGGACAGACGACCTTATAAAGGTCGCCGGAAGACCCTGGATGCAGGTCACTTCCAACCAGTATATGTGGAGATCTAAAGGGGAGGCCTATGTTCAGCAGTGGACGTCCTATGGCTGAGATGATGATGATGATCTTTTCAAGATAACCTTTGGATGGATTTGAAAAAGAAGGAGAAACAATACTGTAGGTAGTCTACGGTGTACAATTTATCAAAATACTTTTTATTTATTTAGGGCCATATAGAATAGGTAGTGGTACCTATCATATAACCCAGTTACTGGGTTGTGCAGGTTAGAAACCTTATCACGAGATTTCAAGTCGTTGTGACGTAAAGTAAACGGGGACTTTGGTGTTGATTTGAGGGGTGAAATTAGCTCTTCGTTCGTAAGCTAAAGTTGAAGACCTTTTTCATTTTACATAAAATTTACGTCAGAAGTACACTGTATGGCTAAATTTAAATTTTAGATATTCATATATTATTAAAATGGTGAAAGAATTTTTGAAATCGGTCCAGTATTTTTTGAATTTATTCTTTACTAACATACACATACACATGTACTCGTATGTAGATATAACAAATACATGATCCAAACGCAAATACTCCAGCTAAATAAAGTGTCATGTGTACAGATCGTAAGTAAGTCCTTTTTTCCATAAGAAAACAAAAAGACTATTCCACCAGGATTTATATTCTCGAATCCACATCTTAAAGAGAAAAATACTTCGCACAAACGTACTGTAAACCCGAAGAAAACATTAAGAGATTATCATTAAAATGCAATATTGCTACATAAAGGAGGAGTTAATTCTGTGGAATGGAAACCGACGCCATTTTGCTGAAATATATGAGTGTATGTATTAACTTGAAACTGGTATAGACATGTGGTAGTTCATTCTTATTATTTAAAAACGGTATTTACTCTCTACTATCTGTTGGAGCGGCTTCGTCCGCGACAACTCGAAAATGTATCCCATAAGAACGTTATATCGGGATTAAAAATATCCTACGTGTTCATTTAGATTATAAACTATCTGTGTACCAAATTTCATCCAAATCCATTCAGTCCTCCTTCTGCGAAGCAGTCATGCACGCGAAGGAAGAGACGGTCCACGTGAGGGAAAGGACAGCGTCCTCCCTCCGCCCCAGCCGCAGTGGTAGACGCCCACGGACGTCGGACGTCGGCAGACGATCTCCGGCCACCGTAGGCGCGGGCATGCGGGCGGCGAGTAAAGGGCAACTCGCTGTCCGACCATGGACCATGCCAGGGTCGACGGCGCCTTGTGTTCCACGCGCCCCTCTAAGAGCGTCAGCATGATGACGTGGCCCCCTCTAGAGGGCCAAAGCCTGCCGGGGTCACGGGACTTATCGTTATCTCATTACCGTGACCCCGGAACATAAAGGGCTATTGATGGACACCGTCGATTTTAGTCAGTATGAGTCTGACAGTCCCTTTCGCCCTGCCCTGGGTGGGAGGACTCAATGATAAAAAAAATCCATTTAGTAGTTTTTGTGTGACAGAGTAACAAACATCCGTCTGTCCTAAAAATATAATTAAAACATGCTAGTTGGTTAAGGTGCCGGTTCGCGCGCGAGACCGCGACAGGAGACAGCGACAGGTGACCGCGACAGGCGGCCGCGACACTACTTAACATAGGCAATGACAAGTGTCGCGGTCTCCTGTCTCGGTCTCCCTGTCGTGGCGCGAACCGCCGCCTATGCAAAAGAGACCGCGACATGTGTCGCGGTCTCCTGTCGCTGTCTCCTGTCGCTGTCTCGTGTCGCGGTCTCGCTCGCGAACCGGCACCTTTAGATGGCCAACTTTTTGTCAACTGGCTTTTTAAATAAAACTTCAATTGATTTTGACATATTTGAAGTTTTTCAGGCATGTAATGACCTACTGTCAGAGTATGAGTAATGGAGGTCAATTTATTTCAACGCACCAAAATCAACAGAAACACTTAATAACATAACAAAAATACTTCCCAAATTGCTCGTAAATTGAACTTTCAAAGGATAATAAACATTAAACTCTTTGATGAACTCAAAGTTTTTGTACTTTAATCAACAAAATAGCGCATTACTCCTTTGATCATCCGTCACTTAATTTAACATCCACTTCAAACGCTGCCCCATCTAGTACCCTACCTTTGTGCCCGTCACTTAACCTTATCATAACTAACTTGTGTTGTTAACAGTCTACAAAATGGCCGACAAACGTCAAAGGTAGGAATGATTAGCATCTCAAAGTTGATCTGTCAAAATAATTAAAGATGGCTTCCGGATGAAACGAGTGGAGTTTGGAGTTGTCAAAGTTGGATTAAGTTGCATCGTGTTTTGTTGGTGTACTTTTGAAGTTAAGTTGACGTAGTCCGCGACCTCAGGCGATGCTATTTTCATCAAGTGAAACTTGTTAAATAATTCTTGAACACGATCAAAACATAGTTGGAAGAATATAAGCAGATGTTTTCTTTCTCTTTCTTGTGAGGTTGTGACCACACTCTGGTTTCAGGGTTAATTCAGTTTGGGTTTCAAATATCCTTTACTCAATAATTTATAAACAATCACAAATACCTACAGCGTACTTATAAAATATTTATGTTGACCATTTTCATAGACTACATCAGGGATTCCCGAACTGTGCGTCGCGACGCCCTGTAACCTGAGCACGAGTTTTCAGTATTTGAGACGTAAAGTAAACTGGAACTTTGACAACTTCAAATTGACAATTTTCAAGGAAAAAATTAGTTCCTTCTTCGTACACCAGAGGCGCTGTTCCATTTTTCCATACAAGAAACGCTGTAAATACTGGAAAGACGCTGTAAAGTAAAAGAGTGAAAACTCGTGCTAAGGGTACTGGTGCGTCGTAGAGAGTAGAGAGGGGCGTCGTGAGACGCGAGGGTCGACCATTCTCCGGATTGATATTGGATGGAACCAAGATTATCTATCTGTGATTATAAAATATCCACCAGAAAGAAGATGAAAGTCTCACTGATCTCCTTTGCAGCTACAAACCCAGATTCACGTGCTCTGTTTTTGTGGAGTTTGGAACCGGGTCTTATTGTTTTATTATTCACCTGGTATTAACTAGCTAGGGCTCCGAGGAAAATCTAAACCTGTATGTGTGCCGCGAGCTGAAAAAGTTTGGGAAACCCTGCACTACAGTTTATCAGGATAAACAGAGAGGCTTCAGAGGTAATAAAGCCGCCTCTAGGAGGGGGTAACTGACCTTTGGTTCTCGGCTCACATTACACGAAGTAGGAACTGTAGTGGAAAAGTTGACCAAATTCATTGGCCAGAATATCATGAGAAATAATATGTACACGCAGTTATGAAGGACAAAAGATAAAGTAAATGGATAGGTATAATTAAAACGACAGGGGTCTGAAATGATACCGGGGTCGCGGAACTGTCCAAACGGGAAACCGTGACCCTGGAACGTAAGGGGCTGTTGAAGGAACACGGTGATTTTTGTCATAACGAGTCTGACAATGCATTTGATGAATTTAGCAACAATTTAACAAAAACAAAGAAAAGCGTCTGAAATTTATCAGAATCATTAAGTTTATCGCAATGCACATAATGTCCTTTTAAGACCCCTTGAACTAGGTACTTCCTTCCAGAAAACCGGACCTTTTTAAAATAATATAAAACACCCGATCTTTATCAGCTTCCTTCAATTTATTCATACAAAACTTCAAACAAAAACTACAAAGATTTGTTCATTTAACAAAAACACCTTGGAAAATTGAATTTTATCGTATCACAGTACTTAAAAACAATAAGCTCAAAATTTCGCACTCACTTGAAAATATTCTCACACTATTCTTTGATTTTTTTGCATCTGCCTCGATTGGTAAACTCACATTGGATTTTAAACCTTGAATTCAAAACTGTTAAGTCCATATCCGATAAGTAATTACTGGTTTTTTGTGTGGAAGTCAATCAGAATTAACTTCATGCGAAATTAAACTTTAGACCTTTGCAATAAAGTTTGTTATCTCTTGCAGTAAATTACAGATGTAATTGATTTTGTTTTTATACCGTGGGATCCGTAGCTTAATAAAAGTTATCGATTTTGTTTACTGCATGCAAAATTACTAAATCTTTAAGAGGCATTTCGTAATTGATGCATTTGTATTTAAACTCGTTATTTTTTGCACGGAATGTGAGTCATACATTTTAGGTCTTGTGTAAAGCATCAATCAGCCATCTAAAAAGGTCAATAGATTTTGAATGTGGCTTTATAATAGTAATACTAAATTAAGTGGTAAAACAGAAAGGGTCATGTACGACCTTCGGGATTCTGGCAACCTATGAAGACTGTCAAATATATTAAAAATGACACCCGAGAGACGACAGAGATGGTTCACATGTGGAAGTAATAATGAGTATTGACTGGCCTGTTGGTCTAGTGGTTAGTGACCCTGACTGCTATGCCGGAGGTCGTGGGTTCGATTCCCACCCAGGACAAATGTTTGTGTGATGAGCACGATCATTTGTTCTGTGTCTGGGTGTAATTTATCTATAATATGTATGTATTTAGAAATATATAAGTATGTTTATCAGTTGTCTAGTACCCATAACACAAGCTCTGCTTAGCTTGGGACTAGATGGCGTTGTGTGATAGTTGTGGAATATTATTATTATTATAGTATTGAGTCTTCGTGCACGAGCACGCTTATCTCAAACTTACACGCTTATAAAATAACAATAATCATATGAAACTAACATTAATAAGATAAATAAAAATTATTGAAAGACAATTTACTTAGTATTTTTTTTTTTTGTTAAACCTAAGTGTCATCACAATATGGCGCTACAGTCATCCAATTCTTAGTTGGAAACGCTTTAAACACAAAATGAATAAAACATGTTTATTTTAGTTTACACACATTACGTAAAGGTTTTATGCCACACACCTACGGTACCCTAAAAAGGGTTAGACCAACAAAAAAACTCGGCTTAATTGTCTTAAGTGGTCTAAATAAAAAAGGGATCGGATTCTTTTGAAATGTAGTTCAGTTAGGCCTTTGTCTCCCCACAAGTGGGCCATTGTTGTTGCCCACAATGATTTTTTTGAACAGTCGACCGTAAAAATTTGGGTTTAGATATGTTTTTTATGATTAATTTGTTGGTAATTTATTTAAAAAAAAATGTGTCCTATTAAAATAAGTAGCCGTTAAGCTAAAGTACGCAGTCTTTATATGTTACTGCGGCCCTGGAACGCAAAGGAAAATTGAAGGAACAAGGTTGGTTTTAGTTAAATTGAATTGGTTTTATTTATGTTAAATGTCAAACCATTTCAACTAGGCTAACTTTTGAACGACTTTTAAAAATATAGGGATTGATTCTACACCCATTCTGAATGGGTTGATTCGTCTAAAGAAGAATGGCTAAAGTAGGTATACCTATCAATAATAATTAGATGATCAAAAAACTTTTTTGTATGTCGCCAAAGAAAGAATAATGTTCAATGTAAAATTAAAATAAAAACTTCGATTTTAAAATTGGAATAGGTACTCGTTGTCATTTCCTGTTGATGATTGATTAATTTATACCTGTGGTATTTCGATTGTACTCTTCGCAAAATAACTTATTTATTAAACTAAGTTCTGCACTCGTACTAGCTTCTCAAAAAGACAAAAAGTATTGTTTTTTTAAATACGCATTTTTTGTAAGTAACATAAAAACAACTCTTAGTCAAAATTAATATTGCAACCCTCAACCCTCAACTCAATCCATATGCTCTCCACCTGGTCTTTCAATCATTCAATCCTTAATTTCATTAAAAATTGATTGATTGATATTTGATATGCGTAAGTAAATCCAATTTGGAAGCGCGGAAGAATGGAACGGAATCCATTTTAATTGAATAATTGAAAAACACCATTAAGTTTCAATTAAGGTTGTCGTGAAGTGATCTTACCTTGTTTGGGGATTATTAATCAATGGGTGATCAGGTAGAAAGTGTTGATGATGATGATGAGTGGTTTTAAAAGGTCTGATGACTGCTTTAATTATTATTTTTCTTTTTGTTAGTACTTTATGCGTTGGGAGTTCCCTTTCAGTTTTAAATCGAAAGTAAAATGAGATTTTAACAGCTTTTTAATGTTAATTGACGAATTGTGGATGCTACTATTGATGCACACTTCTCCCTAAACGGCAAGTCTTCGGAATGTTTTATAAGTTGTAGGGTTGTCTTTAATAGATTTTCAACTCATACGCTATGTTTATACATATATGTATGCTTTAACATAAAGTTGAAAATGTATAAAGAGAATAGCATATCTGGTCATATAAGTAGGGACACTGGTTACGGGTATTTAACCGACTTCAATAAAGGAGGACGTTCTCAATTCGACTGTATTACCGCACCTGAGGCCTTACTACGAGCTCTTAACGCGATCCAGTTTCGGCTGTGGGAAAGAGACAGAGCTATACAAGACGTCTAGCGACATCTCGTTCCCTGAGCGTAAATTGGATCGCGTTAAGAGCTCGTGGTAGGCCACCTGTGCTAAGAAAGACAATCCAAGTACTTAACAGGTCAATTTCAAACTCATTTTTTTTATAAAACGAATTTCTAAATATTTACTTTCTACCATATAAACAAGAGGTTCAAAAAGTCCATAAAACATAAATCATAAATCTGAGATCCTGATCTTCTCTTTGTCCACAGTACGACCACTGTGGGTGCGTCTCCAAGGCGGCAAGCGCCCTCTGGTGGCAGGGCAGAGCACTGAGCTGGTATGCCAGGCTGTTGGTGCCAGACCGAAGCCAACCATATCCTGGTGGAAAGGAGGTACCAGATTGAAGACTGTTAGAGAGACGGTGAGTACATTCTTCATTAAAATTTCGCTTTACCGCATCAGACTGTTCCGACTCGAAAAACACCTCCATCATCGTGTACTTATTAAACAATTCATGAGAATTGCTCACTAAAACTAGATTGATAAACCACGAAGTCTACTAAAAACAAGAGAGACCCTGCTTACCCACCAATACCGGTACATTTGCATGATAAGCTTATCGCAACGTTAGTCCAGCGAGTTTGCGAAGCGTACTCTGTTTACATTGCATCGCATTTCACGCCAGATGGTCTCTCCGAGCGATAAATACAAACTAGTGCTGCACCTCAAATTAGCTCATAGTTTCGGCCGACACTTTGACGAACCGGATTTTGGACGAAATTTAGGGCTTATGCTTGTGGCAGTGTTATGAGATCGAGGTTTTGCCTTCTCTTTCACTCGCATGTAAAATAAAATATACCATGTTAATATTATCTATGGCCTTACTTAGGTCACAGATATGTGTGTGTTACGGATGTGTAAGTATTCGCATAAAAAAATGCGAATATCACTTTCAAAAATCGAAATCTTTTTTGTTAGTTTAGATTTTAATGAAATGTATTATGATTTCTTCTACTTTTTAGATTCTTTATTTAAAAATATAGATTTAAAATATAAAACAATAAAACAGTTCAATTGTTTTTCCATAAAGTTCAAGAAAATTAATCAATCTATGCTATATCAGTATAATTATGCTATTCTATGTAGTGATTACAAGCTTTTTTTGATGTGTGTACTTAACTGAGTTAATTAAGCTCTTACTATTATGCGTAATTATAACTACCTACACAATTAAGTGCCTAAACACACTATGCCGAAGTTACGTGACTGAAGTTCGGCGGCTGATTTCACGTTCCGACGTATTCGGCTGATATGACACACCATAAGTGCCCAACTTACGCGGCGGAAATTCGGCGCGGGTGGCGCGGGCGGTTCCCTGCTGCTCCCAGCCCCCGGATCTTCGTTGGTAATCGAACCGAACTTCGGTCGCGTATAATGTGTGGTCACAGAATAAGTTCCCGCCGAACTTACGCCCGACCGAAGTTACGCTGTACACTATGACGCGACGTAATTTCGGCATAGTGTGTCGTCAGTAATTCAAATAGCATTGCAGGCGTAATTGCGCCGAACTTCGGTCGCATAACTTCGGCATAGTGTGTTTAGACACTAATATTTAGTCACGTGTTGCGCCGACCCCAAGTAGAATGGGATAAGGGCAGGAAGAAGAAGAATAATTAATATTTAGTCCATGAGGAATAGTATGTAATTTCATACAATAAACAAACAATGTTTAATTAGAGATTATCAGATTATTGGTAATTTAAATACGGTATAGGTACAATTATTTTTTTATCACATTTTGGCAACATAATTCAGTTACACTGCAAGCTTGCTTATAATAAGGTTTCGGCTTTCGTCAAACAAAATAAAAGCCGAAAGACCAAAACTTAATTTACAATTTGGTGCACCACTACAAAAACCCAAACAACATTGTTTTGTTTTACAACATTCTGATACGGATTCTTTCTTTTTGTTTACATTCTTCCCTTTCTTCTTTAAAACCAAAGAAGATTTAAAAGAACGCAAGTGTATCTTAATTAAAATGGCTAAAAAGTAATTGTTCTCTAGGTTTTAGTTACCAAGTAAAGATCAGTTTAATCTTATTTTGTTAAAGATGGTAAGACGGCGTAAATAAACTTACGATTAACTTACATTAAAATTAAGCTAGACTCGTATTAATTACATTGAACTAGATAAACTTTGATAAATTCAAAGTTTGAAAACCTTTAATTAAATTAGTGCCCAGTAGAAAGTAGCCGTCGGGATTTTCAAAAGATATATTTTCTTCAAGTTGAGAAAAGTTTTGTTATCGGAACAAAATAATCAATTTATCAACCGCGTGATAAATCGATAATTATACAATGGGAAGGTTTTACCGGGTTTAAAAGTATTTTGTTCAACACTGATTAAAATCTGTTTTTGCATCTCAACCAGTAGGTACCCTTTTTTTTTTGCGTGGTAAAATCATCAAATGAGTCGTCCCACCCCGGGGAGGGCGGGAGGGACTGTCAGACTTGTACCTACTGACTAAAATCCACGGTGTCCTTCGATAGCCCTTTATGTTCCAGGGTCATGGTAATGAGATAAGTCCCGCGACCCAACCAGTACCCTTAGCACGAGTTTTCAGTATTTGAGACGTAAAGTAAACTGGAACTTTGACAACTTCAAATTGACAATTTTCAAGGAAAAAATTAGTTCCTTCTTCGTACACCAGCGGCGCTGTTCCATTTTTCCATACAAGAAACGCTGTAAATACTGGAAAGACGCTTTAAAGTAAAATAAAGTAGAGTGAAAACTCGTGCTAAGGGTAAAGATCCAATCCGATCCGAGTTTCGTTTTTAGAGTAATCATAACAAAAAAGTTTCATCACCCACATTCAACTACTAACGCCATCTCTGAATTGAAACCAGAACTAAAAACAAAACTGATTCATGTCCTAATAGATGTCGCTACCATCGCGATGCCCTCTTCAAGTCAACGAACCTAATTACATAGCATTAGGTACGACAATCTAGATTGACATGGACAGCACAATGGTAGGCTGTCAGCCTGTCACTAACCGGGAGTTGTACATTGAAACCTTGAGGGTGGAATCGAGAATCGGTAATGGTTTGATTGAAATCGATTGATTGAATGGTAGGGTTGACAGTTTGCTTTTTAATCGAGGTTATGGTGTGGTGGTGTTAAAGTTCTTTATTTTTTAAGAACGTGAAAAATACTGGCCTTAGAATGCCAAGGATTTTCAATGAATTAACCACAATTCATTGAAAATTCTTGGCATCATTATCAGCATTGGCATTGGAAGTCGGCGGCAAAAGTCCATACTACTTTCAGTCGAACTTCTGAATGAAAAGTTATTTTACGCTTTTTTGCGTTGTTTCCCAGATACGGCGACGGGGCTTTTAAAAGGCCCAAAAAATTAATTTAATCTGCCTTAATTTTTCTTGTCATTAAAAATTTTTCACATTAATATTTATGATGTCACATTATGTGGTACCTATCAACGTTTGATTTGATGCACTTACGTTTATTATTTGATGCATTTTTTCCAGTTATTTTATTGTTTTTGTAGAACTAGAGATTTTTTTTTTTACGACGACCTTACAAAAGTTTTTAAGATATTTACATGCGGAATTGGAACAAATCGAACTTTGATATTAACTTTTAGATAAATTACCGAAAAAAACACTTTATTACCTTGTTTTGAAACAACAATTATATAATAATCTTTTACGTTTGAAATCGATGGCCTTTTAAAAGCCCTGTCGTAATATGGGGATAGCAAAATATGATTATTTTATATTAGCTCATGACCTCTGAAATCGTTCAATTTCACAAAATTAGTTGATGAGCTAGTGCAATATAATAAAGGCACTTTGTGGCTGTACCAAATAACCATTTTTCCACTTGTGAGTCTTTTATTAGGAAAAGATTTACTCAGAACTTATACCTAAAAGAGAGGCACATGTCCGACATCTAGATCGCATCGAAAATCTCTTTGGTGTGATGGAATTGGTCACTTAGAAGATAAACAATGATAAACTTACAAAGAATTAATAAAAATAAGAATTTATTAAAGTAAAATATTAATTTACTTCCCAGGAACTGTTTTCGGTATATTACTCTCAAAATCAGTTTTGTCCATGGAAATGTCCGCCTTTCTTTAATTTATAAATTTTAATTTAATTAAAATTATAGTACTAATATGTTTTGACCAAGTAAGATGATTAAAAACTGACTCCAAAATACTTTGTCTCATTAACGCTTAGACTGCCATACATATAGGTGGACTATCCCCATATTACGACGGGCCTTTTAAAAGGCCACCTTTTCCTCGTTTTTCCGGAAAACCTGGATTTTTTTTATTATAGATTTACGACACCAAAATGTTGCTGTTTATTTATGTTATAACTTTTTGAAAAAATAATATCACCATCATCATTATCATTGATGATTTTGTAGATATATCTGCTGTAACATCGTGCCCCGAAGATGTAACAACTAGCCCCGAACCGGGGGCAAGTTGTCACATTCGACTATTTCGGTTAAATTGTCCATTGTGAAAAAAGTACATAAACAATAACTTTTCAATCATATTTTAATAGTTGAATAGACATACTTACTAACGATAAAAGCAATCAAATGTGTAAAATATTTGATAGCTTTTGGGTCAGTTCAGACCGAGACGCGAAGCGACGCGACGATGCGTGAAGAGGCCTGTCATTTCACGCTGCGTCGCGCTACGCCTCGCGGCGCCGCGCGGTGCAGCAGAACGTGTCTATATTTTCCACGTGCTGCCGCCCCGCCCCGCGTCCTCCCGCAGTCCCATTTGCAAATGGCGGACTCAGCTACATAGTCCAGGGGCTAGAGGTAGTTGAGTATGCAAAATCCGAGTGACGGCAACTATGACCGAATTCATAAACATAATATTATTATGCGCTTTATTTGTCCCGCAAAAGGTTGTGATCTGATTTTTCTATAAATTATTACGGAAATAATCATTAAAATTATTTTAAATCATGTACTAAATACATTCCGTTTACGATTAAGGGAAGAGGGCGAAAAAAAATGAACCAAAAAATGGACCGGCAAGTTCTACATTGTTATTCTTTGACTTTTTCTTAACATAAATTGGTTGGCGAAATTCGTTACTCACAATTATGCATACTCAGTCATCTCTAGCTCCCGGTCTTCACCTCGCATCGTGGAGCGGCCGCGAGCGGCGTTAAGCGGCGCGGCGGCGGCGCCGCGTTACGTCGTGAGGCCATGAGAGGCGCAGCGCAGCACCGCTGCTTTGAGATGCGCATCTCAACGTATTCTAAATTCTCACAACGAAATGTGTATCTTTTGGTGTAGAAAATAAAGTCGTATTTTGAATGGCTCTTAAAAGTGTGCGCGCATCGTCGCGTAGCTTCGCGTCTCGGTCTGAACTGACCCTTTGTCATATTGACAATTATCTAAAAATTGTAACAACGTGCCCCCCGCTCCCCTACATTAGTTAAAGAGCGTACTGTCATGGCCCTTCCTTTTCCCTTGTTGCAACATTTGCTTGGGATTAAGCGTCGACCTTTGCATATCTTGATAAGGGATTTATGACCATGCTTTGATCTTTTTTTCTGACGTAAACGTTCTTATTGGTTTCTCCGGTAAATTGGCTGGATTGATGATATGTTTATTCTGTTTATTTTGTAGCATTTGCATTTTTTCCATGTAATTTGGTTTCGATGCTCTCTAGTGAAAGAAATAAAGAAAAAACCGGCCAAGTGCGAGTTGGACTCGCCCATGAAGGGTTCCGTAGTAGCAAGCATAGATTAGGGATATAATTATATTGAGATTAGTAAGTAATATACACAAACAATAAAAATAACTTTGTTTTTCATAGTGTTTGTATGAACGACAAAGTTATATTTGCGAAATGTACTATATCTCAAAAACTGCTAACTGTATCTCATCCAAACCAATTTTCGTTGGAAGTTTTTGTTGAGGTCTACATTATATATTTTTTTCAGTTTTATCATTTTCTTATTTTAGAAGTTACAGGGGGGGGGGGTCAACATTTTACCACTTTGGAAGTGTCTCTCGCGCAAACTGTTCAGTTTAGAAAAAAATTATATTTGTAACCTCAATATCATTTTTAAAGACCTATCCATAGATACCCCACACGTATGGGTTTGGTGAAAAAAAATTTTTGAGTTTCAATTCTAAGTATGGGCAGGCCTGTCTCACTCCGCGGTGTAGGCATAAAACTGCAAGTAGTTGCGGGGCCATTATGTCGTGGCCCATTCACTACGGCTGCCACGCGCCACCCGTTACGCACGCGCTCCGTCTCCTTAATATTTTTGTTACGTTACGTGTAGTTACGCACAAGTTTCTTGCTTTAGGTGCTTTTGGTAAATTAATAACACAATATTATTATGAAGAAAAAAAATATATAGTACATATTTAGTAATGATCAACAAAATTATCTCCCTGCTTGTGAAGTATGGGCTTAACTGATCATGATACATAATCATGAGGTTACAAGTTTGGAAATGAGGCGAGATACTAATTGGGGGGGGGGGGTGAGCCTACAGGACGACCAAGATAAAAAGACGACACTCTCACTCACTGTTGTTTAAAAGTTCTAACTCAGAAAATGGCCACACTACGCATTCAAGGTCAGCGGTCGTAATTCGCTGCGCCACTTTTTTACCTACCTACAAAGACACGCAACGCGGGGCCTGTGACAGTATGCGATAGTAATTGGTCGGTTACTAGGTTGAGTGCAAAATAATAAGGACTGGCTATTTTGCCATAGACGATAAAAATCTTTTAAATATTATTCTTTTTTTTTGTAAGATAAATGTTCAAAAATATAACAATAATAGGTAGAAAAGATAATATTATTATAAATATTATTCCTCACGTAAGGTGCCGTAGGTACCTACTATTATCATTCTGTGCTAACAATCAATAATGTATGTAGTAATCGATGACGAAACCAAAAAGATATAGGCTGATGATAAAAACAAAATTCCTTGAGGAACATAGGTATTTATGGTAATAATGTAATTTAGCAAATGCATAAAATACGCATAGGTACCTACCTATTTGTGCCTAAACTCGCAAGTCGCAACCCTATTGAGCTTGACCCATAGTAACCTTTTAATGTCGTTGGCGTCAGATAAACCAAAATAAACTCTCGGGCGTAACCATTCAGTACATTTTTGCTTGCGCACGGGAAGTTTAGGCTATTATAAAAGTAGGTGGGCGGTACCAGTACCGGCTGCCAGTTAAAATGTACTTTATTCTCTCGTAATTAGATTTTACATTTGTTTGATTTTTTTTGGAGTAGTCCTTCTGTACGTATAGTACTATTAATTATTCTGTGGTATGGGGGGCACCCCCAAAATTTGTTTTGTTTTTATTTTTGTGTGAAAATCCTAATGCGGTTCACATAATACATCTACCTACCAAGTTTCAACAGGATAGCTCTTATACTTTCGACAAAAAGTGGCTGTGACATACGGACGGACAGACAGACAGACAGACATGACGAATCTATAAGGGTTCCGTTTTTGCCATTTGGCTACGGAACCCTAAAAACATGATTATTTGGTACCTTCTACTATCTAATTCTCAGTGGTTATATTACCATCCCAATAATGCAAGGTCTCACCATGACTTGCACTGTTTTAGATCTAGAATCAGAGCGAACCTTGTTGAATTTGTCCAACTCGTCCTCCTAACTTGTACGAGGATTACCGGAACGCCTAATTCACATATAATACAATAATAAAAAATAAAAAAACTAAACAGCTAAGGAGTGGAGGAGCTCGTGACTAAATAATCACAGCCGCACAGGCCGATCTTCCGGGTTAAGCCGCGCTTGCTGAGGTTGGTCTGTGGATGGATGACCATCTGTCAGCGAGTTTCCTCCGTGACTCGAAAAGCACGTAAAGCCGTTGGTCCCGGCTGTCATTTGTAGATCATTGACAGTCGTTAATAACAGTTGGAAGCTCGAAAGTCTGACAACCACTCTTACCTGGGGTATCGTATTACCCAGTTACTGGGTTGTGGAGGTCAGATAAGCTTTCGCTACATGTAAAATACTGATATCCAGCTGCATCTGGTTCGACTGGAAGCAGACCCCAACATAGTTGGGAAAAAGGCAGGCAGGTGATGATGAGCTAAGAAGTGGAATGCCATGTCAGAGTCTGTATTTTGCTGATAACTACAACTTTGAGGTCTTTAATTCAAGAGTTAATAGGTTACTTCTAGGTAAGCGTAGGTACTTCATCGTCGACCACATAATATTCTGTTAGAATCAGACGACATAGTGGTCAAACACGAACCTATGCTAAAAAAAACAAAACCTAAATAGAAACTAGGTGGACCAGTGACATCGTGAGGGTCGCGGGCAACCGATGGATGCAAGTGGCGAGTTGTCGTTCGGCGTGGCGGTCTAAGGGGGAGGCCTATGTTCAGCAGTGGACGTCTTCCGGCTGATGATGAAACAGAAAAAAGATGAACACGACTTTTTTTACCGACTTCAAAAAAAAGGAGGTTATCAATTCGACCCGTATGTATGTAATATTATCAGAACTGCCCAGTTTTCATATATGTTAGTCTATATCAGCGTCTGAACAAATTTCATAAGTGTATGTATGTATGTATGTTTTTATGTTTGTGCACGCATATCTTCGGAACTATAAGTTCGATTTAAGTAATTCTTTTTTGTTGTACTAGGTATTGTTCAACTTAGGGTACACTGCAAGTTTCATCAAAATCGGTTCAGAAGTTTTAGAGATATGGATTTTTTTATGTTGTGACGGATTACAAGATTAGTGCATATGTAAGAAAATTTTGTATTTTACAAGAATTTGGGTTGAATATGTAATAAATAAACTAAAAAGGGTAAAATAAAAACTATTTTTAAAAAAAGTACCGACTTCAAAACAAATACAAAAAAAAACTTTTTTTAAAAAAAGTACCGACTTCAAAACTAATACAAAAAAGTTTAAAATAACTTTTCTTTCGGAAGTCGGTGGCAATAGTAAATGATACAACAAAACAAAGCCACCGACTTCCGAAAGAAAAGTTATTTTAAACATTTTTGTATTTGTTTTGAAGTCGGTACTTTTAAAAAAAAGTTTTTTTATTTAATGGTAGGTTCGCGTGTGACCATGACTATCGGTAATGGTAAGCGAAGATGTGGTCTGACTGATTTCACTTCACCAAATAGCCCTAATTTAGAGGAATACATATAATATTGGACGACATAGATAATATTGAACTAGTCCAACATTATTATTATTATTCCTTTTATTTCAGGCATCAGTGGCCCATATAAAATACAATACAAAAAAAAAAAACAATATACTAATACATATAAAAACATGACAAAAACTTAAACTACTGCACACGAAGTGACGGTGTCGTGTTACACTGCGCGGTGTCGCGTAGCCTGCCGCGAAAACGTCGGTAGACTACACCTTTCGGCCAAAACAAACAAAATAATCCCTTAAGCCAATATTCGACTACCATTACACAGTATATCGCCCATATTCGCTGAGTTACTAATTATTCCAAATACTAGGAATATCTAGTCCGTTCCTTTGACGTACTGGACTGTTCTAGGAATGGTTAATACTATTAGTTGCTATATTGTACAGAGTTCAGACAAAGGAATAAGTCAGGCGAAAGTAAAGCTTTCATGTTTCAATGGGGTTACGATTCTGTTATGATTGGTTGTATGACATCCCCAATACGTTACACAATAGATTAATAGACAATGGTTTTCAATTGTCGTACTTTTTATGAGCTGTCGAAACGTGAATAGATTTTCTATGACAGTAAGTTTATGCCTGTGACGTCAATTAATGATTTTGTTAACTGTAAGTAAAAAGGCAGGCAAAGTCCAAAGTGACTATAAATTGCACACTTCTTATACTACAGCAGATAAATGTGTCCCTACGAGTTAGTTACAATTTTCAAACTAGATGGCGCTGTTCATTTACGTCACATTTCTGAATCGCGGTGTTAAGATTCTCCGCCGTTGAATCACTCTCGCGCGGTATTGTTGTGAACTCATACTTACCTGGCATAGAGGACACCGTGATCAAGAAGGCGGTTCCCCCAGGGCGAGGCCTTCCATTGCACTGCGGTTAGGTTGACCCCTGCGATTATCCCTAATGTGGATAACTCGAATGCGTAATTTTTGACCGTGGGGACTGCGTACGCGCCGTCCCCTCGTAATTCTTAGAGATAAATCATCAATAGGTGTGTCCACTAGGGATGTGACATTGTATCCAAAAAATCGATTTTTCATTAATCGATTTTTTTTTGTAGCATGAAGAATCGATTAATTAATAATCGATTTTTTTACATTAATCGATTTTTTGCTAATTTGTCAATTAAGTTCAAAATAAACGCCATAAATATTATATCAATAGATTTATTAGTTAAAAATAAACAACAGTAATACCTAGCAAGCTTATAATAATTATAATCATCACAAATTAAAGTTTTAGCTATCAAAATAAAAAAGGTTCAAATTAAAATGTTTTTCACATAAATTAAACAAATAAATAAAATATTAAGTATCAAATAAATAAACACTGTTTTAAACTTTCACGGTTTGTCTATAAAAAAATGTCACTTACGGGACGTCTTCCGTGATTATATACCTATTTGTTCGAGTTCCCGATATTACGACGCTGTAGCGCCATGATCGCGGGTTGACTACGCGTCGAAATATCGGGAACTCAAACAAATATAATCTAACCACGGAAGATATCCCGTAAGTGACATTTTAAATTTAAATAAAAAATTGAATTTAAATTGGAGATAGTATTCTTTGGCAGTTCACGTTCCGGGCTCCGGGCCAGAAGACTAATAATATAAACTTAATGTCGGGGGGAGGGGGGGGGGGGATTGCAGATGAAAAATCGATAATAATTGATTATAAATAAAATCGATTATTAATCGATTATTCACAAAAATAAAATCGCGTATTAAAATCGAACTTACAAAAAAAAAATCGATTTTTAATCGATTTTTTCTATAATCGATTATTTTTTCACATCCCTAGTGTCCACCCAACTCCACAGTCCACACAGAGCGCGAAGCAGCTCGGTTGGTGTGGACGTAGGGACACGATATCGAAACCATAAGTAGCGATATCGATATAGTATCGGTATCGAAACAAAAGTATCAAATTAGTAATAGCATCGAAACGAAAGTATCGATATGAGTAAGTATCGAATGAATTTGGAGTTTCCCTACTACTTTTTCTTTTTAGCTTTGTAATGGTAGTCATCAAATGAGTCCTCCCACCCAGGGCAGGACGGGAGGGACTGTCAGACTTGTGCTGACTAAAATCCACGGTGTCCTTCAATAGCCCTTTACGTTCCAGGGTCATGGTAATTTGATAAGTCCCGCGACCCCGGCAGTCTTTGGCCCTCTAAAGGGGGGCCCCGTTATCATGCTGACGCTCTTCGAGGCGTGGAACACAACGCACCGTCGACCCGGGCATGGTCCATGGTCGGACAGCGAGTCGCCCATTACTCGCCGCACGCATGCCCGCGCCATAGTTTCTCTACTACTTTAAATTAATTCACAGTCACATGATCCACAACAGAGATGCGCAGGTCATTTATTTATTTATTTATTTATTCACTAAAACATACAAATATCCTTACAGGCTAAACCCAATGCGATATTGTAGCAGTCTAAAAAAAAAGAAATATATAAAAAAATAATTACATAGTTCCGCTATTTAACTATAACAAATTTTATATGTAGCTGTTCTTGTAAATTCACCCAAAGAGCAACAGAATATATCAATCTCATCAGCAATGACATTGAGAGTGCGGATCGCGCTGGTGAGCGGCGCCTCTCGCAGTAAGTTAGTACGCGCCCGCGGTACCGCCAGCAGCTGCGGCTGACGACGACGTCCCACATACCCATCTGGCGCGACTAGCTCCATCCTTCGCAATATATCCGCATTGTGTATCTTCCCTCTAATTATCTTAAAGATATAAATCACTAGTGTGAGTTGCCTCCTGACCCTTAGTTCATTATATCCGACCATACCCAAGACAAATAGAGTTGGATACATCAATGGGTAAAATGGGTATACCCCATATTCCCTCATATATTTGTACCTCAAAAATTTATTTTGAACGCGCTCCAACATGAGACTATACTTAGCTTCATGTGGAGCCCAGATAACTGCATTACATTCAAGTTGGCTTCTTACTAAAGCATTATATAATGCCGTAATGGCATTAATATTTGTGAAGCCTTTAACCATTCTAAGTACAAATCCTAAGTTTCTGTATGCTTTTTTGCAAACCTTCACTATATGTTCACGAAACGTGAGCCCAGTGTTAAACTGAACTCCTAAGTCCCTTACTTCCGTGGCCCTATTCATCGGCACTTCGTCCACCATGTAAGTATAAGTGATGGGTGTGTGCACGCGCGAGAAACTTATGGTCACACACTTAGACGTATTAAACTGTAGGAGGTTACCCTTGCTCCAAGCCACCACTCTGTCTATATCCTTCTGCAGTCTTTCACAGTCATACACGTTTGTGATAGGAAGATAAAGCTTGAGGTCGTCGGCGAACAGTAAACATTTAGCCTCTTGCAAAACGTTTGGTAAATCGTTAATCATTATGAGAAACTCAAGTGGTCCAAGATTAGTTCCTTGGCTTACCCCAGATCTAGTATAATATGCGTTCGATTGAAATCCTGCAAAATCAACATACTGTTGCCGGCTACTCATGTAACTGGCAAAAAACCTAAGTAAATGAGGGGTAAAACCGACCCCCGCTAGCTTTTTCAGTAAGACGTCATTGTCGACTAAATCAAACGCTTTTTTAAAGTCGAAATATGCAGCATCTGTCTGTCCCCCACCGTCTACTACCGGCACCACATCCGCCACATAGCAGAGTAAATTACTGGTAGTGTTTCTAGTCGGCCGGAATCCATGCTGTGCGTCTGTGAGTTGCGAGTCAACTTGCTGAAAAATGGTCTTATGAATAACAGACTCAAACACTTTAGCCATTGTTGACAATACTGCAACCGGTCTGTATTCTTCAACTTTAGTTCCCGAACCTCCCTTCGGTACCGGAATGACCCGGGTAGTCTTCCACATCTCGGGAAACACAGCAGATTGAAGGCAAAGATTGTAGATGTGCAAAAGTGGTCTCGCTAAACCTACTCGACAATCCCTAAAAATGTACGGCGGAATACCATCAGGCCCTGACGATTTTTTTGGCTTAAGTTTCTTTAGGGCGCGTACAACGTCTTCCAGCTCCAACCTGTCAAGATGAACCCGCCCCGCTCCGTTCTGACTGCCCGCTTCTACTATCGCCGCATCCACGTCTAATCTAGGTGTTTCTACATTGTAAACTGAGTAAAAATATTCAGCGAATTCTTGCGCCGCTTGTTCACATGTCAAGGGACGTCCGTTTTTTAAAATCTTTTGATTACTAGCTTTACCTCTTTTTGAATTAACAAAAGCCCAAAAGGACTTAGGGTCACTCAACATTTGGTTTTGTGTACGTTGCTGATATAGTGCCTGTGCTACTAAAATCTTCTCTTTTACTAGCGTTCTACACTGAGCAAACGCTTCGTAATCATTCCCCAAACCACTACTTTTATATTTTTTATGAAGAGCAGCTTTGAGTTTTATGTCGCGAATTATCTCACCCGTATACCACTCGGGATAAATGTATCTCGAGCGTACACGACTTCGCTTTTTCTTGGGAACACAGTCATCTATAATTGAGTAAATCTTTTCATAAAAATGCGTTAAACTCATATCTAAATCTAAGTTATATAAAGGAGACCAGTCGACAGCTGCGATCTTTGAATATAGAAGAAAAAAGTCGGCTTTATTAAAATTCCAACTAACATGCTGTTTGCGCGCTTCCGATGTTGATGTACTCAGATCTGGCTCTAAGTGGGTACTTGCACGCAAACACGGGCTTACGGATACTTCTAGCGGCGGGTGATAAGCGTCCACCGGCACGAGCGGCGCAGCCGCCGCGCGTACACTCACACACTCCGTCTCCTCAAATGTACACAACACTAAGTCTAAACATCGACCATTACAATTACTTATTCTGTTGCTCTGGGTAAACCTACAATATGTCAGAAGAAACTCATAATATGAATTAATGCTAGTAGTACACGAATACAAATTAAAATCACCTATTACTATCACTTCCCTATAAGTATTACAATATTGTTCAATGATTCTAAATAATATCCCATATTCATTCTCGCTACTATTGGGTGGGATGTAAACAACACATATAAAAAACAAAAACCTATTACGTAAATAAACAGTGGCACCTACTAATTCAAAAACATGGTCATCAATGTTTACACCGCTCGGTACAGGTACTCGCCGTAACTCAATTCGCGGTGTGGCCACGAGACACGCGCCGCCTTGTTTTCGTCCATCCGCTCGGTCACATCGCATTATAGTGAACCCAGGAGGAATAAGTTCCGTATCACAAATTGATTCGTTTAGGCCAGTTTCCGTGATAGCAAATAGGTCCGAGTTATGACTAGATATTTCTACATAAAACTCTTCTAATTTCGTGCGTAGACCTCTTACATTCTGATAATATATTTCTATAGTAGGTTTATTCTGGGGTTTTTGGTTTTTGAAATTGTCTTCGAAACCAAACCCATTCACAAAACTGCACATTTATTGGCCAATTCTCTGGTTGACATAAAATGTCATATTTACTCTCCGGTACACCAATCATAAAGGATGCGTAATCCCTTTCTGTTTTATGTTTTATTTGTTCTACTTTAACAGGTGTTTCCAATCCACATATGTTTCTTACATATTTTTCTAAGTTTTCTTCCTTAGTCTCCTTTTGTAGACGCCATACGTGGAGATATTTATTTTTTTCTGTTCCTTGAATTTCGTTTATACTAGTACTTCCTCCTCTTTTAACGTCTTTATTAGGATATCTGTTTTTCTTCCTGTTTACGACTGTCCAATTCTCTTCTCTATTTTGGTTTTTCTCCTCATTTTCAGCTACTTCAACAAAGCTAGTATTTATTTCACTCACTTTGTTTACTGACAGAGGTGTATTGTTTTTCGATATTGAACTTGTGGGTTTCGTGGCCACACATTCTTTGATAGGTTTATTCGTGGGATTGCCAGTTACCCTCTTTTGATTTTGCTTAATAATGTCGACGAATGTTTTAGATGATGACCCTTGGCTATTAGGTGTTTCAAATCCTTCTGTGCTATCTACCTTTGAACTTATAGTAAGGCGGGCTCGTAGGAGTTCGTTTGATTTTAATAATTGGTTGATTTTTGTTTCTAACGTATCTACTTTGTTGGCCTTTTCTTGAACTACCTCCATAGTTTTTCGCAAATGTTGCAATTCATTCTCTGTCTTGATAAATCTATCTTGAAGTAATGCATACTGCTTAATTTGATCATCCAGTCGTGCTATTATTTCCAGACGGAATTCCTGCAGTCCTTCAAATGGTTTATCATCATGTGCAATTACTGATACATTCGGGTTGCGACGGCTACCGCGCTGAGTGTTCACGTAGCTGTCGCCCGCACCGGCCGTAGTTTTATCCATTGTGATTATACTTCCTCGAACTGGTGTGTTTGAATTACCTCGTTTTGGAATAGTGCTAACACATTGTGGACACACCCATTTTTCCTTGTATTCCTGCGTAAATTCCTCATATTTCTCCGTCGTTACAGCCAGACACTTGAGGTGGTAAGGCTTTTTACACTTTCCTTGCGAACACTCCATAAACAACTTGTCCATAATATCGGCATCGCAGCATCATGAATGTGACTTGTTGTGATTTATTAATGGACCACAATTAAAATAAAATAACAAACAATTTAGATAGGTACAAAAAAAGGTTTGATAGGTACAGAAATCAAAAGCTATGTACAGCTATCTTACTCATATCTGACAGTACACTGAACACGAGAGTGAGTGAAACAAAAACACCGCACAGTTCTTATTATTTTCGAATGAGTCACGAGTTAAAATGTCAAGTGGTTCTATTTGGTTGTAATAATGCTACTAAATTAAAAGCACGTACTGCGCGATGATATTTTTCGTAAAGTCAGACCAACTGAAAATGGTATACGTCTTATGCCGACCATACACGGTACCAGTATACTTGTGTAAATCTAGACTTGCACAAACACAGGACAGTGACTATGTTAGAAAGTACAAGTATACTGTAACGTGTGTGGCCGGCATTAGTGTGCACGGTTTAGTGAATTTGTGTGTGTGTTGAACATCACTTTTACAACACACGCATATAGAAAACTATTGGCAGCGTTATGCTTATGAATCACGAATGTTTCACGAGTATTAGATGTATTATTATGCATCCCTTTCTTACGCCTTCACAGTGCACAGAGTCAAAAACAGTATGTTGCCTTTTTTAGTTAAGGTTTCTATTGTTTTAGTTATTATTCTGAGGTTCAGAATACCTATCTAAGTATTTAAGCTGATGCGTTAAATTGGTATTTATGAGTTAGTTGTTATTTTAATTTTTTTTTATGGTATCGATACTTGATGCTAAGTACTGATATTAGTACTAGTATCGAAACAAAGTATCGAATATCTGAATACTAGTATCGAATCAAAAAGTAGCGATATGAGTAAAGTATCGGATTCGATATCGTGTCCCTATGTGGACGTGTCTCGGCCGAGGCAAGCGAGCGAGCTGCCGCGGCCGAGTGACCGAGCGCCCAAGCCATCCAGTGTCGGCTTTTTCTTCTCTCTCTTGCTCGCGTATATTGTTTCGTGCCTCGGACGAAAACAATAGACGGTCCACACTGAGCAAGCAGCCTCGCTTCTTCGTCAGTTTCTTCGCGCGGAAAACCTGGCTCGCGAGGCTGCGCGCTCTGTGTGGACCAAAGAGAATTAAACCACTTGAGAGCTGATAGACCGATTTCGTCTAGGCACACGACTCACCACTGCGGGTCGGGGGACGAAGAAAAAACAGCGGTTGTGATTGGCCGATGCAATAATGTCAGGACGAATGTTCCAAACATAGTGAGTGATGCACAAGTTAGTTTTGGTACAATACCTAATATCGATAAAATCGAACATTGCGATGTCTATTAATTCTTTCTTTTTTAAACTATACTGAATGGGCGTTAACTGGGTGCAAAAAAAACACTTGCGTAACACTGTAAATTTTACTTTATTCAAATCAATGCTAAAATTAAACCAAGGTTAAGTAATCGTAAAAAAAACAAAAGAAAATTTTAATTTTGCGCCTAGGTTGGGCGATTCCCCTCATCATCATCATCAGCCGGAAGACGTCCACTGCTGAACGTAGGCCTCCCCCTTGCCGGCATAGATCCGATTTGTTGTTGCTCGCTTGGATTATAGATTTCTAAAGACGCCGATTATACGAAGATTTTTGTTGTTTTTGTTGAATATCTGAACTGACTAAAAAGGTAAAATAAAAACTTAAAAAAAGTACCGACTTCAAAAACAAATACAAAAAAGTTTAAAATAACTTCTTTCGGAAGTTGGTGGCAATAGTCAATGAAATAAAAATCAAAGCCACTGACTTCCGAAAGAAAAGTTATTTATACTTTTTTGTATTTGTTTTTGAAGTCGGTACCTTTTTTTTGGAAACCAATTTTCCCTCTTAACAGCATTGATCCACTTTTCTTTCACTTCTGGAATATTTGGAAATCTAAAATGTAAACATTAAGTAATGTTACTTTTTTACAGTTAGGGAACATCGTAATTTTTATCATCAATATTATATCAGACTTTGTTTTGAAGTTGTCACAACACTACAGCAATGCGTCTGTCCATTTATATCTATACCTACAGATGGAAAGGGACATACTTATTGACGATACCTAGTGAGAGAAAGGGACTTTTCAAAAGACATCAACGCGTTGAACGTTTTGTGTGCCTTAAACGTAAACAACCAGTTTAGCTTGAGCCCTGCAATTATTCATAATATTATTAAATTTTCAATATATTTTACTTACCGATGAAAAGTTATGCCACCCTTTTTATAGCTGGATGTTCTAGACGATTTCCCACACCATTTAATAGAAAAAGAACTCATAATTAATTTGATATAAGCAGAAATGTCTAAAAAAGTTGCAAAATAATCGCGTGTGGAGAGATTCAATAACTGGTCAAAACTAAAATGGTCACTAATAGTTTCGTCTAATATAAGTGCAATTCCATTTATGTGTCGTGAGCCTGAGTCGCCCGTATGAGCAGTCAAGAGGTATTGTCATTGGTGTGGACGCACCTAATGGCTAATTGGCAAGCGTATTGTCAGATCTGTTGGAGTCGCTTATATCTTATACCCAAACTTGAAAAAAAATGCGCAGAAGTACTTTAGTTTCCAAATGAGTTCTGTCGCATCTGAGACACTATTTTCCAGCGGAGGGGTATTACAACGTCTTAAAACCAGGCTTATTCCTGTGAGTGAACGAGATGGCGCTAGACGACATGTATAGCTCTGTCACTTTCACTCGTCGGAACAAGCCTGGTTTTAAGACGTTGTAATACCCCCCTGGTCTTATTCAAACATACTTGCGAAATGCCTTTCTCCGAAAAAGAGATTAAGTACTATGGTTTTTAAACAAAAATATTATTAATTAATTTTAATTATAATTACTAAAATTAATAATTATCTAATATCAACCTATGTCACTAATTCTTATATTAATAATCTGTGATTTATTTTTTTATCTTAATTTTTAAATCATAAATCTTTTACCTATTTCTCTAAAACACATTTACATGATTAACGAATAATACAATACAAAGCGCTCGAGCATCCCCTTAGTTAGTACTAGACATGGGCGCCGCCCTAAAAATTCTCGGCGGCGGCGCGCTGACCAATTTCAATCGGCGGCGGCGTGGCGCCGGCGGCGTAGATTTTTACTACCTTCAACTAAAACTCAAAATCTACTCCCTATCTTCTTTAAGCCGGGACGACAGGAAACTGTCAGTCCTATACATACAGTAAATACTTTATCCGGATCAGGTCATCAGGACACAGATAATCTAAACATAGATACTAATTCAAGTTACACCGTCAGAGAAGCGAGAACTCAATAAGAAAATAAGCAAGTTGGTACGAAGTGACCTCGAAACTACCAATACAAGCCGAATTGAAAAGGCAATAGAAGAAAAACGGGGTGCTAAAGTGTTCGCCCAACAGCTGAAACACTTGTATCTGACGAAGCTTAGATCACCTATTGGCCAAACCATAACCTCAAAGCTGGAGATCCTAGCTGAGATAGAAGACTTTTATGGCCGGTTGTTCGACAGTCGTGGTCCACAAGTCACCTCTTCAGTGGATAGCCGAGCCACTCTGACCCGCCACTACACCGATGAACTGCCGGAAATAAGCCTAGATGAGGTTGAGTTGGCCGTCAGGCAGCTTAAACACAGAAAAGCCACTCCGAAAACGGAGTCACTTCGGAGTTTCTGAAATCAGGTGGAAAGCCCGTACTTCGGGAGCTCCAAAAGCTATTCAACTCTGTTTTAGACACCGGGAGAACTCCAAAGGCATGGAACAGGACTGTTGTGATCCTCTTTTTCAAGAAGAGTGACAAATTCCTATTGAAAAACTATCATACTTATCGTATCGCAACTCTTTTCCTGCATCAATGACCTACTTCAATCTGGTATTGTTGGGTACGCAGATGACAGTACAGTTTCAGAGAGATACGTGTCCAGCGCAAACAACATCGGGGATGTTTGTTCCTTGTGAGAGGCCATGGTTGAGCCGAAAAATAATGCCATCCTTGTCTAGTGATGACAATTTGGTCTCTTTTAACGACACCAAAACACAGGCTTGTCTTTTTACCGCAAAATGGAGTCGTTTGGACCAAATTCCTACTTTTTAGGGTGCATCTGTACTTCGGAATGACCGACTCGAGCTCCTAGGCATAGAGTTGACTTCTAGTCTCAACTTTGGAGCCACCATTGTGTTTAAAGCCCGACTTGCGGCCAAAAAGCTGGACATCCTAAATAGAATGAAGCGGTACTTCACGCAGCGGGACTTATCAAATTACCGTGACCCTGGAACGTAAAGGGCTATTGAAGGACACCGTTGATTTTAGTCAGTACAAGTCTGACAGTCCCTCCCGCTCTGTCCTGGGTGGGAGGACTCATTTGATGATTTTACCACGCTAAAAAAAAGCGGTACCTCACGCCTGGACATTTTTTAACTTTTTACAAAGATCCGATCCTGCATGGAGTATTATAGCCACTTGGGTTGGCTCAGCTAAATACCAACTTGCCGCTCTTGACTCAGTGGAATGCAGAGCTAAGAGGCTCATTGGCGACGAAAAATTGGTGAATGCCAAGCTACATAGCTTGACTCATCAGTGCAAGGTTGCCTGCCTGTCGGTCTTCTACAGATTGTACTTCGGAGAGTGTACCCAAGAACTTCACGATCTCATCCCAACAGGCACCATCTATCATCGCACATCTAGAAGCACGGCAAATTACCATCCTTACCTTATTGCTATACCACCAATTCGCACTAAGCGTTTCCAAGCGTCTTTTATAATGCGGACAGCAAAGTAGTGGAACTCTCTGCCTGTGTCTGTGTTTCCGAACACATACATCAGCCCTAATCTCTTCAAAGATAGAGTGAACAGGCTTCTTCTGGGTAAGTGGTCTCACTCCATTGTCAACCTTGTCTTAGTCACTCCTGACCTAGACTGAGGTCAAGAGCAAACCCATAGCACATCATCCCATATCACTCCTGAGCCACGTCTATAAACTGCTTTCGAGGGTCATCATAAATCGTCTCACAAGAAGACTTGACGAGTTTCAGCCTCCGGAGCAGTCTGGGTTTAGCAGCACACAATGAGACAGGTTATACAGAAGTCCGAAGAGCATAACCAGCCCCTGTAGGCCTGTACTCAGCATTTGTGGATTATGAAAAGGCCTTTGACTCCGTTGAAACCTGGGCTGTTCTGCAATCACTGCAGCGATGTCAAGTGGACTGGCGGTACATCGAAGTGCTGAAATGTCTCTATGACGCCGCGACTATGAGTGTCCCAAGTACAGAACCAGCAGTCTAAACATACCCTGCTGCGCAGGGGGGTGAGACGGGGATGTTATATCCCCAGACTATTCACCAATGATTGTTGGAATATTAAGTCAGTCATTTTGGATGAGTCAATCACGAAAGCAAATACACGTCTTTACGCCACTCACGCCGCGCGGTGAATGTCGGCGGCGGCGGCGGCGTGCGGAGTGCACACGGCGGCGCCGCGCCGGCGCGGCGCCCATATCTAGTTAGTACTAATTTTCAAAACTAGATGGCGCTGCTCATTTACGTCACATTTCTGAATCGCGGTGTTAAGATTCTCCGCCGCTGAACGACCCTCGCGCGGTGCTGTAGAGAATTCATACTTACCTGGCATAGGGGACACCGTGATCAAGAAGGCGGTTCCCCCAGGGCGAGGCCTACCATTGCACTGCGGTTAGGTTGACCCCTGCGATTATCTCTAATGTGGATAACTCGAATGCGTAATTTTTGGTAGTGGGGACTGCGTACGCGCCGTCCCCTCGGAATTCTTAGAGGGACGAAAATCACCACTGGCCGATATTCTCAGATTTGTTGGAGTCGTTATCGCCCATGTCAATATGAAATACGTTGTATGTTTTAAACGTATTTTAGGGGATACTTTCAAGACAGTGTTTCCTGTTCCGATATTAAATTAGAGCGCGAGCGTGAGCGAATTAATCGTTGTGAGTCGAAACATTCTAGAAGAACGACGCTAAATAATATTTTCAATTCAGTCCTTAACAAAGTTAGGGGTGATGTCGCTTGTCCTCTATTTCGTTACTATTGCAAATTATTTATTTTGTTCTTTATGAATAGGTATTATTTACAATATAATTAATTAATTAATTTATTAAAGAATTAATTTATTAAATCTAAAAATGTTTTAGGAAATAAAAAGCTACATTAAGAACAATTAAATCACTAAGTAAAAATAAAATACACGAGGCGCTTCGGCGTCAAAGAACTTTCATTTCATTTTATTTGATTATTTATCAACAATTTACATTACATTCGAATTTTCAATAACATTTATTTCAGTATACAATAATGAAATAATAATAAAAAAATAAGAATATTTTATTGTCAGGCATCGTGTATTCGTGGCCCATAGTTAGTAATACATTTTCTTAAACTATATTAGTATAAATCACAAAATTCAAAATTTACACCAGAATGAACTATTTAAAATCAAGCATTTACCTATATTAAAATCAAAATTTACATAATTAGAAAATTAAAATTAAAAGTCATGGGAGTAATTAAAATCATATGTTTAAAATAAAAATCACAATTAAATAACAATCACATACAATAGAAATCATGATAAAATAAAATCAGTCAAAGAAAAATCACAATAAATTATGATGGTTGGCTCAGGCTTTGTTGCCAACATGCAGCCTGATAAACCTCCCCATTGTAGGCCCATCTAGCCTCTCTGCAAACACCCTCATAAATATAAAACAAAGAAAAATAAATTACAATGCCATCTATCAATAACCGAAAACAAGTTCAACCGTAAGTTTAATAGATGTGGATTTATAATATCAATGGACGTTTCATACTTAAAAATACTGTTACAGTCAGTTCACACCGAACGCGACGCGGAGCGACGTGACGCAACGATACTTCAAATGTGTATCTTTTCTTGTCGTAAATAAGGTTAGATTTAGAGTCGCTATTAAAATGCAGCGCGGCGCCGCGCTGCGCTGCGCCGGATTGTGACAGGTGTATCTTTTCGTGTAGGAAATAGAGTTCGATTTTGAATAACTCTATTGAAATGTGCGCGCAGCGTCACGTTTCGGTCTGAGCCGACCCTTATTATTATTTGGACGAACGACGCAAAGCGCCTGTACATATCCTTAGTTAGTACTAATTTTCAAAACTAGATGGCGCTATTCATTTACGTCACGTTTCTGAATCACGGTGTTAAGATTCTCCGCCGTTGAACGACCCTCGCGCGGTATTGTAGATAATTCATACTTACCTGGCATAGGGGACACCGTGATCAAGAAGGCGGTTCCCCCAGGGCGAGACCTACCATTGCACTGCGGTTAGGTTGACCCCTGCGATTATCCCTAATGTGGATAACTCGAATGCGTAATTTTTGGTAGTGGGGACTGCGTACGCGCCGTCCTCTCAGAAATCATGATGAAATGGTGTCTACACACCAAAGCACAAGCCGGTAGGGACACGATATCGCAACCATAAGTAGCGATATCGATATAGTATCGGTATCGATACAAAAGTATCAAATTAGTAATAGCATCGAAACGAAAGTATCGATATGAGTAAGTATCGAAAGAATTTGGAGTTTCCCTACTACTTTTTTTTTAGCTTGTAATGGTAGTCATCAAATGAGTCCTCCCACCCAGGGCAGGACGGGAGGGACTGTCAGACTTGTACTGACTAAAATCCACGGTGTCCTTCAATAGCTCTTTACGTTCCAGGGTCCTGGTAATTTGATAAGTCCCGCGA
Source organism: Agrotis exclamationis (assembly GCA_950005045.1). Taxonomy (NCBI): domain Eukaryota; kingdom Metazoa; phylum Arthropoda; class Insecta; order Lepidoptera; family Noctuidae; genus Agrotis; species Agrotis exclamationis. Next base: position 5,374,861 of record OX465441.1, on the reverse strand, counting down.
CCCCGGCAGGCTTTGGCCCTCTAAAGGGGGGCCCCGTCATCATGCTGACGGTCTTTGAGGCGCGCGTGGAACACAACGCGCCGTCGACCCGGGCATGGTCCATTGTCGGACAGCGAGTCGCCCATTACTCGCTGCACGCATGTCCGCGCCATAGTTTCTCTACTACTTTAAATTAATTCACAGCCACATGATCCACAACAGAGATGCGCAGATCATGAATGTGACTTGTTGTGATTTATTAATGCACCACAATTAAAATAAAATAACAAACAATTTAGATAGGTACAAAAAAAGGTTTGATAGGTACAAAAATAAAAGCTATGTACGTACAGCAATCTTACTCATATCTGACAGTACACTGAACACGAGAGTGAGTGAAACAAAAACACCGCACAGTTCTTATTATTTTCGAATGAGTCACGAGTTAAAATGTCAAGTGGTTCTACTTGGTTGTAATATTGCTACTAAATTAAAAGTACGTACTGCGCGATGATCTTTTTCGTAAAGTCATACCAACTGAAAATGGTATAAGTCTTATGCCATTGACCATACACGGTACCAACCAGTATACTTGTGCAAATCTAGACTTGCACAAACACAGGACAGTGACTATGTTAGTTTGTACAAGTATACTGTAACGTGTGTGGCCAGCATTAGTGTGGACGGTTTAGTGAATTTATGTGTGTGTTGAACATCACTTTTACAACACACGCATATAGAAAACTATTGGCAACGTTATGAATCACGAATGTTGAGATATAATATGCATCCCTTTCTTACGCCTTCACAATGCACAGAGACAAAAACAGTCTGTTGCTATTTTAGTTAAGGTTTCTATTGTTTTAGTTATTATTCTGAGGTTCAGAATACCGATCTAAGTACGTTAAGCTGATGCGTTAAATTGGTACTTATGAGTTAGTTGTTATTTTAATTTTTTTTATGGAATCGATACTTGATGCTAAGTACTGATATTAGTACTAGTATCGAAAGAAAGTATCGAATATCGGAATACTAGTATCGAATCAAAAAGTAGCGATATGAGTAAAGTATCGGATTCGATATCGTGTCCCTACAAGCCGGCGGCGGCGGGCTAGGCCGGCTAGATTGAACAATGCAAAGTCGTCAAAATCATGCCGCCGGCAGCGGCGGGCCGGCGGCGGCGGCTTTGGTGTGTAGACAGCCTAAGGTTTCGTATCGAATCTTTTTTCGGACGGGATTCAAATTCACTTCATTCTGACTTTTTACAAGGTTAATATTAGGTTCATAAATATTCTTGTTCTATTATATAAGGCACCAATTTGGCTTATCAAAATGTTAAGTCAAACTGCTACCTTGTGCATTTCGATTGCAGACCTACAGTACCCCTGGCCAAACTCGGTTGGCTAACGTAACTGTAGATGTTCCAAAGTTAACCGATACTACTGTATAAAGTGTTCGCCTTTAAGAGGTAGGTTCAAAAGGCATAGTAGACAATATTTTGCGTATTAACCACCTCGCTCCATCGCTGAATAGCATGGTACAAGGAGCAAAATATAATAAGTATACCAAAGTTTTTATCACTTTGAAAAATCGTAATCATTCTTGTTACGATAGATTATTTATGATATTTTCTTCTTGTTTTATAAGAATATAATACAGAAAGTTCAATTGTTTATCAATAAAATAAAAAATATATATCGACGGGTAAAAGGCAAAAGGGGTCAAGCACCACAGATCATATTGTTCAGGAGAATAAAAAGAAAGTTTAAAAAAAAAATATCTCTTTATTGCTTTATTGAATCACATCACAATCTTCAGAAAAGTTTACTAAAATACAATGTTCTTTAATAATTTTACATCAAAATAAACCTGAGATCAATAGTTTCAAAGATAGATGTCGTTTGACTCCAGGTTTTTACCATGTTTATCGCATTTGCGAGGGGTCAAGTAACAATATTTAATGTTGGAATATTTAGATTTTGGCCTAAGCTTCATGTCAATAAAGTAATATTTTATTTTATTTGGCACAACAGATCATAGAACTAATTCAGATTTTGGCTTAAGCTACCATAATCTTAATAAGTATTATTTTATATTTGGCACAGCAGGTAGGTAATAGAACTATGAATTATGTATTAAACTAAAACAATACAAGGAACAAAACTGAGATCCAAAAAACAGCAGTTACCTAACTGTTAGTACATACAACAGCATGTCATCACATTATTTGAGTAAATAAACCACAATAATTTAGTACTTAATCTATAAATATAATAAATTTGTAGAAAAGTGGTGTCTGTACAATGTAAATATATAAAAAAAAGTAGCAGGGGTTGTTATTTTATCGATGCCGAACCCGAAATTAATTTTTTTTTGTCTGTTTGTCTGTGTGTTTGTGCACGCTAATCTTCGGAACTACTGGACGGATTTGTATAATTTTTTTTTTCATTTTAGTTTTTAAATGTAGTAGGTATACAGTGTGTCCGGACACGAGTTAGCGATACTTGAAGGGGATATTATAGGTTCATTTTCATCGACAAAACTGCTTTAAAAAAATTCTTACTCCAACACCTCGCGAATGGCGGCCATTTTAGTTTTTTGATTTGTCCAACTGTGGTGTGTACAATAAAATGCAAATATCTTTAAATCCAAGAGACCTACAAACATGCTAATGACTTTATTGCAAAGTTAAATATTAAGGCTTTTCATAAACTTGCGAAGGTTTTCTAAATAATATGTAAAAAGAACCAAAAAACGTGGGCAAACACGAAATTGTACACAAAAATTACTGAATATTTTCACATTTTATACTCTAGCACGAAAAGTACCCCTGTATTTTGCTTAGGTTTTTGCATTAAATTAAAAGTATTTGAGTTAGGCTATAAAATGATATCAAAATTATTTCTCTACGTCAAGTACTTTAGGAGTTATTCTTACTTGAACATAACCCTTCCTTAGCGAATGTACCCCAATATTATAGGTGTCGCATTCTTTGGGCGAGCTAAATCGTTTTAGTGTAAATTTATGAGCTGACATTATTAACCACCATGTAAATGATCCCAACTAATCACCCATAAACTGAAATGGCCCATTTTTTTTAATTTATTCAAAGAAACCGATTTCATAAAGTAAAAAAAAAATATTATTTCAGTTTAATGGTGATTCGTCGGGATCATTTACATGGTGGTTAATAAGGCCAGCTCATAAATTTACGTTGAAACGGTTTAGCTCGCCCAAAGAATGCAGTTTCTGTAACATTAGTGGTACATGTGCTAAGGAAGGGTTATGTTCAAGTGAGAATAACTCCTAAAATACTTAACGTAGAGTGATAATTTTGATATAATTTTATAGCCTGACTCAAATACTTTTAATTTAATGGAAAAACCTAAGCAAAATACAGGGGTACTTTTCGTGCTAGAGTATAAAATGTGAAAATATTCAGTAATTTTTGTGAACAATTTCGTGTTTGCCCACGTTTTTTGGTTCTTTTTACATTTTATTTAGAAAACTTTCGCAAGTTTTTGAAAAGCCTTAACATTTAACTTTGCAATAAAGTCATTTGCATGTATGTAGGTCTCTTGGATTCAAAGATATTTGCATTTTATTGTAAATACCCCGGTTCGACAAATCAAAAAATTAAAATGGCCGCCATTCGCGAGGTGTTGGCGTAAGAATTTTTTTAAAAGCAGTTTTGTCGATGAAAATTAGTCTATAATATTCCCTTCAAGTATCGCTAACTCGTGTCCGGACACACTGTATACAGGGTGATTTGTAATTCGATGCGGTCCTTGAAATGGATGATACTAGACCTTATTTGCAACAATTTTAACCCCGACAACATGGGGTCTAAACTGACTGGTTTTAGAGATATCGAATGTTAAAGATTTTTCGAAAAATTTCCACCTCACCCTCATTAAGTGCTTATTGTTAGAAATTAACGATAGTCACCACTTAGAATTAACGCTTTTCTGATAGAATATGAACGACTGAATCTAGTGAATACAAGTTTGTTATAAAACTAATCATATCTTGGGAAATTAAGTGTCATAAAGTTTCTGTTTTGAAGTTTTCTGAAAACTTCCCTTGTCTTTCAAAGCATGTTTAAAAAAATAAATGTATGATACTTGGTTTACAAATTACAGGAAAAACTTTCTTGTCTCATTACCTTTCTAAAATGGTGCCACAGTACTCACTTTTAGTTAGTGTCTGACCAGAAAATTAGGGTTGTTACTGACAAGGTAGTAATTCAACGAAAATCGGTTGCAATGTTTTTTCGACCCAACATTTTTTTTCTGTGGTTTTTGTCCAAACTGCTATGTGATATTAGCTTTTTGAGTCAATGCGCTAAATCGTGGTTGATGACATCAGGCAACATCGCGCTTTATCTGGAGTATTTTTACCTGTTCTACCAGTAGGGTGAGAATAAATTTGAAGATCTGGAACACCTGGTGTGGAACTCCAAGAGCCCAGCTTAACTATAACATATGGAATGACGTCTTAGCAAGAGTGGTTCAGTCTGATGAGCACTCTCTGTTGACGTATAAAAATTGAAGATCTGGAACACCTGAAAAGTTGTCGGTCTGATGGGCATTTCCTGTTGACTTATAAAAATCGAAGATCAGAAACATCTGATGTGGAAATCAAAGCTATCGCTAATTTCACTATACAGGGTGATTTTTTTAACTGGGCGTGGATAGCTATTTCCGAAACTATGAGGAATATCAAAAAACGATGAAAGGAGTCTCGAGGCCGATTCTGATGAAAACTAAAACTGCATCATTGGATTTTAGAAAAATTAATAATCCTGGCCAGGAATCGAACCCGCTGATTTTGGAAAAAAAAATCACACCTGTATTATTACATATTCGATAGTGTTGCTAATAAGGATCAAATTCTGGGAAGTAATCATATACGGCAAACTTAAGGAAATTACAGATTTTTATGAAATTGCTATTTTATATGTTACTTTACTTCTACTGATCCATAAATTAATTCGAAATTATAAAATTTCATTGTTTTCAATGTTTCACTGGATTTGACGTCTCAACAATCCCACTGTATTCAGCAATTAATACGAAATTATTGAGTTGAACAAGTACAGTCGCAACAATAGTTTACATCAAAATCGGCCTCGAGACTCCTTCAACGTTTTTTGATATTCCTCATAGTTTCGGAAATAGCCATCCACGCCCAGTTGAAAAATTCACCCTGTATAATTAATTATAAAATAACATAAACTGGGAGTACCTCCACGCGGTGAAGGCGGTAAGACTTTAGGACTGATTTTCGATGACGATGGTATATCATTAAAAATCTGACTCTACTGGCCAGAACTCCCATTTATTATTTACCCGGGCTCTATTGGACATTAGACGTTTCAGATCTTCGATTTTGACGACTCCGTTGTCGCTGGCATAAGCAACAGGATCCGCGTACGAAGTCGCGTGCAGAAGCTAGTTCTTAATAAAATAAAAAATCAACAATTATTCGGTCTAAAATACGTCTCAATTTCACGTTTTCGGGAGTTGCAGACATGTTTTATTTAAAATGTTAATCTGTGTTAAAAACTGCGATCGCTTTTCAAACACGCGTGAACTTGCTTTCACGCACACAAAACATACACCCACTTGCAACGGCACTGGCGCGCGTACTGAGTGAATCAAATGCAACGTAATGAAAATAAAATTATTTAAGAAAGGGGCCAAGCGCCAATTATGTTTAGTTGACAATCTTTACTATTGGTGTAAGCGACGTTATAGTATTTCATTTTCTTATATCAATAGTGTTAAGTGAAAAAATATTACTAAACAAATAAAAGGAATATGGATACAAACGACATATTTATTTCTAATATTGTTTTTAAAATTATGCCAAATGACAAGGCGATACAAAAACGTAATATACAAAATGGTCCTTCAACCAAGCAAGGTAAAGTCGGTGTCGCTTGAGCACTTTTGGTAAGTATCGATTTGGCAATTCAGTACAAATAATTCTTTGGTGCAAGTAACTTTTTTTCTTGCTAGAAAAACGATACTATGACCATTCGAAAGAGAAAAAATAGAGGAGTTGGGGTCAATAAAAAAGTTAAGATCACAAAATGTGGCGCTTGACCCCTTTTGCCTTTTTACCGTCGATATATCACAAACTTTTAAATGTGTATGTGCAAAACATGTCTTTGAACTCAGATTTTCAGCTTAATTTGCCTTGAAAATCTTTGTTTTTTAACCGACTTCAAAAAAAAAGGTTAGGTTCTCGACAGTTCGACCTGTATGTATGTATAGGTATAATGTATGTTTGTCTGCGATTATCTCTCGTTTGGCTGAACCGATTTTGATGCGATTTTCAGATTAGTGTTTGTTACATTCTGCAATATATTAAATATGTATATTGACTGGAGAAGGTTTTAGTATATAACACTAATGGATATCTCGTGACTTTGCCCTCATAGATCCGTTTTTGTTGCTTACTTGGATAGTAGATCTTCAAAGACGCCGATTAAAAGAAGTCGGTGGCCATAGTCAATGAAATAAAAAACAAAGCCACCGAATTCCGAAAGAAAAGTTAATTTACATTTTTTTGCGTTTGGTTTTGAAGTCGGTTCCTTTTTTTATAAAGTTTTTTTATTCTTCAATATTTCTTTGCTAATATTTAATCACCTCTTTATCACCAGACCTCAACAGACGGGAACATCACCAGCAGTATACTGACCTTTGTGCCAACTATAGAAGATGCTGGACGGGTCCTGTCCTGCCGAGCAGTTCAGCCAAGTCTAGTGCATTCAACGAATGAAGATGGATGGAAAATGGAGATACAACGTGAGTAATAACCGTACTTAAGGCTTGTATTCACTGCGTTCGGCGAGTAATGGGTGACTCGCCGTCCGTCATGAACCATGCCCGGGTCGATGGCACGTCGTGTTTCACGTGCGACTTTAAGAGCTGTCAGCAACTTGACGGGGGCCCTATAGAGGGCCATAGCCTGCCCCTGGAACATAAAGGGCTATTAAAGAAACTCGGTGGATTTTAGCCAGTACGAGTCTGACAGTCCTTCCCGCTTGATCTTGGGCGAGAGGGACTCATTTGACGATTTTACCACTTAAAAAAACCTTCATCACCTATGCGGTCGATTATAACGGCAAAATGTGGTCTTAATGCCCAGCCCATGAATGTCTGATACTATTCAAAATCACCCACAACGGTAGATACAGAAAATTCAGGTAACATACTTTTTAAACCGTTCGCTATTATGTGCCATTAGTATATTTCAGGACTCTGTGAGCGTCGCCGTTTGGCAAGAATGCTTGGAAAGTATTTTACAACGCAGAAAAATAATCATTTTATCTCTAAAACCACTAAAATGTCTAAGAAAAATAAAATTTAAAACATCCTGTTTTGGTACAAATATGATTTTTACAAGTTAGGACAAAAAAAAATGTCTATTGAATTAACCATGAAATAAAAAAGAGAAAAGAAATCGCTCATCGGGTTCTAGTTTTTTTTTTTTTAAATTTATGACAAAACTTAATGGCAGGACTATTGAAATACATATTGCACATTTACATACGAGTACATGCTCAGAGCCCTTATCACGAGTTTTCACTATTTTACTTTACAGCGTTCCCAGTATTTACAGCGTTTCTTGTATGGAGAAATGGAACAGCGCCTCTGGTGTGCGAAGAAGGAACTAATTTTCCTTGAAATTTGTCAATTGACAATGTCAAAGTTCCAGTTTACTTTACAGCAGAATAACTGAAAACTCATGATAAGGCCTCAGATCCCGCTTGCTGTATTTTGGACATCGATAATAACAGCATTAGGATCACTTTTATTTAAAAAAAAAGAAAAATGGTACTAATGCTGTTTTCGTTTATCTGTGCCCACTAAAACCCTAACCTAAACGAAACGCCGTTTTATTACTTACACATTTTTTTCTTTCCCATCAGATCTACCGGTAGCAAAACTGGAGTTGGGCGCTAATTTGGACGCCAGCAAGGTGGTGGAAGGCTCAGACGTGTACTTAGACTGCAGAGTACGAGCAAACCCGTGGCACAACCATGTATACTTTACACATAATGTAAGTTTTAAATATTTTATACGCATAAAGCTCAACAATAGACTTTTAAGAATGGAATGAAAGATACGACTTTGCCGGGTATGATCCGAAAGACGTTCAACGTCTTATACTTAAGGCAACGATTTGCCAACACCCCTATTGTGTGCAAAGCTAAGGAGTCGTACGATTGCCGGTCAGCGTAGGCGCAGGAATGTGGACGGCGAGTAATGGGCGACTCGCTGTCCGATCATGGACCATGCCCGGGTCGATGTCGCGTCGCAAAAGAGCTATCAGCAATATGACGGGGCCCTACTTAGAGGGTCACAGCCTGTCGGGGTCACGGGACTGTCTCATCTGGTAACCGTGACCCTAGAACGAAAAGGGCTATTGAATGATCACCGTGGACTTTAGTCAGTACCTACAAGTCTGACAGTCCCTCCCGTCCTGCCCTGGGTGGGAAGACTGATTTGATGATTACCACGACAAAAAAAAGGATTGTTGCATGTCTACCATAGTTTCTGTGTACCCCATGGGGGGAAAGCGCGAGTTTATGCGTCTGTCTATACATTATTCTTCAAGTCAGTCTAGTGTGACCGATTCCATTAATCTTGAAAGGAATCGGGATCGTTCGTGCGTTTCCGGACGCTTTCGCACGACTGAATTTGGTACGAAAATGCTTGATGAACAAACGCAGAATACTACCCACATTTTGCCACATATTTTAACGTTGTAAGCGGGTAAACTTCTTTCTGGTAATTAGGTACTACCAAAATCTGTGCTGGTCTTTAGATAATGTTTAAGTCCCTGTTTTTCGAAATGACTAAAGAAGTGAACAGATTATAATTAACCTTGATAATTAGTATATTAAATATCCAGATTCCGAGTTCAAAACAAAACGTAACGTTTTTCGTGAAACCACCTTTGATATCGCTGCAAAAATACAAAAGGGCCACAAGTCGAAAAAATTGAAATTTGTGGCCGTAGCGCAATAGCGGAATCAATCGAAGAGGATATCTTTTTTTCCTTTTTTTGGCTTAATTTCTCAGCGGCTTAATAGGAATCTGGTCATTACGCCTGCAGGGTAAATAGGTATTAAAAGTTATTAGCATAGTGGGTCGGAATTAGGTAGAGTTATTCATGTACTTACACTGATTTCATACAGCGAAAGAATAAAGTGGATATGCCCCAAATCCCGGAATTACTTTTAAAGAGCAGAAAAACCCGCGATTTATTAAATAAAAAAGTTATTTACTTTACACAATTTATTTGTCTCATCTATCTCTGATGTTTTTACTATTATTTATTTTAAATACTGTTTTCCACACGAGATTGTCTATTAGAAATCCCGGGGAGATCCATATTCTACTACTAAAGTAACTCTACCTAATTCCGACCTCTGGTTATTACAAAAAATTTCGAAAAATATGAATGTTACAGCTAAATTAGACCTTTTTTTTCTATAGAAACAGATTTACAATGCATGTTCACTCACAATATCAATAAATTGAATATCTGTTGAACAATAATGGATACTTACGTATTTTTTTTTTGCATAATCAATGCATAATATCTACAAAGAAATAACGCATCAAAATTCGAGAGTCGGCTCGTGACGTCAGAAGCAAGTAAAAACTGTACCTACTTGCTTGTGACGTATTGGCATTTATAAGCGTCGTATCTTCGTCAATTTTGGTTTACGTTCCGAAACGAAAAAATACGTGGCAAATATTTTTTGATAATGTAACCGACGGACTTTGTATTAGCTTTTTACAGTTAAAATACACTATTATAAAACCATTCTCTTTTTCGTCTAGGGAGTGGTAGTAAAACCAGGTCCCGGTGTTCTTCTGGCCAACCAAAGCCTGGTCTTGCAGCGGGTGTCGAGGAAGGCAGCTGGTGCTTACGTTTGCTCAGCACGGAACACCCTGGGTGAAGGGTCTTCTGAGAGCCTCGTTCTGGATGTTAAATGTAAGTAGATTGTAGAAATTGTGAAACATGGGAGCTCTATCTAAATTGTTCTTTAAAGTGTGTGGGAGTATTCGCCTGTAATGTAACGCAGCAGATTCGAGTGTTACGAGTACATCAGGGAGGGAGGAATATCGAGCATTATAAGTCGCGCCTTTTAATACAAAATTTAATGCCTTAATACAACTTATAACATCGCTTCACTTGTGATTAAACGTGTCGGGCGGGCCGCATACGTAACATTACACGCGAATACTTGTCAGTCAGTGTTTAAGACGGGGACGCGAGGTATAATGGGGACATAAACTCTTTAGGCATACTTAACACAACACTTAATTTGAGTTTATTTTGTACACTGAAGGAATAAAAGGCTTTTTTTTATTTTTTTTATTTTATTAACACAACACTAACGTAGCGCAAGCGCCATCAGGATGTCATTTGCAAGCGGCCATTAACAAATAGCGTCCTGTTGGCGCCAGCGCTACGTTAGTGTTGTGTTAAGTTTGCCTTAAGTGTGTGATTTCCCATTATACCTCTCGTCCCCGTCTTATACACTGTTCCCCTATTGTAATGCTCAAAGTCGAATCTGTATTGTTACATTACATGCAAATGCTCCTGGTGATGGAGCATTTTTATACGAATACTATGCGGCCACAATAACAACGAAATTGCGGTGGTATACTGTGACGTCATGCTCAACGTATTTCCGATATTAATCATATGAAAATAACATTAATTATCAGGATAATAACGATAGCAAATTAATTAGAACAATGTTTTTTTGGGAAACGTATTTATCAATTCACAGTTTACAGGTGAAGGTCATTGACTCTTTCGTTCAAATTTCGTTCAAAATATTTGTCAACACCGCTTTCAAAAGCAAATAATATATCTAAAACACAAACTTTCAAAGCAAAACTAAAACCCATCTTACACAGAGCTCTATCCTCAAACTTGAAGTAATACTGTAATTTATATCTTAAAACTTGGCGGTAAAGTATAAGTTTGAATGTCGCTATCTACCTACCCTCCAATGATTAATATTTCATCTCGACCGCCATATTGATTTCACAACTTTATGTTGGCACTATACCGAATTTGTTATTGCTTTTACACTATGGTCCATGATGATTGTTGCTGGCCATTGAAGAGAGTATGCCAATGTTTTTGACTTGCCAGAAACTATGGTATTAATTGTTAAAGAAACTTTAGCTCATATAATTGAACTTAGTTTAGTTATTAGCAGAGGCCGGAATTAGGTAGAGTTATTTTAGTACTTGCAACAAAATGTGATATTAATATGGATCTTCCCGGGATTTCTAATAGACAATCTCGTGTGGAAAACAGCATGAAGCCTCCTGCAGACACACGCGATTAATCGCGCTGCGACAACGAGCCAAGCTAATTTCCACTCTAAAAATACCGAATGGACCGCGACACGTCGCCCCACGCGATTAATCGCGTGTGTCTGCAGGAGGCTTTAAAAATAATAATAATGCCAGAGATAGATTAGGCAAATAAATTGTGTAAAAGTAAATCACTTTTTCATTTAATAAATCACGGGATTTTTCTGCTCTTTAAAAGTAATTCCGGGATTTGGGGCATATCCACTTTATTCTTTCGCTGTATGAAATCAGTGTAAGTACATGAATACTTACTACATGAATACTTATTACTACCTAATTCTGACCTATAGTTATAAGACACATAGACATACCGACATTATTCTGTTGTGCAAAGTTGAAATTAAACTAATTGTTGTTTTATTTTAAAGAAAATTAGATAAACAAAAGATAGTACATATTTAAATTATTTGAAGCATAATCTATTTTTTTTGTCAAGACGCCCGCCGTGGTTCTGTCAAAGCAGAATACCGTGGTCCTGGAACGAAAAGGGCAACCGGAAGAACAGGGTGGACTTTAAGTCAGTAAGATTCTGACAGTCCGTTCCGTACCAACCAGGGTTAAAGACTCATTTGAAAAACTTGACAGAAAAAATAGCGTAATTACTATTCATTATGACAGGCCTGTTGGTTTAGTGGTTAGTGACCCTGACTGCTATGCCGGAGGTCGTGGGTTCGATTCCCACCCAGTACAAATGTTTGTGTGATGAGCACGATCATTTGTTCTGTGTCTGGGTGTAATTTATCTATAATATTTATATATTTAGAAATATATAAGTATGTTTATCAGTTGTCTAGTACCCATAACACAAGCTCTGCTTAGCTTGGGACTAGATGGCGTTGTGTGATAGTTGCATGCCCGTTTTACTTACCAATTTCTTGACGTCAACGTGTCTTCCTCATCCATATTTCTCTATAACCCATCATTTCTTCAACCAATATTGTTTCTCAACAGTTGTGCCAACCTGCAAGTCATCAGCTCCCATCGTGGTGAGGGCAGCAAGAGGAGAGGTGATTGACATCGACTGTGATCTAGATGCCAATCCTAAGGTAAGCACATAGACCTGTCACCGTAATATTGTGAACACCATTCGTTTGTTGACGTAATAGTAGCGTTAACGCCATCTGTTAGTATTTGATGGTACCTTTATCGATAGGTAGGTAACTAAATAAAAAACCTTACAATACGCTGATACCATGAAATCAAGAAAAAAAATCCATGATGATAACTCTTAAATTGAATCCGAAATGTCTTTTTCATCATCATCATCATCATCAGCCTATAAATGTTCCCACTGCTGGGACACAGGCCTCCTCTCTCTGTGAGAGGGAGTGGGCCGTAATCTACCACGCGGGCCCAGTGCGGATTGGTAGATGTCACATGTCTTCGAATTTTTGGTTCTAGGACATGCCGGTTTCCTCACGATGTTTTCCTTCACCGTTTTGAGAGCAGTGGTGTTGAAATAAATTACACAAAGTAATACGCCTGACGGGGTTCGAACTCACGACTCGACTCGTAAGGCGAGGCCGATACCATTGGGCCACCACTGCTCACAAAATGTCTTTTTGCTGTTGCAAATTACTGTAATTTAGAGTAATTTGGAATTTGCGGGCTCATCGTTTCGGAAGATCATAATCGATTTAAAACAGTTTCTAAATTATATGAAAAGAAATTGTGAAATATATTAAGTTAAGAATCTATTAAAGATTACAGAGCGTTTTTGTTCGTTCAGTACCCTGAGCACGAGTTTTCAGTATTTGAGACGTAAAGTAAACTGGAACTTGGACAACTTCAAATTGACAATTTTCAAGGAAAAAATTAGTTCCTTCTTCGTACACCAGCGGCGCTGTTCCATTTTTCCATACAAGAAACGCTGTAAATACTGGAAAGACGCTGTAAAGTAAAAGAGTGAAAACTCGTGCTAAGGGTACTGGTCATTAACGCTCAGTAGTTTTTAAAAGATTTTAGACTTCATGCGCTTGGGTCATGGTCATACGTATACCGCGACTCCGGTACACAAAAAAGGCTACCGAAGGACACCGTGGATTTTAGTCAGTACAAGTCTGACAGTCCCTCCCGCCCTGCCCGGGGCTGGGAGGACACATTTGAAGATTTTACAACGAAAAAAAAAAGGGTCATAAATTCGTTTTTTTTAACCTATCCTATGAGTATTGTGAGTCGATTACATTGGCATCTATAATATTTTATTAATGCGAACGAAGCCATATTATTGTTTTTTTTTTTTAATTGCTTTCACTAGGAATTTCTCATGTATCGTGGGTGTGTTTATAAACATTTAAACTCACATACACAAACAGCCAGACCCAGAACAAGTACTTATAAAAAAAAATTAAAAAAAATCTCTATTACTAGAAAACTAGGTACTTACAGTAAGTCTCCTTCAATACAAATCTAGTGAAATAAATGTATTTCGGTGTCAAAGGAGTGCTTTGACATTCGTACTAAAATAAAAGTTTGTACAAAAATAAACGACAATTACTTAAAACATATCGTGGTATACAAAAACAAACAAAAAAATAACAATAAAAGCTAAGCAAATGTTTACGTATGTTTGTGTTGTGGTGTGCTGATGTTTATGCGTGTGTGTGTGTGTGTGTGTGTGTGTGTATGTGTATGTGTGGGTGTGTGTGTGTGTGTGGGTGTGTGTGTGTGTGTGTGGGTGTATATGTGTGTGTATGTCCTGCGACTAAAGTACTTATAGATCAAACAAATATTTGTTCCGTGCGGGAATCGAAATCGCGACACACAGCGTAGGAGTTGATCGCTCTGCTCATCAAGGTTGGATCATTTGCTTGAATAACTCCACTAACATAGTTATAAATATTATACGCATTAACGCATGCGTCGCGAATTTCAAAGTTTTTCTATGGAAAGAAAAATTCGAACTACGAGCAGGATACGAACCTGCGACCTCCGTATTCAGTACATCCGACGCTCTTTCTAACCGAGATATCGAAGTTCATGCCTGCTGCGTCGAAATCTTCAATCCATTTCTAACGTCTCGCCCGCGGTTCGATTTTTTCTTTCTAAAGAAAAGCTTTGAAACTCCACTGACTTCTACATATTTACCGACGCTTTTAACATCATTGAAATGCCTATTTCCTCCCATAAACCTCTAAAACCATTATATAACTTTAAATCCTTTTTTAGGGTTCCGTAGCCAAATGGCAAAAACGGAACCCTTATAGATTCGTCATGTCTGTCTGTCTGTCTGTATGTCACAGCCACTTTTTGTCGAAAGTATAAGAGCTATCGTGTTGAAACTTGGTAGGTAGATGTATTATGTGAACCGCATTAGGATTTTCACTTAAAAATAAAAACAAAACAAATTTTGGGGGTGCCCCCGATACTTAGAATTGAAAGTCAAAATTTTTTTTTCACCAAACGTGTGGGTTATCTATGGATAGGTCTTTAAAAATTATATTGAGGTTACTAATATCATTTTTTTCTAAACTGAACAGTTTGCACGAGAGACACTTCCAAAGTGGTAAAATGTGTGTCCTCCCCCTGTAACTTCTAAAATAAGAGAATGATAAAACTAAAAAAAATATATAATGTAGACCTCAACAAAAACTTCCTACGAAAATTAGTTTGGATGAGATACAGTTAGCAGTTTTTGAGATATAGTACATTTTCAAAAACCGCAAATATAACTTTGCCATTCATACAAACACTATGAAAAACAAAGTTATTTTTATTGTTTGTGTATATTACTTACTATTCTCAATATAATTATATCCCTAATCTATGCTTGCTACTACGGAACCCTTCATGGGCGAGTCCAACTCGCACTTGGCCGGTTTTTTAATAAAGCTTTCAAGAAAATAATTTTCGAATATCAAGCCTCAGAAGATATTAAACATAGGAAATTCGATTCGAAGGGACCACAAGGTCATTATGGTGGTTACAATGGCTTTATATGAAAGTTAAGACGCGAATTTCTGACCTTGAAATATGATTCTTGATAGAATTTTCGTCGATACGTGTCACAGTGTGGGATGATGCAGTAGGACAAGTCGTTTTAGAATTGAAACGTAAATGTGTGAGAGATAATTTGTCAGGTAGTAGCTCTAGGCTCGGCTGTACGAGGTTGTTTTGCTTTTTTGACGAGTCTGTGTGTGTCCACACTGGAAGCCCAGCGCGGCGGCGTGTGTGTCCACACTGCCGATCAAGCGTTTGTTTTTGTTGCGGCGACTTCAGATATTGCAAACCGGTGGTACAAAGTAGTTTCTATAAATCTTGTTTAATGAAATTCAACACCTGTTATATCTGTTGTTGCCTAGCAACGCCTCGACTCGCAAAATCGCTTGTAGCCATCGCGCTAGGCGCCCGCCTTACTTCAGTGGGGCCACAAGCGGCGATTACATACGTTCAATATTTCCGCGCCCGCCGCCGCCACCGCGCTAGGCTTGCAGTGTGTTTGAGCACTGTGATTTCTTTGTTGCCATGCTATAAGTTTTCTATTAGGCTAGATAATGCTACAAGATCAGTAATATTTTATGCATTATCCGGGTTATTAACTATCTAGGTATATAAAAATCGTCTATATCTATCCAATAGTTTACGTGTAAGAGTATAAACAAACCACCATTCATCATCACAAACTTTCGCATTTTTTATGGGTTTGTCTCCACGGATCCCAGTATCAGATTGATTTATCAAAGGAGTGCCTGTGTCGTCTCAGCCTCCTGCGAATTCAGATCACTAAATCTAATCTGTCGTAACAATTGTGATACATTTTAACTACTTTACTGATAGCCCAATGTTCTATAATAATGTATGTACCTAACTTATACACTTCTGAGGCCCTGGCACGATTTTTCGTTTTTGTACCGTAAAATAAACGGCGACTATGACGTTAATTTGGTGGATGAAATTAGGTTTTCGTCCGCACACTACAAGCGCTTCTTTGTTTTCCGTACAATTTGTGTCGTTATATACTTGAAGTATGTTTGTACGGCCAAGTATGCATGAATTCATGCAGGGGCGGCCGTGGTATTTCGTCTCAGTCTCTTGTCTCTGTCGCGACGCGAACCGCCAACTTTAAAGTAAGTTGATCTGCTGAACTTTTTTACTCTGTGTCCCATCTTACCGAAGCGTCACTAATGGTTACCTAAATCTTCAATTAATGGGTTAGTCAGCATTTTATTAAATTTAAGAATCATCTTTTGTTAAAAAAGGCAGGTTTTTGCCAATAAAGTTCTGATGTGATGTCAAATCATCTTTTCGCATTTAATATTGGATGAGTTGACTGTGCTCAGGGTGTCGCCTTTTTTATTACTTAATATGCCTTTCTTTTAAGGTGCTAATAGACGTGAGCATTCACTTGTAACAGAGCAACATTGAGCATTCGCTTTGTTTAATTATGCCGAATCGAACAACGAAGAGAGCCGCTCTGCTCTACTGTAATTAAGAAAAAAACGATTTGTATCCACGTTTTCAGGCCGAAGAGCTTGATATTTTTCAACATAATTTGCAAATTCTTCATGCACAACAAATGACCGGTCAATTTTAGTTTTCGTGTTAGGCAGTTTTATGAGTAGTAATTTGTTATGTTTTTCTACATTTTCTATTGTCAAGTTTGTCAATTCCACGGTTCTGCAGGCTCCCGATATCCCAAAAATTAGAACAACCTGTAAAAAAGACATAAGTTGTATTAAAGGCACCAAATTCGCATAGTATTTTTGTGAAATATTTTGGTAACTTATTAAAAAGGGCAAGTAAATACGTAGGTACCTTTATTGCTAAATAAATTTCATCCGGAGCTTCATTTAAGAATTTCTGTACTTCTTCTGCAGTAAATACCTTCGATTTCTTGCTTTTAAAGCCGTCAGACTGCCTTTTCAAGAAAGCAGTAAGTTTAGAAAAATCTTTCAAATTCACGTCATGTTTTGTCATCATTGTAGATTTTAGCATGGAATAAAAGCACCATAAACTGGAAGGTTGTAGCCTCTTAGATAATTCATCAAAATATGATATAAAAACACTTTCAGAAAGAGATTTCACTTTTTTTTCTGACCGCCATTTCATAAATTCGTCGTATGCCTTTACATATCTTTCTTTCGAGTTCGGCGGTAATATATTTTCGACAACTGTTTTTGCCCTTTCTTTAATAAAATCGGGCGTTAGATCTATGTCTTCGTCACTAGACATATTTAAAACTTTTGAAAAAGAACTCAAACAAGAAAATTAATTATTTTCGCGATGCTTTCGCGCCTACTAGTAGACTGCCTTTTTTTTTTCACGCACGCAAGCGCGTCAAATCTTGCTGGCCAGTTTGATTTTTAAATCGATTCCATCTAACATACGATGTGGAAACAAATAGTTCCATATTTAAAATAAAATCTTTATAAAATAAATTGTCTAGATTCCGATTCGAGTAATTAATCGATACCGAGAAAAAAAAAATTAACTTTTTAAAAATATTCTTCGTGCAGTATGAGTATGACAGTTCTTTTTTCAAATTCCAAAACCTATGCTGTAATGATAGTCATACACCCCGGCATTCAGGGGTGTAAGGGTGTACTTACAGAGCAAGAGATATGTAAAATATTATTCGCGGCTGTAAGTAGTTACAGAATTATTATCATTAAAATCACCAATACAACCCTCCATGTTCATAAAAGCGTAGGAACAAAAAAATAACATAAAAATTCATTCCTAGAGCTTTATGAACTTAGAGTGTTGTATTGATGATTTTGTTGATTATAATTCTGTAACTGCATACGTCTTACCGCCGCGAATAATATTTTAATCAACATACAACCTAGCACTGGCTTGCAATTTGCAAAAGAACCTAAGAAAATTTGAATTTCGCGGGCTACCCTGGAGCATTCACCTTAAACGCTCTCATTTGTTTTTCTGTAATGCAACATTCGCAAGAATGCTCATTACAAATAAATGCTCAAGTTTTTCAGCATCTTAAGGTGTTCGAAAGGTGTTGTTACTTTTTGTGCCAAATTCAGTGAAGTATGATATAGCTATGAATTAAGCCTCCTGCAGACACACGCGATTAATCGCGCGGGGCGACATGTTGCGGTTCATTCGCAGTATTTTTAGAGTGGAAATTAGCTTGGCTCGTTGTCGCAGCGCGATTAATCGCGTGTGTCTGCAGGAGGCTTTAATCTTCAATCCATAATATTATTACAAAAAAAAAGTATGATAAAAAAGAATTGGTAGATTTCAACATCTTCACATATTTTTAATATCCTGGCACAGATAAGTAATCCTCAGTATTTAATTAAATATATTAGTGACGCGAGAAGGGAGATTTCCTTGCGTCGAAAAAGTTAATATACTTACATATAGGAAAGCCTTCCAAATATTTTTTTGTCATACTAACACGGATCATGTATTTTTGCCATTGACAACGCTTTTATGTCGTAGCCAAAAGGGTGATTTTCGTACTACATTAGTATTTTACTGAAATATGGTTATTTGTTCATCACTAGCCTATAATGTATCTTCAGTTGTTACTCAGGTGTCCTCTCTGTGAGAGGGAGTGGCCCATAATCCACCACGCGGGCCTAGTACTGGTTGGTAGATGTCATACGTCTTCGAATTTTTGGTTCTAGGACATGTCGGTTTTCTCGCGATGTTTTCCTTCACCGTTTTGAGAGCAGTGGTGATGAAATAAATTACATAAAGTAATGCGCCTACCATGGGGGCTGGTTCGAAGCGGCCCAGGAAAAGAGTTCCTGGAAGGAATTGGGGGAGGCCTTTGCTCAGCAGTGGGACAGTACAGGCTATTAAAAAAAAAAAAAAAAAAAAAATGCGCCTAGCTACCAGCTTGAAAGTCAGACCGATAACACTGGACTACCACTGTTCAATTAGTTGTGCGTTCAATTAAGGTTTATATTTTAAATAAATAATGTCGATAGGTGTTATAATTATGATGCACGCATATAAAATTCACTGTCAATTAGCAGGAACCTGAATAATTTATGTCATAAAATAACAGTTTAAATAAAACATGTCCTCTTTGAATGTATTTAAACTTTAACAATAACTATTCAGATACAATATTGCAAAACCTGCAAAAAGCGATATGTAAATATCAAATGCAGCTTTCATTTAACTTTATAAATATTGGCAGTTTTAAAACGGTTGGTGCTCCCAAAAATATTGTTATTTTTCAATTTTTATGTACAAAAATATGTGCGTTTTGTTAAAATTCTGTAACAGTAAAACAGTACGGTAAAACTCATGCATATTTATTGAAAATGCTATAACTTACTACCTGATGGAAAAAGCTGTATTTTTTCAAACTGATGGTATTCTGTTTTGTGTTTTTTTTTTTGTGATTGTTATTTCGATTGAATTCACAAACTATTCTACTGTAAATATAAATCACGTTTGTATCAGCCTATAAATTATATGTATTGTGAAATACACAATTTATCTAAACCGAGCGGAAGTGACGGCAACGCACAAACGGATACCATGGGTCCAGGACATGATTTTGTTTTTTAATTTTTTTAAGGATTTTAGTTTATTTCAGACTGTTCATAATCGTTATTCTACCGTAACGCGTAACCCAATTAATATAATAATAATTGTTTATTGAAATAATTGATGGACAAAAATATTTACAATTTGGGCCTTAGAACTATAGGTAATAATAATAAATTGAACCGTACCTGAACTAGGAATAATCCTGTATCTCAGGTAACTTATTAAATTCTCTAAAATCGGTATTATCTAAAATTCCTTAAACAAATAACTATCATAATAATAAACTATAATTAATATTGTTATAATACTAAAGATACAGTTTGTTGCATAACGCTAAAACTAGGTCGCATTTTTAACACTACAGAAAAAAAAAAATGTCTTGTCAACAAAAGTACGAAACTGTGCAGATTTGCATATTATATTTTATGCGAGTTGTAATAATTACAGAGGTACTTATGAGGAAACTATAAATAATACAATGAATACAAAGAATGTTAAGATTAAATTAGCGCTGTTATGTGACGTCATTATAATCAATGGAATTAATATATCTCGTCTCAGCCATTTTCTTAGCAGGGCAATCTTGATCCCCTGTTTTATGGTTGCTTGGTTTTTTATAACGCAAGCATGATGCGCACGTCGGTAGTTGAAGTTGCTTAGTGCACTCATTAGACTTATGGCCTTGTTCCCCACAATGTCCACACGTGTCGGTAGTCTCCCGGCAAGTCCTTGCAGCGTGTCCATACTGGTGACATTTGAAGCACCTGGTCACAAGTGTAAAGTCCCTCACTGGGCAGGATGTCCAATTAATGTACACTCGATTTTGGTTGATTAAGGTCTTTCTTATGCTTGCATTTACTTCTAGAATAAAGTTGCAAGTCGGTGCTTCTTTTTTTTTTTTTTTTTTTTTTTAATTAGATCTTTCATAAAAAAAATAATTATCTCACTACTTTCAAAACAAAAATCTATACTAACATTATAAAGACGAAATATTTGTATTTTGTGTGTGTGTGTGTGTAGTGTGTATGTTTGTAATAAAAAAAAAACTCAAAAACTACTGGACCGATTTCAAAAATTCTTTCACCAATTGAAAGCTGCTTTGGGCCTGAGTGACATAGGGTGAGCGGGCGAAGCCGCTGGCAAAAGCTAGTAAGAATAAAGTAAAGTAATAAATGCTATAAATACTTCAAATACGCTGTAAATAAAATACAGACCTGTGCTAAGGCCTCAATTAGAAATTTGTGAAGTAAACTAGTATAACTTAACAACAAAATTGTCTGGTCTATTCCCAGTTGTCCCCATTGACTTTGTCACCATTGGAGGCAAATGGGAAATAAAACCCCGTATGTCTCCTCTGGGGAAAATGGGAAAAAAGTCCCAATTGTCCCCCTTCAGCAAGTACATCGTATCTCAATGTTATCCAAGAGAAACTTCCTCAACTTTTCCAAACAAATCGAGCGGAGTATCTTTATCGGTAGCAGATCATAATAAGGCAGCATCCGAGCAGCATCCCAGAGCGAATGTACCTCATGAATAACATAATACTCCATCAGTGTACTATATTACCTGTTCTGCCGTATATTTTACCCCAGATTTTTGTTTTGTTTACTTTCCGACACAGATAATGTACTCTAGATGCCGCATATAAGGCAACTTAAGCGCGCCACACGTCAGTGCATTTGACATGCCTGGCCACTGGACTGATCAGTGAATCGCCTTGAGACTAAAATAAAAGAAATGTATGTATATGTAAAGAAGAATAAATTAATGTTTCTGTAGTAATTTCTATACATTGGTTGAAGTCGCAAAACGATTCGCCGTTCTTGCCGTGTGAGTTTTCGCTGCAGTGAATTGTCCTGTGGCCAGGCAATAAGTTCTTTTTGTGTACAAAGTGTTTTTCTAGCCACATGAGGGCTGAGCCCATGATAGACGCCAGTAGGTTAATGAAGAAACTGTTGCTGTGGCCGAAAGCGGCATGAAAGAACTATTATTATTACATACATCACTGACACGTGTTTTATCAAAAAAGTATATATTCTCAAGTTAAAGTCTAAAGTAGATTTCTAGAAACTGTAAGCATTAATGTCTGGTAGACACTGAGGGGAACAAGAACGAACTTCGACTTAAATAAAGGCAAATGCACCACAACATGTGCGTGCATAGGTTGCTTTTTATGCTTAATCTAGTGGAGGTTTCTTTCCGCTGTCGGTACAGTCACAGAGTCTATAAAGAGTGCAAAAAGATTTAATGAAGCTGGATGGTGCATGTTCCACCTGTCATTGCGATCATTTTTTTGTGCTAAACTAGAGATAAAGTCAGTTAATAAATCTTCAAAAATAAAACATCAATATATGAGAACGACAGAAAACTACTTTAACATTTTCAATGTCCTAAATAAGAAGTTTTCAAAAACCACAGTACTGTAAATTGAAAACAAAACTCACTAGAAGAAGTCCTAACGATTTTCAAAGTTCTTTTCGCATGTAAAGTAGAGTTCGCCAAGAAATGATACGACTTTTATAAAGTTCTAGTTTTCTTGCGAAAATCCCGATATGTGATCCTTGTCGCGTATACAGAGTGAATTTTCCAACGGGGCGTGGATGGCTGTATTCGAAACTATGAGGAATATCGAATAATGCTGAAAGGAGTCTCGAGGCCAAATTTGACGAAAATTAACATTGCATCATTAAAATTTAGAAAAATCGTGGCCAGGATTCGAAGCCAGACAAAAAAACATAAAAAGTGGCCTGTATTTGAATTTGTGTAATTTATTTTATCACCACTGCTCTCAAAACGGTGAAGGAAAACATCGTGAGGAAACCGGCATGTCCTAGAACCATCAAATTCGAAGACTGACATCTACCAACCCGCACTGGGCCTGCGTGGTGGATTCAAAAAAAAAAAAAAAAACAAAAAAAACAAAAGTCATTTATTCAAATTAGGCTGATTTATCAGCACTTTTTGAAGGTCAATTTTTTACATAAGACAGTCCCCCAAAGCGCCCCCCCTTCGACACTTCCTAGTGTTTTGGCTGGGAAGAAGAAGTGGCGGAACAAACTTCCCAGCAACACGTCTGTCTGTACGGTTAGAAGAACCAAGATTTTACACAATTTAATAGAACATTCACATCATACATCAATTCGAAATTACATCCCAACCGTGACTATAAGGCACAAAAAGATAAACTAGGACAATCGCAGTAATTAACAATAATAAAGAAAAGAAAATAAATTACATATAACAAAACCAAAGGTCAGCAAGTCAGACAACTTGCTGCCGGTTCCTCAGTCAAAAACACTACTAAAATAAGATTAAAATTCGTGGTCGCTAGTTTATCATAGTGCAAAAAAAAAAAAAAAAAAAAAACTGCTTAAATTATGGCCCATTCCCTCTCACAGAGAGGAAGCCTGTATCCCCACAGTGGGAAAATTTATAGGCTGATGATGATGACTAATACGGTTCAAATTCTGGGAAATATTGATACACGGCAAACTTAACTACACATAAAAATAAAAGTTGAAATGTGCATGTTTTATTAGGCACACCGTTTCCTAACCCCTCGTGAAACACAGGCATATTAATTATTATGATTGACAGTTACTTCAAACTCAAAAACCAAACGTCAAAAGCTTTTAACAAACACTTCCTTTCACTATTTTTTTTATACCTCAATACATTTCAAGAAAGAAGTGGTTTAAAAATTTCTTTGTGAATGAAAATAAACATGGGAATTCCAAATGACGTTTCCGCTATTTTAAATCAGATTGATCCTATTACCTACGTGAAATAAATTCAGTAATACGTAACTACACAACATGCATAAATTACTTGGACGAGTAACGTTAGCATAAAAAGTAGAAGAAAAGAATACCTTTTTTAGAGTAAGCAAGCTATAACTAGGCTTTCACTTCCACAATCTTCAGCATTGTTTTTAATAGGACAACAGTTTATAAAATAATAAATTGAACACCATCTTCTACAGCCTGGGGCGATGTTTTCGAACGGGGTCGGATTACCTTTAGTGTTCCAAATTAGTTGCTCCAAACATCGGTGCTCAAACGGGAATACTTCTTCGTTTTTCCTTCGTTTTCGATTTCGGGCTGAGTTGAAAATCTACACTGAGCACATATTATACCACGTTTAAAAAAACGGAGCTAGATTTTTTTTTTTTGAGGCAAGAGCTAAACAGTAGTGGCCCAGTGGTATCGGCCTCGAACTACGAGTAGTAAGGACGTGGGTTCGAACCCTAATTTATTTTCATCAGCACTGCTCTCAAAACGGTGAAGGAAAACATCGTGAGGAAACCGGCATGGCCTAAAACCAAAAATTCGAAGACATGTGACATCTATCAACCCGCACTGGGCCCGCGTGGTGGATTATGTCCCACTCCCTTTCACAGAGAGCAGGCCTGTGTCCCAGCAGTGGGAACATTTATAGGCTGATGATGATGAGAGCTAAGCTAAGCAATTATTTTAGAGCAAAATACAAAACGCCGCATAAGAATGGCCATTTACGAGAAGGATTTTTTCTAAAAAAAATTTCTTATTCTTACATAACACACATTGTTTACTTAGACGGTGATATAGAAGTAAACATATCAATTTGTAATAAAGAAAATTTTGATATGCTTATTTTATTGTTAATTTAGACTTTTTGTAAAAATCAACTGTACCAACTGACTTTTGTTGCTGTCCGTACAAAGTTAATTCCAAATTGAAATAATCAAAATGGCACTGCATTGTAAAGGATTGTAATAACTGGAGCTTAAATGTATTTCCGAACGAACTGGGACATTGAGTCGGTTCGGAAACCATTATTATAAGGTATTGAAATAAATGAGTAATTGAATAATAATAACGGCGGGAGGGGACGCCCTAGGAAGACCCACACTGACCTTATTGGTGAAGTGCTTCAGAAAGGTCGGGTGTGTAGTACTAGCAATCGACGTGCTTGTATGACCAGATGTATGAATGTAGATGAGGTGAAAGGAGTATGTAAAGATTGTAGCAGGTGCCGCTCTGTAGTTTCTGCCCACCCCCATGGGAAAAGTAGAAAAATTGAATAATATTTGCTACACAATTTTAAACTGTAACTTTTCACTATAGGAACCAATGTAGTACCACTCCTAGTATTATTTAATTACTGCTACACGATTTTGAACTGTATCCTTTTGCCAACAGGAACCAATGTCGTATCACTGGTGGTTCAACAGCTCGGCTCACAGCAAACATGAGTTGACAACATCTCCGATGACCACTGTGCCTAATTTGCCAGGTAAGATATCTCTAGATTGTAACTCTAGAGGGCCAAACGCCTGACAGGGTCGTGGACTGTCCCAATGGGTAACCGTGGCCCTGAAACCTAAAGGGCAATTGAATGAACACGGTGGATTTTGACAGTTTCTTCCGCTCCACCCAGGGCGTAATGACCAGAGGTCGGAATTAGGTACAGTTATTTTAGTACTATAGTAAGGGGAGGCCTATTTTCAGCAGTGGACGTCTTCCGGCTGATGATGATGATGATTGTAGTACTTTCATCGAAATGTTGATATTAATATGGATCTTCCCGGGATTTCTAATAGATAATCTTGTGTAGAAAACAGTATTCTAAATAAATAATAATAAATCAGAGAAAGATTAGAGAAACAAATTGTGTCAAAGTAAATAACTTTTTTATTATTTAAAAAATCACGGGATTTTTCAGCTCTTTAATAGTAATTCCGGGATTTGGGGCATATCCACTTTATTCTTTCGCTGTATGAAATCAGTATAAGTACATGAATATGAATAACTCTACCTAATTACGACCTATGGTAATGACTTATTTGATGAATCTACCAAAAAAGGGCCCGCGTTTTGGATTTAGGATCAACTCCCTCTCACAGAGTAGATCGGCTGATTATTATGCCTACTCCAATTGGAGACGCTCTTATAAAAAAGTTTTCGGGTGGCGACCACGAACTGGAAAACGCGGCGAAGGCAGACTTTCCACTGTGGACCGACGACATCGTGAGAGTCGCGGGTAACCGATGGATCCAATTACGAATTGGACCAACTGCGAATTGGACCAATCGCGAATTGGACCACCTGCGAATTGGACCAATCGCGAATTGGACCAATCGCGCCCTAAACGAAGTGGCGGATTGTCGATCGGCGCGATAATCTAAGGGGAGGCCTATCTTCAGCAGTGGACGTCTTCCGGATGATGATGATGATAAATAAGGACTCGTGTATGTTTAGCTTCTACTCTCTCTATCTCTTATTATTCTCTTAAAGGTACATACATTTACATGGTGAACACTTCATCAGACTATGGCTGGGTGCAATGTTCCGGGACCAACTCCGTGGGGCGGCAGACGAAGCCGTGTCTCTTCCATATACTACCTGCTGGTGAGTACATAAAGCAGTATTCGGACAACAACCTTAAGAGCGTTTATCAAAACAGTACCCTTAGCACGAGTTTTCACTCTTTTACTTTACAGCGTCTTTTCAGTATTTACAGCGTTTCTTGTATGAAAAATGGAACAGCGCCTCTGGTGTGCGAAGAAGGAACTAATTTTTTCCTTGAAAATTGTCAATTTGAAGTTGTCAAAGTTCCAGTTTACTTTACGTCTCAAATACTGAAAACTCGTGCTAAGGGTACAGTTGGCAACGTCGCAAATAGCTGTCAAATATTTACAAGTTAATTTGGCAATTTTACTGTATAGAAATAAGAATTATGGCTGTGCAGTGCACTAAAATATTGATTATGAAATGCAATAATTAATATCGTAACACCGAATATATAAAAAGTATTTGGGAATTTGCCAATTAATGCCTTTTTACACCGGAAACGGTTACAACATCAAATTCAGTGTTCAAAATCAATATTTTAGTGTATTGATTATGAATTGCAATTAAAATAATATGTCATTTCACATTTCTCAGTTTTCAAAAATGATGTTCTTTAGTAATTTTTGTGAAGAAATAACAGTATTTTAAACGAAAACCTGTTTCATAAATTTTGCCTAAAATTTTGTCCACTTACACATCAAGGAATCAGAATAAAATGATAGACCACAGTTGCAAAATGACAGTTATTTCGTGTACAGCTATGCCCTATTTCTAAACAAGGGTCTAGACAATAGGAAGAGCCAATAAAATACCAAACTCTGTAGTCAGCTCCGTACAAATCAAAGACCTTTGGCCGACAGGCTGAAAGACGATCAATTTCCGAAGCTTATTCCCATAAAATATGATGGTCCTTCTGTGCCAGACATGTCTAGTACCTATGTGTGGAATGGGGAGTGAAAATTATTAGATCCAATGTAGACATAAATGTAAGCCAGTTGAAATATGGTAGGACTTGTATTTTTACATTTGGTTTAGTTGCAACCTTAGAAAGTTAGGAATAGTTGTGGCCGTGGTATCGCTCGGCCCGACTTACGAGTTGTAGGTCGTAGGTTCGAACCCATCCAAGCGCATTACTTTGTGTAATTTATTTCATCACCACTGCTCTCAAAACGGTGAAGGAAAACATAGTGAGGAAACCGGCATGTCCTAGAACCAAAAAAATTGAAGACATGTGACATCTACTAACCCGCACTAGGCCCGCGTGGTGGATTATGAGCCACTCCCTCTCTGTGAGGCCTGTGTCCCAGCAGTGGGAACAGGCTGATATAGGCTGATGATGATGAGTATAAAATGTCCAGATTCCGTGTTCTAAACGTAACGTTCTTTGTGAAGCCACATTTTTATGAATCTGTGAGTGTGCCTCGCTCACATTTAAATGTAATTCTTTGGTGTGTGACGTAGAGATCGAAGGGGGTAATTTTTCTTAATTCTCAGTGGGCTACCCTAGAATTACTAGCTTTTCCCCGTGGTTTTAACCCCGTTGCACGACTATTTTTTTATTGTAGCGTGATGTTATAATAGCCTATAGCCTTCCGCAATAAATTGACTGTCCAACACAAACATTTCGAACCAGCATTCCTGAGATTAGCGCGTTCAAACAAACTCTTCAGCTTCATAAATATTTTTGATTGCCTCATTTAATCTGTGCAATGTCTCTCCTAAACAGATAAGCCATCTACCCCCAAAGCTTGTGAGATTACCAACGTGACATACGACTCCTTGACCCTGAACTGCACGCCAGGACATGACGGAGGGATCCACCAGTCATTCTTATTAGAGGTGAGTTTTTTCTTCAGTAACCTTCATCGTATGACATGACCAATATAATGTCTGGACTTCAAAATAGTGACCTCTGTGTTTGTTTTGGCTGTTTCTTCTCAGAGTAGACAGGTAAGAAACACCGGCCACATCTAGTCATAGATTACTGACGGTAACCTGCATGGTCCTCGTATAACATGACCAATATAATGTCTGGACTTTAAAAAAATCCTAGTGACCTCTGAGATTGTTTCAGCTGTTTCTTCTCAGAGTAGTCACGTACGAAACACCGGCCTCATCTAGTTTGTGAAAAGACGACGTGTTAAAGTGTTTATAATAACCTACTTGCAAAAATAAATATCATTTCATCATCATTTCTTACCATTTCATTTAATTTCACTTCTTCTTCCGTAGGCACCTACCTGTTCCCTATTTTGGAGTCGAACCTCCCTACCCGACCCAAGACAGTCGATCACATTAAATTGTTCGTCTCGGCTTTTTTGTAGTCCTTTGACAGTCGTGACGGGTAGTCTGAAGTCCGACAACCAGTTTTATCAAAGAATATGGTTTTACCCAGTAACTGTAATAGATACCCCATGGTAAGACTGTTTGCCAGAGTCTAAAGCTTTTGGCTAATAGTAACGACTGTCAACGATATACAAATGACAGCCGCGACCAACGGTTTTACGTGCTTTCGAGGCACGGAAGAAACTCGCTATGACAGTTGGACATCCACAGACTAACCTCGGCAAACGTGGCTTAACCCGGATGATCAGCCTGTGCGGCTTTAATTATTTAGCCACGAGCTCGATAAAATGTTAAGATAAAATGCGGCTATTTTTTGCTTCAAATAATTAGACTGAAAGCTGATCCCAATAAAGCTGGAAATATGCATTGTTTATCTGCATACAAAATGGTTGTAATTTAGAACAGAGAGTAATTAATAATTAGTAGGTTTAAATTTCTAGCAAAATTACTAGTTTCAACAAATTACTGGGGATTAGCATAATTATTATAATTTATTGGGTTTTCATATAAACAGCATGGAATGCAAATATGAAGGATAGTTTACAAATAGATAATGTAATATGTAATAATTACAGCTAATTATTAATTTCCCGAAAGCTTGCGTAATTGATGATACATACAATCATACATGTTCATCCTCTTTCCTACATCAATTAACAGGGTCCATAATTGATTCCAATGTTTTGACATACCAACTGTTCTTTTTTACATCATGGAATGCAATAAAGTATTGAGTATTAGATACTCATAGATTTTTACATCCTTCTAAACCCTAGAATTACACTGATAAACACCCTCTCCCAGGCTTACAACAAATAAAAAAACACAAGCTTATCACAGAAGAACCCATAAAAAATAAATCACAATTTATTAATAAATAAAAAGGAATAGTGTAACTTTTGTTGCTTCATAAATTGTGTTAAAGATATCAATAGGCTTCAATATGTCTTGTTAACGTCACTTAGGTTCGTATAAATAAATCCCGGTTGACATAAAAAAATTCTTTGTGAACAGACAATGTATTACGTTTGTCGAGAAAAAAAATAACGTTTTATTAAAACGTTTTTTTTTTTTCTTTATGT
This sequence comes from Agrotis exclamationis, assembly GCA_950005045.1. Taxonomy (NCBI): domain Eukaryota; kingdom Metazoa; phylum Arthropoda; class Insecta; order Lepidoptera; family Noctuidae; genus Agrotis; species Agrotis exclamationis. Next base: position 5,345,227 of record OX465441.1, on the reverse strand, counting down.
ACAGTTTTCTTTTTATCTGTATTGTATATTAAGGATCACTGTCTTGGGGTTGTGGTACCGGTGGATTTTTAATCAGTACGAGTCTGAAAACTTCGACAGGCCTGTTGGTCTAGTGGTTAGTGACCCTGACTGCTATGCCGGAGGTCGTGGGTTCGATTCCCACCCAGGACAAATGTTTGTGTGATGAGCACGATCATTTGTTCTGTGTCTGGGTGTAATTTATCTATAATATTTATGTATTTAGAAATATAAGTATGTTTATCAGTTGTCTAGTATCCATAACACAAGCTCTGCTTAGCTTGGGACTAGATGGCGTTGTGTGATAGTTGTGGAATATTATTATTATTATTATTAAAACTGCTCCACCCAGAGCGAGAGGAGACAGTTGATGATTTATCCCTCCCAACCCCTCAACAAGAAAAAAAGTCCGTTAGAGTTGAATAACCGTAATGAACACTTTGGAACCAAAGCACAAATATACGGTACACTCCGCATAGGTACCCCTTTTACAATTATTTTTTTTAAAGTTGCCCCACATTAGGAATTTTTCCCTTTTCCCCACTGCTTAACTGCATATGCTCTACTGCGAATAGTTGGTGTATTCGCATCCAATACCAAGAGCTAATACCATTTAGTATTCGTTTATTTTCTATTCCCAACGATTAGGTACCACATTTTTTCTACATAAGATCAGACGAATACCAAAACGTGACTTTTTGTGCACTCAGCTACACAAATTACATACTATCGATGCAAGAGCGAGCGAAGCGAGCTCGGGACTTGGAGCACCCCGACTCGGACAGGTTAGGTTCGAAGCTGATGGCGGAGTCTGAAAGACCCCGCAAACCCCTTCGTGTTAGGTTACTTTAAACCTTGCAAACAGAAATAGATTCGAGGGTTCGATCCTGCGGAGATCGGACCCACGACAAGGAACAAATACTTTAATAGAATAGAATTCATTTATTTATCACAATATTGTACACACGGCTACACATCAAGCTATGCAAAACCAGTTTGTCTTGAACTCGCTTTTTATAATCTTTCCATACATTGAACGGTCAGCTTATACTAGTTTTGTATAGCTTGATGTGTAGCCGTGTGTACAAGGTTGTTATGTACAATAAGTATAATTACGATCATAATATTCTGCCGTTTCCGGCGTACAAATATGGTTTACAAGATGGGTCATCAATTCAAAATTAGATGATTTGTATGATCTGCAAGTACTTGCGGGTCTGGCTGTTTGTAAATGTGAGTTTCTATGTTTGTAAACGCACAAACGATACAGGATGAAATTCCTAGTGCGGGGCAACGTTTATTAAAAAACAAAAAAAACTTAATTACTTCCTATTCTCCACACAGATCTTCGACATGGCAACAGGGCTGCTTCTCCGCAACGTCAGCAGTGATGACCCTGAGTTCGAAGTAGCTGGTCTATCAGCCAGTAACTCCTTGGCAGTGTCAGTCAGAGCCTTCAATAGAAAAGGCTTCAGCGAAGCCCTGACATTAACTTCTAGTTTGTTGAAGTACCCGCAACGACATACAGGTATGGTTTTAAAATTTAATACTTTTTAAATACAAATAGAAAAATTGTAGTAGCCCACCGGTATCGGGAACAGGGTCTCAACAATACGGACCCTGTTTCTGTTTTCTGAATCACCTGATTCAATTCAACTTGAAGAGTCACGGTCCTGTACATTTTATTTTTGCCCTTGCTTGTATTCTCGTTAGCTTTTCGTTTTCTTAAGCGAGTAATGGTCAACTCGCCGCCCGCTCATGGACCATGCCCGGGTCGACAGCGCGTTGTGTTCCACGCGCGCCTCAAAGAGCGTCTGCAAGATGACGGGGCTCTAGAGGGCCAAAGCCTGCCGGGGTCGCGGGACTTATTCCATTACCGGGACCCTAGAACGTAAAGGGCTAATGAAGGACACCGTGGATTTTAGTCAGTACAAGTCTGACAGTAATGGGCGGGAGGACTCATTTGATGATTTTACCACGCAAAAAAAAGTCCCTGCCCCGCTTGGGCAGAGCATCGCCGTGTCCTCACGGCAGCGATAGGCAGAGACCTCTCGCGCGCGTCATTGGTCGAGGCCATGCTGCGGGGCGAGACGGAGTGGGAAGCGGTCGCCTCCTTCTGCGAAGCAGTTATGCTCGCGAAGGAGGACGGGGGCCGCGAGAGAGAGAGGACGGCGTCCTCCCTCCGCCCCAGCCGCAGTGGTAGACGCCCACGGCGTCGGACGTCGCGGGACGATCTCCGGCCACCGTAGGCGCGGGCATGTGCGGGCGGCGAGTAATGGGCAACTCGCCGCCCGACCATGGACCACGCCCGGGTCGACGGCGCGTTGTGTTCCACGCGCGCCTCAAAGAGTGTCAGCAAGATAACGGGGCCCCCCTCTAGAGGGCCAAAGCCTGCCGGGGTCGCGGGACTAATACCTACCATAACCGTGACCCTGGAACGTAAAGGGCTAATGAAGGACACCGTGGATTTTAGTCAGTACAAGTCTGACAGTCCCTCCCGCCCTGCCCTGGGTGGGAGGACTCATTTGATGATTTAACAAGCTAAAAAAAAAAAAGGGGGTACTACCAAGCTTTACTCTAATAATAAATTACAAGAAATAAAAATACTTTTGCTCATGTCGCGATTTTTGCGATTTACAATTTCTGCCAACTAAAAATGAAAATTGTCCTTGCTACTACGATATAATGATGAAATTCGATTGAGTGTTCATTAGGCGAGCGTGTTTTGTTTTTCATCTACCCGTATATAACGGCTCGTTTTATGTCATAAGTCATAATGGTTAGGATGATTTTCACTTGTAGTTGAAATCGGTCGAATTGCTTTATCGGCAAGCTCACGTACAGATACCGGCACGGTTCTTGAGCGCTCGGCGTAAGAGTGGGGATCGCTTTGCGCATCGTACACTTATCGACAAATGAAATGCACAATAAAACAAATAAAACGCACAAAACAACGAATCCCGAGTGGCGGCTATGACGCGATGCGCTACGGCACGCTACGCGGGCCAATCACTACACTTTCCCCGCCCCCCTTCCTCACTTCATCTACCAAAGGGACCTAATAACTCACTTCTGCGCAGGTGAAGGTCAGCGCTCAAGATCCATGCATTTGTATATTTACAAATATACTCACATAGTACCATTTCGTTTGACATGCCTGTTGGTCTAGTGGTTAGTTTTTATTTTATTTTTATTTATTTATTTGTCATCAGGCAACGAAGGCCCATAGATAAAATACACAAACATAATCTTTTATGTAATAATAAACTACTACATATTCCGGAGGTCGTGGGTTCGATTCCCACCCAGGACAAATGTTTATGTGATGAGCACGATCATTTTTTCTGTGTCTGGGTGTAATTTATCTATAAAATTTAGGTATTTAGAAATATATAAGTACGTTTATCAGTTGTCTAGTACCCACAACACAAGCTCGGCTTAACTTGGGACTAGATGGTGTTGTGTGATAGTTGTGGAATATTGAAAAAAAAATTCGCCTTGGGCACCACGTTGACATTTACTTTTTATTATTTTACTGCCATTTTTTCCATAGATTTTTCTTATGAAAATACATGAAAGATAAAAGTCACAGTTCTCCCCACAGCCCAGGTTCCTGTGAAGGTGGAACTGACCACGGTCCTGATCATAGTCCTGGGAGCAGTGGGGGTCATCGCTGCCATGACAGCCGTATCAGCTGTCATTTTCTGCTGCAAGTACTGCAACAAGAGAGAGAGTGAGTATTTGTGTAATTTAATTGAACATTTTTGTGTAATTTAATTGAACATTTTTGTGTAATTTAATTGAAACTTGTGTTTTTTTTTAATTGGTTGTGATTTAACTCTTGAGAGTAGTGTTCATTTAATTGGTTGTGATTTAACTCTTGAAACTGGGGTGTCATTTAATTGGTTGTGATTTAATTCTTGAAACTCTTTAGTATAATTTGAAACTTATCTGAATTAATTGAAACTGTGTGTTTTAATTGAAATGGTGTAGTTAATATAATTCGTTTGGAAGCTTTGTCAATGTCTCCGCAACTAAACATTATAGATTTTAAATGTACCTATTCAAAGTATTTGATTTCATATCTGAATAAGAAAGAACAACTAACTTGGTACCTACTATATACTTTGCAATAAATAAAATAACTTCCATTAATTTTAAACAAATTAACTGAAAGCCACTAAAATAACAACATTTTCGTTTTAAAATCCAATATTCAGTACATATTTTCAACTGACAGATTAATTTCATTACATAATTATTTTCCGGGAAAATATTTTCAGTTTGCCCTTTATTATTACATCGTATTAAATAAATATCGATACGGGAAAATAGGTTCAGATTTTCAAGTAATTATTATTAAGGATATGTAGTGATCCAGTGGTTTACAAATTGAAAGCTGGTCGTAGGTTCAAACCCAGTGAAGCAGACGAACTCATTTGATGATTTTACCACGATAAAAAAGAGCATTAGTGATGAAACTTTACAATAAAGTAATGTGCCTGACTGGGGTCGAACTACAAACCTGAAGTCGGGGACATTACCACTTGGTCACCATTGCTCTGAAGATCTGTGATACTAATAACTCACACAGGGCCCACGTGGCCGGGTCGACGGCGCGTTGTGTTCCACGCGCGCCTCAAAGAGCGTCAGCACGATGACGGGGCCCCGCCCAAGAGGGCCAAAGCCTGCCGCGGGACTTATCTCATTACCGTGACCCCGGAACACAAAGGGCTATTGAAGGACACCGTGGATTTTAGTCAGTACAAGTCTGACAGTCCCTCCCGCCCTGCCCGGGGTGGGAGGACTCATTTGATGATTTTACCACGCTAAAAAAAAAAAAAAGGGCCCACGTGGAGATTATAGTCTTACAGAAAAAAAAAGCGTACCTGTCCCAGTGCAGCGTTGGGAATATAAGCTAAGTTCACAGAGGATTTATTATTCTTTTCTTTTCAGGAAAACATGAAAAGGACAAGAGGCAACAAGATGAAACATCAAATATACCACTGACTGGTACCAAAGAATCGGAAAGCGTTGATAGTTTAGGTAAGTTCCTGAGTTCAAATAACATCTTCATCATCATATCAGCCGTAGTACGATCACTGGTGAACAGACGTCTCCTGTAGATTTTCTTTAGACTCCAATCCAATTGTTAATTATGAAAATTAACTGGTGAAATCTGTCTGATTAGAAAAGACTTTGCTTAACATTTATTTTGATGTTGATATTTTAAGCAACGCCAAAATGTCGCGCATTAGTGCCTTTTTCAATTTTGAGTGTCGTACAGCCAAATACAATTGAGCAGAAAGTTAACCCAAAATCGCTTCTAGGATGCATAGTTTCCAAGCATATAAAATTCCTTTGAATACTACAAACGGTACAACAAATAGCTTGTCTTAGAGCATCATATCTCATTTCACAGTAACAGCCGAGCTTAGAGATATCACAGCACAAGGTACCTATGAATACAGCTGTTAGATAATATACAGGGTGGTCAGTTTAAAGTGAAAACATAAATAATAATAAAATAAAAATTAAATAAATATTTTTTTTTTATTTAAAAGCAATAATGACTTTGTTAAATAATAATATAATATTTCATTATCGACTGACTCCATTAACAATGCCAACCCCACATCGGACTTTTGATTTTTCATCGGCTATATAGATGGCGCTGTTCATATGACGCGCAATCCTGAATCGCGGTGTTAAGATTCTCCGCGGCCGAATGACCCTCCTTGGATACTAAAATACATCATCATGCTATCTAGCGGCAGGCTTATGCTAGTTCAACTACAAATAAAAACAATCGGGACAGCTTAGTTTGAGACAGTAATGAGTAAACAGAGATAAAAAATTGTGGGACATTGGTGCCTAAACTAAGCCGAGGCCTGTATTTTAGGACTCAACCAAGATATGTACCAATTAGTGGTGGTTAATATATCATAATTATAGCAAAATAAAGCACCGTGCTTAATACACATAACATAAAGCAAATGCTATCGTGACTTTCACAAGTTGCTATTTGCTTATTGCTTTTACATCAAACTCTCTGTCTCTGTCCGTCGCGCGAAAAGCAACAAGCAATGAATAAGCATTAAGCAGGGGCCGTGTGGGGCGGGCGCCGGGCTGTCGTCGCATGCTAGCGATTCCGGTCGGTTGTGTGCGTATTCGTTATAAGCACCGTGGACGATTTTGGCTCTCATAAACATACCTACGCTATTTTGATTCGTGTTGTATAGTGTTAAACTAAACAGTGACAGTGATAGGACACGCAATATATGTATATTGACTATCTATAATTTTCGACCTTATTGACATTTTTAATTTGGTTTGTTTTTTCTCACATTCTCGTTCGCTGACATTGCTCCTTCATTAAAGTCAGGTGTTTGCATAAATGTCAATAAGGTCGAAAATCGCTTGAAGTTGTTTTTTTAACTTGCTATCGTTAAGCAATTGAAAAAACAGGTTCAAGCGATTTTCGACCTTATTGACATTTTTAATATGGTTTGTTTTTCTCACATTCGCGTTCGCTAACATTGCTCCTTCATTAAAATCAGGTGTTTGCATAAATGTCAATAAGGTCGAAAATCGCTTGAAGCTGTTTTTTTGACTTGCTATCGTTAAGCAATCAAAAAAACAGGTTCAAACGATTTTCGACCTTATTGACATTTAAAATTTGGTTTGTTTTTTCTCACATTCTCGTTCGCTAACATTGCTCCTTCATTAAATCCGGTGTTTGCATAAATGACAATAAGGTCGAAAATCGCTTGAACCTGTTTTTTTAATTGCTTAACGATAGGAAGTTAAAAAAACAGATTCAAGCCATTTTCGACCTTATTGACATTTAAAATTTGGTTTGTTTTTTCTCACATTCTCGTTCGCTAACATTGCTCCTTCATTAAAATCAGATGTTTGCATTTTTTTGTATTTTTAACGGTTCTGTTTTATCGTAATTCATAAAGGCGATGTAATATTCTTTTATAGCATGCTGCCACTCACCGCGCTTGCTTTAAGTCACTTGACTTAAAGCAAGCGCGGTGAGTGGCAGAATGCTTTGCCTACGCGTTTAAAAAAGCATGCTTTAATAAAGCATTTAAAACAACATATCACAATATATCATAAAAGTAGTACCGAAGAGTTACAAATACAGAATCTTAAATCTGGATCAACCTATGATTCATTATATTTTATTGACATATTATATGGTTGACCCGTAACAGACAAGAGTGAACCATTATAATTTTTTTTTGGGTTTACTATTAGATACCCCTATCAATCCTTCGGTTATAACCAGGCGTGATCAGAATGTCCATTCCACAATGTACATTGTCCATCTGTTTACATAAAATTGATGAATGTGTGAAAAAAAAATTATAACACTTTAAATTTTGACTATTAGTCTCTTACTATTAGCTCCTGTTATTCATTTAATTTATTTACTCATGCATATTATAATTGATGTTCGTTTAAGTGGCCTAAAACATCAACTGAATAGAGTTTAGGTAAATTAAGCCAACGGTCCATAAAAGTTTTAAAATCTACTTCTAACCGTTAAAAACACATGTACATTTCAACCACGCGGCCTACTCTTAAAACTTGTTGAAACTTTGCCAGGAATTAGTAACGATTTGTCACAACACACTCCTCATTTCCTGTATTTGTTGCAAAAAAAACTAAGACGCTATGACCAAAAATAGTTGGCCGCTAGAACCGCCACTTGCCGTAGTCACCGCCTGTGATAACACAGAAACATAATAATGCAGATAGGCGAATGATATATCAAAAGAAAGGTCTTAATCACTTGTATTTGTTGCAAAAATAAAAAATATCAAAACGTAAATAAACAAAAAGTTATGCTATGTTAAGTTTCCAAGTTATGGGTAGGTAGGTATTTTACCATAAATATCAAATAAATAGAGGTTTATGCTTATGGACAGTTAGTTGCTGATTTGTTGCAACGGGTAAATAAGAAAAAAACACAAGAACTTGGTCCAATATTTTTTTATGATCGATTTTACTTGGCCGCTCGGACGGCTATATGCCTAAAATGCAATGGCGTTTATTTCGTTATTAAAAGTAGGTTCAAGCTTAGTTATAGTACTAATCGACAGGTAACGTAACCTAGTTTGGATAAATGTAGCCAAAATAACTGTAAAATTCATATTTTAGGAGATATTCACTAAAATGTAGTAGTTTGAAACTGTATTAGTGTAGGGTGACCATGATTACATAAATACGAAGGCATGTTTTTAAATATGGCAGGCAGAAAGGTATACTATTTACAGAGGGTACCTACTTAAAATAGTTTAAACTAGCTAAGCTACATTACACAACACTAACATCTATTTATCAACCTATTTTTACCGACTACGGCAAAGTCAAAAGGAGGGTTATGATTTTGACCGGTACTATGTATGTTAGTCTGTTCCCTCATAACTTCCAAACTACTTATCATTACATGACAAATGAGGTGTCGTTAGAAGCGTCTCAGTTGTGCGCTGGTTAATAATCCAATATGGCGTTCTCTAGGGGATGTAAAGATGTAACCGAAAAACAAAATTTTTGCGCAGTATCGACATCGGTATCAAATTAAAGGGCTTGATGAGCACATTTGAAATAATACACATTATTAGCTTTTACTAGCTAATTCGCTGTTTCTAACAGTGTCAACATGAGTATCAAATGATAAATCTTATAATCGCAACTAAAAAACTATACCTACATATAACATAAATTAGGTACTTACTTCAAATAATATAACCCCAAGCTAGTGTAAAAATAAAAACCGGCCAAGTGCGTGTTGGACTCGCGTGAAGAGGGTTCCGTACGATGTTACCTATTACGGTTTTTTTTTAATCTGACAAATTTACGAATAATTGAAGATTGGTACGCACAATATTGAGTGATTTACCATGTTATTTTAATATCATGGACTTCTTATAGATTTTTCTACATATAATCTATAAGTAGAAAACTAATTCCTGTATTTTTTTCAAAATTTTAGGTTCAGTAGTTTCAGAGATAAGGAGGGGGGGGATGGTCAATTTTCGTCTATTTTCTTGAATAACTTGGAAACTATTTATTACAAAAAAAATACATTTAAGATTTTCTCAACAAGACCTTTCATTTGAAATGACACACGATGCACGTTTCAATCTTTTTTTAAATTTTCCCCTTCCCCCCAAAAATTACCGCCCATATATAGATTTCATCTAATCACGACTCACCTCTGTGCTTGGGTCACAAGAATTGATATGTGTACCAAATTTCAACTTAATCGGTCTAGTAGATTCGGAGATAATTGACTGTAAGCGACAGACAGACGGACACACGAGTGATCCTTTAAGGGTTCCGTTTTTGTATTCGGACGCACGGAACCCTAAAAATAACTAAAACCCGACTACGAAAAAATCGCGCACTGAAAAGTATAAAATAAACTAAAAATAGTAAAATAAAAAACTAAAAAAAAATTAACGCCTTCAAAAACAACCACAAAAAAAGTAAAATAACCTACAAAATAACTTTTCTTTCGGAAGTCGGTGGCTTTGTTTTTTTATTTCGTTGTCTTTTATGCCACCAACAAGAAAAGTTATTTTGTAGGTTATTTTACCCTTTTTAGGGTTCCGTAGTCAACAAGGAACCCTTACAGTTTCACCATGTCCGTCCGTCCGTCCGCCTGTCCGCAGCTTAGCTTAGAGACGCCCAGTACTAGAAAGCTGTAATTTCGTGTAAATATACGGATTTGTTGCGCCGAAAAAGTGGTAAAATAAAATCTCGTAAAATATTTTTTTTAGGGTACCTCCTGTACACGTAAAGTGGGGATGTTTTTTTTTTCTCGCGTACCCCTTAGTGTGGGGTATCATTAAATAGGCCTTTAAAAATTTTTGAGTTTCCATTAACAATTTTTTGATAAAATGATTCGTTTGTGAAATATTAAGCTTTAAAGTGTTAATTTTTGCCTCTCTACCAGCTAAACGGTTATGTTTGGGGGTGTGAAAAAATTCACAATAGTAGTAGGTATATATAACGAAGTTTAAAAGAAAATTATCATGACTAAGCAGGCTTTACAAGTTTACGAGTAATATAATAGTCGACCAACTTATAAAACGTACTTGGATAACATATTTTCCTAAACAAAATGGATATGTAGGTTTTTATTGTCAACTATTTTTAACTAACTTCAAAAAAAGGAGGAGGTTCTCAATTTGTCGTAATCTTTTTTTTATGTATTTTCCCCGATTTCTCAGTCGCCTGGACCGATTTTGAAAATTCTTCTTTTGATTGAAAGAGTTACACCTTCCAATTGGTCCCATGATCATCAAGTCAGGATATGATGATGAAATCCTGGTGAAATCGTGGGAACTCTTTAAATTTTAAATCATTCTTGAAGCGATGTATTCGAATTATTACGTAACGCTGGTTTTAAATCTTTGTTACAGCCGCTTCCCTCTACACGCGGTGGTACTCAAATAGACAACATCTTTTCCAACTTTACCTGTGAAGTTGGTTTTTATAACTCCTTCTACAGTTACCATCGTCCTATGTGGGCCCGTTTTTAGATGTTATCAGCTGGCTACTGAATCACTTAGGTACCTAATAAACGTTAATGTACGTAAATTAAATTAAATTCAGCGAATCAGTTTAGTTATTTCGCATAAGTATTTTGATGGGCAACTACGGAACCCTACACTGTGCGTGGCCCGACACGCACTTGGCCGGTTTTTTACACTAGTTTGGGGTTATATTATTTGAAGTAAGTAATTTATGTTATATGTAGGTATAGTTTTTGAATTGCGAATATAAGATTTGTCATTCGATACTCATGTTGACACTGTTAGAAACAGCAAATTAGCTAGTAAAAGCTAATAATGTGTATTATTTCAAATGTGCTCATCAAGCCCTTTAATTTGATACCGATGTCGATACTGCGCAAAAATTTTGTTTTTCGGTTACATCTTTACATCCCCTAGAGAACGCCTTATTGGATTATTACCCTATAACCAGCGCACAACTGAGACGCTTCTAACGACACCTCATTTGTCATGTAATGATAAGTAGTTTGGAAGTTATGAGGGAACAGACTAACATACATAGGTACCGGTCAAAATCATAACCCTCCTTTTGGCTTTGCCGTAGTCGGTAAAAATAGGTTGATAAATAGATGTTAGTGTTGTGTTATGTAGCTTAGCTAGTTTAAACTATTTTAAGTAGGTACCCTTTGTGAATAGTATACCTTTCTGCCTGCCATATTTAAAAACATGCCTTCGTATTTATGTAATCATGGTCACCCTACACTAATACAGTTTCAAACTACTACATTTTAGTGAATATCTCCTAAAATATGAATTTTACAGTTATTTTGGCTACATTTATCCAAACTAGGTTACGTTACCTGTCGATTAGTACTATAACTAAGCTTGAACCTACTTTTAATAACGAAATAAACGCCATTGCATTTTAGGCATATAGCCGTCCGAGCGGCCAAGTAAAATCGATCATAAAAAAATATTGGACCAAGTTCTTGTGTTTTTTTCTTATTTACCCGTTGCAACAAATCAGCAACTAACTGTCCATAAGCATAAACCTCTATTTATTTGATATTTATGGTAAAATACCTACCTACCCATAACTTGGAAACTTAACATAGCATAACTTTTTGTTTATTTACGTTTTGATATTTTTTATTTTTGCAACAAATACAAGTGATTAAGACCTTTCTTTTGATATATCATTCGCCTATCTGCATTATTATGTTTCTGTGTTATCACAGGCGGTGACTACGGCAAGTGGCGGTTCTAGCGGCCAACTATTTTTGGTCATAGCATCTAATTTTTTTTTGCAACAAATACAGGAAATGAGGAGTGTGTTGTAACAAATCGTTACTAATTCCTGGCAAAGTTTCAACAAGTTTTAAGAGTAGGCCGCGTGGTTGAAATGGACATAAAAACACTTCCACAAAATCCAGATCGCCCAAGACAAAACACCCTATATAAAGCAGGTTAAGAACCATATACCTGTAGTCTAGGTTTAAACCCTAAGCCGGCCTGACCGTCGACCGTACCCTAAGACCTCTTCAGAGCAAACGAGCAAAAGCTAGATAAATGGAAGGCACAGAACTGAATATTTAATTGAACTGCCCTCAGAATTGTGTGTACTTTGGATAGCATTCTGGTCTTTCGGTAAGGGTTAGTAGGATTAAGTTCTGGTCCTTTGTTTTGGGGGAATTGAGGGTTTAATTTAGGATTCACGGAGTACAAATACGTCTTCAAAGGTAACATTTTAGTTTTGGAGACGTCTTTAGAGGATAATACATATTTATTTTGTAAATTGGTTGTGACAAATTTTTACACGTCAAATAAAACCTACTTTGTTTTTAATTAGAATAGGCCGTTGTTTGTTGGCTGACTACTCTGAGAAGACATATACAAAACAGACTCAGAGTTCACAGTTTCTTTATAAGTCCAGACACTTTTGTATTGGTTAAGTCATTTATTATGTGAATGAGAGCCAGCGGGAATAAATCGGTTTTCAAGTAGGTACATTTTATTCTGAATGAAGATTAAAGTTTTAATCTTCGTTTTTGATACCTACAACAATTTAAGAGATATAAGTTACTAATGAAAAGTCTGTTAATATCATAGTGATCCTTGGTTTTAGTGGAATAAGGTTGTTTTTGGGTTATTTGCCACCGACAAGTCTTCAAAATGGTAGTAATATTTGATAATAGTTGGGTTTCGATGGTTACTGTCAGAGAACAAAACAATAATAATAATTCAGTTTCACAAAATCTTTCAAAGAATCTTTAAACCTACAGCTATGCGAATGCGTACTAGTTGTTTTCAATTTCACTGGCTTAGAGATAAAAATGTACATAATTTAATTGTACAAAAATAATTGCAGATAAAAGAAAATTCAAAGGTTTGTTCTTGAAATACAATAGACAGCAGCGCTAAAAAGTATTAGAACGTTTTAAAAGGACTTTTTCCATGAAAACCGAGATTGTAGGAAGCCTTTGAAAGGGAACATCGAAAATATTCGATACCTCACTTGATTTAGATTTCAGGGAAGCAAAAGTTCTTGCGAATTTTTACCGTTTTTCTAAATTCTTTGCTTGTAGGTGAATTTTAAGCCAAGTGAAAGTTAAATGCTTATTTATTTAACACGACTGTATTCCCCGAAGGGCTAGGCAGAGGTGTGTGTAAACTTTCATTTCGCTAGTTATGTTTAATTCCTTCGAATTTAGTTGGAAGACTAAACTAAAAATATTTATTAATTTCTACTAGGAAAGCAGAACGAATAAAAAATATGTTTTGTCATACTGTATTAGTGATATTAGTAATTGTACGACGAGTTCAACTCATAGTTTAAGTTCTACGTAATGAGTATTATAGCGAATACCTTTAAAATAGTGCTATCATTTTATATTAAAATCAAATTAAATTTTGAAAAGGTACCCACAGTAAGTTCACAATATCATCCCAAAAATACCACTGAAATCGCAATGAAAATTATTCTATTCGTTTTACAACCAAATAATATTGTAATGACAAACCGCAAAACATTTCAAATATCAAAAACACTCGTTCTAATAAATTCACGTAGAGACCAACAAAAAAGCAAAAAACGAGCACACTAAAAATAATTTATTATCTCTCTTTACAGACAAAAATCCAGACATTATACCCTTAGACGGTAAAATAAGTGACAGCTGTTCGAATAAATCATCGACAACAGACTACAGCTCTATACGACCGCTCATATCGAAGACCACAGACAAATACGATATGACGACAAACTGCGACCGATTTTACGACCACAATATTGATCCATGCAACCAATATATACAAGTTCGACCGATGGAATATCGGCGGCCAACTTATGGGCCAACGTTGCAGATGCCTAACCTTGGGCCAAGTATACAGAGTTTGGGGCCAATGAGTAGCTTGCATATGCCGAATGTTGGGCCAAACGATTGTCATAGACAGCCGTATGATAAGGTTTATGAAGATTGGCTGAAGTATAAAAATGCTTTGCCGTTAAATACCAGTGGTTTGGTGAGTATTAAACCTTTTTTTTATATTGATTTGTAATTAGTCCTGGGTCGTAGTTACAACAAACAAAATAACTTAAAATTTAATTAGTCCGCCAGAGATTATAAAGAATTATTAGACCCGTTTTTTTTCTTTTGTGACGTCTTTAGCCTAAATTGACGAAAAAAAATTTTACGCTTTTAAAAAACACAATAGGTACGTCACTTCTAGATGTAATTGTTCATAGTTCTGAATTCGTCAGTAGCTGTCACTCCCGAGTTTTGATGCCTTGTAGCATTGTCAAAATTTAAAAAAAACCGAGTTTCTTATTTTTCAAAACCCTAATTGACAGACTAATTGGATTTATCATTTTTTTTATATTGTCTTTAATTTATCATGCTTATTGCAACTTCTGAGCGGGTTCGATTCGTGGGTTAAACAAAATGTATTGGATAAATTCATTCATTCGTCACTTCTAGATGTAATTGTTCATAGTTCTGAATTCGTCAGTAGCTGTCACTCCCGAGTTTTGATGCCTTGTAGCATTGTCAAAATTTAAAAAAACCGAGTTTCTTATTTTTCAAAACCCTGATTGACAGACTAATTGGATTTATCATTTTTTTTATTGTCTTTAATTTATCATGCTTATTGCAACTTCTGAGCGGGTTCGATTCGTGGGTTAAACAAAATGTATTGGATAAATTCATTAATTGGGAATTTCTAAACAAGAGTTCTGGTTTTCGTGTAACCCTGAATAATTAAATACTGAAAGAATTTCAGAGTATTTAAAATATGTCATTTTGTAAATATATTTTGAGTTTTCTTTGTTTTCTTGCAGAAAACACTAGGTACCACCAAAGAAGAAGTAGCACATTTTTTTTTCCATAAGCTAAGAGGCTAAGACCAAATATTAGAACTTTAACATCAAACTAACCCATCTTTTTTTCCAGCTACCAGCTGAACAGCTCTTGCCACCAGAATTATACGCAACGCCACCACCTCCGTCGCTCTACAGTAACCCAAACAGAAACCCACTGAATCTCACTCAGATGCCAGAACTAGAACCCAGGTATCACCTGGAACCCAGGTCTTTGGCGATGGACTCCAGAAGTTGCTCCAACTCCCCTCCAGTGAGATTCAATCCGGAGAACAACAGTGTCTACTACAGTAAAGGAGTTCTTGATAGATCTTCTAATACTCTGCCACATTTGAAACCTACTAGGATAAATGGTAAGGATTTTTACAATATTTTACTGAAAAATGTTATTATTCCGAAAGTTAGATCGTCAGAAATATTTGACCCGTATTTAACAAAATTGACGAAGATACACCGCTTCTAAAAATAACAATAAGTAACACGGTAAAAATAATATTAAAATAGAAAGTTTTGAACGAACGAAATTCATTAAAATTGGTTCAGTAATTTCGTAATGAAATATTCATAAGATATTGTTACAATTTTAAACCGATTTTAATTTTCAATGCAAACAAAAATTATCTTTTTTTTTTCATTTACAGCGGTTTAAATTTACAATTGGCGTGAAAATAAATAACCATACCAACTATTGATATAAAATTGGGCAATAAAACGTTTTTTTTTTTCATTTTATGTATATACCTTTTAAAACTTAAATGAAAGTGAACTATAACCTATCTCAACTTGAACTGATATTTGTGTTTCTTTGAAAAATTCACACTTATTTTTCACATAAATAGCTTTACTTTACGAATTTATCGTAATTAGTCGTATGAAAATCTCCAAATTACCTACTCGTATAAATAACCCTAAAAACCTTTTACAAATAAAGCTTTAATAAAAGGTACTTTTCATTAAATTAAGTAGCTTTCGGGGATCTAAAAAGGCCACTTAACGAAATCATAATATGAATTTCAATAAAATAAAATAGAACGTTCTATTTTATCTCCCAAGCAACAAAGTAGTTTAAGGATTTTTGGCAGCTCTGTATACCAAACTAATGCAAGTGGTGGTAGAAATTTGGTTGGTAAAAATCACCGAACTAAAATGATACTCTTTAGTGCCACTAAAGAGTAGTTAGTTTCACAATAAATATATATGAGTTCGTAAATAGAATCAGCTTAGAAAGTTTCCAAGGACACAGGCATAAATCAAACCATTTCATTTCCCAAACATTTTGAACCGAACTACTGCCACTACATCATTATTTATAGCAGTAATGGATGCAAGTGGCGAATTGTCGTTCGGCGTAGTGGTCTAAGGAAGACTTCCACTGCTGAATATTAAAGCCTCCCGCCTATGTTCAGCAGTGGACGTCTTCCGGCTGATGATGATTGGAAGCGCGGGTTATGCTAAATTTTTCTAATTGCTAATTGGCTGTGAATAAAACATGGAAATTACGTTCTGCCGGGAACACAAGACAGAATGCAGATCGAAATATAGGAAGGATTGCACAATACCTTAATTATCCGGAGACGTCCTCGCGGCTGAGGGGCGGCTGTCGACAGCAGGCAACTTTGAGCGCTCTGACGTGAGGTGCGCGTTGTGAGTAACCGATTGGCCACGAGTTTCAACTGCGGCCGCTTTTTAAGCGGTCTCTCTCGTACTAAAGCGAGAAGATATGTGCGGGAAGAGGATAGAGATAGGACCCTTCACAGCCAATCAGATTAGTCGTTCAATGACATGAAGTTATAGATAAAAGACCTAACCGTTCTTTCTGCGCAGCGTAACCATTCCCCCCGGGCTTGAAGGGATGCCTTCAAGAGTTGAAGGCGAAATTCGTGAAATTAAACTACAATTTAAACTATTATCTATACGCAAATATCAATGAAATCAAATAATTAATTACTAATGCTAACCTAACCTTGGATGACGAGAGCCGAATTTATTGGTTAGGCAATGGGCAAAGACGAACGACGGGACGCAAGTAGGATCCAGTCAATGTCTTAACTCGGGCGATGCGAGTGACTCCTGTGGAGTCAGGAAAAACTTCTTCCACGACACCCAAAGGCCAGTGAAGTGGGGGCGAATTATCTACTATGAGAATCACAACCGTACCGACAGTGACTGGATCGATCGGCGTGTTCCATTTACGACGCGATTGTAAAGTGTGAAGATATCCGCTTCTCCAGCGCTTCCAAAACGATTGTACTAATTGGTCTAACAATTTATGTCTCGAAACAATTGTTCTCTCGTCTATCTCCTCGGCAGGCAAGTATTTTAAAGGGGTGAGATTCAGAAAGTGCGCTGGAGTCAAAGCTAGTGGTTCTGAAGGATCACTAGAGAGTGTCCTACAAAGAGGTCTAGTATTCATTACTGATTCGACTTGAGTAAGAACGGTATTTAACTCTTCAAACGAAAGGATGGTATCACCTATTACACGGTATAAGTGAATCTTTAAACTTCTAATATTAGCCTCCCAATTACCGCCGAAATGACTAGCAGTCGGGGCATTAAGTGACCAATTTATGCGATTTTCAGCTAACATGTGACCAAATTCGGTGTTGTGATATTTCGAACAAAGGAAGTCGTGAAGTTCCGAAAGTTTACGCTTAGCGCCAATGTAATTTGTCCCGTTGTCCGAGTAAATCCTACTAACCGGGCCGCGCCTTGATAGGAATCGTTTGAAAGCACTCATAAAACTGACTGTACTAAGATCACCGGCTAGTTCGATATGTACCGCGCGTGTAGTCATGCAGACGAACAGACACACGTATGCCTTGGTAGAACGAATGCCTCGGCCGCGAGACATGGTAACCTTGAAGGGACCAGCGTAGTCCGTGCCCGTGTGAACGAACGGTTTAGTTGCTTGAACTACACGACAAGACCGATGATCTGCCATCTCAGGGAAACTTGGCTTGGGACGGAGACGAAAGCAGGGAAGACACTTATGAATCCTATTCCTAATTAAATTGCGTGCAGAAAGTATCCAATATCTTTGACGTAACAGTGACATCAGCAGGTCGGGACCCGCGTGGCAATTCAATTTATGATGGTATTCGACAAGCAAATTCAGAATAGGATCTTTCCTTGGGAGTAGAATTGGATATTTCGCTTCATAACCCAAATCTGAATTTCTTAAACGGCCTCCGACTCTAATGAGTCCGTCTTTGAGGAAAGGTTTCAAGTGCCGAAGAGAATGACTACAATCCTTGCCTTCTCTGAGTCTGGCAATTTCCTTTGAGAAATAGAAGCGTTGAATTTCACGTAGAATGAGTAGTTCAGCGAAATCGTAATCCGATGCTGACATGCGGTTATTAACCGGTAACAACTTAGCAAAACGACAAACGTAAATTACCACTCTAAGTAATTTACTCCAAGACGAGATACGATCGACTAAACAAAGAATAGAAGATCTTTCGTTAGGTGCAGCGACTAACAACGAATTTTTCTTCTCTTCAGGTGCTTCAGACACTGAGGAGGGATTGAAAGGAGCGACAGGCCATTGTGAAATGTCCAAGTGAGCCCACGGGGGTCCCCTGAACCAAAGCGGATGGTCTATAATTTGTGAGGGTGTGAGTCCGCGTGAAAGACAATCTGCTGGATTGTCCGCACCGGACACGTGATATAAATTTTGCGGTGACAAATCGCTTTGTATTTTCGAAACTCTGTTGGCTACAAAGGTATTCCAACGATGGGGCGACGAATGTACCCAACAGAGCGCGACCGTCGAATCCGAAAATGCGAATATGTCACGGAAAACTATTCGGTTTTGACAAGCGACCACGACATTTCTTATTAGCTGGGATAACACAAGAATAGCACAGAGCTCAAGACGAGCGAGAGAAACTACATTTTTGGGAGAGACCTTAGACTTAGCTGTTATCAAATTGACTGTATTGCCATCGCTATTGTGGACGTGGAAATAAATCACTCCCCCGTATGCTTTCTCGCTAGCGTCCGCGAAAGCTAAGAGTGTGACCACACTATCAGCGACAATACCAACGTGGCGTGGGATTTTTATGTTGCAGAGCAAAGGAAGCTCTTCCTTAAAGCGAGTCCACAGCCTGACTATATCTTCAGGTGGTGTCTCATCCCAGTCGCAGTTGCATAGCCAAAGCTTCTTGATAAGAAGCTTGGCATGCAAGACTACAGGCGCGACAAATCCCATGACGTCCCATGTTTTAGCGATGCACGATAATATTGTACGCTTAGTACAAGTCTGAGTGGGAGTGTTTACTCTCATGGCGAAGTGATCTGACGTGGGCGACCAACACAAACCAAGTACTTTATGTTGGTCGGACCCGTCGAACTCCTTGTCAGCTGGCAGACGATGCGAAAGCGGGATAGAATTCAATACTACTTGTGAATTACTGGTCCACTTGACCAACTCGAATTGACCCGCCTTCATGAGACCAATCATCTCTGAAGCGGTAGAAATGCCCTGGGTTTCCGTGAGGACGGAATGGACAAAATCGTCCATGTACAATCCCGTGGCGACAATGGCTTTAGCCTGAGGGTACGAGTCACCCTCATCCTCCGCCAGCTGCTTAATAGTTCGCAGCGCGTGAAAGGGGCTAGATTTGAGTCCAAAAACGACACGATTGAACTCATAAACTTGCAAAGGTTCCTGCGGCGAAAAACGATACAAGATGCGTTGGAAACGCCGATCAGGTTCTCGGACTCCAATGCTGGGAAACATCTGACGAATGTCTGATGAAAGCGCGATCGAAAACAAACGAAAATTAACTATAATGTTAAACAAATTCCCTTGTAGGTTCTGTCCACCATACAAGAGATCATTAAGCGAAACGCGGGTAGTAGTTTTACAACTACCATCGAGAACGACACGAAGTTTGGTTGTGACCTTATCATCTCGGATCACACCATGATGCGGAATGTAGTACGAAGGTTCCGAAGGATCAGGAATTGTAGGTGAAATATAGCCCTTCTCTAAATATTCTAGGATGACGTTGTCGTACGCGGCCTTTAAATTAGGAGAAGCTTGCATCTTCCTTTCCAAGCAGAGAAACCGGCGTTCACTTGCTTGACGTGAGTTGCCCAGGGATTCGACATCACCCTTGAAAGGCAAAGCGACTACGTATCGTCCGTCACTATTTCGAGTGGTAGTGCGGGCATAAAACTCCTCACATAATTTGTCATCTAGGCTGAGTACCGGGGGAACATTTACTTCTTCCAATTCCCAGAATTTTCGTATCGCTACGTCTAACGGCTCCGCGGTGCAACAATACGAAACGGTCGAATTGTCATCGATGAGAATCGGCGCCTTACCGACAATTACATAGCCGAGTACAGTTTGCAAGGCGATTGGAGACGCATGTGTAGGCTGACCTTGAACTCTGTTAGATAAGAGTAAGTGCGGGAAAGTCGAAGCACCGATCAATAATTGAATCGGATTTGAAGAAAAATATGTATCGTCTGCTAACTGTAAGTTTTTAAAATTATGCAAAAGCGAAACGTCAACCGTGGCAGTTGGCAAACGTTCAGTAATTTTATCTATTACGAATGACTCAATATTATAGTTTATATTACGATTGAAACGAGAATAAAATTTAATTTGTACGGAACCCTGTATTTGTTTACTAGCACCTCCTATGCCCCTGACGGTTGCACAGGCAGGTTTATTATTTATGTTCAAACCCAAAAGTTGACAACAATCCCGCGTGATAAAGTTACTTTGAGAAGCGCTGTCTAATATTGCGCGAACAATATGTTCTTTGCCAAAAGAATCTACTACAATAACTTGCGCGGTAGCAATCAATATGGTTGTTGGGCCCCGGTATAAAGAATTAATACGGTTTTCATCAGTCGCGCACAACGATATATCAGTCTGCTTCGTAAGTCTCTCAGCAGAGGGCGTGCGAGCGCCGGTCGACCTTGAACCGTGCGCGTCGCTCAATTTGTTGCCGAAACATAACAAACTATGATGTTTAGAGCTACATTTTTTACAAGTGGACTTTGACCCACAAGCGGACACACGATGTTTTGGACTTAAGCAATTAATGCATAAATTGTTTGATTTCACAAACTTAAATCGCTGATCGGGTTTATAACTATTAAATACTTTACACTTATATACGTGATCATGTTTCTCCTTACACAAAACACACGCGGTAGGTTCGTTATCAGCTATACAGGTGTATGCATTAGTATGTTTGCGATTTGCAGGTGATTTATTGTTAGAGACTGTTGACGAAGTTCGTTCTAACACCTTTATATGCTCACGAACAAACTCAACTAATTCACTAAAAGATGGAATTTCGGAACTACTTGATTTTAATTGATGATTAGATTCGAATGCCCGTACAGTGTCTATGTCGAGTTTTTTAAGAGCGATATGCAATAAAATAAAATCAGCGTGGTCATGGACCTTTATGTTTTTAAACCCGGCTACCGACGTTGCGAATTTATCGAGAAATGATTCTAAAGTAGCCGGCGAACCTGACGAAATAGATTTAAATTCAAATAATTGGTCTAGATATGAAGTTGCCGATTGCCGTTTATCTTCATACCTTTCACAAAGTGAATCGAATATAAGTGGGTAATTATCAGCTGACGGAGTAATTCCTGCACATATCGAACGAGCTTTGCCTGTTAATTTTCCAATTAAATAATATAATTTCTCGCATGCTGTTAGCGAACTATTATTATGCACGGCATTTCGAAAACTGGCGATGAACAGCGGCCAATTTTTAATATCCCCATTAAATTCGGGTATTTCAATCGGGGGCAAGCGAGGAGATTTCTTACATTCACTAGGTGCCTGAACCTGCAATTTCTTCTCTGCCCGCTTCACCCTACCCAGTAAATCTTCGAATGAAGAAAGTGCCTGATAGTCGACGACATAATCAGGATTTAATTTAAGTTCATGAGCGATTATATCGTCCAGCGCACATTCAAAATCAGTACGCAACGAATCTATTGTTTCACAGTCACACAAGAACGATTCTTTATCGAATTCCTCCGAATCAATATTTTTCAATTTATCGCAAATACGTTGCATACGAGAAAATATTCGATCTTTTTTTCCTAACAATCGTTTAAGAGTAATATCTGTAGGCGCCATCTAGCAACCTTCTAATAACGATAATTAAATAAATATGTAACAAACGAAATACGTTGTGAAAGCGATGTGAGCGAATAATTTACCTAAGTGGGTATTTATTTTTACAATAATGCGTCGGTGATTGAGCGCGAAGCGGTAATTCAACGGTAATATTTTAAAATAATGCGGGATTAAGCGAAATAACCAGTTATAGCAACGATTTACTAGCTGGTGTTACGAATATACAACGGTTTTACCGAGAATTTAACGATATACCCACACCTGTCGGCGAGACAAGTGTTTGGTACAAAACTAATTAGAATACGAGTATTTTTACCGACTACGAATGGCGAATGGTTATCACTGATTTCAATAACTATCCAGGCTCGTTAGGACCAAATGGAAGCGCGGGTTATGCTAAATTTTTCTAATTGCTAATTGGCTGTGAATAAAACATGGAAATTACGTTCTGCCGGGAACACAAGACAGAATGCAGATCGAAATATAGGAAGGATTGCACAATACCTTAATTATCCGGAGACGTCCTCGCGGCTGAGGGGCGGCTGTCGACAGCAGGCAACTTTGAGCGCTCTGACGTGAGGTGCGCGTTGTGAGTAACCGATTGGCCACGAGTTTCAACTGCGGCCGCTTTTTAAGCGGTCTCTCTCGTACTAAAGCGAGAAGATATGTGCGGGAAGAGGATAGAGATAGGACCCTTCACAGCCAATCAGATTAGTCGTTCAATGACATGAAGTTATAGATAAAAGACCTAACCGTTCTTTCTGCGCAGCGTAACCAATGATGATGATACCTATTAATAGGTAAATTGTTTTTTTTTATTTGACTAGTTCTAAATCGCAACGAACGTCAGATAAAAATATCTGACGAGTTGCGAATCTGATGAGTTGCGTTTCTGACAAAGTGCGTTTCTGTCGAGTTACGTTTCTGACAAGTTGCGACTCCATCCTGAGAGATGACGAGTTGCGAATCTGACGAGTTGCGTTTCTGTCGACTTGAGAATGATCCATATTCTCATTATGATTCTGCAAACTGGCCTTTTTAAACCCCCAGTTTTCGAAATGTTTTTATTCAACCGTAATTGTTCAGTTTCCTTTCATTATATTCAGTAAACACTGTTTCAGTGTTCAGCACTCGACAAACTGATATAATCACGTAATTATATTCAGGCCCATGAAAAGATAAATGTTTGCGCAGTGGGAATGTAAAATAATGGCTGGAAAGGAGTTTCTTCGGAAAATAATTATTATTGTAACCAACCATTAAAACAAATGTGTTTGAAAACTTAGTTTCTAGTTTTTCATAAATGTTAATAAATAGTCAAAAAATGCCTAGAAGAACAGTGTATAAGACGAGGACGCGAGGTATAATGGGGACATACACTTTTTAGGCATACTTAACACAACACTGACGTAGCGCAAGCGCAAACAGGACGTCATTTGCAAGCGGCCATTAACAAATGGCGTTCAGTTGGTGCATGCGCTACGTAGTCCCATGTGTATCTCGTACAAGAGCTACTGAATAAAAATATGTTTTTCTTTTACAGGAAATTCTCCAACTCAAATGCCAAGTGAGCCAAAATGTGCGACAAAATCGACCGACACTTCTCTAGAGCAAGCGAAAGTTACAAAAGAGTGCGACTGAGACAAATAATATTAATTAAATGACAATGCACTTTTGGACTTTGGTGTTACCTACATCGTGTAGACAATGTGACCTTAGTGGACTAGGTAAAAGGCATCAAAATTGTTGACAGGCCAGTGGCCTAGGCAAAAGGCCTCAGATAAAGTGGTTTTTAAAAGGTGTAAAGTGTACATTGAATGTGATAAAGTTCGGTTTGGAAGTTCGGACCCGTCCGTTGTGATTCTTTTTTACAGTTTCTTTTAATAAAAAAAATGTGTGGTTTTTGTTTCTTTCAATTGAATTATTTTAAATTAATAAGATATAAAATTATTTTTTGTTAAACAATAAATTGCCAATTATTTTTTTGTAATAAAATCATGTGCAAATAGATTTTTGAATTGATTTGAATAGAATGAACGATAAATGTCAATTTGATAGAACGAAAAATACCTAGATTGTAAAATAGTTTTGCATCTTCCCTAAGATGTATAAGACTGAATTTGTGTAGAAATTACACATGTTTAGATAAAACAATTATTTGATTACATTTTTGTAATTAATTACTAAGAATATTACATTTTTTAAACAACGCAACATACGTTTTTTATTAGTAAAAATTATGTCTTGTTTGCAAAATTACAGATTTGTAAAAAATCTTTTTTCTTTTTTAGTTAAAAAATATTATTTAAAGGAGACTAGCTAAAACAAATAGGTATAGTTGAGTACGTTGTGAATGTAAATAGTGTAAATAAATATAAGTATGTTATACGAAAAGTTGCCATACTAGTTAAATACCTAGTTATTAACATGTATCTAAAATAATAATTATTGTCACAAAATCGAGCTTTTATGTTATGAATGATGATTATTTTTAATTTTGTGTTGTATAAAAAAAGATAATGATCAAGGAAAGATGTTGTTTTCCGAAAGATATACGAAAAGAAAAATACTATCGACGCTTGTAAAGTGGAAATGTTAAAAATCGTATTGCATGTTAATATCTTCGGATTGTTGTTTTAAAAATATTTCGGAATATTGATAGCTTACTCGTGGAGGGAAAAGCGATGTTGTTTAAATGTAAATTATATAAAATATTATAAATATGATACTTAATGTGATAACAGTTTCATGAATGAATGTTATCTCAGTTCACGATAAGAATAAGAAAACATTGTAGGTAATTATTATTTTAATTGTATTCTACGCGTTCCGAGTTGGCCTAAAGTTTTATTGAAAACTCAAATAATTACATGTTTTTTTTGTATTAAAAAGAAAGTTTATTTCTTTTGATATAACATTATCTCTAGTAAAATTACTTAAAAAAATAATAGTACTTACCTACATTAACTTAAGTACCTACTAAACGAATAAAAAAGTTTTTCTTCGCCGCCAAAAATCATTTTGATTTATTTTAAAAAGATGGAATCTTTTTATACTAATAACATAAAAGTTATAAAACATAAAAATAGTTAATTTTTTTCCATTAAAAGTTCGTGAACTGAGTACTGAGATTAACATATGATTTAACAATTTAATATAGATTTTCACTTTTATTTGAGTTTTGAACAGACCAAAATTTGTTGCAGACTAGTTTTACATTAGCATTTATTTTAACTGTATACCATGACATAGATTTTATAGGATATTTTAAAGGTACAGTCGCTATTTCAATTATATTTTAGTTACCATGAAAACTTGAGTTCATATAATAATCTTTTTAAACATTTTGCTAAAAAAATTTTTTGAAAAGTAAAATTTAAATAACATATTTTTTCTCCTTTTGTATGCGACTGTACCTTTCGCTTTGAGCATTTAATGATTATTTTCAGAAATTAGGTACTAGCATTTTTTATAAACAATTTTAAGTGATTATTTCGTTTTTTTTTTGTGATGTAAAATTCCTTTGGAAATAATAAATGTGAATTTATAATACTTGTTTGGTTTCTTTCCTTTGCTTATAATAATAACATTATTAACAAATCACAAGCTCGTTTCAGAGTATGTCGTTTTGGGTTCGATTACCATTAAAGGCAAAAAAACATATTTCTAGGACTCTAAATGACGAGTCACCACCACAAATGATTGTCATCAATTTTTTTCTTTCTTTCTTATTTTTGACAGTCAGAAAAAAGGAAGAGGTAGAAGAAGTAAGAAGAGTTTTGTAGTCAACTTAAAAATTCAGTAGATTGTCCCTATAAGATGTACCCATCTAATTTTGGAATTTCTGTCCATTCTTCTTACAAACCTACCCTTGCGAATGGGTGTAGAATCAAAGAAAGAATCAATCCCATTCCATCCCATTTCCTTTAATGTCTCTTCGATGGCTTAGGCCAAACCTAAGTCAAATCGTTTATTTCAATTAGTTGAAATAAACGATTTGACTTAGGTTTTACTTTAACTTAAGACCACGAAACACGTCGTTGGTCTGCTGGACGAGACTTCTTAATGAAATAATTGGTACCTTTTATAGTTTTTATTGTGGTAAATCCATCAAATGAGTCCTCTCACACAAAGCGGGACGGGAGGGACTGTCAGACTTGTACTGACTAAAATCCACTGTGTTCTTCAACAGCCTTTTACGTTCCAGTGTCAAGGTTACCTCATGAGACAGCCCGCGACCCCGTACCTTTGTGTGCTTTGCTTTACTTGTTACTAAATAAATAAAAACTGACATAGCAGTGCTACTGGACCTCATCACCCAAAGAATGCTCAAACAACATTATTTGTGTTACCCATACGCGACATGGGAACTTGACTGTACAAATAAGTCTGCGGTGCGATTGATATTAATATTTGTAAGTATAACATTGCTAACACCCGTTTCAAATGTTTGGCCAGAATTGGAATTGAACTAAAAGGTTCCATATCGTACCCTTATTTATTACAAAAACCGATTATCTGCATTTTTTACCGATTTTTAGTTAAATATAGATATCGAATCCTCAAGTCACAACGACGCTATGGTAAAACTCATTATCACTCGAATTTTGATGCAGATAATCGGTTTTTGCAATAAGGGTACGATATAGGGTCCAGATTTCGCTGTCCGTCCGTCTGTCTGTCTGTCTGTCACCAGGTTGTATATCATGAACCGTGATAGTAACACAGTTGAAATTTTCACAGAATTATGTCAGAAATACATCGCCGCTAAAACAACAAATACTAGAAACAGAATATTTAAAAAAATAAAAACTTTTTTTAAAAAAAAGTACCGACTTCAAATAAATACAAAAAAGTTTAAAATAAAATAACTTTTCTTTCGGAAGTCGGTGACACAACAAAACAAAGCCACCGACTTCCGAAAGAAAAGTTATTTTAAACTTTTTTGTATTTGTTTTGAAGTCGGTACTTTTTTTAAAAAAGATTTAATTTTACCCTTTTTAGTTTATTTATTACATATTCAACCCAAATTCTTGTAAAATACAAAATTTTCTTACATATGCACTAATCTTGTAATCCGTCACAACATAAAAAATCCATATCTCTAAAACTACTGAACCGATTTTGATGAAACTTGCAGTGTACCCTAAGTTGAACAATACCTAGTACAACAAAAAAAAGAATTACTTAAATCGAACTTATAGTTCCGGAGATATGCGTGCACAAACATAAAAACATACATACACTTATGAAATTTGGCACATTTGTTCAGACGCTGATATAGACTATCATATATGAAAACTGGGCAGTTCTGATAATATTACATACATACGGGTCGAATTGATAACCTCCTTTTTTTGAAGTCGGTAATAAGTATAAGGGGGCTAATAGGCAACGTTCATGATTCATATTTTTAGTTTTGAATCAATACTCTAAAAAAATAACTTCAATAACAATTTCCAAATAACATAAACCTAAGTAGGTACCATAAATCTGGAATAACTGCCATAAGTGCGTAATTTAAGGCCAATATTCACAAAATCATAAAATAACGTGTTATTTGGAAAAACTGCTCGAATTTCGAAGCGATGCATCGCCGCCATTTGCAAAATTGTTAAGCGTTTATTCTCGAAATATCTCAATTTATTTCACATTTCAAAATAATGTGAACCTGTCAGCGATCAAAAATAATCGTGTGATATTTTTTATGTTATTTCTACAGTGTAGGTAAACGATAACGATTTTATGCCTGTAGCGATGTTTTGGATAATCGAGTATGTTTTTGTTCGCTTTTTATTTTCGATCAAATAGTTCTGTTTAATCCTAACTTCAGCTCCAGACTGTCTACACGGCAAAGGACAAATTTCATGATAGGTAATGGTTCAGTAATATTTGCGTGATTAAGTTAAACTGACTTATTGTAATTGGCACAGTGGCTAAGAAAAAATTTGCCTGACCAACAAGTATTTGTATCGGGTCTGAGTGTTTGTGGTGAGTTTCTATGTTTGCAAACGCATACACGATACAGAAGAAATGCCTATAGAGGGCCATTTTTTTAAAATAAAAAAAACCTGTAGTTCCATCGAACAGTTTCACATTATGAGAATAAACAACCTGACTGATCGAACCTCCTTGGAAGCGCTTTTACTCAATACGTTGTCTCACTTTAATACTAAAGAGTAAATGAGACGAAAGATGGACCTAGTTCTAATTTTTACCAAGTGCATGTGGCGCCATTTGCAAATTCGCGCCATTTTCATATTAGAAACTTCAAACATTGTTGCGACTTTCCCACTGTTAAATAAACAAAATAATAATGTGAGATAGTGAGGAATCTGATATTAATATGGAATCGACCCCACCAATGGATTATTAGGGTACCTACAGTAAAATCATCACCTGCCTTACCCAACGGCGGATCCAGGGGGGGGGTCATGGGGGTCATGACCCCCCCCTGGGCGATAGGCTGGGTCATGGTGGCCACTGCAATTTTGTCTAATTTTATTTATATACCTACGTTAACAAATTACACGCGAAAGACGCAAATAATCAAAATAATACAATTCTTTGCTGTTATTGGTTATACTATAGCAGTAGCTTTTCCCAGCGGCTTCGCTCGCCCCCCCCCCCCCCCCCTTATTGCCTATGTCACTCAGGACCAAAGCAG
Organism: Agrotis exclamationis; assembly: GCA_950005045.1. Lineage (NCBI taxonomy): Eukaryota > Metazoa > Arthropoda > Insecta > Lepidoptera > Noctuidae > Agrotis > Agrotis exclamationis. Next base: position 5,316,506 of record OX465441.1, on the reverse strand, counting down.
CTTTCAACTGGTGTAAGAATTTTTGAAATCGGTCCAGTAGTTTTTGAGTTTATCCATTACAAACAAAAATACAAAGTTTTCCTCTTTATAATATTAGTGTAGATTGGCAGGGGTGGCCAACTTTAATTTAACAACTATAATTTAGTACACAATCATGTAGTATTTTTTATGGACCAGTCTTAGGAGTTCCTTTTCAAATCACATGTGAGATTGTTTCCTATACTTTGGATTTAAAGTCTGTCTTAATGATGTTTAATCAACTTATACAGTGTCTTTCTTTTAAATTGGTTAAAAGGGAAAAAATATTTTATTTATTTATTTATTTTAAAAGGGAAAAATCCGAATCCATAAGAGATACGGAAAAACTTTCTTAGGAACCTTTAGCTCTTTTTTGGTGTTTACAATTTTGGCGTTTTTATTTTTTGGTCAAGTGTGAGTTGTCCCCAAAAATGAGTGAAGTTGGGCAACTTTTTTTAGTGCCATTCGACGCTGTTGCATGTAAAAATCATTTCATTGTATCGGAAGATAAAAATCGGGACAGCGGAAGTTTGTCAAAAGCAAAATTTTTTTCATACAAATTGTATGAAAGAAATACCCATTTATTATTAGTTTTAGCTAACTTCTACTGTGCAGATATTTTTCTGCCCATACAATTATGTCATCCTTACATGAAAGTAAGTCAAACAGCATAATAAAAAAAATGGTAATTTTTATTTGTATGAAACAATATTTTGCATTTGACAAACTTTCGCCGTCCTGATTTTTCCGATGAAACAGAGCCGAATGGCACTAAAAAAAGGAACACAGGTGGCACTCGGAGACTGCCGCGGTAAATCTATTGCATAGCATTTAAAAAAAAATAAGAAAAAAAATACCGCGAATATTTAACGAGAATATCATTTATTAGTGCACTACTGTAATAAAGAAAAATAAATTACAATGAAGATATAATTGGGACTTTTATATACAGGATTGCCAGGTCTCATTTCCAAACAGGGTTAAAAAATTTAACAGGTTATGGGCCCAGCACGCTTCCACTGCGCCACTCTGCTTTGTTGTAGGAGAATTTTATAAGTACCTATAGATTTAATTGTGAAAACCTCTTTTTGTAGCTGGCCGTTTAGAATCAGTAAGAAAAAGTGAATTGTCTTTATGACGGATGTTTTTATGATTGCCGAAGTCTCCTGAACTGAAACGCCGTTACACGAGTGTTAGATTTTTTTTCTTAGGTATTTTCGTTACGGATTTTCTTGATTCGGTCGCGCTCAGAGCCCGTGATAAATGCTCATTATTGTAGACCAGTCTCAGCACTCATTTTTCTAAACCACTCACACTTTACCAAAAAAATAAAAACGCCAAAAGCCAAAATTATCAACATCAAAAAATATAGCTAAAGGTTCCTAAGAAAGTTTTCCCGTCTCTTATGGATGCGGATTTTTCCCTTTTGGCCAATTTAAAAGAAAGACCCTGTATAGGTCCTATAATATGTATTATTTATATTTTTTGCCTTGCCACGATCGACTTGACTAATGGTCGCGATCGACCGGTTGGCCAACCCTTTTTTTTAGCGTGGTTAAATCATCAAATGAGTCCTCCCGCCCAGGGCAGGGCAGGAGGGACTGTCAGACTTGTACTGACTAAAATACACGGTGTTCTTCAGTAGCCCTTTACGTTCCGGGGTCACGGTATTCGAGTTGGCCACCCCTGCTTTATAATATTATTAAGTAGGTATGTAGCTATATCTATCCGAACTAGACTACGCAGACAAGTTGTCTGCGACATGGTGACCCCCCCCTGAAGTAAAAGCTGGATCCGCCCTTGGCCTTACCCTAATTATGTCAGGATCAGCTTCCAGTTTAACCTACCAGTACCTATTTTGATGGTGTATTATAGACTAATTTTTTAAAAGACCCGTTTTGTAATTTACCTTGGCACCCATTGAAAGATCGAACTTCCCTAGTACAGATTAACCTTTCACACTGTTGAAACTGTATCGATATTTAGTAACAACATTAAAAAACATCCATTTTATCCTAAAACGCTTAAAACTTTGGTCAGAAACAATTTTGATAGCCATGCTGCCATTTTGTAGTCATTTTCCGACATTACTGGCCCATTGAAATTAATTGACGAGGTGTAGAACATAATGAAGTGAATTTTAGTGCTTAACAATTTTGTTTGAAATTATGGAGTGTAGGGCATGAGCTGGTGAAACGTCAAACATTTATTGCAAAGTTATTGATACTTTGCATCTTAGACAGTTGTCCCACCGACAGCGATTAGCGAGTAACGAGGAGAGCCAACAAGTGAAAACGAGTTAGCAAGCAACGTGACTGAGTGTAGTTCCGATGGTTTTTTCTATTACGTTTGCTTGGCTGCGCAATACTGCCCGTGAGTATCTCGGCGTGAGTTCTGGTGGCGTAGATTAGTAGTTCCACTGTGGGAAAAAGACAGATCTATACAAGTGGTCTAGCGCCATCTCGTTCTTACAGTGTAACTACATTCGCTTTAAGACGTTATGGTAGGCCTCCTGACTGCAAAGCGAGCATCTCTCGAGTATCGCTGAGCAAATACATCTTTGAAGTTCTAACCTATGGAGCGAGTTTTACGGGTAGGTATTGTAAACAGTCTCTTTTGTTTACACGGAATGTATATCTTACTGTACAGCCAGCAGGTCAATCTACTCGAATTTGTCAAATTTTACCAATCGAATATTAATCTTCCACTATTGTGATAAAGTTGAAAATCTATTAAAGTTTGACGGGTGAAAGTAGGTTGATGAGCTGGCGTCTGTACGTTTGTTTCGCGATAAAAAAGTCGAACATTAATCGTTTACTCGCTGTTAATGAGACAACTGCCTTATGCATTAAGAAGTAATTTACATAGTTTTCGCACATTATGTTAATTTTAGGGTTCTATACTATAATGCCTATATAATGAGCTTTTCGAGACACAAAATGGTCTTGGTATAAACCGGATGGATACCAACGTTCAATGTTGCTTATGCTTTTTTTTTTTTTGCGTGGTAAACTCATCAAATGAGTCCTCCCACCCCGGGCAGGGCGGGAGGGACTGTCAGACTTGTACTGACTAAAATCCACGGTGTCCTTCAATAGCCCGTTATTTTTATTTTATTTTATTAGTAGTGTGGTGACACCTAGGCGTTTCTTCCCTCCCAATCAGACACAGGAACCTCCCGAAACTTCCGTGTCCGGTGAGGACCTGCGTCATGCGGTAGGTCAGGACGCCGTGACGCCTTTCCAGCCACTCCTCAAAGAGGGGTCTTACCGCCGCGATTGCGGCGTGGCCGGACCTCGGTTAGACAGTCGTCCCCTCCATACTGCCCTGAGATCGCACCGGAGCTCTTCCCGCCTCGCCTTCACTTCTCGGGGCAGCGGGGTTACACCCTGGCGCTACGCCTCCACGCGCCACTCATAGACGCGCTGGAGGGGTAAGTAATCTAAATATATAAAACTCAAAGGTGTCTGATATAGTGATCTATCAACGCACAGCCCAAACCACTGGACAGATCGGGCTGAAATTTGGAATGCAGGTAGATGTTATAACGTAGGCTTCCGCTAAGAAAGGATTTTGATCAATTCTACCCCCAAGGGGATAAAATAGGGGATGAAAGTTGTTATGAAACTTTGTCAATTTTAACCCGATCGGGCTGAGACTTTGCATACACAAAGCTACTATGACAAAGGCATACACTAAGAAAGGATTTTGATAAATTCCACCCCTATGGGGATCAAATAGGGGATGAAAGTTTGTATAAATCTTCTTAGATTTTGGACGGATCGAGCTGAAATTTGGCATACAGGTAGATGTTATGACGTAGGCATCCACTAAGAAAAGATTTTGATCAATTCTACCCCCAGGGGATAAAATAGGGGATGAAAGTTTGTATGAAACTTTGACAATTTTAAACTGATCAGGCTGAGAATTTTCATGCATAAAGCTACTATAACGTAGGCATCCCCAAAGAAAGGTTTTTGATAAATTCTACCCCTAAGGGAATAAAATAGGACATGAAAGTTTGTATAAATCTTTTTAGATTTGAACGGATCAGGCTGGAATTTGGCATGCAGGTAGATGTTATGACGTAGGCATCCGCTAAGAAAGGATTTCGATCAATTCTACCCCCAAGGTGATAAAATAGGGGATGAAAGTTTGTATGAAACTTTGTCAGTTTTAAACCGATCGGGCTGAGACTTAGCATGCATAAAGCTGCTATGAAGTAGGCATCCCCGAAGAAAGGATTTTGATACATTTTACCCCTAAGGGGATAAAATATCCTCACGGCGGCAATATCCTCACGGCGGCGATAGGCGGAGACCTCTCGCGCCCGGCATTGGTTGTGGCCATGCTGCGGGGCGAGACGGAGTGGGAGGCGGTCGCCTCCTTCTGCGAAGCAGTCATGCTCGCGAAGGAGGAGGCGGGCCGCGTGAGGGAGAGGACAATATCCTCCCTCCGCCCCACCCGCGGTGGTGGACACCCACGGCGACGGACGTCGCAAGACGATCTCCGGCCACCGTAGGCGCGGGCATGCGGGCGGCGAGTAAAGGGCAACTCGCAGCCCGACCATGGACCATGCCCGGGTCGACGGCGCGTTGTGTTCCACGCGCGCCTCAAAGAGCGTCAGCATATAATGACGGGGCCCCCTCTCTAGAGGGCCAAAGCCTGCCGGAGTCGCGGGACTTATCTCATTACCGTGACCCCGGAACATAAAGGGCTATTGAAGGACACCGTGGATTTTAGTCAGTACAAGTCTGACAGTCCCTCCCGCCCTGCCCGGGGTGGGAGGACTCATTAATTTGATGATTTTACCACGATAAAAAAAAGGGGATAAAATAGGGGATGGAAGTTTGTATAAATCCTCTTAGATTTTCGACTGATTACGCGAGCGAAGCCGCGGGCAAAAGCTAGTATATGATATAACTACAAAATCTCTAATATTTACAAGAGATAACAACTGAACATGTAATTTTATTTGATATAACGATCTGTTAATATAATAAAGGATTGACATAATTTTGTAATGACTAATTTTTATAAGCATAACAATCAATGAGTATAATATCGTTTTGTATACCATTCAAAAGACATAAAACTTAGTTGGTCTAATTTTTTTTTCTTCCTGGTAAATCTAGCTGTAATGTACCTACCTAGTAATAGTGCCACCTGCCTTATATGCTCGACGGAGCCCCGCTTCGTGGGGCTCCTTTTTCTGCGTACAGGGTTTAAAGTAACCTAACCTGTCCGTGTCGGGGTGTCCCAAGTCCCGAGCTCGCTTCGCTCGCTCTTGCATCCTAGGTCAAATAACTGATTACTACCTGTCATGCAGGCTTTACGGAGCCCCGCTTCGCGGGACTCCTATTTCTGCGTATAGGGTTTAAAGTAACCTAACACGAAGGGAATGGTGGGGTCTTTCAGACCCCGCCATCTCCTTCGAACCTAACCTGTCCGTGTCGGGGTGTCCCAAGTCCCGAGCTCGCTTCGCTCGCTCTTGCATCCTAGGTCAAATAACTGATTACTACCTATCATGCAGGCTTTACGGAGCCCCGCTTCGCGGGACTCCTATTTCTGCGTATAGGGTTTAAAGTAACCTAACACGAAGGGGATGGCGGGGTCTGAAAGACCCCGCCATCCCCTTCGAACCTAACCTGTCCGTGTCGGGGTGTCCCAAGTCCCGAGCTCGCTTCGCTCGCTCTTGGATTCTAAATTTTTCTAATAACAATAGCAATCGTGAAGGGAAACAATCAAAGTCCAAAGGATAAGCCAAAGTCATCAAAGAATAGTATATTTTGCAACTAGTGAATAAAGAGCGGATTTAAAGCGAGGGCCATTATATGAATCACGAGCAAGCGAAGGATTTTAATGACTGAATCACGACCGTAGGGAGTGATTCATGATGATTGAATCACGAGCGGAGCGAGTGATTCAAATATTTAAATTCTGAGCGACGCGAGTGATTCAGGCCCTCGATTTAAATCCGTTTTATTCAAGAGTTGCAAACGATACTTTATACCATGACTACGAGAAAAAGAAAGATTTGAGCGATAATATATATGTAACGAAAAAAAAGTTTTTTTTTTATTAATACTGCTCCACATATACGTGGGTGCGTTTCCAAACATCTAAATTCACAATACACAAACACCCACACCCGAAACAAATAATTGTAGATCATAGTACGAATATTTGCTCCGTGCGGGAATCGAACCCGCTTCACGTAACGAAGTAGTCCAATCGCTCAGTCAACAAATTAACATTAAAATCGGAACAATGACTTAAATTAAGAGTAATATTTTCCTAATAACACGGGGGTCGACCGCATCAATGTGTTCTAAATTCAAACACCAAAACAGTGAGTAAAAGAGCTTTTTATTCACTGTTTTCAGTGAGTAAAAGTAACTTTTTAGAGTAGGAATGGTATAAAATAGTTTAAACGTTAAATTATGTGTTTCAAACGTTATCATAATGATTTTCGCCTAAATAAACGTTATCTATACATATAATAAATCTGTAGAAGGGTCAATTCTGTACATTCAAAATATTGAAAAAATAAATAGCGGGGGGTGTTGCTGGATCGATACCAAACCCAAATATGTGATTAAAAAAATTTTTGTCTGTCTGTCTGTCTGTCTGTATATGCAGGCATCACGTGAAAACTAACGGTTCGATTTCGATGAAACTTGGTATAATTATACCTTATTATCCTGGGCATAAAATAGGATACTTTTTATCCTGGAAAAATACGTAGATAAAAAAATCTGTAACAAACCTTATTATGGAACCACTGGCGACACCTATTTTCAAGTAGAACATTACGCCACGCCTGCCTCCATTGATTTCTAAAAAGGTTCCACCACTCACCACTAGATGGCGTTGTGCCTATGACGCGCATTTCTGAATCGCGGTGTTAAGATTCTCCGAGAGTTAATGACTACCGCGACTTTATTATTATTCCATTCCATATAAATTCTGAATTTTGAATCGGGCGGACGTGTCCAGTGTGGCGAGCGGTCGTCCGTGGAATTAATATTGTATGCGTGTAATTTCAAACCGTGCTTTTCAGCGCGACCTTTTTGATTACTGTTCCGATCAGTTATTTGTAAATACAAGGTCGGAATTACTATGAAAAAAATACTTACTACAGAACGCGAGCTCAACAGCAGTAGCTCAATAGATCTCCTTTATTATTATAGGCTTAGCCGTATTTGGGTCCAATAGATATTTATAAGATGTCATTGTCAGAGTTACTCAAAATGGAGAAATAAACCATCCACGCGAAGACCGACATCCGCGCGGACGGAGTCGCGGGCGGAAGCTAGTATCAAATAAAATTATATTAAATGAGTTTTAGAGTAACACAAACATTATGTGTAAAGAAATTATATCAATCGTTGGTATACCTCACGTTGATTATATCATGTGAACGTTATTGAAATGAAAATATATCAAGTAACTTTATATGAAATGAGACGCACCCGCGCTGGAGGGCAGTCGCCTCCAGATCCCAGGGCAGCAATCCGGCAAGGTGGTTGGCTGATTCGCCGGCGACCGTGCGGTATCCCCGGATCATTCGGATAGCCATGACCCTCTGGCATGCGACCAACTTTAGTGGTCGCGTCCGGATGCTCAGGGCCCACACAGGGGCCCCGTAGAGGGCCAAGGACCGCACGATACCGGCGTACAGCCTACGGTAGGAGGCGTTTGGCCCGCCGAGATTGCGCAGGAGTCGCCTGAGCCCGGGCCCGGGCGGCTGCAGCCCGGTTCAGCCTTGGGGCCAAACTCAGGAAATGCTCCCTGAAGTTCCACCGGCTGTCGGGGACGAGTCCCAGGTACTTCATCGTCCTGCCGATGCGAACCCCCTCCACCGTTATGTGGGACTTAGACCGTGGCGCGTTAACTCGGCCATGAAAACATATGGCCTCCGTTTTGTGCAGAGCCACTTCGAGTCCCAGCTGCCGGATCCTTTCGACGACTGTCGCAACCGCTTGCGTCGCCTTGTCGGCCGCCGCCTGGTGCGACTCTCCCTCCGCCAGGACGAGCGTGTCGTCAGCGTAACATATTACGCTGACGCCGTCGGGGAGGTCTCCGCGCAGCACCCAGTCATATCCTATGTTCCACAGGGGCGGCCCCAAGACCGATCCCTGTGGAACACCGCACGACATCTCTCGCCGGTTCCACTCTCCCCGGTGACCGGGGTAGATGACGGCCCTGTCCGTCAGGTAGTCCTCGACTATACGACGGAGGTAGGTCGGCACCCGGTGATACCGGAGTGCCTCCCTGATGCAACTCCAGGGCAGGGTGTTGAAGGCGTTGGAGATGTCCAAAGATACCGCCAAGACGACCCTGCCCCGGGCGACAGCATCCCCCGTCGTGAGGGCTCTAACGCGCATGATGGCGTCCACCGTCGAGCGCCCCCTGCGGAAGCCAAACTGGCTCTCCGCAAGACCCGGACCCACCCGATTCAGGTGCCCGACGAGGCGGTCTGCAATTACTATGTTGCTTATGCTTGGAGATAAATTAGTTGACACAAGAAGTCAAAACCATGGTTACGACCGGCGATCAGGTATGATCATAACCTATTTCCTGGCATTTTCATTGTTTTAATCCAGTCATTAGCCTGTAAATGGAGCCTTTTTGTTCATTTTAGTTGAATTGTGTTTCTTTTATTTAATTTCTATCAAATTTTCTGTTAGTTGTTCAAGAGACTGGCGGCGTTGTCACATTGTATCACAAACCTTAGTCTCTGGTCAAGGTAAAAGCTAGCTTTTGATTCACGAGAAGCGTCTACTAAGTGAGTTGACTCATGATGCGACGCAACACAGAGTTGCATCGATTGACGATATTAGTCATTGGCCTCGCTGGCGACTAGTAACTACTATCCTGTCGAAGTCCGACGAATCAATCGAATCAATTTTAACTTTGTTCCGTCGGTCCACAAGAGTTTCGGGGCCTTTGGTGAGCTCGCTCCAGTTTAGGTCTCATCTTTGCTTCTCGCCTAGGTTAAACTAAAAAAAAGGACTCCCACGACTCCAAAGTTTCAACCCTATTAAGATTCAATTTACATGTTATTGTCAATAGGTGCGTCCACATAGAACGAGCAGCCTCGCGAGGAATTTGCTGCGCGAAGCAGCTCGATTAGTGTGGACGTATCTCGGCCGAGGAAAGTGCGCGCGCTGCCGCAGGCGATCGGCCGAGCGCCAGAGCCATCCAGTGTCGGTTTTTGTTTTGCTCGCGTACCTATATTGTTTCGTGCCTCGATCGAGAAACAATTGCGCGTCCAAATAGAGCAAGCAGCTTCGCGAGGCATTTGCCGCGCGAAACAAATGCCGAAATGCCTCGCGAGGCTGTTCGCTCTGTGTGGACGCACCTAAATAATAACATAAATTAGTCTACTAAAAGATGCAAGTCCATTTCTATTTGCAAGTCACACACAGCCACAAGACACAAAACCAGGACAACATAATATGTAAATTACCATTTGGCAGCGACGGAAGTAATGTGGTCACACTGGTCCCCGGACAAATGGCTATGTACCTTTGTGGTGATGTTGTAGATAGATAATAAAGCCACTACAGCAGGGGGTCTAATCTCTAAGCACGTTATGGCCTAATGATATTACTATTTGACAGATAGCTCCTTAGTGTTCGCGCCACCACTCATTTTTAGGGTTCCGTAGCCAAATGACAAAAACGGAACTTTGGAAAAACTTCCAACGAAAATTGGTTTGGATGAGATACAGTTAGCGGTTTTTGAGATATAGAACATTTTCAAAAACCGCAAATATAACTTTGCCATTCATACAAACACTATGAAAAACAAAGTTATTTTTATTGTTTGTGTGTATTACTTACTAATCTCAATATAATTAAATCCCTAATCTATGCTTGCTACTACGGAACCCTTCATGGGCGAGTCCAACTCGCACTTGGCCGGTTTTAAAATTTTTATTTAATGGGTGATACAATCATGAAATGAGTTCTCCCCAGCACGAAACATGTGGTGAATGTGAATGTCGCCATTAAAATCCTACTTATCTTCGACCACGACAATATCAAACTTGATCCCTCTAAACGCAAAAGAAAACTGCAGTATTACAAAAAAAGTTCCACTATCAAAGTAAGTTATGTCCCGACAAAGATCCGCGGTGGAATAGGGGGGAGATAAGACTATCCTATGTTATTTATAATACCGTACTATCACAGGATATAAAGGCAATGTTGGTACACTTCGTTAACTCGGAGGACACGATTTAGGAAGATAATCTTCTTCTTAGCGTGTCGATGGCAAATTATTTTATATATTTTGTTTAGCCCAAAATTCAGCTACGCGAACCCCGCTCACTGATGCAGTCATAAGGTCGTCAAGTGTACAGGTGACAGGACTTGCGGTACAGGAGAGAAGGTGAGCCATTGTCTGTGGGGACACGTCGCATATATACATTTGAGGTCTGAGCCGTCAGTGAATCCCCATCTGTGGAGGTTATCTTTGCTGCGGCCGACCTGGTTGTAGGAAGATAATAAAAAGCTACATTAGACCAACGTCTCCCTGCGAGGGTCGCGGGACTGTCTTATCAGGTTATCCTTTTTCTGGAACGTAAAGGGCTATTGAAGGATCATCGTGGATTTTTGTCAGTACAAGTCTGTAATTTATTGAAAAGTTCCCTCGATTTCTCCAAGATTCCGTCATCAGATCATTACCTTATAACCATGGAAACATCTGTACAGTATAAGTTTTTAAAGAAAAGAATAATTTTCCAAATTGGTCCAGGCGTGATCGAGAAATCGGGTAACATACATTAAAAAAAGATTCCAACGAATTCAGAACCTCCCCCTTTTTCCGAAGTCGGTTCAAATGAAAACCAATCCCCTTTTGTTGCCACTCCGGGTTTCGCGACCATAATACTAGTTAGGATCCGAATGAAAGCATGAATTGCAAGAAACAATACGATTACTATCTTTTTATTCGTTTTCAACGGTTCCTAAGCGGATGGAAACTGCTGTTAATGTCACCAAAATGGCGATTGGTATGCATTCCCTTTGTTGTTTGTTGAGCAGATAACAGAATAATAGTTATGTGGTTGATGAAATATATTAAGCCTACTTATATATACTAATATTATAAAGAGCTGAAGAGTTTGTTTTGGCAATTTTAAAGGCTTGAACAGACACGCGATTAATCGCGTGTGTCTGCAGGAGGCATTAATCGCGCGGGGCGACATGTCGCGGTCCATTCGCAGTACATTTAGAGTGGAAATTAGCTTGGCTCGTTGTCGCAGCGCTGTTACTCGCGTGTGTCTGCAGGAGGCTTAATCGCGTGTGTCTGCAGGAGGCTTAAAAGACACGTAGGTATCTTCGTCAATTTTGGTTTACGTAACAAAATAAAATAAAACATAGGTGTCAAATATTTTTTTGATATTCTAACTCACGGACTTATTTAGGTTTTTTCAGTCAAAACCCCTATTCTTATTCCCGTAATACAGAACGTCGTCGCTCAAAACTCAAGCATTACTAAAAACTAGATTCAAGACATTTGATTGGTTGAAACTAGTTCCAAGTAACGCTTGAGATTGAGCGATGTTCTGTAATGCGGGCCATAATGACAGCAACTTATGTTGTCTGACGGGTCACCTTTCAAACAGTACCTTTTTGTAAAGAAATCAAAAGTAATTTCAAGATATTTCCATAAAGAAAAGAAAAATCCTTTTAAATCCATCTCAGGCTAAAATCTAATAGTGCAGTTCATAAGCATGAAAGCAATGTTGACAGTTATTTATTAAAAGCATTTCAAGTACTTTAACTAAGTTGAAAGGTAAAATATTATATAACTTAGGTGTAAAGTGCACTAAGAGTTACTCCACACACATTTGTCATTAGCAGAATATAAAATTGCTTAAGGTGAATGCTCCAGGGTAGCACGCGAAATTCAAAATTTCTTAGGTTTTTTGCGCTTTGCAGGCCAGAGCTAGGTTGTATGTTGATTAAAATATTGATTGTGACTGTAAAACGTATGTAGTTACAGAATTATTATCATCAAAATCACCAATACAACCCTCCAAGTTCATAAAGCTTCAGGAACAAAAAAATAACATAAAAAGTCATTCCTGAAGCTTTATGAACTTAGAGCGTTGTATTGATGATTTTGTTGATTATAATTCTGTAAACTACATACGTCTTACAGTCGCGATCAATATTTTAATCAACATACAACCTAGCACTGGCCTGCAAATTGCAAAAAAACCCAAGAAATTTTGAATTTCGCGGGCTACCCTGGAGCATTCACCTTAAGCGTAACTTTGTGAGTGTTATACTGTGTTGTAACGTTGTTCCACTTAATCAAATAAACTTAATTATGTTACACTTTTAACCCTGTTAGGATCACTTTTTTGTCCAAAATCAAATCAAAATCAAATAATTTATTTCATTTACGCCAATTTCAGGCGCTTTTGAATTGTCAAAAGACATAAAATAAAATAAGTACAAAAATAATTATGGTGCTGCAGTCCCGGTCACAAGACATAATATTCGTAACTGCGAAAGTACTGTAGGTGCGATAAGTTCCGATGGCCTAATTGGTAAGGCGTCTGAGCCTGGAGTACTTATCCAGAAGACGCGGATTCGAGTCCCACTCGCAGCTGAATATTTCTACCCTCAAAAAAAAAACTCATCCGTCAATCAAGTCCCTGTAACGTAATGGGCTGTTGAAGAATCACCGTGAATTTTAGCCAGTACTAGTCTCACAGCTCCTCTCGTCGCGCTCTGGGTGAAAGGACTCATTTGACGATTTTACCACGATAAAAAAATAATAATCAATGGTGGTCCTGCGGTCGAAAAACACGTCACGTCGTCTGCGATTGTGCGTCGTGTGTGTTATATTTCTGTTACAACACGGTGTGTAGTGAGGAAAAAGCTATATGCAATCGTAATGTATGGGCTACATGAGATATATTAGCGAATACGCGCAGTATGTGCCATTTATGAAACATAACGGTGCATCCACACCGCCGGTAACATTTGTGGAGCAACAAAAGGCAACACGGCAACATTCGGTAACTTTTGTGGCTCCTTGTTACCTACTATTTGTTGATTGTTACTTACCCGTGCATCCACACCGCAGTAACATCCGACAGCAAAAAGTTACTAAGTGTTGCCGTGTTACTGTAAGTCGAGTAACGTTGCTCGACAATCGGTAACATTGTTAGATAATGGGGGTAACATTGTTACCGAATGTTGAGCAACGTTACTCGACTTACAGTAACACGTCAACACTTAGTAACATTAAATAACATTTTGTTGGCTGATGTTACCGAGTAACATTTGGAAACGTTGAGCTACAAATGTTACCGGCGGTGTGGATGCACCGTAAGGAAATACAGAAGTAGGACAACACCGTCAGGGTTGATATTTAAATAAAATAATTATAATTTTTAAACGTTGCCCCACACTAGTCTGTGCGTTTTAACATGGTGCGGGTGACAGTTTCAGTAACATTTCGTTTCACTCTTCGAAAGTCGCAGCGATTTACAAATTATGACTTAGTACTTCAGCTGTAGCACATTCGTAATATACTAAATCATTAATAACTGTAGTAAATTAATTTAAACCCAACCAGAATGTTCTAGTACACAAATCAAATTAATTTGAATAAAAATTAAGCAAAGCGTTATTCATATAACGTAACGCCATAGGCGTAATTAGTGATGGGATGCACTGCTACGATGGAATGTCGATATTTCATATAATAAAAAACGTATATTGTGCGGAGGTCAATTTTTATTGTCAAAAGCTTTAATTTAATACAACTTCCAGATATGAGTTACCAAATATAATTATGCAACAGAACAACACAATTACAACGAAAAAATTCATTTCTAAGCTGCGAGTGTCGATAGCGAAAAAAATTTATTGCATAACGTCACATCCCTAGTCATGTGGTACTGACAGATGTCAACGTCATTAAGCAACTGTCATCCGCACCATGCTAAAACGAACAGACTTAGGAACTTTTCCAATGTCCTGGGTGTTTTTTTTTTGGAAATCGAAACAACTAATTATTAGCTCGGTTCGGGAATCGAAAACGGGACCCACAGCGCTCTAGTCGATCCTGACGTCATTTGTATAGATTTGACTTCGACCCATTTGATAAAGGCCAGAAAATTTAAAAAATACATATGTATTAATAATAGAATAAAAATAATACTTTTACTCTTTATGCAAATAAACCTTCAAATATTCTTAATATATCGATAATTATAAAATACCAAACGAAACTTTATATTTTCACCCCCAAAAATTAGCACAACCCTATCTCTAGTTAGAATCACGGTTCGCGACACCGTAAAACTAAAGCTAAAATAACAAAAAGTGAAGTCAAAATTTAATTTCAACGGTCGAGTCGGAAACATTTCGTTGGAAAGAATTCGACGAAAATTGGATTTCAACTATTGTTTTTTTGTGAGAATTTCAGTGGTTTTATGTGCCTTTTGAGTGTTGATATTGTAACGTTTATTTCACTTTATTTCTTAGAATCGACCACGACCTCGCGTGATCCGATTTGTGTCCGCTTCCGGAAATTGGTTGGATGTAAGCAAATTGGTTGCATGACATGTTAACTTTTTTCTCGCTTTTTTTACATGTGTGATATGCATGAGGGCGGAAGGGTGGGTTATTTCCTTCATGTGCATACATGAGGGCGGGAGGGTGTTACTCCATGCTGCATCCAAGCTGGATTTTTATCGCCGAATTAAAACTAAACATTTTTCATAACATTTAATGTCTTTCTTTTTTTTACGTGGTAAAATCATCAAATGAGTCCTCCCACCCAGGGCAGGACGGGAGGGACTGTCAGACTTGTATTGATTAAAATAGATGGTGTCCTTAAATAGCCCTTCATGTTCCGCGACCCCGAGAGGCTTTGGCCCTTTAAGGGGGGGGGGGGGGGCATGTCATATAGCTGACAGCTCTTTGAGACACGTATTGTCCATGATCGGACAGCGAGTCGCCCAACATTTAATGTCATGGATTTCCGCAAAGCAACGCTTGCTTTTATCTTCTCTAATATATAAAAAGCAATTGCTGTTCGTTAGTCTCGCTAAAACTCGAGAACGGCTGGACCGATTTGGCTAATTTTGGTTTTGAATTATTTGTGGAAGTCCAGGGAAGGTTTAAAAGGTGAGGCGGTACGAAGTTTGCCCGGTCAGCTAGTAATTTATAAATATTAACATCAAAAACCTGATTTAACGGAACCCTAAAAATGTGACCGCCTTCAAAAAAAACCACAAAAAAGGGTAAAATAACCTACAAAATAACTTTTCTTTCAGAAGTCGGTGCCTTTATTTTTTTTCATTTCATTGTTTTTTTTGCCACCGACTTCTGAAAGAAAAGTTATTTTGTAGGTTATTTTACCCTTTTTTGTGGTTTTTTTTGAAGGCGGTCACATTTTTTTTGAAAAAGTTTTTTATTTTACTCTTTTTAGTTTAAATATTCAACTCAAATTCTTGTCAAATAAATCATTCTCTTACATGTATGTGCACTAAAATTTTGTAATCCGTAGCACCGGTAACAACATCGCTCAAGTGCACAATATGCTAATAAAATTCCCTATCTCAAAAACTACTGAACCGATTTTGATGAAACTTGCAGTATTCCGTAAGTTAAACAATACTTAGTACAACAAAAAAAGAATTACTTAAATCGGACTTGTAGTTCCAGAGATATGCGAACACAAACTAAATCAGTCGATGCCTACTCCAAGCCGTTGAGGAGTTGTACCTTCCATTATCAGCTCATCCACCTGAGATGATGATTATCAGATGCAAATACTTGAACAGATTTAGAAAATATATGAAAATGGTACTATGTCTATAAAATTTGAAGGTTGCCCTCGATTTCCCTGGGATTCCATCATCAGATCCTGACCTGATGATCATGGGACCAATTGGAAAGTATACCCTTTCGAACAAAAGAAAGTTTTTCCAAATCGGTCCAGGCGTCTTCGAGAAATCGGGGAACATACATAAAAAAAAAAAAAAAAAAGATTCCGACGAATTGAGAACCTCCTCCTTTTTTTGAAGTCGGTTAAAAATGAATTTTCAACTCTAATAGTAATAAGTACAGTGGCCACGAAGTGTTATCTCACCCTAGATAGATTGTATCCAGGCCATCGGTATAGATCCATCTATTCTCAGGATATTGGCGTGCTTCGATTTCCTTTGGGCGTGTCACTGACACTTCTGTTAAGAAACTTTATGATGTTGACTGTTTCTTTCACAGTTTTCTTCTTTGAATGTCTGAAGTTTGAAATTTAGTTTGTAGGTAGGTAGTTGACATAAAGAGGAGCTGGATTTTCCGGGTTAAGTCGTGCTTGCCGAGGTCGGTTTGTGGATGGGTCACCATATCTGTCATAGCGAGTTTCCTCCGTGTCTCGGAAAGCACGTAAAACCGTTGGTCCCAGCTGTCATTTGTAGATCTTTGACCGTCGTATGGCGTGGAATTCAAAATGTATAGAAATCCGATGAAGCCACAATTGCCCCTCCATAACGCTAATATTGCGCACACAATTCTGTCAAAACAATACTACGAACAATTGCACACACGCGCCATCGATAACTCAGTCATTTAAATATAAACCTAATTCTTTACATATCATTGTGTGTTGTCGCGACACGGGGGGCGGATACGACTCTCCCGCTCAAATACAACGGACGCACCATGCAACATTACGGCTTGGTGAGGTATCGTTATGTCAGTTTTACATTGCTTGTCAAGTCACTCAGTGATAGACTGAGG
The DNA here is from genome assembly GCA_950005045.1 of Agrotis exclamationis. NCBI lineage: Eukaryota > Metazoa > Arthropoda > Insecta > Lepidoptera > Noctuidae > Agrotis > Agrotis exclamationis. The sequence continues at coordinate 5,299,704 of OX465441.1, read as the reverse complement.
TGGTTGTAAAAGAGTAATGTATTTAATGCAAAAACAATACAGTCGGAGTAATATAGGAAAACAAGAACAAAGTAGTACAAGTCAATAGCTGAGCGAAACGCTCAACACCACGGCTTCACCGACACGCCCCCTTGCCACTTCTCCTGTTTTTAATATTTCTGTGTTACTGATAGTCAGAAGCTCATAAGTCTGACAACCAGTCTTATAAAGAGGTATCGTATTGCCCAGTTACTTGGTTGTGGAGGTCTGATAGGCAGTCGCTGCATGTAAAATACTGATATTCAGCTGCATCTGGTTCGACTGGAAGCCGATCCCAACATAGTTGGGAAAAGGCGAGGCAGATGATGAAAAGTTGAAAATAGAGTCCTTGTTTTGTTTTGTGCGGATAAAACTCCTCAGAGCGGAAAGGACTGTCAGACTGACAGACGTACTGACTAAAATTCCACTCTGTTCTATCGGTTGCCTTGCTTAGACAGTACCGCGACCCCGACAAGCCTTTGGTCCCTTCTCGTTAGTTTACAGCTCTATGAGGACTGCGTGGAATACTACGCGTCGTTGAGCCGGGCCTGGTGTACTACTATCTAAGCACGGAACTACGGGTTTCGTGCTTCGATAGTAGTATTCGGCCATCGCTTCGGGCGTTTCTTACCTACTCTTTATCACCTACGGACATAAGGTTAGTTAGTAGTTCGAACTTAAAATTGGTGACAAAATGATTGCAATTTTACCGACTCACGATGTGTTGTTAGATTTTATGGATTCAGAACTATTAGCAAGTAGGGCTCACTCTAAAGATTCGAGCCGGACCTGTATTTTCGTTGACGGACTAAGAGAGTAAGCCCTCTGATCTTTGATCGGACGGTGGTCGGATACCGCTTCACTCGTCAACACGGACGGCGATAAAATAGTACCTACATAAATGTTACCTATGATTCAAAAATATAAATTGTTATGACGTTTGCCTAAACTGATAATATATTCGTGACTGGGTTTTTCTGAAATTTTATTATGCCGAGTAGAACTATAGATAACATTTCGAAGTTCAGGGATGATGTAAATAATATGATTATCTTTTATACATGGTGAAAAAACATGTATTCCCAATTTCCGTTGAAATACAACCATGTCAACACCCTAATTTTCTGGTCAGACACTAACGAAAAGTGGGTATTTTGGCTCCATTTTAGGAAGGTGATGAGACAAGAAAGATTTATCTGTAATTTGCCAACCAAGTGTCATACATTTATTTTGAGAAATAGGCTTTGAAAGACAAGGGAAGTTTTAAGAAAACTTCAATACAGAAACTTTATGACACTTAATTTCTCAAGATATGATTAGTTTTATAACAAACTTGCATTCACTATACTCAGTACCAGTAGTTCATATTCTATCAGAAAAGTATGAATTCTAAGTGGTGACCATCGTTTATTTCTAACAATAAGCACTTAATGTGGGAGAGTTGAAAATCTTTAAAGTTCGATATCACCAAAACCAGTCAGTTTGGACCCCATGTTGTCGGGGTTAAAATTATTGAAAATAAGGTTTATAGTATCACCCATTTTAAGGACTGCATCGAATTACAAATCACCCTGTATAGGTAATATAAAAGCGAACAAAATCTTAGAAACTACAAATGCTAGGAGTTCCAAATTTTTACATAGGTAGCGGTTCTTTTTAGGGCAAGGGATGTTCACTAAGTAGGGTTTTTCCGAAATTTGACCCCTTCTTTTTTCATCGTGGTAAATTATCAAATGGGTCCTCCCGCCCAGGGCGGGGCGGGACTGTCAGACTCGTACTGACTAAAATCCACGGTGATCCTTCAATAGCTCTATACGTTTCAGGGTCACGGTTATCAGATGTGACAGTCCCGCAACCCCAGTAGGCCATCTAAGGCCCCGTCAGTTTGCTGTCAGTACAGAAAGACAAAGTTTTGAACTTTGAAACTTTAAAATTAAAATTGTTTTGGTGACATTATCTTGTTTTGCCCCTGTACCCTACAAATGACACCTCGGCATGACCAATACGGGTGCAAGAGGAAAACGTCACCTATGAACTTCGATATGATGTCGCCCTTGAACCTCGAAACGTTATCATCAAAAAAATAACAACTGGGAATCGGGATTTCCCCCAATCTGTTGTTTGAAACAAACACTATAAAACAAGGTTGTAATTGTGTCTGTGTGTTTGATATTTATAATTCACAATAGCAATATTTTTTAAAAACTGGATGGCGAGTGACTCGCCGTCTGATCATGGACGACGCACTATGGTTCAAAAGGTTGATCTCTAAGTACCTGCCCACCGACAATTTATACAAAAAGTCCAAGAAATACAAAGTTCGCACTAATATCCGCCGTCAGCCTGCAGTTTATAAAAAAATATTTTAAAATGCAATATGAAAATCTTTAAAGGATTATGTGTACATACCGTCAACTTAATGTTTCATCACTAAATTAGTACTTATTTTCCCACATTAAATATCGATATACCAAACGCAGAAAAGCGATATTTTTTAAATTAGTCAAGCTTTTCCCAGCGGGTTCGCTCTCTTGCCTGTCACTCCGGACCAAAGCAGCTTTCAACAGGTGAAAGAATTTTTGAAATCAGACCAGTAGTTTTTGAGCCTATTCATAACAAACAAAGTTTTCCTCTTTATAATATTTAGTTTTATTTATTTTTAACCGACTGTCCGCGATTATCTCGCGTTTGGCTGAACCGATTTTGATGCGGTTTTCAGGAAAGTGTTCCTTACATTCTGGAGAAGGTTTAAGTATACAACACTAATGGATATCCCGTGACCTTGCTCGCGTGGATCCGTTTTTGCTTACTTCGATTGTAGATTTTTAAAGACGCCGATTATTATGAAGATTTTTGTTGAATATCTAAACTAAAAAACTTTTTGTAAAAAAGGGAATCGACTTCAAAACCAAACACAAAAAAAGTGTAAAATAACTTTTCTTTCGGAAGTCGGTGGCCATAGTCAATGAAATAAAAAACAAAGCCACCGACTTCCGAAAGAAAAGTTATTTTACACTTTTTTTTGTGTTTGGTTTTGATGTCGGTTCCCTTTTTATCAATTTAAAACAATTTTTTTTTTGTTTTGAAATTTCTAGTTCTAGTTAGATACTTATGTAAATACTCTCTAATAATATTGAAATAAAAAATTTAAGATTAAAAAAAAATATTTTATCTTCAATAATCAGTTTTCTTTATAATATCTATACACCGTGACTTTTTAGTCGTCTTACAAAAGTGGTCCACATAATGTACCCGACCTAAAATACATCTAGGCGAGTTGAGCTTTTTTTAATCGTTAAAAATAATTTTTATTATTAATAAATAGGTACATTAGAAATATGAAAATGTTTACGTATCAAGCTGTAGAGTATACCTACCCAGCGCAATAGTCGGGCAGATCATTCCATGTCCATTTTCTATGCGACAAGGGTGTTTTTAACTACTCCTTGCGTCATAATAATGAATTAAAATTTTATTTAAAAAAAAAAAACAAAACTCTTAAATACCTATTTTTTTATTATATACGTGTTCTAGTCATTGGATACATGAACTGGGCTGCCGTTGTAAGACGACTAAAAAGTCACGGTGTATATATTAAAGAACAGGGTTTTTTATTAAGACTCGACTACAGCCGAAACTGCTAAACGCAGTAACTTGAATTTTGGACAGCAGTTGCAGTCTATTGTGTAGGGAAGCAATAAGCCGGGATTTTGCGAAAATCTTCCTCTAAGGGGGTGAAAAGGGGTGAAAACGTTTGTATGAAAAATCTTATTCCTTGGGTTTATAAATTTGAAACTTACCACAAATAAGAATACATGTAAATAAAAAAGATTGGCTCTATTATTTTTTTAAACTACCCTCCATTGCTAATCTAGGCATTGTTAAAATTTGTATGGAAAAATCATAACGCGTGAGTTGATCAATGTAAAAATCAGTATTTATATACTAGATGAGAAATATTTAAACACGCGTTTCTGGATTTTTCGAAAATCACCCCCCAAGTTAGTGAAAAGGGGTATTTAAGTTTAAAGGGGAGGATCTTTAACCGCTAAATGTATAACCTGAATTTTGGTCGGTAGTTGCAATTTATTATGTAGGTGAGCACTAAGAAGGGATTTTGCGAAAAACCACCTAAAAGGGGGTGAAAATCTTTGGATGTAAAATCTTATCCCTTAGGTTTATAAACTTGAAACTTGGTACGAATATGAGTAAATAAAAAAGATGGGCATTATTAGTTTTTAAAAACTACCCTCCATTTGTAATCTAGACGATGTTAAAGTTTGTATAGGAAAATCATAACGCGCTAACCGATAAATTTGAAACTCAGTTTAATGAAATTATATCAAAAATAATCAAACACGTGTTTTGTCGGTTTTTCGAAAGTTGGTGAAAAGGGGTGATTAACTTTTAAAGGAGGGATTTTACTGCTTGCTTCGATAAACTCAAAACTGGTCATAATAATCTCTCAATCGTATAAAGGTTGCGTATTTATTTATATTTCAAAAATCAACCCCTAGCGGGGTGAACATCGGACTACCAGACCATTTTTAGATTTCCATTCCCGGGCATTAATTTCACTGAATTCAAAGTTAGAAACACGCGCAGACGAAGTCGCGGGCGGAGTGCTAGTTAGTTTATATTGGCAAGTCTTGTAGTACACTCGTAACTATTAATAGAATAGAATAGAATAGAATAGAATATTCTTTATTGTACACCAAAACAAATCCAAATTTACAAATTTTGTTACATTTTAAGGGTACAACGGCGGTCTTATCGCTAATAGCGATATCTTCCAGACAACCTTAGGATGGACTTTAAGAACTTTAATCAAAAAAAAGAGGGTAGGCAGTGATGCACAACAAATAACCGATAACCTATACAAATACAATACACATAAATATTAATTGTAATATACAAATACAAATGACACATTTAAATATATATATATATATATACATTAGAGAGAAAGGAAATTATTTATGACCAATCTTTTAAAAGAAACCAGTGACTGGGCTTGCCTTACTGACAACGGCAATGCATTCCACAAACGGACAGCCTGAACTGTAAAAGAATCATCATAAAATTTTGTGGAGTGCACAGGCATCAAAAGTATCAAATTTTCCGATGACCTCAAATTTCTAGTGTGTGCATCGTGCAGAAACTTAAAACGCTCTTTGAGATAAGAAGGAGTAGCGGGATTAAAAAGAATGTTAAAAAGCATTGTCAAAATATGAGTATTCCGGCGAAGGCGGATAGGTAACCACTTGAGTTTTTTGCGAAATTCCGAAATATGATCATATTTGCGCAAACCAAATATGAATCTTATACAAAAGTTTTGAAGTCGCTCAAGCTTATCTAACTGTGCTTCTGTGAGATCTGGATAGCTGGCATCGGCATAATCAAGGATGGGGAGAAGGAGGGAGGATGGGGAGAAGGAGGGAATTAATATTCTAATAGTTATTTATTGTTGTCAAAGTAGTCTTTTTTTTTTGGTGCGAGTACTTATATTGAAAACTGAGCACGCGAAGCATTCTACATTGAACCACGAGCGAAGCGCATGGTTCAAATATAGAATCCTGAGCGTAGCGAGGGTTTCAAAGGTTCGAGACGGAGAATAACTTTGTTGCCGAGCGCACCATAATGACGTTTAACCTTACTACAGCGAGGAAAATGCTAGGTGTGAGAAGAATAGCTTAACAGAATAATATTTTAGACAAGCGACTTCACCTAGTAGAACTCATAAATTATCCCACAGGAATATAAAATCGGGATAAAAACTATCCTATTTGTTAACCCAGGTTATAAACGATGTGTGAATGTCTACTTTATCCAAATCCGTTCAGTATTTTTAAGTGTGAAAGAGTACCAAACATCCATCCATTCTCACAAACTTTCACATGTATAAAGTTAGCAAGATAATTCGGTAAGGGGTAGCAGAACTGTCCAAACGGGTAGCCGTGACCTTGGGACGTAAAAATGGCAATTGAAGAAACACGATGGATTTTAGTCAGCATGAGTCTAAGGTTGCTTTTCCACCAGAGATGAGCTATGCTACGTTGCTGCGGATGCGTTTGGTATCCACCAATCATATTCATAGGTTTACATAGCACAGCACTGGTGGAAACGGATTTAACTAAGATGTGTTTTTTATATGTAAGGATGCGTGCTATGGCTGCGTGCTGTGGCTGCGTGCTATGGATGCGTGCTATGGATGCGTGCTATGGGTAGTTTTCCTTAGCATCGATACATCGCATAGCTCGAGCTGCGCATCTTCGTAGCGCAGCTAATTTGTGGCGGCACATCTTCATAGCACATCTTATTCGCACCGCTACATAGCGTAGCATCAGTGGAAACGGTCACACAGTTTCGTAGCTCAGCTTGTACATCCTCGCAGCACAGCTACATAGCATATCTTTGTTGGAAGGGTGTCTCCTAACAGTCCTTTCTGTTCCACCTAGAGCGGGAGGACTCATTAATTGATGAAATTCCATTAATGAGTGCTCCATTTACAAAAATAGTTGAAAATGAGGTTATTTTAAATCATCATCAGCCTATAAATGTTCCCACTACCCGAGACACAGGCCTCCTCTCTGTGAGAGGGAGTGGGCCGTAATCTACCACGCGGGCCCAGTGCGGATTGGTAGATGTCACATGTCTTCGAATTTTTGGTTCTAGGATGTTTTCCTTCATCGTTTTGAGAGCAGTGGTGATGAAATAATTTAAACACTGTAATGCGCCTAGCTGGGTTCAAACCCACGACCTACAACTCGTAAGTCAGGGGCCGATCCGATACCACTGGGCCACCACTGCTCATATTATTTTTAAATGGTACTAATAATTTTAAAACAGCAGGCGAAGTTGGGTCGTCGAACAGTAGCAATTTTGACTGCTCGTTGTCGTTCTTTTGCCTCTTATCACAAGACCTCTCTCTCGGTTTATCTATGCCTGTTTAAAAAAACTACGTATAAATAGGAACCTCATTGTGAAAACCCATTGTGTTGCTACTACATCTCACGAGTGGTGACCAAGTGTGGACACAACATTACAATCTGTTGAAGGAACGTTGTCCGTACAAAATGTATAGAACACAATGTGTGTTGTCGTTGTTATTGTTGTACGCGGGGTTGGCGCACTCCTTTAATTGGGGTAAGTTCATGAATTTTCACATGATATTATACTGGCTTTAGCTCGTTTGTACCTATATCAGAAATTTGTTCGTTAGCAATGTTTTCGCATTCTTGAAAAAAATCGATGCACAAACAAGAGATGTCTTTTCCAATACATGTCATTTCAATTCATTTATTTTTTGAACATAGGGTTAAAATTATACAGTACCCTTAGCATGAGTTTTCACTCTCTTACTTTACAGTGTCTTTTCAGTATTTACAGCGTTTCTTGTATGAAAAAATGGAACAGCGCCTCTGGTGTGCGGAGAAGGAACTAATTTTTTCCTTCATAAATTTGGTTTTTCATACAAAATGAGAAATTGATCGGGCCCGTCAGTATGAAAAATCATTTTTTTTTTTTGCGAATTTCCAAAAGTCTTAGAACAAAAATTGTTCAATAACATGGGCTGAGTTAACCCACGAGAGGTTTTGCGCATTTAACATTACACGTTGTATTGATTGTCTGACAATTTGAGTAACTTATGCGACCTACACAAATGTCCTTTCTTTGGTATTGTTCGTCGTTACGTTGAGCTCCTTGAATTATGAGTCGAGCTACACGATAACTGACAAATGCTTGCACTGACTGGACAGGTCCACTCAAATCTGTGTGGTTTTTTTTTCTTCAAAAGACCATCTCAGACGTTAACCTACATGGCCCTCGTATGACTACCAATTTTTATTATTTTGTGTTTTAATTTCTTAATTAAAAATGTTAGTCGACATTTAGTATTCTCCTTTCAAAACCATTTATTTTTTTATTCCACTCGATAATATTGAAAGAAAAAATCGGTTGTCTGTAAAGTCGGTTAACTGACTGTAGTTGAACGTGACAACGTCATGAGAAAATACTGCACTTACGTTGCTATAAACAATTGAAAATTGGAACTGTGCAGTAAAATTAGTTTTTTTTTACATTTCATGTTTAGAATTACGATTAGATAGTTATCAACTGTATAAATCAAAGTTTAAAATGTTATCAAATTATTTCAGGTTCATTTACTGGATCGCGGAAGATTATAATATAATGAGGGCTCGTTTTGATGGGTCCGAGAGAGAAACTGTAATCGATACTTACACATATAACTTTCTTAAAATCGACCAAGAAACACAGAAAATATACTGGTTTAGGAATGGTTCTAAATATAATTGGATTAAACATGCAGATTTAAATGGATTGAACACAAGAGAAGTACAAGTTCGAAAACATGACTCGAAACGCTTGACAACTCAACAGCTGGCCTTTTCAAAGGAACATCTCTTCTTGAGAAGTTGTGACTTAGTGACCAGTAACTGTACCATGTGGAAAATTCCAAAGAATGCACCAAGCAGCGTAGATGTTCTTGTTGATTCTAATATTTTTATTAAAAGTAATATAAGTGATAACTCAATATGGAGAATAGCTGCCAAATACAACATTGAAGATGTTACCCGTGGAGTTCCTAACTGTGACCGTCTGAAGAGTCTGCTACCAAATTACTCAAGCTGTGAATGCGCACGAGATGACAGCGGCGAGACAAGCGATGTCACAGAGAGCCCTATTTAATAATTTGTTTCGTCTTGATCATCGTCCTCTCATACCCCAATTTAATTGAGGTCGGCTGAGTATGATTTCTTCTTCCATAGTCTTATATTAGGTGCTCTTAATTTCAGCAGTCACCTCTATCTTATATTATTTTTTTTACTTTGCATTGTCAATTTTTAATACTATTAATTTGTGTTTTGAATAACTTTGATTTAAGAGCTAGTAGCTGGACACTTTTTTACATAATAACAATTATGTTTTAGTCTAAGAAATAAATGATTTAATTTTGACTTTGATATAGATAACTGTGTTGTTTCTTTTTTGGATAATCCCGACAAACTTTTCTCAAACCACTCCAACTCCTGAAATTCAGAATCAACAGTGGCGACCACCAGAACAACGCTGAGAATTTAAATACCTTCGATCCCGCAACGTAGATCAGAAAAGAAAGCAGTATAATAAGTGACTCGCGGTCCGATCATGGACCATGCCCAGGTCGACGGCGCGTCGTGTTCCACGCGCGCCTCTAAGAGCTGGCAGCAATCTGACGGAGCTCTCCTTAGAGGGCCAAAGCCTGCCGGGGTCGCGAGACTGTCTTATCGGAATGTTTTGTCTGACCCCGGAACGTAAAGTGACAGTAATGGGCAGCAGGACTCATTTAATGATATTAACACGGTCAAAAAGATAGGCAAAGTTCTGGGGTCGCGAGATTATGTTAAATAAGCACCGTGGCTCTGATATGATTTTTCCATCCCAAAAAGAAAGTACCAAAAGATTTTTAGAGACAGTACAGTCTGCTAAAAATGGGCAGACATCAAGTATTAAACAGTTTTCCTTTAAACTTTACCATGCTATAGAGGGTTTTTCTTTTAAATTGGCCCGTAGGGGAAATCCGCATCCATAAGAGATACGGAAGAACATTGGACCCATCCTGTACCTATACTGCAACTGTATGTAGGTATGCAATTTTTGGGTGTCTATAATAATAATAAATTTTTATTTTATTGATGACTACATACTTCTGCTGACTAAACATTGCTGTGTGTAAAATTCTTTAAAATCTAACCATTTTGTCAAGCCTTATTCCTTTCGGTTCTTACTCCCGGCGTTACACGCCAGTGCAATTATCTGAAACAAGCACCGTAGAGGCGCGATCACGCGGAATAATTTAGCTGTATACATTAGTGTGCACCGAAGTGTATCTGTTTTGACTTGTAGGATATTGTAAGAGTTTATTTGACAGGAAGTGTAGAGTCATTAATAATGACATTTGCTAATTCCTGACCACTTTTAAAAACCGGCCAAGTGCGAGTTGGACTCGCGTGAAGAGGGTTCCGTACGATGTTACCTATCATGTTTTTTTTTAAATCTGACCCAAATTGGTAGGCACAATATTGAGTGATTTCCCATGTTATTTTAATATCATGGACTGCTTATAGGTTTACCTATAATCAATAAGTAGAAAACTAATTTAAACTGTATTTTTTTCAAAATTTTAGGTTCAGTAGTTTTGGAGATAAGGGGGGGGGAATGGTCAAATTTCGTCTATTTTCTTGAATAACTTGGAAACTATTTATTTTAAAATTACAAAAAAAATACATTTAAGATTGTGTCAACAAGACCTTTCATTTGATATGTCACACGATGCAGTTTTCAATTTTTTTTTTTGTCTAATTTTCCCCTTCCCCCCCAAAAATTACCTCCCATATACAGATATGGACTTCTTATAAGTTTTCCTATAATCTATAAGTAGAAAACTAATTCCTGTATTTTTTTTCAAAATTTTAGGTTCAGTAGTTTCGGAGATAGGGGGAATGGTCAATTTTCGTCTATTTTCTTGAATAACTTGGAAACTATTCATTTTAAAATTACAAAAAAAAAATTTCAATGTTTTTTCGACCCAACATTTTCTTTCTGTCGTTTTTGTCCAAACTGCTATCTAATATTAGCTTTTTGAGTCAATGCGCTTAATCCTGGCCGTAATCACATAATCATATCAGGCAAAGTCGGTTTTTATTTGGAGTATTTTACCTATGGACCAGATAGACAAACCATCAATTATCTTCCATTTAAAACAGCTACTTGAAACATAAGTACAATGACGGAATGTTTGTAAACTCTGGTTTCATAAAAAAAACTAAACTGGCGTGCATAAAAGTTAGGTCACCCTACTGGTAGGACAGGTAAAAATACTCCAGATAAAGCGCGATTTTGCCTGATGACATCGACCAGGATTAAGTGCATTGACTCAAAAAGCTAATATTAGATAACAGTTTGACAAAAACCACAGAAAAAAAATGTTGGGTCGAAAAACCTTTACAACCAATTTTCGTTGATTTACTACCTTGTCAGTAACAACCCTATTTTTCTGATCAGACACTAACTAAAAGTGGGTACTGTGGCACCATTTTAGATAGGTAATGAGACAAGAAAGTTTTTCCTGTAATTTGTAAACCAAGTGGCATACATTTATTTTATTAAATATGCTTTGAAACACAAGGGAAGTTTTCAGAAAACTTCAAAACAGGAACTTTATGACACTTAATTTCCCAAGATATGATTAGTTTTATAACAAACTTTTATTCACTAGATTCAGTCGTTCAAATTCTATCAGAAAAGTATAAATTCTAAGTGGTGACCATCGTTACTTTCTAACAATAAGCACTTAATGATGGAGAGGTAGAAATTTTTCGAAAAATCTTTAAAGTTCGATATCTCCAAAACCAGTCAGTTTGGACCCCATGTTGTCGGGGTTAAAATTGTTGCAAATAAGGTCTAGTATCACCCATTTCAAGGACCGCATCGAAATGCAAATCACCCTGTATTATGAGCAGTGGTGGCCCAGTGGTATCGGCCTCGACTTGAGTTGTAGGTCGTAGGTTCGAACCCCGTCAGGCGCATTAATTTGTGTAATTTATTTCAACACCACTGCTCTCAAAACGGTGAAGGAAAACATCGTGAGGAAACCGGCATGTCCTAGAACCAAAAATTCGAAGACATGTGACATCTACCAATCCGCACTGGGCCCGCGTGGTAGATTACGGCCCACTCCCTCTCACAGAGAGGAGGCCTGTGTCCCAGCAGTGGGAACATTTATAGGCTGATGATGATGACATCTTTATTTGCTTACGTACTACCTACACTAGCTCTGCGTCCAATCAAGGACGAGTTCTGAATCGACAGCGTATCGTGATCCACTGGCGCCTCGAGGAACTGTCAGCAAACGGACGAAAATTAACCTTTTAAGCCAGGTCTCACACGCAAGTAAAGGAACTAGTCCGAAAAAGGTAATTTGTTATTTTATTGCAAAAAATAGATCTATTTCTTGTTATTTTCAACTATGGAATCTTTCATTGTGCGTGGTCGGACACGCACTATATCAGTTTTTAAAAGATAGTTTAAAAGGAAATGAAAGGGAATCGTCTATCTTGGTATGGACATGTGATGAAGAGGGATGACACCCATGTGATTAAGAAACTGATGAGTATGAATGTTGATGGATGGAGAGGAAGAGGAAGGCCAAAGAAAAGATGGATGGATTGTCTAAGGAATGATATGAAAGAAAAAGGAGTAAATGATACTGTGACGTCTGATAGGGGAGAATGGAAGAAGAAAACGTGTTGCGCCGACCCCAAGTGGAATGGGATGAGGGCAGGAAGAAGAAGAGTTTAAAAATCTCAATGATAAATAACTCGTGGTAACTAGAAATCGGTTAAAAGATAAAACAAAGTTAATATTTTTCAATCAAAGTCGCTTCATCTTTGATCCCGTCTTTTCTTTAGAATCTAAAACTTTTAACTACGTCCCGCTCTCTTAAGAATAGGTCCTGTAAACTTGACGATAGATGTTTTTATTTAAACTTTCACTTTGAACTGAACTTCGTTAATTTTTAACACTTAGGAGACCCGAATGATTGATTTTATAAATTTTTAATGCGTGAAAACCTTTGAGTTATAAACTGGGTTCACTTTTACAGTGTCTTGGGATATTGTTACATTTTGACGGTAGAATAAGGGTACCTTTCCACCAGATATGTGCTATGTAGGTAGCTGTGCTGCGAGAATGTAAAAGCTGAGCTACGAAACTGTGTGACCGTTTCCACTGATGTTACGCTATGTAGCGGTGCGATGAAGATGCGCCGCCGCAAAGTAGCTGCGCGAGGAAGATGCGCAGCTCGGACTATCGGGTGTATCGGTAGTAGGGAAGACGACCCATATTAGGCATCCATAGCAGGCATCCTTCTATACAAAAAACACATCTTAGTTGAATCCGTTTCCACCAGTGCTATGCTACGAGCAACAATGAATTGACAGGCCTGTTGGTCTAGTGGTTAGTGACCCTGACTGCTATGCCGGAGGTCGTGGGTTCGATTCCCACCCAGGACAAATGTTTGTGTGATGAGCACGATCATTTGTTCTGTGTCTGTCTGGGTGTAATTTATCTATAATATGTATGTATTTAGAAATATATAAGTATGTTTATCAGTTGTCTAGTACCCATAACACAAGCTCTGCTTAGCTTGGGACTAGATGGCGTTGTGTGATAGTTGTGGAATATTATTATTATTATGAATATGATTGGTGGATATCCAACGCATCCATAGCTAATTAACACAGCACATCTCTGGTGGAAAAGTCAGTAGAAGTCGAATCGTCCCGCCCCGCTGTGAATTTCACCCCTCATCTCTCTAGTTCGATGATAGTTCGACGTTGATCAACACTAGATCGATTATATTATCGATCTACCACTTTGTTAAAGAAATACCTGTTCAAATCTATTTATTTAATTCATAAAGAGCAACTACAATAACTGACCTTTACGTATAACAATTTTTTTAAAGACTTCTATTTTACTTTTCTGTAATGCTTCCAAATATGTAAATAACATTTAAATGCGATAAAACATCAAACATTTGCACAAAACATGTACAAACAAATGGTTGTTAGCATATGGAAACAAATACCAAGTTTTCAATCCATAATAAAATGTAATGTACCGAGTGCATTATGCATGAGAAAACTTCACCCCTCGAATTTCACCCCTACCTTCGGAAGTTTAGGGTTGAAATTGAAATGATGGAAGGTCAGGAAGCTTGGAACACGTTAGCAAGTATGTTGATACTTAGTTTTTAGTAGATATCAGATCAAAAAAAAAAAAAATGATTTTTGAGTTAGAATGGCAATATTGTAGTATTGTTCTCGTATTTGGTTTTTTCGGAAACTGTTCGTGTTATTGGAAAGTTGTGAGTTTTGTTTTCTTTGCTTTTTTCAATTTTTATTCTTCGTATCGAGAATGTTGTCACGTAAGAAAATAATGGAATATCGTGCAGTTTCGAATTGCAATGCACATAACAAAAGCGAAACATGTAGTTTTATTTCGTTTTCATAAACAGTATCGTTAATTAAGGCTAAGAGCAAAATCTTATAAAATAATCATAAAATTAAAAATACTTTTTTGCTTTTCACCTTTTTTTTTCGTGGTAAAATCATCAAATGAGTCCTCCCACCCCGGGCAGGGCGGGAGAGATTGTCAGACTTGTACTGACTAAAATCCACGGTGTCCTTCAATAGCCCTTTATGTTCCGGGGTCACGGTAATGAGATAAGTCCCGGCAGGCTTTGGCCCTCTAGAGGGGGGGCCCCTCATTATGCTGACGCTCTTTGAGGCGCGCGTGAAACACAACGCGCCGTCGACCCGGGCATGGTCCATGTTCGGACAGCGAGTTGCCCTTTACTCGTCGCCCGCATGCCCGCGCCTACGGTGGCCGGAGATCGTCTTGCGACGTCTGTCGCCGTGGGCGTCCACCACCGCGGGTGGGGCGGAGGGAGGACATTGTCCTCTCCCTCACGCCTCCCGCCTCCTCCTTCGCGAGCATGACTGCTTCGCAGAAGGAGGCGACCGCTTCCCACTCCGTCTCGCCCCACAGCATGGCCGCGACCAATGCCGGGCGCGAGAGGTCTCCGCCTATCGCCGCCGTGAGGACACGTCGGTCCTCTGCCCAAGCGGGGCAGTCTTGCACCGTATGCTCTACTGTGTCCTCCGGGTTGCACTTCACCTTGGATTTAAAAAATAAATACGAGTATTTATGATTTTAAGAGAACGTAGGAAGTAAGAGCAAAGAGTCATAAACCAAACAGAATTCACAAATAAAAAGTATTTATTTGCAATCACCAACATAATATTTAAACACAAATTATGATATTTTATTAAAAACTTAGACCTTGATAAGGACATGCGGCGCGTCTGGCGTGGCGTCGCTCAGAGCGGGCTGCCCGAAATACAAACATACGACGATGTACAGGTGGCCTACTGAACGAGATGGCACTAGACGACTTGTTTAGCTCTATCTCTTTCCCACAGCTGAACTACTCACGTTTTAAGACCATGACGTTTTAAGGCCACCAGTACGGTCAAGGAGAAACGGATTTACTCGTGTTTGTTTTGGATGCCGCGGTTGACTCCGCGATGGATCCCATAAACGGAGAAAACAATATTAGTACCACGCAACATGACGCGTGTCCTGTACGAGGTCTAACAATACAAAGGTTAACTAATATTATTTAGTGACTGCGGAATTTACGAGCCCCTATAATAGAAATATAATGAAGAAGAAGAAATGCTGCGGCAACCTCAAATTGTGTTGAGAACAGGTCGAGAATGACGATGATAACAAAACAATGTAGTAGGTCACAGTGAGACGTCGCATCTCTCGCCGCTATAACCCTGTGCACATTCACAACGAGATTCCCCGCTAACTTTGGTACCGTGCACACAAAGCAGGCTTGCATCTGAAGAAACGTTACTCACTGAGTTATTTGGTAGCAGACTCTTCAGACGGTCACAGTTTTGTACTCTTCGAGTTACATCTTCGATGTTGTACTTGGTGGCTATTTCCACAACATAGTAATCACTTTTAAAGAAAATATTAGATTCATCAAGAGCATCTACGTTGCTGGTTGCATTCTTTGGAGTTTGCCAGATGGAACAGTTATCATTGAAAAAATCACAAATTTTCCAGTAGATATGATCCTTTGAGAAGGTTAACCAGTTGTTTTCGAAGATACGTCTATAAGAGCGTACTTGTTTACGTACTTTATGCATGTTCTCTCCATTAAAATCTGCACATTTAACATAAGTATTATCGACTCCAAACTCATACCAGTATATTTTTTGTGTGTATTGGTCAATTTTCACAAAGTTACTGGTGTATCTACCAACTACAGTTTCTCTCTGGGATCCATCAAACTTGACCCTCTCTACATGTGAGTGTACTGAGAGCCAGTATAAAAACCTGAAATAGTTGAATAAGATTAATATATTTATTTTGATTTGTGCCACAACTAATAAGGCAAACATGACTTGATTTGTTGTGATATTGTTAATGACTTACCCTCCGCAGATATCAACAGTCATATCTTGAACGGCTTCCGACAAAATTAACTGTTTTTCTTTGACTCCACTGTTCAATCCAGGTTTCAGTGCCACTGAGTACATATTTCTGAAGTTTTCACTCCAAAAGAGTAACTCTGAGGCTGGATCATAAGCTAATGTATAAACATTAGTAATATTTTTAACTAAAGGTTCCATTATAATAGTCTTTGAAGCTATATCAAAGTTAAGTATTTTATTTAAGTCAGCAAACAATACCCTTTCGTGTACAGGGTCGTAAGTTAGTGCGGTCACAAAAATCCCCGGAGGAATGTTTTCTGAGTGTGTCAGTGTTCCGTTTACATCATAAAATTGTAGTCTTCTATTCGTGTAGATGACGATATCTGAAACAAAAAAAAACGCGGTGGTAAGACCTCTCTTCTGTCTGGAAAACAGCATTTTCTGCCTGACACTGGTCCTCGCCGTATTCGTATAGTTCTTGTGTTGGATTCAACGGAAGGATACGCCCGAGTGTTGCCATTGTCTGGACAGCCTGGAAAACACCGTCGAGGTCAGCATGGCTTGGGTGGAGCACAGCCATTGTGTTAAAGATATTTATATTATTCTACGCAGAATACTGTATTTCTTGAAAGAAAAACTCGCAATTAGAATCACCAATTTGGATTTTGGCCGCAGCACTCTACAGTGGAGTACATTCGCAAAGTATACTAAAGAGTAAGAAAGCATCTTGAAAAAGAGAGTGTTGTTCGGAATTTAATCAAACTTTTGACATAGAGCGACATTAAAACTTCCTTTGCGAAATTAAATGTAGCTTCCAACACAGCCATCGTCATATTCTGGCTTCATACCTGATTGAATGCCTATTCCAAATTGAGAATAAAATATAATTGTCAAAATTTTCAAAGTTACGTGTTCGTGTGACCCAAGGCTCTGTTCTGGGACCTCCACTGTTTATTATTTTCTTAGTTGACTTACCTGAAGTAGATAATACCACAATTGCAACGTTTTCAGACGATGCTGCTATCTTTGGTAGCGACAAAGATCCGAGCTCGGTTTCGAAATTCCTACAGAATACACTAATTAAAATAACCAGGTGACTACTGAAAGTAAGTGTAGTCAAAGTAAGTGCCGCGACCCTGGCAGGCACCGTATGCTCTACTGTGTCCTCCGGGCGATCTTTGCAGTGGTGACACCCAGGCGTTTCCTCCTTCCTCCTTAGACACAGGTACCTCCCGAAACTTCCGTGTCCGGTGAGGACCTGCGTCAAGCGGTAGGTCAGGACGCCGTGACTCCTATCCAGCCACTCCTCAAAGAGGGGTCTTACCGCCACGATTGCGGCGTGCCCGGCCGTCGGTTGCGACAGTCGTCCCCTCCATACTGCCCTGAGATCGCGCCGGAGCTCTACCCGCCGCGCCTCGACTTCTCGAGGCAGCGGGGATACACCCCAGCGCTGCGCCTCCACGCGCCACTCATAGAAGCGCTGGAGGGCAGTCGCCTCCAGATCCCAGGGCAGTAATCCGGCAAGCAGGTTGGCCGATTCGCCGGCGATCGTGCGGTATCCCCGGATCATCCGGATAGCCATGACCCTCTGGCATTCGACCAACTTTAGTGGTCGCGTCCGGATGCTCAGGGCCCACACGGGGGCCCCGTAGAGGGCCATGGACCGCACGACACCGGCGTACAGCCTACGGCAGGAGGCGTTTGGCCCGCTGAGATTAGGCAGGAGTCGCCTGAGGGCGGCTGCTGCCCGGTTCAGCTTTGGGGCCAAACTCAGGAAATGCTCCCTGAAGTTCCACCGGCTGTCGAGGACGAGTCCCAGGTACTTCATCGTCCTCCCGACGCCGATGCGAACCCCCTCCACCGTTATGTGGGACTCGGACCGCGGCGCGTTAACGCGGCCATGAAAACACATGGCCTCCGTTTTGTACAGCGCCACTTCGAGTCCCAGCTGCCGGACCCTCTCGACGACTGTCGCAACCGTTTGCGTCGCCAGGTCGGCCGCCGCCTGGAATCAGCAATGTCTTATGGTATTTTACAAACCAGGAAATTTATAAGTCGAATCAACTACGATTATTAAAAATATTTTTTTGTTATAAATACATTGCGTTGAATAATGACTTATCGAACGCTATGTATTTACTACAAATACTTTTGTAAGACCTCCCTGACGGTAGGTGTCGCAAAATACGTATAAATATCGACGTGGTATAATTTCTGACCCTTTACGAGCCAAAGCTGATGTGTAAAGCGATGATTCATGAACTTACCCCAAGAAAAGGAGTGAGTCAACCCCGCGTACAACAATAACAACGACAACACACACTGTGTTCTATACATTTTGTACAGACAACGTTCTTACAACAGATTTCAATGTTGTGTCTACACTGTCTTGGTCACCACTCGTGGGATATTCAAGCGGCACTATAATTATTGTAAAAAGTTGTTCCTTTTTATATGTAAGTGAATAAGTCACCAACCATATTGATAACCTTAGTGGTCTTTTGATAAGATTCAAATTCCGATGGGATTACCCAGATCCTATTGTTCCCGTGTTAGTTTAACGTAAAAAAACGTGGGAAAAACCAGATGATAAAATAAGGTTAAAGGTTGATAAAGTGTTATTAGATTAATAACGTCACGGACTAGAGAAAACAATTTAATTTTGAAATTACACAAAGGCCGAGATAAATAGTCGTTGCTAAGCATCTGTCAAAAGTGTTACTTCAGGAAGTAATACTTTGGCTTCGCTAAGCCAAGTATCTGATTCAGGCGGAGACCTCTCGCGCCCGGCGTTGGTCGAGGCCATTCTGCGGGGCGAGACGGAGTGGGAAGCGGTTGCCTCCTTCTGCGAAGCAGTTATGCTCGCGAAGGAGGAGGCGGGCCGTGAGAGAGAGAGGACAGCGTCCTCCCTCCGCCCCAGCCGCACTGGTAGACGCCCACGGCGTCGGACGTTGCAAGACGATTTCCGGCCACCGTAGGCGCGGGCATGCGGGCGGCGAGTAATGGGCAACGGTGCGTTGTGTTCCACGCGCGCCTCAAAGAGCGTCAGTAAGATGACGGGGCCCCCCTCTAGAGAGCCAAAGCCTGCCAGGGTCGCGGGACTTATACCATTACCGTGACCCTGGAACGTAAAGGGCTAATGAAGGACACCGTGGATTTAGTCAGTACAAGTCTGACAGTATGGGTGGGAGGACTCATTTGATGACTTTACCACGCTAGAAAAAAAAAGTATGTGATTCAGGAAAATTATACTTTGGGCATTGCTTGACATAGTACCGGCTAAATTAAGGTGCTGGTTCGCGCGCGAGACCGCGACAGGAGACAGCGACAGGTGACCGCGACAGGCGGCTGCGACACTACTGTCTTAACATAGGCAATGACAAGTGTCGCGGTCTCCTGTCTCGGTCTCCCTGTCGCGGCGCGAACCGCCGCCTATGCAAAAGAGAGCGCGGTCTCCTGTCGCTGTCTCGTGTCGCGGTCTCACTTGCGAACCGGCACGAGACCGGCACCTTTACAGTTCAAGCGAAAATAATACTTTACTGTCATGTTTCAGAAGCGTTCACAGTATACTTAAAAATTATAATTTCTTAAACAACCGAAATCGCTTTATTTTATTATTGATTTAATGTTATAATGAACCGAATTTATCAATTAGTAAAATTAAGATGGATCATTATTTGTATAAACATTACAATATTATAAAAAGTATTTTAGTCTAGAAATAAATAAAAATATGAATACATTGAACGCATTTTAAAATGCCACTGACGTATGACGTTACCTAGGAAATTACCAATGACTAACATTCTTTAGGGCTGATTTTTCAATAATCAGATAACTTATCTGAGGAATAAAAATAGCGGTTTGACATATTTTCTATAGAAAAGCCGTCAAACCACCATTTTTATTCCTCAGATAAAAGTTATCTGACTATTGAAAAATCAGCCCTAAGTCATTGGAAATTACTGACTACAATAACAAACACTATTGTCAAATCCATATTTACAGCGTCTTAAGTTCTCAAAAATCAATACTATGGCTAAGCGAAGTATTGGCTTAGTATGAGGTTGGCTTTCATCAAAATTATATAAATACTAAAGAACTGTCTATTTATACGAAATGGATGCTTAGAACGTCGCTAAGCACTGACTTTAGCTTGGCTGTTGTTCAGGTACGACTATTTATCTCGGCCAGAGACTCTTAATTCATTATATAAAAAAATAATTTACGTTAGGGAAATTCTCGGAAGTCTATTGGGATAATCGGAGGAAGACGGAATAAAATTATTTCAAAATAATATCCAGAAATAAATGAAAATCATTTCCCAATAATATCCTATCCTCGCCTCACTTTTAACACCTGTCGAGGGTTACGATTATCGTGCTAATCCCAACAGACTGTTCGTTATCTACAATAACATTGCACAGCCAGAATATTACACATTTGTATAACACAACGATGACTATTTCAGTTATTTCTGAGCTGCGAATTTGAGTATTTAATTTTAATTATGTGTTATCCTATTGTAATTTGGATTACACTGCAAATTAAGGAATTCCTATGGTTAGGAAAGTTGGCTTCTGCATTATAAAGCTTCGTTAACGATCAATGGTTTACCTGCCGGGGCCATGGGACTATCGAGTAACCGTGGCCCCGGAATGTAAAGGGCTATTGAAGGACACTATGGATTTTAGTCAGTACAAGTCTGACAGTCCCTCTCTTGTCGCCCTGGGCGATCCTTGATGATGTTAAACGGGATTTTTATTTATTATTTATATCAAAAGTGATAATTAAGCATAATAATATATAAAGATGGTGATTATGATAGATTAGATACTGCTCCCACAACGTGATCTATCATTCAACCAGACCAATAATGAAATGTAACAGACTTGAAATTACAAGAAAACCCGTAGGCAAACCACTATACTCATATTATAGGGTTACCAGGATGACAATTGACAATCTGTATACCAACCAGTCCATAGACGGAGTTTGTTGGAAGTAGAAGTGTGCAAAATAGATATATGGGTAATTGGAAAAAGAAGATACTTTTATATTTAACAATTACAAACAACCGTCGACACATTTCACAGCTTCGCAACGCATCCTCGCACCACACATTAATGCGCATTTTCACAGCTCCGCTACACATCCTCGCACAAACATTTCCATCGCACATCTCTGGTGGAAACGCAGCCTTAGTGTGATGACAAGTGTCTACCAACACACACTGGGCCCACTTAGTGGATGAAAGCCAACTTCCACTCATAAAAAAGGCGTCCCAGCAGTGGGAACATTATAAGCAGACTATGCAATGCTTTTATGATATCCCGTTCCGGATGAATAAAAATAATAAATAATAAGTAGCATGAAATCTAAAAACAAAATATCCAGACGTTTTTCCCAACATGGTAACCCTACTCGCAACTTGTTCATAAGGTATCCAATTCGGTGTACATCAAAACCACCCCGGGGTGATTTTCAAACTATGGCAACACGGTCCAGTAATTAGGGGTATTCTCAAAGGGGGTTTTATGAAATACATGGCGGATTAAATGTATCGTTCGTTGGTGGATGCAGGTGTTATATTCCTGCTGTATTTGCGTAGTTTGGGTTTCTATTGTGCTGTTGCAGGTAAATAATTAAGCGAGGGATCAAACAATTAATGAGGAAGAGGGTTATTCGAGAACGTTTCGGATTAAACGTTTGATTGGATATTTTTTTTCTCATATAATACGAGTGTATTATATATAGACACGATGAACCAACATCGCGGCGCTTAAAAACGGCGATAATACTAGAACTACTTATACGCGTGAAGATAGAGAAAGAAAATATGACACCGTACGGCGGGAGGGAGACGCAACTACGCGCAATGTGGCAAATTGGCTTCATTTTTTGTGGCCATTTTAGAGTGCGGACAACGTATCTATAGTTTATATATCATTGACGAGTAAGCACTTGTTTAAGTTAAAGCCAGCACCTAATAAAACCAAATCGGTACTGAAAATTACCTTAAGGCAGTGATAGACTTGAGCTTTCACTTGTAATGCCGAGTCCACACTCGTGTAATGTAACGCGAATCTACCGTGTTATGTAACGCGAATTCTAGGTGTGTACGGCACCGATGTAGGTAACGCTCGCGGCTGATTCATCGGCTGTCGGTTTTTGCGCGAACACAAAGGCGCACGCAGTATTCGCGTCCTCAATTTGCTTTGAGTTCGTGTACCGTCCACACTGTTGACGCATAATACACGTTATCGTATAGATTCGCGGTACGCCAGTCTGGACCGAATATCGAGCATTCGCCGTTTTTAATTTTGCCAAATGAATAACTAAGAGGCGGCCTACCATAACGTCTTAAAGAGAATATTCCAGTGTGGGAACGAGGTGGTGCTATACGACTTATAGCTCAGTCTCTTTGGCCTCAATTTCATGTCTAGACAAGAAAGTGTCTCTCAGGCCGCCTGAGCCGAGCATATAGCCAAAGATCGCTACGAATTTTTTGTCAATTTTTGATGTTAGACTAAAGTTGAGGCCAAACGAGCGTAATTTTTGAGTTGCGAGTCGAGGAATTTCGGTCGCTTTCATACACAACAAAAGACGACTCTCTCACGACGCAAATTTTTTCTATGAAAGCGACCGAAATTCTGCGACTCACGACTCATAAATTACGCTCGTTTGGCCTCACCCTTAGAATTGACATTTAACAAGAGGGTTCACTAGAAAGATCGCCAAAATATTCGTAGTGATGTTTGGATCTATGCGCGGCTCTGTTTGTTGTTCAAAATTAATAACGGCGAATGCTCGATGTTCTGTTACAAGTGAATGCTAAGTCTATCAACACGTTTTTACTGCAATTTCTTCCCATGCGAAGCTAATAAGAAGCCAATAAAACATAAACATATCATATATTATATCATACATATATGAACAGCTGTTTTAACATTATTCCTCCACACAAATGTTTTCATATTTATTAGCCCACAGGGAGTACTTCCGACATTTTCCCCGCAACGATACGTGACCACCGATAGCCAATGCGGAACTGCACGGCACAAAACCGGCTAAAAACCCGGAACCGGGCCGGAACCGGGTTTACCGGAAATGCTGTCGTTTGTGGTCTTTGATTCTAGATACTGTTTTTGCGGTTTCCTATTGATTAATTTAAAATTCGCAGGTTGGCAGATTATGGTAGAACAGTAGATGGATTGTGGTTTTTCGAATTTATGTATTTTTATTTTCTCGCACTGGTTGGTACGAAAGGGACTGACAGAAACGTACCTACTGATTAATATCCACCGTATTCCTTAAATTGCCCTTTACGTTCCAGGGTCACAAGTAACTGATGAGACAATCCGCGACCCAAATAACCCCGTATAACAATCCTTACACCTCAATACCTAAAAATTTACTCAACCTCACCTATCCAGATTCACTACCGCAGTTCACAAACACACATTTATCATAACTAGACTTCCATTATCAGCATCTCTTCACCCCCGACATTGATAAATTGATTGTCACATTATGTGTAATAATACCAACGTTACATGACCTACCCCACCTCCCCATATCCGCGTAGAACAAGGCCACACAGGAGTGACAGTTCGTCATGTGACAGGTCACGTTAAGGTGGTTGATGGAGAAGATATTATGTGTTCTTTTTTTCAAGACACGGTTTTTGAGATGAATATTTATAGGATGTTGTCATTCTGTGCAATTTTGTTTTTGGTGAGTGCAAAAATGGGTACTAAAGGCGCGTTTCCATTAGACAAGTGTATGACTTCACGTCAGGGTTGCCAGATATAGGCCTTTTATTTCCAAATCCTTCCATCCCGCAATGGGCGGGAGGACTCATTTGATAATTATACCACGATAAAAAAAAACATACTAATTATAAAGCATCGTGCAGACACACGCGATTAATCGCGCTGCGACAACGAGCCAAGCTAATTTCCACTCTAAAATACTGCGAATGGACCGCGACATGTCGCCCCGCGCGATTAATCGCGTGTGTCTGCAGGAGGCTTAACAATAGCTTTTGTAGATAAGCTCCATTTTTGGATCTAACGCAACTGTGCTTAGTCTAGGAGCCAAATCATACACACAAATATGCTTTTTTATACAAAATAATAAACATAGCAAATGCCCCTTTTAGATTCAAATCATAGTGTTAGCAACCACAATAGGTTATTTACGCAAAAAAAAATGAATTGGTCCGAAAGCTAAATTATCAAAAATATTTGACCCGTTCATACTTCTTCTTTTGCTAAAAATCACAAAACGTACTCGGTCGGTATAATGTTACAGGAGTTATGACGTCACGAGCCCCCATTACCGAATTTCGAAGCGTTTTATCTTAGTCAACATTCATTGATTAAAAAAAAAACATGTTCATAATTTTTCAATACTCTAACTGACGGACTACACAGTTTTTCAATTTATTTATATTATGCAGTAAACTACCCTATTGTTACGAGCTGGGTATTGGGATAATTTAATTAACACCGATTAAAACCAAATGATCTTTATTGACACACAGTAACTAATTACAACAAACACTTAACACTACTCAACACTATTCACTTCTAAAATACACTTGCACTCACTTAATTACACGTAAAATTCACTTAGAGATCGCTTCGAGTTCACTTCGAGTCGCCTCGATCGTAGTCAAAACTAGACTGACTCAGGTCGCCGATCGGCGCCCTATTTATATCCCGGCCGGGCCCACTAGATGTTTCTAGAAGATGGTCGAATGTTCTGGAAACATCCATAGACTTCGACATAGTCCCATACCTTCTGGGACATTCCAGAACCATCTCGAAACATCTAGAACAGGGTAGAATTTTCTAGAAACCTCCAGACCAATCTTCAGTGGAATTGTCGAGAACCTTGTGGAACTTTCGAGAAGCTTATAGATAGGTCTCGCAATTCATCATCATCATGACGTGTGTCATCGACGTAACACTCTTCTTGCCCTTATCCCATTTTACTTGGGGTCGGCGCAACACGTTTTTTTCTCCCCTATCAGACGTCACAGTATCATTTACTCCTTTTTCATTCATATCATTCCTTAGACAATCCATCCATCTTTTCTTTGGCCTTCCTCTTCCTCTCCATCCATCAACATTCATACTCATCACTTTCTTAGTCACGTGAGTCTCATCCCTCCTCATCACATGTCCATACCAAGACAGACGATTCCCTTTCATTTTTTCTGTAACAGGCGTCACTTTCAAACTTCCCCTTATAAACTCATTCCTTACTTTATCCATTCTTGTCACTCCACACATCCATCTCAACATCCTCATCTCCGCTACATGCAATCGTTTCTCATCCATCTTTTTCACAGCCCAGCATTCCGATCCATACAATACCACAGGTCTAATCACGGATTTGTATATTTTCCCCTTTAACTTGAGGGGCATCCGTGGGTCGCAAGTTGTTCCGGTGACCTGTCGCCATTTCATCCATCCCGAGTTGATCCGGTGTGTTATGTCCCGGTCTACATCGCCATCTCCTTGGACAAGCGAGCCGAGGTACCGAAAGTCGGAACAAACTGGTATGGGCGTTCCGGCAAGAGTAATGGGCACAGGACTGGAGAGACCGCCGAAATCGCAAAACAAATACTCTGTTTTGGTTCTGCTCAATTTCAGGCCAACGTTCTCCAGTCTTTGCCACCACACCTCCAATCTGTTCTGGACCTCTAGGCCGCTAACACTATTATCAAATTAAACAATACTTACCTATCAATCAAAGAAAACTTTACGCCACAAAACAACTCACTTTAAACGCTTCTTTCCCCGGTAGATGGCGCTTTAAAAAATCTTTAAAATAAAGCCGTTATACACTATTTAAACATTAACCATCTAAAGGTCAGGTTAAAACATTTTCTGCAAGGATTTTATAGACATAAACTTTGTCGTTGTGACGTGAAGTTGCTTGCTAAAAGTTGGTAACGTGTATTTTAGGGGGATTAGCGTGGCAACCCTATGGAGTGTTTTGTTGCCTGGCTTGTTTATGTTGGTAGAACCGTTTTTGCTTCGGTTCTAATTTGAAAGTAATTTGTATAGTCATGCGTTAGTTTAAGGCGCGGACTGACTACGATTTTAATCGCTTATGACCGCGTAAACTATTGTCACCACTATGGAGCGTCAATAAGATTGAAAATTGAAAAATAATATTTGTGTTGAAATGTGACGTAAGCTGCGAATGGGCATTTATTTTACTGCTTTTCTTTAGATTATTTAAAATATAGACATAAAATTAAATAATGGTTTGGTTAAAGTTTTAAAAAAATGGAAAACCTACTAAATTCTTAAAAAAAAAAAACTGTTGTTATCGCTGGAAATATAGAGATCTTCGACGTCAAAGTTTATTTTTGTGCTACAACTTCCACATTTTTTATTGGGAATATCAAACTATTTATTTATTATTCTGTTCGGTTTAAATTCTTCTTTATACCATTCTCTGTTCACTGTATGTTTCGCGTTACTTATTTTTTATTACATTACGTCATACTCGGCGTTCTAAGAAACTATTTTTTGGGAATATTGAGATAACACCGCGCCTTAAGCGAGCTTGCTTGACGCGATGCGACGCAGTTCGATTGATATCAACTACAACTGAAATCAATGGTTGTTGTGGAATATTATTATTATAGTTAATTAAGTCATTCGAATTGCATCTTTATATTGTAGCAGCAAGGAAGATTTTAATTTTAAGTTAATAGAAATTGTAAAAATTCATGAGCAAACTCACTTAGATGACTTTATTCACAGTTAACGCAGTGGCTGAATGCTGGCTGCTGTTATGCGTGTTGTGAGTTCGATTCCCGCTCGGAACAAATATGTACTTGTTCTACCGAATGTCAAGCGGTATGAAGAACTCACGAACCTGAGTTAAATACACAAAAACTCAGCTATTGTTTATTAGTACCGGGATATCAAACATAATACTCAATTAAACAATCATGCTCGAGGAATTCCAAAATTGTGTAAATTATAATTAAATTACAACCATTCCTAGATATTTCAACATTCCGAAATTGTCATAATTTTGAACTTCTCGATATAAATTACCAGTTTCAAAACAATTAATAAAGTTACTACGAACAATTCAACACCTGCTTCAGAGAAGTCTGTATTAAACATTAACTAAAAGTTTTGATTACTCACCGACGAAACAAACTAGGACAATGGTAATTTATAATCAAAATGGCGCCTCAATTTATTTGAAAGACTCGTGCCAACACTACTGGTTCTGGACAATAGAATAAGTAATTAATGGAGTAACCACGACCCGCAGGACTACTATGACGTCTTAAAGTGGAAGTAATTTCAGTGTAGGAAAGAGACAGAGCTATACAAGTCATCTAGTGCCACCTCGTTCTCACAGTGGAATTACTACCACTTTAAGACGTTACGGTAGGCCACCAGCAGCCCGAACAGCGTACTTGAAGTTAATAACGACGTAAATTGTATGGAAAATGAAGAAGTGCCTGTCCAAATGAACTAATTTTATATCCATCAAATGAACGTAAAAGTCTCCGTTTACGTTACGTCATTAAAACGTGAAAACTCGTTGTAAGGCCCCTGGTGAAAGGACCTAGAGGAACTGCAGTGCTATTTTCACAGCAGAAATCACAGTTCTTAATTTAAGATCAATGTTGATCTAATTCACACGGTGACCCTCATTTAAGTGAGGTTTATACAGCTGTGAGGTGACCTTAAGAAAGTATACTTACATTGTAAAGTTGAACACTCCAATACTTATCCATTCCATAGATATTCTTAATACCTACTTAACTTTATGTTATTTAAATTTTAAATCGCTTTGTAATTTCGTGGCTGTATAAAAAGTTTGAACATGGTTCAATAGAAATTTCAAAATAGAACTAGTTTTTTTTTCTGAACAGCCATTTATTACAACTACGTAGATAATTAATATTAATTATAAAATAAAATATATGTATACACTACCTTTAAAAACTAAAAATAAAACTAAAATATTTACAAAAATAACTAAATTAAAACTAAAATTAAAGTTTTTTTTTCTTAAATTTGGCAGCTGTCATGCAGTTGAAAGCTATTTTCCCTAGGGCGGCAATGGATAACTTTCAAACGGCTAATCAGACATGTAATGACCTACTTTCAGAGTATGAGTAATGAAAAATAACTTTCACACATAATACGCCTGGGTCTCATATCGTAAAGTTTTATTGAGGAAACAAAACTTCGGCTGCGAACAGGACTCGAATCTGCATCCTTCCGGATCAATGCGAACGCCTTACCAATTAGGCCACCTTCTACTCGTCCAGGCTGAACTTTCATTCCCTTGTTTGAAAGTTTTGCAGTCACGAGGTACCAAGTCATGCTGGCAACCGATTTTTTTCCCCAAAAAGGCTTTTAATGAAAGAATAGTAAACATTTATCTCTTTCGCCCTTAAACGTTATATGAAAATACAAGCCTTAGGCTGCTTTTCTACCAGAGATGTGCTATGCTACGTTGCTGCGGATGCGTTTGATATCCACCAATCATATTCATAGGTTTACATAGCACAGCACTGGTGAAAATAGATTCAACTAAGATGTGTTTTTTATATGGAAGGATGCGTGCTATGGCTGTGTGATTTGGTTGCATGCTATGGATGCGTGCAATGGAGGCGTGCTATGGGTCGTCTTCCCTGCTATCGATACATCGCATAGCTCGAGCTGCGCATCTTCCTAGCGCAGCTACTTTGCGGCGGTGCATCTTCATAGCACATCTTACTCGCACCGCTACATAGCTTAACATCAGTGCAGTGGAAACGGTCACACAGTTTCGTAGCTCAGCCTTTACATTCTCGCAGCACAGATAAATATCACATCTCTAGTGCAAAGGCACCCTTATCCTACTACATAACTTAATAACCTTGACACTTTTATAACTTGACTAACCAAAAATAACCTCCAAAAAGAAACAAGAAAATTATGAACAGAAAAAACCACTTCCCACAAAAAAAATGTTTCGCTAACTTCATTACAGGGAGTTTCACATTTTCTAATTTACCAAATAAACAGGGGCAAAGATAATAAGGAAAAGATAAAAGAAACCACATTATTACTGAAAACGAAATATAGTCCGGGAGCCGGGGACTGATGCAAAAAGATAAGAGTAGATTTATGGAGAAAGATAAAAATATGCAGTCTATTTAAATGTAAGAAACGTTGAATATTATTTTGTATGCAGCAAAATGAGTAAAATTTACTTAAAGTTTTGCTCTGGGTTTCTTCCTGTTTTTACAAGTTTTTTTGTTGAGATTATTACGGTAATATTTTAGGTAATTGCTGTAGTTTTGACCGCTTTGAATTAGATTGGATAATAAACGTGTACTATGAAGAAATAAATATATTTCATAACCCACAGTTTAAAGGCATACGAAACACCTTAAAGACTGGTTGTTTGATCTATCCATCTATAAATGTTCCATAAACTTTGTCTAACTTGCACGTCTTGCAGTTTGACAGTTGTGCGACTGGGGCAAGAATAACGCTGAGCTAAAGTTCGTGTGTGTAAAGTAACATAAATGGATTAATCTGTCTTAGATGTTCAATTTATTGTCAAATTTTGATACTCTGTTATTTTAAATTATCATTATCTATATCATTATCTTCATAATTATCTGTAAACAAACTGTTATAACGGAACATAACTTATGCAACTAATGAAAGCAATTTAATATCTATCAATGATTCCATCATTGTCCTTGGTCCGACATGCAATTATCCAGTATTTTTTTGTAAAAAAAAAATATATCGAAATACACTCGGAGACTGCCGCGGTAAAGCTATGTGGTGCACTACTGTAATAAAAAACTTCTTTGTTGTAGGAGAATATTATAAGTAGGTTTCATTGTGAAAACTCCTTTTGTAGCTGGCCGTTTAGAATCAGTAAGAAAAAGTAAATTGTTTCTATGACGGATATTTTTATGATTGCCGAAGTCTCCCGAACTGAAACGACGGACGATGCGTGGTGTCAGGTATTTTTCTTAGGCTTTTTTCGTTAGGTTTTTTTGTTAGGTTCTGAGAATTTCTTGATTCGGTCGCCGCGCCGCGCTCAGAGCCCGCAATAAAAGCTATGCAATAGCTTAAAAATCAGAATCAAAAAGTTTGTTACCAACAAAACACTTCTTTTTTCTAACAAACCGTGTAAAAAAAAACTCAATCTGTTGAGAAAAATCTAATTTCCGCTAGCTCCCAGTCTATCCAGACTAGAGGACCCGCCCCTTAATTTAAAATTTGGACCCCTTTGTTCAAATATAGACCATATTAACACTTGGTTGCTTAGTCGAGAATATCTTGAAGCACGTTTATTATTAAAAACGTTTCAACAAAATAATGTGAAAGCTTACACGGTTTCGAGAAAGGGGAAAAATAGCAATCTCCTGAAAAAAGGAGGTGGGGAAATTTTTCAAACGTTTTCTTATGAAGACTTTAATTTGCATACGGTTTACTTGTAAGATATGTAGGTACTTGTTGTTACGAGCTGAGTATGGGAAAAATTAGTTAACGCCAAGTAATAAACCAAATACCTATTCTTTAATCAACACAAAACACTAAAATAATCTCTCTCTTTCCTAGTTGTGATCCCGATTCTACACCGTGACTTTTTAGTCGTCTTACAACGGCAGCCCAGTTCATGTATCCAATGACTAGAACACGTTTATAATAAAAAATAGGTATTTAAGAGATTTGAAATTTTTTAAAATAGTTTTTCAATTCATTATTATGACGCAAGGAGTAGTTAAAAACACCCTTGTCTTATAGAAAATGGATATGGAATGATCTGCCTGACTATTGCGCTGGGTAGGTATACTCTACAGCTTGATACGTAAACATTTTCATATTTCTAATGTACCTATTTATTAATAAAAAAAAAATATTTTTAACGATTAATAAAAAAAACTAAACTCGCCTAGATGTACTTTAGGTCGGGGACATTACGTGGACCACTTTTGTAAGACGACTAAAAAGTCACGGTGTATATTTCCTTGCGATAATTTTCAAAAAACAAACATTACAGGTGTCAATTAAGGTAGTGATAAACAAAGAGAAACAAGCCCCAGCTGAATGTCAGTATTTAACATGGAGCGACTGCCTGTCTGACCTCCACACCTCAAAATTGGTTTAGACTTTAAAGCTTCTGATTAACAGCAACGACTGTCATAGATCTGCAAGACAATCCAGTACCAACGTCTTTACATGCTTTCCGAGCCGCGGGAACGCTTTGATAGATGTTCACCCACAGACCAACCTCGGTAAGCGCGGTTTTCTACTAACAAAAAAACTGGCCAAGTGCGAGTTGGGCTCGCGTGAAGAGGGTTCCGTACGATGTTACCTATTAAGGTTTTTTTTTAATCTGACCCAAATTGGTACGCACAATATTGAGTGATTTACCATGTTCTTTTAATATCATGGACTTCTTATAGGTTTTCCTATAATGTATAAGTAGAAAACTAAATTCTGTATTTAAAAAAAAAAATAGGTTCAGTAGTTTCGGAGATAAGGGGGGGGGGGAATGGTCAAGCTTCGTCTATTTTTGTTTGAATAACTTGGAAACCATTTACTTTAAAATTACAAAAAAAAATACTTTTAAGTTTGTCTCAACAATACCTTTCATTTGATATGTCACACGATGCACTTTTCAAATATATTTTTTTAATTTTCCCCTTCCCCCCCCAAAAATTACCTCCCATATACAGATATGGACTTCTTATAGGTTATCCTATAATCTATAAGTGGAAAACTAATTTATGTATTTTTTTCAAAATTTTAGGTTTAGTAGTTTCAGAGATAAGGGGGGGGGGGGGAATGGTCAAATTTCGTCTATTTTCTTGAATAACTTGGAAACTATTTATTTTAAAATTACATTAAAAATATATTTAAGATTGTCTCAACAAGACCTTTCATTTGGTATGTCACACGATGCAGATTTCAAATATATTTTTTTAATTTTCCCCTTCCCCCCCAAAAATTACCTCCCATATACAGATATGGACTTCTTATAGGTTTTCCTATAATCTATAAGTAGAAAACTAATTACTGTTTTTTTTTCAAAGTTTTAGGTTCAGTAGTTTCGGAGATAAGAGGGGAGCGGGAATGGTCAAATTTCGTCTATTTTCTTGAATAACTTGGAAACTATTTATTTTCAAATTACAAAAAAAATACGTTTAAGATTGTCTCAACAAGACATTTCATTTGATATGTCACACGATGCAGTTTTCAAAACTTTTTTTTTCATTTTCCCCTTCCCCCCAAAAATTACCTCCCACATACAGATTTCATCTATTCACGTCACACCTCTGTGCTTGGGTCACAGGAATTGATATGTGTACCAAATTTCAACCCAATCGGTCTAGTAGAATCGGAGATAATTGACCGTAAGCGACAGACAGACGGACACACGAGTGATCCTATAAGGGTTCCGTTTTTGTATTCGGACGCACGGAACCCTAAAAACCGGCCAAATGCGAAGTGGACTCGCCCATGAAGGGTTCCGTAGTAGCAAGCATAGATTAGTGATATAACTATATTGAAATTAGAAAGTAATATACACAAACAATAAAAATAACTTTGTTTTTCATAGTGTTTGTATGAATGGCAAAGTTAATTTTTAAATGTAAATATTTGCGGTTTTTGAAAATGTACTATATCTCAAAGCTATATCTCATCCAAACCAATTTTCGTTGGAAGTTTTTGTTGAGGTCTACATTATACACACATTTTACCACTTTGGAAGTGTCTCTCGCGCAAATTGTTCAGTTTAGAAAAAAATGACATTAGTAACCACAATATCATTTTTAAAGACCTATCCATAGATACCCCACATGTATGGGTTTGGTGAAAAAAAATTTTTGACTTTCAATTCTAAGTATCGGGGGCACCCCCAAAATTTGTTTTGTTTTTATTTTTGTGTGAAAATCCTAATGCGGTTCACATAAACATCTACCTACCAAGTTTCAACAGGATAGCTCTTATACTTTCGAAGAAAAGTGGCTGTGACATACGGACGGACAGACAGACAGACATGACGAATCTATAAGGGTTCCGTTTTTGACATTTGGCTATGTAACCCCAAAAATTAAAATCATCGTCAGCAGGCTTGCTTACCGTTGAAAATCGGCTTGTGCGGCTTTGATTATTAGTCACGAGTTTCACGAATACTTATTGTAAAACAATATTAACACTTTAAACCAAGAATCAAATAGAACAACAACTTTTCAATTCCTTGAATATAATCCCCGAAACCCAATCTATACAGATTCCATTTCTTCAACAAACGTCGCTTTAAACTTAGAGTAGATGTAAGAAAATGCTGGTACATACCGTATATACGTCGTTCACAGTTTGCGTCGAAGTCTCCGCGAAAAGTATCAAATAACATGGATTCCTGTATCAGCCGTTGGTATTCCAATAAAATGTTTTCTTCCTTAGGGTTTGGTTACACTGCGCAAGAGAGTGTACTTGCACAGATGTGTTGTATGTTTAGTGCAAATTGCAATAGTACCATTTGGGGACGTAGAAACAATAATGTCCCTTCCGCAAGAAAGGAACAAACGCATGTTGTAAGAAGAGTATTAATAAATTTATTGAAAACAAATTACGCTTCGCCTAACGGAATTTTTTTTTCGACGAATAAGTTTTATCTTGTAGCACATCCCGTTTAACATGTTTTTTAGCTATTGCATAGCTTTTATCGCGGACTCTGAGCGCGGCGACCGAATCAAGAAATTCCGTAACGAAAATACCTAAGGAAAATCCCTAACACTCATCTAACGTCGTTTCAGTTCGGGAGATTTCGGCAATCATAGAAACATCCGTCATAAAGACAATTTATTTTTTCTTACTGATTCTAAATGGCCAGCTACAAAAGGAGGTTTTCACAATGACACCTACTTATAAAATTCTCCTACAACAAAGCAGAGTGGTGCAGTGGAATCGTGCTGGGCCCATAACCTGTTGAAAATTTAGACCCAGTTTGGAAGTGAGACCTGGGAATCTTCTACCAATATATAAAAGACCCACTTTATCTTCATTGTAATTTATTTTTCTTTATTACAGTAGTGCAGCACAAACATTTTAAATAAATTATAATTATTCTCGTTAAATATTCATGGTAGGTGCTAATTTTTTTTAATGCTATGCTGTAGCTTTACCGCGGCAGTGTCCGAGTGCCACATGTATTTTTTTTTCAAATTTAATAGTCCCCAACTCCCCACCACTGGTTTCACACATAGCGTATAGCGTTCCATAATTATGTAGATTTTACGTATGACTACAAATGACAACCGGGACTTAACACTTGCTTTCCGAGGCAGGAAGTCAACTCGTTACGACAGACGTTCACAAAAACCAACCTTTGTGGTCATGAGCTCCTTTCTCCTCTCTATTCGAAATAAGCCCCCATTCGCGTGAGCGCTTTTAAACTATCAAATCAAATCAAATCGTTTATTTCAACTAGGCCAATTACAGGCACTTTTGAAATGTCAAAAGACATCAAATAAAACTAGTAAAAAAATAGTTATGGTGCTACAGTCCCAGTCACAAGACATAAAAACTGTGAAAGTACCGTAGGTGCTCATTCCAAAGCGTAGATCTCTATGGAGAAGAATGAGCAAGGCAAGGACACTCTTTTTCAATCGCCAAAATTATTACAGAACTTTTGTTACATCATTCATCATCAGATAGATGGTAGGTACATTATGTGAGAACGATGTGGCAAGTTAATAGTGTCCATAGTAAACATAAAAAAGACAATTCAAAAATAAAATTAAGTATTAATAATTAAAATAGACCGTGGCAGCTAAGAGATGACCAGTCCCAATTGACAGCGCCCGTTCACGAACATGACACATATATCAGCACCATTCAGCTCAACCATTTTGAAGGGAACTAAATGATCCGAGACACACGCCACCATCAGCGAGACTTTTGAGTGAGCATGACATACTCTCAACCGCCAGAGTCATTCAAGTCAATGAAAGACGTAGGCTTTTAGTCTAAGATAGCTCTGAAGTACATGGTACTCACACAATGCTGGCTATGACGCTATATAATACAAGATAGATAGACTCTATACAATGCAAGAGATAGTTTTACATTCTTCATCAGCTCCGACAATATTATTAAAAGATAGAGGAAACCTACGACTGTCGTACTAAAAAAAGTAAAAATAGACACAAAAAAAAAAACAAACAATAAAATGAAAAGTAGGACAATAATGTCCGTTGATCAAATACAATAATAAGAACAAATACAAACACATGAAAATAAAGCTAAATGACTTAATAAAGTCAAAAAAATAAATAAACAATTATATGAACTCATATAACTAGTCCGGAAGATAAAACTAATAAATCGAATCTATACACCGTGTTCTTCACGTTATCCATAAACTTTAGCAAATACTTCTATGGCTTTTACAAATCAAATCCAACAAAGGAAGTAGTACTTAAAAAGGCTTCGTTACAAAGATATTTGTAATTTCATTTAATGAAATTTAATTGAGCTATGCAGTGAGAAAGTATCTTAATTTGAAATCTATCAAATACTATTTGCATTTCATTTGTTTCAGCCCGCCAAATGTTATGAATGACGTTGCCAATTCGGATAAAGAGGCATGCATATCGGGTTATTTACGTCTAGGTATTTAGTTTGTATGAAAATTAACAAAAAATAAAAAATAAGAATTTATTAATGTGTCCATAATGAAAAATGCTTACTTCCGTGGTTTGAACATCTGGTCGAAGTTTATGTATATCGTCCGGAACACGGTGTATAATGCAAAAATAGTTTCGGCTTCTACAATAATTTCACAAGCTAATCCACCAGTTTCCCCTACGTTTGTGGAGCAGGGCCAGCATTAAGCCAAGCATCTTTATCAGCAATGTAATCCCCCAACTTATAATACGCTTTGCTACATAGTGTGCGTTTAATACAAGTTTTAAATT
This sequence comes from Agrotis exclamationis, assembly GCA_950005045.1. Lineage (NCBI taxonomy): Eukaryota > Metazoa > Arthropoda > Insecta > Lepidoptera > Noctuidae > Agrotis > Agrotis exclamationis. The sequence goes on along the minus strand of OX465441.1, from coordinate 5,263,608 downwards.
TATTCACTCGTCTATCAATTGTATCTGTTCACACGTCAACGCTTTTAAAGCGCAGCCCTTTTATTCGAACTGTATTTTTGGTGCTGGGCGGTGACATTTAAGTTCAATTTAGGTACCCTTTTTGTTCCAACTCAACGCTTTTTTAACGCCCATAAAATAAGCGCTCGTGCGAATGGGGGCTAAGCCTAGTCACTGTCATACAAATAGACAAGTAGAATAACTGTCAAGCAAGTTACTCGCACAGTATAAACAAGCCCTTACGCGTGTACTCGTAATATTTAGCACAAGGATTTATTTGCTAAATGTTTTTGCGTCTGAGGCGGGGAAAGTATGTTTGAAAGACATTTTTCTGTGGCTGGCTGGGTATTTGAATTGTTTCTTTAGTTTTTTTTTTTTGTTAGTGTTTTTCCGGCAAGGGCAGCGTATGACTTCCCACCCACAGGTGGGCAGACGATCTTACGAAGACCACAGGATCACGCTGGATGCAAGTCGCTTCCAACCGGTCCAATTGCAAGTCTAAAGGGGAGGTGATATGAACTTGAACTGAACATGATGATGAAATGTTTTTGGTGAGGTTGAGTTCGACAGCACCATTAACCTGCATGGAAGTTGTCTAGAACTTATAAGCTATGGGGCTGTCAAAATAGGATCCACCAGTTTGCGGCACTGTTACAAGCAAACACAATCAAATGTGGGCGAACATTTTTAAATGTTAGCGCATTCCTGGATATTTTTGGTCGCGCACACGTGAGCAGTCGACTCGTTGTTTGTGCGCGCACATCGCCAAATTCAGTTCAGTAAAAATGTTGGAGAATAAATGTGCTAACAAAAGTTACGCTCTGCCTTCTCGGTTGACACAGAGGCTAATCACGATACCAGCTTAGTACAAGCACTGCTGAAGTTCTGCACAAAACGTGTGCGGAAATATATTCCACTCACTTTTTTAGTGGAATTGATCTACATATTGTACTTCGGAGAGTGTGCCCAAGAACTCCACGACCTCATTCCACCAGCCCCCTTCTATCATCGCACATCTAGAAGACGCACGGCAAACTACCATCCTTACCTTATTGCTATACCACCAATTCGCACTAAGCGTTTCCAAACGTCTTTTATAATGCGGACAGCGAAGGAGTGGAACTCTCTGCCTGCGTCTGTGTTTCCGAACGCATAGGTACAACCCTAATCTCTTCAAAGTTAGAGTGAACAGGCTTCTTCTGGGTTAGCTCGCTCCATCGTCGACCTTGTCTTAGTCACTCCTGACCTAGACTGAGGTCAAGAGCAAACCCATTTTACATTAAAAAAAAATTGTACCATTAAATTTTAGCGAACAATGAAAAAGTTGTCAATAAAAAGACAAATAGCGAGAAAGTGCAAAAAATAAAATTTTAATCAAAATCAAAATCAAATCATTTATTTCAAATAAGCCAGTTACAGGCACTTTTGAATTGTCAAAAGTAAAATAAAATAGTTTAAAAAATAGTTACGGTGCTACAGTCCCAGTCACAAGACATAAAAACTGTGAAAGTACTGTAGGTGCCCATTCCAAAGCGTAGATCTCATGGAGAAGAAAGGGCAAGAAACTCCATGGACACTCTTTTTCAATCGCCAAAATGATTACAGAACCTTTGTTACATCATTCAACTTGAGATGGTACATTATGTGAGAACGATGTAGCAAGTAAAAAGTGTCCATAGGAAATATAAAAAAGACAATTCAAAAACAAAATTATTGATAATTAAAATAAACCATGGCAGCTAAGAGATGACCAGTCTCAACTGACAGCGCCCGTTCACGAACATGACGCATGATATCAGCACCATTCAGCTCAACCATTTTGAAGGGAACTAAATGATCCGACACACGCGCCACCATCAGCGAGACATTTAAGTGAGCATGACATACTCCCAACTGCCAGAGCACATTCATGTCAAAAAAAATAATAATTAAGAAGAAATAAGAAATAATAATTAATAACAATCTTAAATGATTTTTAGCATATGTACTATGTGTGTAGTTATAATAATTTTATTGCGACAAAGAAAATTCTGTTCCTTACTATATACGTATAGATGAAAGTGAGTTTGTCACTCTTGCACAATTAAATCGCTGAATTGTTTTTGATGAATTTTGGAAAAAGTTAGTAGCTACTTGTTTCATTATTAAATTTAATTCAGATACAATGTTGGTTCAATAAATTAAAACTGCGACATACACGCTATCGCTAATGTCACTTTTACTCACATACCAATTAACAAAACACAGAAATTACCAAAACTACCTAACCTTTAACAATACACATCAAATTAAATCGAATAAAAACTGTTTTAAAAATACACCAGCCGTGACTCGAACCCACGTCAATCAATCAATGTTGGTTCCCATTAACATTGCATCTGGTTATTAAACTGGATCATTGAACGCACTTGATATCAATTATGATACAATAATTGGAAGATTTTGTCTGTCTGTATAAATTCAAAGAAAAAGAGTTGAGAAAAGTTATAACCTTTTTTTTGGGTAAGTAAATCATTTATTGTGGAGTGGAAGGGAAGAGACCATCAAACTCCAAAAGAACTTCCTAAAACCCACTCTATTCCTTCAATAGCTCTTCGTGTTCCAGGATCGCGGTAAGCTTTAGCCATTTGGCCTGAACCGGCATTGTCAGTTTTGCTGAGGCTGACAACTCTTTGAGGCGTGCTTGCAACACAATGCGCCGTCAACCCGGGCCTTGATCGGACGGTGAGTTACCCATCTACAAGACCACGACTACGGAAGCTGTGAATCGCCTCGCGAAACCCGACGCCCGAAGCGTCTCCCGCAGCAGATTTCTCGACCGTTGCACTGAGCCTCGAAGCCCTTTAGTGTCATATCATAATGTTATACACCTGCATACATTCAAACCATTTTATCTGACATAATCTAGCCACTCTCCTCGGTTAAACAAAATATCAACATAAACAATATTTCAAGCGAAGCCTGGTGTAAACATTATGCTGTGAACGGTATTACTACGAACAAATCTCATTGCAAATGATATACTGATTTAATTATCTTCGTATATTGGAATATTAATTGATATTCAGTTTGGTATTATGGTTAAGGATTTTCCTTTAATTGTGTGTAATCTGAATTAAGTATGTATTTACACCGTGCACGACTTTAGCGCCACCTAGCGTTCGCAACTTTACTGGCTCTGACCGTTCGCGTTCTAATTAAAATCAGATTTTGTTACAAAATAGGTACTTGGCTTTGGATACCATGGCGATTTGTAAGCACTGTAAAGAAAAAATTCAAATACAGGATTTAAATGAGGTTATGATATAATTTACTTTTTTCACTTCACGGCAGCTGTCCATTTCCAGCATTGTTCTTCTTTCTAAGAAGCGCTCGGGAATCGGGGAAATTTTTACCATTTCTGCTAGCGTTCTGGCAGTTTACAACACAACATTTGCTGTGACCTATTTTTTTGGCGGAATATAGCGATTATAAAACATACAGATGTTTACATTATAAGAAATTAACAAATGACAGAGCTGAATGTACTCTGAAGACAAAGCTTAAATTACAGTGGATTTCGGGTATAACGACGATGAAGAGACCACTCTTTTTTCGTCGTTATATCCGGAAGTCGTTACAGGCAAACACACGTACATGTGTATAGTTTATTATTCATTTATTATTGAAAACATTTGCACCCATAGTCATTCACTGGTTCATTTCAAAAAAATATGTAATATAACTCAGTATATCACTTTGTAACTGAACCACCAAACGTACATGCTTCTCCCTACCTATTTAGCTGACATCTAAAAACAAAAGGTAAAGGCCTCCACTTTTGCTGACCATCTGTGTGGATGCAAACAAAATATAAGAAATGTTTGTGAAATAAATCTTTGTGTCTTTGGTGGCCGACTCCGGTAGCAATATCTGCATGGAATTTCTAGGAATTGTTAGAAATGATTCATTAAAAATAGTCGCTACACCCGAAATCGGCGTTACATCCGAAGTCGCTATAGCCACATGAATTTTGTACTAAAGTATGCTTTAAATTCAAGGGACTTAGATTTAACGTCGCTATAGGCAAATGGCCGCTACAACCAAGGGCGTTATAAATGGAATCCACTGTATTTCTACTTTTTGCCACCATGAGCGCTGCAATCGATTCTGATACTTACCCCCACCTAGTACTTTGCTACGTGCATACAGCAGAGATGATTTTTTGCACTTGACCTGTTTTTTTTTATGTTATCGCTTCTTGACCATTCACTACGATTTTTTCTCATAACTCTCTCGAATAAAACCGCCAATAGTAGGGGCCGATAAGATATACAAACTCAATGTTTTGATGAATAAGCTTTTAGCCTCTCAAGATAACAAATAAACATTGGTATCGTAATCGTAATTAACTCAAATTGTGACTCATACGCGAACTCTCGCTAATTTTAACACTGTTACACTTTAATAACTACGTACTCGTATTTATATATGACAAGATAAGTGGCGTCCGCGAATCTTTCTGCATACATATTATTATTTGGTTTATTCGTTTAAATACATAATTATCTTAAAATATAAACTTGCAAGCAAAAGACACTTACTTCGATTCAGCGCGATCTTAAGTACTTAAAAACTAAATAGTCAAGAATAATAAAAATACCTAGTACCTACTATTTAAAAAAAAAAGTAATGGAGCGCCGTAAGGCATAAAAATTGTAAAATCTCGGAATAAAAAAGTACTATTTTAAAGGTTTAACAGATAACTTTAAGTTGATATCAAATTCATACAAATCATGCCTGCAGCTAGCCCGGATCGTTTCCATGTAGGTGATTCTTTATTTTGTGTATTAAACATTTCTAAAAATACTAAAATAGTAGCCCGCCGGGTGTGGGACCAGGGGCCAATATACCGGTGGTCAGAGCTCTAGAGACAGGAACCTGGGCTGGTTCTGCCTTCTGAATCAGGCTCTTGATCCACCCCTTTAAGAAGAGCCTCGACAAGTGTTCGTAGTCGCCGACATCGGCACTTGCTGTGCAAACACAAATCAGACAAAAGTTTTTTTTTTTTTTTTTTCGTGGTAAAATCTTCGAATGAGTCCTCTCAGCAGTGGGAACATTTGTAGGCTGATGATGATGACCAAAATTTTGACGCAACATTGCAAAAAATCGTGTCTGTAATGCAGCCCGAACAGGAAAAAAGAAACAAAACAAAATACTTACTAAAGTTTATTAAACAAAAAAGGCTTTTTTTTTTTTTTTCGTGGTAAAATCATCAAATGAGTCCTCCCACCCCGGGCAGGGCGGGAGGGACTGTCAGACTTGTACTGACTAAAATCCACGGTGTCCTTCAGTAGCCCTTTATGTCCCGGGGTCACGGTAATGATATAAGTCCCGCGACCCCGGCAGGCTTTGGCCCTCTAGAGAGGGGGCCCCGTCATTATGCTGACGCTCTTTGAGGCGCGCGTGGAACACAACGCGCCGTCGACCCGGGCATGGTCCATGGTCGGGCTGCGAGTTGCCCTTCACTCGCCGCCCGCATGCCGGGCGCGCAAATTAGACAAAGGTTTGCGACCAGTTTGAAAAATCGAGATTATATTATGATGTCTTCTTCTTTTAAGGTTATGATTACAGGGTATTTTTATCTAAATAAAACACACAAAAAAGATTTTTTCTTGATAAAGTTCAATTTTTTTTTTATCAGCCTATGATCACAATTCTTTTAATGTGCAAAGTAATGTGCATCGGGTGTCCAAAGAGTAGTTTTAGGAGCACTCTAATACGAGCTATCCGACCCAATTTCTTTGAGCCATTTAATAACGTAAACCCTGTATTGTTATCATATATTACGCAAAACAAATACACACAACAATAATGATTACAATACGAGTACCAAAATTTTGTGCGAGCAGTGGTGGCCCAGTGGTATCGGCCTCGACTTACGAGTTGTAGGTCGTAGGTTCGAACCCCGTCAGGCGCATTACTATGTGTAATTTATTTCAACACCACTGCTCTCAAAACGGTGAAGGAAAACATCGTGAGGAAACCGGCATGTCCTAGAACCAATAATTCGAAGACATGTGACATCTACCAATCCGCACTGGGCCCGCGTGGTGGATTATGGCCCACTCCCTCTCACAGAGAGGAGGCCTGTGTCCCAGCAGTGGGAACATTTATAGGCTGATGATGATGACCAAAATTTTGACGCAACATTGCAAAAAATCGTGTCTGTAATAGATACATAGCAATGAAGCCCGAACAGGAAAAAAGAAACAAAATACTAAAGTTTATACAAAAAAGGCTTTTTTTTTTTCGTGGTAAAATCATCAAATGAGTCCTCCCACCCCGGGCAGGGCGGGAGGGACTGTCAGACTTGTACTGACTAAAATCCACGGTGTCCTTCGATAGCCCTTTATGTTCCGGGGTCACGGTAATGGTATACGTCCCGCGACCCCGGCAGGCTTTGGCCCTCTAGAGAGGGGGCCCCGTCATCATGCTGACGCTTTTTGAGGCGCGCGTGGAACACAACGCGCCGTCGACCCGGGCATGGTCCATGGTCGGGCTGCGAGTTGCCCTTTACTCGCCGCCCGCATGCCCGCGCCTACGGTGGCCGGAGATCGTCTTGCGACGTCCGACGCCGTGGGCGCCATCCACCGCGGGTGGGGCGGAGGGAGGACATTGCCCTCTCTCTCGCGCGGCCCGCCTCCTCCTTCGCGAGCATTACTGCTTCGCAGAAGGAGGCGACCGCTTCCCACTCCGTCTCGCCCCGCAGCATGGCCGCAACCAATGCCGGGCGCGAGAGATCTCCGCCTATCGCCGCCGTGAGGAAAACAAAAAAAAAAAAGGCTTACGTATCTGACACATATACCGTAATATTGTCAATATTGCCTCGGAACCGTGAAACACCGTAGGACGAGATCTAAGGGCGTTTACATGCTATTATACTATATCAGTATGGAAATGTGCGACAAAAAGTCTAGCATTATGGTACGATTCCACCAAAATAGTGTGCGGCACTTTTGTACGCGCACTTACCTATTGTGTACAACTTCAGCAGCGGACATACTAAGCTGGTATAGCGTTTAGCGGTGTGCCACCAGAAAGACTGTGTGTAGCTTTTGGAACAGTGGACTCGTTATTTGTGCGCACACAGTAAACTCACTTCAATGTTCGCACACAAAAAAGTGCTGCACTGTGCGCGAACATTGAAGTGAGTTTACTGTGTGCGCACAAATAACGAGTCCACTGTTCACAAAAGTATCCAGACACGCGAACATTTTTGTAGAATGTGCGCGCACAATTTGTTCGTGTTTGCTTTTGTTACTCGACCACCGGTGGAATCGGATATTAGAGATTGTAGCGGTCGTCGTTCTTAAACTTTGCATAAGTATACAAACTTAGACTTTATTTTTTTGTTTTTTGCAAAAAAGTAATGTTTAAGCTTGTAATATAAGAAGTCCAGCCAAAACTGGGCTCAAATGGTTGATTACAGTACACTGTCTTTGACTTTCACGAAGAAGTGTCCCAGAAGTGGGATGGTAATAGAAAGATACACAATATCAGTCTACTCGTGAGATACTCTCAGGATTAAAAAAATAGAAAAAATGCACCTCACACGCTTTGAGCATGTTTTCAAACAAAAAAGAATCACCTGAGTATGCCTCATTATGTACAAAAAGGGCCCTTCTGGCCTATGGGCAGGCTGTGGGGAGTAGTCAACATTTTCGACATAATCATCTTAGACGTAAATAACTCGTAAAATGTAAAAAAAGCACCAACAACAACAAAGCAATTAAAAATGTGTAACGTATAGGGTGAGTTGAAAATAAAAAAAAAAACTCACCAACGTTAACAAGAAATTTATTTGGGTCGTGGTTCACAGCCGTCACTTGATAATTTATTGTTCCGTGAAAATAGGCGCACTAGTACTGCCCTGGCTATCGCGTAAGTGGAGCGACGCGACGCCGTGGAGTTGACCCTGAGGTGAGAGTGACCGCAGGGACGAGATGGTGGTTGCGCCGGCAGGTCTGGTGTGTGTGCCGCTTGGTGCAGTGAGCGCAGGTCTCGAACGTTCGGTAGGGTGAGTCAGCTGAACTCACGAACGTTGAAGATGGAGTTATTTAACTCCCAATCTTGTTCCCTGGAATCAACGTCCAGCGGTAAATAAAAGTCCTCTGCTAATCCTCTCTGATGATGACCTCACAGCATAGGCGAAAGCTAGGACGTACGGCACTAAGGGTGTTTGTGGTCATTGGTCGTCATCAGATCGGAGTTTACAAGGCAGGAACAATAGTTCTATTAGCGTGAAGAATTAACACTTAAAATCATAGTAAGACCTACGAGGGTATCAAATACTCGAGGCTTAAAAAAAATAAAACCAACGGACAAAGAAAAAATATATGAACACACAATAATTGAGTCCGAAGGTACCTACTCAATATAAAAAAAAACAAAATATGAGCTAGCGGTTATAATAATTTTTTTGGATTGCTTTTGGCACTTACCCTAAACCGGGGCGAACACTACACTTTTTTAATTATTTTTTTAAATAAAATATTTAATACAAAAAATTATTTTATAAAAATCTGTTACGCAAGGTGTCACAAGATTCTAATGAAGAGAGACAGTGTAACAGCCGACAAAGTTTAATCGTAAATGAGTCCCGTTGACGTCTGTGCGAGCTTATTTATACTAATGAGCACATTAGGTACCTCACTTTAATTATCAACCGGTTAACGTTGAACAACATGTCTTCCGACTACAACACCAAAACTCTGTAAAAATTCCGAACTACCCGCCTATAAATGACTTTTAGTCTCGACGCGAAATTAAGCATTTCACGATACCCTCAGGTACGAGTTTTTTCTGAGTCGGATGACGAAGAACATTGCGTATGACTATAACACGAAAAGGAATGTGTAGGCATTCCTTGCATTCCATTGTAACTATTTTGTTAAACGTTGACTAATGGATTGATTATAGGTCAAAGGATAACGTTGATTATTCACAACGTTACAATACCCCCTCGCGCAGTCAAGGATTTTGTCTCCTATAATGACAAAATCCGCACGAAGAATTAGAGCTAACTATTGTTTTACCTATCAAAATCATCATTCATACTTCTCGCAATCATAACTAGCGGCAGCTATTGTATTCAGTGATACGAGAGATAGCTGTCGCACAATATAAAATATTTAGGTATCCTGTTGTCATTAACCTGATGCCTTACAATAGTTTTCTTCAAGGATGAAAGTGTACTAAGCGGGAGAATAATGCAATCGTATGTATTGAGTTCAATAAAATATTACTATTAAATTATTTTTTTCCTTTAACCATCCACCGACCAATACTAATCCACCTACCAGTTTTACATTTTAATGTAATTGAATCTAAGTTTTGATGATAAAATCATGTTTTTGGTTTCGATTTATGGCTTATTTATGGAGTAATCAACCGCTCCTGCAAAGGGCTTATTTAAAGAGTTGCTACCGCTCTAAAGAACAAGTTATGTTTGTAAGACACAGTTGTGTTTTATGATTTATGGTTTATTTATGGAGTAATCGACCGCTCCTGCAAGGGCTTATTTAAAGAGTTGCTACCGCTCTATAGACACAGTTGTGTTTTTTATGATTTATGTTGTATTTATGGAGTAATCGACCGCTCCTGCAAGGGCTTATTTAAAGAGTTGCAACCGCTCTAAAGAAAAAAAACACAACCGTGAAAAGAAAACACAACCATGAATACATAACTGAAGTGATCAATGGGTTAGAGCCATGATCATTATAATAACCGTCGGTGTAGTCCCGAAAGGTTTAAAGTATTTAATAAAATATAATGAATGGTGTAGGCCATCATTAAAAAAAAAAAAACAAAAGTAAACAATAGAAAAGCAATGGTAGGTTGGATAGTTCGGTATAGTAGTATTAAAAATATTAAGTTAAGATTTACTATTATATTTAAAATTTACGGGTATATTAATTTACGAATGTCAAAAAAAAAATTTTAGTTGAAGTTATAATGATTAAAGACTAACTAGACTAGAATGTCATAATGGAAATAATGGTCCATATTTAGCTATCCGTTTATGTAAGTACTGTACCGTTGCTGGTGATACGCCTCTAATGGCCACTACATACTCGAGTTCAGACTTATGAAGCGACATAAACTTAACTGGATAAGCCATGACTTAAAATCTTTTTAAAAGAGAGAAAAAAAAATTATAAGTGTAGGTAGGGTAAGTGCCAAAAAAAAAACTTTTTTTTACAATGATAAAAAAAAATATTAACGGTTATTGTACTAAGACTCCGTCTGTTACAATTTAAATTTAAAAAACTACTAACGTTTTGGTTGAGAAATATCTAGAAAAAACAAGCACAAAAAAACAATTGCACAGAAATAAAAAATAAAATAACACACAAAAGGAGTTAATGCAACCAATGTGTACGCTTTACAAAAGGTTAAGTTGTTAAAAACAATTACAATTGAAAACAAATTGAGAAAAAAAAAATTGACAGAATACTGACAGAATGAGGTAGTCTGCAATAATGTGTAGGTTAAACAAAAGTTAAGTTGTTTTAAAAAAGTAATTACAATTGAAAACGATTTGAGAGGAAATTATAAATTTACAGAATATTGACAGAATGAGGTACTCTGCAATATTGTGTAGGTACTGTTTAAAAATAAAGTTAAGTTGCTGTTTCAAAATTATTACAGTTGAAATAATGAATTGAAAAAAAAAATATTGGTATTGACAGAATGAGGTACTCTGCAATAACCAATAAAAAAAACAATTTAAGTACCTATATAAAAGAAAAGAAAGTAAAAATTCTTTTATAGGCAGACGAACCCAGGTGAAAAGGTTGTATATATGTGCCTGTAATAGAAACCCGGCACCCACACCCTACAACCGAAACATAAAATGCTATGCGGTTGAAATAAGTGTGGTTGTAGTACTTCCCCGGACGGGCCTTCACAAGAGCCCTACTACTATGAAAAGTTTTTAAAATAAATAATAATATAACGCGACAGAAAAAAACCGTTACTTTCTTTTTTAACAAAAAAAAATAATGCGTAGGGTAGGGTACACTTTGGCTGCGTTAAACCAAAAAACGTTTTCACAAACACAAAAAAATAAAAAAAACACAAAACACACAAACACCAAAATAGAATACTACCTCACAGAACAATAAAACCAAGCGACCTTTATAAAAAAACCACGTTTTTGGGCGCCACTGTAACGTATAGGGTGAGTTGAAAATAAAAAAAAAAACTCACCAACGTTAACAAGAAATTTATTTGGGTCGTGGTTCACAGCCGTCACTTGATAATTTATTGTTCCGTGAAAATAGGCGCACTAGTACTGCCCTGGCTATCGCGTAAGTGGAGCGACGCGACGCCGTGGAGTTGACCCTGAGGTGAGAGTGACCGCAGGGACGAGATGGTGGTTGCGCCGGCAGGTCTGGTGTGTGTGCCGCTTGGTGCAGTGAGCGCAGGTCTCGAACGTTCGGTAGGGTGAGTCAGCTGAACTCACGAACGTTGAAGATGGAGTTATTTAACTCCCAATCTTGTTCCCTGGAATCAACGTCCAGCGGTAAATAAAAGTCCTCTGCTAATCCTCTCTGATGATGACCTCACAGCATAGGCGAAAGCTAGGACGTACGGCACTAAGGGTGTTTGTGGTCATTGGTCGTCATCAGATCGGAGTTTACAAGGCAGGAACAATAGTTCTATTAGCGTGAAGAATTAACACTTAAAATCATAGTAAGACCTACGAGCGTATCAAATACTCGAGGCTTAAAAAAAATAAAACCAACGGACAAAGAAAAAATATATGAACACACAATAATTGAGTCCGAAGGTACCTACTCAATATAAAAAAAAAACAAAATATGAGCTAGCGGTTATAATAATTTTTTTGGATTGCTTTTGGCACTTACCCTAAACCGGGGCGAACACTACACTTTTTTAATTATTTTTTTAAATAAAATATTTAATACAAAAAATTATTTTATAAAAATCTGTTACGCAAGGTGTCACAAGATTCTAATGAAGAGAGACAGTGTAACAGCCGACAAAGTTTAATCGTAAATGAGTCCCGTTGACGTCTGTGCGAGCTTATTTATACTAATGAGCACATTAGGTACCTCACTTTAATTATCAACCGGTTAACGTTGAACAACATGTCTTCTGCTGGGGCCACAGTAACGAGAAATGCCATTAATTATCGCGATAATGAACGTTAACCGTAGGTGTAGCCACCACTTAACGCGATAATTTGACAACGGCATTAACATTGCCGTTGGGCGTTAGGCGATAGCTCAGGTGGCGGTACATCAAAGAGATTAACGCGAGAATTAATGCGATGAAGCGGCCACACTACGTATTGTCAGTGTGCGTCGAGAGCGCAACGAGATCGCACGCGTTTCTATTTTTGTTTTGAAATACGTATACTATGGCTGTGGAGTGGAGTAACGAGAAAGTTATTGCTTTTCTTGAGATTCTGCAAACAGAACCATGTTTGTGGGATCCGAAACTAAAAAGTTACAAGAATCGTGTAACGCAAAGTGATGCTTGGCGACGAATAATTCCATTATTACCTTTTAAAACAACTATTGAGGAAATGAAAAAGAAGAAGGAAAGCCAAAGGAAGGGTTATTATTAGGTATAAAAAGTCTTTGAAGTCCGGAGCCAGAAAGTAAAATTAACGCCGTTTTTATCGCCAACAATGAGCATTCACGTTGATCGTTCCAGTGTGGCCGCCCACCTTAACGCGTTATAAATTATCGGAATAATTATTGCGCCAATGGGCATTGACGTTAGCCGCTACTGTGGCCCCAGCATTCCGACTACAACACCAAAACTCTGTAAAAATTCCGAACTACCCGCCTATAAATGACTTTTAGGCTCGACGCGAAATTAAGCATTTCACGATACCCTCAGGTACGAGTTTTTTCTGAGTCGGATGACGAAGAACATTGCGTATGACTATAACACGAAAAGGAATGTGTAGGCATTCCTTGCATTCCATTGTAACTATTTTGTTAAACGTTGACTAATGGATTGATTATAGGTCAAAGGATAACGTTGATTATTCACAACGTTACAAATGTATGGATGAAATGTGAAATGAATTTTGATTAACAATGTTTTGTTTGTAAAACATTATATTATGCACCTAGCAGACCCAGTTTCCACAGGATCGCGTTGGTAGCAAGCCACTTCTAACTTGTCCTATTGGAAATCTGTTGGGAAGGCTTAGAGTATAGAATGTCCAGATTCCTAGAAGTAGAGTTGTGTAGTTCGCGAACGAACTAGTTCGAAAGAACTGCTCCCACAGATGAACTACGCGAACTAGATCCTACATTTCCCGCTCCGTAGTTCGTTAGTTCATGACAGAATGAGTAAAGGTGACGTCAATTTTAAGTAAATCTACAATGTACCTACATTGTTCGATGATCTTTCGCAGTGGGAGCAGTATCAAAACGAGCGAACGAACTGACATAAAATAAGTCAATCTACAGCTTAAATACTTCGTTCATAAATCAGTCCACATATTTACCGTATACACTTTTAAAAAAGAAACATAATACACTGCATGTTTTAAAGTAGTAAACACTGATGTTTTTAAAAATAAATAATTTATTATTGAACATAATAATGTGTTAAAATATTAAAAGAAAACAGAGAAATTCGCTCATATTTCCTTCAATTACTGAAAAAAAGATGGCTGCCGGCAGCCGCTGTCAGATATCAATGCGCCAATTTGTTTTCCAAAAATGGTTGACGATCCCTGGCTAGTATAACGAGCGGCTGCAATGTATAATTTAAATCAATAAAACTTGCAAGACGGCTACTTAAGGGAACAGTTGCAAATTAATGTTTAATAGTGCTCCTCTCAAACAGGGAGGCCATGCCTTTGAAAATTATTTTTGGGACGGAAATATTTATAAGGAACTGTGTATCTTTGGTGCCCGTTCATATTTAATGGGCTTATATTTTTTAATGTATTGAATGGAGTTAAAATTTCGCTTTGTGTTTTTTTTTATGCTATTGTCAAACAGACAAGCGAAGCGAACGCGAAGCGAAGCGTTTTTGTTTGTAATGTATGGAATTGTTTGAAGCCTGCCTGTCACATAGACTATCGGACCGCTTTCGCTTTTCTATATGACAGGATTCGGATCGTATTCGCTTCTTAAATAGCTTTAAAGTTCTTATCAGGTAGGTAATGACCACCATTGTGATCTTTATTTATTCATAATATAAATATTATGAATGCACCAAAATAAACTAGCTTTGTTGTATAGCTTAACCTCAGGCCAGACTAACTTTTAATCAAACCAAACCGTATTTACTCATACATTTTAATCAGGCATTGAAATTCAAATTGCGTAGTATTAAAACTCGATTCATATTCTCCTATTCAGAAGATTTTCAATAAGGCACTTGCAGCGCAATGGTCAATGGTCAGCCATAATTCTTGAAAACGTATGGTGTCAACAGCGCCCCCTCGCACACTGGCCTGGAATTAAGCTTAATGGCCAGGATATGTATGTTTAATTTATTGGTGTAATACTAATGTCATTAATTAGTTTTATTATTTTAAAGAATCTATTTTTCAATATTTTACTAATTTGTTAAGGACACCCTCTGATTATTGCCTATGTCACTCATGACCAAAGCAGCTTTCAACTGGTGAAAGAATTTTTGAAATCAGTCCAGTAGTTTCGGAGCCTATTCAATACAAAACAAACAAATTTTTCAAACAATCAAATCTTTCCTCTATATAATATTATTATATTAATGTAGATTATAAACAAGTTTCGTAATAACCTGACATAACGAACACAGTAAAAAAATAATATCTCAATTTTTGGTCACCCCACAATAATGATCGCATATCGTACCCATAAAAAGGATTGATGGTGCTTGAAACATTGAAAAATTAACAGAATGTTGCCAACGCCTGACTCGCACGATTTCACAGAAATTCACCGCCGGATATACCAACTACAAAATGTTACAGAAGATCAGTTCCTTACAATGAACGAAAACAGGCGCACGCACATAACGACGCGTACGTACGGTGATCTCAAAGTCTGAGTCGCGAGTTCGCTTGCACTCGTTGTACGTGAAGCTTGTCTATGTGTGCGTGGAGATCTACGTGAAGCGTGTCTTTGTGTGCGTGGAGATCTCAAATAAACGACAGTCGCGAGTACGCTTGCACTCGCTGTACGTGAAACGTGTCTTTGTGTGCGTGGAGATCTCAAACAAATGACAGTCGCGAGTACGCTTGCACTCGCTGTACGTGAAGCGTGTCTATGTGTGCGTGGACATCTCAAACAAATGACAGTCGTGAGTGCGCTTGCACTCGCTGTACGTGAAGCGTGTCTATGTGTGCGTGGACATCTCAAACAAATGACAGTCGTGAGTGCGCTTGCACTCGCTGTACGTGAAGCGTGTCTTTGTGTGCGTGGAGATCTCAAACAAATGACAGTCGTGAGTGCGCTTGCACTCACTGTACGTAAAGAGTGTCTATGTGTGCGTGGAGATCTCAAACAAATGACAGTCGCGAGTACGCTTGCACTCGCTGTAGGTGAAGCGCGTGTTTGTAAAGAACTGTCCTTCTGTCTTTGTCTTTTTATGTGGTCATACAAAGTATGTAAAACGCATGCTCTTTATTTAACACTTAGCCATTTATTGGACACTAAATACTGTGGTTATGGTACCTAGCTACCTACATACAAAGTAGTGTTAATTAATGCCTCGTGTTAAATATTTCGAGACTGTTATTTTTACTTCAGGGTGCTGTTTTGATTTCTCTGGATATCATAACATTTTCGTAATTTAATAAAAACCTTTTTTGTTATGGTAAAATCATTTACGTCTTTCCGCCCGACGAACGAATTAAACAAAAGCCGTGTAATACACTGAAAAAAATAAAACGAGACTTTCTACTGTTCTTGAACAGTAAAAAAAAACGGTTCCGGGAACTTATTTATACGTTAAAATAATTGATTACGGACAGTGCACTGAAATGGGCAAAAACAGTAAAGAGCTAAACAGTTATTTCAACTGTATGAACATTAAAGTCTACTGAAACGTAAAGAGCTAAAACAGTTATTTCAACTGTATGAACATTAAAGTCTACTGAAACAAACAGTTCACACTGCTTTGGATAATAGGCTCTATTTTTACTGTCCAAAACGGTGAATATTACCGAAAAATCGGTTGGTATTACTGTTTTTTTTTTTCAGTGTACATTTAATTTAATTTTAGGGAAATTTCCATATTCTATGTCTTTAGCAACACTGCCCCATATTGAATCTCCTGTTCTTATTGTATGCTCGTTTATAAACATTTAAACTCATATCCACAAACAGCTAGTCCCATATAAATCTCATTTAATACTATCATCATCATTAGCCTATTTATGTTAGAATAGAATAGAATAGAATCATTTATTTGCCTGAAATATGGTATTTTACAGATTTTATAAAACGTAAACAATAGCTCTTCATATTCCGCCAAGTCCATTCGGCATGCCAATTTTTTAACAATAACAAATTATTTATTTTAATTGGCAAATTTACACATATTAAAAATCAAATGTTGATACATTTGTTGTGACATGTTTTTTTAAAAAACTTATGAAATTGTTTAAGTACATTTTTATAAAATTAATGGCATAAAATTAAGTATTCATAATAAACACTAAACAGTATTTTCTTTTAAAGCAAATCTCCTATTTGTCTTAAAATCTACAAATTCCTTAACAGTATAAAAACAATTTTCTATAAGCCAAGATTTGAGATGTTTTTGAAATAAGCTGGTTCGCAGTTCTCTTATCTCCTTCGGTATGTTATTAAATATCTTTATTGCCATTTGGCTTGTGTTTTTTTGGCAGTATGCTGTTCTACATCTTGGCTGATCTAATTTAGTTGGATCCCTTGAAGTTTTGCCCACCTTATAAACATTAACGCTGTCGGCTGTCTAAATAAATTATGGTGTTTTTTACAAATACTCCCATTTCAAGAATATATAAGCATGCTAATGTTAATAAATTATTTTTTTTTAAAGACCGGCCTGCACGATTCTAATGGGTCTAATGGTTCCCACTGCTGCATGGGACACAGGCCTCCTCACTGCGAGAGAGAGCAGCCTATAATCCACAACGGGGGCCTAATGCGGGTTGGTAGATGTCACATGTCTTCGAATTTTTGGTTGTATGACATGCCGGTTTCCTCACGCTGTTATCCTTCACCGTTTCAAGAGCAGTCTTGATGAAATAAATTACACAAAAACGAATGTGCCTGGCTGGGTTCGAACCCACAACCTACAACTTTTAAGCCGGGGCCGATACCACTGGGCCACCACTGCTCTTGCCACCTCATTTAATATAACGTACAGAAACGTTTCTTAAAAACCTCATAACAGTGCCATTACAGCAATAATTGCGATTCTAATCCCAGTACAGTAATACGCAATTTAATGTAGTTGTTGCGACTGCCGCCGCCGCCATATTGCGACCAACTGGCTTCCAGTATTGGCCGTAGTAACTTATATTGCAGCGCCCGGGGCAGTGTAAGCGGTCCGAGTTTGAAACTTGAAGCGAAACTTTGGAATGCACTGGCTAAGACTATTTTGGTTTGACAGTAGGCTTAAGAATTTTAAGATGATATGAAAGAAAAAGGAGTAAATGATACTGTGACGTCTGATAGGGGAGAATGGAAGAAGAAAACGTGTTGCGCCGACCCCAAATAGAATGGGATAAGGGCAGGAAGAAGAAGAGTAGGCTTAAGAATTTTAAGGGAGTAGATATAGGCACCTCTTTTTTCACCTGACTACTCTGAGAAGAAACAGCCGAAACAAATTCAGAGGTAATCAATCTCAAGTCCAGACATTAAATTGATCAAGTGATACGAGGACTAGGCAGGTGTCTGAGATAATCTTTTGAGAAAGAACCACACAGATTTGAGTGGACCTGTCCAGTCAGTGCAAGCATTTGTCAGTTTTCGTGTAGCTCGATGGGTGACCAAGCATAATATACAGAGTTTTCTCCTGAAATTTGAAGATCTATGACAGTCTTTACAAGCAATCAGTCCGAAAGTCTGACAGGGGGTTGTGTGTAAGAGAGCTATTTTTTTAAGTCCATAAAGCCATTAAATGAGTCCCCCGGCCCTGGAGCGGAAGGAACTGTTAGGCTGTTACTGCCTAAAACCTGCCCTTTATGTTCCATGCTCGTAACCAGCTTAGACTGATTTCTATCTTAGCTCAGTCACGCTTAATCTGAAAATGAACCCACTTGAAATCAATTGAAGGGCCATGATCTTCCCAGGAAGTAGACAGTTAGAAGTCAGTACATAGTGGAAAAACGGTCAGATAGACGATGATCAGGAAACTCTTATATCTTGCGCGCATCTAATTATGTAGCTACACTACCAACGAAGTCAATAGAATGTTGCTTGGTGTAACAGGCAAAATGTGTACACTGGAATTGGAAACATTGGGGGCTGTGTCTTATAAAACTTCGTTTTCAAAACTGTGTCTTCTAAATTGCCAAAACGTCACAAGCAAATACTGTTTTTACCCGACTGCGCGACACAAAGGAGGGTAATGTGTTTATCAGTCTATGTATGTATGTATGTATGTTTGTTTCTATGTGGCGTTCTAGAGACCAAACGCGTAAGCCGATTTTGATAATTCTTACGTCAATCGATTCGTCTTAACCTTGCGAGTGTCACTAAAGACATGACAGTAATCAAAATTCACCACAGCGACAACCAGACGCCATATTATCAAAATGAAAAAAATAAAAGTCGATGAACTATGTCAAGTGGGGTGTCGTTGAATAGGTATTTTAAAATCATCTTTAGGTTTCTTATATCATATTTTAAGTAATATTTTAGGATATATAACGATTTAAAGTTGTTTAATAAAACAATCATTCACGCTAATTTTCTTACTTATTGATTTAAGTTTTTTTTCAAGTATAAAAGATATACAAACAAAAAAAACAGTGAACAATGAATCGTAACTAAAAAGTGTAAAATAAAAAAAATAATTTAAAGAAAATCAAAAAACCCGACTGCGTAAAAACTAATTTTGAAAAATACGTGAAAAAGTTAACTTATTTATAAACTAAAAAGAAAGAAACAAGCCCAACAGAACAGCAGGAAGAAGCAAAACAGAACGACTCACAGTCGGGGCCCCTTGGGAAGATTTGATTGGTAAAATTTGAATGGGCCCCGACTGTGAGTCGTTCTGTTCTGCTTCTTCCTGCTGTTCTGTTGGGCTTGTTTCTTTCTTTTTAGTTTATAAATAAGTTAACTTTTTCACGTATTTTTCAAAATTAGTTTTTACGCAGTCGGGTTTTTTGTTTTTCTTTAAATTATTTTTTTACTTGCTTCTGACGTTACAAGCCACCTCTATTCTTTGGTTGTCGTTTGCATTCTGTCGTTTTAAAACAGTCTCGCGACATCATTAAGGGATTCAAAATATCCGTCTTACCACAAGAAAGATAAACATTATGTTGAACACTTTTTTAAAAAACTGTCAACGTCAACGTTGATGTAAGGGTAGTTTTGCAGTTACACCTTTTTCAGACAAGCATTCAACAAATGTTTATCTTTTTGTGGCATGGTGGTGCACGTTTAGTGCCATGATGTTTATCTTGATGATGTTAGCTGTGATGTGTATGATGTTTAGCTGGTGCCAGAGTTTTCTTGCACCAGCTAAACATCACAAACACGGCGATGGACGTCGCAAAACGATCTCCGGCCACCGTAGGCGCGGGCATGCGAGCGGCGAGTAAAGGGCAACTCGCTGCCCGACCATGGACCATGCCCGGGTCGACGGCGCGTTGTGTTCCACGCGCGCCTCAAAGAGCGTCAGCATAATGACGGGGCCCCTCTAGTGAGGGGTCACTAGAGGGCCAAAGCCTGCCGGGGTCGCGGGACTTATCTCATTACCGTGACCCCGGAAGGGCTATTGAAGGACACCGTGGATTTTAGTCAGTACAAGTCTGACAGTCCCTCTCGCCCTGCCCGGGGTCAAGTCATTTGATGATTTTACCGCGCAAAAAAAAAAAAAGCCACCTTTTAACCAGTGACCACAATCTCACCCGAAAAAGTAAGATCTCACGGAGAACTATGATCATAATTTTAACATAATTTTGATCATAAATAGCGCTCCAGTACTTTTTGTACCATGTCCTGTGCCAACAATGTCAGGAAATATTCACGGAATATGGCAATAAGCACTTTAATGTAGCCTCTACTGGCCGGAATTAGGGTAATCAGTGATCCAGTGTAGTTCGAGTGGGATCAATTTATTCCTACGCTTGTGAGTGGAAATTGTACAATATTAAAATGATGTCTGCTATTTCTGGTTCCGATGGAATATGGAATTATGCGAAAGGTGTAAAATTATCTTTGAATGAATATGTTTCGCGTTTATCATAATTCGAAAAGTAATATGGATGCGTGGTATGGATAATAATAATAATATTCCACAACTATCACACAACGCCATCTAGTCCCAAGCTAAGCAGAGCTTGTGTTATGGGTACTAGACAACTGATAAACATACTTATATATTTCTAAATACATAAATAATTATTGTAGATAAATTACACCCAGACACAGAATTGTTCAAGCTGTTAACATTTATTCAATTACCACTAATTTCCCTAGATGGCGTTGTTAGATTTTGTAAAACACGCTATGGTTTCGTTACAACCGAAAGTATATAAGGTAACAGAATTATCCAATAAATGTCTTCGTTCGGAATACGTAGTGTTTTGTATTATCATCCCTAGTCTTCGGCAAACGGAGCCGAGCAGTGTTCGACCGTAACACAGAACAAAATCGTGCTCATCACACAAACATATTGTCCTGGGTGGGAATCGAACCCACGACCTCCGGCATAGCAGTCAGGGCCACTAACCACTAGACCAACAGGCGAGAGAGAGAGAGAGTGAGCGAGGAGTTCGTGGCTAAATATTACAGCCGCACATACCGATCTTCCGGGTTAAGCCGCACTTACCGAGGTTGGTCTGTGGATGGGTGATAATCTGTCATAGCGACTTGCCTCCGTGCCTTGGAAAGCACGTAAAGCCGTTGGTCCCGGCTGTCATTTGTAGATCATTGACAGTCGTTACTATTAGTCTGAAGCTCGAAAAGTCTGACAACCAGTCTTACCATGGGGTAGGTATCGTATTAGGTACCCAGTTACAGGATTATGGAGGTCTGACAGGCAGTCGTTCCAACTAAAATATTGATCTTCAGCTGCATCTGGTTCGACTGGGGGCCGACCCCAATATAGTTGGGAAAAGGCTATGCAGATGATGATATAATGGTTGCGAGAGACGAGCTATGTAGACTTGTCCATACATTTCATAGCTAAAGCTGCGCATCTTACTCCCTCCGAGCATCAGTGGAACCGGTACCATAGTTTTTCACAGCATAACTCTATATCACATATTGTGGAATCATCCTTACAGCACAGCCATGACTTTGGTTTAAGCGGAAAGTTGTGCAACGGGCGCGGCGCGAATTGTCACTGGCGGCGCCTTGTGGCGTATTTCAAACATTTCTACACATGTTATTGAACAAATCGCTCGCTGCTCCGTGCTACACAGCGGCAAGGTCGCAAACAAGCCGTTTGTCTTATTTAACAGGGGCTTCTCCACGTATTTATAACCCTTAAGCCGGGAATCCACTAAGCAACAAATGACGCGCAACATGTTGCACAACAAGTTGCCCAACATGTTGAAAGTCAGCGTGGAACTTTTTTTGAACAACGTTGTCTGTGTACGTATCTACTACTTTACGTCAGTCGTCGACAACATGTCGCCAGAGGAACTTATGTTGCGCATCATGTCTCCACTCGACAACAATATTGATGCTCAACTAACGATGCTCTTTAAACAAACAACAAGCCAAGCATCATGTTGCGCGCCAGCTGGCAACAGTGCACGCTGTTGTGCAGCGTTGCGCGTTACATATCGCGCGCCAAATGTTGCATAGTGGAAACGCGGCTTCAACCAGACTCCCATAAAACAGATAAAAGTAACAATTTATAATTTTTTCTTTCTAAGGAGTTTCAAAGGGAGGTGCACCCCCAAATCTCTCATTTTTAATACAATTTCGTCGTAAGACAAATGGCTGGCCAGAGAGAAAAATTACAACACTCGTTACATCGATGGTTCCATTAATTTCTGACACGCCATTTCCCCCTCCCTTGCTAAGAAATTTATTTAGACTAGGAGACGTTGTTAATACATTTTGGAAAAGATACAATATTATTGGTAGGTATAGGATAGTTACCAAAAAAATACCGAGACCTTTTTACTAGCTAGTAATTATTGTTTGTAAGTTGTACTTTTTTAGGGTTCCGTACGTCCGAATGAACAACTGAACCCTTATTTTTCTAAGACTGTGTATTTTAATTGTGGATGACAACTTAACATAATTATTTTCTTCTAGCCTCCTGACTGTGAGAGGGAGTGGGCCATAATTTACACTACTCTACGAAGACGGAGGATATCGTCGAGTACATACGCGTGAAGACCAACTGGGACTTAAGGGTGGAGAAGTTGGAGGCGCGCCATAACACCAATTTTAATTCGTTTGTGGTGCGCGTTCCGACCCAACATTTGGCGACCTTTCTCAAGGAAGAGTTTTGGCCGAAAGGTGTGCTCTATCGGCGATTCCGAGGCCGGCTACGCGACACCTCGCAGCGTAACATGACGCCGTCACTTCGTGTACAGTAGTTTAAAGTATATTGTTTAGAACATGTATTAGTTTATAGTTATTGTTTTATATCTATATGTGTATTGTGTTTTATGGGCCTTTAGATGCCTGAAATAAAGGATAAAATAAAATAAATAATAAATAAAACAATTCACGACGCGGGCCCAGTGCCCAGTTTCCTGACCAAGTTTTCCTTCCAACCCTTTTTATTTCGCCAAACGTTCATTTTCAATTGTAAAACCAAATCCTTTATTTTTAATTACACAAAAACAGGATTACCTTCGTCTCCTAAGATATTTTACCAGCTTACTTAAACTTAAAATCAGCCTTACGGACTTAATCCGAGGATTAACAAATTTATTGTTAATCTCAGTTAACACGGATTCTGTGATATCCTCTAAATTTCGGAAGCAAAAAATCTTGTTTAACATACTTTGTGTAATCAAACTGTTTCTTAAACATTGTTTTGATAAATTTATTTTACTTCCGTAGTAGGTACTATCGCCCAATGTATATACTTACCACCGTAAAGACTATTTCTGCTTGCAGAGTTATAACTTTCACTTCCTAGGCCCTTTGTTTTGACCATTCATCCTATTCATAAAAAAGGGTCATCCATTTCATAAAAGAGGTGGCCAGTTCACAGATGTGGGATACTGCGCACGCGATTTTGTTTTAAAAGTGAGCAGAGATTACATTGTGCGATAGTACCTATATCCAATCCCAAATTAGAACGCACAAGAAATCGTACTAACTAATACATAGTAACCATCATTACGAAAGTTAATAAGGATAGATGATGTCCACTGCTAATCAAAATCTTCGTCCTTAGACCACCACGTAGAGTTAGCGAGCAACTCTTGTCTAGGTCTATCCTTGGATGGGTCACTAAATAAGCAACTCTTGCCAAGGTCTGTCTTTGAATGGGTAATTTTTAATTTAATTATCTTTATTTCAGATATAAGTCCATACATTAGTGTTATTAGGGTTACTAGTGCACATGAAAATAAAAATAAGGTGTTAGTAATTTGTTAGTAAAACATAAAATAAAACAAGTAATAAAATAAAAGGTTCACAAGCCCAGGTATTTCCTATTTTTAAGCAGGTGTACACCTGCCCAATAAAAAGTAAAGGGACTGTCTATTTTGCCAGCAGTGGCGTAGCGTGCCTTGGCGGGGCCCCGTATAAATATTTGTTTGGGGGCCCCTTAGGTAGGGTAAAGATTTATCAAACAAGAAAAAAAATGCATTTCTCTATATCTACGCCGAAATATAAACAAAAATAGGACAAAGGTCATCAAAAAAATTCAACATGGATCAGTCGATCAGTCCAGAGGTCGAAATTAGGTAGAGTTATTTTAATACTTGCATCGAAATGTTGATATTAATATGGATCTTCCCGGGATTTCAAATAGACAATCTCGTGCTTAAAACAGTTTCACATACAAATAATAATAATAAAAACACCAGAGATAGATTAGACAAAGAAATTATGTAAAAGTAAATAACTTTTTTATTTAATAAATCATTAAGTTTTTATTAATTTTTGTTTACGCACGTTGGGGGCCCCTGTGGCCCGGGGTCCCCGTATAATTGATACGGGAGATACGGCGGTAGCTACGCCCCTGTTTGCCAGCTAATGTTCTGAGGACAGTGTTGGTGCTAGCATGGACCCTGCTCATCATCGATGCAGTTCTTCTCCTAATGATGGAGAAGAAATCATCGATGGAAGTAATGAAGGTTAAGCAACGCTTGAGAAGGATTTGACAAGGACATGGACTGAAATCGACATCGGAATCAATTTCAAAACTAAGGTCAGATGTCAGATGTTACGTATCGTGAGCGACTACTTTAGGACTCGCTCGTTTTTCTCTTTTTTTAACCGACTTCAAAAAAAGGAGGAGGTTCTCAATTCGGTCGGTATGTTCTTTTTTTTTTATGTATGTACACCGATTACTCCGAGGTTTCTGGTCCGATTAGTGTAATTCTTTTTTCGTTCGATGCAGTATACTTGCAGTTTGGCCCCATAAAAATTTCATCCAATTTGGTTCAGTACTTTTTATTTTGTGAGCATTTTTATTGATGGATGATGTGATGATCTTTACTTTTTTGAGTGTTTGTTACGCGATTACTCCGCCAATTGTAGACCGATTTTCAAAATTCTTTTTTTCTTGTACGAGGAATAGTTCACTTTAGGGAACACTGCAAGTTTCATCAAAATCGGTTCAGCAGTTTTTGATAGGGAATTTTATTAGCTTATAGTGTACATGAGCGATGTTAATACCGGTGCTAAGGATTAGCAAATTCTAGCGCACATGTAAGAAAATGATGTATTTGACAAGAATTTGGGTTGAATATTTAAACTAAAAAGAGTAAAATAAAAAAAGTTTAAAAAAAAAAAATTAACCGCCTTCAAAAACAACCACAAAAAAGGGTAAAATAACATACAAAATAACTTTTCTTTCGGAAGTCGGTGGCATAAAAGACAACGAAATAAAAAAAACAAAGCCACCGACTTCCGAAAGAAAAGTTATTTTGTATGTTATTTTACCCTTTTTTGTGGTTGTTTTTGAAGGCGGTTGAAGCTGTTGGCGCAATTTATAAGCGGATTGCATTTGATATTCCCAGTCTTTTGGCGAGACTCGGTCACAGCTTTTACTCCGCCTGTCAACACTGTCACTGTGTCTTGCTTCCTTTCCAGATCATCTCCAAGTCTTTTTCAGGTCTTGTCCCGCGCCACCTCAAACTATCCCTCTCGGTATGCGTCCAGATAGACGTCTCGCCACCTATTTTCCGGAACATCCACATTTAAGGGCGCCCGTGCTGCCATCGTTCTGCTCTTTGCGGCTAATTTGAAGGCGCCCAGTATGTGGTAGGTGTGAATGACGTCAAACGTTGGCGCTAGCGTGGCTTGTTTGTGTGAAGACTCACATATATTTCCATCAATGATATTATAAGTAAAAAGGTGTAGATACGTTATAGTTGATTCACAAACCTTGACCTCAGTGCGACGTTGCCGGCGTCAACGGATGCACTTCACGTAAACAGAGTGAATCAAAAGTAAAAGTGACTCAAAACCATTGAAAATGAAATGAGATATTGTACAAATTATACAAGCAAGACTTCTAAAAGTCAAGCAATCACATATCATTCGTAAATATACTATTTTTCTTAATATTTTCCCAAAATAGTAAAACATTACGTTTCTATAATAATGGCGTCGTAAAAGAAAGAGTGCGACAACAGATTCTCTTTCTCTATCTCTCTATGATGCCAACGTGCGGTGATTGGCACTGACAACATCTAGCTGTCACTTTTTTTCTTATTGGTTTTATCAAGCTATCCTTTTTACTTGTAGTGAAATGTAATGTGTGAATAAAAAGTGTGTATGTGTGCAGCCTCTCGGCGCGGAGCATTTTTTTCTGTTGTTTTGTAAGTGTATAACATATCTATGACTTTATAATATCATTGATTTCCATAGTAAGTTATCACGCCAAGGACACGCCACGCTACCGTCCCGCCGCGCCAATCTCGCTGTTTGCCAAAGCCTAATATTATCTATATTACCTTGCCTTTACGGTCCGTTTACGATCTTGCCGCTGTTAGCGGTTACTATCGCGGGACGGCAAGCGGTAAAATCAAATGTATAGAAATGTTTGAAACACGCCACGAGGCGTCGCCAGTGGCGAATTCGCGTACTTACAAAGTGCTAAAAGTCATAAGCGCGCCGTCCGCTGTCCTGCTCACCGCTTAGGGCTCCCACACAAAACCGCGATGCGATGCGAATTTCTGTGATGCAATTTCGTACGGCCTATATCGTAAGGTTCAGGTGACCATACCTTCTAGATAAGATAAGATAGAAGAGAGTTTTGCTTATTATGAAACCATGCGATCTAACTGAATAAAATACATTGAACTAAATTACATTACATTACAAATTCATTGACATGAAATCATTAACCAAAATTTTATTATTGAGATTTTTATAAATGTTTATTTTTTAATTATGATTTTTATTATTAATAATTCTATTCAAACTGCATAAAAAAATAATGTATTGTTCAGAGTTTGACTGGACTGTCTCAGAGCAGACTGAAATGTTGTCACCAAGTATGACGTCACATCGCAGAAATGCATGATGCGAATCAGGTCGCAAGTTTTTGCGATGCATTCGTGCGAGATCGCAAACATTTGCGATGCGATGCGAATTCGCGGTTAGACCTTAGACCAAAGTCTTGCACGGTCTTTGAAAATCGCTTTCCGCTTAAAACTTGTACTAACAACCAGAAAAAAAAGTTTTACTGCTATCGGTAGGTCGGTAAATCAAAATATATTACAAGTTATATCGTCCACTATCGTAACTCGGTCGAGAGTGAAAGTCTGTTTTTATTTATTTTAACCGTCATGTTGTATGTCGGTTGATATTGAAAATGAGAAGAAATAATGCCATAAATGCTTCGGTGGATTTTGTGATTTTCGTTGTAAACTGATAATTAAGTATTAAAATTGAATGTTTCACGTGTATAAGAAGAGAGATGTTTTAAGCTAAAGGTCGATTTGCAATTTGCGAGAACACCGCCCGGTATTTAACCAACTTCGAAACAAGGAGGAGGTTCTCAATTCACAGTTGTAGTCATTTTTTTTCTTATTATTTTTGCATGTAGTGTATACCGCTTAATATTGTACATCTAGTATTAGTGTTATGTGTTCTATTTAAGTATATATGGATGTAACAACTGTTGGTAAACCAATAAAATTACAGCGGAATATTTTTTTTTGAGGCTCTAAAGCCGTATATCATTACTTTATTCCCAGAATTTGTTCCTTACTAGCGACACTATCCAACGGTGTGATAAAAGTTTTTTTATTACCCTGTTTTGTCCAATCCTGGGCAAAGCCTCCTTCCATTCTTTCCATTTCTCTCGGTGATGTGAATGTGGTCGAAGAGAAAAAATATTTTTTGGCTGTGGATAGTCCGTTAATAGGCTGTATATCATAACGTTAAGACAAAAAAAACCGGCCAAGTGCGAGTTGGACTCGCCCATGAAGGGTTCCGTAGCAGCAAGCATAGATTAGAGATATAATTATATTGAGATTAGTAAGTAATATACACAAACAATAAAAATAACTTTGTTTTTCATAGTATTTGTATGAATGGCAAAGTTATATTTGCGGTTTTTGAAAATGTACTATATCTCAAAACCTGCTAACTGTATCTCATCCAAACCAATTTTCGTTGGTAGTTTTGGTTGAGGTCTACATTATATATTTTTTTTTAGTTTTATCATTCTCTTATTTTAGAAGTTACGGGGTGGGGGACACACTTTTTACCACTTTGGAAGTGTCTCTCGCGCAAAGTGTTCAGTTTAGAAAAAAAATGATGTTAGTAACCTCAATATCATTTTTAAAGACCTATTCATAGATACCCCACACGTATGGGTTTGGTGAAAAATTTTTTTTGAGTTTCAATTCTAAGTATGGGGGGCACCCCCAAAATTTGTTTTGTTTTGATTTTTGTGTGAAAATCCTAATGCGGTTCACATAATACATCTTTCTACCAAGTTTCAACAGGATAGCTCTTATACTTTCGACAAAAAGTGGCTGTGACATACACGGACAGACAGACAGACAGACATGACGAATCTATAAGGGTTCCGTTTTTGCCATTTGGCTACGGAACCCTAACTAGCCGAGAAACGGGGGTGAAATCACGAAAAACAGCTAGTTTAATAGATAAAGAGAAAGATTATCCCAAAAAATCGTATCGATTATTATAATCTTATACGTTTTGCGGGTAAGATGTTATGAATGATTGTCATTAGTTACCACCAGAGTTACTTGTAGGCTAGGAGCTAGAGCATCATATTTGGCGCTCGTCGTCGGTTGCGTTGTAAACGTTTTTCCACCGTATCACTTCGTTCTTGCATATGTGCAATGCTGTGGTTTCTTGCAAGTGAAGGACACCAACTAAATGTCACATCTTTTGTTGGAGACCCTAAATCAATATTACAAAAAGTTAAAAAAAAAAAAAAAATTAACCGCCTTCAAAAACAACCACAAAAAAGGGTAAAATAACATACAAAATAACTTTTCTTTCGGAAGTCGGTGGCATAAAAGACAACGAAATAAAAAAAACAAAGCCACCGACTTCCGAAAGAAAAGTTATTTTGTATGTTATTTTACCCTTTTTTGTGGTTGTTTTTGAAGGCGGTTAATTTTTTTTTTTTTTTTTAAACTTTTTGTAATATTGATTTAGGGTCTCCAACAAAAGATGTGACATTTAGTTGGTGTCCTTCACTTGCAAGAAACCACAGCATTGCACATATGCAAGAACGAAGTGATACGGTGGAAAAACGTTTACAACGCAACCGACGACGAGCGCCAAATATGATGCACTAGCTCCTAGCCTACAAGTAACTCTGGTGGTAACTAATGACAATCATTCATAACATCTTACCCGCAAAACGTATAAGATTATAATAATCGATACGATTTTTTGGGATAATCTTTCTCTTTATCTATTAAACTAGCTGTTTTTCGTGATTTCACCCCCGTTTCTCGGCTAGTTAGGGTTCCGTAGCCAAATGGCAAAAACGGAACCCTTATAGATTCGTCATGTCTGTCTGTCTGTCTGTCCGTGTATGTCACAGCCACTTTTTGTCGAAAGTATAAGAGCTATCCTGTTGAAACTTGGTAGAAAGATGTATTATGTGAACCGCATTAGGATTTTCACACAAAAATCAAAACAAAACAAATTTTGGGGGTGCCCCCCATACTTAGAATTGAAACTCAAAAAAAATTTTTCACCAAACCCATACGTGTGGGGTATCTATGAATAGGTCTTTAAAAATGATATTGAGGTTACTAACATCATTTTTTTTCTAAACTGAACACTTTGCGCGAGAGACACTTCCAAAGTGGTAAAAAGTGTGTCCCCCACCCCGTAACTTCTAAAATAAGAGAATGATAAAACTAAAAAAAAATATATAATGTACACCTCAACCAAAACTACCAACGAAAATTGGTTTGGATGAGATACAGTTAGCAGGTTTTGAGATATAGTACATTTTCAAAAACCGCAAATATAACTTTGCCATTCATACAAATACTATGAAAAACAAAGTTATTTTTATTGTTTGTGTATATTACTTACTAATCTCAATATAATTATATCTCTAATCTATGCTTGCTGCTACGGAACCCTTCATGGGCGAGTCCAACTCGCACTTGGCCGGTTTTTTTTGTCTTAACGTTATGATATACAGCCTATTAACGGACTATCCACAGCCAAAAAATATTTTTTCTCTTCGACCACATTCACATCACCGAGAGAAATGGAAAGAATGGAAGGAGGCTTTGCCCAGGATTGGACAAAACAGGGTAATAAAAAAACTTTTATCACACCGTTGGATAGTGTCGCTAGTAAGGAACAAATTCTGGGAATAAAGTAATGATATACGGCTTTAGAGCCTCAAAAAAAAATATTCCGCTGTAATTTTATTGGTTTACCAACAGTTGTTACATCCATATATACTTAAATAGAACACATAACACTAATACTAGATGTACAATATTAAGCGGTATACACTACATGCAAAAATAATAAGAAAAAAAATGACTACAACTGTGAATTGAGAACCTCCTCCTTGTTTCGAAGTTGGTTAAATACCGGGCGGTGTTCTCGCAAATTGCAAATCGACCTTTAGCTTAAAACATCTCTCTTCTTATACACGTGAAACATTCAATTTTAATACTTAATTATCAGTTTACAACGAAAATCACAAAATCCACCGAAGCATTTATGGCATTATTTCTTCTCATTTTCAATATCAACCGACATACAACATGACGGTTAAAATAAATAAAAACAGACTTTCACTCTCGACCGAGTTACGATAGTGGACGATATAACTTGTAATATATTTTGATTTACCGACCTACCGATAGCAGTAAAACTTTTTTTTCTGGTTGTTAGTACAAGTTTTAAGCGGAAAGCGATTTTCAAAGACCGTGCAAGACTTTGGTCTAAGGTCTAACCGCGAATTCGCATCGCATCGCAAATGTTTGCGATCTCGCACGAATGCATCGCAAAAACTTGCGACCTGATTCGCATCATGCATTTCTGCGATGTGACGTCATACTTGGTGACAACATTTCAGTCTGCTCTGAGACAGTCCAGTCAAACTCTGAACAATACATTATTTTTTTATGCAGTTTGAATAGAATTATTAATAATAAAAATCATAATTAAAAAATAAACATTTATAAAAATCTCAATAATAAAATTTTGGTTAATGATTTCATGTCAATGAATTTGTAATGTAATGTAATTTAGTTCAATGTATTTTTTATTCAGTTAGATCGCATGGTTTCATAATAAGCAAAACTCTCTTCTATCTTATCTTATCTAGAAGGTATGGTCACCTGAACCTTACGATATAGGCCGTACGAAATTGCATCACAGAAATTCGCATCGCATCGCGGTTTTGTGTGGGAGCCCTAAGCGGTGAGCAGGACAGCGGACGGCGCGCTTATGACTTTTAGCACTTTGTAAGTACGCGAATTCGCCACTGGCGACGCCTCGTGGCGTGTTTCAAACATTTCTATACATTTGATTTTACCGCTTGCCGTCCCGCGATAGTAACCGCTAACAGCGGCAAGATCGTGAACGGACCGTAAAGGCAAGGTAATATAGATAATATTAGGCTTTGGCAAACAGCGAGATTGGCGCGGCGGGACGGTAGCGTGGCGTGTCCTTGGCGTGATAACTTACTATGGAAATCAATGATATTATAAAGTCATAGATATGTTATACACTTACAAAACAACAGAAAAAAATGCTCCGCGCCGAGAGGCTGCACACATACACACTTTTTATTCACACATTACATTTCACTACAAGTAAAAAGGATAGCTTGATAAAACCAATAAGAAAAAAAGTGACAGCTAGATGTTGTCAGTGCCAATCACCGCACGTTGGCATCATAGAGAGATAGAGAAAGAGAATCTGTTGTCGCACTCTTTCTTTTACGACGCCATTATTATAGAAACGTAATGTTTTACTATTTTGGGAAAATATTAAGAAAAATAGTATATTTACGAATGATATGTGATTGCTTGACTTTTAGAAGTCTTGCTTGTATAATTTGTACAATATCTCATTTCATTTTCAATGGTTTTGAGTCACTTTTACTTTTGATTCACTCTGTTTACGTGAAGTGCATCCGTTGACGCCGGCAACGTCGCACTGAGGTCAAGGTTTGTGAATCAACTATAACGTATCTACACCTTTTTACTTATAATATCATTGATGGAAATATATGTGAGTCTTCACACAAACAAGCCACGCTAGCGCCAACGTTTGACGTCATTCACACCTACCACATACTGGGCGCCTTCAAATTAGCCGCAAAGAGCAGAACGATGGCAGCACGGGCGCCCTTAAATGTGGATGTTCCGGAAAATAGGTGGCGAGACGTCTATCTGGACGCATACCGAGAGGGATAGTTTGAGGTGGCGCGGGACAAGACCTGAAAAAGACTTGGAGATGATCTGGAAAGGAAGCAAGACACAGTGACAGTGTTGACAGGCGGAGTAAAAGCTGTGACCGAGTCTCGCCAAAAGACTGGGAATATCAAATGCAATCCGCTTATAAATTGCGCCAACAGCTCTTGTTATAATGGTGCACACCATTACTCTTTTTGATAGATTTTGGGGTCATTTATTATGTGTTTCACCATAAGCTGGCTATTTTCCGATATTTGAGTATTTTTTATCATTAGACATGACGCCATTT
The DNA here is from genome assembly GCA_950005045.1 of Agrotis exclamationis. Taxonomy (NCBI): domain Eukaryota; kingdom Metazoa; phylum Arthropoda; class Insecta; order Lepidoptera; family Noctuidae; genus Agrotis; species Agrotis exclamationis. The sequence continues at coordinate 5,231,065 of OX465441.1, read as the reverse complement.
TGGTACAATTCGCTTCCGGACAAATGCTTTTGTCATAAATTAGGGGAACAGTGTATAAGACGGGGACACGAGGTATGATGGGAAATCACACACATAAGGCAAATTTAACACAAAACTAACGTAGCACAAGCGCCAACAGGACGCCATTTGCGTCTGGCCGCTTGCAAATGACGTCCTGATGGCGCTTGCTCTACATTAGTGTTGTGTTAAGTATGCCTAAAGAGTGTGTGTCCCCATTATACCTCACGATTATTAACGTCCCCGTCTTATACACTGTTCCCCTACAGATTTACGGTACTTCCGGAGAATCGATTATCATACTTTTCATGAGCTGTTAAAATATTTATTTTTCTGTAGTGCCTAAAATAAATTGCTTCTTGTAATTATTCTTTCTTTTGTTACGTTTGTAAAGCAAAATAGATGAAGGTCAATTTTCCACAAACAAGTACGATTTTTAATTGCTACTGACGTCTCGTGTCGACTTTCTGGTTTTGATTTGTTTTATCAAAAAACCAGACGTTCCCCCCCGTGGTTTTACCCGCTACTCGACTCCAATTGTTCGTACCGTTAATTATAATTATAGCCTATAGAATATAGAATGGAATGGAATTCTTTAATACAAGCTCAGAGCTCATAAAATAATAATATTCCACAACTATCACACAACGCCATCTAGTCCCAAGCTAAGCAGAGCTTGTGGTATGGGTACTAGACAACTGATAAACATTTTTATATATTTCTAAATACATACATATTATAGATAAATTACACCCAGACACAGAACAAATGATCGTGCTCATCACACAAACATTTGTCCTGGGTGGGAATCGAACCCACGACCTCCGGCATAGCAGTCAGGGTCACTAACCACTAGACCAACAGGCCTGTCAAAAATGGTTAGTAACAATTTTCTTAAACAGCTAGTGTACATAATATAAAGATTATCAATTAAAATTATCATTTATAATTAAAACAAATTAAATAAATGATATAAAACTAATATAACATTGAAATTTGAAATAAAATTGCCTTCCTCGGTAAAAAAAAAACATTAAACTGTTCATAACAGGACGATTCATAATCATAAAAAACACACAAGAAAGCAAAGACTCCATCAAGATTTATCTCATATTTTTAGGTTCAAAACCCGGTTTCTGGTGTTTAACTTTCTGGCCACGTAATAGAATGGGTTGTTGAGATACAGTCGTGTTTGAGATGAATCTTAATAGCTGTTGTCGTTTAGACTAGTCTCCGCTTCCCTTGTCTCTTCTTTATGAGACGCGACATGATCTTCTACCGGCATTTCCCGTTTTAATAAAATATAATGATAATAAACTCACGTCCTCTGGGGGTAGGCAGAAACTACAGAGTGCCACCTGCTTCGATCCCTACATACTCCTTTCACCTCATCTACATTCATACATCTGGTCATACACACACGTCGATTGCGAGTACTACACACCCGGCCTTTCTGAAGCACTTCACCAATAAGGTCAGTAGGGAAAAGTGTATAAGACGGGGACACGAGGTATGATGGGAAATCACACACCTAAGGCAAACTTAACACAAAACTAACGTAGCACAAGCGCCAACAGGACGCCATTTGCATCTGGCCGCTTGCAAATGACGTCCTGTTGGCGCTTGTGCTACGTTAGTTTTGTAAAGAGTGTTTGTGCCCATTATACCTCGCGATTATTAACGTCCCCGTCTTATACACTGTTCCCCTATAGGTCTTCCTAGGGCGTGCCCTCCCGGCGTTTCCACTCATCTCTCACTCATCGTCTCAACGTTTTGCGATAAAAGTTCTTAAATAATCGTAGTAACGTCCATTACTGCGATAATAGACGACATTTCCCGTTGGTCCCATTGGCCCTAGTGTTACAATTAGGTTTATCTACTCTCATATCGTTAAATTCAAAATACAAAACTCAAAACGAGTTTATAATGACGTACTTTACACACAGTAGGTATATCGAAATGAAATTAAAAAATTAAATTCTGACACTATTTCTCTAACAAAATAATGTTATATTTTTTTTTTTTCATTACGATACAGATTACAGATCATAGATACATCCATTTGATTTTTTATCTGTGGCTGCGCGCGCTGTGGCCCATGCGCGGTGATAACTGGAATTTTGACGCCATAATACTGTGTCAATCTTTATCTTTTATTTGATAAATTCGTGTTCAATGAAAGTAGATAAAGTAGTGTATGAAACTGTACATAACTAGGTATTATACACGAGTGTGAGTTTTTTAAAAGTATCACACATCACACCCCTCATTATGTACCAGTTTCATAAACTACTATTTTGAAACACCAAACAATTAACATACTTTTTATGAGTTGTCAAAACGCGATTGATACAAAATTTATGGGGATTTTGTATGACAATAGCAATCTGTGACGTCAGTAACATTAAGCTATATCTTTTTTTGTTGGAAAGCTTTTCTGTTCCTAAAAAGAGGGTTCCGTTCCCCAGGGTCGTGGGACTAACGAGCTACCGTGACTCCGGAACGTAAAGGGCTATTGAAGGATCACCGTGGATTTTAGTCAGCACAAGTCTGACAGTCCCTCTTGACCTGCCCTGGGTGGGAGGACTCATTTTATGATTTTACCACGATAAAAAAAGGGATCCGTTCCCCTCTCTGAAGTGTGTAAACAAGTAACCGTGACCCTGAAAGGAAAAAGCCTATTGAAGGAATACCATGGATTTTAGTCAGTACGGCTCTGACAGTCCCTTCCGCTGCCACGGCGGGAGGACTCATTTAATAAATTTTCTCTAAAATGGAGGTATTTCCTCCAGTTAGTTTTCCCCTTTATTTCTACTTTAATGACTGGACTATTACGCTATAACACCGCAAATCTTCATACAACCAAACTCATTACATACAATAAATCCAACCCATTCTTAGTTGCATGTGACTGATTAATAGTTTCCTGGCAAGATTGTGGCCCTCGTAATCATGCCCTATCGATCACGGCCCGGATACGAACCGGCTATGGCCACAGCTATCGGCCAGAAAATCGTGCTAGTGTAGCGTCAGGCCATAGATTTGAATCGAAAGTAATTAAAACTTGGTGTGAACTAACTGGCTTTGGAGTTTTTACTCCTTGCTTTTCGTATTAGGAACTCGTGGCTAAATAATTACAGCCGCACAGGCTGATCTTCCGGGTTAAGCTGCGCTTGCCAAAGTTGGTCTGTGGATGGGTGACCAAGATCAGCCATCACAGATCAACGCTCATAGCGAGTTTCTTCCGTGGATCGGAAAACACGTAAAGCCGTTCCGGTCCCGGCTGTCATTTGTAGATTTGCGACAGTCGTTACTATTAGTCAGAAGCCCCTCTCATCAGAAGCTTCTGACCTAGGTCATCATCATCATCAGCCTATAAATGTTCCCTCTGCTGGGACACAGGCCTCCTCTCTGTGAGAGGGAGTGGGCCATAATCCACCACGCGGGCCCAGTGCGTGTTGGTGGATGTCACATGTCTTCAAATTTTTCGTTTTAGTACATGGCGGTTTCCTCACGATGTTTTCCTTCACCGTTTTGAGAGCAGTGGTGATGAAATAAATTACACAAAGTAATGTGCCTGGCTCCATACTTCGCTCCAAAACACAAATAGTCGATGTTGGCCTAACAGCTGCAAGGTTGAAGTGGAACTGGGCTGGTCATATTTATGCCGTATGTCGCATGAGCATTGGGCAAAAATAACTACTCAGTGGATCCCAAATGGCGGTAAAAGACAACGCGGCAGGCCCAGAAGGAGATGGCGGGATGAGAGCTCGACTCATTTTTAAGGGATTGGCCTACAATCGCACTAGATCGCGAAAAGTGGAAGGAGGGAAGGGAGGCCTTTGCCCTGCAGTGGGACGACACGGGCTTATAATAATAATAATAAATGTGCCTGGCTGGGTTCGAACCAACGACCTACATCTCGTAAGTCGGGGCCGATACCACTGGGCCACCACTGCTCTCTCTGCCCTGGGTGAGAGGATACATTTAATGATTTTACCGATAAAAAAGCTCCTCCTTTACCGTTACATCAAAATGCCATAAATCCAAAGAAAATACGTGTTCAAACATTTCTTTAAAACAAGGTCTGTTAGTTTACAGAGGCTGTTTGCCATCACGTGTTTCTGAACGGGTCAAGCGACGCCATTTTTTTATTTCCACGTTTTGCGCGGGAAAAGCTGCACAATGCACGTACATTGTTGTAAGTTACAGGCGGTAGCGATTTTTAACGAAATAACGCATGTGACGCGCAAAAAAAACGTTCAAACGAGGAATACAGAATTTCAGCGTGCAAGTGGGAGTTGCAATGGCCTAGTTGGTTAAGGCGTCTGGAGTACTTATCCAGAAGACGGGGGTTCGAATCCCACTTGCAACAGAATTTTTCTTTCCTCAAAATTGATCTCTCTCGAAAGTACAATTGCACCGAAATACTAAGCTGGTATCGCGTTTAGCCTTTGTGTCCACCGGCAAGGCTGTGCGCTAACTTTTTAAGCTCAAGATAGTCCAACGAGCTATGGAGAGGGCAATGCTCTCTCCATAGCTCGTTGGACTCTCTCTGCGTGATCGACTCAGAAATGAGGAAATTCGTAGACGAACTAAAGTTGCAGACATAACCCAACGAATGAGCAAGTTGAAATGGCAGTGGGCAGGCCACATAGCACGCAGAACTGATGGCCGATGGGCCGGGTAAGGTACTCGAATGGAGACCACGCACTGGCAAGCGCAGCGTAGGACGTCTACCCCCACAAGGTGATGACCGCAAGATCACGCTGGAAACAGGCCGTTTAAAACCAGTCCTAATATCTATAGGGGGTTTGGTCGCGGGACTAATGAATACCGTGACCCCGGAACGTAAAGGAATATTGCAGGACACTGCGGATTTTAGTTAGTACAAGTCTAACAGTCCCTCCTGCCCTGCCCTGGGTGGGAGGACTCATTTGATGATTCTAAAACGATAAAAAAATTGTCTATAAGGGAGGCCTGTGTTCAGGTGAACATCTTACGGCTGCTGATATGATGATGATGATGTAGAAATATTCAATTATTTTAGTAGAAAAATCGCTTTCCGCTTGTCACTTGGCCTGGCTATCAAGAGTCACGCTCCACGCCCAAAGGCAAGCTGTAAGGCATACTAAATGCAGTTTTTGGCGCAACCCAGCTTAACCTGGGCCGTCTCCATTACAAATTGGCCTTACCGAGATTTGGAGTAGGATTCAAGAGGAAAACTAACATGTTTAGCTTTGTATTTGCCCACCCTAGCAGTCACTTATTTTTAAAAGATGTCGTAGTACTTGCTGAGATAGAAGCCCTTTGGCCGCATAGTAGTTTTTTTTTTTTGAATAATATTGTTTTTTGACAACAATTTCGAATTTTTTTATTTAAATACAGGTCAATTAGAAGACTAAGGTGACTCGCCGTCTGATCATGGACCATGCCCGGGTTGACGGCGCGTCGTGTTCCACGCGCACCTTAAAGAACTGTCAGCAATCTGACGAGACCCCTTTAGAGGGCAAAAGCTTGCCGGGGTCGCGTGACTGTCCCATCAGGTAACCGCGCGTGACCCTGGAACGTAAAGGGCTATTGATTGATTGAACCCGCGACGTGCAGTGCTGCACCCAATAAAACAGCCACGGCGCGGCGCCAAACGTGCCGTCAAAATGCTACTGCCATGCCAGTTACAAAAATAAAGTCAAGTCCTATCTTACAATAATAAATGTGAAGTCACACACAAAGCGATGCTACAAAAACATCTCAGCATTTCTTACACGAGGTTTACCGCATTCAAACCGCAATGGAGACTCGAAACTCGGGCAGTAAGTCACCGAATGAATGAATAAACAGGTTATTTTGCGACAAAACTACTATTTTTCCTAAGTAGTAGCGATCTTAAACATAATCTGGACTGCTTTTGAACGTTTGTGGTGTGGTACACGTTATAAGCGGTAGCGTTCTGTGCTTTTTTAAAAAGCTCTTTAAAAAATAAGTTTTAGCTGGTGGTCTTTCGTTGGTCCAGCTCTAGGAGTTTCTCTTTGACCGTGGGTGCGTTTATGGATAATAAACTCAGATAAACAAAGAACTGAACCCGAAACTACTAACTGTAGACAATAAAAACATTTTGGTTCTATGCGGGAATTGAACTCGCCAGCACAAAAAAACAATTGTTTCTATAAAAAGTTCAATATCAAAGTGAAGTTTGGTTCTTTTTAAATCTTTATTTAAAGAGTTTTTTCGCCAAAGCGAATATGACACTCTATATGTGTACAAAAAATATTGCATCGTAAATACTTATTACTAATACATACTGGGTCTATTTTTCAAGGCGAACTCCACCATATTTATAATCGAAACTATTTTATCAGATCGTGGATCATGTAAATTAATGTTCACATGCATTAGACGTGGACAACTACAGAATCAATCGCCTTTTATAAAATCGGCCGAATCACATCATCATCATCATGAAAAGGTCTAAGATACTCGAAATCCTTGGGTGATAAAATAAGGCTTTTTCCTCGTCGTGCTACCCACTTGTTCCACCAGACACACGAGAAGGAATTGTCATTCCTCTTCGTACCACTGAATGATTTCCCATAAAACGAATATCTCTAACTTCTTATAACTTGGACCACAGTAAGAAAGTTGTAAACCAGGCCAAGTGTTACGGTTTATAGGTTTATAATGTCAAGCGGCGGCCCTCTTTATATTTTATAATAAATACGTATGACACTATGAGGAATAAAGAATATTGAACTTGTTCGTACATAATAATATGAATTTTGGAAAAAAACTTAAAGGAGATACAAGAATTTGTAGAGTTTTCTCTGCATGTATATTAGGTTTTTTAGGATCAATGACATAATTTGAGTTTTTTATCAACTATTCCTGTTAGCGCATTTGTTTTAGAGGGCCAAAGCATGCAGGAGTCGCGGAACACACGTATACCGCGACTCCGGTACATAAAAGGCAACTGAAGGATACCCTGGATTTTAGTCAGTACGAGTCTGACAGTCCCTCCCGCTCTGTCCTGGGTTCGGACTCATTTGATGACTTTACCACGTAAAAAAATAAACATTTGTTTAACAAAAAAAAATGCGTTAAAATTTTATTCTATAATTTTACAAAAGCTTCTTGAACGCGCGTTCCGGTAATGTTGAGAATGGAAGTCATATTACCCGGTTTGTGACGAAAAGGAAATGACGTTCAAAGGGCTCGGACAAAATATATCCGCAGAGATATTTCAAAACGTGTTTCGTCAATTTCTTCGGGGAAATGAAATATTTAGGTGCGTCTTAGAAAATAAGTCTTATTTCTTAGTGAAACATGGCGGTTTACATTTCGGCATAGCTTCATCCCTGTTATTCACGAAAAGTTTGCAAGAGGTGCAGTTATGAGTACAAACTACAACCACATTTTGCTAGTTTAGGTGACGTGTGGGGCACAGGCCGTGACATGTGGGGCCCTGACTGCAGCATACGCGCCCGAACCGCGCGTTTCCGTGTTTGATGATTTTACCAAGCTAAAAAAAAAAATATTTTATCTTTTTCGAAAAAAGTTACAAATATCGATAACATCCCAACAAAAAATTTAAAAAAAGGCTGAAATTTTCGCAGCTTTTTTTAACAAAGTAGCGGTTGGTGCATGAGGTCTCAAACTTGGATTATTCACTAGGCCAACCTCATAAACAAGTCTGCAAAAAATCTAAACTACCGGATTTAATGTAAACTAGCCGTACGGGCTAGTTTACAGGTTCAGGCGACAAAAATATACTACTACTTATAAAAATACAATTTACAAAATTAACGAATACTGAGATGATAAATTTAAAAATCAATGTTTATGATTTTTCCTAAAACTAAAATTTTATTTAATTTACCGTTATGTTATAGCCGTAATAAGTACTTAATTAGGGTCAAAATCAAAAGTTCTAATTAAAAATAACTATTATTTCGTTTGCTTGGTTTGTTGCGCGAGGCCCCTGCAAGCGCGAGGCCCCGGGCGGTTGCCCGGTTCGCCCCCCCCCCTAAGACCGCCACTGGGGCCCCCTAAGAGGGTTAAAGCCTGCCGGGTTCGCGGGACTGTCTCACCTGGTTACCGTGACCCTGGTACGTAAAGGGCTACTGAAGGATCACCGTGGATTTTAGTCAGTACAAGTTTGACAGTCCCTCCCGCCCCACCCTGGGCGGGAGGACTCACCATGGCCCACCCAACCCCCCCCCCTTTTTTCCTACTCTCATGACTTTATTATTATTTAGCCAAGGGCTTTTTAAGGTCGATGAGGAATATTATTTAAAGATCATGAAATTAGTCTTCCACCCTGGGTGGAGCGCAAGGGGCTATCAAACTCTTACTAAAAACCACTCTATTCCTTCACCTTACCCTTTGCTTTCCAGGGTCAGTCCCGTGACCCATATCGCCGGTGCCTTTAGCTTATCTATGGGCCGCTGTGGTCAATGATATATAAACTATAGATACGTTGTCCGCACTCTAAAATGGAAACAAAAAATGAAGCCAATTGGCCACATTGCGCGTAGTTGCGTCTCCCCCCCGCCGTACGGTGTCATATTTTCTTTCTCTTTCTTCACGCGTATAAGTAGTTCTAGTATTGTCGCCGTTTTTAAGCGCCGCGATGTTCGTTCATGGCGTGTCTATATGTATATAATACGTCATTGGCTGTGGTGCACAGCCTTTACGACACATTCCATAATTCCTGTTCACATTGCATTTGGCGGCCCCTGGAGCGATAGTTTAGAATTACTGCCAAAACATCAATTGAAACCGTATTTGGCAGACATTTGATTCGTAAACTATTGACTAAATTCACAGTATGTTGTGGCTTTGTGCCAAGTTTTGGCTATTTGTTAGCTAAGCTAGGTATTGACTAGTTTACAGTTTTAATGACGTGACGTGGTGATTTCGGTTTGCATGAGTAGTTTCTAGTAGGCCACTGAGAATTTAAGCCAAAAAAAAACCGGCCAAGTGCGAGTTGGACTCGCCCATGAAGGTCTCCGTAATAGCAAGCATAGATTAGGTATATAATTATATTGAGATTAGTAATTAATATACACAAACAATAAAAATAACTTTGTTTTTCATAGTGTTTGTATGAATGGCAAAGTTATATTTGCGGTTTTTGAAAATGTACTATATCTCTAAAACTACTAACTGTATCTCATCCAAACCAATTTTCGTTGGAAGTTTTTGTTGAGGTCTACATTATATATTTTTTTAGTTTTATTATTCTCTTATTTTAGAAGTTACAGGGGGGGGGCACATTTTACCACTTTGGAAGTGTCTCTCGTCGTGCAAACTGTTCAGTTTAAAAAAAATATATATTACGACGAACAGACAGACAGACATGACGAATCTATAAGGGTTCCGTTTTTGCCATTTGGCAGTTGGCTACGGAACCCTAAAAAGAAGAAAAAAATATTAAACATCACCTTCTTTCAATTGCTACGTAAAACAAGTGAACATAACATTTATACAGGGCGTCACACGGGGGGTAAAGTACCTTGAATATTGTAGATAGAAAATTTTACTGAAAGAAGACATTATTATAATTTAAAAAATAATGTAAACTGCATTCATAGATTTTTAAATAATTACCTGGTTGAATCGGGAATCGAACCCGTTACACGAGAAAAAAAAATATCCTGTAGCTTTATCATACCGATCGAAAGGCTTCATCATAAGGATTATTTTATGCTAAATAACATAGTGTTTCACCGGTCTTGCTATCACGGTTCAAGATAGCCTGGTGACAAACGGACGAACAGACAGACACGGACAGCGACTAATAGGATCCCGTTTACCCTTTTTTTTTCGTGGTAAAACCGTCAAATAAGTCCTCCCACCCAGGGCAGAGCGGGAGGGACTGTCAGACTTGTACTGACTAAAATCCACGTGTCCTTCAATAGCCCTTTATGTTCCGGGGCCATGGTACTTCGTTAGTCCCGCGACCATCCCGTTAACCCTTTGAGTACAAAGCCCTAAAAATCGTATATTTTTCATTTAACCACTCTGCACGACAACATTTTGACACATGACACATCAGCTGAGTCGACCGGGTGATTCGAAATTTAAGACGACACTCAAGATTTTTTGTACATTTTCAGCATCCGATTTTCAATCAAAATTATATTGCTACAGCTATTTCATACGATGAGTTTGTGAACAATATCTCTAAGAACGTGTTGAGGTCACTAATACTGCGTCATTCTACTGTAAAATGTGTGTCACATGCAAAATGCTATATCGTTCCAAAAACTAGATAATTTAGATGTGCTGAAAATATGTACATAAACAAGCTTCCCACGTGATAAAAAACGGTTATACAGTGAAATAAATAAAGTAACTTACTACATGCATTATTACATTTGCCAGTGTTCATACATAATTTCATAATAATAACGAAACAAAGTCTTGATAAAAATTACCAAAAACCATGTTGCAACATGACACTTCTTAGTGCTGCCGTAATCCCAATGTTTATTATAACGATTAAAAAGGTTCATTCAGCCTAATCGATACTCGCAATATAATCGAACATGGAAAAAAAAGTAAAACAAGACATAGAGCATGGACCGATTTATCTGCTTATTTGACTATAGTTAGCTTAGTCCATGCAATACATCTATGAAACTGAACCTGAAGATTATTTTTTATAATATTTTGAGTATTATTTCGTTTGATGATTTTTTTATTACACAATAAATTATTTAATTTTTAATTCATGATTTCGATGGAAATAAATATCGGTATTTCAATGGAGGCCAAACGTGTGTGTGTCTTCTAAATTTAAATTAAACCATATAATTTTACCTATACTGTGTCTTCGGTAATTAATTTTAATTTATCTGATTATTTCACTCTAAAAAACGTGGAAAGACAAACACCGGGTACGGATCAAATGCTGGAGTAAGAGATGGGAGTACTTCCAAATGATTCCTTGCAGTAATAAACAAATTGAATTTCCAACTGGGCGTGAATGGCTAAATTAGAATCTATGAGGAATAGCGAAAAATACTGAAAGAATTCTCGTGGCTGATTTTGATAAAAAATAAAATTACAGCATAAAAATTAAATTGACATATTAATTTCCAGCAATCAAACCATCAATGTTATGTGAAGTAATTACATGCGACAAACGTATGGCAAAAAGTTTTTTTAACATTCAAACTTTAGTTAATGGCCATAGCTCACTACATCGTGTTCTCATTTCAAATTTTTATAATCACCTCGCGGTACAAATACATAACGAAATTTTTGAAATTCGAACTTTAAGTAAATTGGCGCGAATTTTGATCTGCGTACGATGACTAAATTATTGATTAATACTTCACCGAATTTGATCCTTAACAACGACCCTATCGAATAGTGTATAGTGTGTTCTTATTTTAATTTACAACCTCGATTCCTGACAAGCAAATTGATTTTACAAAAATCTAAAGACGCAGACTTAATTTTTGCGATTGTAGTTGCGGGCTTGCAAACGACGAGTATTGGGTAACTCACCGTCCGATCAAGGACTAGGCCTGAGACGAATGCGCGTCGTGTTCCAAGCGACCTTCAAGTGTGAGAACGGTGTTACCATACTACAAAATAATTAAATATCGTTTACTTAAAATGAATTTTACACTGGTATATTTTTTGTTTATGGTAACATTAATGTTAGATTTTATCGTTTGTTTTTGTAACCATAATTAGTAAAAATAATTATGGAATAATTAATCGTTTATTTTAAAAGTGTTAAAACATTTAGGTTGAAACGATATCGGTTCAAAAGGATTAATTCGATCTTAATATGATTTTTTTACGTTACCCTCGCTACATTTGATTATTGTCAAAGTTGAGCTAATTGTGAATTTTAGGTCCGACAGTCTAGTCTAGTTTTTGCCTCGAGCGGAGCAGGTCGAATTAATCCCTGGTGGTCGCGAATAAAATTGTTGGAACCGTAGAAGTGTGAATTTATTGTTTTAAAAAAGTGGAATACAATTGTAATAATGACTATTGTGGACGTTATTTTATCGAACGAGCTAACACAAGGAACTATCAGCGAACTGACGAGGCCATAATAGTGCCAAACGCGTGCCGGGCTCACGGAATTGTATTGAAACCATTGAAAGGGTACTGCGGTCTTGGAACGCAAAAGGCATGTAAAGGAACAGGGTATTTTTAGTTAGTAATAGTCTCTGACTTCTCCTTCGGCTCCACCCAGGAAGAGAATCATCAAAAGATTTTAAACTATAACAGTGTGTTTTACTGAAGTTAAGTCGCGACAGCATCACATCTAAAATATCCATAACAAATACCTAAATAAAAAAAACTTTTTGAAAAAAAGGAAACCGACTTCAAAACCAAACACAAAAAAGTGTAAAATAACTTTTCTTTCGGAAGTCGGTGGCTTTGTTTTTTTTTATTTTATTGACTATGGCCACCGACTTCCGAAAGAAAAGTTATTTTACACTTTTTTGTGTTTGGTTTTGACTTCAAAACCAAACACAAAAAAGTTCCCTTTTTTTCAAAAAGTTTTTTATTTTACCCTTTTTAGTTTAGATATTCAACAAAAATCTTCATAATAAACGGCGTCTTTGAAAATCAACAACCCTAGTAAGCAACAAAAACGGATCTATGCGGGCAACTTTACGAGATATCTATTATTGTTATATACTAAAACCTTATTGTAATGAAAACTTTCCTGAAAACCGCATCAAAATCGGTTCAGCCAAACGCGAGATAATCGCGGACAAACATACATACATACAGGTCGAACTGAGAACCTACTTTTTTTTTGAAGTCGGTTAAAAATATTATACTGATGTCGATACTGACGAATCGTCAGTATTGATCTATATGCATGCCAGCACAGGTCAACTTACCCAAATCTGTCAAAATTTACCAATCGAACATTAACCTTCCACTATTGTGATAAGGTTGAAAATCTATTGAAGAAATTTGACAGATTGAGGTAGGTTGATGTGCTGGCATCAACCTACCTCAATCTGACAAACTTTAATAGATTTTCAAACTTATCACAATATCGGAAGGTCAATGTTCGATTGGTAAAATTTGACAGATTGGGGTAGGTTGATCTGCCTGGCGTCTGTACATTAAAAAATAGCTAATAAATTAAAATGTTATTATTTTGAATAGCGAGTACCTACATCAGCGAGCGCATTCCTAATTCAAATTTTGGAATTAATAAATTGGCGCGCATTCAAACATTTATTACTGACATTGTTCCTTTGTCTATTTTTGTTTTTTGGTAATTACAATGCACGTAAAATTATTTTATAGCTTTAAAAAAGAATACAATGGATAATAATTGTATTCTAAGCTTAAAACGAATTTATTTTAATTTTTATGAATCGATTTCTTAAATTCCTTATTTATTTCACTCGAGTTGAAAAAAATTCAATTATGGAATCGATTAGAATACTCGCTTCCACACATCATTACGATTAAAAAAAATAACATGGTTGTCGATTACGAATACAAATTGAGTAGTGGTAATGAAAAAATCGTGTTTTTGGCCCTGTATGACAGAATTAAGCTAAGATCTGGGCTTTTTTACGTAATTTATAAAATTTGCCATGATATTTATCGTAATTGTTATTGAATATAAGCGTGTGTGTGTGATCCAAATGAAAAATAAAAATGTAAACAAACACAAGTGGCGCGAAACTTCGAGTTCAGATATCAAATTCTTCATTACCACTGCTAATTTATGTTGAATTACGTATGAATTCGTTACAATACTAAATGACGAGTTATTCATCCCTTCTATAGTGATACCTTGGATATCCGGAAACCACATTTTTTATGATTTTTAGCCCAACCCAGCACTGCCATCAAAATGGCGTAAATCGTATTTACACTTTTGGATTTTGTAATGGTAAATTAAGAAAATGCGTTGTAAATGTAGAAGTTTTAATGGCGTGAACAAATCAGATTTTTATTTAACATTCTTAATTAATGCGCACTCATAGGATTTAACGCAGAGAATATTATATTTTTTTATTTTTTAATGAGGATGTCGTATGACTACAACGTCTGCCCATTTCGGACCCACTACTGAGCCAGCGTAGGTTTACTTGTCGCGGCCGTTTCGGACCCGGTACCGAACTATACGGTTAAGATTCTTACACTTAGTTATTTCTAAGATATACTAGTAAAACCTAAGATTGACCAATAAAGGAACTTTTACAGTAAAATTACACAACTTCCATGATACCGCCAACGGTATTAAAAAGCAACCGGAACCCATTTCAAGATATAAATCATACAAATGTTTGTTTTGGGAACAAACAGTTATTTTCCCGAGTGCACTATTTGTCTGAGTAATTAATTGCAATCCTGAAACAGATAAGGAAAATATGATTAATTAAACAAATATATGCGTTAATATTTACCCAGGGAACATTTGTTTTTTTCAGTAAGATTGTGAAGCGAGTGGTTTATACTCGTAGTTATATGCCTAGGGACATAACCAGATTACAGTTGTTATACAAGGTGTTAAAAAATCAATTGCAGGAATTTTGTGTGCGTACTCGGTAACAAAAACCAAGTACATTCCAAAAAAAACTTTTTTTTTCGAGCATTTAAAAAAAAATTTTGTTTCAAGCATTTTTTTTTTTGACCATGTTAATGAATTTCATTGCTCTTTGAGGTCGTTCACCCGTGTGTAGCGTTAACAGCTGATTCCAACTTTCCCATCACATTTTGCAGACTTTGGGTTGGCAATTTATCGAAATACTTACAAATAACTTATTTTATTGGCCATATTAATCGGCCAAAAGAAAAATGCTAGAAAAAAAATTTAATCATTTCAAAAAAAAAATTGAAAGAAAAAATTTTTTTTTAAAAAAAATGCTCGAAAAAACAATTTTTTTTGGAATGTACTTGGTTTTTGATACCGAGTACACACACGAAATTTCTGCAATTGATTTTTTAACACCCTATACCTATATTATGATAATTTAAAAACACCCAGACCCGGAAAAACTACTTGTAGGTCATACAAATATTTGCTCCGTGCAGGAATCGAACCCGCGACACGCTGCGCAGCAGTCCATTCGCGCAGCCACTGTGCTAACAGCGCCGGCAATAATTGGTTCGAGTGAACTTCGTTAAAAAAAATTGGTCTGAACCCATTTGCACACGGCCATTTTTAATTTTATAAGCTGTATATCCGTCTCTTAGGGCAACATTGACCTTTCAAGGAACATTTTTGTATTTTTTCTGTAGGTAACACCAGCGGAAAGTGATCCATTTCTCTGAGATCGTCGTAAAAACTTGTAAATGTATGTAAAATGTAAGAAATATCGAGAAGCAGTCACTAACAGTACGTGTAGTAAATATTTTGTCGCTCCAATACATTTTTCTGACACGTATTTTATGTTTTAGCTTCTATAAGAAAATAGGATAAGTCTAAAATAGACAAACTTTCTCGTAGTTTTTTTTTTCGTAGTATAGGGGTACTTTTTTGGACTTACGTGTCAACTCATCCGAAAAATATTTACTCTGGGGGTGAAACGACACCCTTAAAAAATTAAGGCGTCGACTCATCCGCAAGTTCGGATAAATCGTCGCATATCTAATGTTGATGTGGTTATTTCATCCCGATATTACATAGGAACAAACAATTGTGTAAAATTTTACAGAAAATGAGAACACGTTGTGAAACTAGGAGATCAGAAAACGTACAGAAGCATAAACAATAGTACTGCAATTTTTGTGCACAATTCGTGTAATCGCTCCGTAGTAAATACGAAACAGTTTCACAAAAATCATTTACCAACAGCTCAAAAAAGTAAAAGTTACGTAAAATCCTTATTAGTTACACCGAATATCAAAAAATATCAGCTCATTTTTAATAAAACCGCCAACACAAACTATTCATGCGTAAAACAATCTACGTACAACGTAGCTGGCAATGCATTAATTTTCTGCGAAAATCCGGTTACCCCATTTTCCCGGGCAGCCGGCTTATATTTACTTCGTATATATTTTACGAGCGGCTTCCATCGGATCGACAGATGACGCCGCCCGTATATTACCTAGTAGGCGTTGCTTTTACTGCCTTTTGCACTTACCCCCAGTTTCCTAATGAGAAATGGATATTAAATAATCTCTCTTTTTTGTATGGGTTTGAAATTTTCTAGATACCTATTCAGAATAAAAACAGGATTAAAAATAGTTATTTTCACAATTAGTTGTTCACACTTCGATGAACATAAAAAAATAGAGAATCACATATAATAAATCTGTAGAAGGGTCAATTCTGTACATTGAAAACATTGAAAAAATAAATAGCGGGGGGTGTTGCTGGATCGATACCAAACCCAAATATGTGATTAAAAAAAATTTTGTCTGTCTGTCTGTCTGTATGTGCAGGCATCACGTGAAAACTAACGGTTCGATTTCGATGAAACTTGGTATAATTATACCTTATTATCCTGGGCATAAAATAGGATACTTTTTATCCTGAAAAAATACGTAGAAAAAAAATCTTATTTTTTAGTTTTATTCATAGACGTTGTTCTGTAGAGCCGCGAACACACGTTGCATTACCCGCAGTGGATTCAGCGCCGTAACCTGTAGCGGGATCTCCTTAATTATTATAGGCTTAGCCGTATTTGGGTCCAATAGATATTATAAGATGTCATTGTCAGAGTTACTCAAAATGGAGAAATAAACCATCCACGCGAAGACCAACATCCGCGTGGACGGAGTCGCGGGCGGAAGCTAGTAAAAAATAAAATAAACAAAATCCCCATAATGTTATTAACATTATGGGGATTTTATTCTTTGGTGATTGCTACGCTACGCTGTCATGCTACGCGGCGCCTACGAGGCTACGCGCCTACGAGCCTACGCGACTACGGCGTAGCAAGTGTAGCATAACATAGATTTGGTACACAGATAGTTTAGTTTAGTATTGTAGTTGTGTAATTAGTGCGGCCACAAGCTTTCTTTTTTTTTTAACATGGTAAAATCATCAAATAAGTCCTCCCACCCAAGGCAGGACGGGAGGGACTGTTAGACTTGTACTGACTAAAATCAACGGTGTCCTTCAATAGCCCTTTACGTTCCGAGGCCACGGTTACCCGATAGTCCCGTGACCCCGGCAGGCTTTAGCCCTAAGGGGGCCCCGTCATATTGCTGACAGCTCTTTGAGGCGCGCGTGGAACACGACGCGCCGTTGACCCGGGCATGGTTCATGATCAGACAGCGAGTCGCCTATTACTCGCCATCCGTCCGATTTGGCACACAAATAGTTCAGTATTGTTACGAGCTGGGTATTGGGATAAATTAATTAACACCAATTAAAACCAAATAAACTTTCACACACGAATCACTAATTAAGACAAACGCTTAACACTACTCAACACTAGTTAACACACTTGCACTCACTTAATCACACGTAAAAGTCACTTAGAGATCGCATATAATTCACTTCGAGTTGCCTCAATCGTAGTCAAAACCAGACTGACTGAGGTCGCCGATCGGCGCCCTTTTTATACCCCGGCCGGGCGCACTAGATGTGTCTAGAAGATGGTCAAATGTTCTGGAAACATCCATAGACTTCGACATAGTCCCATACCTTCTGGAACATTCCAGAACCATCTCGAAACATCTAGAACAGGGTAGAATTTTCTGGAAACTTTCAGACTAATCTTCGGTAGAATTGTCGAGAACCTTGTGGAACTTTCGAGAAGGTTATAGATAGGTCTCGCAATTCGATCGACGTAACAGTATGTAGTGTAATTGCTGCGAGCATAAGAAAATACAAATACATTATTTGGCCTTACAAGTTTCCATCGAATGATTTACATCACCACCAATAAGTTAGGAGCTCAATAAACAACGGAGAACATCAGTGATGGGAATGGTGATCAGTAAGATAAACGTCAAGACAAACGTGGAGTCATTAATATTAACAAGTGATGATACCATGCTAGTATTAATGACTGCGTCGCTGTGAGCGTACACTGCTGTAGACATAAATAATGGGCATTCTGGGGTCACGGGCCTATGCCGCGGGGTCGTGGAACTGTTATCAGGTAACCGTGACCCTGGAATGTAAAGGGCTATTGAAGGGACGCTGTGGATTTTAGTCAGTATGAGTCTGATAGTGCCATCTGCTCCAGCCAGGGTGGGAGGACTCATTTGATGATTTTATCACGTTAAAAAAGGTTTATTATAAAACTAATGGCTACACAATTTTTTGAAAGCACAGCGTTTCGCGGGTTTGATCCCCGCACGGAACAATTTGTATGATTTACAAGTTGTTGTTCCGGGTCTGGTGTTTGCGTATGTATTAAGTTTCTACACTGATGTACTGTACTATAACTACACTGTACAATGGCAAAGGTCCCCCACTACTTGCACCTCTTGTCCCTGCGTGGGTCTCGTCGCCGACACAAACCCATCCCCGTATGGAAGAAATTATTAGTAATTCCAAAAGATTTTCTAAAAAAAAACCGCGTAAACGGACTATTAAGCAATCCAAAACTGAAAAAAAGGTTATTCGGTCGGTTCAGTCAATTTTACAGGGTTATGACGTCACAAGCCCCCACTCCCGAATTTCGAAGCGTTTTATCTTTGCCAATACTCAATAGGTGCAGCTCAGTTGGTGTTGACGTGACTCGGGGGAGGCAAGTGACAGCGCTGCCGCGGTCGAGCGACCGAGCGCCCAAGCCATCCAGTGTCGGCTTTTGTTTTTCTCGCATTTCGTGCCTCAGTCGAAAAACAATAGACGCGTCCAAACAGAGTGAGCAGCCTCGCTTGTCAGTTTCCTCGCGCAGCAAAAGCTTCGCGAGGCTGCGCGCTGTGTGGACGCACCTATTGATTTTAAAAACTAAAAAAAATACGTGTTCATTATTTTTCAATTCTCTAACTAATGGATTAAACAGAATGATTTTCAATTATTTATGCTAAACTACCCTATTTGCTTGAAGTTATATCAAGAAGAAATAATTGACATAATTATAAAATCTGTTCACCATTTTTTAGTCGCATATTTCAGTGTATTGTCCAAACCCATTTAATTAACGACAAAAGAAGCAATCGAAGCTTAATGAAACTTATCTTTCTGACCCAAAGAATTGGAAACATCAGATACTTTCCGTCTCACTGTCGAGATAACGGTAAGGCGGTCCATCCCGCATCCTTGGAGATACATCTTGATCTGGGCAATTAATGATAGGTCCTTCTATGTCAGAGCATGTTAGCGCAATGTATGGAAAGATTGTTGGTTTCGATGAAAGGGTTTTTTTACCGACTTCAAAAAAAAGGAGGTTTTTATCTTGGTAAAATCATCAAATGAGTCCTCCCACCCAGGGCAGGGCGGGAAAGACATTCAGACTTGTACTGACTAAAATCCACGGTGTCGTTCAATAGCCCTTTATGTTCCGGGGTCACGGTATTCGGTAGTCCCGCGACCCCGGCAGGCTCTTGCCCTCTAAAGGGGGCCCCGTCATCTTGTTGAAACTTTGAGGCGCGCGTGGAACACAACGCGCCGTTTTACTGGTAGGCATGTAAAGAAAGAATATAATCTATTTTTATATGCTCATTGTGGATCCACCCTCAATCAGCCCGCTTACTGTTGGTCATCATCATCATCAGCCTACAGCAGTCTACTGCTGGACATAGGCCTCTCCAATCGCGCGCTATTTCACTTGATCACCTGCTACTCTCATCCAACTGTTACCAGCCACCTTACGAAGGCCTTCACACCACCTTGCCTGAGGGCGCCCCACCTTACGTTTGCCAATTCGCGGTCTCTACTTGAGAATATCTACCCCAATGGTCTTCGTTTCTAGGACTAATATGGCCGGCCCATTGCCACTTCAGCTTGCTTATATTATTCTGTGGGCTATGTCGATGACTTTCGTTCCCAGTTGGATAACTTCATGACGAATGCGCTTACTGTTGAATGTCTGAACTGCCGAATTTAATTACAGAGTTGTTATAGCCCTGTTCGAGCTCCATCATCAGATCAGCATCATGTCATCATAATATTGGATTGTCATACGAAGTGAAATCAGCACAATCGGAAACTGGGAAATGTGTCTTAAACTTGCAACATTTGGTTTATTGCCCGTGATACTAACGTTTAAGGTCACAGATTACTGGGCCAAAGCCTGCCGGGGTCGCGGGACTGTCTTATCAGGTAACCGTGACCCTGGAACGTAAAGGGCTATCGAAGGAAAACCGTGGATTTTAGTCAGTACAAGTCTGACAGTCCCTCTTGCCCTGCCCTGGGTGGGTGGACCGGCGTAGTAAAAGAATAGTAACATGGGAAAATTAAAACTTCTCGTGGTATTGGTGATAGTATGTGTTGTTTTTTTAACCGACTTCAAAAAAAAAATTAGGTTCTCAGTTCGACCTGTATGTATGTATGTTTGTCCGCGATTATCTCGCGTTTGGCTGAACCGATTTTGATGCGGTTTTCAGGAAAGTGTTCATTACATTCTGGAGAAGGTTTTAGTATAACACTAATGAATATCCCGTGACGTTGCTCGCGTGGATCCATTTTTGCTTACTTGGATTGTAGATTTTTAAAGACGCGGATTATTATGAAGATTTTTGTAGAATATCTAAACTAAAAAGGGTAAAATAAAAAACTTTTTGAAAAAAAGGGGACCGACTTCAAAACCAAACACAAAAAAGTGTAAAATAACTTTTCTTTCGGAAGACGGTGGCTTTGTTTTTTATTCCACTGACTATGGCCACCGACTAAAAAGTTTTTTACCCATTGTACTACCGGTATCCAACAGGCAATAAAAGCAAGATTTGATTACAAACACAACGGGAATTAGTGAAACGGAGTCTCCGTTTCACTAATTCTTTTAGAAAACTACGTTTTTACAAAATTGCATTTAGATATATTCAGTCGTTCTGGTCTAGTTCTGGTCTAACTCGTATAGTCGGGATTCCGACGTCAAAATTACGGTTTTCAGGATTCCGTAGGAATTACAAGGAACCCTTATAGTTTCGCCATGTCCGTCAGTTTATCTGGAGGCGACTGCCCTCCAGCGCGTCTATGAGTGGCGCGTGGAGGCGCAGCGCCGGGGTGTATCGCCGCTGCCTCGAGAAGTCGAGGCGCGGCGGGAAGAGCTCCGGCGCGATCTCAGGGCAGTATGGAGGGGACGACTGTCGCTACCGACGGCCGGGCACGCCGCAATCGCGGCGGTAAGACCCCTCTTTGAGGAGTGGCTGGATAGGAGTCACGGCGTCCTGACCTACCGCATGACGCAGGTCCTCACCGGACACGGATGTTTCGGGAGGTACCTGTGTCTAAGGAGAAAGGAGGAAACGCCTGGGTGTCACCACTGCGAAGATCGCCCGGAGGACACAGTAGAGCATACGGTGCAAGACTGCCCCGCTTGGGCAGAGCACCGACGTGTCCTCACGGCGGCGATAGGCGGAGACCTCTCGCGCCCAGCATTGGTTGCGGCCATGCTGCGGGGCGAGACGGAGTGGGAAGCGGTCGCCTCCTTCTGCGAAGCAGTAATGCTCGCG
Organism: Agrotis exclamationis; assembly: GCA_950005045.1. NCBI lineage: Eukaryota > Metazoa > Arthropoda > Insecta > Lepidoptera > Noctuidae > Agrotis > Agrotis exclamationis. Next base: position 5,209,519 of record OX465441.1, on the reverse strand, counting down.
AAGGAGGAGGCGCGCCGCGAGAGAGAGAGGACAGAGTCCTCCCTCCGCCCCACCCGCGGTGGTTGGCGCCCACGGCGACGGACGTCGCAAGACGATCTCCGGCCACCGTAGGCGCGGGCATGCGGGCGGCGAGTAAAGGGCAACTCGCCGCCCGACCATGGACCATGCCCGGGTCGACGGCGCGTTGTGTTCCACGCGCGCCTCAAAGAGCGTCAGCACGATGACGGGGCCCCGCCCAAGAGGGCCAAAGCCTGCCGGGGTCGCGGGACTTATCTCATTACCGTGACCCCGGAACACAAAGGGCTATTGAAGGACACCGTGGATTTTAGTCAGTACAAGTCTGACAGTCCCTCCCGCCCTGCCCAGGGTGGGAGGACTCATTTGATGATTTTACCACGAAAAAAAAAAAAAAAAAAAAAAATGTCCGTCAGTTTGTCTGTCTGTCTGTTCGCAGCTTAGTTCAGAGAAGCTCGGTACTAGAAAGCTGAAGTTTGTCACGAATATACAGATTAGATATATTGACAAAATGGTAAAATAAAATTTTGTATTTTTTTTCCTTGTAGCTCCTAGAAATACGAATAGGGATGTTTATTTTATTTTTGTGTTTAGGTGTGTGAAGAAATCAAAGCAGTAATATATGTAGTGAAGTTAAAAGGAAAACTATCACAGCTACTCGTACTTAGGTTATACAGTTTAACGACTTATAAGTTAACCAACCTATAAAATGTACTTGCAAAACATATTTTGCTGAACATGTAGATGTTTTTCAACTGAAAATGTTATTTTGTTATGTATTTTGTTAGTTGTACGTAACCCTTCACTTTGTGCGTTCCGATACGCACTTGGCCGGTTTTTTAGAATTCCCTCCGACAAAATATTTGCGAATGTCCAGCACCTCCGAATTTTTCGACATTTGTAGCGGCCAAACGCAGGCAGTAATAGTAAATACTGCGTGGAGTTTTTTTTTACCTAAAAACAATACGTGGACGTGTATTTCTGTTCACCACAGCACCGCAAATTACCTCAAAACCTTTACACGCCTATAAATTGATTTTTAGATATTTTTGCTCCTGGCGAGGTGAAAAACCAACTAAATGATCTGACTTATTAATTTTCCCTTTCTTTAAATATTCAATTTGAAAGGGATGGAGATTTCGAAATGTATCAAACACTTTTTTGGGACAAAAAAAAATCGCATCTTTAAATACGTCTAGCTTCGTTCAAAACCACTTTTGCTCAGCCAGGTCAGCATAGAAGTTTTCAGTGTGTCTCAACCACTTTTTCAAAATTTCAAACATCTTTTAGGCCATTAGCTGTCAGCATTTTTGAGATGTCCATTACGAGTTTTTCGGCAATGCTGGATTTTGGGTTTAGAACTGGTTAATGGTAGCAATAGCCTCTCTTTTACTACAAGAGATTTAGACGTAACTGACGAAATGTCGGTTAAAAGCCATCGGAAAAACCCAATGCATTAAAAATGGAAGCAAAATCGACATTATCTCCAAAACAAAAAAATCTGAGTCCTCCTACCCAGGGCAGGACGGGAGGGACTGTCAGAATTGTACTGACTAAAATCCACGGTGTCCTTCAATAACCATTTACGTTCCGGGGCCACGGTTACCTGATAAGACAGTCCCGCGACCCCGGCAGGCTTTGGCCCTCTAAGGGGCCCCCGTCATAACGCTGAACCGGGCACGGTCCATGACGGCAAGTCGCTCAGTACACGCCGTCCGCATGCCCGCGCCTAAAGTGGCTGGAAATCGCATTTAATATTCCCTACCACCGACTTCGGGGGTGAGCTCAACCAATATAAAAACACAAGTATGTACAAAATTTCACACATTTTCACAAACAAGGGTTTAAAAGGTTGCGAAATTCGGCTCAGTCATAATTAACTGTTAAACGTGCACATACATTGTTCTGACAGTTTATTTGTTGCTAAACAACTCGTTTGATTAATCGTTGGTTAACGCATTGTTCATCTTAATATGGAGAATCATGTTGGTATACATCGTATGAAGGTTCTTATGCTGGGGAAATTTTTAACATTTTAATTTAAGAGTTAACATTTCGCGGGTCCTGGTGGCTTATCATGATATTTAAGACATCATGATAAGCCACCAGGACCGATAGTGATTCCACTGTGGGAACGAGATGGCTAGACAATTTGTATAGTTCTGTCTCATTCTCACACTGAAATTACTCTCGCTTTGGTAGGCCACCTGTGCCACTGTAAATTATGCTATATGCGAAGTCAGGGATGGGGCCTATCAAATCGATCGCAGCACGCGATGTGAATCAATGGAGTGGAGTACATAATATCAAGTTTAATATGCACCAGAAGCTTTTAAGCACCTACCTTTTTTTCATGCTCCTGTTCTCCTATTATCTTTCTCTTCAGATTTCACACCGTGTTCCAATTTCCTGTAATTTTACATAATTGGTCCTTTCAATGAATTTTTTTTTTTGTCTTTAATGGAAAGAACATTAATTATATTTGTTTCTCAGCAAACTGTTTTTAGTTTTTTTTTTTTGCTCTAATTAAGAATTTATAATATTAAATTCAAAATCAACATTTAAACTCCGGGGGCGGGGCGGTGCAGCTGTGTGATGTCACTATCATATCAATTTCTATACATCGATAGTACACGTGTTCCATCTTTGAAACTGTTATTGTAGAAGCCGGTTGACACAGTGTTTTTTTTTTTTTTTTTAGCGTGGTAAAATCATGAAATGAGTCCTCCCACCCCGGGCAGGGCGGGAGGGACTGTCAGACTTGTACTGACTAAAATCCACGGTGTCCTTCAATAGCCTTTTATGTTCCGGGGTCACGGTAATGAGATAAGTCCCGCGACCCCGGCAGGCTTTGGCCCTCTTGGGCGGGGCCCCGTCATCGTGCTGACGCTCTTTGAGGCGCGCGTGGAACACAACGCGCCGTCGACCTGGGCATGGTCCATGGTCGGGCGGCGAGTTGCCCTTTACTCGCCGCCCGCATGCCCGCGCCTACGGTGGCCGGAGATCGTCTTGCGACGTCCGACGCCGTGGGCGTCTACCATTGCGGGTGGGGCGGAGGGAGGACGCTGTCCTCTCTCTCTCACGGCCCGCCTCCTCCTTAACGAGCATTACTGCTTCGCAGAAGGAGGCGACCGCTTCCCACTCCGTCTCGCCCCGCAGCATGGCCTCGACCAATGCCGGGCGCGAGAGGTCTCCGCCTATCGCTGCCGTGAGGACACGGCGGTGCTCTGCCCAAGCGGGGCAGTCTTGCACCGTATGCTCTACTGTGTCCTCCGGGCGATCTTCGCAATGGTGACACTCCGGCGTTTCTTCCTTCCCCATCCGACACAGGTACCTCCCGAAACATCCGTGTCCGGTGAGGACCTGCGTCATCCGATAGGTCAGGACGCCGTGACGCCTTTCCAGCCACTCCTCAAAGAGGGGTCTTACCGCCGCGATTGCGGCGTGCCCGAACCTCGGTTGCGACAGTCGTTCCCTCCATACTGCCCTGAGATCGCGCCGGACCTCTTCCCGCCGCGCCTCGACTTGTCGGGGCAGCGGGAATTCTCCCCGGCGCCGCGCCTCCACGCGCCACTCATAGACGCGCTGGAGGGCGGTCGCCTCCAGATCCCAGGGCAATAATCCGGCAAGGAGGTTGGCCGATTCGCCGGCGATCGTGCTGTTATACCCCTGCTATATTAGGCCCTTAAGGCTAGATCAGCATCCCTACCTAAGCATCAAGCTTAGGTCATCATTATGCAGTTTGCCCTATGCGTCCCTGTGTTGCGCGCTTCAGTCTACTCCCGACCTCGGTCATAAGCGGTTGCCTAAAGACATCTTAACCTTCGAGTGTTTATAAGGTGGTTAATCAATAAACCCCTTTCTTTAATTAAAACGTCTTTTTTTTAAAAAGACCTTTCGTCGAGGCCGTATAACATTTTGGTGGCAGCGGTGGGATCCGAAAATCTCCAGTGCCCTGGCAACCGCTACGTAGACTCCGGATTCCTAACCAGAAAACTTAACTTTCAAAATCCAGTGCTAAAAGTGCATATCAAAATCCAGTGCTAAAAGTGCATATCAAAATCCAGTGCTAAAAGTGCATATCAAAATCCAGTGCTATAAGTGCATGTCGAAATCCAGTGCTCAAGTGAAGTGCTACCACAAATCATCTGAAAGGGAAGTGTCGCATCCCTCACCGCGAATACTTACCCTTTTTCTCCGTCATCGTCGTCGTCACGAAACGTCGTGCCGATACCTGTGGGAAGACTCCCACAAACTCACCACTCTCTCCGCTTCAAGGTCATCCGAGATTTAAATTGAATCTCATTTCGTCGCCTCCCGGTGCGCAGTCGCACCACCTTATCAATCGGAATGTTCCTGTTCGCCGTTATCGTCGCCGCCTACGCGTCTTTACTGTGAGTCTTTGGTCATTGTTTAGTCTAAGTTTTAAATACCAGCGATTCTCAACCTCTTATTTTAAACTGTAATTTTATATCTAGGTTGATACTGACAGTTTGTTAATGAAAACTTATGTTATATTGTGTCTTCCGTCGTTTTAAAACTAGTTCTGGAACATTTTATTATGAAAAAAGCACCTAAGTCAGAAGACAGTAAAACACCACTTACTTTAAATATTCCAGAACCTGAAAAGCTAGTAAGTGATAGTGAAATCGTGAAGTCACCCATCACATCTCCTCGTGTAACTAGGCAAACCAAAGCTATCCTCACAATGTCAGAAATCGATTTAAATATCTTATTCAAATTCATAAAACCTTATGACGGTAAACGGGACACCCTAAATTCATTCTTAGTGAACTGCGATAATGCCTATGACCTTGCTTCAGAATCTCAGAAGTTAATCCTTTTTAAATTCATTCTCAGCCAACTAAATGGCAAAGCAGAAACCGCCTGCTCAATTAAAGATTTTAATTCATGGGAGCAACTTAAAGAATTCCTAAAAACGCAATTTAGTGAGCGTAAACATTACTCCCATCTCCTGACTGACCTCCAAGAAAGTAAACAAGATCAGTCAGAAAACGTAAGCCAATACGCATTACGCGTAGAAACCTACCTCTCACAACTTCTTACCGAAATATCCTTTTCTAATAACAAAGCCAAGGAGCTACCTGGCCGCACAGCCGCCATGGAGGACCTCGCCCTCCATCATTTCCTCATGGGATTGCACCCCAGAATTTCAAACATCGTGAGATGTAGAGCACCTAAAACCCTAAATGAAGCTATTAATTTAGCCGTATCTGAAGAACGGATACAACAAACGTTATATAAACGTCCACAACTGGAACACAAAACCAGTAAGTCAGCTAATGTCAAACCAAATCCAAACAATTCTCAGAAACCACAAAGTGTTTCTCAAACTTCTTCCAATGTTGTGTGCCGCTACTGTAAAACTCCAGGCCACGACATATCCAATTGCAAGAAACGGGAATTCAACAACCGAAAAACCCAAAACGCAACCAAACCACCTACTCAGGTGAATTCCGTTGAACAAGCTGACGAATCAGGTCTCATAGAAGACAATGATCCCAATATTTTAAACGAGTAAAAGTCTCGAATCGGTGTCGCGCGAGACAGTATCCAGAAGCCGATACCTGTCATTCTTCTAACTCTTCAAAATCCAGGGACCACACGGGTAACCAGCCCCAAATAAGCGCCCAATCTTCTAATTCCATGACTAATCGACAGGGTAACCAGCCCCAAACTGACAGTCAACCTTCTAATTCCATGACTAATCGACAGGGTAACCAGCCCCAAACTGACAGTCAATCTTCTAATTCCATGACTAATCGACAGGGTAACCAGCCCCAAACTGACAGTCAATCTTCTAATTCCATGACTAATCGACAGGGTAACCAGCCCCAAACTGACAGTCAATCTTCTAATTCCATGACTAATCGACAGAGTAACCAGCCCCAAACTGACAGTCAATCTACTAACTCTACTAATTCTAAGACCAACCAACAGGGTAATCAGCCCCAAACCGACGGTCGATCAAATAACTCGAATTCTAACTCTCAATCTACTACTATATCTACTAAATCCAACAAGATTTATGAAATTAATCTTGATACCACTAAAAGGTTACTACCTCATATTCTGGTCGAATCCCAGATATCCCATGTCCCATTGTCCCTCCTAGTAGACTCAGGTTCTGCTATTTGCCTATTAAAAGAGTCCAGTATCAATAAAACTCAGAGACTCGTCAAAGAACCAATTAAACTAAAGGGCATTGACCCTGGTGATGAACCAACACCAACCGAAGGTCACTTTCAACTCAAAATAAAGCTAGGCGGAAAACATACAGCCGCGTTCAAATTCCATGTTGTAAGAAACATCAACTTACCTTATGACGGTATAATAGGTACCGATTTTCTAACAGCCTTTGGCTGCAAAATTGATTATATCCAGGATACCCTGAAAATAGGGAACCTGAACCTAAAACTACATTTCTCTGATCCCTGTTATTTAATTCCTCCCCGAACAGAAACAGTCATCGAATGTTCAGTTCGGAATACCAACCTGACGGAAGGTATCATAATCGATCAACGTCTCTCAGAAGACTTATTAATATCTAATTGCATCGTCAAGGTCAAAGGCAACAACCGCGTCAATTTGACCGTTGCCAACATCTCCGAAGTGCCTATAACTGTCAAATCGAACCTAAACCTTGACATTATGCCTCTCCCTTCCACTGCATTCCAAACCTTCTATAACTCCCAAAAAACTACAACCTCAAGAACCAATGAGGTCATCAAATCGTTGAGAACAAATCACCTCAACCAAGAGGAAACCAACGCTCTCCTCGAACTCTGTGCTCAATACTCCGATATCTTCCACTTAGCTGACGATCAGTTGACATGTACTGACGCGATTGAGCATAAAATTAAAACCACATCTGATAGCCCAATCCACGTAAAATCGTACAGATTCCCAGAATGCCATAAAAAGGAAGTCGATTCTCAAATCGAAAAAATGCTGAACCAAGGTATAATTAAACCCTCAATGTCCCCTTGGTCCTCACCAATTTGGGTAGTACCCAAGAAACTCGATGCTTCCGGTCAAAGAAAATGGCGCGTCGTAATCGATTACCGCAAGCTCAACGACGTGACCATCGGTGAAACCTACCCTATCCCGCAAATAGCGGAAATTCTTGACCAACTAGGACATAGTAAATATTTCTCTACTCTAGACCTTACATCCGGGTTTCACCAAATTCCTATTTCCTCCGAAGACGCACCTAAAACAGCCTTTTCCGTGCCCCAGGGACATTACCAATTTAACCGAATGCCATTCGGACTTAAAAATGCCCCATCAACGTTTCAAAAATTAATGAATAATTGCCTCGCTGGCCTTCAAGGCACGAGATGCTTCGTTTACTTAGATGACATTGTTATCTATTCATATGACTTACCGTCCCATATTAATAACCTAAAAGCTGTATTTGAAAGGCTCCGCCAATTCAACTTAAAATTACAGCCAGACAAATGCGAATTTCTCCGGAAGGAGGTCGCTTATTTAGGTCACATCATAAGCAAAGATGGTGTCAGACCAAATCCCGAGAAAATTAAAGCCGTCAAAGATTTTCCAGTCCCAAAATCACCTAAAGATATTAAATCTTTCCTAGGTTTAGTATCATACTACAGAAGGTTTATACCCAACCTTGCTAAACTAGCCAAACCTCTTACTTCCTTACTAAAAAAGGATACTTCATTCAAGTGGCAAAATGAGCAACAGCTTGCCTTTGAATCCTTAAAAAATAAACTAATCTCTGCTCCGATCCTTGCATATCCTGATTTCACTCAACCTTTCCTCCTAACTTGTGACGCCTCTAATTATGCAATCTCTGCCATATTATCCCAAGGAACTATCGGGCAAGACCGTCCTGTCGCGTATGCTTCACGCACCCTTAATAAAGCAGAGTGCAATTACAGCGTTATAGATAAAGAATGCCTAGCCATAATATTTGGCACTAAAATATTCAGACCCTATTTATATGGCCATCAGTTTACAATTTTAACAGATCACAAGCCATTACAATGGCTATTTAATTGCAAAGATCCTGGATCTAGACTAATCCGCTGGCGTTTACAGCTAGAGGAATTTGAGTACAAAATTCAATATAAAAAGGGTAAAATCAATGCTAATGCTGATGCCCTGTCCCGATTCCCTGTCAATCCTGTTAATCCAGAATTGGATCCCTCTCATAATATAGATAGTGATCTAATGGACTTACTAATATCCCCACCGTCCTTTAACTCTGACGAGTTCGGTCTAGATGACGTCGGGAACGACCTATCTGACTTACCTGAGTTGCAAGAACTTGCAACTGATGAAACACCAACTCTCGATGATCAACCTGAAACCTCTCCACAACCATCAACGAGTGCATGTCCAAACTTACCTGCTGATAATTATAACACTTTCTTGAAAGCAATGGTAGATAAAAATAAAACATACAACACAGAAATCACAGAACACAATGAAAGCCTCCTAAAATCTTCATCTAAGGTCATCCTCATACCTACTGCAATCGATTTAGACGAATCAAATCCTTATGTACAAGAAGTATTAGACAATTTCGAAAACAGCGAAGATATAATTAATACTGAAAAGGAGTTATATTATTACCAAAGACTCACGCTAAACAATAAAATATTCTATTTCCTATTCATAAAAGTTCATCATTTTGACGAATCATCATATACTGAAATTTTCGAAACACTGAAACATGTTAAAAACGAAATAATTACGAGTGGAGATATAAACGAAATTGCTATATCCGACTTGAAAAACCCTTTTGAAAAACACTCTTTCATTAAAATCTATAATATCCTTACTTACCTTTTCCATGATACTAATATCAAAATTCATATATACCATAATAGTATTATGTACCCTACTCCCACTGAAATTAAGAAAATCCTACACGATAATCATGATATCCCAATAGCGGGTCACTTGGGATCCACTCGCATGTACAATAGGATCAAAGAATCCTACTACTGGAAAGGCATGCGCAGTGACATAGAATCTTACGTCAAACAATGCAAATCGTGTCAAGAAAATAAGGCTCTAAGGAAAATAAACCGCAGCCCTATGCAAATCACTAGTTCCTCTACTAAACCATTTGAACGGATCTCTCTAGACATCGTAGGCCCACTGCCCGAAGCGGGACCTGCTAAACTAAAATATATACTCACAATACAAGATGATTTGACTAAATTCTCTTCCGCCTATCCTATTCGTAGTACTACAGCTGAAGAAACTTCAGAATGTTTACTCCATTATATATCTATTTTTGGTATCCCTAAAACAATTCTTACCGACCAGGGCACCAACTTTACATCAGACCTATTCAAAAAGACCTGTGAATTCCTAAAGATAAAAAATCTTTGGTCGTCGCCATACCACCCTCAAACACAAGGCGCCCTGGAAAGAAGTCACTCTACCCTTAAAGAATATTTAAAATCATATATTAATGACGAACAAACAAACTGGCCCCGTTACATCTATACAGCTATGCTTGCCTATAATACCAGTATCCATACTACTACGCATTACTCACCTTATGAACTCATGTTCGGAACTAAACCATTCATTCCCAACTCTATTTACGACGGAGACCTTGGTGCATCTTACCCAGATTATGTCCGTATGCTCCAAGGTCGACTGAAATGTTCACGAGAAAAAGCATTGGACTTTATAAAAAGGTCTAAAGAAACCTCTAAAACTTATTATGACACTCATACTCGCCCTATCCAATATAAGGTAGGCGATTATGTATACCTCAAAAATCATTTGAGACTGCGCAAGGCCCTCTCTCCTATCTGGAAGGGGCCCTATAAGATCGTTAAAATTAATGGTAGAAACACACTTACCTTACTTATTAACCGACGTCACGTCACACATCACTTTGATGAAGTGAAACCCGCTGATGTCGAAACAAACCTGTAAAAAGAAATATAATAAGTTTTAGTTAGTTTAGATATACGTACACCGCATACATAGGATAACTTACCTTAGTTGATAACACTAGCTATTATTTGCAGTCCAGTTCGGGGTCAACCTCACCAAGGCTTCATCCTGCCAATCACCACGAGCCCTGGTTTATATTTTGACTACTTAGGTAAACTTAAAATCAACAATGTACAATTGAACGTTTTATTACCTGTAGATATCTCACACTTTGAACCACACATACAGAATGTTAAACATGCCTTAAAAGAAACTAGGTATTTGTGTAATCAGACTAGAATAATAGAAGTTAATGCAGAATGTGATGGTATGTTACAACCATTAACAGCACGATTCCAAGATATGGAAAAAGAATTTCAATCTATCTCTCATTTAATAGATAATAGAAATAAACGTGGTGCTTGGATCGGGGGAATAGGTTCTGTATTAAAACAGATATTCGGAACTTTAGATGAAAATGATGCGTTGAAGTATGATGAAGCGATAACATCATTACAAAACGATGAGAAACAGATGACTTCACTGATAAAAGAAAATATTTTAATTACCACTTCCGTAATAAAATGTTTCAATAACACCTTGAATAAAATACAAATTAATGAAGTAAATCTAAATGAAGCTATCGACAACCTCTCCGCAAATATAAAAAATATTTCTGTAATTACCAATGGACTTCATATATTAACCAAAGTCAACAGAATTCTAAATGTATTGGAAACATCAATACTTACCTTATCATTCCAATTAGAAGACATAATTAATGCCATCCTATTTAGTAGCCAAAACATATTGCACCCGTCTATTATGACGCCTACACAATTACATAGAGAGCTTGCCGATAACTACAGACACTTGCCAAGCGACCTTGAGCTGCCTGTAACTCTAGATATTAAGTCAGTACATTTTATCTTAAGTATTTCTAAGTTGTCATGTCATTATATTAATAATAAGTTAATATTTGTACTACAAGTGCCACTGGTCAACACCAAAGAATACATATTGTTTCACAACATCGCTCTTCCAACTCCGCATAGTACCAAGGCACCGAATTCGTTTAGCTTAATTATACCTAGTAATAAATACATAGCAATGACCAAAGACAAATCTCAATACTGCGTTTTAAATAACCTGGAACAGTGTAAAGTAATCGGACCCGGCAGTTATATCTGTGACGTAGAAAATGTTTATTCTACTGAAGCAAAACTTACCTGTGAAAGTGAACTATTAACAAAAGTGATTAACCGGAAACCATTACAATGCGAAATGAAAAATATATTTGGCAAATTAGATATTTGGAAACCATTAGTAAACAATAGATGGATCTTTATACAATCAGAACCAAATAAAATCTCAATTGACTGTGTAAATTCTAACTTGTATGAAACAACTATACTAGGAACAGGAATACTTAATATCCCTAAAGGATGTATTGGTTACTATAGAAGTACCACACTTATACCTAAGTTCAATGTTTTAAATATTACCTCACCAATTAACCATGTACCAGATTTTAATCTAATCAATGACACTTGTTGTAATATTGTTAATGTAAGTAATGTATTAGATAATGTGTCCCCTGTTTATCTAAATGACATAGATCTGGATGATCTTAATAAAGAAAATAAAAATAAACTGCAATCTCTTCTCAACGACGTTAAAGTCCTCGAGCACTCTCAAGATCATCATATTATTAAATATGGAACACATTATTCTATCCTCATAATCATTGTCGTAGTTATAGTCATATTATATGTAACTTACTTATTCTTTAAGAAAATTTGTGAATCTGGCAGCAACCGACATTTCCAATTTAAGTTCAATGTCAATAAGACACCAAACCCTCCTGCTTCAGAAATTATGACCATGACTGACAGACAGGATCCAGAACAGGATATATCTATCCCCATCGCTCCACTTAGAACTAGAGTTTAACGAGACTTGTTTAAATTCAACCCCAAGTCTCTTCTTAAAGGGGGAGGTGTTATACCCCTGCTATATTAGGCCCTTAAGGCTAGATCAGCATCCCTACCTAAGCATCAAGCTTAGGTCATCATTATGCAGTTTGCCCTATGCGTCCCTGTGTTGCGCGCTTCAGTCTACTCCCGACCTCGGTCATAAGCGGTTGCCTAAAGACATCTTAACCTTCGAGTGTTTATAAGGTGGTTAATCAATAAACCCCTTTCTTTAATTAAAACGTCTTTTTTTTAAAAAGACCTTTCGTCGAGGCCGTATAACAGTGCGGTATCCTCGGATCATCCGGATAGCCATGACCCTCTGGCATGCGACCAGCCTCGCTGGTCGCGTCCGCATGCTCAGGGCCCACACGGGGGCCCCGTAGAGGGCCATGGACCGCACGATACCGGCGTACAGCCTCCGGCAGGAGGCGTTTGGCCCGCTGAGGTTGGCAGGAGTCGCCTGAGGGCGCCTGCCGCCCGGTTCAGCCTTGGGGCCAAACGCAGGAAGTGCTCCTTGAAGTTCCACCGGCCGTCGAGGACGAGTCCCAGGTACTTCATCGTCCTCCCGACGCCGATGCGAACCCCTCCCACCGTTATGTGGGACTCTGACCGTGGCGCGTTCAGACGGCCATGAAAACACATGGCCTTTGTTTTGTGGAGCGCCACGTCGAGTCCCAACTGCCGGATCCTTCCAACGACTGTCGCGACCGCTTGCGTCGCCAGGCCGCCAGGACGAGCGTGTCGTCGGCGTAACATATTACGCTGACGCCGTCAGGGAGGTCGCCGTTGACACAGTGCTAAGGAAATTCTTTATGATCGTGACGTCACAACCGAGGCGAGCAATTGGGGCGCGTTTGTGTTCACGACAATTTTGATCGAATTTTATCACTTTTAAATTGGTCATAATTAATTATTAAAAAAGTATTAAGATTTTTTCTCTTCCATAAATGTTCTTATTTTTGGTGGATTTATTAATAGTGTAAAAAAAAAACTAAATTCAAATACCTAATTGTTAGTACCTATTCGGATGAAATGACCTCATCAATATTAGCTATGCGTCGTCTGATCCGAACTTGCGGATGAGACGGGCAATTTCATTTTTTGAAGGTTGACGTTTCATCCGCGGATGAAATATTTGCGGATGAGTTGACACCTAAATGTGACAGGAGACCGCGACACGAGACCGCGACCGGAGATTGCTACCGTATCTGTCTCCTGTCGCTGTCTCGCTCGCGAACTGCCGCTCATACATTGCCTAACGTTAAGTACGGTCGCTGTCTCATCTCCCTACCTGTACCTTTAGTCGAAAAAAGTCTCCAAAAAGCGTCATAGTCAACTCGGCTAATTTTGACACAATTTTCTGAACAACTTTCATAAACTGTAGAACACAAAATCGTACGCAGTGTACACAGACTTGTTATTTATCGAGTCAGAAGTGCGTACGACTATAATTCTTCACCACACGTTCAACGCTTTATTGATTGTTAATGTCTCAGGGAGATTAATTGTTGTTTGTATTGCTTGTGTAGACTAGGCTTTATTGAGTACGATACTAAGTCAATGTTGGGCTTGGGAGCGTGGTAGGTAATATTTTTGTGACTGATCTTAAATCTTTTTTGTTTAACATATAAATAAATAATAAGAAATACATGAAAATCGGTAGTGGTGGCCCAGTGGTATCGGCCTCGACTTACGAGTTGTAGGTCGTGGGTTCGAACCCAGCCAAGCGGTTAAATTTGTGAAATTTATTTCATCACCACTGCTCTCAAACCGATGAAGGAAAACATCACGAAGACATGACATTCACCAACCTCCACTGGGCCCGCGTGATGGATTGTGACCCACTCCCTCTCACAGAGAGAAGGACTGTGTCCCAGCCGTGGGAACATTTATAGGATGATGATGATATGAAAATATGAAATGAAGAGGAAAATAACTTAAATAACGTCAAAAAAATCAGCGCTTTAACCGAGAGAAGAGTTTGAAACTATTACTTATTAGAATAACTAAAGTTATTAAAGATCTTAAGTTTATTGATCACCTTAGGCCGGAAACGCACAGGCCGGTGGCTTGCTTAGCGCCTAGAGCCTAGCGAGTCGAGTCGGGGATGGTGGGGTCTGAAAGACCCCGCCATCCCCTTCGTGTTAGGTTACTTTAAACCTGGCAAACAGAAATAGGAGCCCCGCTAAGCGGGGCTCCGTCGAGCTACCTTGTTACGTAGTAATCGGCAATTGGACTAAGGATGCAGGGTGAGCGTACATATATTACTGATGACCACCTTACAAAGGTAGCTCGACGTTCTGTTTGCAAGGTTTAAAGTAACCTAACACCTAAACCTCTAACCTAAAGGAACCTAACCTGTCCGAGGCGGGGTGCCCCAAGTCCCGAGCTCGCTTCGCTCGCTCTTGCATCCTTAGTAAAATTGCTGATTTTCACCTACCAATGTAGCTCGATGGAGCCCCGTTTTTTTTAAAGACAATGAATGAAATGAATTATTAAATTAACTGAATATTCGATACGATATTTCGCCTAATCATTATTACTCTAGTGAAACATTAGTTTAAATAAAATTAGTGCAATTGAAAATTCGATCAAATGAAATTATTTCAAAGAAATAAATGTGCTAAATAAAAATTTACCAATTTATTATTCGGTGAAATGAATAATTCTACGAAACGACTTTATTGTAACTAAAATTAGCCGGAGTCATTTTCGACGAAACGTTGTTCTACCAAACAAGGGTAAACCCCGAATTCAAGCCTAAAACCTAAAGTAAGATTAAAATATCAGCTACTAGACCTACCAATATAAAATTAGATAATAAAGGAAACTCCAGCCAAAGTTTTCTCATTTATTTCCCTCGCTGGACTTTTGGGTTGCCACAATAAAAATTATGTTTTTAATTTATTGTAGAACCACCTGCTGCTAAGAGAACAAAAACAATGGTTTATGCCTTTTATTTAAACTGGTAACACTGTTTTTTTTTTTTTTGGGGTGGCAAAATCATCAAATGAGTCCTCCCGCCCTGGGTGGGGCAGAAGGGACTGTCAGACTCTTACTGACTAAAATCCACCCGTGTTCCTTCGGATGCCCTTTACGTTCCGGGGCCACGGTATCCTGGATTAAGAAAAATCCGCGACCCCGGCAGGCATTTGGCCCCATAAGGGGCCCCGTCGGTGACGCGTGAAACACGACGCGCCACCGACCCGGGCTTGGTCCTTGGTCGGACGGCGAGCATACCCATTACTCACCGTCCGCAAGCCCGCTCCGCCGCTGTGCCCTCTGCTGTTCAGAGGGACACGCGTTTCAGCGTCCACCCGACAGGTTATTCGCATACGGGCAAAGAAACCCCTTAGGCACACAGTGCCTAAGGAAGAGTTTTTGCCCGCATCCCAGGAAGCACCGGCCCGAAAAACTGGTCTTCCCCACGGACGTATCCGAGAGGGAACTCCAGTCCACGGGCGCACGTGGAGGTTTCCTGTCTTAGCACCCCTGGTAACACTGTTTGAAATAGAAATTCTACGTTTTACCGTGGTAATTTTTAAATAAAATAATAAAATTAACGGCACTGTCGGCGCAATGATCGAGTGATTGACGGTTGCGTTGCGTATCGCGGGTTCGATTCCCGTAAGAAAAAAAAATATTTGTTTGATCTATCAGGTAGTTGTTCCGGGTTTATTTGTTTATGTAACGCGACTTGAACGCGACACAGGAGAAATAGGCTAGTTGCCCAAAAAAATGTAATTAGTCCGTCTTTTAGATTATTCAAAAATAAGGGACACGTATTTTTTTATTTCTAAATTAGACTAAAAATGACAAAGATATAGCCCATGAAAGTTACGTGTGACGTCACGCCGCGTGGCATTTTTTCGCGCGGGGTTACGTCACACGTAACTTTAATGGGCTATATCTTTGTTATTTTTTGTTTAATCGAAAAAAGAAAAAATACGTGTCCAATATTTTTTATAATCTAAATTACGGACTAAATAGAATGTAATTATTTTGACCCTGGAAACTACCCTATTGACAAGTGTAACAACAAAAATGGCGAATGTATGTGTGCATCACTACAAAACGGTGAAAAAAAATGAATCATCCCTAGTTAAGTGGCAAGTAAAGGCGAACGCTTTCAATAGATTTTCAACTTTATACCAAAGTGCATAAAGTTAACAATCTATTGTATTTTATAGCTTGCCTCTTGTCTACAGGGCCTGATATCTAATATATAAAATTCTCGTGTCACAGTTTTCGTTGCCATACTCCTCCGAAACGGCTTGACCGATTTTGATGAAATTTTTTGTGCTTATCCGGTATCTATGAGAATCGGCCAACATCTATTTTTCATCCCCCTAAATGTTAGGGGTAGTCCACCCCTAAATTTATCTTTTATTTTTTACACAATTTTTTTAATTTATGGCAAAACAACGTTTGCCGGGTCAGCTAGTAATCAATAATATTGTACTATTAGACATTACCTCACTACTTGAAATAATAAACGTGAGTTTATTTTATTGTTTCAACTTTAAAAACAAAGTATAAAATTGAATTCCCGCATCGTACACGTCGTCGTATTCTTGGCAACTGTACATCGGACGTAGATGTACGAAAAATTGAGGAGATTTTTCTACAGTTATAATTGTTTAAGTTTTGGGTAAATGCAGGAATTGAGGAAGGTCGATGATTTAAGGAAGGTGGCTGGCAGTGGATGGATGCGGGCTGCCCAGGACCGGGATGGTTGGCGCTCTTTGGGGGAGGCTTACGTTCAGCAGTGGACGGCAATAGGCTGATAATATAAATGCTGGAAGATGATGATGACGGATGAAGTAATCATTTTAAGACTTGGCTATTTGACTAAAAAATTCTAATCAGTCCGTCATTTAGACTATCAACAAATTCAGCTACGACAACCAAAATTGACGAAGATACGACGATTTCAAAATTGGGAATCAGGGTCGCGGGACTATCGGGTAACCGTGACCCTGGAACGTAAAGGGCTATTGAAGGACACCTTGGATTTTGCCAGCGGTGAACAAATAATGATATGCTTATGTAAGGTGTCGCCCAAAATGCCCAAGGTGTCCCACTCAGGGTGGAGCGAAAGGGAATCTTATTAACTAAAATATTTGGTATTCCCCCAATAATTATAGCCCTTTACGTTCCCGAGTCACCACCCCATAGATAGTCAAATGCCGGCCGCCCCGTCAAAAATGCCACATCAACAATTTTTGCTCATTCCTGGCTCTTATCTGTAAAGCTGTCAGTTGGTGGTGAGATATAGCTCTATTTGGCATTCGTTTGATTTATCGTGTAGCACGAGGACCTTCAGATATGGAAAAGGTGACCAATAGCGTGTAAAGATGTATCGCATTCTTGTTTTATATGCTGCTCGTAAATTTTGGATGGTTGAAGGACTACTTTCTTGGCCGAAAGTATTATGGTTTTGAACATCTTCTGCCTAGCCTGTTCCCGATTATATTGGGGTCGGCTTCCAGTCAAACCAGATGCAGTTGGATATCAGTATTTTACATGGAGCGACTGCCTATCGGACCTCCACAACCCGGTAACTGGGCAATACGATACCCCATGGTAAGGTTGGTTGTCAGAATTTAGAGCTTCTGACTAATTTTAATGACTGTCGAAGATCTACAAATGACAGCCGGGACCAACGACGGCGTATGTGTGGCTGTAAATATTTAGCCACGAGCTCTTCACAAATTATTTAAATTTAAAAAGCTTGTGGCTAATTGTTCAAATTATAAAAATGAATGAAAAAAATAGAAAAAAAAATACGTGATGTGGCACTCGAAGAATGCCGCGGTGAAGCTGTTGCATAACATTTTTATTTTATTTTAAAAGAATAAAATCTCCTACCGCGCAACTTCTTTGTTGTAGGAGAATTTTATAAGTAGGTTTCATTGTGAAAATTCCTTTTGTAGCTGGCCGTTTAGAATCAGTAAGAAAAAGTAAATTGTTTTTATGACGGAGATTTTTATGATTGCCGAAGTCTCCCGAACTGAAACGATGTAGACGATGCGTGGTGTCAGGTATTTTCGTTAGGTATTTGGATTTTTTTGTTTCGGTCGCCGTGCCGCTCCGCGCTCGGCGCCCGCCGTAAAAGCTATGCAATAGCTTAAAAATCCTTTTTTCAAGGCAAGTAGGTATCCTAACAATGACGAATTCAAAACAAAAAATTCTGAAGTGTTTACATCAGTTTCCTACACGTGACCGCTTAATTCATTAAGTACCACTAACCAGAAAACCACTTCAACTGTAAAGGAATCTTTGACGGAACACTTGATAAAGTAATAATAGCCCTTGTTTTGTTACAAGCAAAGTCAAGGATCCAGAAGGCTCCTGGCTAAATAATAACAATAGCTTGGATCGACCTCGAAGGTTGAGGATCTCTGCTATTCTGTATAAGAAATATCATCGTTCAACTCTAAGATGTGCTCTTACACGAGGCGGCTTTGAGATCGTCCGATCGTGCAGCGCGAGCGGAGCTAGTATCAGTAGCTTTGTGAATAGCTAACTTTAGTACCACGTGGCGTGAGCGCTGCTGCCGCGCTGTCACAAGGCTGTGCTTATAGATAATAGCACTGCTCAATGATATTTTAGTAAACAGATATGTTATGAGCGCGCAAAACGTGAAGACTAGAAAACGTCCTAATTGGGACGTATTGCTTTTAGTCTGTTTCTCGCACGACTACGAGTGACACGTTGCGCGCTGCTACTTAATTGCCATCCAAAATGCCATTGTGTGTATTTAGAAAGTGTATACCAATTATGATACCAAAGTTAATAAAACACAAGGGATAACACACGTAAGTACGCAAAATACTTCGATTTATTAATATATTTCAATTATTTTCGTAATATTATATTTGTTCTATCTCTCTCTGTCGTGATACCAACGTGCGGTGATTGGTGGCTTGAATAATGTTTGTTTACATTCACGCGCAATTGACAACATCATAGCTGTCACTTTTTTTCTTATTGGTTTTATCAAGCTATTCTTTTTACTTGTAGTGAAATGTAATGTGTGAATAAAAAAGTGTGTATTGTGTGCTGCCGCTCGGCGCGGAACAGTTTTTTCTGCTGTTTTGTAAGTGTATAACATATCTGTATATTAGAATATCATTGAGCACTGCTGTACTTAACCAAATAAAATCATGGTTGGTGGCCGTCTATTTTATATTGTATAAGCGGTCCCATTTTGGACACTCCTTACAACCTAAAGGGGTTGAAAATGGGACCCCTTGATTTACTACCTTATTACGCTCAGTGTTAATATTCACTTTCATTAATTCGACATTTTTCTATAGTTTGTCGTATGTCATTACTTCCAAGAACTATGGGATGGTTGGTTGGCGAGTGTTTTTTCGAGTTCGATTCTTTGCTAAAAATATTTCAAAAATCCAGTAATAAAATTGTAGTTTTCGTCAAAATTGGCCTCGAGATTCGAGATTTTTGGAAGTCCGTAATACGCAGTCAAATCAAATGGATTGGCCCATGAAAACAGCGGGGTGGTTAAAGCCTTGCCCGCGCCACGTAGCCGCCACCGCCCGCCCCGCTTGCCATGCCTTGATCACACGTAGGTACCGAGCAATTGAGCCATACAGTGCTCTCGCACGTGTGCTTGGTCCGTGTGATCAAGGCATTACTCTTGGTCTTAGAGGCACGGAAGAACTATGTGTGTAATTAATGATTAGTTGATCGCCCTACAATGGACTGGCCCGGACAAGCCCTTCTTAGCCGTAGAGACTGACTCGTGTGGCTGTTTATCTACTCTTATTTTACAATAGTTTATACCCGCAACGTTGCCGTCGTGAAGTTCGATATTCCACGAGAAAAAAATGCCGGAATTAAAAGTAGTGTGTTAACCCCGGTTGACAATTATCTCTTCACCCATCCAAACCGTTTCTGCGTGAAAGAGTAACAGATATGTCAGCAAGTCAACCTACCCCAATCTGTCAAATTTTACCAATCGAACAATAAACTGCCACTGTTGTGATAAGGTTGAAAATCTATAAAAGAAATTTGACAGATTGAGGTAGGTTGATTTGCGTCTGCGCATCCATCCATCGTCACATTAGTGGTTAGTAAGATTTTCTATCAAAACCTCTTTGCTCTAAAAACATAATATTCAAATTCCTGACAACAACCGTCATAATATTATAGACGAAGACATTAAAATTAAAAAGAAGAATATTAATGTCATTGAAGATGTCAATAAAGCAAAATTTTCCTATGTGATCTTATGTAATTTATAAACAAACTTTAACCAATGAAAATCTTGCGTACAGTACCACAGATCTTTTGGAAAATGTTTTGAGATCCGAGAATTTTTGGTTAGTATTCTAATCTTAATTTCATTATTTTTAATATTTACAACTTTTGTACCTACTATTCTCTGTTGGAAACTCGGTACTCGAACTTGTTGACTCATATATCTACTTAGGACAAGTATTCCAATTAGGTAGTCCAACTTCGAGATCAACTCAACCGCCGAATCCAACTCGGTTGGGCAACGTTCGGGAAACTACGCAATGTCTTTTCGTCCGACATACCTCAGTGCCTCAAGACGAAAGTCTTCAACTAATGTGTGTTACCAGTGATGACTTACGGCACTGAAACGTAGTCTTTCACTATCGGCCTCATCTCAAAGCTCAAAGTCGCTCAACGAGCTATGGAGAGGGCTATGCTCGGTGTTTCTCTACGTGATCAAATCCGAAATGAGGAGATCCGTAGACGAACTAAAGTCACCGATATTGCCCACCGGATTAGCAAGCTGAAGTGGCAATGGGCAGGCCATATTGCTCGCAGAGCAGAAAGCCGATGGGGTCGAAAAGTGCTAGAGTGGAGACCACGGACTAGCAAGCGCAGCGTAGGACGTCCACCAACAAGATGGACAGACGACCTTATAAAGGTCGCCGGAAGACGCTGGATGCAGGTCGCTTCCAACCGGTATATGTGGAGATCTAAAGGGGAGGCCTATGTTCAGCAGTGGACGTCCTATGGCTAAGATGATGATGTACCTACTAAACTTCTCATAATTGTCAATATTGTGCCCCTTCGCGCATAACGCGACGCAAGCCTCTGATACCTTACGACTTTGGTATCCAGGAGACTATCGCAATTCTAAACTATAGAGGATCGTACAAATACACGCGTCAATGCCAAAGGCGTAAGGCGCTGGACAAACAGAAAAGACGTATGACGCAGACGGGGCGCGTACATTTGTCTCTACAGCGTCATACAAAATGTATCGAAGCGTCGCGACGCAAAACATACTGAAAATTCAAAATCAAATGTTTTATTTCACATATGCCCATCAGAGCACTTACCCATAAAACGTCGACAAAAGGTGTTCGGTCGAGTCGGGTCGTCCGCGACGCGTCCTTGTGTTACGTCGCTCTTGTTTGGCCTGCGCTTAAGGTATCGGAGACTTACGTTGCCTTGTGTACGTTAGGCTTTAGGCTTGAATTCCCCTTACGCTGATATCAGTCGCCTATATAGGGTGTAAGAGACATCGACGCACAAACGGATACCATGGGTCCAGGACATGATTCTGGACGCCCCCGTGTTGGAATTTTTCGTCCGATTTTTCTTAATTTTCAATATTTAAATTTTTATTTTAGACTGTTCATAATCGTTATTCTTATCTAACCCAATGAGCTTTTAATAAAAAAGTAATTAATTCACTACTTTCACTAAAATAGCAATGTAAATAAAACTAGAAATGGTGTCTTCTTAGATGTTTATAATGAAAGGTCATCGTATACCTAAATACTGTGCCCAGTACCACAGTACCTGTAGTACGTACATTAATCGCGGCTCACTATTAAAAAAAAACTAAAAAAAAAAATAGAAAAAACCGACGAAAAATTCCAACACGGGGGGGGCCCAGAATCATGTCCTGGACTCATGGTATCCGTTTGTGCGTCGATGTCTCTTACACCCTGTATACTCACCGCTAACGCGTCGCAGTATAGCGCTGCTTAAATCATAATATAATCGTATATTCATATGAGTGACCGACGATTTACGCAACCCAACCGATATCAGCCGTCTTAAAGCGAGAATACTTCCAGTACGAAATGGCGCTAGACGACTTATGTCTGTGTCTCTTTCTCACAGTAGGCCACCTGGAATGCAAGCGTAAGGAACCTGTCCCACTAATCGCGAGAGTCGACAAGCAATCGGGTATTTTCTTGTTAAAAAAAACATAGATAAGCTTGTCGGTTCCTTGCGGTAAAGCTGAGATGCATCTTTCCATTCTATACAAGGCCCTATAGCCAAACGGCAAGCGAGAATCGCTAACATTCAACAGTCGCTAATACATTTTCAACTTTATACCCCATTGCATAAAGTTGAAAATCTATTAAAGATTACAGATCGTTTTCGTTTGTTTCGTTCGCTGTCGCTCAGCAGTTTTTAATAGATTTTAAACTTTATGCAATGAGATATAAAGTTGAAAATGTATTAGCGACTGCTGAACGTTAGCGATTGTCGCTTGCCGTTTGGCTACAGACCAAGGCCAGAACGTAAGGGCGTGTAGCTAATCGTGTCTAGATTGGAAATCATTTTGTTACTAATGTCATCCAATCTGTACAAGAATAAATGCCAATACACACGTAGGTATACTTCAAAAATCATCTTTTGCCCAATTGTAGAAGTTCGTTCAAATTTTTTTGGATGTTAATGTCATCAAATCACCCATGGACTCTTAAAAAGCCACCCTGACCTTCGGTTGCACTTTCAGTCCCGGGAAGATCATTTGTAATAGGTCAACAATTTCTGTTGCGGTACAATAGGTTCTTAAGATTCTGGGCTACATATTATTTATTATTTTATTTTATTTATTTATGTAGTATCAGGGTACTTTGGCCCATAGACATATACCTTACAAACTAACATACATTATTTTATAAAAAGAACATTGGTTAGTTTATAGAAACTTAATACTATGTTAGTAAAAACTTCACTTCACTTGGCACTACATCATTGTGCGTTCTGGTGGCACTTGTCCGCGGAAGCGACGGAACACCATATCCTTCGGTCAAAAGTCCTCCTCCATGACGAGGTTCAGAAAACACGTTGGTACACGCACCACGAACGCCTTAAAATTGACGTTGCTGCGCGATTCCAGTAGCTGCACTCTCGGCGTGTACTTGGTCTTCTGGCGCATGTACTCGACGATGTCCTCAGCCTTAGTGGTGTAGTGTAGGCGGGAGATATTCACCGGAGTGTTCGGCATGGCAGCACGTATAGTGTTGGGCTCCACAGGAGCCTTGCCGCAGCGGTTCTTGTTGGCTCGCTGACGGCGCTTCCTCCTTTGCACCGTCACGAAACCATCATCATCAATTTCCCGTTTCGGTGCCTTTTCAAGCACGGGCACCAGGCGCACTTGCGGTGACGCTTGCGTAATCCCTTTGAGAGGGATTCACCAGGACTGCAGACACTGGTAGCGGGACGGGGGCAGGGTACGTACGGCGCTGCTCGGAGGAGCCGCGATGCCGAAAGCGGGCCTGCGGGGCACGCAGGCGGGGCGCACCGCAAGCTCAGCAAATGACTGATGCGCCGGCGACGGAACTGCTGACGCAGAATTCGACGACGATAAATCGAGGCCGGCTCCACGACACGTGTTTACGTTTGACGCATCGGCAGGTGATCTAATTACCGCCAAACTGTTCGCTTTTGTGCTAAATAATTACAGCTGCACAGGCCGATCTTCCGGGTTAAGCTGCGCTTGCCGAGTTTGGTCTGTGGATGGGTGACGATCTGTCATAGCGAGCTTCCTCCCTGCCTCGGAAAGCACGTAAAGCCGTTGGTCCCGGCTGTCATTTGTAGATCTTTGACAGTCGTTACTGATAGTCAGAAGCTCTTAAGTCTGACAACCAGTCTTACCATGGGGTATTGTATTACCCAGTTACTGGGTTGTGGGGGTCCGACAGGCAGTCGCTCCATGTAAAATACTGATATCCAGCTGCATCTGGTTTGAATGGAAGCTGACTCCAATATAGTTGGGAAAAGGTTAGGGGCAGATGATGATTATGTGACCGTCTGTAATATCGACTCGACCCTGAAGCGGAAAGCACAACTGAAAGATCAGAGTGGATTTTTAGTGAATTAGATTCTGATAGTCCCTTATACCCAGTTACCCAGGGTGGAAGGTCTCATTCGACAACATTAACTTTGACTTTTTTAAATGAAAGAAATAATTTTGGGTAAATTTGATTTTGTACTATTTTTGTTGGGAAGCGTCAAAAAAGTCACGAACGACTTACCACAAACATAAATATGTCTACTATTTATTTATCTTTTACATACGAGAACATTTCAATTCGTAAATAGTTCTTATTTCTAACAAATCTTGTGTTCTTCTGCTGCCATTTTCCTATTTTTTTTTTATTCAGTGAGTGTGTTTTCTTAGTGATTGTAATTAAGAACAAGTTTTATATTCTTAAACATTCGTGGTCGGCCCCATTCAAGCAATAGTATCTATCCGATACTTAGCAGGAATTTAGAAAGTAATTTATAATATACACACAAAGTATAGGTAAAGAAAATGATAAAGATGAATAGAATACAAATATTTTTGCTTACAGAAGAGAAGAGAAGATTCTTGAAATGGGCAAACATTGTGGACTGAAAATCAATGACAATAATGATGGAGACACAAAAATTCTTTTCAAAAAATCAAATGCTACAAATTTTTCACATTCAAGAACAATTTCAGCCGTGTCACAATTGTATTCAAGAAGCGGTATAATGCAAATAAAGAGGAATTCTGGAATTAACCATCATAGGTATTATACTGACAGAGGGAAAATCAAAAGAGATTTTAGTGTCGAAACAGATATTTGTATTCTGCGAAGATATTACAGAAAGAAGAAAAATAGCTTGCTCGGTGAAAACTCAGCAAAATCTAGATACTCCACATTAGTTGATACTGAGTGCGAAACCATTGAAGAATACCCAGACACAAGTGCTTGTGGAGATAACGATAACGACAACGATACAGAAAAAAGCAATACACATCTCGACATAGCATCTCTCATGATAGACAATCTCAAAGATCTACTCAACCAATGGATTCAAAAACATCTAATACAAAACAAGGACACCAAACAAAAAATAGATACAGTACTAGATTCTTTGATTCGTAAGTTAGAAACAAGGAATAACACAGCTTCATCTTCAAGTTCCACATATATTTTACATAAGGAGGCTGGAAAACAAGAAGTAAAGAATAAAAAAATAGCAACAGCTTCGCTCACTTGCCAGTGCTGTAAACATCAACCTCATTACATCAACGTCGAATCTTCAGCAGCAGTAAGCATTGAGAGTCAAAAGAGGTCTTCAGGGATCACTGTGCCTTTTAATTACAAAGATATAAGAATCATATCTACTTTGAGCATACCAAGAACTTTCCACCGAAGATTAGAAGAGAAGAATGATCAAAACACATGGCACAGAATGAAAAAAAATAAAAACAAAAATTTTGTTTTATCGATTGATCAATCCAACAAGCTCATAAATTCATCAAGTTTTGATTTAGTGGCGATTTCAACTAAATCTCTAACAAAGAGGTCTACGAATAATGAGACAATCACTAAAAAGAAAAAAAGACACATTGTGTTTTTTCCACAACCATTTTATAAAAGCGCAACAGAAACTTCAAGTGCAACGGTTGATGGAAACTTGCAAACAAAAGGCATCCGTGTTGATAAAGACCGGTGCTCAGCCATGCCAAGCCTATTAGAAAGCCTTTACGCCAACGATCCTATTATGCCTGAAAAAAATATCGAATATGCTCGTAGCACCCATAACAATATTTGCACAATGACAGAATATAATTGTATTACAGAAGTATCAATGAGCAATCAAAAAATACCTTCTAAATTAGCAAAAGATAATTATGCAAAGCAAACGCAAGTGAAAGAGAAATACTTACCTGGGAAAAATAAAAGAACATCTGTCGTTGATATGGATTCTAAAGATCGTGGAATTGAAATGCCCAAAAAAACTAGCGTGTTACTTCCAGAAAATTCAAGAACTAAAAATATCCATAAGAAAGCTACAAATAGGGGTAAGATTAACAAACTCAGGCAAAGGTCTCCATTCCAAAGTACCCACAACAAGCAATTTACATTTCTTTATAAGAAAGCTAAAAGTCAAACGTCTCCGGGAGGAGAATTTTTAAAACACTGTCAAAATATAATGCAATTCTTTGAAGAATACAAAAACAATAACATAAAGTTAGATGTACAAATAAATGTTTACCCATCTTGCCAAACTAATAAAAAAAACGTATGTACTGGTGTAAGTTACCAGACATTGGGTGCTTATGACATAAAATTTAATCCTACTTTACTAAACAATATAGAACCCAAAATAGACGCAACAATGCACATGGACGATGAACCAGTCAAATTCAATATTATAAACGAAATCCGATCGAAAGAACAGCATCACCTGCCTAGCCTTTCAAAGGTACGAACTCCTGAAATCATTACCCTACTTGATAGTTCGGTTTTGCAAACTAAATGTATTTTTGATGGAAACTCAAAAGAAAAGGTTGACGCATTATCTAAACCGAACGTAGCTGAAAATAGCTGTGCTGAACAAAGCACCATAACGACTGAATTAGAAATAGTGCAAGAGATTAGTGAACTTAGGGCAGTAATAAGAGACCTAGCTGCAGCAGCAGAAAGATTCGTTAATGAACAGCTGAGGAGAGAATCCAATAAATCAAATGCTGAAACTATAATTTCGCGTAACCCGAGCAACTATACATCTAGTTCAAAAGTTGAAGCAATTATAAATCTTAGAAATCCGTCTAAAGCTATACAATATTCGAAAGAGGCTATTGAAAAACAGAAAATAACCAAGGAACCGAAAAAGAAAGAAACGTTCGAGTTTTATAATAAACTCGCGAAGAAGAGCACGTCATATTGCATTATCGAAAGTGAATCAATTCTAAGAGTTACCGACATGACTTCGGGGGCCAACGAGCTGAACAAACCGCCCGACACCCTAGAGACCAAAGATACTAGAGCCATTAAAGAAGCTTTACGACGTTCTACACTAAAATCCAAATCTGTATTTGAATTGACACCTGAACAGGCACGGAAACGAAAAACAGTTTCTTCACTTTGCGATGGTTATCGAAAGGATGTTCAATGCCGCGTTTGTAGTGTGCATCGTAATCTCTCGCCTTCTTGTAGTGAAAAAAGTGGTAATCAATTCATAAAGTTGTTTGGCTGGTCATCAAAGAGACAAGAAACTTGTCAGCATAGCGCTACCACGCCAGTATTACCACCGTGTATTTGTGGGTCAGGCACAAACCTTACTAATTCTATGCCTGTAATCGATCCACAGCCAATTGGCGCACTAAACCAGTCTTCCTATTCCTCTGTAGAAGTTCTTTGTCCAGATGAAGAAGAGAAAGGAGCAACCATCTATTCTTGTGAAGATGAGCAAACAGCAACTATGGAAAGTGTAGAAGAGGATCAGATGAGATCGCAGAAATGCTGCAAGGAACGCCGAGGAATGGGTTTTGGCGAGGGCTGTGTCTACTGTGTGCTATTGTGGATCCCAATATGTTTATTGATCTGCTTATTCTACGCTTATGTGATAAAAGACAGACTAAATATTTTATCATCGCATAGCAACAGATACGCACAACCGCCTAATATAGGAATTCAGAACCAATCAATTCGACTCTCCGACTTAGGATTTTAACACATTTGTTGTTATTGTATAATTGTTTTTATATTTTTGAGTAGTAAATTAAAACTTAATTGGTAACGTTTGTTTTTACTGAAGCTGTTTAGAATTATTTTAATGAATGCTTAAAGAACTTTTGATTTTTCTCCATTGATTATTTCCACGAGTACCTCATTTCATGTTTGTTTCAGATAATCAGCAACATTTCTAAACTAAAATGGAAACAAATAAAGAAACAATCGTGGAAAAAGGGAAAAGGCCAAATTCACCAATAAGATACCCAAAAAGAATGGCTGCTTACGTTGTTGCGTTTGCTGTACAGGGAACTCTTGATGACCCACAAAAAGTTGAACAAATTACTACCAATCGAAGTGCTGACAGCACAAACAATAACAAATCATCTGAATCAATTTCACCCACTAATTCTACTTCAACAAAAACATTTACTATTTCGCCAAGCGCAAAACTTTCCAGCGTACTAAATATAGGAACTTTAAGTGAAGTAAAAATTGATATTGTAGATGAAAACCAATGTGGAGATGTGACAGAAAAGAAGTCTTCTCAATTAAACAGCAACGTCGTGATTAATCAGGAGACGGCGGACGAGCAACCAGAGATTATAGAATCAGCAAAAAACTTCAAAAGATGTAAAGAGAACAACAAATTTTCGAGAAAAAAGCCTAAGAAAAGTACAATGCGGAAAATACAGTACAGTGTACATTATTTTAAATATAAAAATCGAAAAAATAGTACGAGTATCATCAAAAGACTGGAGAAATATTATAAAAACGCGAAATTAAAAACGCCGAATTCTGAACAAATACAGACACAAATTTATTGTAACGATCTGTCACAGCTTGTTTCTAGATCACGAGTTTTACAAAAAGTTTTGGCAAAAGAAAATTCATTAGCCGATGCCGAGCGAATTCCATCATACAAGGATGTTAATTTTGACTACGATGATGAATCTCTTAATTCTTCGCCATCGCAGTCGAAAAAGTCTTTTATAAGTTATTCAAGTCAGAAAACATTAGTGAACAAAGAGTCTCTACCATTAAGGAATGATGAAGGATGTAGCAGCCCAAAAACTGCAAACTCCGTCATTCAAGTGACTTCAGATAAGCAGAGATATTTTAAATCGGAAATCATTAATGTGAATTTGGCGATAAATGAGTCAAATACACACGCCGATCAAATTGCCGATAGCAGTAGTAATGAGAAATTAATGCATAAAGAAAACCTAACAAGCTCGGAAACATTTTTACAAAACAACAGTAAAATAACAGGACTTACGTCAAAACCAACATCTAGTGACGACCCTGAATCTTTTGAAATCGACTACAATGAATTGAGTTTAATTCAGAAAGATAAAAGCAAAGCCACTATCACTAAAACCGTAATACCGGCTGTAGAAAAATATAGCGAAGACGATAGTTTTGTAGTCGCTCGTAAGATTTCCGATTTCAATAAATCTAGTATTACTTCTAGTTGCACATTACAAATTAATTCAGGCTCAAAGGAAGACTTTGAAAATGTTCAATACAGTTCACTCATCAACAATAACTTTGCAAGCGATATTTCTAAACATACTTCTATTTTAGATAAAGTCAAATCTTTGGGATTTTATCCTACGAAAGCACCTTCAATTGATTTTGGTCCAAGTATCACCTGTGAATCGAAAAACGTATTGGTTACCGATAATATAATCAACAGCTTGTCATTTACAAAAGATACCATAAGCTGTGACGATCACCTTACAGATATAATGAAAACATCCGTATTAAGGAAACCCGTTGAGATGAAAAATATGAACTACTTCCACAATAATTTTGTTTTACCGGACAATATCGCTGTTAAAGCCGAATTAAATGCAAGAGAGGAGATCAAAAAATCGTGTGCTGATAACGTCACTAATATCACAGATATGGGAGAGATGTGGGAGCGAGTGGCTCTAGTGCTGGATTTAGCTGTAAAAAGATTGGAAGAAACTTTAGGTGAGAGAATAATAAAAAACATAAGGGAATCACTGGCTACTTTCAATCAGCCAGAGTACAAAATAACAGCAGCCGAAGTCAATGGAGCCGCAGCTACAACAACACCCGTCAACCACGAACGATCAATCCTAACAATGAAAAACAAAGGAATTTTTGTTAAAGAAGAGCATCTGAAACTAGATGTTGACGAATGTGTGCAATGTGACTTGGTACAAAAACAAGTAATAGACCAACTGATGTATCAACTGTCTTTGATGCCGAAACCCATTCCAGTTTCTGAGGAGACTTTCAAAATACTGAAACCGCCTGAACTAGTGAAGGATTATACTGAAGTATTGAAACCTCCTGTTGCTCATGTTACTGATAGTTTTTCTGTCGAAGAAGGGAAGGGGGATACTGTAACCGTTTCGACAGCTACTACTGAGTTATCAGCAACAAGTAGTTTCAGATTTCTTAAACACTTGTTTTCATGTCCTTTGGGTGTGTTAAGAGAAAATGCGGTTATACTTACAAGTGTACCGACTTTTTTCATTGTTTTGTTTTGTTTATACGGTGTTATTGTGATCTTAATGAAACCTTGGTAATTTCGGTGAGTGATTTTGGAGTTTTATTTATTTCTTAGTAAGCTATACTTAACTCACGGAATAAACTTGCTGAAAGGGCTGGCCATATTGGCCGCAGATCCTGAATGACCTTTGGTGGTATCGCGAATCGGGAAGCAATAAGGGAATGCGAGGTAGCCGAGGATCAACTTGATAAATTGTAGACACCTTATCGAAGTTCTTTAATATTCACTAAACAGTAAACTTTAATAATTAGTTGTTGAATTAACTTTATTTTTAAAATAAGTTAAAAATATTTTTTTGTTACTAGTCTTTTTGCCCGTATTAATATACCATCAGTTCATCACGGGGAAAAGAAATACACATGGATAAAATTCAAATAAATATTTATTTTTTATTTGAAAAATATACAGTAAAAGAGCTCTAACAGAAATTAATGAGAAACCCAATTTAATAAAACAAAAACTATTCTTCAATTGACAATTGGAAAGGAACATTAAAAAATGAATATTTAAATTATAAATAATACTATTGTAATAAATATTATTTCTGTTGGATTGTAACGAGCCTGAAACAGATATAATTCTGAATACATTCAGGGGGGGTATTACAACGTCTTAAAACCAGGCTTATTCCAGTGAGTGAACGAGATGGCGCTAGACGACTTGTATAGATAGCTCTGTCACTTTCACTCGCCGGAACAAGCCTGGTTTTAAGACGTTGTAATACCCCCCAGGCTTTTTTACTACAGAAAAATTGTTTTTTATGCTATACTTTTCTCTACAAGTGGATTTTCAACTTTATACACTAGAGAACATAGTTGAAAACAAAAACCGTAGATTCAGTGATGCCGCGGCACTGAGTCTTAGAGAAAATAGTACTACTGTTGGAATGGAAATAAATAGAAAAACCTGTTGAAAACAATGGTATATTAAGATTTCTTCACATTGGGCATTGGTAAACGCCACGTAAATAAAAAAAAAAAAAAACTAGCTTGGTTTCACAAAATGCAAAACTTACGTCACGTTTACGCAGCGATAACCTTACGTTTACGCAGCAATGGGGATGGCAACTGGGAAACGAATGGCGCTAGTACCTATAGCTAGTTCCAAGCATCGTCATTGGTTCAAATCTTATAGGTACTTCAAAATAGTACTACCTCATTGGTCGGATTAGGCCTTAGCTATGGTCACGCCATCTACATTTTCTTTGACTGGCCTTCCCCATTATGTCACGTTTACGCAACGGTTATTTCACTTTTACGCTTAGTTAACGTGACGTTAGATGCGAAGGATATTTTTATTGGTATTGTACGTTTGCTTGATGTCGCGTTTTTTACTGTCCTTGCGCCAAAACTAAATGTCCGGATCTGTCCACAGTGAATACAGGACGGATTCGACTCCTCCTGGAAAATACAAATATTTCTATGATTATGGATGAAGTTTTTCAGAATGCGTTTTTTTTAATATTAGAAAATACAGTCAGCTTTACGATGTTAGTGGCCCTTGAAAGCAAACGTGAATGGGCCATAGGTGCGTCCACACAGAGCGAGCAGCCTCGCGAGGCTTTTGCCGCGCGAAACGAGGCAAGCGCCTGCGCTGCCGTGAGCGAGCGACCGAGTGCCCGAGCCATCCAGTGTCAGCTTTTTGTTTTGCTCGCGTATATTGTTTCGTGCCTCTGTCGAGAAACAATAGTCGCGTCCACACAGAGCTCGCGAGGTAGTTGCCTCGCGAGGCTGCTCGCTCTGTGTGGACGCACCAATTAGTATTTAAGTTCATGGCAGTCGATACATTTACTCAAGACGAATATTTTTCATAATGACGGCCTACCCGATTCAGAGTCAGAAAGCTCTGAGTGTTATTTCATCTGTTTTACTTCCATGAATACTTATAATTACAAACATCATATTGTAGGTATGTTTATTTTTTAAATCTTATCACTAGTTTTAGTACCTATTTAGGTCCATTAGGTCCAACTCCGAACGGAAGTCAGTATAGGAGGAATTCAGACTAAAAATGAGTAAAGCGTAATCACCTTAGTTTACCGCTCCTTTTCCTATTGCCGTCAGCAATGGCCACAGCTTGGGCTACGACAGGGCCGTCTTCTGTCACCTCCTAAAATTAAAAAGGTGAGTGGGCGAAATCGTAAGACTAACATGTCTTCGATGCCTTAATGTTAATTGTTCTATAAGTAATTTGTTGTGTCATTATCTTCATCTTCTTGCTCTAATCCTATTTTACTTGGGTTGGGTGTAACTCGTTTTCTTCTTCTATTTTTATTCTTCTTCTATTTCATTAATCTTTCACTGGAAATGGGTTAGATTTGATGGGAAAACCTTGGAGAGGCCTGTGGTAAACAAAAACTGAACTTAAATCCATTGATTCAAGTTTACTTTTCATATTTACCTCAATGGGCGATTCCGTAGTAGTAACATCTCTGGGCGCTGCTTGCACTTTCGGCGGCGGGTAGGGGGCACCGTATTGAGGTGAAACACGGGGCTGAGTTCTACAAACAAAATCGGTTTTTTTTTTTTATTGAATACTTAAAGGGAGGGAAAATTAATGAGCTAGGCAGTTTAATTGGTTTTTACACCTACAAGACGAAAAAATGTGTAAAAAAAAAAGAAGGAAGGTTAGGAAGGTTGCAATACTTTATAAGATTTTTGAACGGCTGAAAATCTAATAAAATCTGAGATTATTAATAAATAAAAAAAAAATATATAATAAATTTAACATATCCTCAGTAAATGGTAAAGATAGAACCACGATTTGGAATAATCGGCTCGATAAAAAAAATGCTGAACATGAAACTAAATCAGAATTTTAAACGAGTACCGTTAAGAGATTTTATCGTGGATTTATGTGTGAGTTATATCAATAGAAAGAGCTTTTAATTTTAAAGTAAACGGTAAATACATATAATTTTTTTTTTTTAAAAAGCGAAAAACATTCAAATTGCGACTCGCATTTTGGCGGGGATGAGGTCATGCGTCCATAATTTTACACACTGTACTGCAACCTCGCCTTAAGTTCCAGGCAGCTATCGCTACTCGTACTACTGTGTTGATTCGGTCGTGTGTGTGTGTGTGTGTGAACTCAGATCATGTAAGATTTTAATGATCGAACAGATCAAAAATTTTAAACTTCTGCATTTAAATTTTATCGTGTCTAAGTTTTGCAGTATCAAAATGCCATAACGAAACCTTATCATGTTGTATTGTATCCAACAGCAGTTGACCACAGACAATGTGCCAACAGCATAAACATAAACAGTCTCATTAACAATGTGCAGGACGTAATACATTAAAATACATCAATATTCACCCTCAAATAGGGCAATGTCTCTATTGTGTCGAGAAAATTTACATTTGCTGCGGCCTTTGTACGTGATCGTTGAGTAAGATCATGCGAAGAAGTTGCGATTTTGAAGTGGATGATTTTTTGTTTATTGAGAGCAAAATAAATCACACATTTTTTTTAGAGAACGGTGCTGATACTAAAATGCCCAGTTTCCTTTCAATAAATGTTGTGAAATTAATTAAATGTGTGGAGAATTTCGAAACGAAGAAAATGTGTAAAATAAAGTTTGTTCATTAACAAAAACTTTTTTTAACGTCTAACTGAAATAAAATCAATAGTTTTCTAGGTATGCGTTACTAAAATGATTACTTCAACACGTCCGTCCTATTTTATAAACATAACTATCAATTCATCCTCATCACCCAATTACATAAAATTGCTACTAACATAAAATTCAAAACACATGCTAACCTTCGACTGCGACAAATCAGAATTATAAAATGCGACACACAAACATAACCTCGAAAACGCACATATGCGTCAAATCTTATCCTCACATTAAAATTCTAAAGGAACTTCATCTAACCTTGCTCCAAAGGCCGTAGCGACTGCTGTAGCCGTTCTACCTTCATCTCGGTTCTCTTCTTCTTGATCTTGAGGTTCCTCTATATCATTCCCTTGCTGGTTCACATCTATTCCACTTTGGAGATTATCAGGACCCTGGCTTGGCTGATATTGATTCTGTTGCTGAAATTGACCTTGGAACAACTGGCCTTGTTGGAATTGGCTCAAATCCTGGCCTGGGTAGTTGATCAGTTGGGCCTGAATGTAACCCGGTTGGGGTTGAAATTGGTTTGCTGGGACTAGCATTGGTTGCTGGTATAATTGAGGTTGATAGGTATTGACGTTAGTTTCTACGTCTTGGCTCTCTTGGTCTGATTGGGGCTGGAATTGATTAGGTTGTGGCTGGAATTGACCGGGCTGTGGCTGAAATTGGGCTGGCTGAGGTTGGAATTGCGGTTGCTGGGGTTGGAACTGAGCAGGTTGTGGTTGAAATTGCGCAGGTTGAGGTTGAAATTGAACCGTCTGGGGTTGATATTGATCAGGCTGTTGAGGTTGAGGTTGAAATTGTACTGTCTGTGGTTGATACTGATCTGGTTGAGGTTGGAACTGAACTGTCTGTGGTTGGAATGGACCTGGCTGTTGTGGTTGGTACTGACCCGGCAGTTGTTTAGCACCCTGAGCTTGAACTACTACTGGTTGAGCAGGGAATTGGGGGACTGGCTGCAACTGTTGCTGCGGGAAAGCATTTACAGTTTGATATTGAGGCACAGGTTCAGCATTTGGCTGTCCGTAGAAACCCTGAGGTTGTACAGCTTCAACAGCCTGTACCGTTACGGGTTCGGCTTGGAACTGGGGTTGTTGATAAGCAGTGACGGGCTGAATTTGAGCTTGTGGTTGTTCAGCAACAAATAGAGCAGGATTTTGATACCCTTGCTCAACTTTCTGCTGCTGTAGCCGCTGTTGAGCTAAAATCGAGGGGAGAGCAGCAAAGTGCGTCTGAGCATCAAATCCAGCTACTTGTTTTTGAGACTGAACAGGTTGAAGATACAATGGCGATCTGATCTGTCCAAATTGCTGGAGAGGAACAAACTGGGGTTGCAGTTGAAGCTGAGCAAGAGAACTGAGGAACAGTTCCCCAGGGTATTCTTGTAATCTCTGTCTTGCTATTTCTACTGACACCTTATTTTCTTTTTTAGGAGATTCGAGAGTTTCACCTTCATCAAAGCTCTGTTCTGTGGTGGTGGAGGCTTCAGTAGTTGGTTCTTCGGTTGTGGTGGTGGTGGAAGTGGTCCTGGGGGCAAATTGGGCAGGAATTTGGGGTCTTGGCAGTCTGTTCGCTGCATTTACTTCGGCATCTCTTTGTCTTTGCCTTTCGAATTCGCGGTAGCGTTGCTGTTGTTCCGGATACTGAAAATTAAATATGTTCCTGATGAGTTTTGCTGGTTTTGACTGTGAAATTTTTTGATTCTTTTTTTTTTATTCTTTTGTTAGTAAAATATTAGTATGAAGAGGAACAATTTGACTTTTTGTATGGTTAAACTCAATAACTATATAATTAATAATATGTGATACGTAAGGTTGGATTTTTATTATTTGTCTGTTTTGAGGGCTCTGACCTATTAAGGCTCCGTAATCTTTAATAGAAACTAGATTTTTGTCTTTAATAGAAAAATGGTCTAGGCTCTCTGGTACTAATAGTATGGTGTATCTTTCCTTCTCAACTATCATCACTATCTTTCTGCCTTTATCCCATTTTACTTGTGGTTCACGCAACACGATTTCTACTTCTATTCTCCTTTTTACCCTCCCATTTATTGTAGACCTCAAAAATTCTTCTATTTCGATCGAATTGAGTGTTATAATTACCTGATTCTGTCTCAATCCCTGATCCAAATTCTGGATATCTGAATTAAAGTTCTGGCCAACATTCTGCCTTCCATTGACCGGTGACCGCTGGAAGAAAGGCACCTCCTCTCTCTGAGGAGGTAGGCCTTGGACTGATACGTCTTCCTCTTGAGGAGTTCCGTAGTCCACGTTAATGCTAGGGTTGCGAGGGTCCACGGGTGATACTGATGGTGGCAGGTATTGTGAAGGTTGCTGAAATTCATAATGAAATTAACCGACATTATCTATATAACATACATTATATTTACATAAATGGCTACCATTCAGTAGGGGTTGGGTTCCGACCCCACAAGTTTAACATATTTTTAACAGAATCGAGCAAGCCGAAATTGGACACACTGTTTTCATTTTATTAACGCTTTTTCCCCATAGGAGTATGATGAGTATGCGCGATATGCTACTAGATGTGCGTTTTAACTAAGAATAGGATGACCAAGGCACCATGTTGTGACTTTATGCAGCCTTTCTTAATACTTACAAATTATTCAACCAACTTGAACTTATGCCAGCCTAGTACCTACTTTTGCTGGTTAGTAACTTTTTTTCAGTTTCTAAGCTTGTAGCTGAGTTTCTGTTCGGACGGCAAGCTACCTACCCATTACTTCTATGGCCCAGTTACCTATTATCAAATTCGACAAGGGTGACCCCTAATAAAAAAAGATTAAGTGAAACTGGTCCTTGGGGTGCTAAGACAGGAAATCTCCACGTGCGCCCGTGGACTGGAGTTCCCTCTCGGATACGTCCGTGGGGAATACCAGTTTTTCGGGCCGGTGCACCCTGGGATGCGGGCAAAAACTCTTCCTTAGGCACTGTGTCTGGGGTCTCTTTGCCCATATGCGAATAGCCTGTCGGGTGGACGCTCCAACGCGTGTCCCTCTTATTAGCAGAGGGCACAGCGGCGGAGCGGGCTTGCGGACGGTGAGTAATGGGTTGTTCGCCGTCCGACCAAGAACCAAGCCCGAGTCGGTGGCGCGTCGTGTCGTGTTTCGGGCGTGCCTTCGGGGAGTTGTCAGCAAACTGACGGGGCCCCTTATGGGGCCAAATGCCTGCTGGGGTCGCGGGTTTTTCTTAACCCAGGATACCGTGGCCCCGGAACGTAAAGGGCATCCGAAGGAACACGGGTAGATTTTAGTTAGTAAGAGTCTGACAGTCCCTTCCGCCCCACCCAGGGCGGGAGGACTCATTTAATGATTTTACCACAAAAAAAAAAAGTGAAACTGGTCCTTGGCCCCAGTTTCGAAGTGACGAGTTGTCCCCTAACCCAGCCAGCAAGTCGTACATATTACTGTAAAGATAATTCTTAAGGGACTTTGCCCATGGCAAAGTCCCTTAAGAATTATCCCATCGATTCGACCGATTCCAACTACAAGTGAAAATCAACCTCACCACTACGACATATGACATAAAAACACGTTGTTATTTACGGGTAGATGAAAAACAAAACACGATCGCCACGACGACGTCGAGTCAATTGAATTGCATCCTGACTTCTTAGTGGCAAGGTTGATTTTCCCTTCACTAACGCAGCAGTCCATTCGACCGTTTGGAAAAAAAGTTGTTGAAGGCATAAAAATAAAGTATTTTTTATATTTACCTGGTCTTGTCCTCTCTGTGGTAAGATAAAGGCAGGTCCGTCAGGCCTCCACCCACTAGGCGCATAGGGCGCCGGGGGCTCCGCCACTGCTCCGCTCACTATCAACGAAATCACAGCCAACAGTTCCTGAGATTAAAAAAGAATTTTAACTTTAGTTCTTGTAATAATCATCATTGTCATTATCAACCTATAATGTTCCCACTGCTGGGACACAGACCTCCTTTCTGTGAGAGGGAGTGGACCATAATCCACCAGTGCGGGTTGGCAGATGTCACATGTCTTCGAATTTTTTGGTTCTAGGACATGCCGGTTTCTTCACGATGTTTTTTTCATTGTTTTATGAGCAGTGGTGATGAAAGAAATTGCACAAAGAACCTGGGTGGGTTCGAACCCACGACCCACAACACGCGCCGGATCGTTTCTGGTGCAGAGACTGGCAATTGCCATTCAGCGTGGTAATGCTGCAAGTATTTTAGGGTCTTTTGTGCCAGGAACGTTCTGGGGTGGTTTATTTGATTGGGGCAGTTATTATTATTTTTTTTAACTTTGTTTTTATTTTTATTTGATTTTGTATTTTAATCGTTTTCTTTATCTAATTTAATTGTGATTTAATTTTACGACTTGTTCCTATAAATGTTTAAAAAAATATCCAATCTACACTTCTACACTAATATTATGAAAAGGAAAGTTTTGTATTTTTGTGTATGTTCGCAATGGATAAACTCAAAAACTGCTGTGCTGATTTCAAAACCTTTTTCACCATTAGAAAGCTACATTCACCCTGAGTAACATAGGCTATTTTATAATATCATGACCACCCGTGTGAAGCCGGGACGGGCCGCTAGCTAGTTCATTAATACCTATGTAGTTTTAAATACCCAATTTTGTGATAAACAGGCAAATAAATGATTCTATTCTATTCTAAAAGGTGACTGATCAAAATCTCCACAATATTATTAACGTCGAGTATTTAAGTCTAACAAAAGTGATTAAAACAAGGTTCATATGGGTTGGTTTCGACGGACCCTTCGGTGGAACCTTTAGAGAGAACCCTAGGGCAAAGGATGCGAATTAAAATTGAAACAATAACGGACTATCTTGGTAAGCTGGCTTTTAATTTTCGTGAATAGTGAGTGTAGGTATTTAGTGATTTTATTATTTGGTTAACTAGTATTCCGACCGTTTGCATGGATGCTTATACCTACGGCAAAATACAGGAGATTTTTAAGCTATTGCATAGCTTTTATCGCAGGCTCTGAGCGCGGCGGGCGCGAAAAACCTAACGAAAAAACCTGACCACATTTGACGGCACGTCGTTTCAGTTCGGGAGACTTCGGCAATCATAAAGGTACGGACAGACGTGCTCATAAAGGTACGAAGAGGGATTTACTAAGCGGCCAGCTACAAAAGGAGTTTTCACAATGAAACCTACTTATAAAATTCTCCAAAGAAGTTCTTTATTACAGTAGTGCACCACAAACATTTTAAATAAATTATATTCTCGTTAAATATACGCGGTAAGCGATTTAAAAAAAAAATGTTATGCAATAGCTTCACCGCGGCAGTCTCCGAGTGCCACATGTATTTTTTTAAATAAAAAACCTTGCCCCACACTAAGATTATTTTCTCCAGTATCGCGGTTGCGTTGAAACTCACATACACAAAAACCCTGACCCCGGAACAACTTCTTGCAGATCATACAAATATTAGTTCTTCGCGGGCATTGAACACGCGATACGTCGATATATCACTCAGCTACTACACCACTCATGCCGTTAAATACAAAAAAATCTATGAAAATGTCTTCTAAATATTACTAAAATAAAACAACAGACAGAAATTTCTGCACTACAAAAAAATCTCTATATTTTAGATTATCAAATGTCCAGATTCCGTGTTGAAAATAAAACATAACATGTAACATTTAAATGTAATTCCTTGGCGTGTGATGTATGGATCGAACGAAGGGGATAATTTGTTTCCTTTTTTTTTTGGCCTCAATTCTTAATAGCCTACCATTTATGTTCTTTAATCTATGCTCTGTATATTGTATTCAACATCATCATCATCAGCCGAAAGACGTCCATTGCTGAACATAGGCCTCCCCCTTAAACCGAAACGCCTAACAATAATTCGCCATCACTTGCATCCATCGGTTGCCCGCGACCCTAACGATGTCGTCGGACCACCTAGTGGGAGGCCTGCCTACGCTGCGTCTTCCAGTCCGTGGTCGCCACTTGAGAACTTTTTTTCCCCATCGGTTGTCAGTTCTACGAGCGATGTGGCCTGCCCATTGCCACTTCAACTTGCAAATTTTATGAGCTATGTGGTGACTCTGGTTCTTCGCCGAATATCCATGTTCCGGATTTTATCCCGCAAAGAAACTCCGAGCATAGCTCTTTCCATTGCTCGTTGACTGACTCTTAGTTTCTCTAAAAGGCCAGCAGTTAAAGACCACGTATATTGTATTACGCTATCGTTATTACTATACATGGCTTCATTTTGTTACATCACGTTATGGAGGTATGCAGACTAGGGTTTTTTGCATTGCGTAAATAAATTTATTTAGGTATTCTAGAAATAATGTGTTGATATTTTCTTTTACCCAAAGCAAAATGGAGGGTTGTTTTGAAAATTTTCACGCAAATCTGCGTCAGATGAAAAGTGTGTGTTTTTTTTAATTCAGTTTCATCATTATATAGGTACCTTTGCCCAACAATGAAATAATTAGTAAGTGGGACAAGACAAGAGGAAGAAAAAAATCTATAAATAAAGAAATTAATAATAAATAAATACAATTATGCGTCGTGGGTATGTTTTTCCGACTGCAGCGGAAAGAGAGTTGTGTTTTTTCTAATAAAGTTTGATGTAGGTGCTTGTCATGTCCAATAAATGTTTTTTTTTTTTATTTGTAACAACAATAAAATTATTATTGTAAAAAATAATTATGTTAATTTTAGCAATAATTAGAAGATGTTCCGTAAATAGATACCTAATTGTAAATAAATAAGTAAAACTTTTGATTGAACCACAAGCTAATAAAGAATTATTTTTTTCTACAATAGAAAATTAACCACAACAAAAAAAAACGACCAAAACAAAAAAAAAATGTTCAATTTCCAATTCCGAACACAAATCACAAACACACATACACAAACACTTAAAAAAAAAAGAAAAACGTGTAATCACCTTCATTTTCGTTGCCTTTCGTTCTCATGCAGCGTCTGCGCATCGCTTTTATAGACAATAGTGTTCGCACATTGACATTCGATGCGCGCCTTGTATCGACCTTAGGGAACTAGGGTTGGCATATTAAAAAGATGCAAGGTGAACAGGGCTCTTTTCTGGGTTTTTTTCCTATTTACGGAATATTTGACAATATATAAATATTAGTGGAAAATACGAAATGCATACAAAAAAACCAGTCGTCCATATAAAAAAGGGTCTGTAATGGTATACTTTTCACAACGAAAAGAAAAAAAGTGAGAAAAAAAAAGAATTTTCAAAATCGGTCCAGGAGTTTTTGAGAAATGGGAAAAACAATTACTATTACAATAAAAAAAACGTAGGGGAACAGTGTATAAGACGGGGACACGAGATATGATGGGAAATCACACACCTAAGGCAAACTTTACACGAAACTAACGTAAGAGAAAATTCCTAGAGAGGGGCAAAGTTTAAAAAAATAAATAAGCTGGATGCTAGGACATTGTAACTCAATAAATCTCGAACAAAATGCTAATTTGTATTGATTGAATGTACAATGAAGAAGGTTTTTTACGAAATTTATTATTAACAATAAGATTCCCATCTCACGGAAATTGTTAACTGATCTTACTGATAAGCAGTTTTTGTCATTTTACTAATTAATTATTAACTGTAAAGAGTAGTGTGTAGAGTAAAGCCTCCTGCAGACACACGCGATTAATCGCGCTGCGACAACGAGCCAAGCTAATTTGCCAAGCGTGTATGCGGTTTGTATGAAAAAGAGAAAAAAGTTAGGGGTAACTTTGCCCAGCCACATTAGTCAAGAACCTTTCGTGGTATCGCTTAATTTTTAAAGCGAACGCCATCTTTACCAAAATTCTTTTATTGGATTTTAATATCATATGGCTAGAGTTCATATTTACGTCAAAAAAACAACTTGGGTAATGTTGGCTAAAAGTGCAGATAACTTTGCCCGCCCTAAAAAACAGACAAATAACGACTTAAATTTTGAAGAAACATATAATTTGATGCAGCAATACATTCACATGATATTTAAAAAACATAAGCTAACAGAAAATACTAACGTCGCCTGGAAAAATTATGCAAAAAATGAAATTAATCGAAAAATGTGGGCAAAGTTGGTATGTTTCACGGTATGGAAAATTGTTAAAGCGCGTCTAGTGTAGAGTCCAGTCCCTCCTGTCCTACCTTCCTTGTCTTTACCGGGCGGGAGGACTTTTCGAAGGTGGATAAAGGTGTCATCTTTGTTTTTGGGCTAGATTAAAGCGAAGAGCAAACATAATAGTTATTTATGCAACTGTTGTATTAAAACACGAATGTGTGTATATCACATGAGTGTTTTAATACCTAATTATAACAGTTGCATACAAGACTTTATCTACAATCATGATGTGAATCCTCTATAAAAGATTCTCATACCATAGGTTGTTGTACAGTGTTGTAAGACCTATGTAAATTCAAGAAAAGTCTAATTGCGAAGCTTGTAAAATAAACAAACTTTAATTAGTAAAATAATTATTTATTGTAATAATATTTACATTTTGGATCGTACAATTATTGAAATGCACTTGAACATTTGCACTTTGTTGAATGTTGGCAGATCCTGATGTACTTGGAATATTTATATTCACCACTTCATTATT
Organism: Agrotis exclamationis; assembly: GCA_950005045.1. Lineage (NCBI taxonomy): Eukaryota > Metazoa > Arthropoda > Insecta > Lepidoptera > Noctuidae > Agrotis > Agrotis exclamationis. The sequence goes on along the minus strand of OX465441.1, from coordinate 5,167,055 downwards.
TCTATTTTCTATAGAACTTAAAATTTGATTGGACACGTGGAAACAACACACAAACATGGAAACAACACGTTGTAAACAACGCACACAGTAATTGTTTGTTTGCGATTTCCAATATTCAAGTGAAAAAATGGCGGGAAATAACACGATAAGACGAAAATCCGAAATTACGAATTAGTCTACAATTTATTGTTCTTTTTTCAAAATTTTAGCGATCTGTACCCTTAGCACGAGTTTTCACTCTTTTACTTTACAGCGTATTTTCAGTATTTACAGCGTTTCTTGTATGAAAAAATGGAACAGCGCCTCTGGTGTGCGAAGAAGGAACTAATTTTTTCCTTGAAAATTGTCAATTTTAAATTGTCAAAGTTCCAGTTTACTTTACGTCTCAAATACTGAAAACTCGTGCTAAGGGTACTGGTGGTGAAAATGTCATTGCATGAGAATGTTCTTTTTTTGAAATTCATAATATCACGCGTTTGGATGATAATTATAATGATCATAATATCATTGAGTGTTTTAATGTTGGCAATAAGCTAATTGTTATAGGTTCTTTTATAGAGGATTAATAGCATGATAGTAGATAAAGTAAATAAAAGCTTTAATTTTAAATTAAAAGCTTATTAAAAGTAAAACCGGAGTCAACCCTATTCATAACTTACGCAAAATATGACTCACTGCTAGCCCTTAGACCTGCCAAATGAACCAAGCCATAAAGAACTAGACTTTTAAGAAGTATGAATGCACAAATAGGTACCATAAATTGAGCAGTGGCAAGTGGCAAGCAAACTTTTTTTCGGTCTAAATAAAAATACACCTTTTTATACAATACCTATCGTAATGGTTGTTCTTTGGTGTTGTTCATTGTTTTGTTGAGCTCCTTGAATTATGAATATCCCCAAAACCCACAGAAACAGTTTTTTTTTTGTCATTTGATGATTAGGTGCGTCCACACAGAGCGCGCAGCCTCGCGAGGCATTTGCCGCGCGAACAGCTCGGTTAGTGTGGACGTGTCTCGGGCGAGGAAAGCGCGCGCGCAGCCGCAGTTGAGCGACCGAGCGCCCGAGCCATCCAGTGTCGGCTTTTGTTTTGCTCGAGTGTATTGTTTCGTGGCTCGGTCGAGAAACATTGACGCGTCCACACAGAGCAAGCAGCCTCGCGAGGCAGTTTCCTCACGCAGCAAATGCCTCGGTAAAATCATCAAACGAGTCCTCGCACCCTGGGTAACACAGAAAGGGACTGTCAGACTTGTACTGAATAAAATTCACGGTGCTCCTTCAATAGCCCCTTACCGTCCAAGGTCACGGTTACAAACTACCAGCACATCACTTTAAAGCAATCTGAAAAACCCAATCAAACCTTTTCTTTTTGTGTTATAGTAGAAAATGATATTTAAGAAATACAAATTGTGGTAGGTTAATACTACGTTTGAGCGAGTATTCAGTAGGCGTTAAATAAACCCTTATAGATTGTGAACACGTTCCGTACGTCTGTTTGAAGTCTGTTTCGTTTTAACATAGTTTTTATGTAATAATGGGTCTTCTTTATGTGACTACCGGTGTTACGTGGTGGAATTTTTATGACTGTTCTGTATTGTGGTATTTTGTAGTACTGCTAAATTAATAATAATAATAATAATAAGCCCGCAGGGCAGCTTGTGGCGAGCTGTTGGGCAGTTGCGACCCCACGGACCTGATCTCCCGGGAGATATCTTGTTCCTCATCTCTGGCTTGCCTTTATTGGCCGGTCAGAGTGAACGCTGACGAGGAACAGACCTCCCACCTCTTTCTTGCCTTAACTGGCTGGCTAGAGTGGAGATTCGCAAGAGCATACTTGCTCGGAGGAAGGAAGTATTCCAGTAAGTGTTTGTAGGGATCGACCATACTTCCGGGTTCCTGGTCGGTTCTGAGAACCGTGGAATACCTCTCCACTCCTCAAGCACCTCAGGATATGTTACTCCCTTGTCGCTACGTCACTTAGTGCTAGCGATATGTTTGGGGGCCCATTTGTTGAGTGTGCAAGTCACCCCCTGCCATCTTATCTATGTATGTAAAACATTGATCAGGCAGGGGCCATAGTCCTTCCATAATTTTAGATAACCAGTCCACTAAACCCACCAAACGCCATAACCCAGTGTTTTCTTTCCATAATCTGCAATAGTGTAACTCCAACCGCGGGTTGTCCTTGTGTACACTTGTATAGTGCATACAGGGATAACCGCCGGCTGGAGCACCATTTCATTTGAAATATCTAATGGGCCTCTGCAAGCTGGCTCCGGCTCCTGGCAAGCCCTCCAAAAGCCCGGGACACCATGATCCCGAGATGTGTAGACATTTAAAAATAATAATAATAATAATATTCCACAACTATCACACAACGCCATCTAGTCCCAAGCTAAGCAGAGCTTGTGTTATGGGTACTAGACAACTGATAAACATACTTATACATTTCTAAATACATACATATTATAGATAAATTACACCCAGACACAGAACAAATGATCGTGCTCATCACACAAACATTTGTCCTGGGTGGGAATCGAACTAAATTCATTTAAGAAGATCGATCGTAGAAGGTTCCATCATCATCAGCCCATAATGTCCCCACTGCTGGTACACAGGCCTCCTCTCTGTGAGAGGGAGTGGGCCATAATCCACTTGTCTTCGAATTTTTGGTAAGGATAATATGGCGGTTGGTTGGTCGGGGGACTAACAAATTACCGTGACCCCGGAACGTAAAGGGCTATTGAAGGACACCGTGGATTTTAGTCAGTACAAGTCTGATAGTCCCTTCCGCTTTGCCCCGGGTGGGAGGAATCATTTCACGATTTTACCACGATAAAAAAAATTCAGGGCGGTTTCCTCACGATGTTTTCTTTCACCGTTTTGAGAGCAATGGTGGTAAAATACAAAGTAATGTGACTGCGACTTTACAGCATTTCTTGTATGGAAAAATGGAACAGCGCCTCTGGTGTACGAAGAAGGAACTAATTTTGAAAGTCAATTGACAATGTCAAAGTTCCAGTTTACTTTACGTCACAATAACTGAAAACTCATGATAAATCCCAGTACCCTTAGCACGAATTTTCACTCTTTTACTTTACAGCGTATTTTCAGTATTTACAGCGTTTCTTGTATGAAAAAATGGAACAGCGCCTCTGGTGTGCGAAGAAGGAACTAATTTTTTCCTTGAAAATTGTCAATTTGAAGTTGTCAAAGTTCCAGTTTACTTTACGTCTCAAATACTGAAAACTCGTGCTAAGGGTACTGTACCCTTAGCACGAGTTTTCACTCTTTTACTTTACAGCGTCTTTCCAGTATTTACAGCGTTTCTTGTATGAAAATATGGAACAGCGCCTCTGGTGTGCGAAGAAGGAACTAATTTTTTCCTTGAAAATTGTCAATTTGAAGTTGCCAAAGTTCCAGTTTACTTTACGTCTCAAATACTGAAAACTCGTGCTCAGGGTACTTGTGTCCTACCTCGGCGTCTTAAAGCGTAAGTCCAGTGTGGGAACGAAGTGACACTAGACGACATGTATAGTATAGCTCGCTCACTTTCCCACACTGTTATGGTTTAAATAATGTTTTGTAGAACAACTCTCAGATTTAAAATCCGTTTTGAATGAATTATACTTATCGACCACAAAATCCCGCTACATCCAAACATTCAAAAATCTTAAAACACGAAAGTCTTATTCAATTTTCTCAAACGATTCATCATACTCAATGCAAAAAGCAACGTCCACATCCTTCTGGCGTATTTATTAAATTTTCATTTTATTATAAGCTGGCTAAGAGAAATATTAAAATGTGCACTGGCTGGGATCCAAGTGCATCCATTGTCGTATTTGGCTAGCACCCTGAATTGTAAATAGAATAGGGTTCGTTCACGTAGTCCGATACAGCCAGTGTTTGATATGAAGTTTGTCTAAAATAATATTGCTAGTGTTCATCCAGTGGGTCAAGTTATCAATTTCAATTCAATTCAATTTCAATTTATTTATTTCATAACAAACATACATTTGTGTCGAAACATGAGTAGTAGGTACCTATACATTTTACACTAATATAAACCAAATAATGCATACAAAACAAAACAGGTGGGTATTTGCTTTTTGCGATTATTAAATTTGTAACCAATGATTAAATGTCAAGTTATTAAATTCAAATAAATAATTAATTATTTTTTTTTATCTTTACTAAATTCGTCGTTACAAATGATTAAAATGTCAAGATTAAATTCAAATAAATAATTGATCAATTATTCTTGTTAGCGACGAATAATAATCGCATCAAGCAACTATGTAAATATGTAGTAATTAGAAAGATAAGGCTAGTTTGAGCAATAAAACTATTGTTATTATATTTAATAAGGATTGGGTAAATGTAGAAATGTGCATTTTATAAGTACCTTCAAATATATTGATAATTTGTTTTGTTTTTTATTTTTCCCACCTGGTGTCTCTGCTGATGCCACAAAGTAAACCCATAGTAGGGTAAACATAAAAATGCACATTTTACATACACCGTCAATTTTACAAATACCCTCAAAAACAGTAATAAATAATTGTAATTCCAATTTTTGGCACTTGGTGTCTCTGCCTGTAGGTTGATGCAAAATTGGTTTTTTGTCATTTTTTGGGTCTAAAATTAAGGTTTTTATAAGGTTTTTATGTAATTAGATAGAATAAGTTAACCCCTAGGCTATAAGACAAATTGTAAAGCAAAAGGGGAAGGTTTACCATAGAAAACTGCCAAATTAAGGTTCCCCATACAAAGTCGCATTAGTGCCGTGTGCAAAAATGGATTGCTCTGATTGGCTGAAGGAAAAAATATTAGGGTCGTGTGCAAATTTTAAGGGATCTGATTGGTCAGAGCTCTCTATAAAAAAGGGGTAGTTTTCTATGGCATTCATTCCGAAAACCAGCAGTATTATAATAAACAAGAAGTAAGAAAGTACTCCGGAGTCTTATTAGCGCCGAACCTACTTGAAGCCTTCAGTATCTACCGCCAGCGATCCTACAAGTGCAATAGTCTATAGTGGTCCTTCGAGAAGCCGGATCGGGTTCAAGAAAACTGAAGATGCCTTCTACAAGATCAGGATCAGTGCAGTCCAAGGCTACGGGAGAAAGTACTTCGTCGGTCGACGGGAGTGCAAGCACGCCAAGTGAAACTACAAGCGAGGCGACTACGAGCGCGTCAATTACAAGTCGGTCAACGCTCACTAGAAGATCGCCGCCGCCTAGCGTACGAGCCCACCAGTCGTCCATTCGTCAGCAGAATACTGCCGGGAGGGAATCAGCATCGGGGGGAGCGACTCGCACCGCGCCCCTAGCCAGCACCGTGGAAGAGGAAGTTGAAGCGTCTGATCCCGCACGCCGAGAAGAAAGCCACAACACTACGCGGCAGAACCCAGATAGAAGTGTTGCTGTGAAGTTACGTCGAGATGAAGGAAGTGTACCGACGTCAATAGATGGGAGTCTGCAGCAGCCTCGCCCTAAGAAGCCGACCCGCGAAATAGACACGCAGTCCGTCCGCTCGTCGCATAGGAAGAGAGCAGAAGCGCAAGCAAAGTTAACAGTGGCACTAAGGGAATTGGAATTGGCAGAAGCGCGATCAAGAGTGGCTCAGGCTGAACTAGAACTAGCAACAGCAGAGTCAGAAGAAGAAGATGGTGCCGGAGAAGAGATGTACGAGCAAACTCAAGAAGTCGAGAGGTGGTTCATCCAATCTGGGGTCAAGCCTAGCAATGATAGTAGGCCAACTGAAGAAAAGAAGAGTGACATCCACGAGTTAGCCCAAGTCATCGTCAAGCTGTCAGAGAAGTCACGTGACGTCGCAACGCCGAAGCACTTCGAGCTCCCTCACTTCAGCGGGTCCTGTGAAGAATGGTTGCCGTTCAAGAGATCATATGAAGACGGGGCTGCCTCCTTCAGCGACGCACAGAACTTAGCGCGCCTCAGAAGAGCAATTCAAGGTGCAGCCAGAGAAGCCGTCCAGAGCCTGCTGTTTACAGCTGAAGATCCACGCGAAGTACTCAGGGGATTAGAAGCCAGATTCGGAAGACCTGGGGCATTGGCACTGGCAGAACTAGAGAAGATGAAGAACCTGCCAAAGGTGGGCGAGAACCCAAGCGACATATGTGTGTTCGCAAGCAGAGTGAAGAACGCCGTCCAAACCATCAAGGCATTGAAGAAGTCGCAGTACCTCAGTTCTCCTGAAACATTGAAGGCCATAGTAGACAAGATGCCACCATCAATGAAATTCCGATGGTTCGCCTACCATAGAACCAGAAGGGAGGAAGAAATTCAAGAGTTGCTACTCATCGAAGCGTTTCTAGAAATAGAAAGCGACATGTGCGGGGACTTTGCTCCACCTGAAGTGTTTTCGGAGCAAAAGAAAGGGTCAAGAAAACCTGTACATACAGTGCAAGAAGTGTCTCAAGAAAAATATAAGAAGTCATGTCCGATCTGTGAAGAAGAGCATTTTGTGATAGAATGCAAGAAGTTTAAAGAAGCTAACATAGATGAAAAATGGGGCATTATCAAGAAGGCTAGACTATGCTTCAAGTGTCTTCGGTTCAAGCACTCAAAAATCAACTGCAAAGCTCCAGTCTGCAAGAAGTGTGGAAGATGGCATCATACTATCCTGCACTCTGAAAAACCACCAGAGTCAGCAGAAAAGAAAGAAGACAAGGAAAGCGCATCAGAAGAGACAGTCGCCTCGATCCACAACAGCAAAGGGGAAGAGAAAATTTATTTGAAGATGATTCCAGTGGATCTCTACGGACCGAAAGGCCACGCTCGCGTGCTGGCACTGCTAGATGAAGGCTCAACAGTCACACTCTTGGACGCATCAATAGCCAAGAAGATCGGAGCCGAGGGAAATAAAGAAACTCTCGCAATCGAAACAGTCGGCGGAAAAGTTATAAAGAAAGATAGTTCACAGAAGATCCAGTTGAAGATAAAAGGGGCTCATAGAAGAGACAAGAGGCCAATCATAGCAAGAACCATCGACGACCTGAAGCTTTCAGAGCAAAGTATAAGCAAGAACACGGTGAAGAATTGTCAGCATCTGAAGGCAATTGAAGAGCAACTTCTCTACGTCACAGAAAGACCCAAGCTGTTGATTGGTCAAGACAACTGGGGACTCATAGTTACAAGAAGACTGAAGAAAGGCAAGCCAGCCGATCCCGTGGCTTCTCTCACTAGCCTCGGGTGGGTGCTGCATGGAGGTGAATCAGGGAAGAATGCCATTGTAAACTTCATTCACCATGGCAAGTCGACAATCGAGGAGCAGATCAAGCCCGAAGACTGGAGATGGGTACCTACTAAAGAAAACCCAGCAGACGACGCCACGAGGGGAACCCCGACTGAATTCGATTACAACGCAAGGTGGTTTCAAGGGCCGTCATTTCTCCGTCAACCAGAAGAAGAGTGGCCATACAAAGACTTTAAACCAGAGGGTACTATGTTGGAAGAAAAGAACAAGCAAAGAGTGACGGCGATAAAGGCTGAGGAGGTCTTACTCAACCTGGAGAGGTTCTCGAGCTGGGAGCGACTGCTGCGCGTGACGGCCAGAGTGGTTGCTTTCGCATGCCTCTTATTGAAGAAGACCCGTAAAGCAACCAACGCCGCCGTCCGTCAGAAGGAAGAGCCCTGGAGACCCCATAGAAGATCCCAGAAGAAGAAGACACAAATCGCCAAACTACCAGTCAGCAAAGAGAAGAAGAGGTTGTACCTGCCGCTAGAAGACGAACACTTAAGAAAAGCAGAAGAAATACTAATGAAAATAAGTCAGAATGACAGTTTCAAGTCAGATATAAGGAATTTAAAGGAAAAGAAGCCCTTGGAAAACGCAAGTCGGCTTAAAAAAATCGACGTCTACCTAAATGACGCCGATATCATTAAATTAAGAAGCAGAACAATGAAGTTTCAAGGCGAAGAAAGAAGAAAAATGAATCCTATCATACTAGATGGGAAACAGAAAATCACGCGTCTCATCATACAACACTATCACGAGAAGTTTCTTCACGGGAACACTGCCACAGTAATGAACGAGCTACGTCAGAAATATTGGATTCTAAGTTTAAGAGCGACCTTAAAGGCGGTTGCCCACAGCTGTCAGCGATGCAAGACAAAGAAGAGTTTGCCAGAAGTGCCCCCGACAGGAGACCTACCAAGCGAGAGACTGCAACATCATCAGTTCCCGTTCGCTTGCACTGCCGTGGATTACTTTGGGCCGATGCAGGTCACTATAGGGAGAAGAGTCGAGAAGCGCTGGGGGGCGCTATTCACTTGTCTTACAACCAGAGCCATTCACTTGGAGTTGGTACCCTCTCTCAGTACCAGCTCAATGATAATGGCACTTCGACGAATGGCAGCAAGAAGAGGGACCCCAAAAACCATATTCAGCGACAACGGAACCAATTTCGTTGGGGCAAGCAAGGAGCTAGAAGAGGCTGCGCAAGAAAGGGGCATCAAGTGGAAATTTATTCCCCCGGGGAGCCCAAACATGGGGGGCGCCTGGGAAAGACTCGTGCGAACAGTCAAGACTGCGCTGGCGGCAGTGCTCAACGAGAGAAACCCACCTGAAGAAGTACTTCATACTCTTATGACTGAGGTCGAACACATAGTAAACTCCAGACCTCTAACCCCAATCAGTATGGAGCCAGAAGATGAAGAAAGTCTGACACCAAACCACTTTCTACTGGGAAGATCGTGTGGAGCAATGGCGCCGGGAGAATTCGACGACACAGAGTTGATTGGGAAGCCAAGCTGGAAAACTACCCAAAGGCTTGCTGACCACTTCTGGAAGAGATGGATCAACGAGTACCTACCGCTCTTGATGCCAAGGGCAATCAAAGGGAGGCAGACAACCGACCCGAGGGAAGGAGACATCGTGTTAATAGTCGACGCATCGCTACCTAGAAACTCATGGCCTCGAGGGGAAGTTATCAAGGCGTACCCTGGGCCAGATGGGAGAACCAGAGTGCTGGACGTGAGGACATCAGGCGGAGTGCTTCGGCGACCTACACGACGGGTCATCGTGCTAGTCCCCGCGGCTTCGTCGCTTCAAGAAGATGATGTGCTGCGCACCGTGGGGGAGAATGTTAGCGACGAATAATAATCGCATCAAGCAACTATGTAAATATGTAGTAATTAGAAAGATAAGGCTAGTTTGAGCAATAAAACTATTGTTATTATATTTAATAAGGATTGGGTAAATGTAGAAATGTGCATTTTATAAGTACCTTCAAATATATTGATAATTTGTTTTGTTTTTTATTTTTCCCACCTGGTGTCTCTGCTGATGCCACAAAGTAAACCCATAGTAGGGTAAACATAAAAATGCACATTTTACATACACCGTCAATTTTACAAATACCCTCAAAAACAGTAATAAATAATTGTAATTCCAATTTTTGGCACTTGGTGTCTCTGCCTGTAGGTTGATGCAAAATTGGTTTTTTGTCATTTTTTGGGTCTAAAATTAAGGTTTTTATAAGGTTTTTATGTAATTAGATAGAATAAGTTAACCCCTAGGCTATAAGACAAATTGTAAAGCAAAAGGGGAAGGTTTACCATAGAAAACTGCCAAATTAAGGTTCCCCATACAAAGTCGCATTAGTGCCGTGTGCAAAAATGGATTGCTCTGATTGGCTGAAGGAAAAAATATTAGGGTCGTGTGCAAATTTTAAGGGTTCTGATTGGTCAGAGCTCTCTATAAAAAAGGGGTAGTTTTCTATGGCATTCATTCCGAAAACCAGCAGTATTATAATAAACAAGAAGTAAGAAAGTACTCCGGAGTCTTATTAGCGCCGAACCTACTTGAAGCCTTCAGTATCTACCGCCAGCGATCCTACAAGTGCAATAGTCTATAATTCTTATCTTTACAAAATTCGTCAATACTATAATAAGCTTTTCCAGTTAATAATGTTTTCAGTCTATTTTTAAATATGTTCACACTCAATACTTTTCAATTCTACAGGTGGCCTACCACGACCTCATAACTCGATCCAATTTACGTTCAGGGAACGAGATGGCCATAGACGACTTGTATAGCTCTGTCTCTTTCCCACAGCCTAAACTGGATCGCGTTAAGAGCTCGTGGTAAGGCCTCAGGTAATTAGTTAAAAAGAATGACCGACTGTACTAGTGACGAGTGTTTGACAATCGTTGTCGTTTAATGTGAAAGAAAGAGCGTTTATTGCCCGTGGTACTACCCATTGTAAAAAAAAATACCAAGCGATCTAGTAGTACCACGAGAAATTTTTATTTACCCATAGTACCTACTACCCAGAGCAAGTCCTCGCCCGCGACGGCGGCAGTGTCAGCGACCAAGTCATTGATATTCAAGCACGTGTATATTACCAAATGCAGTATTGTGGTTGTATTAATGAATAATAATTAATCATTCACAGTCGATTCATTCAGATTTGAGATCGAAGCTATAATGACAATGGCTAATGATGTCGTTGTTCTTGACGTAAAATCAGCTACCGTATGTAAAATCTATTAGATTTTGACAGTTTGGGGTTCGAATTGATAATTATTATGGTACCCGAGGGACTATCAGGCACGTACTGACTAAAATCCACCGTGCTCCTTCAATTGTGGTTTACGTTCCATGGCTGCGGTATTCTGCTTTGTTTAAATTCGTAATTTTATTTTATTTTGTATTACCTAGATACTTACCCTTGACCCCAAGTAAAATGGGATAAGGGCAGGAAGATGATGGTGATTACCATACTTACTTATAATTCGTATCTTACCGTGACATCACTTTATGCCCAATCAGAAAACCAGCGCTGAGCTGTATCAAACTTTTTTTTAAATTTCGCTGCTCATGCTGAGATAGGAGCCTTTTGGCCTCGGACAGGACTTATTTTGTTTGTTTTTTGTTGTTTTTCATCACTTATATTATAAAAAAGAAAGATTTGTATTTTTGTGTGTGTCAAACTCAAAAACCGATGTGCCGGTTTCAAATTTTTTTTCACCATTAGAAAGCTACATTCACCCTGAGTAACATAGGCCACCCGGGCGAAGCCGGGACGGGCCGCTAGTTTCATAATTATAATTTTGTTTTTCTGTCCTATAACCAGTGTAATGTGTTGAACCGACCAATTGGTCGGTTTTCAATTGTCAAAACAATTGTTAATAAAATGGCCACAGTTTGAGATTTATAATGTCAATAAATACCTTTTCATTCTTTCTGCTTAAGCAGTCCCGCGACCAGGGCCGTCTTTACCAGGGGGTGCAAGGGGTGCGGAGCAACCGGGCGCGGAGCGCCCGGGGGCGCCTGTCGAGCGCTGAATTTTTGGATATTTCATTGAACTTAACGCCATTGCACAATGCACAGTTTTATATATTTATTACTTACGACAAATATGTATGCGCAAGCAAAATAAAAAATAGTCATCAACAATAATATTGTTTTTTACTTTTATTTCGCTTTCGGCGCTTGTCTTACCGCATTAGTATACTACACAAATAACAATTTTATTTAATACTAGCTGTGCCCGCGACTTCGTTCGCGTGGATGTCGGAACTTAACAATGTATTTTTTTAGTGCTTCTTTATTAACGACATTAGCTGTGAATCATCATTCTGGAGCATACATAAATATGCGTACGTAAATCATCAAATGAGTTCTCCCACCCAGGGCAGGGTAAGAGGGACTGTCAGACTTGTAGATACTGATTAAAATCCTCGGTGTCCTATAAATCCTATAATAGGCCTTTACGTTCCGGGGTCAAGGTAATCCGATAGTTCCGCGACCCCGGCAGGCTTTGGCCTTCTAAAGGGGGGCCGTCATTGTGATGACACATTGAGGCGCGTGTTGAACACAACGCACCGTTGACCCAGGCATACTCGCCGCCCGCATGCTCGTGCAAGAGAAAAATCTACGTTTAAACGCCTCTGGGACCTGAGTAGTATGGGCGGACTCCGGAGCCTGACCGTTCCTGCCTTTACCGGCGCTGGCAGCCCCAGGACGTAAGCAGACATGGGCGAAAGTCATTCTTTCAAGGAAACAGGTCGTACCTATGCGTGACCCATCGTATCCCATCGTATTCCATCGTATCCCATCGTATCCCATCGTGTCCCATCGTGCCCCATCCTATCCCATCCTATCCCATCCTATCCCATCCTATCCCATCCTATCCCATCCTATCCCATCCTATCCCATCCTATCCCATCCTATCCCATCCTATCCCATCCTATCCCATCCTATCCCATCCTATCCCATCCTATCCCATCCTATCCCATCCTATCCCATCCTATCCCATCCTATCCCATCCTATCCCATCCTATCCCATCCTATCCCATCCTATCCCATCCTATCCCATCCTATCCCATCCTATCCCATCCTATCCCATCCTATCCCATCCTATCCCATCCTATCCCATCCTATCCCATCCTATCCCATCCTATCCCATCCTATCCCATCCTATCCCATCCTATCCCATCCTATCCCATCCTATCCCATCCTATCCCATCCTATCCCATCCTATCCCATCCTATCCCATCCTATCCCATCCTATCCCATCCTATCCCATCCTATCCCATCCTATCCCATCCTATCCCATCCTATCCCATCCTATCCCATCCTATCCCATCCTATCCCATCCTATCCCATCCTATCCCATCCTATCCCATCCTATCCCATCCTATCCCATCCTATCCCATCCTATCCCATCCTATCCCATCCTATCCCATCCTATCCCATCCTATCCCATCCTATCCCATCCTATCCCATCCTATCCCATCCTATCCCATCCTATCCCATCCTATCCCATCCTATCCCATCCTATCCCATCCTATCCCATCCTATCCCATCCTATCCCATCCTATCCCATCCTATCCCATCCTATCCCATCCTATCCCATCCTATCCCATCCTATCCCATCCTATCCCATCCTATCCCATCCTATCCCATCCTATCCCATCCTATCCCATCCTATCCCATCCTATCCCATCCTATCCCATCCTATCCCATCCTATCCCATCCTATCCCATCCTATCCCATCCTATCCCATCCTATCCCATCCTATCCCATCCTATCCCATCCTATCCCATCCTATCCCATCCTATCCCATCCTATCCCATCCTATCCCATCCTATCCCATCCTATCCCATCCTATCCCATCCTATCCCATCCTATCCCATCCTATCCCATCCTATCCCATCCTATCCCATCCTATCCCATCCTATCCCATCCTATCCCATCCTATCCCATCCTATCCCATCCTATCCCATCCTATGATTCCTTTAAATCGCTTTAATTAATTTACATTTTTTGTTTGTAAGGTGTAAACTGATTACGATGAAATAAAAAACATAATGTTACTTCAATTTAACACCTCTATTCCAGGTTTTTTTTTAACGCCATCTACCGTGTTATCGTTGGTTTAGATGAATTATTTGAATATGTAGTTTTTCTATTCGAAGCTAGATCGCGCTACTGAACTGCGCGTCTCGGTGTGAATTGTTGACCGTAATATTTTACTTCTGAATCACTTTAAATTCAAATATCTTTTGATAGACTGAACCGATTGCAATGAAACAAAAACTAAATGTTACTTCAAGTTACGCTTAATCGTTGTGTATAAAAGTTATCGACATTGATTTCGTACATTTTACGTGATGCCCGAATAACCAAACATACAAACAGATAAACAGACAAACAGACAAACAGACAAACAGACAAAAATTCTAAAAATGCTGGAAATGGGTTCTATTGGTTGTCCTTTAACACCCTGGCTATATTTTTTTATTTATTTTTTAATGTACAAAAACTTCTTTTCTACAGTTTTATTATATGTATAGACAACACGCGTGCGGTAATATCTCTAATCCAAAGATAGTGTATTGTATGTACGTTTGAAACGTTGCCGCCCGGTCGCCCGAACTTGAAGCAAAATGATCTCTAAGTCAATTGAGTGGCTGGTGGAACTTCAGGGAGCATTTCCTGAGTTTGGCCCCAAAGCTGAACCGGGCAACGACCGCCCTTAGGCGACTCCTGCCCAATCTCAGCGGGCCAAACGCCTGCTGCCGGAGGCTGTACGCCGGTGTCGTGTGGTCCATGGCCCTATACTTGTCCCCGTGTGGGCCCTAAGCATCCGGACGCAACCATTAAAGCTGGTCGCATGCCAGAGGGTCTTGGCTATCCGGATGATCCGGGGATACCGCACGATCGCCGGCGAATCCGCCAATCTCCTTGCCGGATTGCTGCCCTGGGATCTGGAGGCGACTGCCCTCCAGCGCGTCTATGAGTGGCGCGTGGAGGCGCAGCGCCGTGGTGTATCCCCGCTGCCTCGAGAAGTCGAGGCGCGGCGGGAAGAGCTCCGGCGTGATCTCAGGGCAGTATGGAGGGGACGACTGTCGCAACTGAGGTCCAGGCACGCCGCAATTGCGGCGGTAAGACCCCTCTTTGAGGAGTGGCTGTATAGGCGTCACCGCGTTCTGACCTACCGCATGACGCAGGTCCTCATCGGACACGGAAGTTTCGGGAGGTACCTGGAAACGCCTGGGTGTCACCACTGCGAGGATCGCCCGGAGGACACGGTGGAGCATACGGTGCAGGACTGCCCCGCTTGGGCAAAGCACCGCCGTGACCTCACGGCGGCAATAGGCGGAGACCTCTCGCGCCCGGCATTGGTCGAGACGGAATGGGAAGCGGTCGCCTCCTTCTGCGAAGCAGTTATGCGAAGGAGGAGGCGGGCCGCGTGAAGGAGAGGATAGCGTCCTCCCTCCACCCCAGTACCCGCAGTGGTAAACGCCCACGGCGACGGACGTCGGCAAATGATCTCCGGCCACCGCAAGCGTGGCGGGGTGGGCATGCGGGCGGCGAGTAATGGGCGACTCGCTGTCCGACCATGGAACATGCCCGGGTCGACGGCGCGTTGTGTTCCACGCGCGCCTGAAAGAGTGTCATCTGGCATGATGACGGGGCCCCCCCTCTAGAGGGCCAAAGCCTGCCAGGGTCGCGGGACTTAGTTATCTCATTACCGTGACCCTGGAACGTAAAGGGCTATTGAAGGACACCGTGGATTTTAGTCAGTACGAGTCTGACAGTAGGGTGGGAGGACTCATTTGATGATTTTACCACGATAAAAAAAATGTCAATAGAGTGTAAGTTCATTTGAAATGGGCGCACGGCACGGCACCTGTGCGTCTGTCATAGGCGAGTAATTGCGCCCTTTTACATTGCCGCCCGCTCGCCGGACTTGAAGCAAAATGATCTCTAAGTCTAAGTTCATTCATTTGAAATGGGTGCGCACGAGGGCGCAGACTGAGTCCCGCACCCCGGCGCAGAATAGACTTAAGACGGCCCTGCCCGCGACCCTGGAAGAGTCCTCATTAATATGCAGAATGAAACCAAAAGCCGTATTTTCGTCATCACCTTCGTAGTTTCGTTCGAAGGTCACAGAATTACCTGCGTGTCATAATTAGGTGACGCCTTTCCTCATTCACTGCCTGCCGTTGAGAACATGATCTGAATAATGTAAGCAGTTTGAATAGTTGTTGACAACGTAGCTTATTAACAGCCGTAGAATACTTGGTTTAAGTATTTTCCTTTAATAACTTTATCTTGTTCGTTACATAAAAAAAAATAACCAAAAACAAAAAAAAAGTTACCTACCTATATTTCTCCTTTATTCACCATTTTACTTATTATTTACATTTTTTAATATTTTCACAAAAAAAAAATTAAAAATATAAATAATAGTGGGCCACTAGCCCCGTTATCGGGAACAGGTTCCGGGTTGCCGGTGGTCAGGGCTCCAGAGAAAGGAACCTCCAAACAATTAACAATGGGAGCCGTATCGAGGAGCACTGCCTTCTGAATCAGGCCCTTAATCCAGCTGCTGCCTAGCCCCCTTACTTAGTAATATTATTAGGGTTCCGTATTATTTTTCTACTAAGTTAGCTTTTGCCTGCGACTTCGAATTCGCATCTACGTAGTAACTTAGTATTTTTTAAGGGTTCCGTACCTTAAGACAAAAAACAGAACCGTTATAGGGTCAATTTGTTGTCCGTCAGTCTATCTGCCATAACCCTTTTTCTCATGAACGCGTAGAGGTATCAAGCTAAAATTATTATCAAATGCTCCGTTCTAAAATCTCTTATTACAAATGCCGGCACGGTTCTTGAGCGCTCGGCGTAAGAGTGAGGATCGCTTTGCGCATCGTCCACTTATCGACAAATGAAACGCACAATAAAACAAATAAAACGCACAAAACAACGAATCCCGAGTGGCGGCTATGACGCGATGCGCTACGGCACGCTACGCGGGCCAATCACTACACTTTCCCCGCCCCCGTTCCTCACTTCATCTACCAAAGGGACCTAATAACTCACTTCTGGTGAAGGTGAAGGTCAGCGCTCAAGATCCATGCCGGTAATTGTACCACAGACATTTATGTCTCTAGATCTCCCTCTCCCTCTACGCCTCCTCTTTCCTTCTAGCAAGGCTACCAGAAAACACGGTTGGCATAGTGGCTGATCGATCGACTGCTGCGCAGCGTGTCACGGGTTCGATCCCCGCACGGAACAAATATTTATATGACCTACAAGTAATTGTTCCGGGTGTAGGTGTTTGTGTAGAGTTTCTATGTTTGTAAACGCACCCACGGTACAGGAAGAAATACCTAATGTGGGTCACGATAAAAAAAAACCCGGCCTTGAAGACTGCATTTTTGTATTGATTTTTGACTTCAATAGAATATTAAATCCAGCCCAATTTACCTGGAAATAACCTTAGTTTATTATCAGAGGCTTAAAAATACCATGACTCACTCAAAATAAGGAATACGGATCGATTTCATCTAACAAATGGAATCGTTGCATGTGAATCGCTAAATTAAGCGCTAATTATTTTAGAAATGTGACACTTTTAAAGATTTTGTCTCAAACAATGTGCATTACTGCTATTTTTTTTTTCATCGCTTTGCCTAAGAGTCTGTCTGGTCCACATCTCCACATCACGACGTCGTCAACGTGGAACGGTACGGTAACGTGGAACGGTACCATGACGTGACGTGCAAATTGACGTTAGTGTAACGTAAAAATGTACGTCACGACGCAGCAACGTTACATGTCGCTGTGCCTTGTAAAATTCTGGTACATTATTCACTAAAGTACGTCAGTCTCGTTAAAAAGCGTCACCTATTTAAATAAAATTATGTAAGACTAATTAACACACAATAGAAAATTATCTAACACACATTACCATGGCCAAAAAAAGTAATTAAATTCGCCAATCTCGTACGTTTATGTAACCAAAGGTTTTTTTTTCCATCATGTATTAGTGTTCTCACCACGATTTGATATTGACCTGAACATGACATGCATAATGATTATGACCATGGATTGGTGACTCAAAACGATAAACTGGACGACATGGCGCAGTGACTAAACGATTGACAGTTGCACTACGTGTCGCGTGTTCGGTCCCCGTGAGGATCGTCACTCAACGAGCGATGGAAAGAGCTATGCTCGGAGTTTCTTTGCGGGATATAATCCGGAACATGGATATTCGGCGAAGAACCAGAGTCACCGACATAGCTCGTAAAATTTGCAAGTTGAAGTGGCAATGGGCAGGCCACATCGCTCGTAGAACTGACAACCGATGGGGAAGAAAAGTTCTCGAGTGTCGACCACGGACCGGAAGACGCAGCGTAGGCAGGCCTCCCACTAGGTGGACCGACGACATCGTGAGGGTCGCGGGCAACCGATAGATGCAAGTGGCGAATTGTCGTTCGCCATGGCGGTCTAAGGGGGAGGCCTATGTTCAGCAGACGTCTTCTGGCTGATGTTGATGATGATGAGGATCTTTATCTTATCGCGGTAAAATCCTCAAATAAGTCCTCAGTGGAACAGTGTGGGGTAAGGAACTCTAGTGACCATGTAGTTATATCAGCCTATCTTATTCGGAAAATAAATCATCAACCATCAATTTGTAGAGCGCTGTCTCTGTCCTACGAAGCACTAACTGACAGTCTTTATCATCATCATTCAGAATCATCATCATCTACCAATTTTGGCATTTTTATTTTATATGACCATGTATGGCTTATTTAAAGCGTGCAAGTGTTAATAAGGGGAACCAGATATCACAATATGGGCTCGGTTGGTCCGTTGGTCCCGGCTGTCATTTGTAGATCTTTGACAGTTGTTACTATTAGTCAGAAGCTCTAAAGTCTGACAACCAGTCTTAACTGGTAGTCAGACTTTAGATGACTTTAGATGGTAAGCCATGGGGTATCGTAGAGAGTTTATTGTGGAGCTCCGACAAGCTTTCGCTCCATGTAAAATACTGATATTCAGCTGCATCTGGTTCGACTGGAAGCAGACTCCAATATAGTTGGGAAAAGGCTAGCCAGATGATGAGACATCACAATTTGGAGTCAGCCACTCCTTCATAAACTTAAAATGTCACTTACGGGATATCTTCCGTGATTAACTATCAACGACCATTTATATCTAGACGCCTCATGCACGATCTGACTAACGAAAATTTTCTGCCAAGTCGCTGAGGTACGACGTAAGCGAGGGGGACGGGGTACTGCGTTCTGATTGGCTAACTCAAGGTCAGTGCGACGAGGGGATTCACAGGAGTGGTCGAAACTAATACGAACTTAAGACTTTTTTGCCTAATGTGTTGACAGACATCGGTCGACTGTGATTAGGAGTCTAGATATAAATGGTCGTTGTTAACTATATATGTTTGAGTTCCTGATATTTCAACAACCCGCGATCATGGCGCTTGCAACAGCGTCGAAATATCGGGAACTCAAACATACAGTTAATCACGGAAGATATCCCGTAACCGACATTTTAAGTTTAGAAGCAAACCGTGATAGTTTAAAAAAGTCACTTCTTCATAGTTGAACGGCATAATAATAAAACAATTGCATAATTTTAATCTTTATATTCCACATCAGAGAGGCTATTTGATTTTTGTTCGGGAATCTTCGGAACGTCGCCGTCGTTCGTATATTCGACGTCACTAGGTTTTGACCATACGCCTTCCACCTCAACGGCTTTCTCCAGACCTGTCAGAAATGCAAAGAATGCGTCTTCTTTTACCCTGAAACAAGATAGTATAATAACCAAGACCGATGGTGTAGACGTAGAGAAAGGGACAACTTTATGGATCAAAGTGCCAAATAAAAAAAAAATTAAGTCCAAAAGATAGTTTATCAAAAATATTTGCCCCGTATTTTTTGTTTTGTTACGTACCAAAATTGACGAAGATACAACGCTTCTAAAAATCACAAAACGTCACTCGATCAATATAATTTTACAGGTGTTATGACGTCACAAGACCCCACTCACGCGTTTGCATTTGAAGCGTTTTATCTTTGTCAAATATTCATTGATAAAAATAAAACTAAACTGACGGACTAAACCTATTTTCAAATTATATAAGCAGTAAACTACCCTTTTGTAGAATTTGAGCATGCAAGGTGTAAAATATGACAGCTCAAAACGTCAAAATTGACAGCGTCTTTTTTAAAAGATAAAGCTAATTATAACCTACCCTAAACTACAAAATAAAAATAATTTATCTCGGGCTCTGATAGATTTTGATGATCATTCATTTACAGACAGTGTCAGCCTAAGTTACATAATGCACTAAGTTTCCATTCTGGGCAGCACTTGATCCATACATGAATGTGCAATGTCCTTTGTTGCCTGCATAACTAACCGTTTTGCTGACTGTACAGTAGGTACTTAAAATAAGAATTCTCGAATTATCTCAAAAAGATAAGCGTCTGTTGAACGCTCGTCTTAAAAAAGTGTAACTACAAAATTACACTTTTATCAACGTGAAATGGAATTTTGACGTTGATAGTTTTTTTAGACTCAACAGCTGTTTATATTTCTTGTGGTAAGACGGATTGTGTTTTATTTTCTTTATCGAGACTTTTAGAAAAATTTTAGCCTGTTCCTAGTCAAATCAAACCAATTTAAAATCGGGCCCGAGATTCAACTTGCGTAGGGGTCTCTAAAACGGCCGTAATGATTTAGATGAAAAGTTGTATTTTAATAAGACAATTTTTATTATTTTATTAAAT
The DNA here is from genome assembly GCA_950005045.1 of Agrotis exclamationis. Classification (NCBI taxonomy): domain Eukaryota; kingdom Metazoa; phylum Arthropoda; class Insecta; order Lepidoptera; family Noctuidae; genus Agrotis; species Agrotis exclamationis. The sequence goes on along the minus strand of OX465441.1, from coordinate 5,146,973 downwards.
CGTTTTAAACAAAAATCCTTAACATTCTGTCCGCTTTCATTCTGTCAATTTAATACAGCGCCATCTGGCATTTTATGATGGTACTGCCGTTGTTTCAACACCTTGTGAAGTGATGATACCCATACGATACTAGGTTAACTTAACTACGAACCGTAAAGGTCAGCTCAGACCGAAACGTGGCGCTGCGCGCACAATTCAATAGAGCTACTTACTCAAAATATAACTCTATTTCCTACACGATAAGATACACCTCTCGCAACGCAGCGCGACGCAGCCCAGTACAGCGCGGCGCCGAGCTGCATTTTAATAGCGACTCAAAATCTAACTTTATTTCCTATACGATAAGATTTAGACATTTGAAGCATCGTTGCGTCACGCGTTGCGTATCGGTGTGAACTGACCGTTTAGCGATCAAAACTATAGAATTTGATTAAAAGTTACCAAAAACGCTCAATTTTATTTATTGAATAATACTACATTATTTTGAGACCTTGCTGGCAACATACCATCATAATAATCATTAAATCCGCGAAATCAAATTTAATACACCTAGAACGGGCCCAAAGAGCAGTCTTAAAAGTTGCTACTTTTAGTCCATTAAGATATCCTACTCACCAGCTTTACACGGAATGTGAGGTACTAACAATACGCCAGTTATTTGTTTTGAATGTTGTTTTGCATCAGCACAGCGAACTTGATTTTAACCCAGTCCCTCCAGATAACAGAAGAAAGGATTTGGTTTGTGCTAACCCTCAGACTAAACATGCTTACGCTAGACGATTTTATTTCTTTTTAGGACCCTACTTATACAATCAGTTCAACAGACTGTTAAAGATTTATAATTTAAATAATAAAAACTGTTATTTACGAATGCAAAAACAATTGGGAACTCTTAATTATACAGACACGGAAAAACTGATGGAAATTTTAACATATGCTTAGTATTTAGTCTTTATATTATTATTACTGTCATTCGCATTATTCGGTTATTTATTTAAACATATTATTAAACAGTCTAGTTTTAGTATTTTATACTCAAATGATTTAGTCTTTAAAAGTATTATAATGATTATCTTATTGTTTATTTATCTAATAATGAATTGTCTTCTTTTAAAATTTATTGTAAAGTGATGACCTGAAACACAGGTTTTAATTAAACCTAGATCAGGCAGAACAAACACAACATTAAGAAAAATTGTACCTCTATTGTAATTTTGTAAACCGTTATTTTGACTTAATCTATACTAATATTATAAAGCTGAAGAGTTTGTTTGTTTGTTTGTTTGAACGCGCTAATCTCAGGAACTACTGGTTCGAATTGAAAAATTCTTTTTGTGTTGAATAGACCATTTATCGAGGAAGGCTATAGGCTATATAACATCACGCTATCACCAACAGGAGCGGAGCTGTAAAGAGAAATGTTTCAAAATCGGGAAAATGGATTCCATTTCGAGAGCTTCCGTTGCGTGCGCTGCGTAAACGGTTAAAGATACGCAAAAATAATGTACTACGGAATTATTCCTAATAATAAGTTCTAAAATAAAGTCCGCGAGAGCATACATTTATCTTTTAAGGTTAAGTCATTATAACCTTTTTTATGGAAATCAAATTTGATTTTAAAGTAATGCATTACTTAGGAAGGTATTTTCATTAACACAATATTAATCCTTATCCAAGTAAATACGTTAATCATCACAAGCATTTAATTTTGAACAAAATTGCCCTTGACATCGTTTGGTTTCAATGAATATCTTAGGAGATATCATAGTTTCAAAATAATATCACAATAAGCATTGCCATCCAACGTGGCAATGCTGCCAGTCTTCGGCACGTTTCTGGATGACAGCGATGCGAAGGAGTACTTTGACGCCTGAGTGTCTTTGCCTTTTTGTGTTTTTGTTTTTTATATTATTATATTTTTTATTTTATTATTATAGGATGGGATAGGATGGGATAGGATGGGATAGGATGGGATACGATGGGACACGATGGGATACGATGGGATATGATTGGATAGGATGGGATACGATGGGAAAGGATGGGATACAATGTAATAGGATGGGATACGATGGGATACGATGGGACACGATGGGATACGATGGGATAGGATGGGATACGATGGGATACGATGGGAAAGGATGGGATACGATGTGATAAAATGGGTTACGATGGGATATCATGGGATACGATGGGATGCGATGGGATACGATGGGATACGATGGGATACGATGGGATACGATGGGATACGATGGGATACGATGGGATACGATGGGATACGATGGGATACGATGGGATACGATGGGATACGATGGGATACGATGGGATACGATGGGATACGATGGGATACGATGGGATACGATGGGATACGATGGGATACGATGGGATACGATGGGATACGATGGGATACGATGGGATACGATGGGATACGATGGGATACGATGGGATACGATGGGATACGATGGGATACGATGGGATACGATGGGATACGATGGGATACGATGGGATACGATGGGATACGATGGGATACGATGGGATACGATGGGATACGATGGGATACGATGGGATACGATGGGATACGATGGGATACGATGGGATACGATGGGATACGATGGGATACGATGGGATACGATGGGATACGATGGGATACGATGGGATACGATGGGATACGATGGGATACGATGGGATACGATGGGATACGATGGGATACGATGGGATACGATGGGATACGATGGGATACGATGGGATACGATGCGATACGATGGGATACGATGGGATACGATGGGATACGATGGGATACGATGGGATACGATGGGATACGATGGGATACGATGGGATACGATGGGATACGATGGGATACGATGGGATACGATGGGATACGATGGGATACGATGGGATACGATGGGATACGATGGGATACGATGGGATACGATGGGATACGATGGGATACGATGGGATACGATGGGATACGATGGGATACGATTGGATACGATGGGATACGATGGAATACGATGGGATACGATGTGATAGGATGGGATACGATGGGATACGATGGGATAAGATGGGATACGATGGGATACGATGGGATACGATGGGATACGATGGGATACGATGGGATACGATGGGATACGATGGGATACGATGGGATACGATGGGATACGATGGGATACGATGGGATACGATGGGATACGATGGGATACGATGGGATACGATGGGATACGATGGGATACGATGGAATACGATGGGATAGGATGGGATACGATGGGATAGGATGGGACACGATGGGTTACGATGGGTCACGCATAGGTACGACCTGCTTCCTTGAAAGAATGACTTTCGCCCATGTCTGCTTACGTCCTGGGGCTGCCAGCGCCGGTAAAGGCAGGAACGGGCAGGCTCCGGAGTCCGCCTATACTACTCAGGTCCCAGAGGCGTTTAAACGTAGATTTTTCTCTTGCACGAGCATGCGGGCGGCGAGTATGCCTGGGTCGACGGCGCGTTGTGTTCAACACGCGCCTAAATGTGTCATCACAATGACGCCCCCCCCCCCCTTAGAAGGCCAAAGCCTGCCGGGTTCGCGGAACTATCGAATTACCTTGACCCCGGAACGTAAAGGCCTATTATAGGATTTATAGGACACCGAGGGTTTTAATCAGTACAAGTCTGACAGTCCCTCTTACCCTGCCCTGGGTAGGAGGACTCATTTGATGATTTACGTACGCATATTTATGTATGCTCCAGAATGATGGTTTACAGCTAATGTTGTTAATAAAGAAGCACTAAAAAATACATTGTTGAGTTCCGACCTCCACGCGAACGAAGTCGCGGGCACAGCTAGTTCTTGAATAAAAAAAATATTATTATTTCATATTATTTCTAAATTCCCTTTCAAAATATTGTCCCTATTCACCCTGTTTGACTCGATATGTTACTTACTCGCCACTTACAGTTTCAACCAGATCGTCTTCTGTTTCACTGACCTGAAACAAATTAATCAGTTAAAAAAAACAAGTTTAAATAGGCTATTTTACTCAAAAAAAAAAATAGATAATCAAAAATATTTGATCCGTATTTTTTTACCTTTGTAACGTAAACCGAAATTACCGATGATTCGCTTTTAAAAAACGTCACTCGGTCATATAATTCCGTCGTCCCCGTATAAAGCCTCCACTCCCGAATTTCGGAGCGTTTTAAAACCTAACTTCCGAGTGTAAAAGACTGTTCGTTCCTGCCATTAGGTACAGTCAGCAAAGCTGGTATGCAGACAGCAATTTTGAAACTGTTTTCCAATGTTATGCTATTAGTTTAAATGTGTATGCATACCAAACTCGTTGGCTGCATGTACAGACGCCAGCACATCAACCAACCTCAAACTGTCAAACTTCTTTAATAGATTTTCAACCTTATCACAATAGTGGTCGATTGGTAAAATTTGACAGATTGGGGTAGGTTGACCTGCTGGCATATGTACTATAGATTCAAAAAATGCATACCTACATACATATCATGCATATAGTATACAGGAAATTTCTGCCTGCATACATAACTGTTTTGCTGACTGTACCTTTGCCTAATTTACCTGGAGACCAGTAATTTCACTATCTGTGTTCACCAAGTGATCAGATAGGTACTGAGTGACGTGGTCTTCTCGGTCCACTACATCTATCTCTTCATGAATGACATTCCGGGGCAGCCCTTTTCTATTATCTTGTGTTATATTACGCGGTACAGGTTGTTTTGTTAGGTTTTCTGAAAAAAATACAACAACGGTTAACTTGTTATTGATGGAGGCGGCACCGAAACGCGGTTGCCTCCTTCTGCGAAGCAGTCATGCTAGCGAAGGAGGAGGCGGGACATGTGACGGCGAGTAATGGGCGACTCGCTGTCCGGTCATCGACCATGCCCGGGTCGACGGCGCGTCGGCGTCGTGTTCCACGCGCGCCTCAAAGAGCTGTCAGCAATATGACGGGGCCCCCTTAGACTTAGGGACTATCGGGTAACCGTGGCCCCGTAACGTAAAGGGCTATTGAAGGATCACCGTGGATTTTAGTCAGTACAAGTCTGACAGTCCTTCCCGTCCTGCCCTGGGTGGGAAAATTCTTATGTCAAGTAAAAAATCCATGATATTTTGCTGGTAAATGTAGCTAATGAGGCGTGGTGTCTTTATTTTTCTTTCTCTCTCTCTCTCTTTCTTTCTATCTTTCTTTTTTTCTTACATATGCTACACAAAATACCAACCTACATGTGCGGATACTTGAGCTGTACAACAGTTTAATAATGATTAATGACGTACTAGTCTTACTTTGTAAACACAAACTGGGCAGCTCGAGTATGTGTGCAGTTAGGCGTGGTGTGTGGTGTGTACGTTTGTGTACGCACGGCGTAAAGACAAGGCGATGTGCCTACCATGAAAATAGACCTGTTATTTTTCCCAGACCTTATATAAATGTAATCTACTCGTAATTATGTCCACGAGAACACTGCCGACAAACTGTCCTGCAGTTTGGCAGAAGATATGTATTTTACAAAACTGTGTAACTATTGTTGAAAGAATAAATAATAAAAAAAAAAATCAAGGTTAATACAAACCAGTTGTAGTTTTCTCAGTAGTGCTAACATCGTTTCGTGGTTGTTCATATTTGTCCGCTTTCGTCACATCTTTCTGTTCCCTTATGTCCGTCACATGGTCGTCTCTGCCTAGTTGTTTCGTAAACTCTGGTCTCGTGTCATCCTCGCTGAATATTTTGGAGATATGCTGTGCCTGCAACTGCCAAGTAAAAACTTATTTAAGTATTTTTAATAAAATACTTACGATAAGCAAAGAACTCGTCAAGACGAATCAAACGAGTATAAACTCTATCCCCCTTATTAATAAACGTGGAGTAAGTTACGCCAAGGTTTATCTTCGGATTAACCTTACATTTTTTAAGGATTAAAAAGTCAGCCGCATGAACGTCGACCGCTGGGTGAAAGCCGCCACACAGTGGGTGCCTGGAGATGGACGGCGTCGCCGAGGCCGGCCCAGAAAGAGGTGGCGACACGAGCTGGACTCATACCGTGAGGGTTGCTTCGAAGTGGCGCTGAACTTAGGGTAGGCCTTTGCCCAGCAGTGGGACAGTGTAGGCTGAACAAAAAAAAAACTTTGCGTAACTTTGGTCCACATTTATTAATTTCCTATGGCCACCTTCCAGCTCCAGCTGGCTGCGCGTTATGTTCCACGCGCCCCTCAAAGAGTGTCAACACAATGACGCCCCCCCCCCTTTAGAGGGCCAAAGACCGCCGAGAGGGGGGGGGAGGACGCATTTGATGATTTTAACAGGAAAAAAAATCTTCCCCTTTACAGCCGTATATGTACTGAGGGGAGGATGACACATTTCTAATACAGTTACGACTTACATTAAATAGATCTTCATTTGATTCTCCGGAGTGCACGGAGCTGCTAATCAATGCCGTCGCGACCAATAGCATTGCCAACTAAAAAAAAAAAAAATTGTCTATGAATCTCTGACCACACGACGAAGAATAAAATTCACGTTTTTCGTAAAAAAATATTTTTTGCGGGCAGAGTCGCTTTTTTCTTTTCTAACCTGCTCTGTCCCACTCCTGGGCAAAGACTTCCCTCCACTTGTCGCGAGCTCGCGCGTAGAGGACGCGCGAGCTCGCGACAAGTGGAGGGAAGTCTCTATCCAGTTCGGACGGAACCTATCCAGTCACTGTCTCAGGGCACCAGTTTTGAGCTATTTTGGCCCACTGTTTGTCCGGCATGCGACAGACATAAGCTTGTATAAATAAATAAAAAACACTTACCATTAGAATTTAATTCGTGTTGATTTTTTTTTAAACCAAACGCGCTGAAATCTAGTACAGAACTAAAGAAGAAAAACAATCCATACCTGAGAATATTATTATAAACAATACCACGATAAATAAGGCTGAGAACAGATGCCGAGACCTTTTTGTGCGATTGTCGCTACATTAGGTATTACCGGGTGCGAATCCGTGCTTCACTTGTTTTCCCCACTACCCGTGGGGGCTTAGGATTAAGAAAAGAATTATGTGTGCAAGCAAAAATGAAATTCGGACTCGCCGCAATGGCGGCGCGATCGACACCTCTTTAAGGAGTGGCTGGAGAGGGGAGACATCACCTTCCACCTGACGTAGGTCCTCACCGGACACGGATGTTCTGTGTCTGATTGGAAAGGAAGAAACGCTTGCGTATCACCACTGCGAGGATCGCCCGGAGGACATGGTGGAGCATACGGTGCAGGTCTGCCCCGCTTGCGCAAAGCACCGTCGTTTCCTCAAGGAGGCGATAGGCGGCGACCTCTCGCGCCCAGTATTGGTCGAAGCCATATTGCGAGGTGAGACGGAATGGAAAGCAGTCATGCTTGCGAAGGAGGAAGCGGGATGCGTGAGAGAAAGGACAGCCTCACGACCCAGCGGGGTTATATATACGCTTTGTAGCGAGTGAAGCCGCTGAAAATAGTGAGTATTATGTAAGTAGTAAAGAGCAAAAATAGAACAAACTTGAGAGGTGTCAAGGGACACCTGGATGGAACGAAGTTACTGTATACACTCAATAAAAATAATCGTCGCGACACCACACTGTTCAATGCGAAATAGAAAGACGAAACGAAAATATCAGGCTTGCTTTCTATAAGAGAGAGAGACAGGCAGAGAAACATGCGCACGCCGCACGGCTTACATAGCAAAAATTGTCGTTACAACTTTTCGTCTTAATTTTTTCCATCTAGCCTCCTTTCGCAACGAGCGATAAGGAACTTCGTTCCAATAAAATAATAGTTCCATTTTAATTCCGTTTTCCCTCAAGTTTTTTTTTGGTTTATGTTCCAGCTTCTTCTAATTTTTGAAGAAAGGAAATTTCGTTTTTGCTAAACTGAAAGATGTAATTTATTTTTCTTCCTGTCAGGAAATGAAAGAAAATTATGTTACCAAGACACGTTTTCACTTAGTAATCTGAGGAAAGAAACATTCTTTAGCGTTCTATTCAAATGGTTCATCGTTTGGAAAACGCCAACTTTAGACGGCAAAGTTTATGCAGTATGAGGAGGCTTGAAAGAAACTTCATCATCATCATATCAGCCGTAAGACGTCCACTGCTGAACATAGGCCTCCCCTTTAGACTTCCAATAGGACCGGTTGTAAGCGGCCTGCATCCAGCGTGATCCTGTGGCCTTCATAAGATCGTCTGCCCACCTAGTGGGTGGACGTCCTACGCTGCGTTTGCCGGTGCGTGGTCTCCATTCGAGAACCTTACGGCCCCATTGGCCATCAGTTCTGCGTGCTATATGGCCTGCCCAGTTGCCCACTGCCATTTCAACTTACTAATTCGTTGGGCTATGTCGGTAACTTTGGTTCGTCTACGAATCTCCTCATTTCTGAGTCGATCGCGCAGAGAGACTCCAAGCATAGCCCTCTCCATAGCTCGTTGGACTATACTGAGCTTACTAATGAGGCCTACAGTAAAGGACCACGTTTCGGCACCATACGTCATCACTGGTAACACACATTGGTCGAAAACTTTCGACTTGAGGCACTGAGGTATTTTGGACGAGAAAACGTTACGCAGTTTCCCGAACGCTGCCCAGCCGAGTTGGATTCGGCGGTTGACCTCCTTCTTGAAGTTGGACCTACCTAGTGCGATGGTTTATCCCAGGTAGACGTACGAGTCAACAACTTCTAGAACCGAGTTCCCAACCGACAACGGGGTGGGCACAACTTGATTTACTCAAAAAAAACAACCTGTTCTGTAGTTGATTGTACTACTAATCTAGGGCCGCGGTGACTTTTAAGATTGTCCGGAAACCTCAGCCAGCATCAGTTAGTCGTATGCGCATTCGGGAAAACAAGTATCACGTGTCACATGCGCGTGACATAAAACTGTTTCAAAATAAACGTCCATAAGAGGAAACACAAGGGCCGTTTTTCCATACAAACGTACTCCCCTGTTTCCTCCCTGGATAATGCCAGTAGAGCAAATTTTTTTTACAAAAAATCTTTGGCCACTATTGGCATGTCTCTATGTTTTCGTTTTTTTCCATAAATTAATTATAAAAAGAGATATGAACATTCAAAACCCTTAATAAATTGGCCAGATTTTCCGCTGTGTTCAAATATCCAGAAAACAAATTTGACGAGATTATATAAAAAAGGAAAACATAGAAACACGGCCAAAGCCTTTCTTTACTTTTAAAAAAAAAGTAGTTAAATTGGTTAAGTTTTAGAGTAGTAATCAGGGGACAACTAATCGTTGATTTTGTGCTCATTTAATAGATATTTTCGGTCCAAGCTGCAGTTGTCTCTCTCGCGCTCTGCGGGGGGAGGCAATAGGAGATTTTTCAATTCTCTAGCCCGTGGTGTTTCCTCTTAATATGTAAATTATTATCTTTTAGTATTTCTTGATAAAATAAGAAATACGTAGGTATTTATTAATCATACTGAAAAATCCGCACTACATAAAAAAATTACACTGTAGAACACAAAATATGAAGCAACCGTTTTATAATAATGTTTATATTTTTTTAAATTAATGATTCTATTATTTTGAACTGTTTTAATAACGTAATTGCATGATTTTTGTATTTCAAACTATATTTTGTATTTGTACGCCTTCCAGGCAAAACATGTTGAAACTTCATTTTCTCGTACCAACTTATTGTAAACCTACACATGTTTCTAACAAATAAACTTATCTTATCTTATCTTACCGATAATTTCAATGATCCTGCGACACTGCGCACTTTTCAGTCGCAAGTGTACAATCGCATCATCTGTGCTAGCCCTTATGGCATGTTGATGAATTGCTTCTATTGTTTACACGTCATCTGATATTGTGAGGTGGTTATCTGCCATAACAAACGCAAGCAAATAATACATATTGAACGGTACAGTAATGTTGACAGTATGGATGTATACAGGGTTATTTATAAAACATTAACAATCTTTCTTTCATGGGCTGAAAGTACAAACAACTTTTACTGGAACCAACCCTGAAAGAAAATTAATCATAATTAAATAAAATGTTTACAAAAATGACTAAATAAAACTAAAATTAAACATTTACAGGGCGTCTTAAAAATTGAAAGATAATGTTTCAGACATTGTCAACGTCATAGTAAAAGTTTTTTTTAAGTTTTTGAAGTCGGTATGCATTTTATTAAACTTCCAGTTTTTCTCCGTTCAGTATAATGTCACATTAGCTACTTTTAACATTTGGTACTAAAGTGAATCTCATACATTTTGTTTTTTTTTCATTAGGGACAAGATTGAATACAATGTAAACCAATTTTGAACCTAATGAATAGAGTCATTCATGTTTCATGAGCAGTGGTGGCCCAGTGGTATCGGCCCCGACTTACGAGTTTTAGGTCGTGGGTTCGAATCCAGCCAGGCGCATTACTTTGTGTAATTTATCTCATCACCACTGCTCTCAAAACGGTGAAGGAAAACATCGTGAGGAAACCGGCATGTCCTAGAACCAAAAATTCGAAGACATGTGACATCCATCAACCCGCACTGGGCCCGCGTGGTGGATTATGGCCCACTCCCTCTTTCAGAGAGGAGGCCTGTGTCCCAGCAGTGGGAACATTTATAGGCTGATGATGATGATGATGATTCATGTTTAGATTTTGGGAACGTCGATCTATTTTAAAAATTAACGACGTATCATCAGCTGTTGATTTTTAAGTAGGTAAGTGAGGTAATCATTAATGTAAGTAAACTAAGAAGAGGAATGGACCCAAAATCGAACCTTGCGGAACGCCCATTTTGTCATTTTAGACCCTAACGAGTTCCTGAACCTTTACCTGTCTATCTTTCAAGTATGATATGAGTAAATCAAGAGCTGTATTTTTTATTCCGTAATTCCAGATTCAGCAGAAGTTTTTCATGGTTAACGCAATCGAACGCCTTTTAGAGGTCGCAAAAGATTGCAATGGCATCTCGTGCTCCCATCCAGGAATTAAAATGTTCTTAGTTAGGGTTACACCGGCGTCAGTTGTACAACGTCCTTTGGTGAAACCGCACGGTTGTTCATGAAAGATTGAATTTTATTAACTAAGAACTGGCAAAATTGATACAGGTCTATAATTGTTTGATTCCTTGCTATCACCTGACTAGAATACTACACTATAATTATACAATTTTTATTAGTAATTAGCAGTATTTTAGATATTGCGAAACGTAAATTTCAAAAAATAAAAGTCATGACATTTTTCGACCCGCACTGGGCCCGTGTAAACGATAGCCCACTCCCTCTCACAGAGAGGAGGCCTGTGTTCCAGCAGTGGGGACATGTGGCTGATGATGATTGCGCAGTTTAGAAATACCAAGCGCACACACACACACAGAAATGGAATGCGAAATAATTTCGAAAATAATTATTATTTTAAACTATAACATATTATCCTTATATAGGGAACAACAATATTAGGGAAATCCTGATATTGTTCCTCCCTATTTAACGTAAAAAAATGATGATAACATTTTGAGGTTAAAGGTAAAATACAATTATTATGTTTTTCCTGTTTATTTAACTAAATGGAAAAAAAACAAAAACCGTCGTGGATTCAAGTATGGCATAATATTATATTGTATTTGTCTTATATCTTAGAACATACAAAAATTCAAATTCTAAGCGGGTATGAGAAAATTTCTCCAAAGGTTTTATGTTATACGAGTAGCAGAAAAAACGGGTACATATTTGAAGATTAAAATCCTACTATTAAAATATCGATGTTCAAAACATGAAAAATGTAAATATCGAACGACCACAAAACCGAAAATTAAAATAACGAAAGTTTATAATATCGAATGGTTAAATATCCTACGTCCAATAATTCTGAAATCTAAATATTTACAAAAGTTACATCGAAAGATCTAAATATCAAAATACATATTATCGAATGTCCTAAATATATCGAAGTACAAACTATCGAACGTCCTAAATATCGATGTGTATAATTTGTGTACATATTATGTTATTTGAACACCAAATATAAAAAAAACCGGCCAAATGCGAGTTGGACTCGCCCATGATGGGTTCCGTAGTAGCAAGCATAGATTAGGGATATAATTATATTGAGATTAGTAAGTAATATACACAAACAATAAAAATAACTTTGTTTTTCATAGTGTTTGTATGAATGGCAAAGTTATATTTGCGGTTTTTGAAAATGTACTATATTTCAAAAGCTGCTAGCTGTATCTCCTCAAAACCAATTTTCGTTGGAAGCTTTTGTTGAGGTCTACGTTGTAATTTTTTTTTTAGTTTTACCATTCTCTTATTTTAGAAGTTACAGGGGGGGACACACATTTTACCACTTTTGAAGTGTCTCTCGTGCAAACAGTTCAGTTTAGAAAAAAAATGATATTAGTTACCTCAATATAATTTTTAAAGACCTATCCATAGATACCCCACACGTTTGGGTTTGGTGAAAAAAAAATTATTGTGTTTAATTCTAAGTATGGGGGGCAGCCCCAAAATTTGTTTTGTTTTTATTTTTGTGTGAAAATCCTAATGCGGTTCACTTAATACTACCTACCAAGTTTCAACAGGATAGCTCTTATACTTTCGACAAAAAAAGGCTGTGACATACGGACGGACAGACAGACAGACAGACAGACATGAAGAATCTATATAAGGGTTCCGTTTTTGACATTTGGCTACGGAACCCTAAAAATGAACGCAAATTCGGACTATCAACTAACTGTTGAGGATAACTGATTGATTGGTATTTGTAGTTCAATTCTTATCAGAACACCGGTTATATCAACAATTTGCCTGGTACTGGATGAAGCTACGTTTGTATAGCATTGACGTTTAGGAAAAACCATTGTGTTACTAATACATCTCACGAGTGGTGACCAAGTGTAGACCGACATTACAATCTGTTGAAAGAAAGTTGTGTGTACAAAATGTATAAAACACGATGTGTGTTGTCGTTGTTATCGCTGTACGCGGGGTTGGCGCACTCCTTCGATTGGGGTAAGTTCAAGAATCATCATATCACAGACTAGCTTTAGCTTGTTTGAAGGTCACAAATTATCCGTTGACCTAGTATTTTGCGGCATAAACCTGACTCATATTTAGCTCTGTTTTAACGATTTGTTTCATTAATTTGTAGTTATGATGTAGATATTAGTTTGAGAGCCGCTACCTGTATTATTAGTCGCATCATTAAACGGGGAAAAAATATTGCAAAATAGGTACATCGTGGTCTTTCTCAAAAAAGTGGCACCGTAACCTGTCAGGCAGTTTTTCATGGAAATGTGTGATTTTTAAAAAGTTTTTTATTTGTACAATTTTTAATATTTATTAAATTTTGTACAATATTATACTGAAAGAGACTTTTCACACAGAGGTTGAGTAAATATTATGAAAACCAAAGTGATATACTTAGAACAAAATAGAATTGTAGTACCTGTTTCTCAACATCCTGCTGTGTCCAAACGCAAGGAGTCACACTTTAAATCAATATATAAAAAAAAACTTAAATAATGGATTCAAAATTATCAAAATATTAGTCTGTCATCATCTTCCTGCCCTTATCCCATTTTACTTGGGGTCGGCGCAACACGTTTTTTTCTTCCATTCTCTCATAGTATCATTTACTCCTTTTTCATTCATATCATTCCTTAGACAATCCATCCATCTTTTCTTTGGCCTTCCTCTTCCTCTCCATCCATCAACATTCATACTCATCACTCTCTTAGTCACGTGACTCTCATCCCTCCTCATCACATGTCCATACCAAGACAGACGATTCCCTTTCATTTATTCTGTAACAGGCGTCACTTTTAAGCTTCACCTTATAAACTCATTCCTTACTTTATCCATTCTTGTCACTCCACACATCCATCTCAACATCCTCATCTCCGCATGCAATCGTTTCTCATCCATCTTTTTCACAGCCCAGCATTCCGATCCATACAATACGACAGGTCTAATCACGGATTTGTATATTTTCCCCTTTAACTTGAGGGGCATCCGTGAGTCGCAAGTTGGATGTCCGACGTCAAAGCATTCATTATCATCAGGAAGAGGTACGGGCTGAGAGCCGACCCTTGGTGCAAGCCAACCGCGACATTGAAGTTGCCGGTAGTGCCCGCTGTAGACCGGACTTGGGTACTGCATCGACTATACATTGCACGGATCAACTGTACATACTTCCCAGGCACACTTTTCTCCTTAAGGGCCCATTTCATACTGTGTGATAGGATTAGCTTTATTCCTCTATAATTATTGCATTCCAGCACATCACCTTTATTTTTAAAAATGGGCACTAGCGAACTATTGCACCATTCGTCAGGTATGGCTTCTTCCAGCAACAACTTATTGAAATCATAATATTAGTCTGTACATTAATAAATTAGTTTTATTTTACACAGTACCACAGAATAATTAATAGTACTATACGTACAGAAGGACTACTCCAAAAAAAAAATCAAACAAATGTAAAATCTATGTACGACAGAATAAAGTACATTTTAACTGGCAGCCGTACCGCCCACCTACTTTTATAATAGCCTAAACTTCCCTTGCGCAAGCAAAAACGTACTGAATGGTTACGCGCGAGAGTTTATTTTGGTTTATCTGACGCCAACGACATTAAAAGGTTACTATAGGTCAAGCTCAATAGGGTTGCGACTTGCGAGTTTAGGCACAAATAGGTAGGTACCTATGCGTATTTTATGCATTTGCTAAATTACATTATTACCATAAATACCTATGTTCCTCAAGGAATTTTGTTTTTATCATCAGCCTATATCTTTTTGGTTTCGTCATCGATTACTACATACATTATTGATTGTTAGCACAGAATGATAATAGTAGGTACCTACGGCACCTTACGTGAGGAATAATATTTATAATAATATTATCTTTTCTACCTATTATTGTTATATTTTTGAACATTTATCTTACAAAAAAAAAGAATAATATTTAAAAGATGTTTTTTTAGACCATGTAACCGACCAATTACTATCGCATACTGTCAGGCCCCGCGTTGCGTGTCTTTGTAGGTAGGTAAAAAAGTGGCGCAGCGAATTACGACCGCTGACCTTGAATGCGTAGTGTGGCCATTTTCTGAGTTAGAACTTTTAAACAACAACGCAAACATCTTTCTACTTTCTACCGATCTTCTTTTTATCTTGGTCGTCCAGTAGGCTCACCCCCCCCCCCCCCAAATTAGTATCTCGCCTCATTTCCAAACTTGTAACCTCATGATTAGGTATCATGATCAGTTAAGCCCATACTTCACAAGCAGGGAGATAATTTTGTTGATCATTACTAAATATGTACTATATATTTTTTTCTTCATAATAATAATGTGTTATTAATTTACCAAAAGCACCTAAAGCAAGAAACTTGTGCGTAACTACACGTAACGTAACAAAAATATTAAGGAAACGGAGCGCGTGCGTAACGGGTGGCGCGTGGCAGCCGTAGTGAATGGGCCACGACATAATGGCCCCGCAACTACTTGCAGTTTTATGCCTACACCGCGGAGTGAGTCAGGCCTGACAGTACCTACTTTCATAATGTACAGACGCCAGCACATCAAGCTACTACAATCTGTCAGATTTCTTTGATAGATTTTTGACTTTATTTCTAGAGCATTAGGTTCAAGGTTCATTGGGAAAAATTGACAGTTTCGGGTAGCTTGACCTGCTGGCGTCTGTACATAATTTGCGAGATATGAGGGTTAAAATTGGGTCCGGAGTGATTTTCTCCATAACTTGTGCTTGCACACTAACGCACATCACACAGACACTATTACTTACTCAATATCCTACCCCTACGCAAACTGACCAGGTAGTATTTGAGTAACCCCTGCCAACGAAAGATGGGTCAACATTGGCGCCATTTTTTAGAATTTTCGACGAATTGCTAGAATCTTAGTTTGTAACAGGTACATGTTCTCTGTAATCTGACGTTCATACTTTTTATTTGCGGATTAACTACTTTGCGAGTACCTACAACGTTAGGTTATGTAATTTACTGCCTTTTTATTGTTTTAAAAGTATAAACTCCAAAAACGTCACCATTTTGTTGTAATCTCATCAAAACTATGTTTTTTTCATTAATCTGTGTTTCTTTAACCTATTTGAACAGCACAGGTTATTGAGACTACTAGCAGGCTAAAGAGACTTTACCTGTTAATGTTTGGTATCGACGGCTGGGGTGTGAGGATGATCGTTCCCTCACGCGTGCGGCTTCCTCCAGCATTACTGCTTCGCAGAAAGAAGAGACCGCCTGCCATTTCTCTTCACTCTGGACCGTAGCCTGAACCAGGGCTCGCTCGGTGTGAGAGAGGTCTCTACCACCAATTGCGGAGGCAATTGTTCGTGGAGACGAAGACACGGTAGTGTTCCACCCAAGCGGGGCACACCTCCACCGTATGCGACACTGTGTCCTCCAGTCGGCCCACGCAATGGTGACACGTGGGCGTTTCTTCCAACTGGATCCAATGCAGGAACCTCTCGAACATACCACGTCCGTTGAGGACCTGCGTCATGCGGAAAGTGAGGACGCTGTGACGCCTACATCTCAGTCAGTAAGGTGCCATAATCATAGGATTATGACATGCCCAGTACCGAGTTGCGATAGTCGTTACCATTTTACCATGCAATCTCGATGGATGACAGTGGAGTTTTGCCCCAGAGTTAGATCTCCATGTGCAGATCGTCGATCGATCCAAGGAATGTTGCCTCCAGTTCTCACGGTGGCAGGCCAGCAAAGTAGCTCACCGCTTCTTGGGAAACCATTCGATCCAGTTTGGCAACCAGACATCGGAATTGTTCCTTGAAATACCAGCTGACAAGGAGTAGTCCCAGGTACTTCATCGTCGAGCCAACACTGATGTGAACCCCTCCTACCGTACTTATAATTTTGTGAACCCAGTGGTGGCGTCTTCCGAAGGCCATGCAAACACATGGCCTCGGAATAGTGCAGTGCCGCCTTGGTTCCTAACTGCTGCAACCCCGCATGCCGCTAGTTTAGCCGCCGCCTGGTGTCGACTCCCCCTGTGCCCGTCAGGAAGGAGGCCGCGCAGTACGTAGTCTTACCCGATGTTTTTCAAAGACGGTCCTAACACTGATTCCTGCGGAACATCGTACGACTTCTCTCGCCGTTTTAACTCTCTTTGGTGACCGGCTTAGACGACGAACCCTTCCCGCAAGTAAGCATATATTCGAGCATTTTTTTTCAAAAAAAAAATTTTTTCTCAAGCATTTTTTTTTTCGACCATGTTAATGAATTTGATACAATGTAAACCAATTTTGAACCTAATGAATAGAGTCATTCATGTTTCATGAGCAGTGGTGGCCCAATGGTATCGGCCTCGACTTACGAGTAGTAGGTCGTGGGTTCGAACCCCGTCAGGCGCATTACTTTGTGTAATTTATTTCAACACCACTGCTCTCAAAACGGTGAAGGAAAACATCGTGAGGAAACCGGCATGTCCTAGAACCAGAAATTCGAAGACATGTGACATCTACCTATCCGCACTGGGCCCGCGTGGTAGATTACGGCCCACTCCCTCTCAAAGAGAGGAGGCCTGTGTCCCAGCAGTGGGAACATTTAAAGGCTAATGATGATGAATGAATTTGATTGCTCTTTGAGGTCGTTTACCCGTGTGTAGCGTTCACAGCTGATTCCAACTTTCCCATCACATTTTGCAGATTTTGGACTGGCAATTTTTCGAAATACTTACAAATAACTTATTTTATTGGCCATATTAATCGGCCAAAACAAAATGCTTGAAAAAATATTGAAAAAAAAAATTTTTTTTTGGAATGTACTTGGGTTTTGATACCGAGTACACACACGAAATTCCTGCAGTTGATTTTTTAACACCCTATATATTTTAAAGGTTTTTTTTAATCATCGAATATTATCCTATACACTCCTCGCCCAGAGCTCGGCTGACAATATTCTCTAATGCAATAATAAACTTTCCCCAGTTATAAACGAAAATGTACTATTTTCAATTTGATCCAGTACTTTCTGAAATAAGCGCGTTCAAATATTTATTTGATTTTCTTGTTTCAGAAATCGTCACCCGCACTACAACGCTACTACAATTCTATGATAAAAACGGAACACTGACGCACTCACAGGGCATTCCGGCGAGTTGCTCCTATAACACACTAATTTACGACCCTGTACACAACAGGGTACTGTTTGCCGACTGTTTAAATAATATTTTTAGATTTGATATAGCTTCAAAGATAACTGAAAGTTTAGTTAGAAAAGTAAAAGATTTTGTTACTAGTTTTGCTTACGACCCAGTCTCAGAGATACTCTTTTGGAGTGACTACAAAAATATGTACTCCATATCACTGAAACCTGGATTGAACAATACGGTCAATGAAAAACAGTTGATTTTATCGGAAATCGTATACGACATGGATGTTGATATCTGCGGAGGGTAAGTTATTAAAAATAATACTTATAAGTAAAAGGTCAGATCCAGAAAGAAGTTCTTTTGGACACACCGCACATTGTTAGGAGGTTTCTTTCTCTGGAGTCCTGATCGCCTCTGACTTAGGTCCTGTTTACGATACGGGAGAAGGCTGTAAATATTTTAGAAAATGAAATAATACACAACAAGGAACTTTCAGTAATACAAGATTAATCAAATAAATAACAGGTGTGTGCATTTGTGAACATTGATGTAATTTAATTAGTTATTAACATTGTAACAATGTTAAATTGTATCACACAGTGTACCTGGGTGGGATACTCAACTTTATAAACCAAAACATCAACAATCAAATAACACCACATCATAATCAACGGTTTAATTTTTCAACGAATCAGAATAACGTTAGCTTGAAACATAAACGGTGCAAAATGTCAACACGTCAGATGAGCAACGAATGTGAATAACATTAATTCAAAATATCATTTGTTAAATATATCGCGATTTAGCTTTATGGCAAATGTACAAAAACCCCCACTACTGCGTATAGGCCTCCCCTTTTTTCTGCCATACTTCTCAGTTCTATACATCCCTCATCCATCTATTCCCCGCGATTTTAACAATATCGTCAACATAACACGCGCATTTGACGATCCTGGTTTCTTTCTTTGGCACAAACTAAAAATATCATACTATTTCAGGTTAATTTACTGGATCTCAGATCAATTTAATGTACAGCGAGCTCGGTTTGATGGTTCTCAAAGAGAAACAATAACTGTTGTTAACCCACTCAATACTTTGTCAATAAACATTGATCAGCATGCACATAAAATATACTGGTACCAGCCTGAAGACAGTTATGATTGGATTAAACATGCAGATTTAAATGGAGAGAAAACAACAAAAAAGTATCAAATAAAAAATTCACGTATCTTTCAACGCCAGCGATTTACTTTTTCAAAGGATCATATTTACAGACAAATTTGTGAAGAGTCTGACATTTACAGACTTAACTGTTCCACTTGGAAAATTCCAAAGAATGCACTAAACGACATAGATCATATTATTATTACCCCTTCTCTTTTCTTTGAAAGTGATGACAAAAATTGGGGAATAGCTGCAAAATACAACATTGAAGAAGTAACACGAAGAGTACAAAATTGTGGACGTCTGAAGAGTCTGCTACCAAAAAACTCAGTGAGCAACGTTTCTTCAGATGAAAGCCTGCTTTGTGTGCACGGTACGAAAGTTAGCGGGGAATCTCGTTGTGAATGTACACAGGGTTACAGCGGCGAGAGATGCGATGTCTCAGTGTGTCATAACTACTGTTTCCATGGAAACTGTGGTGTCAGCGCTGAGGGAGAACCTAAATGCAGGTAAAACATGTTAACAGGTCTTTGACTGCATGCGGTAGACGATGATCGTACATTTAGCAAGCTCGACTAGATTACCACATTTTTGCAGAAGCGTTTAACAGTCAAAGCACATAGTAGATTCTACAATAATATAGACTAAAGAAAAGAGAAAAACGCATGTTATCGTATCTTTATAACCCATTAATGTAAAGTTATGATAAGTTCTGGTGGAGGAATAAATACTGAAAGACAATGGAATCATTTCGTGTGCTTCTTCAAATCCATGACTTTAATAAAATGTTGTGTAATGATATTTAAACACTTATTTTTCAACTAGCTTTTGCCCGCGACTTCGTCCGCGTGGAATAGTTACTTTGGGCTAACGTTAAATTTAACCCGGATTTTGAAGCATTCTTCATTGGCGCTCCGCTCCTATTGTCTTTAGCGTGATGATATATAGCCTATAGCCTATACCTATACTCGGCCGCGAGACGCGTCCAGCGCGGCGACCGATTCTCAAAAATAATCCTTACAGCATGATTCAGTATTCAGGCGCGATGGCTTATTATTAGCGTATTTCATGTATAACTTTGGTGTTTCTATACCGATTTATATGATTCTTTTTTATGGAATAATTAATAATATAAACTTTTTCAATTTGGGGTGACTGAGAGTGTTATTTAAAACATAAGAGTATACAAATATAATCAGAAAGCTTCGAACTGCTAAGCCATCGGGAATTACATGTGTTATTGTGAGTCAACCATAAAAGATAGACATAAATGCTGTCGTTGGATATTTTTTATATAATTTTAAGGAGAACATTTCCGTCATAAATTATTTCGGTGTAGCTTTAACCATTAAGGTGGCACACGCGACGGAAGATTCAAAACCCACGTTTTTTAAAGTCTTAAAAATAAGAAAATAACCCTAAGGGGCTGAGAGAGGGGCCATTCAGAACGAGGGCGTATATTATTTAAGGGATATATTTACTTGACGTGTATAAATCGTGGGTGTAACTTGCAAAGATACGCCCCCACGTTTAATTGGCCCCACTCTCATCCCTGTAGGGTTATTTTCTTATTTTTAGGACATTTAAAAACGTGGGTTTTTATTTTTTTAAGTATATTAATTATTTTATTATTTTTATCTTTGTTCATCAGCTTATCGGGAAGTGCCTCAAAATTTAGTTGCAAAAATCCAACCAGAACGACAAAACGTGGGAAAGACACGCTTTTAGCACGCACTAAAAATTATATAACCTTTTTTTAGTCTTCTAATATTCAAACTTAATTTACTTCTTATCTGCCAACTTGGGACGGCCGCCATGTTGGATTTAGGTCACGTAATAATTTTTTTTCGTATCCCATTCAGCAAACCCTTTCGTTTAATACCCATATCATGGGGATGCATTTCAAATAGCCAATCCGCCATCTTGGATGTCCGCCATGTTGGATTTAAGACACGTGACTATTTTTCTCATATTCCTGACAGCAAACCCTTTCATCCATATCTTGGGGTTGAATTTCAAATAGCCTGTCCGCCATCTTGGACGTCCGCCATATTGGATTTAAGTCACATGACTATTTTTTCGTATTCCTGACAGCAAACCCTTTCATTTGATACCCATATCATGGGGGTGGATTTCAAACAGCCAGTCCGTCATCTTGGACGTCCGCCATATTGGATTTAAGTCACGTAACTATTTTTTTTGGTATTCCTGACAGCAAACCCTTTCATTTGATATCCATATCATAGGGGCGCATTTCAAATAGCCTGTCTGCCATCTTGGACGTCCGCCATATTGGATTTAAGTCACTTGACTACTTTATTTCATATTTCTGACAGCAAACCCTTTCATTTGAAACCCATATCATAGGGATGGATTTCAAACAGCCAGTCAGCCATCTTAGGGAGGCCGCCATATTGGATTTGTAATGACGTTTCTTAGCTGTAGTCATCTATTTTCATCAGAACTCAGAGCGTGTGCAAAATTTCAGCCTGCTAGCTTATCGGGAAGTGCCTCAAAATTGAGTTGCAAAAATCCAAATGGAATCCCTTCACTGCTCTGCTCCTATTCATTACAGCGTGATGAAAAGTATACTATAACCAGCTCAGGAGTATGAAAAATATTTGTACCAAGTTTCATTAAAATCCGTCAAATAGTTTTTGTTTCTGTAACGGTTATACAGACAGACAGACAAAAAATTTGCTGATTGCATTTTTGGCATCAGTATCGATCCCTAATCACCCCCTGATAGTTATTTTGGTAATATATTTCATGTACAGAAAGTATAGATAGCCTTGACATAATTTGACAAATTTCAAAAATCACAATTGTTTACCAACAGAGTGCACGTTCGGGCACGCAGCAATCGTGGCGGTAAGACCTATCGAGGCTGGATAGGCGTCACGGCGTCCAGACCTACCGTCTGACGCAGGTCCTCACCGGACACGGAAGTTTCGTTCGAGAGGTACCTGTGTCGGATGAGGAAGGATGTCACTACTGCGAGGATCGCCCGGAGGACACGGCGGAGCATATGGTGCAGGACTGACCCGTTTGGGCAGAGCCATGTCCTCACGACGGCGATAGGCGGCGACCTCTCGCGCCCGGCATTGGTCGAGGACATACTGCGGGGCGAGACGAAGTGGGAAGCGGTTGCCTCCTGCGAAGCAGTCATGCTAGCGTAGGAGGAGGCGGGACGCGTGGGGGAGAGGACAGTGTCCACCTCAAAACCCAGCCGCAGTGGTAGACGCCCACGGCGACGGACTTCTCAAGACGGTCTCCGGCCACCATAGGCGCGGGCATGCGGGCGGCGAATAATGGGCAACTCGCCGCCCGATCATAGACCATGTCCGGGTCGTCGGCGCGTTGTGTTGCACGCGCGCCTCTAAGAGCGTCAGCAAGATGATGGGGCCACCCTCTAGACTCTAGAGGGTGGCCCCATCATCTTGCTGACGCTCTCCGCGATCCCGGCATGCTTTGGCCCTCTAGAGTCTAGAGGGCCAAAGCATGCCGGGATCGCGGGACTAACGAATTACCATGACCCCGGAACGTAAAGGGCTATTGAAGGAAACCGTAGTTTTAAGTCAGTACAAGTCTGACAGTCCCTCCTGCCTTGCCCTGGGTCTGAGGACTCATTTGATTATGTAACCACGCTAAAAAAAACAGAGCGCACGTTTTGAGAATCATCGCGCCATCGCGGTTCAAACAACTCGACCCCATAATTTTTAACTCATAGGTCAGAGTCGTTTCGAATGGGCCACCCCAACCATTTATTTAAGTTGTTGTTGTTTATTAAGTTACCCTTTTTGTTTCAGATGTAATGCAGGTTACTCAGGAGCGAGATGTAAAGTTAACATATGTCAAGGATACTGTCTGAATGATGGTGTCTGTTCCCTGAACGAGAATAAACAGCCAGTGTGTCAATGTACAGGAAATTATACAGGAGCAAAGTGTGAAGTCAACGCATGTCAGGGATATTGTCAGAACGGTGGTGTCTGTTCCCTGAACGAGAATAGACAACCAGTGTGTCAATGTACAGCAGGTTATGAGGGTGACAGATGTGATGTGAAACGTGAAACACTTAGTGACTCCGACGATGTCGTACACTCAAAGGCAAACGAAGCATGGAACTCTTACAAACTTATATGTTCTGTTCAAGTTCTGGTGATGACATTGCTTATAAAATATACATGCATACATTTGTAATTTTTTAATTGTAGGATTTTTTTTTTTTTTTGCTTTTCCAAATAATTGATATAGCTCATTACTTTTTTAAGGTGTAAAGGTTTTGAAATGCCTCAAGGTCTTTTTATGAGACCAAAAAAATCGCATCTTTAAATAATATATTGTCTTTTATTTTTAATTTTTTGTGCTGTGTCCAACATCGAATAAATGTTTTTCTATTCTATTCAATTCTACGATGTAAATGTAAATACGTGTGGCTGGGTTTCTGTGTTTAGGGATAATTGAAGAAGTATTCAACAAGTTTTCAGAGTGCCTCAAACACTTTCGCAAAAATGCTAGTAGCTATTCATCTATTTTATATTTATTACACTTTTTTTTTTTTTTTTATCGTGGTAAAATCATCAAATGAGTCCTCCCACCCCGGGCAGGGCGGGAGGGACTGTCAGACTTGTACTGACTAAAATCCACGGTGTCCTTCAATAGCCCTTTATGTTCCGGGGTCACGGTAATGGTATAAGTCCCGCGACCCCGGCAGGCTTTGGCCCTCTAGAGAGGGGGCCCCGTCATTATGCTGACGCTCTTTGAGGCGCGCGTGGAACACAACGCGCCGTCGACCCGGGCATGGTCCATGGTCGGGCAGCGAGTTGCCCTTTACTCGCCGCCCGCATGCCCGCGCCTACGGTGGCCGGAGATCGTCTTGCGACGTCCGTCGCCGTGGGTGTCCACCACTGCGGGTGGGGCGGAGGGAGGACACTGTCCTCTCCCTCACGCGGCCCGCCTCCTCCTTCGCGAGCATGACTGCTTCGCAGAAGGAGGCGACCGCTTCCCACTCCGTCTCGCCCCGCAGCATGGCCGCAACCAATGCCGGGCGCGAGAGGTCTCCGCCTATCGCCGCCGTGAGGACACGTCGGTGCTCTGCCCAAGCTGGGCAGTCTTGCACCGTATGCTCTACTGTGTCCTCCGGGCGATCTTCGCAGTGGTGACACCCAGGCGTTTCCTCCTTTCTCCTTAGACACAGGTACCTCCCGAAACTTCCGTGTCCGGTGAGGACCTGCGTCATGCGGTAGGTCAGGACGCCGTGACTCCTATCCAGCCACTCCTCAAAGAGGGGTCTTACCGCCGCGATTGCGGCGTGCCCGATATTTATTACACTTAGATTAGCTTTCGCACTTTAGGTATTTTTTATATTTATAATTTAATGTGCTTATTATCTGGTTTCTAATAATAACAAACTTTCGGTAAAACCCACACACGGGCTGTGATATGTATCTTTAGTATGAAACAAGCTCGCATTTAATGTCTGTATGTTTGATTTTTATTGTTTAAACATCATCCTAATATAATATATAATGTATTACTGAGGGAGTTGTACCTAAACTGTGGAAGCATGCATATATTGTGCCCGTTCATAAAAGCGGATCCAAACGCAGTGTTGAACACTATCGTCCTATTTCGATCCTGTCTGCTTTGTCGAAACTCTTCAAGCGGCTATGTGCATAACGATATTTATCCTGCACTCCACAACAGCACGGTTTCATCAAACGGCGCGGGCGGTCGACAAATCGAGTGTGACTACGAACTCTATCGAAACTGCAAAATCGCTATTTTCTTTATATTTTTCAGAAATTGAAAGTCCTATGGGGAGGTTAGGGGCTCCGCCAATAAGACTCCGATGTAGATATACAACAGATGTATTTTAGTACCACTCACGATAATGGGTTTTCACATTTACAATAATAACGAGGTATTTCTAAGGCGTTACAATACAAATATATCGGAACAAGTTCTCTCCATTTTCTGTCTCAATATGAGAATCCGTGTTGCCAACCTTACAACATTAAATTGTCCATCATGTGGAGAATAATTGCAAGTACAGATAGATATTTACATAATTGGGTAGGTGGCTATTCGCCACAGTCCTATAATACTATCAGTTAAGAAAAGAGATTTTTTGAAAAACATAATATTTCATTAAGTTTTTCATCGAGCAAAATTGAAACCGCAACTGCGTTCTGTGGCATAATAAAACTTAAATTGCTGTCCTGTAAAATACGTGATTTGCAGTTTCGATACTGTTCGTAGTCACAGTCGAAATACTAATTTATTATTATTTTAAGCTTCTTGTATGAATGTGTTGACAGCCGTATACAAGTGGATGCAGTTTATACAGACTTCTGTAAGGCCTTCGACAAGGTGGGCCATGAAATACTACTAAGGGACAGTCTGAATCAAATTGTACAGTTCTATCGCACACCCTCTCAGGCTGGCCAATCACCGTCGATGATCAAGACTCTAGAGCTCAGAGTCGACCATCGTCACCGATAAGCCTCTTGGCCAGTTTGTCAATCGATTCAAGTGCATCGAGTTGGTATTTGGCAGACCCGTCTTAGAAGTGAGTTCCTTTGGCTATGTTGGCAATTTTAATTCGTCTACAAATATCCAGATAGATAGATGAGATTCAGCAGGGTTTATAACCAGTGTGTCGTAATGACTTACGGACGAAACGTGACACTTACCATTGGCCTGGTCCACAAATTCAAGGTTGCTCAGCGTGAAATGGAAAGAGCAATGCTCGGAGTTTCTCTGGTGGATAGAATTCGGAACGAAGTCATTCGCCAGGGAACCAAAGTAACCAACATTGCGCGTAGAATAAGCATGCTGAAGTGGAAGTGGGCCGGCTGTGTCTGTAGACGAACAGACGGTAGATGGAGCAGACATGTACTTTTTTTTTATTTTGGTAAAATCATCAAATGAGTCC
Organism: Agrotis exclamationis; assembly: GCA_950005045.1. NCBI lineage: Eukaryota > Metazoa > Arthropoda > Insecta > Lepidoptera > Noctuidae > Agrotis > Agrotis exclamationis. The sequence continues at coordinate 5,120,726 of OX465441.1, read as the reverse complement.
TCCCGCCCACGGCGTGACGTGAGGGACCGTCCGACTCGTACTGACTGAAATCCACAGTGATCCTTCAATAGCCCTTTACGTTCTAGGGTCACAGTTACCTGATGAGACAGTCCCGCGACCCCAGCAGGCTTTGGCCCTCCAAGGGGGCCGCATCAGATTGCTGACAGCGCTTTGGGGCGCGCATGGAACACGACGCGCCGTCGACCTGGGCATGATCCATGACGGACGGCGAGTTACCCATTACTCACCGTCCGCATACCCGCGCCTACGGTGGCCAAAATCGCCTCCCGACGTCCACTCCCGCGTCTCCCGCGGCGGCTGGGTTGTGAGGTGGAGACTGTCCTCTCCCTTACGCGTCCCGCCTCCTCCTTCTCTAAGCAGACATGTGCTAGAGTGGAGACCGCGAATGTGCAAACAGTGTATGACGACCTGCGGCAAGATGGGTCGATGATTTCAAGAATATGGCTGGCAGGGGATGGATGCGGACTGCCCAAGACCTGGAGGGGTGGCGCTCTTTGGGGGAGGCTCACGTTTAGCAGTGGACAGCAATAGGCTGATAGTATATTCAGCAAGCACCGTAGGGTCGTCGAATAGTTGCAATATTAACTACAACTTATCGCGTGCCTATTATGGCAGAAGTCACAGGTTATCAAAGTGAGATTACTTAAGTATAAATTGAATGATCTTTTTGGGAAAAACCATTGTATTGCTACTACATTCCACGAATGGTGACCAAGTGTGGACACAGTATTACAATCTGTTGAAGAAACGTTGTCCGTACAAAATGTATAGAACACAATGTGTGTTTTCGTTGTTATTGGTGTATGCGGGGTTGGTGCACTCCTTCGATTGGGGTAAGTTCAAGAATCATCACATCACAGAATGATAATGGTTGGTGGTTTACTCGTCATATGGATATTGTTTACTCGTCAGAACAGCTGAACGAATATTGATGTGACTTAGAAACAGGTTGTGTTGTAGTCAGAAATAACACATTTTTAGGATAGGACCGTTATACCGGTATTAAGTTCCCGTAGTTTTTATTTTAAATGTATTTTTCGCTTATTTTTTACATAGACGATATCATTACCGGTACACGGATTACAAAAATCTAGTGCACATAATTATAAGATTTTTTTATCAAATTATTTTCTTGTTTCAGAAATCGTAACCCGCATGGACGGTCGACTACAGTTCTATGATATGTACGGAAGACTGACGCATTCAGAGGCCATTCCACATAGTCTCGCTGTGAGAGTACTAACTTACGACCCTGTACACAACAGGGTACTGTTTGCTACCAACCATAATATATTCAGCTTTGATATAGCTTCAAAAACATTTGAAAACTTAGTTACAACAAAAACAAACACCTATAATTTATTTTATAGTGCGGCTTATGACCCAGTCTCAGAGATACTCTTTTGGAATGAAGACTTTGAACACATATACTCTGTTTCACTGAAACCTGGAATAACCAATAGATACGTACAAACATTTTTATCGGAAAAAGTCTATGATATGGACGTTGATATCTGCAGAGGGTGAGTCACTAACAATATGCATGCAAGCATCTTATAGGAAGCTTATACTGGGCTCTTCATGGACTACATACTTTAAAAGTACCGTTAAAGAGGGTTCCGTATCAAAATAACTACATTCATTTTAACTACTATCGATATAACTATATACGGTCAAAAGACCTACCAGTTGGTATAACTAGTGGTCGTTTCACATAAGTTTGTTATAAGTAATGTACGAAATACCTAATGGATAATTCACCTACGTTTAATTCAGCTACGGTTACTTTACCTACGTTTAATAGACCTTCGGTTAATTCAACTACGGTATGTTTAGCTAAAATTAATAGATATCCCTTTTACGGTATGTGTGATTTCATACACACGTCGACGGAACACCGCTTCTTCTGGGAGGTTTAAAAAAAAATAAGCCCCTTCTAACCTAACCTGTCCGTATCGGGGTGCCTCAAGTCGTTTTTACGACGCGTTTTTTTTCTCAGTGCCCAGTTAAGTACCTACACTCCTACCTAAATACCAGCTGAACAACTTTGTGCTTAGAAGAACGAGTAAAAGATGGTCGACTTCAAGGGCACCCTGAGGTTCAGTTTGGTTAGATTCCTTTAAACCCTGTAGACAGAAAAAGGAGCACCGCGTAGCGTGGCTCCGTCGACTTTACTGCGAAAGCCTTCTTCGTAGGCGAGTCGTCCATTAAGTACTTCAAACGTAGTTAAAACAACCAATATCTTAAAAGAACATTAGATGAAACGTTCGTTAGTGCAATCAATTTTAGGTCAATTAAAATTATGTCAGCTGAACAGTAGTTGAGTCGTCCAATATGTGTCTTGAACTTATGTGAGTCAACGGTAGCTATATAGAAAGAAGTTAAAATGAACTTAGTTATTTTGATACGGAACCTTAAAGAGCTATTAAAAGATATACATCTGCATTCTGGGCGTTTTTAGGGCACAAATAGGCCGAGGTCTATTTGTGCCCTCTTTTCATTTATTCATTATTATTAACACCCCATCTGCACCTAACAGTACACTCACATAAAATATATCAACTGTTATGATAACCTCCCTTACAATAGCAGCCAATAGTTTTTAACTGGGCACTAATTAAAATATTTTTTCAAACTATTTCAGGTTTATTTACTGGATGTCAGGAGCCTCAAATATAGAGCGGGCTCAGTTCAATGGCTTCCAGAGGGAAACTGTAGTACATTCAATCCAAGACAAGGGATCTATAAAGATTGACCAGCAATCACAGAAAATATACTTTTATCAGAATGGATTTATGGTTGACTGGATCAAACGTGCAGATCTAAATGGAAATAACGTAATAGATATTCATCCAATAGTTGAAAAATATGTGTACGCAAGACAGCAGTTAAGCTTTTCAAAGGGCCACATGTTCCTGACAGGTTGTGGTATCACGAACTGTTCCATGTGGAAAATACCAGAGAATACACCAACACACGCTATGGCTGTTTTTCCGTCTAATATATTTCTTTTTATTGAAACTGATAGCATTATTCGCGAAATGGCCGCCAAATACGACATTGAGGACGTAATTGGAAATGTTCAAGATTGTGAACGTCTGAAGAGTCTGCTACCAAATAAGCCAGTGTCCAACGCTTTGCTTTGTGTGCACGGCACGATAGTTAGCGGGGAATCTCGTTGTGAATGTGAACAGGGTTACAGCGGCGAGAGATGCGATGTCTCAGTGTGTCATAACTACTGTTTCCACGGAGAATGTAGCGTCGACGCTTTGGGAGAACCTAAATGCAGGTAAATACGTTCTTTGAATTCCTGCTACGCAGTATGGTGCCATATACAATGTATCCGGTTTCGGTCTATACAAAGGAGAATGGGCAATTTGGTTCCTTTTTTTTTTCAAAAAGTTTTTCGATTTATTTTACCCTTTTTAGTTCAGATATTCAATATCTTCGCAAAATCGTATATATATACCTATATATACTATACTTACTTACTTGTTATATACTAAAACTTTCTCGAGAATGTTACAAACACGTTTCTGAATACCGCATCAAATTGGTTTAGCCAAACGCAGGATAATTTCGGACAAACATACAATCGTCTTTGAAAATCTACAATTCAAGTAAGCAACAAAAACGTATACATGCGGGAAATGTTACACACAATTAACGAAAAGCAACCTAGCTACAATAAAATTATTCTTCGCTTCAAATAATTAATTTAAGTTTAATATGTTTGTTTGTTTGGCGCCGCCTCAAAATTTACTTTATTTGCTTTTCAGTTCGATCTTTCGTCGGTTTGATTTTTTACCCTTTTTTATTTCAGATGTAATGCTGGTTACTCAGGACCAAGGTGTGGACTCAATGTGTGTCGGAGATACTGTCTGAACGGCGGCGTCTGTTCCCTGAACGGGAATAAACAGCCAGTGTGTCAGTGTACAGGAAATTACACAGGAGCTAGGTGTGAAATCAATGCGTGTCAGGGATATTGTCTGAACGGCGGTGTCTGCTCCTTGAACCAGAACAGACAGCCAGTGTGTCAATGTACAGTACATTACTCAGGGGCTAAGTGTGAAGTCAACGCGTGTCAGATGGGATATTGTCAAAACGGTGGTATCTGTTCCATGAACGAGAACAGAGAGCCAGTGTGTCAATGTACAGCAGTTTACACAGGAACAAAGTGTGAAGTCAACGCATGTCAAGGATACTGTCACAACGGCGCCGTCTGCTCCTTGAACCAAAATGGAGAGCCAGTGTGTCAATGTACAGGAAATTACACAGGAGCAAGGTGTGAAGTCAACGCGTGTCAGGGATACTGTCACAACGGTGGTGTCTGCTCCTTGAACCAAAACAGAGAGCCAGTGTGTCAATGTCCAGTACATTACTCAGGGGCTAAGTGTGAAGTCAACGCGTGTCAGATGGGATACTGTCTAAACGGTGGTATCTGTTCCATGAACGAGAACAGAGAGCCAGTGTGCCAATGTACATCAGTTTACACAGGAGCAAGGTGTGAAGTCAACGCGTGTCAAGGATACTGTCTGAATGACGGTGTTTGTTCTCTAAACGAGAATAAACAACCAGTGTGTCAATGTACAGCGGATTACACCGGAGCTAAGTGTGAAATCAACGCTTGTCAGGGATACTGTCTGAATCACGGTTTCTGTTCTCTGAACGATAATAGACAGCCAGTGTGTCAATGTACAGCAGTTTTCACAGGAGCAAGATGTGAAGTCAACGCGTGTCAGGGATATTGTCTGAACGACGGTGTCTGTTCCCTGAACGATAATAGACAGCCAGTGTGTCAATGTACAGCTGTTTTCACAGGAGCAAGATGTGAAGTCAACGCGTGTCAGGGATACTGTCTGAACGACGGTGTCTGTTCCCTGAACCAATACAGACAGCCAATGTGTCAATGTACAGTACATTACTCAGGGGCTAAGTGTGAAGTCAACGCGTGTCAGATGGGATACTGTCATAACGGTGGTATCTGTTCCATGAACGAGAATAGAGAGCCAGTGTGCCAATGTACAGGAGTTTACACAGGAGCAAGGTGTGAAGTCAACGCGTGTCAGGCATACTGTCACAACGGCGGTGTCTGCTCCTTGAACCAAAACAGAGAGCCAGTGTGTCAATGCACAGCAGTTTACACAGGAGCAAGGTGTGAAATCAACGCATGTCAAGAATACTGTCTGAATGACGGTGTCTGTTCCCTAAACGAGAATAGAGAGCCAGTATGCCAATGTACAGCAGTTTTCACAGGAGCAAGGTGTGAAGTCAACGCGTGTCAGGGATACTGTCTGAATGACGGTATCTGTTCTCTAAACGAGAATAAACAGCCAGTGTGTCAATGTACAGGAAATTACACAGGAGCTAGATGTGAAGTCAACGCGTGCCAAGGACACTGTCTGAATGACGGCGTCTGTTCCCTGAACGATAATAGACAGCCAGTGTGTCAATGTACAGCAGTTTTCACAGGAGCAAGGTGTGAAGTCAACGCGTGTCAAGGATACTGTCTGAACGATGGTGTCTGTTCCCTGAACAATAACAGACAGCCAGTGTGTCAGTGTACAGCAGTTTTCACAGGAGCAAGATGTGAAGTCAACGCGTGTCAAGGATACTGTCTGAACGACGGTGTCTGTTCCCTGAACCAAAACAGAGAGCCAGTGTGTCAATGTACAGTACATTACTCAGGGGCTAAGTGTGAAGTCAACGCGTGTCAGATGGGATACTGTCAAAACGGTGGTATCTGTTCCATGAACGAGCATAGAGAGCCAGTGTGCCAATGTACAGGAGTTTACGCAGGAGCAAGGTGTGAAGTCAACGCGTGTCAGGGATACTGTCTGAATGACGGTGTCTGTTCCCTGAACGATAATAGACAGCCAGTGTGTCAATGTACAGCAGTTTTCACAGGAGCAAGATGTGAAGTCAACGCGTGTCAAGGATACTGTCTGAATGACGGTGTCTGTTCCCTGAACAATAATAGACAGCCAGTGTGTCAATGTACAGCAGTTTTCGCAGGAGCAAGATGTGAAGTCCACGCGTGTCAGGGATATTGTCTGAACGCTGGTGTCTGTTTCCTGAACGAGCATAAACAGCCAGTGTGTCAATGTACAGCAGTTTACACAGGAGCAAGATGTGAAGTCAACGCGTGTCAAGGATACTGTCTGAACGATGGTGTCTGTTCCCTGAACGATAGTAGACAGCCAGTTTGTCAATGTACAGCAGTTTACACAGGAGCTAGATGTGAAGTCAACGTATGTCAGGGATATTGTCTGCACGACGGCGTCTGTTCCCTGAACGAGCATAAACAGCCAGTGTGTCAATGTATAGGAAATTACATAGGAGCAAGATGTGAAGTCAACGCGTGTCAAGGATATTGTCAGAACGGTGGTATCTGTTCCTTGAACGAGAACAGAGAGCCAGTGTGTCAATGTACAGTACATTACTCAGGGGCAAAGTGTGAAGTCCACACGTGTCAGGGATACTGTCAGAACGGCGGTGTCTGCTCCTTGAATCAGAACAAAGAGCCAGTGTGTCAATGTACAGCGGGTTACAGCGGAGCAAAGTGTGAAGTCAAGGCGTGTCAGATGGGATACTGTCAGAACGGTGGTGTCTGCTCCTTGAATCAGAACAAAGAGCCAGTGTGTCAATGTACAGCGGGTTACAGCGGAGCAAAGTGTGAAGTCAAGGCGTGTCAGATGGGATACTGTCAGAACGGTGGTATCTGCTCCTTGAATCAGAACAAAGAGCCAGTGTGTCAATGTACAGCGGGTTACAGCGGAGCAAAGTGTGAAGTCAACGCGTGTCAGATGGGATACTGTCAGAACGGCGGTGTCTGTTCCATGAACGAGAACAAAGAGCCAGTGTGTCAATGTACAGCTGGTTACAGCGGAACAAAGTGTGAAGTTGACGCGTGTCAGGGATATTGCCTGCACGACGGTGTCTGTTCCGTGAACGAGAATAAACAGCCAGTGTGTCAATGTATAGGAAATTACATAGGAGAAAGATGTGAAGTCAACGCGTGTCAGGGATACTGTCAGAACGGCGGTGTCTGTTCCATGAACGAAAACAAAGAGCCGATGTGTCAATGTACAGCGGGTTACAGCGGAGCAAAGTGTGAAGTCAACGCGTGTCAGATGGGATACTGTCAGAACGGTGGTGTCTGCTCCTTGAACAAGAACAAAGAGCCAGTGTGTCAATGTACAGCGGGTTACAGCGGAGCAAAGTGTGAAGTCAACGCGTGTCAGATGGAATACTGTCAGAACGGTGGTGTCTGCTCCTTGAACCAGAACAAAGAGCCAGTGTGTCAATGTACAGCGGGTTACAGCGGAGCAAAGTGTGAAGTCAACGCGTGTCAGATGGGATACTGTCAGAACGGTGGTGTCTGCTACTTGAACCAGAACAAAGAGCCAGTGTGTCAATGTACAGCGGGTTACAGCGGAGCAAAGTGTGAAGTCAATGCGTGTCAGATGGGATACTGTCAGAACGGTGGTGTCTGCTCCTTGAATCAGAACAAAGAGCCAGTCTGTCAATGTACAGCGGGTTACAGCGGTACAAAGTGTGAAGTTGACGTGTGTCAGGGATATTGCCTGCACGACGGTGTCTGTTCCGTGAACGAGAATAAACAGCCAGTGTGTCAATGTATAGGAAATTACAAAGGAACAAGATGTGAAGTCAACGCGTGTCAGATGGGATACTGTCAGAACGGCGGTATCTGTTCCATGAACGAGAACAAAGAGCCAGTGTGTCAATGTACAGCGGGTTACAGCGGAACAAAGTGTGAAGTTGACGCGTGTCAGGGATATTGCCTGCACGACGGTGTCTGTTCCGTGAACGAGAATAGACAGCCAGTGTGTCAATGTTTAGGAAATTACATAGGAGCAAGATGTGAAGTCAACGCGTGTCAGGGATACTGTCAGAACGGCGGTGTCTGTTCCATGAACGAGAACAAAGAGCCGGTGTGTCAATGTACAGCGGGTTACACCGGAGCAAAGTGTGAAGTCAACACGTGTCAGGGATACTGTCTGAACGACGGTGTCTGTACCCTGAACGAGAACAGAGAGCCAGTGTGTCAATGTACAGCAGGTTATGAGAGTGACAGATGTGATGTTGCCGTACCTCACAATAAAGGTAAAAATCTTTTAAGATTCTTCACGTAGTTTCACGTAGATGAAGAAAGGAAGAATAGGATTCGGCAAAAAGCACACTCGTCTTTGGGACAAAACTGACGAATTTACTATCATAGATTTCGGCAGTTTGTCTCAAAGAATGTAAATTAATTTAGGGCCAAAACAGCAGTAACTTTTTTTATTTGTTTTAAGGTTAGAGTTTTTTTAATGGTTAAATACGTTTTTACAGATGTCTACTGAGGAAGAAGTATGACTAACGACGTGTACTTCAACTGTTTTTTAAAAAAGGATACCGTCGCATTGAGAACCTCCTCCATTTTTGAAGTTCGTTAATAAAGTAGGTACATAAACTCGCCCTACTTTTAATGAATTTCACCGAGCACATTATCAAATAAATATTTTATTATATTCAAATGTATTTGCCTTGACTATAAATAAAGTTTATCTTGTCAATAAATATAATACAATTTACTGAATGTTTTTTTTGTTAATACAAACTGTGTTATAAACCCTAAGGCTCAACTCACACCAAAAGAGCGTCGAAGCGCAGCGAAGCGGAGCGCAGTTTCAGTGTCATATGAATTTTAACTTTATTTTCATTGCTCTATTGCATATTATCGAAAGCGCGGAGTCGCATGGCTTCGTTTATAGAATTCGCCGGAATTCCCGCGGCACCGCAGGCATCCGCGCGACTCGTTCGAGTTTCTCATGCGGTAATAAGTATTATAGTAATGAAAATAAAGTTAAAATTCATATGACACTGAAACTGCGCTCCGCTTCGCTGCACTTCGCCACTCCTTCGGTGTGAATTGACCATAACCCTACCCGAAATAGATACCGCATCGGCGCCAATTAAAGACAAAGACATATATTCGTAGACTAGAATATGGTAGGTTTACAGGTGTTAAACATGGTTAGTACAGCATATCCACCGCATAAAGCGGCATACGAATATTTATGTTTACAATAAAGTAACACTTAAATTTAATTCAACATAAAATTAACGAAAGACATTTATAAACGCAGATAAGGCCTAATTAACTTAAACTAACTCAAAAAGTAAAACATCAGCAGATAAATAACAATAAACTATAGTTACATATCTATTAAATAAAATCCTTTTAAATCTTTTAAATCCACCATTTAAAATAAATTTAAATCCTTTGCCGGCAGTGAAGAGCGACCATAAAATGCACTTTTTTTATTTTAATGTTTAAAATATGCTCCACATAGTTTTTATATCATCGGCTCCAGACTAGGAATTTCTCCCGTGCCGATGGTGCGTTTAAACATTTAGGTACAGCCTTAGGTACTACAAAAACTTAAACATCTGTTGAACACTTGTTTAAAAAAAGTGTGACTGCAAAACGGACCTTATTTCAACGTCATATCTAACATTTTTTTAGACAAGTGTTCAACAGACGTTTAAAAGTTTTTGTGGTACGACGGTTACCGTCTTACCACAAGAAATATAAACATCTGTTGCACACATTTAAAAAAACTGTCAACGTCAAAATGAAATTTCTGCGTCTCATACCTTTGAAACTAATGATTCGCTCAGTATTCTATATTTGAACCACTAGCTTCGCTCATGTTTCAATCCTAGATGTAAAGACAAATCCAGTGGACCCAATTACGCTGGATTTATCTAATTTCATTTATGAGTTCCTATGGCCACCTTCCGCCTCAACCATCAGACAATCTCGAGGCATAGGTATTTTGCATTGCCACCAAAGATATTCAAGGATGCTTAAATTGAGCCTAATCGGACGTCAAGAAGTTGTTCTCACTTAGCTTACAAGACTTGACCGACCGTTTCAAAAACATACTTACAGAACAGGGCATGCTATATAAAAGCTTTAAGTAATAAATTAATCGTAATTGTTATAACTCAACATCATCACCTGCCTAACCTTATACCAACATTACCAACTATATTGGGTTCGGCTTCCAGTCGAACCAGATGCAACTGAATATCAGTATTTTATATGAAGCAATTGCACCTACCGGACCTCCACAACCCAGTAACTGGGTAATACGATACCCCATGGTAAGACTGGTTGTCAGACTATTAGAACTTCTGACTAACAGTAACGACTGTAAAAGATCTACAAATGACAGCCAGGACCGACGACTTTACGTGCTTTCTGAGGCACGGAGGACACTTGCTATGACAGATGGCCACCCATCCACAGACTAACCTCGGCAAGCGCGGCTTAACCCGGAAGGTCGGCCTGTGCGTATGTAATTATTTAGTATGTTTATAGTGGTTAAATCATCAAAAGAGTCGTCCTACCCACTGTCAGACTTGTACTGAGTAAAATCCATGGTGATCCCTTAATAGCCCTTTACATTCCAGGGTCACGGTTACCCGATAAGATAGTCCCGCGACGGCTTAGAGACCCCCATTAGAGGGCACGACGTGGCCCTCTAAGGGGGGCCCCGTCAGCTTGCTGACAGCTCTTTGAGGCGCTCGTGGAATACGGCGCGCCGTCGACAGCTCATATATTATTACAATAAAATATGTAATAATCATAATTATTATGTACTGCCTATGCACAATAGAATTTGGGAAATCCCATTGGAATTTTACCTCTTATCAAAAGACCTCTCGGGTTATCAATATGGGTGATATCTTATTCAGCTTGTATAAATACAATGACCGGAATGGAGAAAAATCATATTGTTTTCTGTATCCATCGGGTGGTGACCAAGTGTGGACACAACATTACAATCCGTTGAAGAACGTTGTCCGTACAAAATGTATAGAACACAATGTGTGTTGTCGTTGTTATTGTTGTACGCGGGGTTGGCGCACTCCTTCGATTGGGGTAAGTTCAAGACTACAAGCGGGTTGACCGTTAGATTATCAATGGGTTGTTGTAAATTTGCCACAAAGTTAATTTGCACTATTTTTTTAAACATCATACATTGAAAGTTAATTCGCCACATTTATGATTCAATTGTTCTACTATCCTTGCGGAAAAAAGGAATGGGGCGAATTTACAATGATCAAAATTAACAAAAGAAAAACTGTGGCTAAATTACACATACTTAGGTACTTTTTTCGTGGCGAATAAACTTTGTGGCAACAACAACCCTCATCAATGCACATTTTCAAATGAATATTCTTAGATTATAACCACCCTACCACAAAAAGATAAACATCTGTTGAACGCTTGTCTAATAAAATTGAGCAAATATAAAAAAAAGCCACGACGGTAAAAATCTAATTGAAAAAGAATAAAATAACTCAAAACCCCCGACTTAACCCTATTATTATGTAACGAAATATAACAATAACGTCTTTAATAAATACATCTCAATATAATAGTTATTTTTGCAACTGTTGTATAATCAGGGGTATTAAAACACGAATGTGGGTTTATCACACGAGGCGTAGCCGAGTGTGATAATAATATCACATGAGTGTTTATATTATACAACAGTTTCATACAAGAAACGCTGTAAATACTGAAAAGACGATGTAAAGTAAAAGAGTGAAAACTCGTGCTAAGGGTACCTACTGCTGGTGAAAATGTCATTGCATGAGAATGTTCTTTTTTTGAAATTCACAATATCACGCGTTTGGATGATATAATGATCATAATGTCATTGAGTGTTTTAATGTTGGCAATAAGCTAATTTTGTTATAGGTCCTTTTATAGAGGATTAATAGCATGAGCGGGGTTCGCGTAGCTGAATTTTGGGCTAAACAAAATATATAAAATAATTTGCCATCGACACGCTAAGAAGAAGAATAGCAAGATAGTAGATAAATAATTATTTCAACAGATTTGCTCGAAAAATGCGTTTACGAAGCCTGTATATATGTATAGTTCGAAAGTTAAAAATTACGCACCATACAACGGAACGTGCGGTAAAATAGGTACTCTCACCTAAGTACCTATTTTACGGCACGTCCCGTTGTATAGCACCGTGCGTTTTCTTTACGGTTTTTTTTTAATTTCCATTAAAAAAAATAAGAACTCCACCAAAGAGTTTCACATTATGAGAATAAACAGCCTGACTGATCGAACCTCTTTGGAAGCGCTTTTTGCTCAATACGTTGTCTCATTTTAATACTGAAGAGTAAATGAGACGAAGTATGTAGTTCTATTTTTCACCACGTGCATGTGGCGCCATTTGCAAATACGCGCCATTTTCATATTAGAAACTTCTAAAAAAAGTTTTTTTAATTACATTATTGTACTGTTTTCTCGCAAATGTGTTGAAAAACATTGTATTACACACGTGCGGAAATTGGTATTTACAAACTCGTGACTATGGTAAGCCCTCGACTTCATCACGGGCTTACATTCGTCTACTCGTTTGTAAAAACCAACTTACCGCACTAGTATCATAAATAACTTTATTAGACGTAGAAACAACCGAGGAATATCCGTCGGGGGCTGCCATTAAACCAGTTAAAGGTTTTCCAGTGACGTGAACACAATTATTGAAGAATTGTAGATGTTTAACGACGACATAACTACACTTATGAGTATGATTACATTTTTGTTGAAATTTCATATGGAAAAGGCAGCCCCCGACGGATATTCCTCGGTTATTTTTACGTCTATTATAATATTTCATTACATAATTGGGTAAAGTCGGGGGTTTTGAGTTATTTTATTATTTTTCAATTAGATTTTTACCAACGTGGTTTTTTTTTTAAATATTCAATTTTGCTTAATTTCTTCAAAAAAAGACTTCAAAAAAAGGAGGAGGTTCTCAATTCGTCGGAATCTTTTTTTTATGTATGTTCCCCAATTTCTCGAAGACGCCTAGACCGATTTGGAAAATTTTTCTTTTGTTTGAAAGGGTATACTTCCCAAGTGGTCCCATGATCATCAGGTCAGGTTCTGATGATGGAATCCCAGGGAAATCGAGGGCAAACCTCAAATTTTATAGGCCCGCACATCGTTTTTCGCAATTTTTATGAAGTAATTTAAGTACTTGCGTATGATAATCATCATCTCACGTAGCTGAGCTGATGATGAAAGGTACAACTCTTTAACAGTAAAGAGTAGGCATCGACTGATTTAGTTTGTGTTCGCATATCTCCGGAACAGCAAGTCCAATTTAAGTAATTCTTTTTTTGTTGTACTAGGTATTGTTTAACTTACGGAATACTGTAAGTTTTATCAAAATCGGTTCAGGAGTTTTTGAGATAGAGAATTTTATTAGCTTATTGTGCACTTGAGCGATGTGGTAACAACATCGCTCAAGTGCACAATAAGCTAATACGCCTTCAAAAACAACCACAAAAAAGGGTAAAATAATCTACAAAATAACTTTTCTTTCAGAAGTCGGTGGCAAAAAAGACAATGAAATGAAAAAAAACAAAGGCACCGACTTCTGAAAGAAAAGTTATTTTGTAGGTTATTTTACCCTTTTTTGTGGTTGTTTTTGAAGGCGGTTACATTTTTTTTTTTTTTTAGAGAGCATAATATACGAATTTATATTCTATAACTATAATACGTTTTAATTTTAATAATATTGCAATATAATCGTTTTACACTAATATAGCAGCGCCCCCTAGTGAGTTAATATAATAAGACTTATCTTAGACCATGCACCAATTCGTTTTAATATTACTGCAATATTATTTTGCACTAATATTGTAGCACACTCTAGTGAGTTACAGACGTAATTTTTATTATTTGGGAACATGCATTAAGGTGGATGCTCCAGGGTAGCCCGCGAAATTCAAAATTTCTTGGGTTTTTTGCAATTTGCAGGCCAGTGCTAGGTTGTATGTTGATTAAAATATTGATCGCGGCTGTAAGACGTATGTAGTTACACAATTATAATCAACAAAATCATCAATACAACGCTCTAAGTTCATAAAGCTTCAGGAATGACTTTTTATGTTATTTTTTTGTTCCTGAAGCTTTATGAACTTGGAGGGTTGTATTGGTGATTTTGATGATAATAGATAATTCTGTAAGCACTGGCCTGTAAATTGCAAAAAACCCAAGAAATTTTGAATTTCGCGGGCTACCCTGGAGCATCCACCTTAAGCTACCACGTACACATTGCTGAAAACAGAATTGTAATCGGACATTTTGTTTTGATTATATTGCAACATTGTTTTTCACTAATATTGTGGTGCCCCCTAGTGAGTTACAGCCATGACACCTGTCTAAGAACATGAACTCATCGAACACAAACCCGTTATTGAAAACCGCATCAAAATTGGATAATTCGTTTAGAAGATAGGTGGGAACTTTACTCTTTGCACAAACAAACATCCCTCACCCTAAACGCATAATACCTGCTCCGGAACTCCCACGGAACTGACGGAAGTCAGTTCCGTGGGTAAAAAAGTTGTAACTGCAAAACGACCCTTATTTCAACGTGGAATGTTGTTTTGACGTTAACAGTTTTTTTAGACAAGTATTCAACAGATGTTTAACTTTCTTGTGGTAAGACGGTAGGTAAAAGCCTGTCCAGAAACAAAACGTAACGTTCTTAGTGAAGCCACTTTTTTTTTAAATAAAAGTTTGAGTGAACGCCACGCACTCAATTGTATTTCTTGGAGATGTTCACTTGTTCTACGTAGGAATCGAACGACGGGGATATTTTTTCTACCATGTTTTTGACTTCAATTCTCAGAAGCCTACCGTTAAAACCAAGAGTACAAGCCTAGGAATTTGGGCATTCTCTAATCTAAAGTGGATGTTATTATTTTATTTTATTTCTAAAAAATATTTAAAACGCTTTGTCGAGTTGATCTCTAGATCTAAATTTTAAATAAATGCTAGTAGAGTGAAATCCCAGAGCCCCCAGACCAACCTCATTTTAGAAAAGAAATTTTGAGGGTTTGTAGTCACTATAAAGTTATACTGCTAATTTTCGAATTGATGGGCCCGCGCTTTATGAATTTCCCCTACAAATTTCAACACCGTCCCGACAGTATTTACATACTAGATCAAAAATAATCAAACACGTGATTTTGGATTTTTCGAAAATCGCCCCTCAAGTTGGTGAAAAGGGGTATTCAAGTTTAAGGGAACGACTTTAAGGCATCTGGGAAAATGAATGGCCCATCAGATTGGTCTGGCAGCTTACAAAATGTCTTTAAATAGTACCATGAGTAATATCATGTAAAATGTAGGCTTGCTAAAATGACGTAGTTGTGTAAGGTTTTTATCCACCTTTAGGTCGCGCTACCTGTGGAAGGGCTCCGCTTTCAAGCTAGTAAGTACGCATACTGTCATAACTTTATAGTAGACTACAAACCCTCAAAATTTCAGCTTTGCTAAAATGACGTAGGTCTGGGAGCTCTGGGATCTTGGTCTATAGTCATTAAAAGCTAACCCGGTATAGATTTTTTATTTTATTTCAGATTTCGTCACCCGCATGTACGATCGACTACAATTTTATGATACAAATGGAACACTGACTCACTCAGAGGTTATTCCGCCGGAAGAGCACATAAAAATATTAACTTACGACCCTGTACATAACAGGGTACTGTTTGCTGACCACCATAATATTTTCAGCTTTGATATAGCTTCAAAAACAATAGAAACTTTAGTTGAAAATACAAACAATTATGTTAAAAGTTTGGCTTACGATCCAGTCTCAGAGTTACTTTTCTGGAGTGAAAAACATAGAAACATGTACTCGATTTCATTGAAACCTAGATTTAATAACAGAGTTCCCGAGAAACAATTAATTTTGACGGAAGCTGTCTATGACATGGCTGTTGATATCTGCGGAGGGTAAGTTACTATCAATAATACTGTAAAGTTTTACAAAAAATCCACACCTTTGTGATAATAGGTAATTTAATAAGTAACGTTTCATAGTTAATGTAACAGAACCAGGTGCCTGTACCGATGGTAGTGATTTGAGTGACTCAAATTTCATAATTTCAAATTATTTCAGGTTTATTCACTGGATCTCGAAAGACTCAAATGTACAGAGGGCGCGAATTAATGGCTCCCAGAGGGAAACCGTGGCCGATTCAGCCAGTAAGAATTTCGTAAAAATTGACCAAAATGCACAAAAAATATACTGGTATTTGTCATCAGACGTAAGTACGGTCTCTTGGCGTACCATAAATTATGCAGATTTAAATGGGACGAACGCAAGAGAAGTACACCAAGAAGTACGACCGCGAGGTTATTACGAAAGGGTGCGGTTGGCTTTTTCAAAGAATCATATCTACTGGCGAATTTGTGATAATTCTATCAGGAACTGTTCCGTCTGGAAAATACCAAAGAATGCTCCGAGAGACGTAGATGTTCTTGTTGAACCTAATCTTTTAACTAAAAGTGATCAATATATTTGGGGAATAGACGCCAAATACAACATTGAAGATGTAACTCGTGGAGTTCCTAACTGTGACCGTTTGAAGAGTCTGCTACCAAATAACTCAGATGCAAGCCTGCTTTGTGTGCACGGTACGAAAGTTAACGGGGAATCTCGTTGTGAATGTGCACAGGGTTATATCGGAGAGAGATGCGATATCTCAGTGTGTCATAACTACTGTTTCAAAGGAGTCTGTACTGTGACTGCAGAGGGAGAGCCCAAATGCAGGTAAGTAATAAAACATGTTCATCTTGTTAAGGAACATTTCTTAGAGAGTGCGCTATTAACAGATTTTTGAAGTAGCTTTTAATACTCAATACATCTAAAGTAAACTTCATCACTATCTATATGTCGTCTTTAGAAATTTTCTTTAAAAATTATTTCAATGTGAGTAATTTTAACTCGAGGTTGACGACTACCTAAATGTTGAACCAACAAACTTTTTATTAGACTGCGACAGAAGGGGTTCCCTCTGTCATCTTGATTTAGTTGCAGTTTTCTTTTTCGTCAAAATCGAGCTCGAGACTACTTTCAATGTTTTACGATATCCCTAATAGTTAGTAATCCCTAACAGTTGAAATTTCACCCTGTATTGCCTACGTATTTTGAAGGTACAATCAATCTAACTCGACCACCCTGATGGGGTTTTGACTATTGAGGAAATTCTCAATTCGACACGTAGGTACTTGTCGAATTGAACCTATTGTACCTATTCCAATTGCTTTTCCTTTTGACCAAAAGGTTGACTGGTGGATAATGCCCTGCGGCATTAAGCCTTATTTATCACAATTGTTTATGGAAGTGTACAGTACAGTGTTTGGGTTGGTTTACCGATACTTTAAAGGGATATTGTACACAACTTTTATTGCCAAATCTTCCTTTTAAAAACCTGACCCAACACCTCGGGGATGGTTCTCACTGAAGGGTACGCCCTCGCAGTTCGACGTAAAATAAACATTAAAACCATGAGCTATGCCTAAGCAAAGATAATCTTAACAATTATTACCGTTTTACTACAAAAAAGTTAAATATCGTTGAACACTTGTCTAAAAAATCTGTCAACTGTAAAATGGCATTTGACTTTGGGGTCGATTAGGTATATTATGGTCGTAGATAATGTCAGTCCATAAATTTACCCCAAACTTATGCTGAAAAGGATTAGTTCCCTAAAGTATGCGTTACCTACTTCGTTTAGAATAAATTACACAAAGTAAGGTTAAATTAAGCTAGATTCTAAAACATCAATCCACCAACGCCGGTTTAAACCATTTACATACATTTATCAGTTTCTTTGTTTATCAAGTTACCTACCCTTTTTAACAGACTTCAAAAAAGGAGGAGGTTCTAAATTTGGTTGGTTTGTTTCTTTTTTTTATGTATGTACACCGATTACTCCGAGGTTTCTAGTCCGGTTAGTCTAATTCTTTTTTCGTTCGATGCAGTATACTTTCCCATTGGTCCCATAAAAAAATCATCGAATTTGGTTCAGTACTTTTTATTTTGTTTATGTATAACTCTATATTTCAGATGTAATGCTGGTTACTCAGGAACAAGGTGTGAAGTTAACCCATGTCAGGGATACTGTCTGAACGACGGTGTCTGTACCCTGAACGAGAAGAGAGAGCCGGTGTGTCAATGTACAGCAGGTTATGAGGGTGACAGATGTGATGTTTCCACGTCTCTGATCAAATGTAACCAAACACAAGATGACTCAGACGATGTCGTAGAATCAAACACAATCGGACCATGGTAGTCTTACAGACTTCCTCTCTCCGAAACTCACATATTTTGCTGAGCCCGACAGGGTCCATGTTATGATCTAATTATAAGTTTTACCACCTAAGAATACAATATGTGGAATGCAATAAAAGTTTTGAGTACTGAGTAAACTTATATTATGTTCTGAGGCCTTATCATCAGTACCCTTAGCACGAGTTTTCACTCTTTTACTTTACAGCGTCTTTCCAGTATTTACAGCGTTTCTTGTATGAAAAAATGAAACAGCGCCTCTGATGTGTGAAGAAGGAACTAATTTTTTCCTTGAAAATTGTCAATTTGAAGTTGTCAAAGTTCCAGTTTACTTTACGTCTCAAATACTGAAAACTCGTGCTCAGGGTACAGTTTTCACTTATTGTGACGTAAAGTAAACTGGAACTTTGACATTTAATTTCAAGGAAAAAATTAGTTTTTTCTTCGCACACCAGAGGCGCTGTTCCACTTTTCATACAAGAAACGCTGTAAATACTGGAAAGACGCTGTAAAGTAAAATAGTGAAAACTCGTGATAAGGGCTCTGTTTAAGTTCTGGTGATGACATCGCTTATAAAATATACATGTGTATATTTGTGATACTGTACAGTCAGACATGTGTAATGTAAAGATAGCAAATTAAAAAACAGCGAAATATTCCAGAGTGATCACTTTAAAGACTATGAAATAATTACTGTAATATCCATTATTTCATCCGCTTCTCGACTCCTATTGGTCGATTAGATGATTCAGTTTCGTGGTTCATCTAAACTCTAAAGTGTACAACATTATTTTTAGTATATGCGAAACCTTTTTGAAATATCGTGTGGATTTACGAGGTTTAAAATTGAAATAACTTTTCATAAGTACAGTCGGCCAAGAAAGTGGTGTACCACCCTAAGGTTGAATATCGCTTGCAGATTCATAGGTGATAAAGATTAGTTTCGCTTGCAGATCGATCTGACAACTTCTATTGCTGTCTTTATCTGATTATTGATAACGACTATTACTGTTTGTAACGTGACAGCTGTTCTTAGTTTGAACTTGATGGAACCAATGACGTCGTAAAATCAACGGCGGGGGTCTGTAGATTTTGATGACAAAATTGTATCTACAAATTCAGAATTGTAATCAACAAGTTACATAAAATTGTAAAGGCACAAGGCGAATCCACAAACCTACAATTTCTGTAAACTTGTAATTACAATATCAATAAAAAACAAGCTAAAAATAGATTTATCCTTTTATTACATTTCTACAATCAATTTTAAAATACTTATAACAAACAAAAACATAGCATATATAGTAATATTTAGAAGATATTGAAAATTTTTAAAAATTAGAAACGGGTGTAACCGCCGTTGGCCTCTATAACCTCTAAAAGACGAGACCTCATTGAACCAACAAGCCGTGAGCAAATATCGGTTCCCCGCATTTCCTCCCAAATATAATTACAGTGACTAATAAGAGCTTGTTTGGTTCTTTCATTTTGATGCGACCATCGTTGGACCATAAGGCCCCAAAGATTTTCTATCGGGTTGAGGTCCGGCGATCTTGAGGGCGACTGAATTACCCTTACGTCAGTGTGTGAACGAAACCAGGCTCTTACGATCCTCGCATTATGAATTGAACAATTATCTTGAACAAAATCAAATTGTGGCACTTCGTTCTCCGGGTAAACATTACGGACTGTCGGTAGCATTGCATTCTGAAGCACGTCGATATAATTTACAGCCGTCGCTCGAGGAGGTAGAGAACACAATTCTCCTACATCATCCGCACTCATCCAGCCCCAAATATTTACGGAAATTCGACCTGATTCTCTATTTGGGATTACATGATCATCTTTATACCATGTTGAATTATATCGCCAAAGGTGAAGACGTCCATGCTGACTGGATTTAAACGTTTTTTCATCACAAAACACTGTATTAGACCAATCAAACTCTAAGTGCTCTCTGGCGAAGTTCAGACGAGCAGAATATATTTTCTTGGCGTAATGCCTGTGGTGCAACCCCATGTAATGTAGATGATTCCTTATTGTTTGGGCACTCACATCGAACATCTCCGCAAAATGTTTTGTGGGCTTAAAACCATTGATTTCATATTCCCGTCTCATGAATTCTCTATCGTTATTGGAGAGTGCAGGCCGGCGACCACTTCTTCTGTGATCCAACAAACTTCCCTCCTCTCCTTCACGACGAATCCAAAAGCGGACAGAACGCCTCGATATATTCAAATTCCGGGATATCGCACTGATACTGCTTCCCTCATTAAATTGGGCAATTATTTGTGCTCTTTCGGCAATGGTCAAGTTGGCAGGCATTGAGATGATTTTATATGCAGTTGATTGAAAAATAACACGGAAAATATATCGATTTTTTGCATATACAGTGGGTTGCCAAATTATTAGGGACAGTTGCAAAAACACGGTATTGCTAAAGTATTTGAATTAAATTAATTATAAAAACACATTTTTTTATATGGTAAAAGCTTTAATATGATAATACAACTATTTAATAATTATAAAATAATAATTCTACAATAAAATGTCAAAAAATAAGTTTTATACAAAAATAAATAAAAATGCAGACAAATAAATCAGTATTTCGTGACATTTCCCTTTGCCTCAATCAGGGCTGCTATACGCCTGGGCATACTTTCTATGCACTTTTTTGCACTTTCTTTTATATTAGGGTTATGGTGCCACACATTAATCAGTTTTTCAATGAGTCTTACTTTGGTGGTTATCTTCTCCTTGGCTATTTCTGCCTTGGTGATCTCCCATAGATTTTCTATGGGGTTCATGTCAGGAGAATTGCCAGGCCAAGGTAGAACTGGGATGTTGTGGTCTGCCAGGAACTTGGTTACGCTCCTGGCTTTATGGCACGGTGCTGAATCGTGCATAAACACGAATTCTTCACCGTCCGGAAACCATTCTTCAAGTGTCGGCAATAAGCGATTTTCTAAAACTTGCCTGTACTGGTCTTGTTTCATAGTTCCCTGGACGATGTAGAGGCGCCCAACCCCTTTGGCGCTTATAACTGACCACACCATTACTTTAACAGGGTGTTTTACCCTCTCTACAATGCAGTCAGGGTGGTATTTTTCACCTGGGCGTCGTCTGACAAAGCTGCTCTTGTCGGCTAAAATTTCGAATGACGATTCATCTGAGAAACACACCTGTAAAAAATGAAAAGTTGCTTATATTTTTGGATTTAGGTATTTTAAATTGTAGAAAACATCAATATATTAATACAATCTGACCTTACTCCAGTCTTCAACAGTCTTATGGCGGTGTTCACGAGCCCAGGCAAGACGTTTTTTTTTCATTGCCTCTGTCAGCCTTGGTTTTTTTTGCGGGACGATGTCCTGTCAGGCCTTCTTCTGCCAACCTACGCTGTACAGTTCTTTTGGATATCATAATTCCTGACTCCTGAACCATCTGGGTCAACAATCCAGCACTTTTCTTTCTATTTTCTAAACCGATATCCCGTATTTTTCGGTCTGTACGTGGGGTTGTGATGCGTTTTCGTCCGCAATGACCTTTTCTTTGAGGAGTTATTGGCTGATCCAGTTCCAAAGAAATTTTTATTTTGTTAACTGCTGACTTAGAAACACCAGCAATATCTGCTATCTGCCTTTGGGAATGACTGGTGTGTTGTAGCAGTGTTTTAATTTCGCTTTTCTTTTTTGGGGTCAAATCACAACCTCTACCCATGCTGAAACCCAAAAAAAAAAAAAAAAATTGTATTATTGCAATAATAAGCACTAAAAATAAATTTTATAAACATAAAATAATAATACTTACATTTAAAATTAATTTGAGGCACTAAATACCAAAATAACTTTGTTTAGAATATTAAAATTCAACTTCCACTAACACGCGTCTTCAGCAAACTGTAACACTCACTTAACTTAAAAATTTGTAGAAAATAATCTTACCATCTAACTCCACAAAACCACTTACAAAATAAGTTATAAACAACAGGCAAACATAAATAAAATATTCCTGCATCACTAACACCACTTAAAACTGCAGTCAAGTGCATCCAAAGTAAGAAATTGATAAAAAACGTGAGTGTCCCTATTAATTTGGCAACCCACTGTATTTGACAAAATGTCAATTGTCAGTTTTCTTTTTCAAATGGAATTCGGTTGTCTATTTAAATAGTTTTTATTACTTTTGTTTGGAAACATTTCAATTGCTTTGTAGAAACTAATGTCCTTTTCATTTATACTAAAGGTTAAAATGTCATGTACTTATATGTGACATATGACGTATGAATACTAAATACATAGGTTTACGTCATGATAATGTTGTCTCTTTCAGTAATATCTTTTTATAACGAACCTTGTTGTAATTTTCGATGACCGGGAAACTAAATCAAAACTGGTACACCACTTTCTTGGCTGACCGTACAACACGTGAATACGATTTTATTTTTTTTGACAGATGACAGTTCTACAAGACCATAGATGACACTAATGACCCCCTTGAGATATTTATATTATTATTTCATGTTTTTATTAAAACTAACTCTATGTAAAGAAGCCAAACCAGGGAATGCAAAGTCTATCAAAAAATTAAAATTGGTCATTAGTGATTTTTTCTGATAAAGAACCAATCTAAATACTGAAGCGACACTCAGAGGATAAGGGGAAAAAGGGAACTAATATTTATGGTGCTGCTCACACGTTCCATGCCCTTATGAGAAGGCGTAATTTTTTACAAACCTGAATATAGTTTATTCAGAATCAGGAACTGATTCGATTCCAATAATTTTTACACCATGTAATTTTTTTTTCAAAATATTTTAATTCCAGTTAATTACAATACAATCACCGTACGGTTAGGTACCTACCTATTGCCCAACTATTATCACGAGTGCGCAGGAGACGCGGTTTAGCGGGTTTACTGCGAAATGAGCATGTTTTTGAACGGACAACCAGGTAATATTCCACAACTATCACACAACGCCATCTAGTCCCAAGCTAAGCAGAGCTACAGCCGGTGGAACTTCAGGGAGCATTTCCTGAGTTTGGCCCCAAAGCTGAACCGGGCAGCAGCCGCCCTCAGGCGACTCCTGCCTAATCTCAGCGGGCCAAACGCCTCCTGCCGTAGGCTGTACGCCGGTGTCGTGCGGTCCATGGCCCTCTACGGGGCCCCCGTGTGGGCCCTGAGCATCCGGACGCGACCACTAAAGTTGGTCGCATGCCAGAGGGTCATGGCTATCCGAATGATCCGGGGATACCGCACGATCGCCGGCGAATCGGCCAACCTGCTTGCCGGATTACTGCCCTGGGATCTGGAGGCGACTGCCCTCCAGCGCGTCTATGAGTGGCGCGTGGAGGCGCAGCGCCGGGGAGAATTCCCGCTGCCCCGACAAGTCGAGGCGCGGCGGGAAGAGGTCCGGCGCGATCTCAGGGCAGCATGGAGGGGACGATTGTCGCAACCGACGGCCGGGCACGCCGCAATCGCGGCGGTAAGACCCCTCTTTGCGGAGTGGCTGAATAAGAGTCACGGCGTCCTGACCTACCGCATGACGCAGGTCCTCACCGGACACGGAAGTTTCGGGAGGTACCTGTGTCTAAGGAGAAAGGAGGAAACGCCTGGGTGTCACCACTGCGAAGATCGCCCGGAGGACACAGTAGAGCATACGGTGCAAGACTGCCCAGCTTGGGCAGAGCACCGACGTGTCCTCACGGCGGCGATAGGCGGAGACCTCTCGCGCCCGGCATTGGTTGTTGGTTGCGGCCATGCTGCGGGGCGAGACGGAGTGGGAAGCGGTCGCCTCCTTCTGCGAAGCAGTCATGCTCGCGAAGGAGGAGGCGGGCCGCGTGAGGGAGAGGACAATGTCCTCCCTCCGCCCCACCCGCAGTGGTGGACACCCACGGCGACGGACGTCGCAAGACGATCTCCGGCCACCTTAGGCGCGGGCATGCGGGCGGCGAGTAAAGGGCAACTCGCTGCCCGGCCATGGACCATGCCCGGGTCGACGGCGCGTTGTGTTCCACGCGCGCCTCAAAGAGCGTCAGCAAGATGACGGGGCCCCCCTCTAGAGGGCCAAAGCCTGCCGGGGTCGCGGGACTTATCTCATTACCGTGACCCCGGAATATAAAGGGCTATTGAAGGACACCGTGGATTTTAGTCAAACTTTTCTCATGGGTAGGAATCGAACCCACGACCTCTGGCATAGCAGTCAGGGTCACTAACCACTAGACCAACAGGCCTGTCAATGTATGTGTAATATACAAGCTTATAACTTTGTGCTTTTTTATGATACGGTTTTACAATTTTGTACATTAATTCTTTACACAAAAATTAATAGATTTAAAAAATCTAAAAACCCACGTTTTTAAATGTCCTAAAAAGAAGAAAATAACCCTACGGGGCTGAGAGAGGGGCCACTCAAAACGTGGGGGCGTATATTATATAAGGGATTATTTATGGGATATATTTACATGACGTGAGATCGTAGGTGTAACTTGCAAAGATACGCCCCCACGTTTTGAGTGGCCCCTCTCTCAGCCCCGTAGGGTTATTTTCTTCTTTTTAGGACATTTAAAAACGTGGGTTTTTAGATTTTTTAAATCTATTAATTATTTTATTATTTTTATCATTGTTCATCGGGTTTGAAGCTACCCTGAAAATTTCAGCCTGCTAGCTTATCGGGAAGTGCCTCAAAGCCTGTCCGCCATTTTGGACGTCCACCATATTGGATTAATAGCCTAGCGTAGCATCAGCCACATGACTATTTTTTTCGTATTCCTGGCAGCAAACCCTTTCATTTGATACCCATATCACGGGGGTGGATTTCAAACAGCCAGTCCACCATCTTGGACGTCCGCCATATTGGATTTAAGTCACGTGACTATTTTTTTCGTACTCCTGATAGCAAACCCTTTCATTTGATATCCATATCACAGGGGTGCATTTCAAATAGCCTGTCTGCCATCTTGGACGTCCGCCATATTGGATTTAAGTCCCGTGACTATTTTTTTCGTATTCCTGACAGCAAACCCTTTCATTTGATACCCATATCATGGGGGTGGGTTTCAAACAGCCAGTCCGCCATCTTGGGGAGGCCGCCATATTGGATTTGTTATGACGTTTCTTAGCTAGTTATGTATTGTCATCAGAACTCAAAGCGTGTACAAAATTTCAGCCTGCTAGCTTATCGGGAAGTGCCTCAAAATTGAGTTGCAAAAGTCCAACCGGAACGACAAACAAACAAACAAATAAACAAACAAACAAGAAAAGTGAGTGTATAAAAACGTGGGAAAAACTAGACAGGTTTATTGGGTTTCGTGTAAACAAAAAATAATGTTGATTAATATGTAGTTTATTTCCACTTATTATTTAGTACATTAATTTAGTTTTTAGCTTAAGTTACCACTTAAGTTCGTGAATGTTGGTTCACCTGTTATTGGCAACAATATAAGCCTTTTACTCATAAATACCTACACTATTTATTAATTTATATACAGAAGCTGTTGGTGTACCTTTATTAATAAATAAATAAGTATTTTGAACTGATGATTATTATCGTTGCTTATCTGATGTGATGACATTTTGAACCGTTTATGTTTTAAGCTAATGTTATTCTGATTCATTGAAAAATTAAACTATTGATTTTGATTGCTGAGACATTTTGGTTTTTGAAGTAAACTATCCCACCCGAAGTAAGTCGCGTACGTTAGTCGCCCGTACGAATATAAAATATGTTCTAAATAGCGCCATACTGTGGATCTTCGAGAGACAGTCTTCCATCGTGTAACAAGTTCCATTAACTTTAGACGAAAACGGTATCGACTTGATAACGGTCGGTGTCGGCGACGAGACCCACGTAGGGACACGAGGTGCAATTAGTGGAAGGAGCGCCTCCATAGTGACAGTGTTGTGAAAGCGAAATTGTGTATGTCGGCGGCGAGACCCACGCAGGGACAAGGGGTGCAAGTAGTGGGAGGACTTTTGCCGTTGTACAGTGTAGTTTGTAAGGAATTTTGCAAGGTGATTTTCTAATTGGAATTAATTATGTTTATGTTGATTGTACATTTATAATTCTTATTAGATTATCTTAGTCATTCATATTAGATTCTAGTTAGATAAGTTTCTTTTATGAAAATTGGAAAAAGTTTGAAATTTCTTAGATAATTACGTAACTTGAAAACTCACTTTTTTGTTTATGCATGTACGTTAATTAAAGTGTTAAAAAGGGTTGTATTTCATTGTAAAAATAGGTTTACAAGTTGTTTCATGAAGATCGGTCCAGTAGTTTTCAAGTTATTACGATTTTTGTAAAGTGAAAATTTTGTTCCTAAGTAAGTTTTAGTATTTTTGTTCTAGGAAATTTTTTGTATATTCATATATGTAAAATATGTTTATTTTATAATAAAATAGAAGTAAGGACGAATCTAAATATGTATAATACATAGCTGTAAGGTTGAAATTTGAAGTAAATAAAGGCTACGAAAGTTTCGGTCTTAGCGAAAATGTAAGGAAAAACAGGCTCAAAATACGAGGGCCTCTATAAGGTAACAACGGCCGGTATAAAAGCCGGAACGAACACCGGCACTGCGTCAGTCGCAGCCGAGCCACCGAAGAGGAAACAACACTAGAAAAAAGAAGACCGAAGCCTTCAAGATTTGAACTCTAGTGCAGTGTTTCATTCCGTTGCCCGTGGTCCCAGCCCCAGTATTATTTCTGAAGTCGTCAAACGTTACGCATTCAGGGGTGCGTGGGTACGTGCGTCACCAGCAACGCAAGGCACGTGCGTACAAAGGGGCACAAGGGGGCACGTCGAAAAGTTTTCCGTTCCTCCCCTCTCCCTCATTCGGCGGAGCACCGTTGGTCATCCCGGTCCGTCCGCCACAAGTTTTTGGTCCTTCGTGAACCGGATCCCTGTTGGAAGGTGGTGCCAGAAGAGGTACCCAGAAGAGTACCAGAAGAGTACAGAAGATAAGAAGATTGCAAGATGCCCGTCACCAGGTCTCAGAAGGATGCTCCCTCACGTCCCTCGTCACGTCCTTCCGTCAAGGACGCGGCAGAAGAAGGTTCAAGGGCAGAAGGGGTCACGTCTGCGTCAGCGTCATCGGGTACAGCAACCACGTCGGGTACAGCGACTACGTCGGGCACGAACACTTCTTCAGGCACAACGACTACAGAGGGGACCACGGCAACGGAAACAACGAGAACTACGGTTGCGACCACCACCACAGCGGCTTCAGAGAGCAAGAAGGGAACAGAAGCCACCCGTAAGGAGACGACAGAGAAGACCCCAGATCAGGCCCCGGCTGAGGAGGTGTATGGGTCAAGAACCACTCTTAAGCCGATGGGGGTCAGTCGTCGCACCAGGTCAGTGAAGACAACGAGCACCTCGGCCAGAAGACGCGAGCTGGAAGCCAGAGAAGAGTTAGCACGTCTGGAGCTGAAGCAAGCACAGGCTGCGGCCAAGCTAGCGCGCGTCAGGTTGGAGCTGGCACAGTATGAAGATGAGGACTCCGTTGATGAAGATCAGGAAGATCGAACAGCACAGGTCCAGAACTGGATCGAAACGTCGGTACTAAATGAAGACGTACCAGAACAAACCGAGCTACGAGGTCAACGCCCCCCCGAGGACCCGAAGAAAGTCAAAGCCGAAGAGAACTCGGCAACCAAGGGAGCTACGATCGAAATTCAAGCGCTAGCGTCGGTGTTAAAGGAAGCTCTTACCACAAGGGAAGGACCAGCGTCGCAGCCGAAGTACATCCATGAGTTACCGTTCTTCGACGGCAGCAGCAGCGAGTGGCTGGCCTTCAAAGTAGTCTATGAAGATACGGCGCCAATGTTTAACGACGTTCAAAACATGGCAAGACTAAGAAGAGCATTGAAAGGAAACGCAAGGGAAGCCATCAAGAGCTTATTATATTCGGAAGCATCTCCACTGGAAGTGATGCAAGCTCTTCGAAGAAGATACGGGAGGCCGGACGCACTAGTGTTGGCGGAACTGGAAAAAATCAAGACGTTGCCGAAGATATCAGAGAATCCCAAGGACATATGCATCTTCGCAAGCCAAATCAACAATAGTGTGGCGGCCATCAGAGGATTGAAGAAACCCCAGTATCTACATTCGCCGGAAATGGTGAAACAAATTATCGAGAAGATGCCAACGGTCCTGAAGTTCCGCTGGTACGACTTCACTGCAGCATCAGAAGAAGGCGAGTTCTCCAACCTGACACTGGTGTCCAAGTTCCTGAACATAGAAGCAGACAAGTGTGGAGCCTTCGCGACTATAGAAGAGAAGAGCGGGTTCAAGAGGACTCATCGACAGGCGGCGCATTCTGCGAAAGAAAAGGAAAGGAGCTCGAACTTGAAACAACAAGAGAAGACTTGCCCTATGTGTGAGGGCGAACACTTCCTCGTCGAGTGTCAGAAGTTCAAGAACGCGTCGGTCCAAGATCGGTGGGCAACAGTAAAGAAGAGTCGCGTCTGCTTTAAGTGTCTTCAAGGAAAGCATAGGAAGGAGAGCTGCAGGAAGCCATCGTGCAAGGAGTGCAAGCGGTGGCATCATCATCTGCTGCACGTCGAGTCAGAAGAAAGGAAACCCGAAGACAAGAAAGAAGATAAGGAACCACAAGAAGGAACAAGTGTCGCCGCATCAGTGAACGCGGTCAACAGTACGAGGGCGTACTTGAAGATAGTTCCTGTGGAAGTCTTCGGGTCAAAAGGATCCAAGAAGATACTGGCCCTCATGGACGAAGGGTCAACAGTGTCACTGCTGGACGAGAAGATAGCGAAAGAGGTCGGCGCTCAAGGAAACACGGAAGAACTGGTCATCGAGACAGTGGGAGGCAAGCTACTGAGGAAGAAGGACTCTCAGACATTGGACCTGATAGTGAAAGGTGCTCAGGGAAGCAAGAAGACATTGAAGAGGGTCCGAACCATCGACGAGTTGAAGCTTGCGCCGCAGTTCTTAGACAAGAAGAGGATTGAAGATTGTAAACACTTGAAGAAGATCGCCGACTCTCTCTATTATACAGGGGAGTCACCACAGCTACTCATCGGGCAAGATAACTGGGAGCTGATCGTGACTCGAGAAATAAGAAGAGGCAAACCAGGGGAACCAGTCGCTTCAAGAACAGGACTCGGCTGGGTGCTACACGGGTTGGATAGCAGCGGAGGCACGAAGCCAGTACACTTCCTGAACACGTGTCTTCACATCAACACGGCTGAAGAAGAGATGCATCAAGCCATCAAGGAACACTTCGCCATTGAAGCACTAGGGGTGTTACCAAGAAGACCCACCACTGACTCAGAGGGAAGAGCACTCGCCATCCTGGAAAAAACCTGCAGAAGACTGGAAGATGGTCGATTCGAAGCTGGGCTCCTGTGGAAGAATGAAGAGGAGCAGATGCCGGAGAGCTACACTTCTGCACGGAACCGATTGATAAACATCGAGAGGAAGATGGACAAGGATCCTCAGTTGAAGGCAGAGTATAGCAAACAAATCCAGCACCTAATCGACAGCAAGTATGCAGAAGAAGCCCCTGATGGACCAGAAGACAACAAGAAGATATGGTACCTGCCTCATTTCGCCGTGGTACATCCATTGAAGAAGAAGATCAGGATCGTCTTCGACGCGGCAGCCAAGTCAAAAGGAAGAAGCCTCAACGACGCTCTGCTACCTGGGCCAGACCTACTGCAGTCTCTGTTCGGCGTGCTACTGCGGTTTCGACAAGGACCACTGGCGGTGGCGGCCGACATCAGGGAGATGTTCCTACAAGTTCGCATCAGGCCAGAAGACAGAGACAGCCTGCGGTTCCTGTGGCGAGGGGAAGATCGCAACGTGCTACCAAAGAAGTATAGGATGACATCCGTTATCTTCGGTGCAACATCGTCACCAAGCACAGCGATCTACGTCAAGAACCGGAACGCGGCGGACTACAAGGAGCAATATCCAGAGGCTACAAGGGCGATCGAGCTGAACCATTACATGGACGACTATCTCCATAGTTTCCATTCAGAAGAGGACTTCAGAAGAGTCACAGCTCAAGTGGACTTCATACACAAGAAGGCGGGCTTCGAACTCAGAGGTTGGGCATCAAACCAGCCTAAGCTGCTGCAGGAAGTGAAGACTGACACCACAGAAAAGACAGAAGTAGACCTCGGCGAGAAAGAAGAGAAGACTTTGGGCCTGCGTTGGTTCACAAAAAGGGACTCCATCGGCTTCAGGGCAAACCTACGTAACACACCAGAAGAGATCATCAAAGGGTTCCAGGTGCCCACGAAGAGAGAAGTCACCAGCGCAGTGATGTCGACCTTCGACCCATTGGGGTTGGCGTCACCAATTCTCGTCCAAGGGAAGAAGCTGCTTCAGAACGTGTGGAGAAGCGGCGTCGGTTGGGACGACGAGATAGAAGAAAGGGACTATGAAACATGGAAAACTTACCTGGAGAAGATGAAGCTGCTCCGAGATCTTCACATACCAAGGTGTCTGGCGCCACATCGCACCGAGGGGGAGCTGCACACATTCACCGACGCGAGTGAGACGGCGTACGCAGCTACAGTCTACTGGAGGACAGAAGAACCAAGCGGCACCTATCACGTCAGCTTGGTGGCAGCGAAGGTCAGAGTCACACCTCTGAAGCCAGTGTCAATTCCGAGACTCGAGCTGCAGGCGGCACTCCTGGGAAGCAGACTAGCACACTCCGTGGAAGAAGAGATGGACCTGAAGGTGGTGAAGAAGACTTATTGGACAGACTCCAGCATCGTGCTCTCGTGGATCAAGACGGACCCGAGAACATTCAAGACGTTCGTGGCTCATCGCTTGGCAGAGATTGAAGACCTGACCAAACCTCAAGAGTGGAGATGGGTACCTACGGCGAAGAACCCAGCAGACGACGCGACGCGCGACGTACCAGAAGATTTTGACTGTAACCACCGATGGTTCACCGGGCCTGACTTCCTACGAAGAGATGAAGTTCACTGGCCGGCACCGAGGACCTTTAAGAAGGAAACCACCGGTGAAGAAAGGTTAACGGACGTCGTAGCGGCAGCGAGCAACGCGTATCCCGTACCCGACCCTGAAAGGTTTTCTTCATGGAAGAGATTATGGCGTGCTACAGCGAGAGTACTGCAGTTCATCCAACTCTGCAGAACAAAGGAAAAGGTCAACGTCAGCAAGGAAGATCCAACATGGAGAGCGACAGAAAGGAAGAAGACGACAACAGCAGAGAAGCGACATCAGTCTTCGAAGAACGCCGAGAAGAAGTACCTGCCATTGGACGCCGGACTACTAGAGCAAGCCGAAATTCTATTGCTAAAAAGAAGCCAAGAGAAAAGCTTCAGAGAAGACATCAGGTGTCTACAGCAAGGAAAGCAACTAGAAGGCAGTAGCAAATTGAAGAAGCTCGACGTAGTGCTGGAAGAGGGTCTTCTACGGCTGAAAGGAAGAATCGACGCGATACAGGGTGTGAGCAGAGACTACAAGCGACCCATCGTGCTCGACAGCAAGGAAAGGACAACACGACTCGTCATAGAAGAATACCACTGCCGCTTCAATCACGGCAATCACGCGACGGTCATGAACGAAATAAGGCAACGCTTCTGGGTGCTGGGACTGAGGTCAGCGATCAAGACAGTTCAGCATCAATGCCAATGGTGCAAGACAAAGAGGGCAACGCCACAAGAACTCCCGATGGGCAACTTACCGGTAGAAAGGCTAATGCACGGCAGCTTTCCATTCACGTGCACCGGCGTAGATTACTTCGGCCCGCTGACAGTCACCGTGGGAAGACGTCACGAGAAAAGGTGGGGCGCTCTATTTACATGCCTAACCACAAGGGCTGTACACATAGAGCTCGCTCCCTCACTCTCCACGGACAGCATGATCATGGCGCTACGAAGATTCGCCGCGAGAAGAGGAATGCCGAAGACAATCTATAGTGATAACGGGACCAACTTCGTCGGCGCTAACCACGAACTGAAAGAAGCGCTAGAGAACATGAAGCAAGAAGACCTCACCTCAGAAGCAGAGAAGATCGGCGTGCAGTGGAAGTTCATCCCTCCTGGTGCGCCAAACATGGGCGGCGCATGGGAGCGTCTGGTGCGATCAATCAAAACCGCACTAGGCGCCACACTCAACGAGCAACATCCACGAGAGGAGGTCCTACATACCCTCCTCCTGGAGGCCGAGCACATAGTCAACTCTCGGCCTCTCACCCACCTCTCCGAGAATCCTGAAGAAGAAGCACTCACGCCCAACCATTTCCTCATTGGGCGTTCCTGCGGCGCGGCGAGGATCGGCAGCTTCACCGACAACGAGCTCGTGGGCAGACACACCTGGAAGGCTGCGCAGCGACTTGCCGATCACTTCTGGCAACGCTGGCTGCGCGAGTACCTGCCCACTCTGCTGCCAAGGAAGACGTCGGGAAGGAGCGACGCTGCTGATCTACGCGTCGGGGACGTCGTGCTCATCGTCGACCGCAGCCTACCGAGATGCACCTGGCCACGCGGCAGAATCCAGCGGGTGTATCCGGGACCAGACGGGCGGACAAGAGTCGTCGACGTCGAGACCAGAGGAGGAGTGCTACGGAGACCGAGTTCGAGAGTGGTGCTGCTGGTGCCGGGAGTGTCGCCGAGCCAGGAAGATGGTGCGACGCACGAGGGGGAGACTGTCGGCGACGAGACCCACGTAGGGACACGAGGTGCAATTAGTGGAAGGAGCGCCTCCATAGTGACAGTGTTGTGAAAGCGAAATTGTGTATGTCGGCGGCGAGACCCACGCAGGGACAAGGGGTGCAAGTAGTGGGAGGACTTTTGCCGTTGTACAGTGTAGTTTGTAAGGAATTTTGCAAGGTGATTTTCTAATTGGAATTAATTATGTTTATGTTGATTGTACATTTATAATTCTTATTAGATTATCTTAGTCATTCATATTAGATTCTAGTTAGATAAGTTTCTTTTATGAAAATTGGAAAAAGTTTGAAATTTCTTAGATAATTACGTAACTTGAAAACTCACTTTTTTGTTTATGCATGTACGTTAATTAAAGTGTTAAAAAGGGTTGTATTTCATTGTAAAAATAGGTTTACAAGTTGTTTCATGAAGATCGGTCCAGTAGTTTTCAAGTTATTACGATTTTTGTAAAGTGAAAATTTTGTTCCTAAGTAAGTTTTAGTATTTTTGTTCTAGGAAATTTTTTGTATATTCATATATGTAAAATATGTTTATTTTATAATAAAATAGAAGTAAGGACGAATCTAAATATGTATAATACATAGCTGTAAGGTTGAAATTTGAAGTAAATAAAGGCTACGAAAGTTTCGGTCTTAGCGAAAATGTAAGGAAAAACAGGCTCAAAATACGAGGGCCTCTATAAGGTAACAACGGCCGGTATAAAAGCCGGAACGAACACCGGCACTGCGTCAGTCGCAGCCGAGCCACCGAAGAGGAAACAACACTAGAAAAAAGAAGACCGAAGCCTTCAAGATTTGAACTCTAGTGCAGTGTTTCATTCCGTTGCCCGTGGTCCCAGCCCCAGTATTATTTCTGAAGTCGTCAAACGTTACGCATTCAGGGGTGCGTGGGTACGTGCGTCACCAGCAACGCAAGGCACGTGCGTACAAAGGGGCACAAGGGGGCACGTCGAAAAGTTTTCCGTTCCTCCCCTCTCCCTCATTCGGCGGAGCACCGTTGGTCATCCCGGTCCGTCCGCCACAGTCGGGTTAGTTTCAAACATTTTCTAGGGACAGCTTTCACACTTTGTCGTTATCGTCACCTAAGTATATCGTCACCGCCATGATTATCGTGCCGATATCGGCGGACGATAAAAATGCGATAAGGGCAAGAAGATGATGATGATGATCGGCGGACGATATCATTGACATTCGAGCGGACTATACTTCAGTGTCCTGTCGTCGTATCGCCTAGTGAAAACGCTCATTCGGTGTGAATTTTGTCATTTTTAACCGACTTCCAAAAAAAGGAGGAGGCTCTCAATTCGGATATTTATATTTTTTTTATTTTTTTTTATGTTTGTTCGGGCATAACTCCGTCGTTTACAACTGATTTGAAAAATTCTTTTTTTGTTGGAAAGAGTATACATACTTCCCGAATGGTCCCATTAAAATATTATCGAAATCGGACTAGCACTTTTTGAAAAACCAACAAAAACCTATAAAGTTTTCAACATTGTCTACTCCGATTACTCCGAGGTTTCTGGTCCGATTTTGATAATTCTTTTTTTGTTCGATACAGTATATCTGCCATTTGGTCCCATAAAATTTTCATTTAGTTTGGTGAAGTAGTTTTCATTTTTAGCTCATTGTGTAAGAGTAGGTACATACATGGGCGATGTTATTACCGGTGCTACGGATTACAATATTTTAGTGTACATGTAAGAAAATTATGTATTTGACAATAATTTGGGTTGAATATTGAAACTAAAAAGGATAACATAAAAACTTAAAATAAAAAAATAACCGACTTCCCACAAAAAAGTTCAAAATAACCTACAAAAAAACTTTTCTTTTGAAAGTCGGTGACAAAGAGTCAATGAAATAAAAAAGAAAGTCACCGACTTTCGAAAGAAAAGTTTTTTTGTAGGTTATTTTGAACTTTTTTGTGGGAAATAGGTTACATTTTTTTTTTAAGTTTTTTCCGTGCCGCGTCTGAGTAAAATTGTCAAAAAACCGGAAGATAGGTACTGCAGACTGCCCTATGGCGTCCTTTTATATTTTTGTTTAAAAACAGGAGAGTAAACGTAGGACCATCCTGTATATTGACTGTGTTTTAAAAAAAAATTGTTTTGCTTTTAAAACTAAAACCCAGATAACATTTCGAGGTTCAAAGGTGATATAAAATTATAATTATTATCGTTCCACACAAGTTTCTGCCCGTATTTTCAACCAGTTTTTTTTTTGTGAATGATTTTACATCATCAAATGAGACCTCCCTCCAGAGCGGGACGGAGGGACTGTCAGACTCGTACTGACTAAAATCCACGGATAGGTATCCTTCAATAGCCCTTAACGCTCCAGGGTCACAATTACCTAATAAGATAGTCCCGCGACCCCGGCAGGCAAAAATTAAATCATATAATTACGCGACTGTGACTGCTCAGCAAGAGATCTTGGGTTTGATACCCGGGTGAGCTCCCTGAGTTATGAGTCGAGCTACACGATAACTGTGACAAATGTTTGCTGACTCAAATCGATGTGGTTCTTTCTTCAAAAGACCATCTCAGACAGTAAACTACATGGTCCTCGTATGACATGACCGATATAATGTCTGGACTTTAAAAGAGACAGTGACATCTGAGTTTGTTTAGGCTGTTTCTTCTCAGAGTAGTCAGGTACGAAACACCGGCCTCATTTAGTTTGTAAAAAAGACGACGTGTAAAAGTCTTTATAATAACGTACTTCCAAAAATAAATATCATTTCATTTATCGAAAGACCGGTTAAAAAATAGATTAAAAGACCGAGGGTTATCAATAGGGGTGATATCTTATTCAGCAAGTATAAATACAAGGACCGAAATGTGAAAAACCATATTGTTGCTGCCACATCCCTCGAGTGGACACAACAATACAATCTGTTGAAGGAACGTTGTCCGTACAAAATGTATAGAACACAATGTGTGTTGTCGTTGTTACTATTGTTGTACGCGGGGTTGGCGCACTCCTTCGATTGGGGTAAGTTCAAGAATACAAGCGGTTCGACCGCGAGATTATCAATGCATATGAATGTTCTTGATTAATGTCCAGAAACGAAACGTAACGTTTTTAGGGTTCAGTAGTCAAATGGCAAAAAACAGAACCCTTATAGATTCGTCATGGCTGTCTGTCTGTCCGTCCGTATGTCACAATCACTTTTTTCGAAAGTTTAAGAGCTATCTTGTTGAAACTTGGTAAGTAGATGATTCCCCATACTTAGAATAGAAACTCAAAAAAATTTAAATTTTAAGAGAATGATAAAACTAAAAAAATATATGATGTACATTACCATGCAAACTTCTAGCGAAAATTGGTTTTAACGAGATCAAGTAATTAGTTTTTTTTAATACATCATAAATCGTAAACCGCAATTTACCTTTCGAAGTTACAACCAACTACAAGAACTTTTATATTATGTAACTTGCTGCTACGGAACCCTTTATGGGCGAGTCCAGCCAGTTTTTTATAAATGTTGGAGCGAAAGCTCGCACACATTTAAGGCTACAGTACAGTGGGTAAATGTATGGACGGTGGACGCACGACCTCATCCCCGCCAAAATGCGAGCGAAATAACCCGCATTTTGAATGTTTTTCGTATTGCACTATTGTAAAAAAATAAAAATAAATTTTAAAATTTGATTTTACCATTAACTTAAAGATAAAAAGCTCTATTTATTGATATAACTTGCATGTAAATACATGATGAAATCTCTAAACAGTACGCGTTTAAAAATGTGATTTAGTGCCACGTTCGGCATTTTTTTTTTAGCCGATTATTCCAAATCGTGTTTATATCATTACCATTTACTTGAAAATGTGTCTATTTTTATATAATGATTGTTAGTTATTAAAATCTCATATTTTATTAGATTTTCAGGCATTCAAAAATCTTAAAAAGTACTGCAACCTTTCGGGTACGCTAGTCGGTCATTCTTCCATACAAACGTAGTTTGGAGATTAATCCAACATTTGACGGTATACATTCAGAATAAACAATGATTCACATTCATCTCATTGTTATCTAGGTCTATATGGAAACAAAAAAGTAAAAAAAAACATCTAATACGAGTTATGAGTGTCGAAACTTCCTTATTTTAAGACTAATTTTAACGCATCTTCGGGAGCAAATAAATAACAAAAGAAGATGGTAAATTGTAAAATAATTACCATACAGGCATAGGTAATTTGTTCAAAAATGTAAATTATTTTACTTTGAACAGATACATTCAGTAGTTTTATTATAATATCCAAACTCCCGAAGGTCTCTGGAAAAATTGCAGTAGTCCATTTTATAATGAAATCACGCATGTATAAGTCAGTCAAAGGTTGGAGTATGTGTGCGTAGGTGCCCTAGCTTCTTACTAGTCATCCATCTCATTGATACGTGATGTTGGATGAAATAACATGCATTTTAATCCCGCCCGCCAACGAGTTCGACCCGCCGAAAGGGCATCCTTGGAGATGTTTACTTGTTTTACGTAGGAATCAAACGACGCCGACGGGGTTAATTTTTCCACCGTGTTTTTGACTTCAATTCTCAATGGCCTACTGAGAAACCAAAAACACAAGCCCAGGGGCCTAGACATTCTATAATCTAAAGTGAATGTTATTATTTTATTTCTTAAAATATGTAAAACGCATTGTCCGATTGATCTCTGGATATTAATTTTATATAAATTCTAGGCATTAGAAACTAACCCGGTATTGTTTTTTTTTTATTTCAGATTTCGTCACCCGCATGAACGATCGACTACAATTTTATGATACAAATGGAACACTGACTCACTCAGAGGTCATTCCGCCGGAAGACCGCATTAAAATATTAACTTACGACCCTGTTCATAACAGGGTACTGTTTTCTGATCACCATAATATTTTCAGTTTTGATATAGCTTCAAAAACAATAGAAACTTTAGTTGAAAATACAGACAATTATGTTAAAAGTTTGGCTTACGATCCAGTCTCAGAGTTACTTTTCTGGAGTGAAAAATACAGAAACATGTACTCGATTTCATTGAAACCTAGATTTAATAACAGAGTTCCCGAAAAACAGTTAATATTTTCGGAAGCTGTCCATGACATAGCTGTTGATATCTGCGGAGGGTAAGTTACTAACAATAATACTGTAAAGTTTTACAAAAAATCCCACACCTTTGTGATAATAGGTAATTTAATAAGTAACGTTTCATAGTAATGTAACAGAACCAGGTGCCTGTACCGATGGTGGTGATTTGAGTGACTCAAAAGGCTTTGTGTCTTTTGTACCAGTTTCTTATCCGCCATTTTGTTTTTTTTTCAAAATGGCGGTCACGCATGAAACATTCATACATCGATAGATCACATCAATACAAACGTAAAATGTAAGCGGCAAAATCTCGTAAAGCGTCATGTTTCCGAGTTATAAGCTGTCAAACATGATTGTGCAAATAGTGACACATTTTTTCTTATTTTTTTTAATATTTTGTTGTTTTCTGATCAAAAAGGATACTTCCGCAATAAAACTAATTGAATAGGTATTAGGTTTTCCACGCATTTCAAATGCTTTTAGATAGGATTATTTCGTTTAACGCAATTTCAGCATTTAAAAATATATAAAAAATAAAAAAATCAAAATGGCGGATGGCACCTGGTACACGGCCCATACAAAAATGTTCAAACCCCTTTCTTTTTTGTTAAATAATTTGAAATTATTTCAAATTATTTCAGGTTTATTTACTGGATCTCGGAAGACTCAAATGTACAGAGGGCGCGATTCAATGGCTCCGAGAGGGAAACTGTATCCGATGCAGCCAGTAGAAACTTTCTAAATATTGACCAAAATGCACAAAAAATATATTGGTCTTTAGACAGTAGTAAGTTCCCTTGGCGTTCCATAATTTGTGCAGATTTAAATAGGAAGAACGCAAGAGAAGTACACCAAGAAGTACGACCGCGACGTTACTACGAAAGGGTGCGGTTGGCTTTTTCAAAGAATCATATCTACTGGCGAATTTGTGATAAATCTATCTGGAACTGTTCCGTCTGGAAAATACCAAAGAATGCGCCGAGTGACGTAGATGTTCTCGTTGAACCTAATCTTTTAATTAAAAGTGATCAGTATATTTGGGGAATAGCCGCCAAATACAACATTGAAGATGTAACTCGTGGAGTTCCTAACTGTGACCGTTTGAAGAGTCTGCTACCAAATAACTCAGATGCAAGCCTGCTTTGTGTGCACGGTACGAAAGTTAACGGAAAATCTCGTTGTGAATGTGCACAGGGTTATATCGGAGAGAGATGCGATGTCTCAGTATGTCATAACTACTGTATCAAAGGAGTTTGTACTGTGACTGCAGAGGGAGAGCCCAAATGCAGGTAAGTAATAAAACATGTTCATCTTAAAACATTTGTTACAGAGCGCGCGATTAACACATTTTTTTGCCTTATAAGTGCACGTAACCAGAAAGTTGGCAAAGTCGCAAATAGCTGTCAAATATTTACAAGTTTTAATTAATTTGGTAAAACTGTACGAAAATACGAAATATGACTCTATTTTGCACTAAAAAATTGATAAAGGAATGCAATTAAAACCCTGAATTTGATGTTGTAACCGTTTCAGGTGTAAAAAAGGCGCTTGGCAAGTTCCCAAATACTTTTTTCACATCTAAAGCTAAACAGGAATAATTTTTAGCCACCGTCCAAATTTTTTCTAGGCATTAGGTATCAATCACTAATCCCAGTTTTGAAAAAAAAATCGATACGTATTTTCATAATTAAATCATTTTATCGAAAGAATTATCCGCTCTGCGTGATCACCAAGTTAAACGATAATACTCTTGCCGGCGCAAAGCAAACATTCAATGAAAAGGGCAGAGCGCACCTCGCTTAGCCCCCGCGGCCCCGCCCCCTTCACCTGCGCGACACATCCATCTGATCCATCATTAGTCGGCCGCGCGCACTCCTACATGACTCAAGCGCATATCTGTGTTTTCACGAATCCCACCGCGCCGGCGAGGAGATAGGCAGTCGCTCCATGTAAAATACTAATATCCAGCTGCATCTGGTTCTACTGGCAGCCGACCCCAATTTTGTTGGGAAAAGGCTAGGCAGGCAGAGCCATATTTCTTATTTACATACAGTAACATTGCCAAATTAATTAAAACTTGTTAATAATCGTCAACTATTTGCGACATTGCCAGCTGTTTGAATACATACAGTTAAAACTAGAACTAGTTCTTACTAGGGAAAACACGTTTTTCCGAAGTGACTCAGTTGAAACTGTTCGAAGGTGGACGCCAGAGGCACCCCGACGTTCGGTTCGGTTAGGTTCCTTTAAACCCTGCAGACGGAGCCCCGCGCCGCGCGGGGCTCCGTCGACAAGTACGCGTAAAAGTCCAGACTACGACAAGGTTAGGTTTAGGATATAAGTCCTTTAAAAATAAAGAGAAAAAAAAGGTTAGGTTACAATAATCGGTTTTCCTCAAGAACGGTGCGTTGCCTTTATATGGGAGTGGTGTTAGGACACAGGGGGCATCTCCCTCCTTATGCTATATAATTTTGGGTATTCGTTAGTTCTAGTTTTAACAAAGGCACTTAGTAAAAACTATTTCTAACTAGGGAAACGAGTTCTCTCTGAAAATGGGTTTTAACTGCATGTATCATGCTATATTTCAGATGTAATGCTGGTTACTCAGGAACAAGGTGTGAAGTTAACCCATGTCAGGGATACTGTCTGAACGACGGAGTCTGTTCTTTTGACGAGAACAGAGAGCCAGTGTGTCAATGTACAGGAGGTTATGAGGGTGACAGATGTGATGTCTTCACATCTCTGATCAAATTTAACGATTTCGCAATGTCAAAAGCAACCGGACCATGGAAGTCTTACAAACTTATATTTTCTGCTCAAGTTCTGTTGATGACATCGCTTATAAAATATACATACATACATTTGTGATACTGTACCTTCAAAAATGTGTAATATAAAGATAGCAAAATAAAAAAACTTTTTCAAAAAAAAATGTAACCGACTTCAAAAACAACCACAAAAAAGTTCAAAATAACCTACAAAAAATCTTTTACGGTCACATTTTTTTTTGAAAAAGTTTTTTTATTTTATTATTAAGTTTGCTGTATATGATTACTTCCCAGAATTTGATCCTTATTAACAACACTATCGTATGGTGTAATAATACAGGGTGTGATTTTTTTTCCAAATTCAGCAGGTTCGATTCCTGGCCAGGATTATTGATTTTTCTAAATTCCAATGATGCAGTTTTAGTTTTTCTCAAAATCGGCCTCGAGGCTCCTTTCAACGTTTTTTGATATTCCTCTTAGTTTCGGATATTCGCTGGGTGCGAAGCACAAGGTAGGGGTAGTACTATTCGATCGCAGCGCTCATGATGGTGAAAAGTAGAATTAATGTAGGATTCTCAAAATACATTCAGCTTTGTTGCTTTTTTCACGACGGGCGCGCCGCGGCGGAATAACGCAATTATAAAATTAAATGTATTATTTCAAAAACAATTTGATTTCCATATAAAAGGTTCTGGTGAGTTAACCTTAAAAGATAGACATATGCTGTCGCGGACTTTATTTTAGAACGTTTCATGAGGAACAATTTTGTCATACATAATTTTTACGTAATATAAACCGTTTACGCAGCGCACGCAATGAAAGCTCTCAATACGATTTTCCCGATTTTGCAACATTTTTCATTGCTGCTCTGCTCCTTTTGATCATAGCGTGATGCTATATAGCCTATAGCCTTCCTCGATAAATGGACTATCAAATACAAAAAGAATTATTCAATTCGAACCAGAAGTTCCTGAGATTAGCGCGTTTTTAACAGTTGGCAAAGCTGAATGTATTCTGAGATAATCCTACAATTCTACTATTCACCACCATGAGCGCTGCAATCGATAATCACCAGCAGCTGGGTTTTTCTTTTTCACTTTTGTGATTCTCTTTTATTGGTTATGAGAGTTTCAAATAATAAAAAATAATTTGATGCATACTTTTATTTCAAAACTAGGTACTTATTTGCCATTTTATAACTAGTGTGTCATGATTATAATTATTATAATCTGACTAAGGTTTATCATATCACCCTTGAACCTCGAAATGTTATCTGGGTTTTATTTTCAAAAGCACAACAATTTGGAAAAATCCAGTCAATATGCACACATCAAAAAAGTCTAAGCAACACATAGGTACCTACTATTTCAAATTATTAATCAATTATTATATTATTTCTTACTAAGTAGGTTATATCTATGTAAACTTTTTTGAACTAGAGGACATACTGGCTGGTTGTAAAAATTTTCGAGTATCATTTGTTTTTTTTTCACAAATTCAAAAGCGACTGCATTTGTTCGAATTTTATAGCGTATTCTTTGCTTATTAAAATTTAGCATTCTATATCAATGTTATGAATTAAACAATAACTTGAAAAAAGTTTTGAACATATTTGGATTTTGAGACATTTTTTACGTCATGGAGCGACGTCATTTGAACGCAGATGAAAAGCAAAGAGCTGTAGGATATTGCAAGCGGGAAGAAGTCTATCTCAGGTATCTTGGTATTTCGGTGTCAACAGAAGCGTTATTTGCCATCTTCATCAGCGTTACACTAACACGGGAGATCCTGCTAAGCAGCACCCAGGTGAGGAAGGCCTCTAGAGGGCCGAAGCCTGCCTGCTGCGGGACTTACCGAATTACCGTGACCCCGGAACGTAAAGAGCTATTGAAGGACACCGTGGATTTTAGTCAGTACGAGTCTGACAGTCCCTTCCGTCTCGCCCTGGGTGGGAGGACTCATTTGATGATTTTACCACGATAAAAAAAAGCTTTCATCACCTCTGCGCATTTGGTGACCGAAATAGGATAGAATTCGTTAGCATTAAGTAAAGCACCTAATCTATACCATCTATACTTATATTATAAAGACGTAACATTTGTTTGTAAGTTTGTATGTAGGGGGTAATCTCCGAAAGTAATGAACTAATTTTAAAAATTGTTTCACTGGTAGAAAGCTACATTATTCGTCTATACTATATTATAATATAGAGAACATTGGTGGCCCCGTGGTATTACTTTGTGTAATTTATTTCATCACCACTGCTCTCTAAACGGTGAAGGAAAACATCGTGAGGTAACCGGTATGTCCTAGAACCAAAAATTCGAACACATGTGACATCCACCAACTCGCACTGGGCCCGCGTGGTGGATTATGGCCCACTTCTTCTCTCAGAGAGATTTTATAGGCTGATGATGATGATGATATTAAATAATATATATGTTACAGTCAAAACTCTTAACCAGTCAAAACTAAAACTACTATTGACTAGCAAAATCAGTCAAATATACTTTTGACAGAACAGGTTGGTCAAAAGTGGTTTTGACTGAAAATGATTGGTTATTAATACTTTTAACTAGTTAAAAGTATTTTTGACTGTCGCTCTTTGTCAAAAGTAGTTTTAACTGCAATAAAGCATCAGTCAAAAGCACTATTAACTCGATATGTGAATAAATAAAACAGATATTCAAAAGGATAGAGATTGAGATTTTAAAAGGAAATGAGAGTTTCATCGAATATCTAGTAAGTAATTGATGGACTGCACGTTTAAGAGCGAGCGAAGCGAGCTCGGGACTTGCTGGCACCCCGACTCGGACAATTTAAGTTAGAAGATTTCATAGTAAGGGCCGAGTCACACCGGAATGGCAGCGGCCGGCAGCGGTGCGGCGAGCACGTTCAGTGTGAAATAATTTTAAACTTTAACTACATACTTAAAAGACCAGTATCGCTTGAAAAGCTCGAAAAGGTCACGAGGCCACACAGCGGCTGCCAGTGGCGACGCTGACGGCCGCTGTCAGCCGCTGCCATTTCGGTGTGTCTCGGCCCTAAGAGATCCAGTGATAGACGAAACTTTCCAACAAGCCCTTAATTTTTTTAAAGTGGTAAGCTCTACAAATAGGATCTATATCCCAAAACAGAAGCCATCTAAAAACCTTGCAATAGTAGATTACGCAACAAGGGAGTAAAGCATTGCCTTACGTCACGGGCGTATTGAATCCCGAAGCGACACTAAGGATTTTGGGGGTGAACCTCCTTAGCGCAGCCAGGAGGTTCAAGTGTTAATTCCCGAGTGAAACGAGGGAATTAAGTTAAGAATCCTTAGTGTAGACTGTAGTGAGGGATTCAAGTTAGCCCAACACAAGGCAGCTTTACTCCCGAGGAGCGTACTCCGCTTTTCACACCTACTGCGAGGAAATAAATTAGATTTTTGAAATTTGATGTGGTACGACAACCTTCGAACGTGGAGTTACGCGGTCACCGGCCGCCATTACTGCTACAACTCCTTGGTAAAAGTTTTCATAGGTACTGTTTTATTTGAGGTTCTAAATTCAAACCACATTATTCCCACGGGAATAATGAAATTCGGTACAATATTATTGCCCGGCTCGAACGGGGGGCAGCAATGACCTGCTTTATTCCTTGTTTGCATGACATATAATTTGACATTTACGAGCAAGTGGTGTGCAAAATAATTAGCTACCTAAATGACACCGTCCTGCCAGAAAATACTAACAAAGACACCGATTTTAATACATTGCAAACCATCATATACTGTGCAGCATTGACCGTTGCTAAAGTAAATGGAGCGAGGATAACACTTGAGCCACAAGAAAGTATCCGAGCTCCAAAAAAGAATATAAGCCATAATGGCCTTTTCTGATTGGTGTGGCCTTACAGAGGGCGTACCCCAGGGTAGCGTTCTCTCTCCTCTTTTGTTTTCAATATTTATTATTATGGTTACAAAAGTAATCTCCTCCAGTTTCCATATTCATGCAGATGACTTGCAGCTG
Source organism: Agrotis exclamationis (assembly GCA_950005045.1). Classification (NCBI taxonomy): domain Eukaryota; kingdom Metazoa; phylum Arthropoda; class Insecta; order Lepidoptera; family Noctuidae; genus Agrotis; species Agrotis exclamationis. The sequence continues at coordinate 5,075,966 of OX465441.1, read as the reverse complement.
TACCGATATTTTACTATAGCAGACGCTGATTCCGCCATTAACGCAATGAATCATGACCTGAGTTGTATCAGTGCCTGGGCTAAAGCCTTTGGATTGCAAATTAACCCAACGAAATCTCAGGCCATGATCATAGGGAGCCGGTTTGTGCATCATTAGTGCCTTTATACCTCGATGGGGTATGCATCGAGCCAAGGATTTCGTGATTATGGACTCCAATCTGTCGTGGCGCGCTCAGGTGAACGAGGTCAGCCGTAAGGTGCACTTTTCATTTCATTCGCTGAAGTACCTCCAGACCCTACTGCCTTTGATGACTAAAATTTCTTTGGCACGGACTCTTATTCAGCCGATTATAGACTATGCCGATGCTTGCTATCTGGATGCCACTGAAGAACTATTAAATAAGCTTGAGCGCTTGCAAAATTTATGTATTCGATTTGTTTTAGGTCTACGCAAATATGATCACGTCTCTCATCTTCGCAAGGAACTCAAGTGGCTCCCAATCCGCCTTCGCAGGAACACTCGTATCCTTTGTCTCCTCTTCAACATCCTCCACAACCCATCCTATCCTTCTTACCTGCGTGAGCGTTTCAGTTACGCTCGTCCTAGTGACGTACCCTGTAGATCCCACCTTAGAACCTTGCTTAAATCCCCTCCTCATAAATCCAGCTACGACTCGTACTCCTTTTCCGTTCATGCAGTGAGGTTGTGGAACTCGCTCCCGACTAGCATTCGTGATGTAAATACCATTGCACTATTTAAAAATAGAGTGAAAGAGCACTTATTTTCTTCTTTACTGTGATTATATAGGTACTTATGTGTATCTGTTTATATATTTTTTTAGTATTGTATACGAAATAAGTGATAAGAGGATGTTTGATAATTGTAAACCCAAAATACGCATCCTCGCGGACGAAATTGTGCTCAAAATACTCGTCAACTGTGTAGATGATTTTTTATAAATGTTGAACGTTCTCCCTCTTGTAACTTTATATCTATTAGACGTGCAGAATAAAAACAAATAACATTTGTTGTGGAATTTTATTGTCTTTAAACTTCTCTCAGGCATTTTTGACATAAAGTCAACGGTTGAAGCATTTTATGAAAAAGAACACATTTGGGCCCCTTCAAGCCAAGATGGCGGTCGAAAACTCAAATTTTTCATGAGGAGCTTAAACTTAAACAATACAAATAAAAAAAATCTACACCGCCTTATGCAGGGCAAAAGTCCCTAATGACTGGACTAAATACGTATATGTATATTAATAATTTAGAGGTTGAAACAACTAGTGAGAATCATTTATCGCTGTTGGACAACTGGTGGCCTACGATGACGTCTTAAAGCGAGAGTAATTCCAGTGTGGGAACGAGATGGCGCTAAACGACTTGTATAGTTCTGTCTCTTTCCCACAGTGAAATCATTCTCGCTCACGCAGGCCACCAGTACTTAGTGAGCGGCTATCCCTCACAGACGTAAAAGATCGACGGAGTGGGTAGATATTAGATACTCTGCATGTTGACCACATTCTCTAGAAAGAGAGGAAAATAGTCATTCTTATTGGTCAATCTATCTTCGTATGATACCGTAGAAACGGGTTTTGTCGACGCCGCGCCGACGTAAGAATAGGTGTTTAAGGTGTGTACTAACAAAAATGGTTCCTATGTTGTTCCAAATAAAATAAATTATTGCTATTATTATTAATAGGGAAAATGACAGAAACTGGTAAGATTTCTATCGTATCTGAGCGTGACAATTTACTGACTTTGAAATCTAACCGAAATAGAAATAATGTGGTGGCGTCACATGCTCGCTTGCAACCACAAGACTGACGAGGCAAAAAACATTTACTTAATTGTATGAGTTTTAATTGACGAGAAACAATCTAAAGTAAAATTAAATGTATTTGAATAAAAAAGAACCAATATAATAAAATAAAATATGTATTAATGATTGTTCTCGGTGAGTAACATTATAGTACTAAAAAATATAAAATAAAAGCATTTATAAACACAACCCCAAAGTGCACATTAGCAAATTTTTTATTCCAAATAATATTTTGATGTAGTTACGTGTCGACTTCAGTGCTTCCTCAGTAATCGACGTTATATCTGTAAAACAACAACGTTTAAGCCTCCTGCAGACACACGCGATTAATCGCGCTGCGACAACGAGCCAAGCTAATTTCCACTCTAAAAATACTGCGAATGGACCGCGACATGTCACCCCGCGCGATTAATCGCGTGTGTCTGCAGGAGGCTTTAAAATGCGCAATTAAATGACATTAATTTAGCAAATAGGTGTTAGCAAACACTTTTACACGTTAAAATACTATTTTTTTAAACTACAGTTGAGGCCGGTGTTTCCTACCTGACTACTCTGAGAAGAAACATCATCATCATCATCATCAGCCTATAAATATTCCCACTGCTGGGACACAGGCCTCCTCTATTGTGAGATGAAGTGGGCCGTAATCTACCACGCGGGCCCAGTGCGGTTTGGTAGATGTCACATGTCTTCGAATTTTTGGTTCTAGGACATGCCGGTTTCCTCACGATGTTTTCCTACACCGTTTTGAGAGCAGTGGTGTTGAAATAAATTACACAAAGTAATGCGCCTGACGGGGTTCAAACCCACGACCTACTATTCGTAAGTCGAGGCCAATACCACTGGGCCACCACTGCTCTCACGAGAAGAAACATCAGAAACAAACTCAGAGGTAGTCCCATTTGAAGTCCAGATAATCGAGGACCATGCAGGTTTGTGTCTGAGATGGTCTTTTGAAGAAATAACCACACAGATTTGAGTGGACCTTTCCAGTCAGTGCAAGCATTTGACAGAGAGAACTCCATCGGGCTTTCCCCATACAAACGTATTCCGCTGATTTCATCATGGATAATGCCCCTTAGAGCAATGATTTTTTTTAAATCTACGCCTTATTACTGCGTGCTCTTATCATTTCCTTTTTTCAAAACATAATTAGTGAAAAAAGTATGGCAAACCAAAAAAGCAAAAAATGGTCTAATCTTACCACCATGTTCAGACGCTTCTTAGAGAAATTCAATAACTTTTTAACAAAAAAGAAAACAATAGAAGGCAGAAGCATAGATATAGTTATGCTCTAAATTTTGATGTCAGAGTTATTCAGATCAGTTCAGTTTTGAAGAAGAAAACAGCGGAATACGGAAAGCCTTTTGGTGAACGATTTTGTAAGTAAAATCAGCCTGAGCTGTAGTAGTCCCTTTCGCACACAACCGGCTTGAGTAACAATTGAACTAAAAAGATGTCAGCAAGATTATAGTAAAAGACAAATACTTCAAATTTTAAATTCAGTGCAGTTAAATCAAATCAAAGCATTTATTTCAAATAAGCCAGTTACATGCTGACTTTTGAATTGTCAAAGACAAATAAAATATTATTAAACACTACAAAATTATAGTGCTACAGTCCCAGTCACAAGACATAAAAACTGAGAAAGTACCCTAGATGGCATTCCAAGAAGTAGATCTCTATGGAGAAGAACGGGCAAGAAACTCCATGGACACTCTTTTTAGATTGCCAAAATTATTACAGAACCTTTGTTACATCATTCATTTTTAGATGGTACATTATGTGAGAACGATGTAGCAAGTTAAAAGTGTCCATAGTAAAAATTCAAACAAAGACAATTCAGAAAATAAACCGTGGCAGCTAAGAGATGACCAGTCCCAATTGACAGCGCCCGTTCAGGAACATGACACATGTATCAGCACCATTCAGCTCAACCATTTTGAAGGGAGCTAAAAGATCCGACACACACGCCACCATCAGCGAGACATTTGAGTGAGCATGACAAACTCAACCGCCAGGGTCATTCAAGTCAACGAGAGACGTAGGTGCTCAGTGAATCACAGCTCTGAAGTACATAGTACTCACACAATTCCGGGTATGAAACTATATAATACGAGTACAAGGAAGATTGAATCTATACAATGCAAATACAGTTCTACCATCTTCAGCAGCTCCAACAATGGTATTAGGTATACTTTTACTATCAATTTATTTATACATTCACTGTCTCATGGAGTAGGACCAGCATGGTGCCAAGCATTATTATCAGCGATATAGTCGCTCAGTTTGTAATATGCCTGCTTACACAGTGTGCGTTTAATGCATGTTTTGAATTTCATTTCATTCAGTTCAAGAACGTTTTGTGGTAGCTTATTATACCATTTTAAACAGTACCTCATGAAAGAAGAGTCTACTTTGGCGAGTCTGAAGCCCGGCTGAACTAATTGGTCCCTATTTCTAGTATGATAATTATGTATGTCAGTCTTTTAGAGAAAATATGCAGATTTTTCCTAACGTACATTATATTTCATAGATATATTGGCAAGGTACCGTCATGATGTTAATTTCCTTAAGCAGTTCTCTTAGAGAATCGCGCCTACGGAGATTACATATGGGTTCGAAAAATCAGCTCGCAAAACGATTCGACGTAATGTTAAGATTTGATGTATTTATTTAATTATACGAATACATTTAAAATATTTTTACCTATGTGTTCATTTTTCTGATGAATTCCAAAAGAGACATGGAAACATCACATCTGCCACCGCCATAACCTGCTGTACATTGACACACTAGCTCTCTGTTCTCGTTCAGGGAACAGACACCGCCATTCTGACAGTAACCCTGACATAGGTTAACTTCACACCTTGTTCCCTCATAACCAGCTGTACATTGACACACTGGCTCTCTGTTCTCGTTCAGGGAACAGACTCCGTCGTTCAGACAGTATCCCTGACACACGTTGACTTCACACCTTGTTCCTGAGTAACCAGCATTACATCTGAAATAAAAAGGAAGGTAACTTGATAAACAAAGAAACTATATATTTATAGATAGATAAATGTTTGTGAGTGGTTTAAACAGCCGCGCGCCGGTAGAGGATACGTCATACTCCCTGGCGAATCCACCTTTGCGGTAACAAGTAGGAATAAGTTACATGAACAATTCTATGAAATGTCTTTAAAAAAAACTAGTCTGGTCCTATTCAAAAAAAAGTCTATATCTTTAGTTTCGACGTAAACTTTTATTTAAAGTGGTTGCGCTGCGGAGTATCCTTCCCGGCGAACCCACCATGATATTTCTATTACTACCTATAGGTGCATAGTACAAGCAAATATGTAGTCTATACATAATTATTATAATAAAATCGTAGAGCTGTCATTCCTGTACATTGAATATTTTTTTCGAGATAAGGGATCGATTCTGATGCCAAATCAACTTTTTTTTTCGTTTTTTTTTTTTTTTTTGTTTTGATCTATCACTGAAACTACTGTAAAGTTGTCGATCAAATTTTTAAAAATATTCCTAATAATATGCTTCTGTTAATAGGCTATGAATTATTACGCTATTTTCCGTGGGAGATAAGCAATTTTGAATTATGTTGTTTTTTTATGTATGTTTTGAGTTAGAAGCTAAACCACTGGATATTATTTATTCAATAATTCCTCAAATATTCCTTAAACTGCTCTTCAATTAATAGGGTATGTATAATAACGCTATTCCCCTTAGGGGATTAGCAAATGTTATATATGTTGATTTTCAGTCATTGTTGACATTTGTATGTATAAGAACCGCTATTTGAAAACTACTGTCATGTCAGCGAACTAGCCAATCTGGTTATAACCGGCTTGCCTTTCGTGCAATGGGTCTCAGGTTCAAATCTTGCATTTCGCTTTTTCACTTTTTGTGTTTCTTTATTTTTGTTTTTATTTATCTTGAGAGTTTCAAATAATTAAAATAAATTTATGCATACTTTAATTTCAATATTATTTGCAATTTTATTTATTACTATTTTTTTTTCAATAATTCTCTAGGATATATTATATCTACACTGATTTTAAATAGTAGGTAGTAAGTTGGATATTTTTTTAAAACTGTAATTGTTTCGAGGTGTAGGAATTTTAAAGATCCGAAAACAATCAAATCTTTCTATTATTTTGTGTTTATGTTTTGAATTGGTGCTCAAACCAGTGCATAGATTCTGTTTTAAACGGCAACAAGTTTTACTCAGCAAGTCAAATAATTAGCTATTTTTTAGGTATCACGCAGAAGGATCAAAGGGGGAAGAGCAATGCTATGTACGTTCAATTTCGTTAACAAATTGCAGCGATACTGTAAATTGACCAAAAAATTATAGGCTAACGTTTAAAATAAACACGGATCTTTGAAATTAATGTCGCTCAAACAAGGACGTCTCCTATGCAAACTATGTACCTATAACATTATTGATCTAAAATAATTTAATATAATAATAATAATATTCCACAACTATCACACAACGCCATCTAGTCCCAAGCTAAGCAGAGCTTGTGTTATGGGTACTAGACAACTGATAAACATACTTATATATTTCTAAATACTTACATATTATAGATAAATTACACCCAGACACAGAACAAATGATCGTGCTCATCACACAAACATTTGTCCTAGGTGGGAATCGAACCCACGACCTCCGGCATAACAGTCAGGGTCACTAACCACTAGATCAACAGGCCTGTCAATATTATAAATGCAAGTACCTATGTTTGTTTTTTACCTTTTCACGCAAACTACCTACTGAATCGATCGTCCTAAAATTTGCATATACGTTGTCAGGAGTATATTTATTTATTTATTTAAACTTTTACGTACAATTGTGGTACAACAGGCGGACTTAATGCCACAAGGCATTATCTACCAGTCAACCTTTGGGTCAAAAGGAGAATCAGTTGGAATAGGTACAACAGTACAATATGAAACAACTAAAACTACTACATCTAACTATGGCTATTTATAAATAATATATACATATACGAATACATATGAATATATATACGTATATTATATATAGCTTTAAATGCATATAACAAATATTTGATAAATAAATTATAACAATATACTCAGATATAAATAAATTATAAATGGATATATATAATATGACGACGACCATATCACTAAATGGAAACCTAAGGAACGAGTGTTTTTAGAAAGTATTCCCGAACTTGGCGTTTAAAAGAAAATTTACTCTTAGCTTTTTTAATGTCAAGAGGAAGCGCATTCCAAAGTTTAATTGCCATAACCACGAAGGAATTGGAAATAAAACCTGTACGGTGAGAAGGTATCTGAAGGAGCAAATTTTCAGCAGCACGAAGGTTACGATCGTGCGAGCTACCCAGGATCTGAAAGAACTTTTTAAATAATTAGGAGCGCAAGGATCGTTAATAATAGAGAAAAGCAAGCAGAGTGATCTGAGGGAACTTCTCTGGCGGATAGTCAGCCATTTAAGCTGAGAACGGTAACTGGATATGTGATCATATTTTCGAAGTCCAAATATAAAACGTATACAATTATTCAGAAGTCGATCCAATTTGTTTAGAAGGTTTTGGGAAACATCAGAGTAACAAACATCCGCATAATCAATAATAGGGAGCACAAGAGCCTGGACAAGCAGTAATTTAGTGGTAGACGGAAGAAAGTGCTTAAATCTATAGAGAGATCGCAGTGAGGCAGAAACGTTTCGACTTACCAAATTGACTTGCTTTTCCCAGCTAAGTCGATCGTCGATATGCAAACCCAAATCCTTAACGTGAGGAGATAAAGGAATTATCGTGTTATTAAATGTAATAGGTACAAGACCATGAATATTGAGACTACGCATATGGTAGACGCTACCTATTACCATGGCTTGACACTTGTTCACGTTAACTGATACCCCGAACTGCCTGGACCAGTCACTAATACTGCTCAGGTCATCGTTTAGGGTGGAAATGCAGTCATCTAAACAGTTAACGTCGGCTTGAGCGTAAAGTTGCAAGTCATCAGCATACAGATGGTAAGAGTATTCGAGGAATTCAGTAATGGAATTTATGAAAACCGAAAATAGTAAAGGAGAGAGTATACCGCCTTGTGGAACACCAGTTAGCAGATCATACCAGTCAGAACATGCCTGCTTGAAACAAACCGCCTGCTGGCGACCACGAAGTTAAGACGCGAACCAATCCCGTGATGAATCTGAAATCCCAATCTGCGACAAAATAGCAAGAAGAATATCGTGGTCAACGGTGTTAAATGCGTTGGGTATAGACACGGACACTCCGAGAAAACAATTACGTTCATATTCCAGATGGCGCCACTTACACGATCCGTATTGTTTCTCAAATTCTAAATTAACGCAAGCGAAGCCGCGGGTAAACACTAGTATAAAATAATTCTACAACAATTCTATATTTAACAAGCACCCCTAAATCCTACATTAATATATTATATTAAATTAGTATAAGAACTTACGACACCATAATTTTAATTAATTAAAATTAGTGACCGACCGAAATGTCACGCAATGAAAATGTCGTCGTACGTGTAGATACGTACAGTTCGGAGCGAGGGATGGAATGGCGCGTGCTGTTTCCCGCGGTCCGAACTGTACGTGTGCGGGGCGCTATTATATTGCAATATTATTAAAATTAAAACGTATTGTCTAATTTCATTTTAATGCGGATTTCAGGAGTTTTAGCCAGTATTAGGAACTGTTTCCGCCTTCACCGCGTGGAGGTACTCCCATCTTATGTCATCATTGAATTCAGATTTCAAACACAAATATTATAGTCTCAAGAGTATTGACACCAATTCTGAACAAAACCTGTTGGTTGAAAGCAACTGTATAATATTTAAAAAGGAACTTAATATTATGTGGTAGGATGAATCACACTTATTGTTTTGCGAGATCTTACCTACATATTATGTAGATTATAATTCGTATATGCTCTCTAAAAAGTCTGAAATAAAATTAAGCAAAATTAAAATTTAGAAAAAAAGTCACGACGGCGGTAAAAATCTAATTGAAAAAGAATAAAATAACTCAAAACCCTCGACTTAACCCAATTATTATGTACCTAACGAAATATTATAATAGACGTAAAAATACTTTGTAAAAAAGTTGGTACCAAAACAATGAATATCGATGTTTACAGCTTTTCCTACGTGTCTGTTTCTCGAATATATACTTAGATGTAACAATAATAACACTGATAAACAGTAAAATTGTTATACGAATCAAGTCATATTTGCAAACATTACTACCTACCCGCATATAAACCCCATACCTACTTAGTTTTGATCAATCACCTTCAGTTTTCATAAGATATCGACTTACTCGATTACGCGAATTTTGCTTACCAACATGTGTTTCCGAATAAATTAACGAAAAATATTGAAATTAAAACAGTTTTTTTTTTAGATTAGTGTTATACATCATACTCGTACTTCGTACATAAGATGCCGAGAGTGTGTGTAAACCATCCTGATAACTTCAGAGCCCTTTATCACGAGTTTTCACTAGTTTACTTTACAGCGTCATCCCAGTATTTACAGCGTTTCTTGTATGGAAAAATGGAACAGCGCCTCTGGTGTGCGAAGAAGGAACTAATTTTTTCCTTGTTTGTCAATTGACAATGTCAAAGTTCCAATTTACTTTACAGCAGAATAACTGAAAACTCATGATAAGGCCTCTTTATATTTGCGGTCAACTTACTGTTAAAAGTCAACGTCGTAGTTTGACACCATTAGTTAAAAACTGTTATTTTAATTATTTTGGTTTTCCGGCGCGAAATTTTTACAAAACCTGGACTCCTTCTGATGAAATACGTCATTGCATGGACATGTTTTCGATTTACATATTATTGTTCGTAATTTTCTTGGAAACCACAGGGCCGAAAACTATGAAGAGTTAGTCAACAACCTCTGAGAGGCTTACAAGAACATGGGATGCCATACTCGTATGTCTCTCAAGATTCACTTTTTGCACTCGCATTTGGATTTTTTTCCTCAAAATTTGGGAGCCGTTAGCGACGAACACAGTGAGCGGTTCCATCAGGACATATCCAACATGGAAAAAAGGTACCAAGGCAAGTGGAGTCAGCTGACTACTGCTGGACACTCTAAAGGAATGTACCTGACGCTAAATATTCCCGAAAATCCTGAATAAACGTAAATAAAAGTTATTTTTCTTCATTTGAAACATTTTTTACCGTTTTTACTTAAGAAATATTAATTGCTGTTGCAAAAAAACTGAGGGTGATCGAAATTTTCTAAAAAGTTACAGACTAATTGTAAATACAAAATTACCCAATTCAATTACATTTAACTTTCATTAAGCTCATTTTTTAATTTTACCATAATACATAATCGAGGAATATCCGTCGGGGGCTGCCATTAAACCAGCTAAAGGTTTTCTAGTGACGTGAATACAATTATTGAAGAATTGTAGATGTTTAACGACATAAAATACACATATGAGTATGATTAAAATTTTTTGAAATTTTACATAGAAACGGGTACTAACACATTATTATTGCTACATCTAAGTATATATTTGTTGAACGCTTAGAAAATGGCTTGTCCCAATACGGATTTGCCCGACTACCTGTCCTCCCAAAGACGGTGGGACGTGCCGCTATGCGGTATTGTACAGAATAACCTGTTAAATACGTCAACTAATGCTGCAGAGCGCGCCCGTCTGCTGGCTGTAGGGGAGTGAGACTCGGGATTATGGCTTCAAGCACTCCCATGATCCACTATTGGTACCATGATGGATGATGCTTCATTTCGGCTCGCTACAGGCCTTCGCTTAGGCGCACCTTGTGTTGCTTCGCATCTTTGCCACTGTGGTGAAGCTGTCGACAACCTCGGGCATCATGGCCTGTCCTGCAGCAGAAGCGCAGGTCGCATAGCTCGTCACGCTAGCATCAACGACATTATTCGTCGAGCTTTTGCCTCCGCCGGCGTACCAGCGTTCTTAGAACCAAATGGTTTGGTACGTGACGATGGGAAAAGACCAGACGGTATGACGTTGGTGCCTTGGAAGGTGGGTAGGCCTTTGGTGTGGGACGCTACCTTGTGTCGATACCCTTGCGCCTTCCCACGTTACAAGCACTGCGGGCTGTGCTAGCGCCGCTGCTGCGGCTGCTGAGAACCTCAAGCGGCGCAAATACTGTAACCTTAATTGTTGCTACAGTTTTGAGCCGTTTGGGGTCGAAACGCTCGGGTCATGGGGTCCGAGTGCGCGTTGCCTTTTTAAGGAAATTTCTCGCCGACTAATCGACACTTCGCGTGACCAGAGGGCTGGTTCTTTCTTTGGTCAAAGAATAAGCATTGCCATCCAACGTGGCAATGCTGCCAGTCTTCTGGGCACGTTTCCAGATGACAGCGATGCGGAGGAGTACTTTAACGCCTGAGTGTCTGCCTTTTTATATATTTTTTTTTGTAATTAGGTATTTTATTTAGGTTTTACTTTTAGTTTAAATGTAGTATTTTGTTGTAAATATTTAGTTTTATTTTAGAATTTCTAGTTTTAGTTACATTTTAGTTACATAATTATGTAAAGATGATTAAATATCGTGTGTTAGAAAAAAAAAGTATATATTCGAGAAACACGTTAGTAACAACAGAAACGTTCTGTTAAACGTGCTGTAAAAGCTGTAAACATCGAAATTCATTGCTTAGGTACTTAAGTATATCTATTACCGATTTCTCGAGATATCAACTCTTTTAGAAAGTATTTTTTCAACACATTTGCTCGAAAAATGCGTTTACGAAGCCTTTATACATTGTTCGAAAGTTAAAAATTACGCACCATACAACGGAACGTGCGGTAAAATAGGTACTCTCACCTAAGTTCCTATTTTACGGCACGCCCCGTTGTATAGCACCGTGCGTTTTCTTTACGGTTTTTTTTAATTTCCATAAAAAAAAATAAGAACTCCACCAAAGAGTTTCACATTATGAGAATAAACAGCCTGACTGATCGAACCTCCTTGGAAGCGCTTTTGCTCAATACGTTGTCTCATTTTAATACTAAAGAGTAAATGAGACGAAAAAATATGTAGTTCTATTTTTCACCACGTGCATGTGGCGCCATTTGCAAATATGCGCGCCATTTTCATATTAGAAACTTCTAAAAAAAGTTTGTTTAATTACATTATTGTACTGTTTTCTCGCAAATGTGTTGAAAAACATTGTATGACACACGTGCGGAAATTGGTATTTACAAACTCGTGACTATGGTAAGCCCTCGATTTCATCTCGGGCTTACATTCGTCTACTCGTTTGTAAAAACCAACTTACCGCACTAGTATCATAAATAACTATTACGTCTATGTATTATAATATTTCGTTACATAATAATTGGGTTAAGTCGGGGGTTTTGAGTTATTTTATTCTTTTTCAATTAGATTTTTACCGTCGTGGGTTATTTTCAAATTTTTTAATTTTGCTTAATTTTTTGACAAACAATTTATTTATTTAATTACAAAAAAAAACTACATACTACTGTTTAACCCTTTAGGAATTACAGGAAATTGATGTAAAACATAATGTTATGGGCTATAGTTGCCTGTAATAAACATAAATAAAATATATATACACCGTGACTTTTTAGTCGTCTTACAACGGCAGCCCAGTTCATGTATCCAATGACTAGAACACGTTTATAATAAAAAAATAGGTATTTAAGAGATTTGAAAAAAAATTAAATACAATTTTAATTCATTATTATGACGCAAGGAGTAGTTAAAAACACCCTTGTCTCATAGAAAATGGAGATGGAATGATCTGCCTGACTATTGCGTTGGGAAGGTATACTCTACAGCTTGATACGTAAACATTTTCATATTTCTAATGTACCTATTAATTAATAATAAAAAAATATTTTTAACGATTAAAAAAAAACTAAAGTCGTCTAGATGTATTTTAGGTCGGGGACATTACGTGGACCACTTTTGTAAGACGACTAAAAAGTCACGGTGTATATATATATATACGAAGCCAAAGCCAGTATAACTAGCGAGAGACCACAGACAAGCTTGCGCTGGCCCTGGCCCTTGTTGTTTAAATGAGGCCATTAATTTAATTCCAGGATTATCCTTGTGTATGTATGCGGGACACGCTGGCAGAGGTCACTGGCTTTGATAATCATCCCACTCTCTATAAGAAATGTTTCTTAAGCGAGATGAACAAGTTTTATTACTTACCTGCATTTGGGCTCTCCCTCTCTATTCACAGTACAGTCTCCTTTGAAACAGTAGTTATGACACAATGAGACATCGCATCTCTCTCCGATATAACCATGTGCACATTCACAAATATATTCCCCGTTAACTTTCGTACCGTGCACACAAAACAGGCTTGCATCTGAGTAATTTGGTAGCAGACTCTTCAAACGGTAACAGTTAGGAACTCCACGAGCTACATCTTCAATGTTGTATTTGGCGGTTATTCCCCAAATATACTGATCACTTTCAATTAAAATATTAGGTTCAACAAGAACATCTACGTCTCTCGGCGCATTCTTTGGTATTTTCCAGACGGAACAGTTCCTTAGACCTACCGTAGACTTATCACAAAGTCGCCAGTAGATATGATTCTTTGAAAAAGCCATCCGCACCCTTTCGGAGTAATCTCCCAGTACGCGTTCCGCTTGTTGTACTTTACTTGCGTTCTTGCTAATTAAATCTACACAAACTATGGAACGCCAAAAGGGCCCACTGTCTTCTTCATGCCAAGCATCATACCAATATATTTTTTGTGCATATTGGTCAATACTTATAAAATTCGTAGTGGCTTCATCGGCCACAGTTTCCCTCTGGGAGCCATTAACACGTTCGTTGCATTACGAGATCTATCAGATCTCTTGCAGGACTTTTGTATTGTGCGTTGAACATAATCGTGTTGTTTCACTCCTTGCGGGAGGATCTAACGTGTAAAGTTCTTTAGGTATGAGTAGGACAAATATACATATTTGCTTCCTACTTAAAGCTGAATTCAAGGACATTAAAAAAGAAATTAGAGATGGATTAGGTCCCTAATGCACAGTACTGTAATTATTTTCATTCCTTGCGTTAGGAGATATGTCGGTACTCGTGGAATCGTACGCCTCGTAGACGCAAGAGATGGAAGGTGGGCGGCGCGGGCGCTGCGTGACTCGTTTTAGTGTTGTCCTAGCATCGACGTAGTAGGTCGCGCGCACGTTTGCGAAATCACATCACTCTCTGGTAAGTTTCTGGTAGCCTAAATTTCGCTTATTAAAACAAAAACATTGTTATAGTAAACTTACAAGAGACCTGTGACATCCAGCTTTTATTTAATACCTCCGTATATTTTTTTTAAAGCAACAACAGCCTAAGAACAAAAATATACATAAGACACTCGAATAACGAAATAAAACTAATAAACTAAAATTAGATTCCATCGCATTTACTTCACTGATATAGTTGCATGCTGTTTATTTATACAATGCATTTTATTACAGAATTACCCGAAGGAAGATGTACTGATCATGTTAAATATTATTATTATTTATTATTATTTGCGCGCAATGCAAGCAATCAATGTGCTTACCATGATGTTTTAATGAAAAACACTTTGCATAATTAATAAAACTTTTTCAATCGACAACTGAGATATTATTTTATTCCCATCACTACTTACTACACATATTGAACTATCTTCGGTTGCGGTACGAGATACAATCGATACCATATTTTTTTTTGGTATTTGTAGTTTATTCAAATGTCATAACTGCGTGCGAACCTAGCAAAATATAAAGCAATAGGCTATCTTTCACCCACAAAAACTTCAAAATATATTTGATTGTTTTTTTGGAAGATGTAAATTATTTTCAAAACTGTATCTTTAGGAGACTGATTAGGTCTCAAACGCACCAAAAGGTAGGTTAGTTACGAGATCTTTTAGGTCTCCAAAGCACCAGCTGAAAGTTCTTTGAAAGTGATGGCGCAGGGAACGTGTTAATTCGCATCCTCTGTACATGTTTGCCTTTCGAGATCCAGTAAACAAACCTGAAATAATTTGAAATTATGAAATTTGAGCCACTCAAATCACTACTATCGGTACAGGCGCCAGGTTATGTCCCATTACAATTAAACTTTACTAATTAAATTACCTATTATCACAAAGATTTCGATTTGTTGTAAAACTTTAAAATAATATTGTTTGTAACTTACCCTCCGCAGATATCAACAGCCATGTCATAGACAACTTCCGACAAAATTTTCTGTTTCTCGGGAGGTTTTGGGGGAGATTTTCTGTTTTTCAATGAAATCGAGTACATGTTTTCATATTTTTCACTCCAGAAAAGTAACTCTGAGATCGGATCGTAAGCCAAACTTTTAAGATCATACGCGAATCTATTTTCAACTAAAGTCTCTATTGTTCTTGAAGCTATATCAAAGCTGAAAATATTTTCGTGGTCAGCAAACAGTACCCTGTTATGAACGGGGTCGTAAGTTAATATTTTAATGTGTTCTTCCGGCGGAATAAACTCTGTGTGAGTCAGTGTTCCGTTTGTATCATAAAATTGTAGTCGATCGTACATGCGGGTGACGAAATCTGAAACAAAAATAAAAAAAATCTGTACCGGGTTAGTTTCTAATGACTAGCATCATCATCATCATCAGCCGGAAGACGTCCACTGCTGATCATAGGACTCTCCCTTAGACCGCCACGCCGAACGACAATTCGCCACTTGCATCCATCGGTTGCCCGCGAGTTTCACGATGTCGTCGGTCCAGTTAGTGGGAGGCCTGCCTTGCTGCGTCTTCCGGTTCGTGGACGCCACTCGAGAACTTTTCTTCCCCATCGGTTATCAGTTTTACGAGCGATGTGGCCTGCCCATTGCCACTTCAACTTCTAATTTTACGAGCTATGTCGGTGACTCTGGTTCTTCGCCGAATATCCATGTTCCGGATTCTATCCCGCAAAGAAACTCCGAGCATAGCTCTTTCCATCGCTCGTTGAGTGACTCTTAGTCTCTCTAAAAGGCCAGCAGTCAGAGACCACGTTTCAGAGCCATATGTCATCACTGGCAACACACACTGGTTAAACACCCTTGTCTTGAGACACTGTGGGATTCTCGATGAGAAGATATCACGTAGCTTCCCAAACGCTGCCCATCCGAGTTGGATTCTTCGGGCGACCTCTTTCTCGAAGTTGGACCTACCTAACTGAACAATCTGTCCAAGGTAAGTATAATGGTCTACAACTTCGAGAGTATCATTCCCAACAACAACCGATACGGGTGCCACATGGACATTCGACATGACTTTCGTCTTGTCCATGTTCATTTTAAAGCCGACCTGTTGGGAAACGATACTGAGCGTAGCATTGAGGTGCTCCAACGATTCTGACATAATGACTATATCATCGGCAAAACGAAGGTGAGTGATGTATTCGCCATTAATGTTGATTCCGAGTCCATTTCATTCCAAGAGCTTAAAAACGTCCTCCAAAGCGTTCGTGAACAGTTTCGGAGAAAAAACGTCTCCCTGTCTCACGCCTTTCTGCAATTGGATTAGTTTCATACTCTCTTCCTGAAGTCGGATGGACATGGTGGCGATTCTATACAAGCACTTCAACACTTCGAAATACCTATAGTCGATATGACATCGTTGGAGGGACTGCAATACTGCCTAGGTTTTGATTGAATCGAAGGCTTTTCCATAGTCCACAATCGCTAGACATAATGGCTGATTATACTCCTCTGTCTTCTGAATAATCTGGCGGATCGTGTGTTTGTGGTCTATGATACTAAAACCTTTTCGGAAACCTTTAGTCCCTGTCAACACGAATAAGGAAACTCATTTTTGTTTTCAAAAAACTTAGACTATCGGCCCATTTCGACACCTTAAATATAGTTTTTAATGCTCTCTGCGGTTCCATGGTAGGATATTGTATAACTGTCTGGAGATGAGCTGCTAAGACAGAAATTATCAAGGTGGAGCGCGCCCATCGTGCTGTGATCAAGGTACTCCTGGGAAGGCCCTTCCGTTATCCGACTCATCGACTATACTTGGACTATAAAACGCTCACAGTGAGGCAGCTGTTTATTCTCCGTACAATCATGCTTAGACACGCTACTCTTCCGCCCTCTGAAACTAGCTGAGCTCCACCCCAAAGAGAAGACCAACCCCGTTTGCCCAAAACTTCATGTTAACACTACATTCGCAGAACGTCACTATCATTTTTTGAGCTCCCTACTGTATAGTAAATTGAACACAAAACTTAACATTCACACTTTAAACTCTCATAAATGCAAACTCAAAACCAAAGAATATTTAATTTCGCTCGATTATGACGAAACAGAAAAACTAAATAAACCACCCTGTAAATGAAAGATTAATAATTATTATTTTTATTTTTATATGTATTTATTTTACTTGTCTCATTCATTTACACCCATACCTCACACACAAATACATAATTATCAGCCTCAACCTCACCACACCCACAACCACTCCACACTTACACACGATCACCTCACACCCCCACCGCCACACTCATATCTCATCATCACACTCGTACCGACATACCCCTCAAACTTAATTACCCCAACATATTCATGCTTGACTGTTGGTCGGAACTTAAACTTAATCTTTTCAATTTAAATTTTGTATTTATTTGCTTCCATCATACTAAATGTGTATCCTACTTTGTAAAGTTTCATTGTTTCTAGTAATTATAATGGACGGATGAAATGTCCCCATAACACAGGTTCTTCCTAGCATGGGGGTCATTAATCTATGTTAAACTTTGATTAAAATAAAATAGCGGTAGATATGTCACTACACGACAGCGCATGGACCGCATAAATTAGGCTAAATTGGCCTAACAGTCCTCAGTCGCAATACGAGTAGATTTCGGTTGAGACGTGCGTGCGTGTATATTTCAATTTTGAAGAGCGGGATAGAAACATACAATGAGATAATGTGCGACACGTTTGGCTAAAACAAGGCCGCGCCGCCGCCCGCCGCCGCTCGGCGTGGCGACGACTAACGAACTAATACGAAGAGCGGTGATGCTTCGTCTTGGTCGTACGCCACCTTTGTGCATTATTCTGTCTCTTTCTTTGTTGGCGTGTAATAACAATGATTGTTTGTGCGAGTAAATGTGTCTGTGTGCGTATAAGAGCAATGACAATAAAGCCTCTTGACTGCTCATACGGGCGACTCAGACCCACGACACATCAATGAAATTTCACTTATATTAGACGAAACTATGAGTGACCATTTTAGTTTTGACCAGTTATTAGATATAAATATAAAGTTAAATATTATTGAAAAATTACACCCAGACACAGAACAAATGATCGTTCTCATCACACAAACATTTGTCCTGGGTGGGAATCGAACGATCTCCGGCATAGCAGTCAGGGTCACTAAATAAATAAATATTGAGTTTGCCATATCTATCTATCTATATCTATACATATAATAAAACTGTAGAAAAGAAGTTTTGGTACATTAAAAGAAAAATAAAAAAATATAGCCAGGGTGTTAAAGGATGACCAATAGAACCCATTTCCAGCATTTATAGAATTTTTGTCTGTTTATCTGTTTGTATGTTTGGTTATTCGGGCATCACGTAAAATGTATGAAATCAATGTAGATAAATTTTATATAATACACAACGATTTAACGTAACTTGAAGTAACATTTAATTTTTGTTTCATTGCAATCGGTTCAGTCTATCAAAAGATATTTGAATTTAAAGTGATCCAGAAGTAAAATATTACGGTCAGTTCACATCGAGACGCGCAGTTCAGTAGCACGTTCTAGCTTCGAATAAAAAACTACATATTCAAATAATTCATCTAAACCAACGATAACACGGTAGATGGCATTAAAAAAAACCTGGAATAGAGCTGTTAAATTGAAGTAACATTATGTTTATTATTTCATCGTAATCAGTTTACACCTTACAAACAAAAAATGTAAATTTATTAAAGCGATTTAAAGGAGTAGAATCGAATAGAATGGGATAGGATGGGATATCATGATTCATCTGTGCCTGATTGATATGTTCAAAAGCCCATATGAATCTGAAAATAAATTAGTTTTCCATTTTCCAGCAAGGAAGGAACACTTTTGTTACGTTATTTTACTTTTCCAAGTTAGTAGAGTGTGTGTGAAACAATTTTGACATTATTCTTCGGTATTTATTCATAGTTCAAACCCTATCTGTTTGTTTTTATTTTGATATTGCAGTTCACAGCAATACCACTATCAACAGTAGAAAAGAAGGAGAAAAAGAGACTTATAGAACGTACGAATTTTTTATCCATCTAGGATGGAAATTGGAAAATAAGAAAAGATCCAGACGAGTATGCTGCGTGGAAATTAAAATAATTATATTTGAAAAGAAAGGGAGAAAAAGCCAAAGTAAACTGAGAGAATATTATAATGTAGCATTAAAATGACTATCTGGTACCTATTTATAACAAAATTCTCGCCTTTCTGTAAGTATTTATTTCTGTATAAATATTATTCTGAAAAACAAGAATTTTATTGTTGAATTGACCAGATTTTTTCCTTGATATGATCACTGATATTATTGTTTTTATAAAAAAATATTATTGTTGTTATAACATTTTGATTATTTTCTTAATACAGAGCCAATTTTTATTTAAAGTTTTCCATGTTTACTTCTGTTCCTGATTCATCTGTATAAAATTCTGATTCATCTGGGCACTAAATTTTTAAACGTAAATATCTTAAAAACTACTTTGTAAAAACGAGTCCCTCATACAAATATATGTTATTTGGAATGTCTAGTTTTCATATGAACATGTGTGACTGAGCTGAAAGTGAAATTAAAATTTGACCATATGAATCAGTCAAAGAATCGAATTTCGAAGAACTACCCTTTAACCGTAGTGCGGCCTAGGCCCGGGTCCAATGACAAGCAAATAAAATAAAATAACATTCACATTAGAGTATAAAATGTCCAAATTCCTAGGTTTTTGTTTTTGGCTTCAATTCTCAGTAGGCCACTGAAGTCAGAAGTCACAGGAGTCAGAATTGAAGCCAAAAACGCGATGGAAAAATTACCCCCGTCGTCGTTCGATTCCTACGTAAAACAAGTGAACATCTCCAAGGAAAACATTTAAATGTGAGCGTGACGTTCACTCACACAATTATTAAAAAAGCGGATTCACTAAAAACGTTACGTTTTGTTTCTGGACATTTATAACCTTAGAAAACTAATTTTAAGATGTTCATTGATAATCTCGCGGTCAACCCGCTTGTATTCTTGAACTTACCCCAATCGAAGGAGTGCGCCAACCCCGCGTACAATAATAACAACGACAACACACATTGTGTTCTATACATTTTGTGCGGACAACGTTCCTTCAACAGATTGTAATTTTGTGTCCACACTTGGTCACTACTCGTGGGATTTAGCAGCAACAATATGGTTTTTCACATTTCAGTCATTGTATTTATACTAGTTAAATAAGATATCACCGATAGTGATAACCCGAGGGGTCTTTTGATAAATGAAATGATATTTATTTTTGCAAGTAGGTTATTATAAAGACTTGTCACACACGTCGCACAGTGGCGCAGGATACATTTACGGATTATACACTCACAGGCACAATTAACCGCCCACCTATATCTTTCGTCACCCTGTTTGTTTTTGATAACTATGGCTTAACTACTGTTTTATTTTTTGTCAAGTGGATACCCATGATTCATTTCCTTAATTTGTGTCACCGAAGAGTTTTTGGAATTTAGTCGTTGTTTGACATTGTTGCTGATGCGTTACCGTGTTAACATTTTCTGTTCTTTTCTACCAAAGTCTTGTGAATATTGTTTAATTCAATATAGAGATCTTTTGTTGTTTTTGACTCAAAAAAATGCCACTGAAACTGACAACAAACTGGTGCAGCTAGAGCAGTGGCTTTAGCTGACGTCGGGTACAGCCAACGTCACATCGCCCGTACGCTCGGTGTACCTCGAACCACCGTACGGGATGTCATCAGACGAATTCGTGAGACTGGCTCATACACCCGGAGGCCAGGTCAAGACCAACATCGATGCACTTCAACCCGAGATGACCGTTTTGATATCAGCAACGTGTTGAGAAATCGCTTTTGTACCGCTACCGAAGCTCGTACGCGTCTGTTTGAAGTGAGAAATGTCAGTTTGCGTGAACGTAAGATTAGAAGAAGACTAGCAGAAAGAATTCTGAGGGCTTTTCTTCCACTGCTCCCACAACACTGTAGAGCTAGACTTGCTTTTTCGCGAGAATATGCTGACTAGACTATGGAGAAATGGAAGGACACACTGTTCTTAAATAAGAGCAGAATAGCCTTAAGAGGTCCAGATGGACATCAGCGTGTCAAAAAAAGGTCTGCTTCATGCGCTATAACCGAAACAGTGTTTTACCAGGGAGGGTCCATAATGGTCTGAGGAGGTATCTCTTACGAGGTTCGTACCGATCTTGTGTTCGATAGAGGCAGTGTGAATACTCAAAAATACGTGGAGGAAGTTCGTCAAGACCATGCCATGCCTTTTGCACCATTCATTGGTTTCACCTTCAGATTAATGCATGAAAATGCACGTTGCCATACCGCTAGATCCGTCTCTCAGTACCTTAATGAAGTCGGGATTCAAGCTTTACCATGGCCGGCACCCAGTGCCGATCTTAACCCAATCAAGCATATTTATTTGGGACAACCTCAAAAGACTTGTCCGAGCAAGAGTACCAGCCCCTACGACCCTAGGAGAGCTCAAGACGGCTGCGGTGGAGGAGTGGCACAATATTGGATTGACAAACCAGCCCCAAGAAGTCATTAGAGCCCGAGGCGTCAATACCCATTATTAATTGTCTTTATTTTTTTAATAGCGACCAGTTTTTTTTCAAAATGAAATTTTTTTTCGAAGTTCTTTAAAAAGTCGATTTTTGGTGTGAATCCTCTAATAAATAACTTTTTTATATATATATTTATATTTTTTTTTCGTTATAATCTATCTCGCGAGATTGTGACCTGTCGAAAGATTGTGAACCTCAACGTACTGCTTACAATTTAACGTATTACCTATTGTGTAGTTTCACATACAATGTCGCCTTTATGCACTCAGTTCAAAGACAACTAAAAAAAAATAAAAAATATGACAGTTTATACTGACCATAGTTTATGGCATTCAATACTTCATTTAGTTTAGAGATTAATAATTATACTCGTGCTTCGTTCTCGAGATGAGTAACCTGCAATAGAATTTTATTAGTATTCTTAATTCAACTTGTAGTAGTAGTAGGTCCAGTTACCATCACTCCACTGTTACTTTGAGGGTAGTTATGACTTTTTTTTTTTTTTTTATTCTGTCTACTGCTGTCGCCCGCTACGTTCGCCACTCACCATTCGTAATTTCAGTGTCAATCACTCCGCGCGTGCTTCCAAATTTAAAATTTGCTTTCCATTTCGGTTAAATCCTACGTCGAAATGCCTAAAAGGAAGCACGACGATGAAGATAATAGTGTATCAAAAAAGTTACGTAAAATAGAAAAGTTTTTAAGGAAGTGCAAAAGTCGTCGTAGAAGAATTATCTCGTCATCCTCGGAAGATTCCTCGCAGTCTCCGGAAAACCAAAACGGTACGTACTTGAATACTTTCACGCGACCGTTTTTCTTAGTGCATACTTAAACTCATTAAAAAGGTAAACGCACAAGGACGCCTGCGGGGCTATCCGAGCGTAATAAACCTACCTACCATGAGATCGCAACTTCACAACATATTATTTTGTGAATTTTCCCGAGCATGCTCGACATAATGGATAACGCACAAGGACGTCTGCGGGACTATCCGAGCGTATACCATCCAACATATTGCTCTGCCGGTCAGACACGATGATCGCTACCGATTTTCAAAAAGAGAACATAACGCAAAAGGACGTCTGCGGGACCATCCGAGCGTGTACCTTCTCGAATAATAGATAATGCAATATGTTTTTGTTTTTAAGAAAAATTCTGTCGTATTGGTTCTTACCTACCCCCATGGTTTATTAAAATGTGTTCTAACACAAAATGGGGTTATAATAGTCTGTTCAAATATTTTCAGACGGGGTAATTCGGAGTCCTCCGAGAGATAGCGCGGATATAGATTCAATTCTTCTTCCGTATGAAGGCCAACAACGTGAGAACTCCACAAGGCCACCGACACCGGCACCACCCCCGCCGACACCGGCCCCGGCCCCACCAACACTGACTCCAGCGCCGCCTTCACCACCGCCAGCGCCATCTACTTCTCAAGAAAGGCAGTCAAAGCAGCCAGAGGATGATTCAGTGTCGCCTTTCGAAGGTGTTCCGGAAGAACCAGGTATCGACAACGAAATCCTAGAAATCCTAGGTGATGATCCGACAGTTACAGTAGAATATGGAAAAGACATCCGCCCCGAATTGGCTGCACGTTTTAACCACATCGCCACCAACGGTTTAAACAAAGATACCCGCAAGGAACTTTGTGACAAATACCTTATCCCCGCCAATTGTCCGTTGATTGGAGCTCCGGCGCTAAATGCAGAAATAAGAGTCGCTTTAAATGAGAATACTGTAAAACGCGATAAACTTATCGAAGCTCGTCAGAAACGAATCGCTGCAGCTATATCCAGCATAGGAGAAGCAATCTCTCATGCTCTGGAGGCCAACGAAAAAGATAACGTTCAGATAAAGCGTCTCATGGATACGGCTCGACTCATATGCGATGCCCAATACAATGATTCCGTGTCACGAAGGAACCTCGCAGTTTATTCGCTTAAAAAGGAAATGAAAGAACCCTTGCTCGACACAAAGATCGACAAGTCTTTATTCGGAGAAAATCTAACCGATTCCTTGAAGACGGCTAAAGCGGTAACCAAATCAGGCACCGAGCTTAAAACTCAGTTCAAGCCTCAGACAAAAAACTGGAAGCCCCCAGTCGCTGGTCGCAGGCAGCCGGCGGCGACACGGCGGTACACGCCTGCAGCTCCGACGACGTCAGCGCAGCCCGCGCGCCCGCCCCCATCGTCGACACCGGAGCCGCGCTCCGCACGCAGCTCCTCGTGGCGCAAGCCGCCGCCGCCGCCGCCGAAGTCCAATCGCAAGCGATACTAGACGAGGTAAAATACGCAGGACAACTGTCTTATTTTTACAAGTCTTGGTCTATTATCACTAACGACCCTACGATACTTTCGTGGATCGATCCAGGCTACAAAATACTTTTTTCGAAACCTGTGATACAGTTGTATCCACCTCCGACTCATAACTACTCTGAGTCAGAAAAAATACTCATTGTCGAAGCTATTCACAAACTAAAGTCATATGGGGCCATTTCTGAATGTAAACCGTGTCGAAACCAATTCATATCGAATGTCTTCCTGCGACCCAAACCGAACGGAAAAATGAGGTTTATACTCAACTTGAAACAATTAAATAAATTTATAAACACTCCTCATTTCAAAATTGAGGACTTTCGTACAACTTTGAAGCTAATGTCTCGAGACTGCTATATGGCAACGTTAGACATTAAAGATGCTTACCATTTCATTAAAATACACCCGGAGAGCAGAAAATATCTAAGATTTGTATGGAATAACAAATTGTATGAATTTAATGTTTTACCGTTCGGTTTGAGTACGGCGCCTTATGTGTTCACGAAAATAACCAAGCCTATCGTTAAACTTCTAAGATCTGGCGGATTCGTGTCCACAATATATCTAGACGATATCAATTTAATAGGATATTCCTATCAAGAGTGCGCTAATAATATTGCAACAACAAAACAATTATTATGCTCCTTAGGCTTTATAATTAACGAAGAAAAGAGTAATCTTCAACCATCTAACAAGTGTAAATACTTGGGTTTCGTTCTCAATTCTTGTAGATTTGAAGTCTCATTGCCACAAGAAAAAAGAAAACGCATAAAAGAAGAATTATCAAAATTTATTCAATTAGAAATACGTACAGTTAGGCAGTTTGCACAGATCATTGGACTATTGGTATCGGCTTGTCCAGCCATAGAATACGGATGGCTGTACACCAAAGATTTAGAAAGATGTAAATATTTAAATTTGGCTCAGGATGATAATTATGAAAGGTTAATGAATATTCCAAGTTATGTACAAAAAGAATTTCTATGGTGGCTCAATAAAATAGATAACTCAGTACATCGCATTCTAGAAGACAAATATGAAATCGAAATATTCTCTGACGCCTCAACGACGGGGTGGGGCGCAGCGTGCGGTAACGAGACAGCCAGTGGCCAGTGGTCCAATGACGAACGCAAAAAACATATTAATTACCTTGAGCTGCTCGCAACCTTCATTGCGGTCAAGATTTTTGCCAAAAATTATTCAAATTGCCAAATACTTCTCAGAATCGATAACTGCACAGCAGTATCGTACATCAACAGAATGGGTGGTGTGCAGTTCCCACATCTAACAGAAATCACCAAAGATATCTGGCAATGGTGCGAATCTCGAAAAATATTCATCTACGCGTCTTATATCCGATCAGAGGATAACACTATAGCAGACGCTGAATCGAGACGTATTCATCCAGATATCGAGTGGGAGCTGTCACAATCTGCGTTTCAGAAAATAACCGCCTTTTTCGGTCAACCTCAGGTCGATCTTTTCGCTAGTCGAATAAATAAAAAATGCCTTAAATACGTCTCGTGGCGCAAAGACCCAGACGCCTTCGCAATAAACGCATTCACTATTGACTGGTCAGAGTTCTTCTTTTACTCTTTTCCGCCTATCTCGGTAATATTAAAAACTTTAAGAAAAATTATTATAGATAAAGCTACGGGAATACTCGTGGTCCCTTTGTGGAAAACACAACCATGGTTTCCAATTTTCTTGCGCCTGCTCGTTAGTAATACTATAACGTTCGAACCTTGTGAAAACGTTCTCGTCTCTCATTTCAGCCGAGACAACATCAAATCGAGCCTTACCCTGGTTGCAGGGGTGCTCTGCGGGCGGCGCTACTGCGCCGAGACGCTCCCGCAGACTCTATAGATATTATGCTGGCATCCTTGTCCACCAACTCCATCAAGCAATATAATGTCTGCCTTAAGCGTTGGTTCAATTATGCTCAGGTGAATAGCCTTAACTTTTACGAAGCATCTATTCCATCGATTCTCTCTTTTTTTACATTTCTGTTTAATTCAGGCTCTCAGTACGGATCCCTTAACACTTACAGATCCGCGTTATCTATACTGATTGGATCTAATGTGTCTAATGACGATAGAATAAAACGTTTTTTCAAGGGGGTGTTTCGCTTGAAGCCACCTACCCCAAAATATGACGTTACCTGGGACACATCTCTTGTTCTGAATGTGCTTGCAACGCGATACCCGAACGAGGAACTGTCACTGGAGCTATTGTCTAAAAAATGTGCAATGTTGCTGGCATTGACAACAGCACACCGCGTGCAGACATTGTCAAAAATTGATATTCAGAACATAGTAGAAACTGATTCACGATTACATATTAAAATTCCGGATCTGATCAAAACCTCACGGGTTGGCAGCAATCAGCCAACCTTACATTTGCCATTTTTTAGGCAAAAGCCAGGAATTTGCCCAGCAATCACACTCCTTTCTTATTTAGAAAGAACTAGGGAACTAAGAGGTAATTGTCGCTATCTTTTTATTAGCTACAGAAAACCACACGCTATTGTTAGTCCACAATCCATTGGTCGTTGGATTAAGTCGACCCTAGAAGAATGTGGTGTAGATGTATCGATATTCAGCGCGCATAGCACGCGACACGCGAGCACGTCGCGCGCGCGCCGTCTCGGCCTCAGCGTCGACACTATCCGCAAGACTGCGGGCTGGAGCGGTACATCTGACACATTTGCTAGGTTCTACAATAGAAACTTAATCCCTAATCAAAGTGATTCTCTTGCCAGGTTGATTATAGACGGCTAATATTTAAGCTATGTAATTTAATCATAAAACAAATTATGAAGTAAACGTGTGACACGTATGTACCTAGTTTAATAATATTTCGACTAGTTATTAATATATGTATAATCATAATGATATAGATTGTACAAACACAAATATACAGAAACTAATTAGTAAATGAATTTCATTAATATTTCCTCAAAGCAGATACCTATAGGTTCTTACTCTCAAAGTCTACAAGTTGAATTAAGAATACTAATAAAATTCTATTGCAGGTTACTCATCTCGAGAACGAAGCACGAGTATAATTTATGATTAAACGAACTTACGTGTAGTACGTGAAGTTCTATCATAATTATACGAAGTGCTTCGTTCGAAGAGATGAGTAACCAACACCCGCCCGACCCAATTGTCGCATGTGCGCAACCCAGCCTTTTCGGAAATATTGTTCTAGGAGTGATTGTTTGACTCCAAACTAAATGACGAGTGGCGAACGTAGCGGGCGACAGCAGTAGACAGAATAAAAAAAAAAAAAAAGTCATAACTACCCTCAAAGTAACAGTGGAGTGATGGTAACTGGACCTACTACTACTACAAGTTGAATTAAGAATACTAATAAAATTCTATTGCAGGTTACTCATCTCTTCGAACGAAGCACTTCGTATAATTATGATAGAACTTCACGTACTACACGTAAGTTCGTTTAATCATAAATTATATTGTATTCATTTCACAAAGGTTGACTGGTAGAGAATGCCTTGTGGCATTAAGTCCGCCTATGTACCAAGGATTTGTACATGAAGTCTAAATAAATAAATAAATAAAATGTATTCCGTAGATTGTAATCTATCGAAGTGAAACCGTCAAATTGTGAAACGGAACGCACCTCGCGCGCTGATTGGTTGAATGTCGTAATTATGCCCCGCGCCATCATATTTCTTTTCT
The DNA here is from genome assembly GCA_950005045.1 of Agrotis exclamationis. NCBI lineage: Eukaryota > Metazoa > Arthropoda > Insecta > Lepidoptera > Noctuidae > Agrotis > Agrotis exclamationis. The sequence goes on along the minus strand of OX465441.1, from coordinate 5,048,253 downwards.
AGTTCGTTTGTTCTCGAATGTAAACAAAATAGTGTTTTGGTGAATGTAAATTGATGTCGTGTTGAAAGTAACTGAGAGCTTTAGAATTAGTTATATTAAATTAATTGTTGTGGAAGTAAAATTAATCTGTGATTGACCAAAGAAGTGCAGTTTAAAAAATAACTAAGTTAGTGTTGATCTCCGAACATAGTCTATAATACATACATTTTCCGTGCGTTAATATTTTTATGGGCGTGAACCAATGATATTCTAATATACAGATATGTTATACAAAACAACAGAAAAAACTGTTCCGCGCCGAGCGGCAGCATACATGCACACTTTTTTATTGTGACATTACATTTCACTACAAGTAAAAACACAGAAATATTAAAAACAGGAGAAGTGGCAAGGGGGCGTGTCGGTGAAGCCTTGGTGTTGAGCGTTTCGCTCAGCTATCACTTGTACTACTTTATTCTTATTTTCCTATATTACTCCGACTGTTTTGTTTTTGCATTAAATACATTGCTCTTTTACAACCACCTCAGTCTATTACTGAGTGACTTGACAAGCAATGTAAAACTGACATAACGATACCTCACCAAGCCGTAATGTCGCATGGTGCGTCCGTTGTATTTGAGCGGGAGAGTCGTATCCGCCCCCCGTGTCGCGTCAACACACAATGATAATAAAATTGTTTGTGTGAGTAAATACTACGGAAAAAGTAAGCTGTAGTGTAAAGAATTAGGTTTATATTTAAATGACTGAGTTATCGATGGAGCGTGTGTGCAATTGTTCGTAGTATTGTTTTGACAGAATTGTGTGCGCAATATTAGCGTTATGGAGGGGCTATTGTGGCTTCATCGGATTTCTATACATTTTGAATTCCACGCCATATCTCCTTCTTTAATATATCTATGAGTAAAAAGGATAGCTTGATAAAACCAATAAGAAAAAAAGTGACAGCTAGATGTTGTCAATTGCGCGTGAATGTAAACAAACATTATTCAAGCCACCAATCACCGCACGTTGGTATCACGACAGAGATAGATAGAGAGATAGAACAAATGTAATATCACGAAAATAATTGAAATCCTACTAATATTATAAATGCGAAAGTTTGTGAGGATGGATGTATGTTTGTTACCCTTTCACGAAAAAACTACTGGACGGATTTGAATGATTCTTTTTTTGGTGTATAGATATAAAGTCTGGCCAACATATAGGCTATAATTTATCTTGAAAACTTGAAGACCTGGTGCAGAACCGCAACAAACCAGCTAAGCTATAAGAGATACAAAAATCGTGCCATAGCAAAAATTGTTCCACGTGATGAGCATTTTCTGCTGAGAGAATAAATTTGAAGATTTGGAACACCTGATGTGGAACTCTAAGAGCCCAGCTACACTATAACATATACAGGAATGACGTCTTAGCAAGAACCGTTCAGCCTGATAAGCACTCTCTGTTGCCGTATAAAAATTGAAGATCTGGAACACCTGATGTGGAACCCCAAGAGCCCAGCTAAACTATATCACATACAGGAATGACGTCTTAACAAGAGTTGTTCAGCCTGATAAGCACTCTCTGTTGCCGTATAAAAATTGAAGATCTGGAACACCTGATGTGGAACCCCAAGAGCCCAGCTAAACTATATCACATACAGGAATGACGTCTTAGCAAGTCGTTCAGCCTGATAAGCACTCTCTGTTGCCGTATAAAAATTGAAGATCTGGAACACCTGATGTGGAACCCCAAGAGCCCAGATAAACTATATCACATACAGGAATGACGTCTTAACAAGAGTTATTCAGCCTGATAAGCACTCTCTGTTGCCGTATAAAAATTGAAGATCTGGGACACCTGATGTAGAACACCAAGAGCCCAGCGAAACTATATCATATTCAGGAATGACGTCTTAGCAAGTCGTTCAGCCTGATAAGCACTCTCTATTGCCGTATAAAAATTGAAGATCTGGAACACCTGATGTGGAAGTGGAACCCCAAGAGCCCAGCTAAACTATATCACATACAGGAATGACGTCTTAGCAAGAGTTGTTCAGCCTGATAAGCACTCTCTGTTGCCGTATAAAAATTGAAGATCTGGAACACCTGATGTAGAACACCAAGAGCCCAGCTAAACTATATCATACACAGGAATGACGTCTTAGCAAGAGTTGTTTAGCCTGATAAGCACTCTCTGTTGCCATATAAAAATTGAAGATCAGGAACACCTGATGTGGAACTCCAAGAGACCAGCTACACTATATCATATATAGGAATGACGTCTTAGAAAAGTTGTTCAGCCTAATGAGCACTCTCTCTTGACATATAAAAAGTGAAGATCTGGAATACCTGATGTACAACACCAAGATCCCAGCTACACCATAACATAATATATAGGAATGACGTCTTTTTTTTTTTGGGGTGGCGAAATCATCAAATGAGTCCTCCCTCCCTGGGTGGGGCGGAAGGGACTGTCAGACTCTTACTGACTAAAATCCACCCGTGTTCCTTCGGATGCCCTTTACGTTCCGGGGCCACGGTATCCTGGATTAAGAAAAATCCGCGACCCCATCAGGCATTTGGCCCCATAAGGGGCCCCGTCGGTGACGCGTGAAACACGACGCGCCACCGACCCGGGCTTGGTCCTTGGTCGGACGGCGAGCATACCCATTACTCACCGTCCGCAAGCCCGCTCCGCCGCTGTGCCCTCTGCTATTCAGAGGAACACGCGTTGGAGCGTCCACCCGACAGGCTATTCGCATACGGGCAAAGAGACCCCTTAGGCACACAGTGCCTAAGGACGAGTTTTTTCCCGCATCCCAGGGTGCACCGTCCCGAAAAACTGGTCTTCCCCCCGGACGTATCCGAGAGGGAACTCCAGTCCACGGGCGCACGTGTAGGTTTCCTGTCTTAGCACCCCAGGAATGACGTCTTAGCAAAGTTGTTCAGCCTGATGAGCACTCTCTGTTGACGTATAAAACTGAAGATCTGAAACACCTGATGTGGAAATCAAAGCTATCACTAATTTCACTGTATAATTTTAAAATAACATGAGGTGGGAGTACCTCCATGCAGTAAAGGTGGTAACAGTTTAGAACTTTTCGATGACGATGAATCCTATCCTATCCTACTAATATTATAAATGCGAAAGTTTGTGAGGATGGATGTATGTTTGTTACCCTTTCACGAAAAAACTACTGGACAGATTTGAATGATTCTTTTTTTGGTGTATAGATATAAAGTCTGGCCAACATATAGGCTATAATTTATCTTGAAAACTTGAAGACCTGGTGCAGAACCGCAACATACCAGCTAAGCTATAAGAGATACAAAAATGGTGTCATAGCAAAAATTGTTCCACGTGATGAGCATTTTCTGTTGAGAGAATAAATTTGAAGATTTGGAACACCTGATGTGGAACTCAAAGAGCCCAGCTACACTATAACATATACAGGAATGACGTCTTCGCAAGAGTTGTTCAGCCTGATAAGCACTCTCTGTTGCCGTATTAAAATTGAAGATCTGGAACACCTGATGTGGAACTTCAAGAGACCAGCTACACTATAACATATATAGGAATGACGTCTTAGAAAAGTTGTTCAGCCTAATGAGCACTCTCTGTTGACGTATAAAAATTGAAGATCTGGGACACCTGATGTGGGACACCAAGAGCCCAGCTAAACTATATCATATACAGGAATGACGTCCTAGCAAGAGTTGTTTAGCCTGATAAGCACTCTCTGTTGCCGTATAAAAATTGAAGATCTGGAAAACCTGATGTAGAACACCAAGAGCCCAGCTACACCATAATATAATTTATATAGGAATGACGTCTTAGCAAAGATGTTCAGCCTAATGAGCAATTTCTGTTGATGTATAAAAATAGGAGATCAGGAACACCTGATATGGAACTCCAAGAGACCAGCTACACTATAACATATATAGGAATGACGTCTTAGAAAAGTTGTTCAGCCTGATGAGCACTCTCTGTTGACGTATAAAACAGAAGATCTGAAAAACCTGATGTGGGAATCAAAGCTATCACTAATTTCACTGTATAATTTTAAAGTAACATGAGGTGGGAGTACCTACATGCAGTATAGGCGGTAACAGTTTAGAACTTTTCGATGACGATGAATACTTATATATGAATAAAAATTTGACTCTACAGGCCAAAACTCCCATTTATTTTTTTACCCGGGCTCTTGAAATTGAACATCAGACTTATAAGATGTTCGATTTTGACGACCCCGTGGTGCTGGCATAAGCAACAGGATTCGCGTACGAAGTCGCGGGCAAAAGCTAGTATATTAATAATTCGAAGTATATTGCGTACCTACTTACGTGTGTTATGAGATCCCTTGTGTTTTATTAACTTTGGTATCATAATTGGTACACTTTCTAAATACACACATTGGCATTTTGGATGGTAATTAAGTAGCAGCGCGCAACGTGTCACTCGTAGTCGTGCGAGAAACAGACTAAAAGCAATACGTCCCAGTTAGGACGTTTTCTAGTCTTCACGTTTTGCGCGCTCATAACATATCTGTTTACTAAAATATCATTGGCGTGAACCTATGTGATCTCATTTGGTAACATTTACAATGTCGGATATGGGGCCTGTCGATAAAAAAAAACTAATAGTCCAGTCATCGGGGAGTTTCCCCTGCAAAAGGTGGTGTAGATTTTTTTGTAGTGCTTAAGTATATGCTCTTCATGAAAAATCTGAGTTTTCGTCCTCGAGGAGTGTCTGCGTTAGCCGCCATCTTGGATTAGGGCCCAAATGTGTTCTTTTCATAGAATGCTTCAACCGTTGACTTTATGGAGTCGTGGAAGAAGTAGGTGATACATCATCAGTAAATAATCAAAGACATCATCCTACCCTGTGACCTATGGAGCATGCGGTTTAAAGCATTTCTACGGTAATTGTGAAAATAAGTGACTGCTGTACACTTGACTTTCTCTGGTTTTTTGTGTCCGACCTTCAGGCTAGTCCACATAATTTTTGGTCGCGGGACTTATCAAATTACCGTGACCCCGGAACGTAACAGTCCCTCCCGCTCTGCCCTGGGTGGGAGGACTCATTTGATGATTTTACCAAGCTAAAAAAAAACCGTTGACTTAATGACAAAAATGCCCCAATGAAATTCCACAACAAACGGTAGGTATTTGTTTTTATTCTGTACGTCTAATAGATATAAAGTTACAAGAGGGAGAACGTTCAACATTTATAAAAATTCGTCTACACAGTTAACGAGTATTTGGAACACGATTTCGTCCGCGAGGATGCGTATTTCAGTTTTAAAATATTATCAAACAACCTCTTAAAGCCTCCTGCAGACACACGCGATTAATCGCGCGGGGCGACATGTCGCGGTCCATTCGCAGTATTTTTAGAGTGGAAATTAGCTTGGCTCGTTGTCGCAGCGCGATTAATCGCGTGTGTCTGCAGGAGGCTTAACACTTATTTTATCGATTTTGTTGATAAGTGTACATTGGAAAGTTTTAAGTACCTACTTAAATCGGTTTGATTTAGGTTGTGCACTTCGCAAATTGTGCACTTCTCAAAATAGTGATTCGCAAAATGTGCACTACGCAAATTGTGCACTTCTCAAATTGAGCACTTCTCAAATTGAGCACTCCTCAAAATGAATGTGAATATTATCCTATTGGTTCAAAATAAAAACCGTTTACTTACAATTTTTTTTTTAATTTGCACGATAACAGCAGTTTCGTGTAAAAAATAATCAGGTTCAGGAAATGTTTTGACTATGTATTTTCAGTACATGTCAGCTGTACACATAATATGAGCACTCCAACCATTTATTATAATATTTTTTATTATAAAAATTACTTATTTTTACCAATAAAAAATATTAGCTTTTATCACGCTGCTTTCTAATCGCTTTTATCACGCTGCTTTCTAATCGCTTTTATCACGCTTACAAAATAGTTCTCTTTATACAAAAATATAAATTAAAAATGTGTTTATTATTAGTTAGTTTTATTATTTCGTGATTAGGTACGTGCTCAATTTAGTCAAAAGTAAGAAATGGAATAATATATATTTAATGGTGTATTTATTTGTGGCTTTTCATATATTTATTTTTGACCAATTCTAGAATTGACATGATACATTGTGATTGTTATTGATAGAGCTTAATATTATAATTGGTGAATTTAATACTTTTTACGAAGTGAATGCCTACTTAATTAATTGCTGTTTTTTTATATTTTTATAAGTGACTTTTTTTAATTTCTACATCTGGTAGGATAATATTTACTGTGGTGGTTGATAAATCAGTAATTTAAATGTTTATATGCTATTTTTTATAATATAAGTAGATAGAGTAGAAGATTTGCCAAAGTTGTCAAATACTGAACTATCTATTTAAGTATTTACTTTTTATACTATAGTTGTGCAATTATAATAATTATAATATGAATACAAAATTCCTCTCTCTATAGAGTGGAATTTCGTATTCATATATTTATTATAATTAATTAATGAAAAGCAACATAAAAATATTAATATAGAATTAAATAGGACATATATTATCAGGGTTGGAAAAAAAACAGTTTTTTTATTTTATTTTATAAAAGAAATTAATTCGGTCTATGTCTTAACTTATAAATAAATTAAATGTTTCATTTCTAGACTACATCTTTTCAAATTCGCCGTTTGTAATGACATATTTACAAAAACCGGCCAAGTGCGTGTCGGGCCAAGCACAGTGTAGGGTTCCGTAGTTGCCCATCAAAATACTTATGCGAACTAATTAAACTGATTCGCTGAATTTAATTTTAATTTACGTACATTAACATTTATTAGGTACAACAATATCCAGCACCAAAGTCTATGCAAAGACGAATCAAATGAGCCCAAACTCGATGGGATTGCGTTATTGTATTACAAAGATCCCGTGGCTACCTTCTAGCTCCATCATAAGAGCCTGGAAAACATCCAGTACAAAAGCCCATGTAAAGACGAATCAAATGACCCTAAGCTCAGTAGGATCGAGTTGTTGTATAAGAAAGAACTCATGGTTACCTTCCAGCTCTATCATCAGACCATGGACATCATCCAGCATCAATGTCTATGTAATAATAAAGACGACTCTAACGAGCCGAAACTCAACGGGATTGAGTTGTTATCAAATAGATTCAAGAATGATTTAAAATTTAAAGAGTTCCCACGATTTCGCCAGATTTCTCAAAATCGATCCAGGCGTCTTTGAGAAATCGGGGAAAATACATAAAAAAAAAAGATTACGACGAATTGAGAACCTCCTCCTTTTTTTGAAGTTAGTTAAAAATAGTTGACAATAAAAACCTACCTATCCCCAAAACATACCCACCTATTGTAGCTGTAAAAATAAAGTTGACAAACTTACATTTGCAGTTGAAGAACATGTTCTCCGATACATTTTGTTTAGGAAAATATGTTATCCAAGTACGTTTTATAAGTTGATCGACTATTACTCGTAAACTTGTAAAGCCAACTTAGTCATGATAATTTTCTTTTAAACTTCGTTATATATATGACGGAGGATCGAGCGGCTGAGACACCACGTGTCGCTGTTTATCCGTCATCTGTTGGTCCTCCATTACGGGCGTGTAGTGCAGGTGGTTGAAAAATAATATTCACAAAATATCTCACTTAATTTGACTTTTAATATTTTAACAAAACTTCACCAAAATAACTAATGATTACAATAATAATTACTGATTAAATAACAGAGGGAAAATAATTAAAATTTACTCTAGAGCCAATGGGTTTGCGCATGTCCCTCGGCTGACGGTCGCATCGAAAGTGGCCGTCACCGCCGCCATGACACTCACAACTCCATTCGGTGTTACCCGCTCTAAATTAAAAGTACCAATAAAGAAATAATTCTTACAACACAGAGTAATAATAATCGATTACAACTTATAAAAAATGTTAAAATAAATCAACTAAATTATCGCGCACCGTCACGGCCGTCCTGCATCATCACACGTCCTCGTGTGTACTTTCTTCGATATCTGTGAACAAATGAACAACCAGTCGGTCACATAATTCAAAACTCGGTCATTCTGACCACGATAACATTTTTAAGAATGTTTCTCAAAGCTTGACACGTCTAATCGAAATAAATCAAAGCTCAATTGTCACTAAACCCAAAACATTACTAGAACTAAAAGTTTACTAAGATAGTGCTACGCAAATGCACTTCATAGAATCCCAGACTTTCATGTACCACACAGGCTAAAGCTAACAGGTGCCGCAGAGGCTCACGAGTGCCACACAGGCTCACGGGTGTCACACAGGCTCTAGGGTGCCACACAGGCTCACGGGTGCCACACAGGCTCACGGGTGCAAAGTCAAAGTCAGAGTTAGTCGTTGCCACACAGGCTAGTCGTTGCCACACAGGCTAGTCGTTGCCACACAGGCTAGTCGTTGCCACACAGGCTCGTCGTTGCCACACAGGCTAGTCGTTGCCACACAGGCTAGTCGTTGCCACACAGGCTAGTCGTGGCCACACAGGCCAGTCATTGCCACACAGGCTAGTCATTGCCACACAGGCCAGTCATTGCCACACAGGCCAGTCATTACCACACAGGCTGTCATTGCCACACAGGCCAGTCATTGCCACACAGGCCAGTCATTACCACACAGGCTGTCATTGCCACACAGGCTAGTCGTTGCCACACAGGCTAGTCGTTGCCACACAGGCTAGTCGTTGCCACACAGGCCAATCATTGCCACACAGGCTAGTCATTGCCACACAGGCCAGTCATTGACACACAGGCTGTCATTGCCACACAGGCTAGTCGTTGCCACACAGGCTAGTCGTTGCCACACAGGCCAGTCATTGCCACACAGGCCAGTCGTTGCCACACATGCCAGTCATTGCCACACAGGCCAGTCTTTGCCACACAGGCCAGTCTTTGTCACACAGGCTAGTCAATTAGTCAATGTCACATAGATCAGAAGTACAATTGAAAGGAAATGTAATTACCTACTTAACATGGCCGTCATTGGCACATTCTGACTGTTAGTTGGCGTTTCCAGCCCAACATTAAACTCAAACAAGGTAATGTAAAACGTAACACTCAGGCATATGTCGTATACGATCATGTGAGTTTGAGTTCAATACCTACCAAGCAAATATCTGTCAACATCAAGCAGCCCAGCCACTTGATAAGGCCTTTATAAATATTTTGGCTCTTTCTCAGTCGCTACACTCTTGGCAGAGTGGTCGTGGTCGTCACATCAGGGGTGGTGGCTCGCTTCACAATTCGCCGCCATTCCTCTCGCACCGCTGCCTTCCTGGTACATTCATGTAGGGGACCATTCAATGCAGCCTTGATCTGGTCTGTCCAGCGCATTGGTGATCTGCCTCGAGCTCTGGTGCCATTCACTTTGCCCTGCACCACAAGGCGTTCCACAGACGAGTCTCCTCGCCGAGAAACATGTCCGAAGTAAGTGAGGATACGACTCTGAACGATGGAAGATAGACGCTGTTTGACGCCAAGTTCGCTTAATATGGAAACATTTGTTCGGAATTCTTTCCATGATATGCCAAGCATTCTCCTCCAGCACCACATTTCCAAAGCGTCTATTTTCGTTTTCTCACTTTCCCTAAGTGTCCATGTCTCCGCTCCGTTGAGAAATATGGGAAACACTAATGCCCTGACGAGTCGTACTTTTGTGGCTTTTGTGATGTTTCTGTTTCTCCATATTTTCCCGAGCCTATCCATGGCTGACCTCGTGATAGCCATTCGTCGCTTGATTTCATCTGCGCACCCACCGTTGTTAGAAATTAGTGCACCAAGGTAGATATAGGCCGAAACAACGTCGCAACTCGCGATATTAGTCACTTCTGGCGAGTTGTTATTTGCACGATCGACAATCATCATCTTCGTCTTGCTGCGATTAATTTTCAGGCCAAAATCATGGCAAGCTTGCTCCACTTTGCGAAGAAGATTACTCATATTGTCGACCGTTGTTGCGAAGAGGGTGGTATCATCGGCGTATCGCAAATTTGATATTTTATGGCCTCCGATCGTGATCCCATCAGGCCAGTCTTCCAGTGCTATTCTCATAACAAGTTCGGTGTAAATGTTAAACAGCAGAGGTGAAATAATGCATCCCTGTCGAACTCCCGCGCTGGGGTGGAAATTGTTGGAGAACACATCATCTGCTTTTACTGAAGCCGTTCCCTCTTCATACAATCTTCTGAGCAGGTGGACCAGATGTTTAGGTGTCCCCATGGCTAGAAGAGTTTCCCACAGTACTGGCCATTTCACCGATTCAAACGCTTTAGAAAAGTCAACAAAGCAAATGTATGTCGGCTTGTTGAACTCTCTAGACTTTTCGATGATTTGGCGCACGTTTAAAATCTGTTCGCGAGTACCCTTCCCTTTTACAAAACCGGCCTGCTCTGGAGCGATTTCCTTGGATAGGAACGACTTCAGTCTTTCATTCAAAATATGCAGTAGAATTTTGCTTGCGTGTGAAATTAGAGCAATTAGGCGATAGTTACTGCATATCTTTGTTGATCCTTTTTTGTGCAAAGGAACAAAAACAGTGTGTGCCCATTCCTGAGGCCAAGTTCCTGTTTCCCAAACTTTGTTACACAAAGCGTGGAATACTTCGACACCGTATTCGCCCGATGCCTTGATGGTTTCTATGGGTATGGCATCCCTTCCTATGGCTTTCCTAATTTTGAGGTGCTTGATAGCGGCTCGAACTTCATCTTTGAGGATACTTGGCTCTCGTTCTTCGTTCTTGGGGTCAGTCGAGTGATAAGTGTGTGCGAGTGGGTCTTTGAAAAGTGACTGACAGTATTCTTTCCAGGCCTCAGATATTGCACTTATATCAGTCAGGACTTCGCCTTGTGGGTTTTGTATAGCCCAAGTTTTAGATGAGAAAGTCTTGGTGATAGCTCTGATTTTCTGATATAAGTCTCGTGTTTCGTGTCTATTTGCATGAATTTCGACTTGGGCACACACATTTTTAAGGTGGTTATTGCGATCTCGCCTACATGCTGCCTGAATACGAGCAGATATTTTATTCAAGCTTTTAATGCTGGCTCCTGAGGCTTTTAAAGTTCTTCTTTCTTCCACAAGGGCGAAGGTTTCATCACTCATCCAATGCTGGTGCTTATGAGTCGAAACCGAGGGCTTGGATGTAATCACGGCGGTTTCGAAAAGCTTTCTAGCCTGATTCCACAGTTGATCCGGAGTTGCAGATTGGAAATTTATAGTACTCCATTGAGACCAATTCTGCTCGATTACCTTCATGAACTTAGGTTCGTCTATAGGCTGAACTCTTCTCTGCTTTTCGACCCTTCTTGCAGCTTTGAGTTTGAGCTGTATTTTTGCTACAAGGAGTTGGTGGTCTGAACCGCAGTCGGCCCCGGGCAAAGTGAGGACGTTCTTTACGGAGGTTTTCCTTCTGGAACTAATCATGATGTAGTCGATTTGGTTCCGATATTTACCATCAGGTGAAGTCCATGTGTAAAGTCTTCTTGGGTGGTTTTGGAAGAAGCTGTTCGATATGACTAAGTTGTTTTCAGCGGCAAATTGTATGAGGCGTTCTCCTCTCACATTACGCTGTCCCAAACCAAACTTTCCCGCGCATGAACTAAGTTGGTCGGCGTGTGCTCCTATTTTCGCGTTTAGATCGCCCATAATAACGAGGAGTTCCCTTTTTGGTATTTTGGCTATAGCTGTTTCCAGTTCGGTGTAGAAACATTCTAAATCAGTGTCACTTGCTGTACTGGTTGGCGCGTATATCTGTATGATGTTCAAATTGACCGGCTTTGCCATCAGTTTAATACTTAGCACTCGGTCACTTACTGGTTCATATCCCATCACACAGGTACTTATGGTTTTAGGTACGACGACAGCCACTCCGTTACGGCTGCTATCATTACTACCGGAAAAGTAGACAACGTGCAATTCAGTATAAAAATGACCGTTTCCTCTCCAATGTGTTTCGCTTAGACCAACCAGATTTAACTTGCAGCGTGCTATCTCATTTTCCAGAATGTCCAATTTTCCTGGTTGCAGTAGACCGCGCACATTCCACGTACCTATCCTTTGGACGTGCCGCATCTTCATCGGGAGAGAGATTCCAGTAGTCCCATTTCCATGAGATGCCTGGTTTCCTACACCATCATGGCCGGTAACCAATTTCACACCGTCTGCCCCGGACGCAGAGCGGCGCCGGTTGCTAAGCGGATTGCATGGCCACTTCATTTTCTTACTTTGTACCTTCATGACGACTTTCGTGGGAATTTAGTGTGGTGGTTTCCCCTTGCCTTCCACACCAGTTCTTTTAGGGGTTGATTAAGTCCCAAGGCTACAGTGTCCTCTTCTGTACAGGGGTTCGGTTTTAAGGCGCCGAAGACTCGCCTTTTGCCCTTCTCCAGTCTGCTACTACGCCTCGAGGTTGTGAGAAAAACGTGTGACACTCGTGAATAGGCGCAGCATTGCCCGGGGAGCACGACGGGGACGTTGGCAGATTGGACTGGCTGGTGGTGCCCTCTGGAAGCCTTGTCACACAGGCGGGGCACATGGCATTTCCCGGTATTTTATAGGTCCTGGCTACCCTGTACGTAGCCAGGTCCACCGAGGCCAACACCAGCTTCGACTGTACAAGGTGTTATTGCACAGTGTCAGGATATTCCTGACCCCCCCTATTTTGGCTCTAACTTTGTTTTATTGCGCTCACGATTTTCTAGTAGGACATAATCTACTTTGAATTTATTTACTTTGGCTTTGTTTTTGTCAAACCTAGCTTTCTCTGTAGGAGGGTTTAGCGATAAGAAGTTTACATATCCCATATTTTTGCCCTGACGACATTCAATGTCAAATTCAAAAGATTGAAGGAAACACCACCATCTGTGGATACGAGGGGTAAAGTCTACTTTAGACTTGGATGCTCTGACTGCATTGCAATCAGTCACTACTGTGAACTTTCGTCCTTGTAAGTAATGACGAAAATGTTTTATGCTATTCACTACTACTAGCGTCTCTAACTTATATGAGTGATACCTTGACTCAGCGCTAGAGTTTCGGCGGCTATAAAATTCAATAACAACTCATTTTCCGTTAATCTTTTGCATTAATATGGCACCATAACCTTCAGCGCTGGCGTCCATATGCAACTCTATCGTCTGGTTTGGGTCGAAAATAGAGTTGGAACGGGTTTGCTGGTAAGTGTCACAATAATTTATTTCTTATTGTTTCAAAAATTGGTTTCCACTGTATTTTGCCCTTCATCATCATCATCATCAGCATATAATGGTTCCCACTGCTGGGACACAGGCCTCCCCTCTGAGAGAGGGAGTGGGCCATAATCCACCACGCGGGCCCAGTGCGGATTGGTAAATGTCACATGTCTACGAATTTTTGGTTCTAGGACATGCCGGTTTCCTCACGATGTTTTCCTTCACCGTTTTTGAGAGCAGTGGTGATGAAATAAATTACACAAAGTAATGTGCCTGGCAGGGTTCGAACCCACGACCTACATCTCGTAAGTCGGGACCGATACCACTGGGCCACCACTGCTCATTACTATTTTGCCTTTACCTGTAGTTAAATCTATAAAGAGGAGCGGTCATTTGAGATAAACATTGAACAAATTGTCTGAAGTACGAAGCTAAGCCTATAAATTGACGTAAAATGCTAGTACTGTCAATGCTCTAATTTTTCGCGGATTTGGTCGTATTTCGCCAGCGGCTACGTGGTACCCTAAGAACTCTACTTCAGTTTTGAGAAAAGCACATTTCTTTATGTTGAAAGAGAAACCAGCGTCTGTTACTGCTTTCAAGACCTGACGGAAGCGATCAATACCCTTATCTACACTACGAGAAGAGATTATGACGTCATCTTAATATAATACAGCAAATGACTCCGTCAAAACTCCTAGGGCTTTTATTTATCGCACGTTGGTACACCGAATGATATGAAAGAAAAAGGAGTAAATGATACTGTGACGTCTGATAGGGGAGAATGGAAAAAGAAAACGTGTTGCGCTGACCCCAAATAGAATGGGATAAGGGCAGGAAGAAGAAGAAGAAGTTGGTACACCGATGGGGCAGATGAATAAACCAAAAATAAACCTTTTCGTAATGACGTTTCGTTATTTCTTTACAAATTTAGCCGTAAGTATTGAATTCCAGATCAAAACATGAGCGTTAGATTAAACAAATAACCAAGCAAGTATTCAATCCAATTATCATAAACCAAAAATCTAATCATCCAAAAGCTGGAGTTTTATTCATGTCCTGTAGCTAACATTTAGCCCCACAAACAAACTTCCGTTTGTATTACCACATTACTAAAGAATGCCCAGATCGACACAACTCTATGGTCTCCAGGCCGGTCTTCACCAGAGCACCCCGCGAGAATTCAGGTATTTCTAAGACTAAAAAGCATTGCCAATTGAGTTTTCCTTGAATTGGTTTGCTTTATTTAATTTGGTGGAAACTAGTAACCATATCAAGAGATGTGAAATATTTAGCTCCTACTAAAGGATGTATTTGATCAGATATTAAAGGCAATGGATAACGATTGGGAACTGTATTGCTGTTAAGTTCACTGTAGTCCACGCAAAGACAGTTAGATCCGTCTCTCTTTTTGACCAGCAAGATAGGGAGCAGAAAAGGTGAGCAACTTATCTTATACTTATTGATTATTTGTTCCTTTGTCCCATTGGCTAGAGATAAGACCTTTAAAGGATAAGACTTCAAAATCTGTTATAAATACATGTCAAGCTGTTTTTACTCATTTGAGTTTTCCATGTGTGATTTATAGCTGGTAATAACCCCTTTAAATCGCAAGAGTGTCTTAACTATTATAAAATACTAATACCTAGTACAACATAAAAAGAATTACTTAAATCGGACTTGTAGTTCCGGAGATATGCGAACACAAACATAATTTACTAAATCACTCGATGCCGACTCCTTACTAGAGGAGTTGTACATTCCATCATCAGCTCAGCTACATGAGATGATGATTTCCATACGCAAGTACTTGAATCACTTCATAAGATTAAAAAAACTATGTGTGAGTCAATCAAATTTGAGGGTTGCCCTCGATTTCTCCACGATCCAATCATCAGATCCTGACTTGGTGACTATGGGACCACTCCAGAAGTATCTCCTTTCGAACAAAAAAATAATTATGAAAATCGGTCCACAATTCACGAAGTAATCGCGTAACACACACAAAAAAAAAAAAACATACCGTCGAATTGATAACCTCCTTCTTTTTGAAGTCGGTTAAAAAGCTTTAGAGGATGGCAAGGATTACCGTGACTATCTTTTTAACTACAATAATAGTAATTTGTCTGGTTCATCTGTGACTCCTTCACAAATAAATAGCAGAAATTTGAGATCTAATATTCCAGTATCTTCAACATATTTAGAGCCTAAAATTGTACCAAATATTCATAAATTATTAACTGTAAAATAGAAGATTACTAAGCATCAACATGACAGACGCTCAAAAAATTAGAAAATTGTTTTCAAACCGGGGGATAAAATTGTATACAGAACGGATAAAGATAAATATTGGAAAAAGGGAAAAGTTTTGAAAAAATGTAAAGAACCAAGGTCCATTTGATAGTAGATGATAGCAACTTAAAAATATTCAGACGTAATAGCAATCACCTAAGAAAGGCTTTTACTAATAATCAACAAATTGTAAGAAGTGATTTTTTGCCTTGTTCAGATGAAAATGATGTCCCAGAAGAGTTACCTACAAATTCTCACACTCAGGACATGTCTCAAGAGAATACTGATAACATTCCTGATAGCATCCCTGAAAATGTATACTATAGAACCCGTAGTGGTCGTAATGTCAAACCCAGATCAAGATTAGATCTTTAATATTAAGAATTTTAATTTATAATTGTTAATCAGTTTTAAACCCGCTTGTATTAATTCTTGATATAAAGAAAACGCAAAGCCTTTCGGAAATTAAGGCTTTATTCTACTTAAAGAAATTAGCTCAAATACATGAAACTAGATTATGATAAATTGACAATGTAATGGCATTACCATAGATATAAATCTACGTCATTCTTCCCAGCAGGGTTTTTATATCTCGCAAACATAGTCTCTCAAGTAGCCGGGCGGTTTCCGGGACCTGCTTGAGTGACGCCTCTCGTCTATGTCAGGTTCTTCCCGGGCCACCTCTTGTTGGCTTTGAGTAACCTCAGATTCTTGAGGAGTTCCAGACTCTTGCTCAGTAGCTTCTATGCCTGTAGGTGCTTCATTACAGATTCCGGCTTCGTTATTAGGTAAAGGAGCTAATTGATTATTTGAAACGGTAGTTTCTCTACCATCAGAATATCTTATAAATGAATATGCAGGATTAGCTTGTAAAAGCTCGACCTCTTCTACAAGAGGGTCATATTTTGACTGTCGAACATTCTTTCTCAAGAGGACGGTACTGGAGGTTGAAAGCCATGACGGGATTGATTGGCCATCCATTGACCGTCGTGGGTGGTAGAATAACCGTTCATGAGGAGTGGTGTTCGTGGATGTACACAACAATGACCGAATTGCATGGAGTGACTCATGAAGAACCTTCTCCCAATATGCGACATCCAAGTTTTTTGATTTTAGAAAAAGTTGTACAGTCCTCCATAAAGTGCCATTCAGGCGCTCCACCTGTCCGTTTCCTTGTGGGTTGTAGGGAGTAGTCCGGCTGCAAGCAATTCCTAGAGACAGCAAGAATTGTTGGACACGTTCTGACATAAACGCAGATCCTCTATCGGAATGAACAAAAAGTGGGGTTCCAAACATAAAGAAAAGATCCCTAAGGCTGTTTATTACAGACTCTGCTGACACGTCTGGACAGGGGTAGGCAAACGGAAATCTTGAATATTCATCAATTATAGTTAGTATATATTTATTCTTCGTATTTGTTGGTAGTGGTCCCTTAAAATCAATACTCAGACGTTCAAAAGGGGCCGTTGCTTTTATAAGACTGCCTTGGTTTTTATTAAATCGTGGCTTAATTTCAGCACATATTTTACATGATGACGTTACGGCTCTGATATCATTGACGGAATATGGCAAATTTTTGGTTCTAACCCAGTGTGTTATTCTCGTGATACCGGGATGTCCAAGAGCGTTGTGCAGATTGGCTAAATTATTTGTATTTATGTGAGCACAAACACGAGATAGAGCGTCCGCCGCCAAATTGAGTTTTCCGGGCCTGTATACGACGTCATATTTAAAACAAGAAAGTTCGAGTCTCCATCTTTCTATTTTTTCATTTTTTATTTTACTTGTGTGATGAGAGAGCATAAAAGCAACAGACTTCTGATCAGTTATTAAGATGAAATGCTTTCCAGAAAGTAGATGTCGCCATTTACGGAGTGCCTCTACGATGGCGCAAGCTTCTTTTTCAATTGATGAATGACGTCTTTCGGGTGCAGATAATGAACGTGAAAAATAGGCTACAGGTCGTTCATTCTGAGATAAAATAGCCCCGATTGCAAATTCCGAGGCGTCTGTTTCGACCGTAAATGTAGCATTATAATCAATTGTGTTAAGACTTGACTCTGCTAATTCAGTTTTAAGAGCGTTGAAATGAAAAATCGTTTCCTTAGTTAGTGGAAATCTGTTTACGTCAATCAAAGGCCTTATTTTATGTGAGAAATTCTTAACCCATGGACTGTAGTGAGCAAATAACCCCAAAACCTTTTTGAGGGACTTGGCATCTTTTGGAACAGGTAAATCTAATAAAGGTTGAACCCTTGTTTTATCTGGTCTGATAGTCTGGTCGCTTATTGTGTGGCCTAACAGATTAATTGTCTCTGCGCAAAAAGTACATTTATCCTTATTTAAGGTAAGTCTATATTTCTCAGCCGCCTGTAAGAAATCATGCAGATTTCTATCGTGTTCTTCTTTTGTTCCTCCACAAACAGTGACGTCATCAAGGTACGCGTAAGTTCCTTCTAAATTTTCGTTTTCAATAATAAATTCGTACGTACGAATAATTCGTAAGTACGCTGAAACGCGGCTACCCCGTTAGTGACGCCAAATGGAATACGTGTGAATTCATATAGCTTACCACAAGCTTCAAAAGCGGTGTACTTTTGCTCTTTTTTTAATATAGGAACCTGGTGATACGCACTTTTTAAATCGATTTGACTAAAGTATTTATATTTTGACACCTTGGAAATGATAAATTCAATTTTAGGTAATGGATAAGCATCGAGCTCAGTAAATCTATTGATCGTCCTCGAATAATCGATCACTAGGCGTTTCCGGTGATGGCCCCCTCCTGCAACTAAAGTTTGGGCCCTCCATGGTGAAGTGCTAGGTTTGATGACACCATCCTCTAGTAGCTTTGTTATTTCTTGTTTTATGAATGACTAGCTTTTGCCCGCGACTTCGTACGCGAATCCTGTTGCTTATGCCAGCACCACGGGGTCGTCAAAATCGAACATCTTATAAGTCTGATGTTCAATTTCAAGAGCCCGGGTAAAAAAATAAATGGGAGTTTTGGCCTGTAGAGTCAAATTTTTATTCATATATAAGTATTCATCGTCATCGAAAAGTTCTAAACTGTTACCGCCTATACTGCATGTAGGTACTCCCACCTCATGTTACTTTAAAATTATACAGTGAAATTAGTGATAGCTTTGATTCCCACATCAGGTTTTTCAGATCTTCTGTTTTATACGTCAACAGAGAGTGCTCATCAGGCTGAACAACTTTTCTAAGACGTCATTCCTATATATGTTATAGTGTAGCTGGTCTCTTGGAGTTCCACATCAGGTGTTCCTGATCTCCTATTTTTATACATCAACAGAAATTGCTCATTAGGCTGAACATCTTTGCTAAGACGTCATTCCTATATAAATTATATTATGGTGTAGCTGGGCTCTTGGTGTTCTACATCAGGTTTTCCAGATCTTCAATTTTTATACGGCAACAGAGAGTGCTTATCAGGCTAAACAACTCTTGCTAGGACGTCATTCCTGTATATGATATAGTTTAGCTGGGCTCTTGGTGTCCCACATCAGGTGTCCCAGATCTTCAATTTTTATACGTCAACAGAGAGTGCTCATTAGGCTGAACAACTTTTCTAAGACGTCATTCCTATATATGTTATAGTGTAGCTGGTCTCTTGAAGTTCCACATCAGGTGTTCCAGATCTTCAATTTTAATACGGCAACAGAGAGTGCTTATCAGGCTGAACAACTCTTGCGAAGACGTCATTCCTGTATATGTTATAGTGTAGCTGGGCTCTTTGAGTTCCACATCAGGTGTTCCAAATCTTCAAATTTATTCTCTCAACAGAAAATGCTCATCACGTGGAACAATTTTTGCTATGACACCATTTTTGTATCTCTTATAGCTTAGCTGGTATGTTGCGGTTCTGCACCAGGTCTTCAAGTTTTCAAGATAAATTATAGCCTATATGTTGGCCAGACTTTATATCTATACACCAAAAAAAGAATCATTCAAATCTGTCCAGTAGTTTTTTCGTGAAAGGGTAACAAACATACATCCATCCTCACAAACTTTCGCATTTATAATATTAGTAGGATAGGATAGGATTCATCGTCATCGAAAAGTTCTAAACTGTTACCACCTTTACTGCATGGAGGTACTCCCACCTCATGTTATTTTAAATTTATACAGTGAAATTAGTGATAGCTTTGATTTCCACATCAGGTGTTTCAGATCTTCAGTTTTATACGTCAACAGAGAGTGCTCATCAGGCTGAACAACTTTGCTAAGACGTCATTCCTGGGGTGCTAAGACAGGAAACCTACACGTGCGCCCGTGGACTGGAGTTCCCTCTCGGATACGTCCGGGGGGAAGACCAGTTTTTCGGGACGGTGCACCCTGGGATGCGGGAAAAAACTCGTCCTTAGGCACTGTGTGCCTAAGGGGTCTCTTTGCCCGTATGCGAATAGCCTGTCGGGTGGACGCTCCAACGCGTGTTCCTCTGAATAGCAGAGGGCACAGCGGCGGAGCGGGCTTGCGGACGGTGAGTAATGGGTATGCTCGCCGTCCGACCAAGGACCAAGCCCGGGTCGGTGGCGCGTCGTGTTTCACGCGTCACCGACGGGGCCCCTTATGGGGCCAAATGCCTGATGGGGTCGCGGATTTTTCTTAATCCAGGATACCGTGGCCCCGGAACGTAAAGGGCATCCGAAGGAACACGGGTGGATTTTAGTCAGTAAGAGTCTGACAGTCCCTTCCGCCCCACCCAGGGAGGGAGGACTCATTTGATGATTTCGCCACCCCAAAAAAAAAAAGACGTCATTCCTATATATTATGTTATGGTGTAGCTGGGATCTTGGTGTTGTACATCAGGTATTCCAGATCTTCACTTTTTATATGTCAAGAGAGAGTGCTCATTAGGCTGAACAACTTTTCTAAGACGTCATTCCTATATATGATATAGTGTAGCTGGTCTCTTGGAGTTCCACATCAGGTGTTCCTGATCTTCAATTTTTATATGGCAACAGAGAGTGCTTATCAGGCTAAACAACTCTTGCTAAGACGTCATTCCTGTGTATGATATAGTTTAGCTGGGCTCTTGGTGTTCTACATCAGGTGTTCCAGATCTTCAATTTTTATACGGCAACAGAGAGTGCTTATCAGGCTGAACAACTCTTGCTAAGACGTCATTCCTGTATGTGATATAGTTTAGCTGGGCTCTTGGGGTTCCACTTCCACATCAGGTGTTCCAGATCTTCAATTTTTATACGGCAATAGAGAGTGCTTATCAGGCTGAACGACTTGCTAAGACGTCATTCCTGAATATGATATAGTTTCGCTGGGCTCTTGGTGTTCTACATCAGGTGTCCCAGATCTTCAATTTTTATACGGCAATAGAGAGTGCTTATCAGGCTGAATAACTCTTGTTAAGACGTCATTCCTGTATGTGATATAGTTTATCTGGGCTCTTGGGGTTCCACATCAGGTGTTCCAGATCTTCAATTTTTATACGGCAACAGAGAGTGCTTATCAGGCTGAACGACTTGCTAAGACGTCATTCCTGTATGTGATATAGTTTAGCTGGGCTCTTGGGGTTCCACATCAGGTGTTCCAGATCTTCAATTTTTATACGGCAACAGAGAGTGCTTATCAGGCTGAACAACTCTTGTTAAGACGTCATTCCTGTATGTGATATAGTTTAGCTGGGCTCTTGGGGTTCCACATCAGGTGTTCCAGATCTTCAATTTTTATACGGCAACAGAGAGTGCTTATCAGGCTGAACGGTTCTTGCTAAGACGTCATTCCTGTATATGTTATAGTGTAGCTGGGCTCTTAGAGTTCCACATCAGGTGTTCCAAATCTTCAAATTTATTCTCTCAGCAGAAAATGCTCATCACGTGGAACAATTTTTGCTATGGCACGATTTTTGTATCTCTTATAGCTTAGCTGGTTTGTTGCGGTTCTGAGGTCTTCAAGTTTTCAAGATAAATTATAGCCTATATGTTGGCCAGACTTTATATCTATACACCAAAAAAAGAATCATTCAAATCCGTCCAGTAGTTTTTTCGTGAAAGGGTAACAAACATACATCCATCCTCACAAACTTTCGCATTTATAATATTAGTAGGATTCGTCTTCCTCATTATATCTTCGAGATTTAATTGCAATGGGCTTTATAAAGGGTGAAAGATTTGTAAATATCGAAGCAGGAGGCACAGCAGCTTCCATGACGTTACACATTATGTTCAAAGGTTCGTCTTTACCACCAAAATTTAAGACAACTGATGAATGTGTTTTCAGAATATCGTGACCGATGATAATATCAGCGCATAAGTTGTTCACGATCAACAAAGTCTTCTGTTTGTAGACGTGTTTATTGACTTTTAAATTTGCAACGCACGAACCTTTTACAATAGAAGTATAACTCAGCGACGCTAAGGTGACCGTCTGGTTGCAATGATTTTTCTTTAGGCCCAATGTTTCTGCTAAGCTTTTATCAATAAAGCTCACTGAGCTGCCAGTATCCACGAGAGCGTCTGCAGTGTAGTTATTAATTAAAACAGGGACAGTGGCCTTTTGGAGGCTTCCCGGAGAGGCTGCGATTATGGTTGCAGTGTTTAATGATGTCTCTTCAGAAATCGCATCATTCACGCGTCGAGACACCAGCGCTACTGCTACGACATACGTTAGCAAAGTGACCCTTTCTTGAGCAAAGTTGACATGTCGCATGGAATGCGGGGCATTTTATCCGTTGATGGACGTTCCCGCCACAAAAGAAGCAACGTCGTTTCTTTTGTCCATAAGAACGGGGAGTAGTAGCAGCTAAATGGTTATGGATCTCTTTTTGTTGTTCTACTTGTGGTTCACTGATATTAATACTCCTTTGAGAAGTGATTGGGTCATTTTTCGTTCACCAAACATCCGTTGAGGATAATGACGCCCGATCTTTTACTACTAGTGCAACCATCCACTAACAAAAAACAAAAATATAAATGATTTTAATTTCATTTAAGTTAGATGTAATTAAAATAATTTATATTTTTGTTTTTTGTAAGTGGATGGTTGCACTAGTAGTAAAAGATCGGGCGTCATTATCCTCAACGGATGTTTGGTGAACGAAAAATGACCCGATTGCATTCAGCAATGAGTTTTTGTTTGGAGTTGAAAAAGATAGGGAACTCGTTTCAGCGCTCTCAAGCGTCAATGTTTGATTTATAGCTTCATCGAATGTCAATGTCATATTCTCCAAAAGTCTTTGGCGGATTTTTTGAGAACATAAACCCGATATGATGCCATCTTCGCTATCCGCCAACTGTGCGAGAAATACAGAGGTGCGCATAAAAACTTGCACATGGTGTTCGTCGACCTGGAAAAGGCATACGACCGGGTGCCCCGTGAGGTTCTGTGGTGGGCCCTTAAGGAGAAAAGTGTACCTGGAAAGTATGTACAGTTGATCCGTGCAATGTATAGTCGATGCAGTACCCAAGTCCGGTCTACAGCGGGCACTACCGGCAGCTTCAATGTAGCGGTTGGCTTGCACCAAGGGTCGGCTCTCAGCCCGTACCTCTTCCTGATGATAATGGATGCTCTGACATCGGACATCCAGGAAGAGGCCCCCTGGTGCATGCTGTTTGCCGATGACATTGTGCTGATTGCCGAGAGCGGCCTAGAGGTCCAGAACAGATTGGAGGTGTGGTGGCAAAGACTGGAGAACGTTGGCCTGAAATTGAGCAGAACCAAAACCGAGTATTTGTTTTGCGATTTTGGCGGTCTCTCCAGTCCTGTGCCCATTACTCTTGCAGGAACGCCCATACCAGTCTGTTCCGACTTTCGGTACCTCGGGTCGCTTGTCCAAGGAGACGGCGATGTAGACCGGGACATAACACACCGGATCAACTCGGGATGGATGAAATGGCGACAGGTCACCGGAACAACTTGCGACCCACGGATGCCCCTCAAGTTAAAGGGGAAAATATACAAATCCGTGATTAAAAAGAAAGAAATGTGGCAGGATTAATAACTTTAATTAGGCTTGTAAAAATCTAGAACAGCGAACAACTTAAATCACAGACACACACACAGGGTTGCCATAGAGTAGAGTGTGTTGCCAGTTCACGCAGGCTGTACAGAACTTCAACACTTAATTTAACCATTGCCTATTCAACACACCCCCTCAAGGGTTAAATTAAGAAAATCACATCAAAGCAAAAATTATACAATTTTAAATTACAACAGCTTTCCCTTAATATTTAAAGTGCAGTAACACCCCCTTAATATTTATTTAGCAACAGCTTTAAACAATTAAAATCTCACTCTAGCAAGCCTAATACTACACAAAACTTTTCAAACTTTATCCTACCTAGAGGCTTTGTAAAAATGTCTGACAACTGTTCACTAGTACAAACATACTCTACCTTGACAATATTATTTACTATTTTATCTCATACAAAATGAACTTTAATGTCAATATGTTTTAATTTATGATTAAATTGAGGATTTTTAGACAATGTTATCACTGATTGATTATCTTCATATAACAACACACAAATCTCTTTACATAAAAACATATTATAAATGTTCCTAAGCCAGCAAGCTTCACAAGTAGCCATGCTAAGAGCTACATACTCGGATTCTGTGGATGACAAGGCTACTGTTGACTGTTTACGAGACATCCAAGATACAGTACAACCAAGAACTTTAAAAATGTAACCTCCAGTAGATTTACGGTCACCTTTATCACCAGCCCAATCAGAGTCTACAAAACCAACTATAGGATAATCAGTATCTTCACACTTAAATGTTAATTTTAAATTGACAGTTCCCTTAACATATCGTAAAACACGTTTTAACGCTCGCAATAAATCCTCACTTGCACATGACTGATATCTACTTAATATGCTTATGGATATACAAAGATCTGGTCTTGTACATAGCATAACATACATCAATGAACCAATTATTCTTCTACATTTATCTTCCAATTCTACACTTTCTGAACAATCTCTTTTCAGTAAACTATGATCAAAGTTCTCTTCCATTGGAGTAGCTATCGGTTTACAAGTATCCATACCGAACTTTTCTAATATATTTAATAAATAACTTTCCTGAGATAACTCAGTTACTCCAGTTACAACATTCTGATTAATTTTAATACCCAAAAAATTATTTATCAACCCCATATCCTTCATACAAAATTGTTCTGACAAAGCTAGTTTACAATCATTTACTTCTTTTTCTGAATTTCCAAACAAAATTATATCGTCTACATATAGCAATAGATATAGCTTCACATTATCATTACTTTTAAAATATAAACATGTGTCAGTCATAGACCTCTTAAAACCTATTTTTAACATAAATTTATCAAAACGTTCGTTCCAACATTTAGGACTACTTCTTAAACCATACAGGGACTTATTAAGTTTCACAATTTTGGACCCATTACTAGTATTTATTCCTTCTGGTAAACTTAAATATGTATCATCTTTAATTTCCCCATACAAAAATGCTCCTTTAATATCCATTTGGTAAATAGGCAACTTAAGGTATGTAGCGACAGCCAAAAACACTCTAAAGGTAGTTAACCTAGCTACTGGTGCATACACATCACTCATATCACACTCTTGTTCAAAACCACGAGCCACTAATCTTGCTTTATACACTTCACTTTCTTGTCCTCTGTTCTTTACTTTAAACACCCACTTGCTACTAATAATTTTCTTCCCTTTTGGTGCAATAACTTCTGTCCATGTGTCATTGTTTTTTAATGTTTGAATTTCTTTGTCTATGGCCTCTTGCCACTTACTACTATTTTTGCTAGATAATGCTTCCTCATAAGTTGTAGGTTCTTTCTCTTCTACAGACAATAAGCCCATGTGGTAATCCTTAAATCTTAATGGCATTTTTGCTCTTCTTGGTCTTAAGTTATAACTTTCTTCTCTATTTTCTTCACTTTCCTCTCTAGTCTGTGTGCTTTCTTCAATTTCTTCTATAATCTGTGAGTTTTCTTCAATTTCTTCTACCTGGCCACTCTCCATACTTTCTTGTTTCTCACTTTGTTCCTCATTTTCATCACAACTTATTTGTACACAATTTTCACTGTTTTCTGTCAGTCTCCGCTCTATAAATATTACATCTCTCTTTATTTCCACTTTAGATTCTTTCTCAAAATAAATTCTAAATCCTTTTATGTCTTCTTCATAACCCACAAAAATTCCCATAACATTTTTATCATCCCATTTCAATCTTCGTTCCTTTGGAATATGTACTGACGCTCCTATACCAAACTCCTTGAATACAACTTCAGGTGTATTTTTATTATAAAATAACTCATAGGGTGTCAACCCCGACACAGGACTAGGACCTGTCCTATTTAAAGTGTACGCTGCTGTATTGATGGCCTCCGCCCAAAACTTTTTATGCATTTGGTGTATCATCGAACGAGCTGCCTCTACAAGTGTACGCATTTCACGCTCAGCGCGCCCATTTTGCTGTGGAGTGTAAGCAACACTTCTCTGATGTATGATTCCTCTCTTTTGTAAAAAATCACTTAATTCTGTATTCACAAACTCTAAACCATTATCACTTCGTATTGTGTGCACTTTCGCTGATATTTCTGACTCTATTCTCACTATAAACTTCTTTATACACTCTTTAACTTCTGATTTATTTTTTATGAAATACACGAATCTATAACCTGAGTAGTCATCTTTTAAAAGCAAGAAATATTTTGATCCTCCAATAGATGCCTGTTCCATTGGGCCACAAACATCTGCATGCACTAATTCTAGTGGACGGGTAGCCCTGGACTCACTCAATGGAAATGACAATCTACTTTGTTTTCCTGCCAAACAACTTTCACATATGAATTCACTATCACAATATTTAATGTTATTTTTAATCAAAAACTTTCTTACTTGAGAGATATTTTGGTGCGCTAACCTTTTGTGCCATGTAAACAAACTTTCAACTCTACTACTCAAATGACAATATGAAACGTCAAAGTCACTTCGTTCGGAAATAGCACTGGAATTTAAGTTATGTGATTCTTTCTTTAAGAATTTCATACGATACAATTTATCTTCCCGCACGGCTATAGCACAAACATTATTCTGCCTATCCACAAATTCACAACATTTATTGTTTGAAACTAACTGAAATCCTTTGTCTAATACATATCCAGCAGAAAATAGGTTAAATTTAAGGTTTGGAACATACAAAACATTGCTTAACACACTTTTTATGTATTCTCTACCATTCCACGCAAAAACCACAACAGTCCCCTTTCCTTTGATATCCAACATATCCCCATTTCCTACTTTCACTTTACTTACATAGAGCTTTTCTTCTAACTTTTCAAAGAGAGTCTTGTCACCACACATATGTTCACTCGCACCGGTGTCCATGTACCAGCAGTCTTGAGATGGTCCAACACAACAGTGTAGACCCATGAACGCATTAGAGTTTCTTCTATTTTCCTTTTTATCATTAACACTTTTTATCTCACTATTTTCACTTTTAACATCACCTTTTCTTGCACTATTTTCTCTCTTATTCTTCAAAATCCTACAATTTTCTGCTAAATGACCCTTCTTCTTACAGTAATAACAACTTCTGTTTTCTTTATTTTTCTTATAACAAAATTTAGCTATGTGTCCTTCTCCTCCACAACTGAAACATTTCATCTTCTTTGTCTCTCTGCTCGTCCCTGCCAGAGCAATCACAGAGTCCTCACTAGAATTGAGACGCTCTTCCTCAATCAACAACCTAGAAGTGAGTTCTTCTGTGGTCTGGTTTTCTAAAGGTACTGATTCCCATGCAGACCTAAAATGCTTATAAGGTTCTGGAAGAGACATTAAGATTTTGGTTATGTACATCTTGTCCGAGATGGGTTCTCCAGCTTGTTTCAGTTTGTTTCTAATCTCGCCTAGCTTTGACAAGAATGTAGATACATTATCATCTTTAAATTCGCTCATGAAAAATCTTTGCTGCAGGAGGTGAACGCTAACAACGGATTCCTTGTCGTAAACCGATTTTAATTTTGACCACATCTCCCTGGATGACGTACAAGAGAGTAGATGAGTAAGCGGACCTTGTTCCATCCTCATAACTATGAATTCTTGCGCCTTGGCGTCACTTTTACACCATTCTTCTTTTTCTTTATCATTCTCAGACTTTAATTTTTCTCCTGTCACTATGCTGTACAAACCTTTGCTCTTCAAAACAACTTCAGTCTGAAATTTCCATACTGTCCAATTTTCTGATCCTCGTAATCTTAAGGCGTTTTCCATTTCTAATTCCATTCGCTGTTACAAGTCTAACTCTTCTAAAGCAGAGGGACATACGCCATTAATACTTTCCTCAGTCCTCGTGCTTGTTACTTCCAAAAAACTCTAATCTTAGCCTGCCACAAAAAACTATAAGAATCAGGTAGGGACTGGGACCATAACCTGTTTAAAGCAGAGTTTAAAAGAAAGAAATGTGGCAGGATTAATAACTTTAATTAGGCTTGTAAAAATCTAGAACAGCGAACAACTTAAATCACAGACACACACACAGGGTTGCCATAGAGTAGAGTGTGTTGCCAGTTCACGCAGGCTGTACAGAACTTCAACACTTAATTTAACCATTGCCTATTCAACAAGACCTGTCGTATTGTATGGATCGGAATGCTGGGCTGTGAAAAAGATGGATGAGAAACGATTGCATGTAGCGGAGATGAGGATGTTGAGATGGATGTGTGGAGTGACAAGAATGGATAAAGTAAGGAATGAGTTTATAAGGGGAAGTTTGAAAGTGGCGCCTGTTACAGAAAAAATGAAAGGGAATCGTCTATCTTGGTATGGACATGTGATGAGGAGGGATGACACCCATGTGACTAAGAAAGTGATGAGTATGAATGTTGATGGATGGAGAGGACGAGGAAGGCCAAAGAAAAGATGGATGGATTGTCTAAGGAATGATATGAAAGAAAAAGGAGTAAATGATACTGTGACGTCTGATAGGGGAGAATGGAAGAAGAAAACGTGTTGCGCCGACCCCAAATAGAATGGGATAAGGGCAGGAAGAAGAAGAAGAAACCCGATATGAATGCGTTACACATGAATTCGTTTTGATATTCTTCAGCGGATACGGCACGAAAATTACAGTCTTGGGCTAGCAGTTTTAAAGTACGAATGTAATCGGATATAGATTCATCTGGTTTTTGAAGTCTAGTAGATAGAATATGACGAGCCAAAATACGATTTTTCTGTTTTTCGTAGGTTTCCTTTAGTGTTTTAATAGCCTGGTCGTAATCTGTACAGGCCTGTTGGTCTAGTGGTTAGTGACCCTAACTGCTATGCCGGAGGTCGTGGGTTCGATTCCCACCCAGGACAAATGTTTGTGCGATGAGCACGATCATTTGTTCTGTGTCTGGGTGTAATTTATCTATAATATGTATGTATTTAGAAATATATAAGTATGTTTATCAGTTGTCTAGTACCCATAACACAAGCTCTGCTTAGCTTGGGACTAGATGGCGTTGTGTGATAGTTGTGGAATATTATTATTATTATTATTATTATTAATTTTTTATTAGTACGAAAACTGTTGGCGTTAAGTAATTTACTAATAGCTTCAGTTTCAACTCTGGAGTAGAATCTGGTATCTCTTCGGTAATAAAATTTTTAAACGTACTATACCAGTGAGTCCAATGGAGTTCTGCGCCAGAATCGCTCGGATCAGCACCAAACCTATCTGGATTTAAATATTTCGTTGGACGAACAGCCATTGTAAATTTTGAATCTTGATTCTTTTCCAGTATGTCAGATTTTTCTCCTTCGTTAGACATCATCGAAAATAACTGTTATTGAATAGCTTTGAATAGCGTTTACATTAAATTATATTTTAAGTAGAATAAATTGATATAAAGAAAACGCAAAGCCTTTCGGAAATTAAGGCTTTATTCTACTTAAAGAAATTAGCTCAAATACATGAAACTAGATTATGATAAATTGACAATGTAATGGCATTACCATAGATATAAATCTACGTCAATTCTAAAAGGGGAGGTGTTCTATGGTTGTATCACTACTCTATGCTTTTTAGGGTTCCGTAGCCAAATGGCAAAAACGGAACCCTTATAGATTCTTCATGTCTGTCTGTCTGTCTGTCTGTCTGTCCGTCCGTATGTCACAGCCACTTTTTGTCGAAAGTATACACGGAAAAAAATGGTTTAGTTCTGTTAGCTAAACTCGTTTTGCTGCCGTCTCATTTGCTACTGCTTACATTTGTTTAGCTACCTGAGCGAAACATTGTTTATTACAACTAAGACCACTTAGCTACTTTTTACACTAAAACTTAGCAAGATATTTTAGCAATAACTACTAACTTTTTTAGCTGTATTAGCGATAAAATTTCCTGGTTTATCATTAGTGATGACAACAAATAATATTGACTAATCATGGATAAATACTTCGTTGTCATGGATAAATATTTCGTTGTAATTGCTAAATAGGTACGCCCGGCCAGACGTGATAATAAACTTTGCTATCACTACACATAGTTTTGCAACAATTGCTAAACTTATTTTCTGATACATCAGCTCAAGACTCAAAAGACATTATATTATTTAATGTTGCTAAGGATCTTAGTAACACCGTCAAATGATGTAGGCAATAAGTCATAATTTTGTATTGTCAGAAGTAGCAAAGCAAAATTAGGCGAGTTTTATAAAATTATTTTTAGCAGTCACTAATTTATTGAAATACCTCAGCTAATACTATTTGCTGCAACTGGTAAATACTATTAAATAATGTTGCTAAAGATCTTAGTAACAGCGTCAAATAAGCTAGGCAAAGATCCTCAATGTATTGCCAGTAGTAGTTAACCAGAGTTAGGTGAGTTTGCTAAGAACAGTTTGGAACTGTAACTAATTTGACAAAATACAACAACTAATATTATTTGCTGCAGTTACTAAATAATTATTATTTATGTTTAGCTGTAACAATTTTTTTTTGCAATAACAACCAATTATTTTTGCTGCAACTGCTAAACCATTATTATATAATGTTGCTAAAGATCTTAGTAACAGCGTCAAATGATCTAGGCAATAAGTCATAATATTGTATTGTCAGAAGTAGCTAACCAAAATTAGGCGAGTTTTGTAAAATTATTTTTAGCAGTCACTAATTTATTTAAATACTTCAACTAATATTATTTGCTGCAACTGCTAAATACTATTAAATAATGTTGCTAAAGATCTTAGTAACAGCGTCAAATAAGCTAGGCAAAGATCCTCAATGTATTGCCAGTAGTAGTTAACCAGAGTTAGGTGAGTTTGCTAAGAACAGTTTGGATCCGTAACTAATTTGACAAAATCCAACAACTAATATTATTTGCTGCAGTTACTAAATAATTATTATTTATGTTTAGCTGTAACAATTTTTTTTTTGCAATAACAACCAATTATTTTTGCTGCAACTGCTAAACCATTATTATATAATGTTGCTAAAAATCTTAGTAACAGCGTCAAATGATCTAGGCAATAAGTCATAATATTGTATTGTCAGAAGTAGCTAACCAAAATTAGGCGAGTTTTGTAAAATTATTTTTAGCAGTCACTAATTTATTTAAATATTTCAACTAATATTATTTGCTGCAACTGCTAAAATACTATTATAAAATCTTGGTAAAGATCTTAGTAACAGCGTCAAATAAGCTAGGCCAAGATCCTCAATGTATTGCCAGTAGTAGTTAACCAGAGTTAGGTGAGTTTGCTAAGAACAGTTTGGAACTCTAACTAATTTGACAAAATACAACAACTAATATTATTCGCTGCAGTTACTAAAATAATTATTGTTTATGTTTAGCCGTAACAATTTTTTTTTGCAATAGCAACCAATTATTTTTGCTGCAACTGCTAAACCATTATTATATAATGTTGCTAAAGATCTTAGTAACAGCGTCAAATGATCTAGGCAATAAGTCATAATATTGTATTGTCAGAAGTAGCTAACCAAAATTAGGCGAGTTTTGTAAAATTATTTTTAGCAGTCACTAATTTATTTAAATACTTCAACTAATATTATTTGCTGCAACTGCTAAAATACTATTATAAAATCTTGCTAAAGATCGTATTAACAGCGTCAAATAAGCTAGGCCAAGATCCTCAATGTATTGCCAGTAGTAGTTAACCAGAGTTAGGTGAGTTTGCTAAGAACAGTTTGGAACTGTAACTAATTTGACAAAATACAACAACTAATATTATTTGCTGCAGTTACTAAAATAATTATTGTTTATGTTTAGCCGTAACAATTTTTTTTTGCAAGAGCAACCAATTATTTTTGCTGCAACTGCTAAACCATTATTATATAATGTTGCTAAAGATCTTAGTAACAGCGTCAAATGATCTAGGCAATAAGTCATAATATTGTATTGTCAGAAGTAGCAAACCAATATTAGGCGAGTTTTGTAAAATTATTTTTAGCAGTCACTAATTTATTTAAATATTTCAACTAATATTATTTGCTGCAACTGCTAAAATACTATTATATAATATTGCTAAAGGTCTTAGTAACAGCGTCAAATACCTACCTAACAAAATAATGACGAGTTTCTTAAAACCCGATAGTAGCAGCCACAGAAATCTTAATAATAAGGCAAATATTAATATTTCTATGGTAGCAACCTTTGATTAAAATAAAATAGCGGTAGATATGTTACGTTCTTACGTTAAGTATTCAAACAGTGACTCTAATGCTGGGTCTACATTAGTGGGCGAAGATTCGTATCGCGTTGGCGCGCAAAACATCCGTTCTCGGACATACACGATGTTCTTGTCTACATTGGCGGGCGAAGATTCAGAAAGCGGCATACGGCGAATATTCGTTGTTTAGTTTTGCGGCCGAGACGATGGAAGAAGCAGTGGCTTTGCATTATATGTCAGTAAATTTAATATTTGTTACATTTGTACGAATATTAGTAGCGTTTTACCTTCAAATAAAACGCTTGTTGTGTCCGGAGACTCATTCGGGGTCATATAAACATTATTTGAGTCAAGCATCTTCCGTTTCCGTGTCACATCTATACAGTTATATGCAAATGTCGCCCTTTTGACAACACGATGATGACGTATTTCCGCCTTCGTTCACCAGGTGGCTGCAGCGCGCCAAAACCTTCATTGTGGCCTCAAAACCCTAAAAACTTGAGAAACAATTAAACCAGGCAGACTTTAAAATTATGACCCCGAATGAGTCTCCGGACACAACAAGCGTTTTATTTGAAGGTAAAACGCTACTATTGTGTCCTTCGGCCTCATTCGGGGTCATATAAACATTATTTGAGGCTTTGTTTGTTATCGCCTGGTGAACGGGACGCCAATGACCAATTTAAGTATACATTTACTAAATATATTGCAATAAAATTATAACCTTTTAAAATAACTAATTAAACACTTACAAACTGAAATAAACTGCACATTTATACGTACCTTATAGTTATAACATCTTTTTGTAAACTTACCATAATCATGTAACATTTCTCATACCTTATTCACTATAAAAATAACAAATGACTTATTTAATTGAAACAAAGATAATTAATTAATTGGCTGAAAAAGATGAATCAATGAGCTTCCCTGTGCTGGAACCGCTGGAACCACTTCCCTCCTGTAATGTTTTTTAAAAGTATTACCGGATCTCCAATTTGCTCGTGCCATTATCTCGTCAAGAGGTTCGTTATCCAACCAACTTCGGGAAGCAACCGCAGAACGAAAACTACCCGGAGTAGCTGAATTCCTGCCTCTTTCAAAATCGGCTTAACCGAACCAGCCAATATAGTTTTAGTAGCTTTTTTTATTTTTTTATCGTGGTAAAATCATCAAATGAGTCCTCCCACCCCGGGCAGGGCGGGAGGGACTGTCAGACTTGTACTGACTAAAATCCACGGTGTCCTTCAATAGCCCTTTATATTCCGGGGTCACGGTAATGAGATAAGTCCCGCGACCCCGGCAGGCTTCGGCCCTCTAGAGGGGGGCCCCGTCATCTTGCTGACGCTCTTTGAGGCGCGCGTGGAACACAACGCGCCGTCGACCCGGGCATGGTCCATGGTCGGGCAGCGAGTTGCCCTTTACTCGCCGCCCGCATGCCCGCGCCTACGGTGGCCGGAGATCGTCTTGCGACGTCCGTCGCCGTGGGTGTCCACCACTGCGGTTGGGGCGGAGGGAGGACATTGTCCTCTCCCTCACGCGGCCCGCCTCCTCCTTCGCGAGCATGACTGCTTCGCAGAAGGAGGCGACCGCTTCCCACTCCGTCTCGCCCCGCAGCATGGCCGCAACCAATGCCGGGCGCGAGAGATATTGTTCTAGTGATAGATTATTTATTACAGTTTGTGGAAAAGCTAAGCCAGCTTATAGTTTTAGTAGCTGGCTTAGCTTTTCCACAAACTGTAATAAATAATCTATCACTAGAACAAAGCAAACGACGTGGTTTTCCAATTTCTATGAGCTTTTTAAGCCAAACCACCGGATCAAGCGCCTCATTCTCAACATTACCTAATAAACTCCAACCTGACTGTACGTGAGTTTCTGAATCAGTTTTCGACCCAAAATGCGGCCAAAACATTATGCTATTCTCGCCTACTATACATCTATCTGGAGATACACTTAGCAATGTTAAGTCGTGTATCCTACGCCCTGAACATAACAACAAAAGAATTGCACTAACTCTTGAAATATCGAATAGGCTTTGATTTTGAAGAGGTCTACTGCCCAACCAACCTACCAGAGACCCAGGATCCCAAATAGTGGGTGGACACTTCTTAGGTTGCTGCAACGCTATAGCTTTAATCATTTGTTTAACTAAAATATTTGAACTTAA
The DNA here is from genome assembly GCA_950005045.1 of Agrotis exclamationis. Taxonomy (NCBI): domain Eukaryota; kingdom Metazoa; phylum Arthropoda; class Insecta; order Lepidoptera; family Noctuidae; genus Agrotis; species Agrotis exclamationis. The sequence goes on along the minus strand of OX465441.1, from coordinate 5,013,936 downwards.
GCGGGCCTCGATCTTTGTATTGCATAACTTTATGTTGGTTGTGTCTACTTAGACACAACCGATTTATGAAGTAAAATTGTACGATACGATAATTTTTCTTTTAGGTGTAAGTCGGCTATAGGTATTCAAAGTTGACGACCTCCAACCTTGTTTGAGCAGACACTTTTGTTCTGCCGACCAGTCACCTAAGGATTCAGACCACCCCCACATTTCCATACTTCTAAGACCAGCTCCTTCTCCTTCCGAGGTGGTGGCTGCCCGGTCCTCGTGTCCACTAGCACCTTCGATAACCTGTGAATCGTGAATGGAGGTGCGGTCGCTCTGGTTTTCAAGTCTGCTCTCCAGAATGCTCGGGACCACCTCGGTGCAACTATCAGGAATATACCTCAAGCCTGATTGAGATGCATCAGGACCCGGGGTAACAAACTCGGAGGAGGAACGACCCAAGCTAGACGAAAGTCCCAATTGAATGAGAACGCGTTGTGCCTCCATGCTCGCTGGTCTCGTTGATCTAGAGTGACATAGCAAGGCACTACGTGAGCTGTGCTGGAGGCAAAAAGGAACACCCCACTTTGCAAAGACAATGCTGGTGAATGAAAGGTGCAAACTTTTTCACCCACCTATAACACAAACTGTAAACTTTAAACACGAGTTAAAAATGAGTAAGTGTCTTAGCAACCCTAGCTAATATCACATTAGTAATAATAGCAAAAAATATTTGGCGTTTTGAGCGCCGCGCGCCGCCGCGCTGATGCGAAACAGTTCAAAGTTTGTTCGTGAGGTATGGTATCCGTGCCGTGCAGTGTTGCCAAGACTAGCCCGGCCCATGTCGCCAATTCGCCAAAATCCCCTAATTTTTAGCCTATCGGGTTATGATTTTGACCGTTAAGTAGTGAAAATTTTATTTACATACCTACTACCAGGCTATGCGTTTGCTATGTTAACCATTGTCGATGGCGTTGTTGGCTTGGCTCACAGGGCATGCAGGGCCGACCTACTTAGGGCTTCTACATATTTTCTTGTTGTTTATTGGTTGAGTTGAGCGCGATAAGTGAAAAGTTGAAAACTTTAAAATTGAAAATTTAAGTTTTTGTAGACAATTGGTGTCGATTCAGTTGTGCACAAACTAAACATAATTTAGGTTATTGCTATCTTTTTCGCTCTAATAAAACGAAAAAGAGGTAATAGAGCTGTCAAATTAAATCGAACAAATATTTTCATAAAAATTAAGGGTGCACGTAATAACATGGCGACTAAAAACACGGTAAAGCGCAAGGCATAAACTAGTTTGACACCCCTAACTTAGTTCATAGACCGTCCTTTCCTCGCACTGCGTTTTAGTAAAAGATAGTAATAGCCTAAATGAAGTTTAGTTTGTGCACAACAGAATCGACACCATTACCTGTTACGTGCGTGACCATTCAAAAGTAATTAAATCAAATTGGAACGAGTCAAAGTTATAGCCAACCGTCAACATCTACTGCATCCGAAATTACTAAGACCCCAAATACCTAGTGATGATACTGACGATGATGTATTATATTACAAAAGCTATTGCACTTAATTTTCATTAATTTTGAACGAATACTTTTACTGAGTTTTTTATTTACCTTAATTTTACATCAGACACTTCGATGGATTTCAATGACGAGAAAAATGCAAGATTTAACGGATTTTCGTAATAAAGTCGGCGGAATTTCAAAATTATTGTTGGCAACACTGGCGCGCGCGCGGCTGGCTGACCATTTTAGTTTTCAACCAACAAAGACTACCTCATTTTCAACAGCGCACGCATGGCGCACGCAGCGGGTGGTACAGCATGCAGTTCATATTTAAATTAATGGTTAGTAGTGCTAGTGTATTTCTTACTTTAAGGTGAATTTGAAAGTTTGTGAATAGTAATTAATGATTATTATATATAGGTAGGTACTTATTGAGAATGGAATCCGACATAACTGTGTTGCTGAGCACGTGGGGCTACGGGGAAGAAATTATCAGTTTTAAAGGTAAGTACCTACATTGTATTGCACAACCTCAACCTTTAATAATCATACATTTTAATATTGTAAGTGTAAAGTACTTTAAGTATGTCTTTTAACTTAAGTTTTAGAAGAGGCATACAGATAATATGCCTATCGTGCCAGTAGGTAATTTCATCCTTCAAACCGAAACACCACCGAAACACAGTAAACCTGCTTGCGCACAAGCCCTTCATAGAGAGCTTAGCTACGAATCATTTAAGTATCTCTCTTCAAAGTCAAGCCACACATTGTATCATGTCCTAATATTCATGTACTTCATTGTTTTTCAGATGAAGGCATTGAAGTTCATCATTTAAAAAAATTACGGAATACTCATTGGAAAAAATATTTCCCAAAATCGGAGAACGAATCACTTTCATGAACCATATTGAATCTATTTGCCAGGTAATTTTTTTATGACTCAACCATTTTTCATCATTATTTTTCAAGCATTGATCATCATGATGAAATGAAATGCTTTATTTTGTCAGACATGAATAAGATTCTTCTTCAGGTGATGAAAGGATTAAAGTGCGCCTCAAGTAGGCTCCTTTAATTGCAACTTAACCTTAATAAAGCAAATAAACATCTTGGGTCCTTCCATGCACTTGACACAATTCTGGCTGATGAAATGTAAATTGTTTTATTATAGGAGACACCAGCAAAAAAACCAAGGTTATATGATGACTCGGATACAACAAGTATTGCATCAACCAACTCTGCGGCCACATAATTATTCTGGAAGTCAAAGCTTGGTAAGTAGATGCATTAACTTTTGGACATTTAGTTTAAATAATAAGTAGGTAGGTATGTAATCATAGGTATTTGGTTATATGCGCTATGTATGTATGTTGTGTGTAGTATTTTTGGACCAATTTTTGTAAAATTGGTCCTGTTTTTTGCTAAAAACAGACCTCAATAACTTTGTGGTTGATAGAGATTAGAAAGTTCTGACCGTGCTATTACAATTAGAGGCCTCAGCTGAAACAGTACCTAAGTACTTTGTTTATTTTTTTTTCTGGAAATCACAAAGGGTGTTTATAGGTATAGAAGTTTTAAGCTACATTATTTATATTATTAAGCCCTGTATTTATTTTAATTACTGTGTTGCCTGACATAAATGATTTATTTATTATTATTATTGTAAGTATGCATTAAGCATTTAAGTAAGCATTTAGCAAAAAGCTGATATTTTGATGATTAATAGACATTTCAATGTACTTATTTATGGTTGGAAATTATACACAGGTCTCCAATATTATTTTTTTGCAATGAATCTATGAAACCACCTAGCCATACTTTTCTAACCAAGGTGTAGGGTAAGTTAAGTCAGTCAAGGCTTAGGGGCTTGGTTTTTCCTGGGATCTGATAACTTTTTCACAGCAAAAGCGTTATGAGCTGTGCTGTGAGTCTTGGCGATGGCTACATTTGTTTATTGCCTTACAATACACCTATATACATATTTATTATTTTTTTCAGAGAATAGATGAACTTCTGAAAAGTATGGATGGCACAATGATTTCATCATATTATAAGACAGAGAATAAACTGAACGACTTTTACCGACAAAAACTGACAGATATAATAATACGTGAAGAACTGCAAAATGATATCAATAAAAGGTTAGTTTAGTGGCTACATTTTTAAAGTTTCATAATTAATTATACAGACATACACAAAATGTTTTGTACACGCGCGTCCTTGTGCGGTTCTTACACAGACGTCGTTTTGTACGTGTGTGTGTGGGGCCAGTTCTTTTTAGCTAAGGAGAGCGGGGTGAGGCCCTTGTCCATCGCGACCACATCTCGCTGTAGCTCTGTCTCTTTCCCACACTGGAATGACTCCTGCTTTAAGATAGTAACCCCTCAGTTCTTTTATTTCTTGACTTTCACACAGGATATTACAAGCTTCCAGGTAAATAAATGTCATTTTAGGAAGTTGACAGTACACATGCATGACTCTTCCACTTCGTTGTATCCTGAAAACCTGAAGTGGAAATTTTCATCTCTGAATATGTATTAACACCTATACTAGTAACCAAACCCATAAAATCTGTAAAAAAACGTAAAATGAACCCATACATTAATTTTAATCATTTATAATATCTTTAATCCTCGTTTTTGAAAAATATGAAAAACGTAAATGTGCGAATATATTACTAGGTGAGCGACATATATACAAAATTACACCTAACAACTATTTTTGTAGGTACCTCAACCATTGTGTAAGCAATAAAATAATTTATTCAGTATTGAAGATCACAGGTGGTCTAGTGGCCCTGCGGTCGTGGATTTCGAATCCGAAAAATTGTGAAAATAAAATATTATGTTAAAATTGTTATTGTATGTGTATAATGAAAGCATTAGTATACCATTAAACCTTGGTTGTTAATTTGTCTGTATGTAACATAGTACTTATACAATTTTTAGATGATGAGCACGAAGACTTGATACGCTGGTTAAACAATACCAAAACGGTTAATCTTGTTTCTGAAAAGTGGGACCACACTACTGCAAAAAGATTATCGATGCTGAAAGGATCGATGGAGATCCACAACTACATGGATGCATTTCCTGCCATCAAATGTTTTGATGGGTATAGACTGGTAAATGACTACAATTTATTTCGAACTAGCAGCAGCATCGGCTTCGCCCGCGTTTTGTTTTTTTTTTTCGGGATAAAAAGTAGCCTGCTAATCCAGGTTATGGAATCGAACATCCTTAATCTACAGTTTTCTTCAACATACAGTTTTCCAAAAATAAAGACCGATATAAAAGCTTATCACAGTCATTTAATGCGCCCTTTATTTGTTAAAAATAAGTTTGTTTGCTAATCGAACCACCTTAACGTTATAATTTGTATTATTTACTTGCAGCTAGAAACCGATTTTAAAAAATTATATCCTGATGCTGAATTGCAACTGTATGGAAGCTGGCCGGCACTGTCATCTTTCATAATCAGCAAAATTCCAAAGAAAAGAATGAAATAAACGACTGCTTTACACCAGGTAGATATGCATAGTTAAGTAACATGTTTTATGATTTAGCTATCAAATTACGCTATCACGTACATATATATATAGCGGTCAAAATCATAACCCTCCTATTTGCTTCGCCGTAGTTGGGTAAAATAAAACATGTTTCGGCCACCATAGGCCAGGCTCCATACTTAATGTGACAAGCTTGTTCTTTTTATTTGCAGATGGAAAGAAAGTTAAAACTATACGAGCCTTGGCATTATTATTCCCAATAAAAAATATCATAACGAAAAAGTCAAAACAGTGGGACCTTCAAGGTTGGAAACAAAAGATGGCTTATTTCAATACGTCAAAGTGAGTGGTTTATTATAATTCATGTCTACAAATTCTTAGGGCTTATTTTTCCATCTATAGATAAATTTATCCTTCAGATAAAAATATCCATCTCTTTTTTAGGCTTGTTCAAAAATAAGGACTGACATTTTTTATTTGACGAATAGCTTTACTCGCGTTTAGCTTATAACTTAGCGATATTAACTTTAGTTACTGTCTATGTTTTTTAATCTAAATATCAAGCGAGAATGTTTGAAAGCGAGGTTCATGGTCTCCAAGCGACTCGCTGTCAATTGAAGATTTGAGATGAATACATTTGTGTTCTAATACATTATTTGTTTGTTTCAGTCTGTCGCTGACATCCAGCCAACAAATTTAAGAAAAAAAGAAAAGTTTTTTGAACTGGGGCTTAATCTTGGCCCTCAGTTAAATACGTTGTCTCCAGATGAAGACAACATAACTGAATGCTACATGATCATCAATGCCACAATGTACAATATTGGCAGCCCTCTTAAAGCCTTTGACATTTTCTTTAAAACATTTCACTCATTTTTTTTTTCATTTCAAAAGTTTGCTTAAGTACTAAAACTAGTAAAGCAAACTTTTGAGTAGGTAAACTTGTATCGATTAAAATGTTATTTTTTACTAAACTGTGCAATGTGATTGCACACAAAATGGTTGATTGCAATTTTTCAAAAATGGGATCAGTGATTTTATATCTTTCAAAATGTCGAAACGTGCGAGCGAGAGGTACATTAGCTCTTGTCATCGCCTTAAAATTTTATGTACCTATCCGTTTTGGCAAATTAATAACGTTTAAAACTATGTACTAATACACACCGAAAATGTTTTGTCAATTTAAAGCCGGCGCTCACGTTATTAATATCGTAGACATTAAAAAAAAATACTATTTTTTGTAATTTCATAAAAATAAATGTTTACACTAAAGTTTTTATAATGATAAGCGGTCTGTCTGTATGAAATACTAATTGTGATAAAAAAAATACACAAAGTGCATATTATACTAAGTGACTTGGGCGACGACGGCTTCAAACTGACTTATAATTCTCCGTGTATTATGTAGACGGTACACGTTAGATATAGGAATAATCCCATGTGTTGTAGTGTACGTTACCCTAGCTAGAAAGTGTCTCCTAGACTGATATGAGTAGAACGTATAATTAGTGTATTATCTGCTGTGGAAGTGCACCACATAAAAAATCGGTGCGCTTTGTCGTTTTGGAAATAAACGGAAAAAACGATTCTTGCTAGGGTAATGTTTTTCTAGCTAGAAAATTCTAAACGAATGATCGGAGAAAGAAATATTGTGCATGACCAGAGAGCTTACAGTTGTGTAAAGATGTGCACCGAAAATACAGTTATAAATATTTTCTTAAATCTAATACTGTCAAAAGAAAGAAAATATTTATAACTATATTATCGGTGCACATCTTTACACAACTATAAGCTCTCTGGTCATGCACACAATTCTTTCTCCGATCATTCGTTTAGAATTTTCTAGCTAGAAAAACATTACCCTAGCAAGAATCGTTTTTTCCGTTTATTTCCAAAACGACAAAGCGCACCGATTTTTTATGTGGTGCACATCCACAGCACATAATACACTAATTATACGTTCCACTCATATCAGTCTAGGAGACACTTTCTAGTTAGGGTAACGTACACTGTGTTGTAATGTAGTTGATTATGTTATTAGTAGTTAAATAGATTTAAATTTCTTCAACAGTGTATTACGCTACAATACACTATTGCAATAATATTCTTAATAGTTGATTTACTTCAATAAAATATGTCATTATATTTGGTTTTTAATTTAAAAATATACTGTTTCTAATACAAATATGTATAAAATATTTCCAAAATAAAAAAGTTTTTTTGATAGTGTTTCTGGATGTGGCTGTCACCCACATTGACAGAGGTGTGTGTGTGTGTTTTACCCTGTCACTATTTGACATTACATAATAGTTGCTATGAAATGATTATACCATGGTTAAATTTAAGCAACATTCTTAAACACTGAAGCTAATGTTTTGTAAGCAGGTATTAGAAGTCATACACCATACCAAACCAGCATAGTACTTAAATCTTAACATTAATAAGTATGTTATTTTCTTTCGGTCTAATCTCTGGTGGTCATAATGGTTTGTTTTTTGTCACAAAGATAGTGGGGATGGGGAAAGAAGGGTTTTCAGTGGTTGTATGACGGCTAACAAAATTCGAATGGAAGATAGTTTTAGCATAGTGACTATGTTTATTTGTTCCTCTTAGGCTTGCTTGCTAGTAAGACAATTTCTACCAAGCGGCAAAATGTTCTAGCACTTTTTTAATTTCACTGATTATGTAATCTATCAATGTTGACTATAGGTATAAAATTTGACGCAGACATCCATACTCGCAGCTGCGAGTAAACAATTGATATCTGCGTCAAGTTTTATAATATGTACTTAAAAGTCAATTTTGATAGATTTACTTACTCATTCGGTGTTTCAAAAGTGTTCCAGCATTTTGACGCTTGGTGGAGACGGTAGTGGGACTGCATCTGGTAGTGTTTTAGCTGTGGCTGTAAACCTCTTAGCAACAGACACAAATAGAATTTACAGCCACAGCTAAACCACTGCCAACTGCAGCTACGATATTACGATAGAGGAGCAAATAAACTTAGCCGCTGCTGCTAAAACTACATTCCATGCTTCGAATTATGTTAGCTGTCTCATCTAAAGTTGTTATATGACGCAACTAATACTCTTAGTAACAGTCGCAAATACTATTTACAGCTACAGCTAAAACCCTGCAAACTGCAGCAACAATATTACGATACAGGAGCGAACAAACTTAGCCGCTGCTACTAAAACTATATTCCATGCTTCGAATTATGTTAGTTGTCACATACAAAGTTGTTATATGACGCAACTAATACTCTTAGTAACAGTCACGAATACTATTTACAGCCACAGCTAAAACCCTGCAAACTGCAGCTAAAATATTACGATAGAGGAGCGAACAAACTTAGCCGCTGCTACTAAAACTATATTCCATGCTTCGAATTATGTTAGTTGTCACATCCAAAGTTGTTATATGTGTCAACTAATACTCTTAGTAACAGTCACGAATACTATTTACAGCCACAGCTAAAACCCTGAAATCTGCAGCTACAATATTACGATAGAGGAGCGAACAAACTTAGCCGCTGTTGCTAAAACTATATTCCATGCTTCGAATTATGTTAGCTGTCTCATCTAAAGTTGTTATATGACGCAACTAATACTCTTAGTAACAGTCGCAAATACTATTTACAGCTACAGCTAAAACCCTGCAAACTGCAGCAACAATATTACGATAGAAGAGCGAATAAACTTAGCCGCTGCTGCTAAAACTATATACCATGCTTCGAATTATGTTAGCTGTCACGTCTAAAGCGGTTATATGACGCAACTAATACTCTTAGTAACAGTCACGAATACTATTTACAGCTACAGCTAAAACCATGCAAACTGCAGCTACAATATTACGATAGAGGAGCGAACAAACTTAGCCGCTGCTGCTAAAACCCTGCAAACTGCAGCTACAATATTACGATAGAGGAGCGAACAAACTTAGCCGCTGCTGCTAAAACTATATTCCATGCTTCGAATTATGTTAGTTGTCACATCCAAAGTTGTTATATGACTCAACTAATACTCTTAGTAACAGTCACGAATACTATTTACAGCTACAGCTAAAACCCTGCAAACTGCAGCTACAATATTACGATAGAGGAGCGAACAAACTTAGCCGCTGCTGCTAAAACCCTGCAAACTGCAGCTACAATATTACGATAGAGGAGCGAACAAACTTAGCCGCTGCTGCTAAAACACTGCAAACTGCAGCTACAATATTACGATAGAGGAGCGAACAAACTTAGCCGCTGCTGCTAAAACTATATTCCATGCTTCGAATTATGTTAGTTGTCACATCCAAAGTTGTTATATGACTCAACTAATACTCTTAGTAACAGTCACGAATACTATTTACAGCCACAGCTAAAACCCTGCAAACTGCAGCAACGATATTACGATAGAGGAGCAAACAAACTTAGCTGCTGCTGCTAAAACTATATTCCATGTATCGAATTATGTTAGCTGTCACATCCAAAGTTGTTTTATGACGTAACTAATACTCTTAGTTACAGTCACGAATACTATTTACAGTCACAACTTAAACCTTGCCAACTGCAACTAAGGTATTTAGCAACAATAAGACCAAATGTTGGCGGTTACAGATAAATATTGCTAGTTGTTTTGCAGCGATAGCTAATATTATTAGGTGCCATATCTAAATACTACTAATTTTATTAGCAGCTACTACTAAACATAAACTAAAATCGGACAAAATTTAGGCTTAAAATATTGCTACCATAGCTAAGTTCTGGTAGCTAAAAACCCTTAGCAACTGTTGCTAAACACTTCGTTGTCCCTATAGTTTGTAAGGATTTTAGCTACTGCAACTCAAATTTTGTTACCATAACTAATTATTTTTCTCCGTGTAAGAGCTATCCTGTTGAAACTTGGTAAGTTGATGTATTATGTGAACCGCATTAGGATTTTCACACAAAGATAAAAATAAAACAAATTTTGGGGGTGCCCCCCATACTTAGAATTGAAACTCAAAAATTTTTTTTTCACCAAATACATACGTGTGGGGTATCTATGGATAGGTCTTGAAAAATGATATTGAGGTTACTGATATCATTTTTTTTTCTAAACTGAACAGTTTGCACGAGAGGCACTTCCAAAGTGATAAAATGTGTGTCCCCCCCCCCCCCCTGTAACTTCTAAAATAAGAGAATGATAAAACTAAAAAAATGTATAATGTAGACCTCAACAAAAACTTCCAACGAAAATTGGTTTGGATGAGATACAATTAGGAGTTTTTGAGATATAGTACTTTTTTAAAAACCGCAAATATAACTTTGCCATTCATACAAACACTATGAAAAACAAAGTTATTTTTATTGTTTGTGTATATTACTTACTAATCTCTATATAATTATATCCCTAACCTATGCTTGCTACTATGGAACCCTTCATGGGCGAGTCCAACTCGCACTTGGCCGGTTTTTTTAATATAGTCTGTAGAGATATGAGCAGCCTGTGCAAAGTATGCAGCAAGAAATATACGATGTGAAATTTACCACAAGTTGTTTAAGTTTTAATTATAGTTTTATATTCCCCAAATATAAATATAAAACAAAAACCCAGATAACATTTCGAGGTTCAAGGCCGATATAACATTGTTATTATAATCATGCCACACTTTATCATGCATGATTTAACATCATCAAATGAGACCTCCCGCCTAGAGCGGGACGGGAGGGGCCTGTCAGACTCGTGCCGCCTAAAATCCACGGTGATTCTTCAATAGCCCTTTACGTTCCAGGGTCACGAATACCTGATAAGACAGTTCCGTGACCTCGGCAGGCAGCTTCGACCACGTGGAAGTCTAAAGAACTAAAGTCTAGTAAGATTTCATTTTCTATTTTAATTACAAAAGTTACAGTTAACTTTTGTAATTAAAAACAGAAAATGTAATCTTATCATTACGCGACTGTGACTGCTGAGTAAGAGATTCTGTGTTTGACAGCCGGGTCATTTTTAGAGCAACATTCCCGGACCATCGTCGGTCGGGTGAGCTCCTTGAGTTATGAGTCGAGCTACACGATAACTGACGAATGCTTGCACTGACTGGACAGGTTCACTCAAATCTGTGTGGTTCTTTCTTCAAAAGACCATCTCAGACACTAACCTACATGGTCCTCGTATGACATGACCGATATAAAGTCTGGACTTAAAAGAGACAGCAACTTCTGAGTTTGTTTCGTCTGTTTCTTCTCAGAGTAGTCAGGTACGAAACACCGGCCTCATCTAGTTTGTAAAAAGACGACGCACGTGTAAAAGTCTTTATAATAACATACTTGCAAAAATAAATATTATTTTATTTATCAAAAGATCTGTCGGGTTATCAATATGGGTGATATATGTTATACCAACAACTAGTATAAATACAATGACCGAGTGTAGAAAACCATTTTGGTGCTTCTACATCCCTCGAGTGGTGACCAAGTGTGGACACAACATTACAATCTGTTGTAGGAACGTTGTCTGTACAAAATGTATAGAACACAATATGTGTTGTCGTTGTTATTGTTGTACGCTGGGTTGGCGCACTCCTTCGATTGGGGTAAGTTCAAGAGTTCAAGAATACAAGCTGGTTCACCGCGAGATATCAAGCATATTTTCAAATGAATGTTCTTAGATTATTAACCGCCTTACCACAAAAAGATAAACATCTGTTGAAGGTCTAAAAAAAGTGTAACTTCAAAACGACCCTTATATCAACGTGGAATGTCGTTTTGGCGTTGACAGTTTATATTTATTAGCAAGTGTTCAACAGATGCTTACTCGTATATTTCTTGTGGTAAGACGGTAAATGCACGTAAATGTCCGGAAACAAAACGTAATGTTTTTAGTGAAGCCAACTTTTTCTAAAAAAAATACAGGTCCAGTTGAAAACCAGCACTAGTTGCTCGACATTTTGCTGAACTGGGCCTATTTGGCGCAGCCATGGGACACACATCAAATCTTTGTTTCTTTTTTACTTTTCCCTTTTATTTTTTGTTTAAGCTTAACTTTTCATTTTTCTGTTTCTTGTGTTTATTTTATTTTGTTGTGTGTTAGTCGTGGTATTATACTAAATAAATATTTTTTCTTTCTATTAACGTGTGAGTGAACGCCACGCACACATTTAAATGTTTTACTTGGAGATGTTCACTTGTCTAAGTAGAAATCGAACAACGGGAGTAATTTTTCCACCGGCTTCAATTCTCAGTGGCTAGGTAGGCTAGGTACTGAGAATTGAAGACAAAAACACAACCCTAGGGATCTGGAGATTCTATAATGTAAAGTGAATGTTCTTATTTTATTTCTTAAAATATTTAAAACGCATTGTCCAAGTGTTCTCTAGATCTAAATAAATAAATGCTAGTCATTATATTTTTTCTTTTGCTATAGATTTTTTTTCTTTTTTTATTTCAGATTTCGTCACCCGCATGTACGATCGACTACAATTTTATGATACAAACGGTACACTGACTCACTCAGAGGTTATTCCGCCGGAAGAGCACATTAAAATATTAACTTACGACCCTGTTCATAACAGGGTACTGTTTGCTGATCACCATAATATTTTCAGCTTTGATATAGCTTCAAAAACAATAGAAACTTTAGTTGAAAAGACAAACAATTTTGTTAAAAGTTTGGCTTACGATCCGGTCTCAGAGTTACTTTTCTGGAGTGAAAAATATGCAAACATGTACTCGATTTCATTGAAAGCTAGATTTAATAACAGAGTTCCCGAGAAACAGTTAATTTTGCCGGATGCTGTATATGACATGGCTGTTGATATCTGCGGAGGGTAAGTTACTAACATTAATATTATAAAGTTTTACAACAAATCCACACCTTTGTGATAATAAGTAATTTAATTAGTAACGTTTCATAGTAACTGTACCGATAGCAGTGATTTGAGTGACTCAAATTTCATCAATTTAAATTATTTCAGGTTTATTTACTGGATCTCGGAAGACTCAAATATACAGAGAGCATGGTTCAATGGCTCCGAGAGGGAAACTGTGACCGAAGCAGCCATTAAGAACTTTGTAAATATTGACCAAAATGCACAAAAAATATATTGGTATTATTTGTATTCAGACTTTAGTGAGTTCTCTTGGCGTTCCATAATTTGCGCAGATTTAAATATGAAAAACGCAAGTAAATTACACCTAGATGTACGACCGCGAGGTTACTACGAAAGGGTACGGATGGCTTTTACAAAGAACCATATCTACTGGCGACTTTGTGATAATTCTATCAGGAACTGTTCCGTCTGGAAAATACCAAAGAATGCGCCTAGTGACGTAGATGTTCTCGTTGAACCTAATCTTTTAATTGAAAGTGATCAGTATATTTGGGGAATAGCCGCCAAATACAACATTGAAGATGTAACTCGTGGAGTTCCTAACTGTGAACGTCTGAAGAGACTGTTACCAAACAACTCAGATGTAAGCCTGCTTTGTGTGCACGGTACGAAAGTGAGCGAGGAATCTCGTTGTGAATGTGCACAGGGTTATATCGGAGAGAGATGCGATGTCTCAGTATGTCATAACTACTGTTTCAAAGGAGTCTGTACTGTGACTGCAGAGGGAGAGCCCAAATGCAGGTAAGTAATAAAACATGTTCATCTTCTTAGGGAATATTTCTTATACATAGCGCGATTTTTGAAGAAACTTTTGATAATAATCAATACACATTTAAAATTGATTCTTCATCACCATAGGTGTATATGTCGTGTCTTAACAAATTATAATTTTAAAGTGACTTGTAATTTTAACTCAAGGTTGACGAGTATCGCGAGGGGAGCATACTCCCCCGCCTATGGCTCCGCCTCCGACGGAACCTGACGGTGAAGCTGGCGCAAACGCGGACCACAGCGACGACGACGTCTACGACGCTCCAGAGGTGACCGAGGTAGACATGAGAGTGGCGGTACAACGGCTCAAGGCCAAAAATACCTCCCCAGGACCCGACGGCCTGCCAGGAAAAGCTTGGGTCCTGGCCTCGAGGACTCTCGGGCCTCGACTGGGGGGGCTCTTTAGCGCATGCCTGGAAAGGGGCCAGTTTCCGCTTCGTTGGAAGACGGGGAAGCTGGTCCTGATCCAGAAGCCCGGGCGCCCTGCGGACTCTCCGTCCGCATTCCGGCCCATCGTGCTGCTCGATGAGGTGGGCAAGCTCTTTGAGAGAGTCATTGCAGACCGCCTCGTCGGGCACCTGAATCGGATGGGCCCGAACCTTGCGGAGAGCCAGTTTGGTTTCCGCAGGGGGCGCTCGACGGTGGACGCAATCATGCGCGTGAGAGCCCTCACGACGGGGGATGCGGTGGCCCGGGGCAGGGTCGTCTTGGCGGTGTCTTTGGACATCACCAATGCCTTTAACACCCTGCCCTGGAGTTGCATCAGGGAGGCACTCCGGTATCACCGGGTGCCGACCTACCTCCGTCGCATAGTCGAGGCTTATCTGACGGACAGAGCCGTCATCTACCCCGGTCACCGGGGAGAGTGGAACCGGCGAGGGATGTCGTGCGGTGTTCCACAGGGTTCGGTCTTGGGGCCGCACCTGTGGGACATCGGATACGACTGGGTGCTGCGCGGCGACCTCCCTGACAGCGTCAGCGTAATATGTTACGCCGACGACACGCTCGTCCTGGCGGAGGGAGAGTCGCACCAGGCGGCGGCCGACCTGGCGACGCAAGCGGTCGCGACAGTCGTTGGAAGGATCCGGCAGTTGGGACTCGACGTGGCGCTCCACAAAACAGAGGCCATGTGTTTTCATGGCCGTCTGAACGCGCCACGGTCAGAGTCCCACATAACGGTAGGAGGGGTTCGCATCGGCGTCGGGAGGACGATGAAGTACCTGGGACTCGTCCTCGACGGCCGGTGGAACTTCAAGGAGCACTTCCTGCGTTTGGCCCCAAGGCTGAACCGGGCAGCAGGCGCCCTCAGGCGACTCCTGCCCAACCTCAGCGGGCCAAACGCCTCCTGCCGGAGGCTGTACGCCGGTATCGTGCGGTCCATGGCCCTCTACGGGGCCCCCGTGTGGGCCCTGAGCATGCGGACGCGACCAGCGAGGCTGGTCGCATGCCAGAGGGTCATGGCTATCCGGATGATCCGAGGATACCGCACGATCGCCGGCGAATCGGCCAACCTCCTTGCCGGATTATTGCCCTGGGATCTGGAGGCGACCGCCCTCCAGCGCGTCTATGAGTGGCGCGTGGAGGCGCGGCGCCGGGGAGAATTCCCGCTGCCCCGACAAGTCGAGGCGCGGCGGGAAGAGGTCCGGCGCGATCTCAGGGCAATATGGAGGGAACGACTGTCGCAACCGAGGTTCGGGCACGCCGCAATCGCGGCGGTAAGACCCCTCTTTGAGGAGTGGCTGGAAAGGCGTCACGGCGTCCTGACCTATCGCATGACGCAGGTCCTCACCGGACACGGAAGTTTCGGGAGGTACCTGTGTCGGATGGGGAAGGAAGAAACGCCGGGGTGTCACCATTGCGAAGATCGCCCGGAGGACACAGTAGAGCATACGGTGCAAGACTGCCCCGCTTGGGCAGAGCACCGCCGTGTCCTCACGGCAGCGATAGGCGGAGACCTCTCGCGCCCGGCATTGGTCGAGGCCATGCTGCGGGGCGAGACGGAGTGGGAAGCGGTCGCCTCCTTCTGCGAAGCAGTAATGCTCGTCAAGGAGGAGGCGGGCCGTGAGAGAGAGAGGACAGCGTCCTCCCTCCGCCCCACCCGCAATGTTAGACGCCCACGGCGTCGGACGTCGCAAGACGATCTCCGGCCACCGTAGGCGCGGGCATGCGGGCGGCGAGTAAAGGGCAACTCGCCGCCCGACCATGGACCATGCCCGGGTCGACGGCGCGTTGTGTTCCACGCGCGCCTCAAAGAGCGTCAGCACGATGACGGGGCCCCGCCCAAGAGGGCCAAAGCCTGCCGGGGTCGCGGGACTTATCTCATTACCGTGACCCCGGAACACAAAGGGCTATTGAAGGACACCGTGGATTTTAGTCAGTACAAGTCTGACAGTCCCTCCCGCCCTGCCCGGGGTGGGAGGACTCATTTGATGATTTTACCACGCTAAAAAAAAAAAAAAAAGGTTGACGAGTAACCTAAATGTTGAACCAACAAACTTTTTACTGCGACAAAATGACCAACCTTGATTTTTTTAAAGATTTTTTTGGCATCACATCTATAATCACCACGGTACCACCGTGGAAATATAGATTTCCATGACTCTACAATGCAATGCAAAAATATATACTTACGTATTTTATGATGCAATTAATCCAGTAACAAGGAAGGTTATGTTCAAGTAAGAATAACTCCTTAAGTATTTGACGTAGAGTTATTTTGAGAGAGATATCTTTTTGTAGACTGACTCAAATACTTTTAAATTAATACAGAAACCCAAGTAAAATCATCATCAGGGATACTTTTCAAGCAAATACAATTTTGTGTTTTTCCCATGTTTTTTTTTTCTTTTCACTTATAATTGAAAACTTTATTAAGTTTTTCAGAAGCTTCAACGTTTACCTTCGCAATAAAATGATTTGCATGTATGTACTCGTAGGTCTCTTGGATTCAAAGATATTTGCATTTTATTGTATATACCCCAATTCGACTAAAATTTCCGCCATTGGCGAGGTGTTGTCTTATAAATGGAGTCTTTAATGTCCTCTTCAAGTATCGATAGTCGGAAACCAAACACGCTGTACATTGTATGTACCTATATTTGTATAATGCTATATTTCAGATGTAATGCTGATTACTCAGGAACAAGATGTGAAGTTAACCCATGTCAGGGATACTGTGTGAACGACGGAGTCTGTTCTCTTGACGAGAACAGAGAGCCAGTGTGTCAATGTACAGCAGATTATGAGGGTGATAGATGTGATGTTTCAACGTCTCTGACCTTTAACCAAACACTAGCTGACTCGGACAATGTCGTACAGTCAAAGGCAAACGAAGCGTGGAGGTCTTACAAACTTATATTTTCTGCTCAAATTCTGGTGATGACATCGCTTATAAAATATACATGCATACATTTGTGATAGTGTGCAGTCAGAAATGTGTAGGTAATGTAAATATGGCAAATGTAAATGATACTATGAAGCAAAGCAAAGCAAGAGCAATATACTATGAAATCATTTCCGTAATAATAAATTCTCACGATGTTTTATTTACCCCACGACAGGTTAGAATGTTCTGTGAGTGAAGATGAAGTAATAATAGAGTAATAATAAATTCTCATTATGTTTTATTTACCCCACGACGGGTTGAAATGTTCTGTGAGTGGAGTTATATGGGTTTTACTTTTAAAAAAACACAACAAAAATTTGGAAAACCCCTGTCAATATACAGGATAGTCTTACGTTTACCCTGGTTATCAAACAAAAAATATGGAAGGACGCCATAGGACAGTCTACGGTATCTTCCGAGTTTATTATGAACTAGCTTCTGCGCGTGGTGTCACCCGTTTTATGTCTGGCATCTGGCCCTATGGAAGCCCCGTTAGTTTCCCTTTTTTATTTGCGTGGTAAAATCATCAACTGAGTCCTCCCACCCCGGGCAAGGCGGGAGGGACTGTCAGACTTATACTGACTAAAATCCACGGTGTCCTTCAATAGCCCTTTATGTCCCGGGGTCACGGTAATGAGATAAGTCCCGCGACCCCGGCAGGCCCGTTAGTTTCCCTTAGGGAACGCGTGGAAAATGACGCGCCGTCGCTCCGAGGATGGTCCATGATCAGACGGCGAGTCGCCATTACTCGCCGTCGCATGCCCATCTAATACCTAGTCGATCCTTTACTTCTGTGAGGGGGTACTCACTAGCGAGGCCTAAGTACAGTAACCATCACCAGTGATCGGAATAGGAAGATTGAATGGGGGTCATTGATCCGAAACGTATACATTAATATGGACATTCCATCGGAATTGATTTGATTATTATAAAAAAAAACCGGAACTCAGGTAGGAATTGTAGTATGCCAGGGTTGCATTATCCATGTTATTCTTTCTGTGTGCATTTATGATACTAGTACCAAAAAATCAGTCTACCTATTCTGATCTATGGTAATCACCCTCACTAGTTTTTCAACCTCTAAATTATTAATATATAGGAAAGGAATGAAATAAAACAGTACTTTTTTTTTTGTTTATAAAACTAAACCAAGGACAATATAAATAACATTTTATTAAATTTAGCAGCTATCAAATCACATCTCACTATTCGTCGAAACTCACTTTTAACCGTAAGACGAATACTCAGATCTCGTAACTATTCGTCACTCGTCGAACGATGACACTTTTTTCTTCATTTTTTTCCCCTTCCCTTCATCCGTCACTTTGCAACGTCCGTAATTGGGCGTCAAATAAAATAACTGGTCACTAACTGCGTCATAGTAAATGATATTGTTGTAATTGTCGAATACTGTTCTAAAAGGTGACCCACTTCCAAATGCTCCTATTTCAGTCAATCTACCAGTTTTGTAGTCAATTTTATACAAGCCTCTGGTTTCTCTTTGCACAAAATATGCATTATCATTTATATCAGTCGTCAGAGTATATATAATACTGGAGAACATCGTAGCTTTGGTCTCCCCCTTTTTCAATTTGTACACTGTGAAATTGCTCATGAAATAAATATCATCCTTCTTGTCAACTATAAAATCATCAATGTTGTAATCTTTGAGAGCTGTAATGATCTTCGATTGTTTCTTCTCGAAAGTGTAAAGTCCTTTTGTCATGAAGACAGTGTAATATATCGTGTCTTTAAACTGCATGTGCCAAATAGTCTTGTCAAAAAGGCCGAAGCGAGTTGTCTCATTCGTCTCAGGGTTATATTTATAGATACCATTCGCACCGCCTATGTACACATCTCTCGTCGACTGATCAACAGTTCGAGCGAAGGAAAATTGAATATCCGGTATAGTCAAGAATCTGATATCGTCTAAATCGAAAGCGACAGTGTGGTCTAAAGGTTGGGAATCTTCGTAGTGGAAATAAACAACGTTGGCGACCCTGTCCACGGCTAATTGTCCGGAAATTGGATAGTTTTGAAATATTAGAGCTTTAGAATAGCAAATGCTGTCGAAGCAAGCATGACAATGGCTTTTGCCGGATATTACACTCGTTAAAGCCGACAGGCAGAATAGGATCAGCAGTTGTTTCATTTTCGTCCTGAAAAAAGAAAAAGTTTAGTGAGTGCATGTTGGTATTAAATTGTGATAAAAATGACGTGTTTTTTAAAAAAAAATCTTGACCGATGCGATAGGGATTGATGAAACAACAAGATACAATTCTTAGGTCATACAAATATTTGCTCCGTGCGGAGATCGAACCCGCGACACGCTGCGTAGCAGTCGATAGATCAGCCACTGCGCCAACCGTGTCGTCATTTAAGATTTAGGATATTTTATATATTTGGCTTTTGGTTAATTAATTTACAACTAACGACTTCTAACTGGGAAATTATGGATATAATAATTGGCATCATCATCATCATCAGCCTATAATGTTCCCACTGCTGGGACACAGGCCTCCTCTCTGTGAGAGTGGGCCACAACCCATCACGCGGGCCCTGTGCGAGTTGGTGAATGTCACAATGTCTTCGAATTTTAGGTTTTACGGCATGCCGGTTTTCTCGCGATGTTTTCCTTCACTGTTTTGAGAGCAGTGTGATGAAATAAATTACATAAAGGAATGCGCCTGGTGGAGTTTGAACCCACGACTTACAACACGTAAGTACACAAACACAAACACACACACACACATACACATACTACCTACTTAGATGTAGATCAGGTCAGCAGTATTCATTTTAATGCAGTACCTAATACTGCATTAAGCCTCCTGCAGACACACGCGATTAATCTCGCGGGGCGACATGTCGCGGTCCATTCGCAGTATTTTTAGAGTGGGAATTAGCTTGGCTCGTTGTCGCAGCGCGATTAATCGCGTGTGTCTGCAGGAGGCTTTAAAATGAATACTGCTGTGGAAAAAAATGGAGGCTCCAACCACAAAATATTGTAAAACTTATTGGTTCAGAAATAAAGATGTTGTATATTGTATTTTTGTAAGTCGGGACCGATACCACCTGGGCTACCACTATTCTTCACCATTTCTCTGCCTTACTCTTCAGAGGTTACAGATGCAATGTTGGCTATTTGTAAGCATTTCAAAATGTATCCTACTATCCTATTAATCCTATCCTAGGTACTAATATTATAAACGTGAAAGTTTGGATGGATGAATCTTTGTTACTATTTCACGCAAATACCACTGAACGGATTAGGATGGGTAGGTACAAATAAACTGACTAGACTAGACTGTGTCCGGATAAAGCCGGACACAGTCAGGCTTTTTCGTTTCATTATTTTTTATTTAGTCATGATTTGGTTTCCTCTCCGCCCACCTCACCTTATATGGCTAGTGCAAGCGAGTGACTAGCACTAGTTGCGCTAACTTTCGGCCTTGCACGGCGAGAGTTAATAGTTAATTTAGTTATTTTTGTACTATATTTATTGAGTAAAAATATTCATATAATGCATCATCATAATTATATTGTTAATGTCTGTTGTGAATAATAAAGTACGGACAATAACTAAGTATAAAGCAACCTTTTGACCTCCGACTCTTATCAATGAACTCTAACTATAATCTACTTTATTAATATTATTATAACATGTAGTAGACGCCTCGTCTGGGGCGAAAGGGACTGTCAGACTCTTAATGACTAATTACCATCCTGTTCTTTCACATGCCGTTTGCTTTCCAGAGCTGCGGTGCCCTTCTAAGACAGTCCTGAAGTCACGATGAGATATCTTTCCGAAATGTTTAGTAAAAAAGACGTAGCGACCTTTCACATTTACGCTTCTCGGGAGTTCTCGGAATTTCTCGCTGTGAGTCTGTTTTGGGCTTTATAGTTTTTGCGGAATATCACGGATTCACATTATCTTAACAGTAAGTAACAATCATAGTCTGCTACGTTATATCCAGCTTTCAGTTTAACCAAATGTAAAAGAATACCAGTCTTACTAATGATAGAAAGAGGAAAGATTTGTATTTTTGTGTGTATGTATGTTTGTATATGAATAAACTCAAAAACTACTGTGCCGATTTCAAAAAATTTCTTCATTAGAAAGCTACATTCACCCTGATTTTTAGAAGTGTTGTAGGCTAGGCTAGTTACCAGCATTAATATTAAGTACACACGGCTACACATCAAGCTATGCAAAAAAGTATAAGCTGACCTTTAATTGTGTGAAAAGATCATACAAAGCGAGGCCAAGACAAACTGGTTTTTTATAGATCTATGCAGACCAATCTAATATATAAAAATCAATACCACTTTTCGTTGTAATGTTATAACTCAAGAACGGGCTCACCTATCCAAACCAAATGGCTTTGTTCGAACTTATTTAGTAGATGCTTTATGTTGAAGTTTGCACAAAATTGGACGAGCGGTTCTTATTTCTTAATAGGTATACCCGTGCGAAGCTGGGACGGGCGGACGGGCCACTAGTACCTAATTTATAAAAAACTAGCAAACCCGGCGAACTCCGTTATGTAACTTTTTTTTTTGCTATAAACCTCACGGAACCCGATACCTTTCCAACGAATGCAAAACCGTAGAAATCGGTTCGTGCGTTCTGGAGTTATAGCGTCGGGAAGGAAAACCCGACTTATTTTTATATAGTAGATTATAGGTACCTAAATATTTTTCAATAGGTAGGTACTAGGTACAATAAATTTATTTGACTAAATAGATTTATTTGCAATTAACTTATTGCTGGGAAGTACCCTTTCTTTTAAACTACGCACTTAGTGTAACAATATAAAAAACTTACTTGCACTGAATAACACAATAACAAAAATATTTGGTTATTCCACGTTATTTTGAAAACCACTCATCTAACCGTTTATTAAAACTGCACTAAAATACGTAGTTTTAGTTAAATTAAACTTGTTTTCACAGTAAAATGATAATGTTTATTCTACAAAGTTCTGACCAACAGTGATAACCATATTATTATACTGCCCTCCCGTTATCAAATGAGTAGCAGTTGTTGAAAAGAGGCGCAAGTTCGAAATCTGTTTCTGTCACTTTTTTGTAAGAATAGGGACGGCTCATATCTGACGGAAAATCCGTCGCGGATTACACTGGTTTTGGTGCCGAGAAGCTGTATTCTTTATTTTTATTATGGACCCTATTAAGTACATAAATAGCAAAAATATTGATTTTCTACGTGTAGTTTTCTAGATTTTTATTGAATAGAAAAAACATAATTACACCACTAACAACTTTTATATTTTAATTCTTATGCACCCAAAAACATTCTTTTACGCGATATTCTTGAATGAGGAGTAAGTAAGTAGGACAATCATGTTGCATCATATGCTGATCCCATCGGCCTTGGTACCTCTCTTCCATAGTTTTTAGGTCCTGGTGAAACCGCTCCCCTTGTTCTTCACCTGTAAGAACCAAGATTCTCTGGAAACTGGTCAAAGTGACTGTGGAGTTAATTCTCTTTGATGGACATGTTACATCCTAAGTTTTTGAAATGCTCCAACATGTTGTTAATTATTTTAGACTAGTTACTTGACTTGTGATTTCCCAGATTTTTTTTAGTAACTTCAACAAACGAATTCCATGCAAGTAGTTCTGTTCCAAACTAGTAATTGAACTTGAGAAATTAGTAGGTATCACTTATTAATATTCTTATCTGTGGACCATCAAATATACCCGCTTTTATCTTTTCTATGCTTACACTAGAGAGATCTGAATTAAATTTAATACGATTCATTATTTTAGTTTTATTATTTGTTTTTTCTATAATATTATTAATTATTAGTCCAAATATTATTAGAATTTTATTAGTTCTCGTTTTGTTAGAGAAACATTGCCCATTTTTATTTAACGCCTTCAGAAATTGTTAGGTAGCTAGCTAGCCCTAGCTTAATGTGTGTCTATGAAGTTGGTATTCTTCACTAGGTTGTTAACTGAAAGACCCATTTTGAGAAGGTGGCCTTGCACATCAGAACAAAAAACAAGATCATTTTCAAAAAATGGTCGTAAATCTTGCCCTCTTGTACATACAATGAAAAGTCACTTTCGTACATAACACCCACAAGCCGCCAACTCTGCAGATTCTTTAGGTAGTTCGAGATCCCTTATTAAATCGTTTAATTCAACATGGGTAAAAGGTTTTCGCTTCTCCAATTTCACTATCACTAGACACTTTACTACAAGTTTCTTCAAATAATGGTTCAAGTACAGGGTACAGGTGCTTCCTCTGAGTGTGGTAAGGTCTTCTAGTCGATTTTAAGTTTGGATAAATCATTTTTTTTAACATTAACACCACGTAAATCGACACAGCAGAAGTAACAGTCATCAAAGTGATTTTTTGTTCTCTCCATTGCATAGGCACCCCGAACCTCATACGGCTTCTTTTACCACTGACCAATAATTATATGAAAATCGATTTATTTTTTACAAACTTTGAAAACATTAGACACAAGAGCAGTTGGCAGTTAAAAGAATGTTTTTAAGTCGTTTTTTACTTTTTGAAGATAACAGAATTTTTCATATTTTATTTTGATGGAATTTCACCGGCATAGGCAGTAGCTGTCACGAAATGATAAAAAGAGGTACCATAAAATAGAAATTACGGTACCTCAAATCTCCTGCCTGTCTAGATCAGCGTCCTTT
The DNA here is from genome assembly GCA_950005045.1 of Agrotis exclamationis. Classification (NCBI taxonomy): domain Eukaryota; kingdom Metazoa; phylum Arthropoda; class Insecta; order Lepidoptera; family Noctuidae; genus Agrotis; species Agrotis exclamationis. The sequence goes on along the minus strand of OX465441.1, from coordinate 4,990,226 downwards.
ATCTATCTAGTTTTTTATTTTTATTTACGTACCTATTTAATTAGTCAATAATTTACAATGTTGATTTAAATTAATTTCTAAAGTTGAAATTATTCACTTACACCATTATTAAGGGGTCAAACCCGCGCCCTGTGCAGTGCAAACAATGTGTGTATCGACACCTTACAGAGAGGTCTCCCGTTCATGTTATGCATTATTCTAAAGACAACAACTTGGGAAGCTTGTGGCTAAATAATTACAGCTGCACAGGCCGATCTAAGCCGCGCTTACCGAAGTTGGTCTGTGGATGGGTGACCATCTGTCGTAGCGAGTTTCCTCCGTACCTCGGAAAGCACGTAAAACCGTTGGTCCCGGCTGTCATTTGTATAGAATAGAACAGAATATCTTTATTTGCGTGAAATGTGGTACATTGAGGTGTTAAATCTAATTAAAGTTCTACATAATTATTCCGCTTACTACTATTCAGCATGCAAATTGTTTTTCTTAAGATCTGTCTGTTTCTTTTGTTTTCTGTTTCTGTAAGAAAAGATCTTAAGATCTGTAGATCTTTGAGTCGTTAGTCAGAAGCATAATTATACCTAAGTCTGACAACCAGTCTTACCATGGGAGATCGTATTGCCCAGTTACTGGGTTGTGGAGGTCTGATAGGCAGTCGCTCCATGTAAAATACTGATATTTAGCTGCATCTGGTTCGACTGGAATCCGACTCCAATGTAGCTGGAAAAGGCTTGGCAGATGGTCATACTGTAGTAAAGCACCTCTCTCTAGTCGGTCCCTCATTTCTGAGGATCGTGGACTGCTTCGAAGTTGCACCTGGAGTGGATGATCCGCCTCAACCGGTTTCTTTCCAGCGCATCCCTTACCACCGAGTAGAATTTAGAAGATGATGATTCATTCACCTGATCGGTCCATCCAGTTGGTGAACGACCGCGCGATCGTCTGCCTTCGGTGTTCCCAACCTATTCTACGTCACCTAGGACGTACGATAATGGTGTACGTAAGAGAACCTACCGGGTCTAATGGGGTGTAAGGAAAGAAAAGAAAGAAAGAAAGAAAAGAAATTTATTGGGACACACAGGACAGAACAAACAAAATTACATGAATAAAACAACAAAGAAAAACAAAAATGAAATAAAAGAAAAAAAAAAAACAAAAGGTAAAACAAACCAATTTAGTCTGGTCCTGTGTGAGGCCAAAAGGCTCCTACCTCAGCATTTGCTGCGACAATTTTAACTGTCACAGCGCTGGTTTTCTGGTAGGGCCCAAAGTGAAGTCACGGTCAGATACATACTAAAGCACAAAAAAAAAACCTAAGGATGGATTTTTTTGTGCTTCTTCTGGTGCCCCCCAGACGTGATGCCCTAAGCAATTGCTTAATTTGACTAGCTCCAGCTACTCTTCAAATGGGTATTACGTGACTAAACCTAGGTTATGACAGTCGGTCTCTCCAGTGAGTCTAGGTAGGTACTCCTTTTTTTAGGGTCGTTCCCAACAGGTCCATGAGTCTATTGTTGAAAATTGAACGTTCATACATTTGTTCCCAACGGGTCCACGACATTTAAAAATATTAAAATTTTTGTTCCCAACGGGTCCACGACATTTGAGAATATTAAAATTTTTGTTCCCAACGGGTCCATGAGAATGTTTGGTAAGTACAGTAAACAACAAAAGCTTGGTTATAAGCTTTAAAACTTAAATAATGTTACTAACCAGCAAAAGTACTAGGCTGGCATAAGTCCAAGGTGGTTTTTATTTTAAGTTACAAGTTTTTAATAATTATTAATAGTCATAAAGTAAAAGATCAAGACCGGTCTAGTGCAGGTGTTCAATTAAATATATATATATACCTCCTTGAATTCATGGTACCCTAGTACTTTTGTAAACCTTCCTAGAATAAATATATTTAAAAACAAAACACCCTGTTTGAACTCATCTAAGCCTAGTACTTTTATAAAATATCACATAATAGAAGCTGGTGTAATTATTAAGAGGCCATTCTCAGTTCATTAGTTTTTATCACAAGCATTTAAACCAGGGGTGCTAAGACAGGAAACCTCCACGTGCGCCCGTGGACTGGAGTTCCCTCTCGGATACGTCCGGGGGGAAGACCAGTTTTTCGGGCCGGTGCACCCTGGGATGCGGGCAAAAACTCTCCTTAGGCACTGTGTGCCTAAGGGGTTTCTTTGCCCGTATGCAAATAGCCTGTCGGGTGGACGCTCCAACGCGTGTCCCTCTGAACAGCAGAGGGCACAGCGGCGGAGCGGGCTTGCGGACGGTGAGTAATGGGTATGCTCGCCGTCCGACCAAGGACCAAGCCCGGGTCGGTGGCGCGTCGTGTTTCACGCGTCACCGACGGGGCCCCTTATGGGGCCAAATGCCTGCCGGGGTCGCGGATTTTTCTTAATCCAGGATACCGTGGCTCCGGAACGTAAAGGGCATCCGACGGAACACGGGTGGATTTTAGTCAGTAAGAGTCTGACAGTCCCTCCCGCCCCACCCAGGGCGGGAGGACTCATTTGATGATTTTGCCACCCTAAAAAAAAAAAAAAAGCATTTAAACCAGTCGAAAAGACAACTCTGAACATTTTTATTTCAATTACATGAAATCGTTCTTACTGACTGTACCTTTTATAAATCTCATGGATCCGTTGGGAACTCATGTAGGCAAATTCAAAACAGTATTATAATTTGTCATGGAGCCGTTGGCAAACCGAGAACAAAAGAATCGTGAACCTTCGGGAACGACCCTTTTTTTAGCGTGTTAAAATCATTAAATGAGTCCTCCCACCCAGGTCAGGGAAGGAGGGGATGTCACAGCGTTGCCAGACGTCCCGATTTTTGGCGGGACGTCCCGATTTTTCAAATTAAATGTCCCGCACGTACAAGCTAAGTCCCGCTTCCGGAGATGACTTTTTCTTTGTTTCATTTTTCAAAACACTATTAAAACATCATATTTTTACTAAAATACCTTTCAATGGCTATTTTTACCGACTTCAAAAAAAAGGAGGTTATCAATTCGACCCGTATGTATGTAATATTATCAGAACTGCCCAGTTTTCATATATGTTAGTCTATATCAGCGTCTGAACAAATGTGCTAAATTTCATAAGTGTATGTATGTATGTATGTATGTATGTATGTATGTATGTTTTTATGTTTGTGCACGCATATCTCCGGAACTATAAGTTCGATTTAAGTAATTCTTTTTTTGTTGTACTAGGTATTGTTCAACTTAGGGTACACTGCAAGTTTCATCAAAATCGGTTCAGTAGTTTTAGAGATATGGATTTTTTTATGTTGCGACGGATTTCAAGATTAGTGCATATGTAAGAAAATTTTGTATTTAACAAGAATTTGGGTTGAATATGTAATAAATAAACTAAAAAGGGTAAAATAAAAACTTTTTTTAAAAAAAGTACCGACTTCAAAACAAATACAAAAAAGTTTAAAATAACTTTTCTTTCGGAAGTCGGTGGCTTTGTTTTGTTGTGTCATTGACTATTGCCACCGACTTCCGAAAGAAAAGTTATTTTAAACTTTTTTGTATTTGTTTTGAAGTCGGTACTTTTTTTAAAAAAAGTTTTTTGCTATCTATTGTCACGTAAACGTAATTTAAACCCAAATAAAAAGACAAGTATTTTTTCACTTAAAAAGTTTAAAAATCACGACTTGGCAAAAAATAAATCTGGCAACGCTGGACTGTCTGGGACTGTCTGGGGTGTGACTGGGACTGTAGCACCGTAACTATTTTTTGAACTATTTTATTTTACTTTTGACAGTTCAAAAGTGCCTGTAACTGGCTTATTTGAAATAAATGATTTGATTTGATTTGTCAAACTTGTACTGACTAAAATCCACGGTGTCCTTCAATAGCCCTTTACGTTCCGGGG